>CM019831.1:26161094-27507712 GCA_009763385.1 Coix lacryma-jobi var. lacryma-jobi
AGGCCAAGAGCGAGCGGTTCAAAACGCTCAACAAGATGAACACGCAGCCTCACACAATGGGCATGACAGGGTATGCCGATAAGAGGCCGAAGTGGCGGGCGCAAGAAAGGGCTCAAGCCGATGCTGGGATAAAGAATCTGTTGTTAGACGTCGATGAACGGGGGCGTTACTACTTCTACGGCCACAAGCCTTCAAAGAAGCGTAAGGCTGATCCAAAGATCGAGGAGCTTGAGAAGGCTCTCATTGAGGCCTCTTCATCCAAGGACGAAAGCTTCGACGTTTGCAGGGGCGTCGACGTGCTGACCAAGGTGCTGGGAAACCCGGAGCACCGCGGTCGCGTCTGTGGCGTGTCCTCGAGGAAGAGTTGGAAGACGGTGGAGTCGTGGCAATCCGACCCTGCCAAGGACAAGTCAAGGCAGAGGTACAAAGAAGGCCTCGTAAAGCAAGGCTACGATCAAGCTGTGTCCGAAATGATCAATAAGTCCATACAAAACGTGTTCACCAGCAATGACCCCAAGATGGTGGCGCTCAGGAACCAGATGTTTAGCCAAGCTGGCCTGAAGGTGCCTCAAGCTTCACAAGGGCTGCTATTGATCGAAGATCGCCCAAGGCGTCCGTTCGATGACATCAACGAAATCACGCTATGCCACCTTTGGGTGCCGTTCGGCAGGGGAGGGAAGCGCCTCCATGTGGCAAATGGTGGTATATTACCAAAGCATCAAATCTTAGATTTCACCGAAGAGCATCAGATCCCTAAGGGCACTACCATCGTGTTCGTAACGTGGTGTGGGCTAGAGTTCGAAGAATATGAATTGGACTATCCTGGTAGCAATGGGGTTAGGGTCCTTGGTCAGGCGATCAATTTAGAAGTGCCATGGTGTACTGAAGACATCGAGATCTATGGGAACACGCCATCGCCGACCCCGACGACGACATCACAGCCCTCGTCGATAGCCGGATCTTGTCCCCCGGATCCAGATGGCGGTGGTGATGATGATGACGATGATGATGGCAAGCAAGACAAGGAGAAGAATGAAGCCCGAGGCACAGACCCTCCTACAAGCCCCCCCATTGGACCGACCAATGCCAATGGAGGTAAGGAGGCAGCACCGGAGGAGAGGACAACGATGCCTCCAAGACATCCGAGCACGAGCGGTCCACATAGACTAAGCTCTCCGCCTCCCGACAATCCACCGCCTACCGCCCCGAGCGAAGGAGCAAAATATATGGAGGCTGAACCAAAGGCGAAGACACCACCGGCCACAGGCGACACATGCGACAACGAAGGACTGGCCGGAGGTGCGGGGCCGATGACACCACCTGCAAGCCAACCGAGCTCCAGCCAGTGTCCTCGCGCGCCAAAAAAGACTACAGACACCGAGGAGGCTAGACCCGAGCGCGCCACATTCTATACCAAATTTGAAAGGTATATATGCTTCCATCTTGCGTGTAATCAATCTATTTATAGGTTATGAGCTTCTTGTTTTCACACACCAACGTTGTTATCCCATTGTTCTAGGCCGAAATCACCACCTCATAGGGGATTCGTCACAGATGAATGCCCCGGTGATTTTGTGAATGGGAAGTTCATGTTACCTCGGGCCCAACTTGCCTGCGACGAGAAGTGGGAGGTACGGAGGTTCCATTTGTGGTATATGCAAGCGGCCAAAGCCGGCCTTTCAAACATAACGGCCAGGATTCCGGTAGAGATCTTTAACTTGGGCAAAGATGTTCAACTCGTCTTGGAATTCGGAGACATGCATAGACTACTGCGTAGGAAGGACCTTGACGTCGCTCACCTCACCTTGTTTTCTATGTAAGTGGATTACCACTTTTCACACATCCCCTGCATTCATATAGGTACCTTGTCAATTTAACTAATGCCATGAGACGACTTGTACTTGCAGGATGATGGCCCATGTAAGCAACGAATGCAACCTTGGTGTGCTCTATCTCTTTCCAATGCATGTTGCTGAGAAATAGATCATTGGATACGAGAAACCGGACAACCACCCTGACCTTATTGACTTGACCAATCGTTAGAGAGATAACGTACGCAAAAAGGCCATCGACGCTGAGAAGTTGAAAGTGGGGACATACATCTTAGGAGTCATGAAGAAGGTCAGGAGAGATGGTTGTATCCTCGCTGCCGTCCACTTTGGGTAAGTCAAAAACATGTATGTTTATGGGATAAGTGGCTACCTAAGATCATCCATGCTCATCATAGTCTTTGTTTTGTTCGAATGGTGCAGCGAGGGCCTCCATGGGCACTGGATTGCATTTATCATCTATCCTCAGGAAGGCAGGGCCTGCATATTTGACTCTGAGAATATATATGATGAACGATTGACTTTGTTGAGGAAGGTTTGAGGCTTTTCCTAGTTGAGTCATTATTTGTTATGCGCTTAATGTTTATGACTAACCAGTGGCGTTGAGTTGTGTGTGTTTACCGGGTTGGTGTGCGTGTGCAACATGTGTCTCTTGGCTGTGTTGATGTGCAGGTGTGGAGCTCGGATACAGTGGTCGATGGCAAGGTGAAGGTCAAGTAGAGACGTGCCCTGCCGACGGATCGGGAGTGGTGAAGGATGGGCATGCCGTGCGGCGGACGTGCCATGCCGATGGACCCAGAGCGGTGAAGGGCGGACGTGAGGCTTGGACCGATGGACCGGAGGGCCAGAGGACCAGCTGTGGTAGCTGGCACGTGACATCGACAAGCAGGAGCACATGGGGATGTGCGATGCATCGGCCGAGTCGGGAGGAAGACGATGGCGTCGTGGCACTTGGCGGGAGGTCGGACACGGGCTTGCGTGCGGCGCAAGTGCCATCGGCCGAGTCAAGAAGGATGGAGAAAGCGTTGTGCCCGGCGTGGAGGCTAGACATGCATCGGCATCGGTGCCGGTGGTCAGGGTGTGCGAACCACATCCCGTCTACAGCGCGGGTTCGGTAGCTGAGCCTCAAAAAGCTACCCTCGACGGTTTCTAGGTTTGGGCCTCAAAACTCAGGGTGGCTGGTTTCCGAGTTTGGGCCTCAAAACTCAGGGTGGACGGTTTGCAAGGTTTGGGCCTCAAAACCTGGGCTGGCGGGTTTCCCGGTTTGGGCCTCAAAACCGGGGGAGGTCCGAAAGGACAGTCGACGCATGGCGGCGTGGAGAGGCTGGCGCGGCGGCGAAGCTACCCACGAGGAATGCGGGGTGGTCGACGTGACGGCACGTGGCGGCATCCTAGAGGTCGCGTCGAGGCGAAGCTACCAGATATGCGGGCGTGGCCGTCGGATGAAAATCGCTAGGACTGGACGGTTTTACCCCTGGGGGGTATTTGGGTTGAGTGCTTCATGTACGGGCGTTTTGGTCTTCGGACGTGCGCCTATATAATAGATGAAGGGGGCTGCTAGGGCAGCCGGATCCTTGGACGGTGTCACTCTCATTTTGTTCTTGTGAGAGAAGGCTAGGGTTAGAGGAGAGACCGACTCTTGTTCTTGAGCTTTTCGCCATCCAAGCTTTGTGTTGCTAGGAGTGGCTTGTAGCCCAACACCGAGAGCTTAATCAATCATCCATTCCGCTGAATCCAAGGATCAAATTCGTGCCTTAATTTGTCTTGCGATTTTGTTCTTCGCGTTGCACGTTTTTCCCCTCTTTCGATCTTCACGAGATTCCTTGTTTCGAGGGAAGATTCGCAAATCCGTTTGAACCATCCTCTAGAGCATCATGAGAGACATCTTTCTACCGAAGGGTTTTCTCTATTTCCTCACGAGCTAGTAGATTGGGCGGATTTTGTTTTGGATCACGTTCTTGCTCCTTTGCCCCGAAATCTTTCGATTCATCGATTTGGAGTTAGGTTCGAGCCATGATCTCCTAGGAGTAGCTCACTAACATCCTTGTAACCCCTCACAACAAGTTTGAGCCTTAGAGCTTTTGGTTTGAGGGAGATCGAGTTGAATCGGCGGAAGAATAGCTCAGTTTCGGGGACATCGGACGCTGACCCGAGTAGCATCGGACGCGCCGTTGCCACGTGTCAGTTTCTATGCTTTTGAAGGGGCATCGGACGCTGGCATCGGACGCTACAGTGCAGCGTCCGATGGTCATGCAGTGAGGTTCCAGAAACCCTCATTTCGCATCGGACGCGTCAGGTGTCTAGGCATCGGACGCTACTGTTCACAACGGATGCGCCTGCCCTACATCGGACGCTCGCATCGGACGCTGAGTTGGTACTGTAGCAGCGTCCGATGTCAACTCAGTAGGGTTTTCTGAATAGTCCTGTTCACATCGGATGCTCCGTCGTGAACACATCGGGCGCTCCCCCAGCGTCCGATGCAGCTGTTTCTGCGCTGTTTTGTCCGTAGCTCGTCCGCTTGACTTTGGATTTGAGTTCTGTCTTTTGCGTTGGATTCCTGACTCTGTGCTCTACAGAAATAGGGCTTCACGCTTTGTGAAAACGCTTGAATCCCCCTCGCGTTGCTCAGGGGAGGTTGAGGTTACCCAAAGTCCATCTTGTCACTAGTTGACTCGCGTGGATTTGGTTGAGGGAGCTTTTGTGATGTCCCGCTGTGTTCCTAGGGAACATCCACCAATTCTCTTGGGTCGTGGACATCACGCGTGTCGGTTTTGCTCTTGGGGTTGATTTTCTGGGACAAAGGCCTAAACATTTCGAAAGAAATTTTAAGGCTCCCATTCACCCCCCTCTGGTCGCCTTGCTTTAGCATTTTCGGTCCTTCAATTGGTACCGGAGCCAGTTAAGGATCTCTCTACCTTAACCGGTTCCGGATCCGCGAAGGCGACCTTTTGTAGTGGCTTGGCTTCCGACGTGGTTTGTCGAGGTGTTGAGCTTTTGTCTTGCTAACACTAACGGTGCTTTTAGAGATGGCACCAAGCTCTTCTCCCGGTGTGTCTTTGTCCTTAGGTTTGAGTCTTGGACATGCGACCGAGGACGACATTTTGGCAAGAAGGAGGAGTGCGATTCTTGAGACGGAACGCGAGGTGGATGCTTTGCTGGGCTTCCTAGGAGATGATGAGCATTCAACGGAGGATCGTGTACGCGAACTTGGCAAGGCCAAGAAAGGTATTCTTGCTGCTTGTCTTGGGATTTTGTCCCAACAATTTGAAGCTTGTTGTGATGATAATATGAGATATGATGAGCTTTGTGATACCTTGCATAGAAAGATCAAGAAGTTGAAATGCTCTTTTGCTAGGTTAAAATGTGGCCTTTTTCATTGGAAGTCTAGTGCATCTTTACCTTGCACCTCTTGTAGTGACATGGTTAGGAAGAATGATGAGCTATGCTTTTCCCTTGCTAGCTTAAAATTTAGAAATGAAATGTTGAAATCAAATGCTTCCATACCATGTCTTGTATGCTTTGACTTGCGCAAGGATCTTGTTCGTGCTAAATCTGAAATAGCCTTGCTTAGGTCAAAAGCTATTGCACCATGTGTTTCTTGTGAGTCTTTGCTTGCTGAAATCAATAAACTAAAATTGACTCACACCACATGTGTAGATGAACTTGAGCATGCTAGGGCCGAAATTGATGAGATAAATGCTAGGCCTTGTAGCTTGTGCTCTTTGAATAAAAATGCTTGCCTTACTTCTAGTGGTATTCATGATTCTTTGCTTGATGTGAATGGTGATGTTTCTTCCACCGATTTCATTTGCACATCTTGCATTGATTTGGAAAAAAAGTTTTGGCTTTGAAAGTTTTGCGCGATGATATGAGCGCCAAGTTGGTTGAGCACAATGATATGAGTGCCAACCTTGAGAAGGAAGTTGAGCTCTTGCGTACCACATATGCCGAGTGCATTGAAAAGGAGATGGAAAACTTGAGAAACACTCCGTGTGGTACTTGTGATCGCCTCATGTTTGAAAATGAGGTTTTGGCCAAAAGATGCAAGAGCCTTTGTGCTAAGTCGTTTGAGTCACGCATTTCTTCCAACTCCGATGTTGATATTTCTGAGTTTGCATCTTTGCAACCGGAGTTGACTTTTTGTGTTGCGCGTGAGTCTTTTGACGTTAGCACTTGTGCCAAGGTCTCGGATAGCTCTTTCATAGCTACTCCTAACCTTGTTGTTTCTTCGAGTAATGTCCAAAGGACTTCTCTTGACAAGGGTGCTTCTCCTATTTTTGGGACTCGTGCTCCTAATCTGGTTTTCCATTGCACCTTTTGCAAGAAGGATGGACACTCACTCGATTTTTGTTTCCGCCGTGTCAAACACGAGCGATGTATTCGAGCTAAGGCTTTTAGGAAGCCGCGTAGCCTTTCCCATGGCACGTGTGCTCCTAGTGTTGGCACCAAGTTGAATGTTGATGCTTCTTGTTCTAAGACCCAAGGGACTTCTCACTTGTCGGAGAATGGTGTGCCTTCCGATAGGTCTTTGTACCATTGCTCTTTTTGTGAGAAAGATGGGCATCAAGAAAGCTTTTGCTATCGGCGTGTCAAACGCTTGCGCCAAGCTCTCTCTTCTAGGAAGTTGGTGGTTCATAGCCCTTCCCATGGCATGAACGCTTGTGTTCCTAGTAAGAAGCCCCTCTTTGTTGATGGGTTTTATGACTCCTTTTCTAGTGGGTTAGGTCATGGTCGTGGACATGCTTCTAATGCTTCTAGTGCTACTTCTCTTGGTCCACGTCATGCTTCTCATGGTGCATCTATTGGTTCTTCTACAAAAACCTTGGAAGATGTTTGCCTCTTTTCCCGTGGTACGACTCATTCTTCTCCTCGAGTTGTCCTTTTGAGGAATGCTTCCAAGGGCGTTTCAAAACTACATTTGAACCAACATTTGCATCATGCTAACCCACAAGATAAGTTGAGATTTGTGACCAAGTCTTGGGTTCCCAAGTACATGCTTGCTAACCCTTCGGGATCCAAGACTCGGGTTACTTTGTCCTCTTGTGTGTAGATATGAGGACGCGAGGTGGAGAACATGTGCCCAATGGAGCTTGATCTTTTAGATGTGATCAAGATTTGATGGTTCTCTGCATCCCGCTTAGATTTGCCTCCAAAGAGGCTTTTGTTACTCGGTGGGCTTTCTTATACACTCATACCTTGTACATTCATGTTCTATTTCTTGTGGTATGAGATGGACTATCATGTGCTCACTTGTATAGTTCTTACATGTTCATTTTTCTTTTGTATCATGTTTTGTTTTAGTCTAGCATGTGCTATCTTGTATATCATGTCATGCTAGCTTTGTGTATAGTTTTTGTGGAGCATCCACTTTTCATGCTAGTTGGTGATCCTCATGAACATTATGCCATGCTTTATCATATTTCTCCATGAGCTTTACTTGTAGAGGTATGATGTTCATTAGGTGTCACTTTTCAGGTGCTAGTTTTGGTTAACTACATGTACCCTATTGATATGATTAGTTTGAGCACTAGTCTTTTCCTCAATTTTATCATGTTACATGCTTTTGGATCTATTGCTATCAGTATCTTGCATTGTGGCATGTGTTGAGGTTTAGGTTGTTTTTGGGTTGATCATGTCTCTAGGTTGCATTTTGCTATATAGTGCTTTGTCCTGTTGCATGGTAGTCTTGACTAGTTTGAGTTTAGATCTCCTTGCGGTATCATTCATAGGTAGATCTCTTTTTGTTGAGAGTTCACCTTATGCTTATTATGTGACTATCTGTTTTCGTGGAGACCTTGAGGTCACACTGGACGAGACAATGCCTTGTGTTTTCTTCTGCTTTTGAGTGTGCAGGAGAACAGGAGCCTAGAGAGAGCATTTTGGCTCACGGACCCGATCCCACTTCTTCCATGACTTGGGGTTTTGTATGAGCAGCTCTTCAGCGAGCACTAGCAGCACCTGTGGGAGCGACAACATCAGGCGAGGGGGAGACGACTTCGGCGAGGCAGGCGCCCCAGAGTTCAGCAGTTTCGCGTCCCCTCGGGCATCACACCAGCAGGAGGTCATGCGCTTCAGGAGGTACGTCCGACACACTTCTGAGTTTGGTTTTTGGTACTCTTCTTCTCCGAACCCTTTCTGCTGTGTGGTCTTTCTGATGTGGATTTTGCTGGCTGTTTTGCTTGAGCGTTTCTTGGCTCTTTTCTTATGGTTTTGGTGTGTGTTTCCCTTTTAGTTGGGGACGCATTTTGCTTGTTGTATCCTAGTTTGTCTTCTCCGATACCCTTTTGTTGTGGGTCTTTCTTTTTAGGCTAGTTATACTTTGTTTTTGATAGACTAGTTTTTGCATGCTTTTCATCATGTATCTAGTGCATCTTAGAGCTTCATGTTTAGAGCAATGAAAATGAGACTATGCTCTTTTTGGTATACCCTGTTTATTCATGATGGTGCTTGTAGCTTAGGCTCTTTTTGATCACTTGATACATGTTATGAGCTAAGCTATTTTTGCAAATGGTGAACTTGATTAATTAACTATGAAACCTATAATTTGTTCACCATTGAGAGTGGCAACTAGCATGGGTAGGATGTGTTGAGATCACTTGTGCTATCTTTTGTATGCTAGGTTGCTATGTCTCTTGCACTGAGTCATTCACTTGCTTGGATTGTTCATATGTACATTGTGCTTAAAATTTGATCCAAGTCTAAGTGAAATGAAAAGATCGAGATGGGATTGCATGTGTCAGCACCTCACGGTATCGAGACTGTTTCTCATTGCACATTTGAGTTAAACTTGAGCCGTGTAGTGTAAGACCAAAACCGGTGCTTTAAACTTCTGATTGCTTTTGTTGCATAGGCTTAGCCCGGTCGAAAAGTTAGGCAATGACCATGCTTTCAACCTCTCGCAATCACATGCTTTATTTTGAACTTGTGTTAATACCGCTGCAATCTCTGATAAAAATTTGAAAATAACACAAGTCTATGCTTCATTCTATTGCATGATGATTGAACTTTGCTAGGGGTAGTTCACCTTTTATACTTAAGTAAGAACTTGGTTGATTTCCTGTCTATCCATGCTAAGTGCTATTTTAGTGGTGAACTCCTTTTTCAAATGGCTTAAAACTGCTCATATGCTTAATTGTTCATATTTCGTATTCACTTGATCAGTTTGAGCCTTTGCTAGCATTTGTATTGATTGCTATACCTTCAGGGCAGCACCCTTTTGAGCATCTTTTCATTCTGATTGCTATACACTTGAAGCTGTTGCATTGTGCATATCATGCATTTTTAGCTTAGTGTACATACCCCCAGCTCCGATACTCTTCATGGTCACTTTCATTGCTTTTATCACCCCCATATGCTTTTGTTTGATGACTTGTCTTGTGTTTGTGTCAACTTTGTGGAAAAATGTTAAAACCCCTCAGCATGTTCCCTTTTGTCAAGGGAGAGAAGCTGTTTACAAGGGGGAGCTTGAGTGTTGGCACAAAGGGGAGAGTCGTGCATTTTGGGGAGAGCTTTGAGCTAGGGGGAGTTTAGTTCTTTTATGTTCATCTTCTATTGGTATAGCTCTTTTATGTGTTTCAATTGGTATCCATCTTTTGGTATGGAGTGTAATTGGTGTCATGAGCTTTGTTGCATAGCTTTTGTATATAGGCTTGCTTTCAGGGGGAGTCGCTTTTGCTTTGCAGCTTCTCTGCATGCTCCGAGTGTTTGTGCTCCATTTGATTTTGAACTTCTTTTTGTGTTTTCTCAGTCGGTATCGAGCCTGCTAGTCGTGTTGAGCCGTTTTGCCTCTATCTTGAGGGACTAGCAGTTTTTGTTTGGTATTTTCGATTGTTGTGGAGCCTTCAGCTAGTTGTGTTGAGCCACTTTGCCTCTGTCTTGAGGAACTAGCTGTTTTCACCAATTTTTGGCTGCTTGTGATTGGTATCAAGTCTTCTGCTCGTTGTGTTGAGCCTCTGTGCCTCTATCTTGAAGGACTAGCAGTTTTGCTTTTTAATGCGTTGTTTCAGCCGCAATTGGTATCGAGCCTTGAGCTAGTGGTGTTGAGCCCTTTTCTACCTCTTCTTGAGGGCTAGCTCATTTTTGACTTGGTTGCGTCGAGCCATTGCCCATGTCTTTGGGAACCAAGTGTTTTGCTCTATGATCGAGTTTTGCTCTTTGTTGAGTTGTTGCTCCGATCCTTTGCTTGGTTGCGTTGAGCCGTTGCCCATGTCTTTGGGGACCAAGTTTTCGGTTTTGGTATCTCAAACCATCTCTTGTGCCTAGTTTTTTGTCAATTCAATCATCAAGGGGGAGAAATTTCGAAACCCAAGCGGATAAGTACCTCAAATTTCAAAACCCAAGTGGATAAGTACCTTGGTTTCTTTTGTGGGTTTCTTTTGTGATGATTGTTTGACAATTTTATTTGAGATTGGTTTTTGAGTGCCTTTTGGGATTCATAAAACTCTTGTTTCTCTTGACTCTTCGGTTGTGTGGAGGCTTTGCCCACTTTTCCCATTTCTTTCGGGTCCGGGAGCTTTTATTTGGAGTTTTCATGATCCTTCCTCATCTCAAGTGGCCTTGTGTTTGCTTTTACTTGGCTTTTGGGCACTTGAATGAGGCTTGCCTTCAAACCCTTCCTTTTTGGTTTTATTTTTAGTCAATGCATTCATCAAGGGGGAGATTGAGAATATATATGATGAACGATTGACTTTGTGGAGGAAGGTTTCAGGCTTTTCCCGATTGAGTCATTATTTGCTATGCGCTTAATGTTTATGACTAACCGGTGGCGTTGAGTTGTGTGTGTTTACCGGGTTGGTGTGCGTGTGCAACATGTGTCTCTTGGCTGTGTTGATGTGCAGGTGTGGAGCTCGGATACAGTGGTCGATGGCAAGGTGAAGGTCAAGTAGAGACGTGTCGTGCCGACGGATCGGGAGTGGTGAAGGATGGGCGTGCCGTGCGGCGGACGTGCCATGCCGATAGACCTAGTGCGGTGAAGGGCGGACGTGAGGCTTGGACCGACGGACCGGAGGGCCAGAGGGCCAGCTGTGGTAGCTGGCACATGACATCGACGAGCAGGAGCACATGGGGATGTGCGATGCATCGGCCGAGTCAGGAGGAAGACGATGGCGTCGTGGCACTTGGCGGGAGGTCGGACACGGGCTTGCATGCGGCGCAAGTGCCGTCGGCCGAGTCAAGAAGGATGGCGAAGGCATTGTGCCCGGCGTGGAGGCTGGACATGCATCGGCATCGGTGCCGGTGGTCGGGGTGTGCGAACCACATCCCGTCTACGGCGCGGGTTCGGTAGCTGAGCCTCAAAAAGCTACCCTCAACGGTTTCCGAGTTTGGGCCTCAAAACTCGGGGTGTCCGGTTTCCGAGTTTGGGCCTCAAAACTCAGGGTGGACGGTTTGCAAGGTTTGGGCCTCAAAACCTAGGCTGGCGGGTTTCCCGGTTTGGGCCTCAAAACCGGGGGAGGTCCGAAAGGACAGTCGACGCGTGGCGGCGTGGAGAGGCTGGCGCGGCGGCGAAGCTATCCACGAGGAAGGCGCGGTGGTCGACGTCACGGCACGTGGCGGCATCCTGGAGGTCGCGTCGAGGCGAAGCTACCAGATGTGCGGGCGTGGCCGTCGAATGAAAATCGCTAGGACTGGACGGTTTTACCGTTGGGGGGTATTTGGGTTGAGTGCTTCATGTAAGGGCGTTTTGGTCTTCGGACGTGCGCCTATATAATAGATGAAGGGGGCTGCTAGGGCAGCCGGATCCTTGGACGGTGTCACTCTCATTTTGTTCTTGTGAGAGAAGGCTAGGGTTAGAGGGGAGATCGACTCTTGTTCTTGAGCTTTTCGCCATCCAAGCTTTGTGTTGCTAGGAGTGGCTTGTAGCCCAACACCGAGAGCTTAATCAATCATCCATTCCGCTGAATCCAAGGATCAAATTCGTGCCTTAATTTGTCTTGCGATTTTGTTCTTCGCGTTGCACGTTTTTCCCCTCTTTCGATCTTCACGAGATTTCTTGTTTCGAGGGAAGATTCGCAAATCCGTTTGAACCATCCTCTAGAGCATCGTGAGAGACATCTTTCTACCGAAGGGTTTTCTCTATTTCCTCACGAGCTAGTAGATCGGGCGGATTTCGTTTTGGATCACGTTCTTGCTCCTTTGCCCCAAAATCTTTCGATTCATCGATTTGGAGTAAGGTTCGAGCCATGATCTCCTAGGAGTAGCTCACTAACATCCTTGTAACCCCTCACAACAAGTTTGAGCCTTAGAGCTTTTGGTTTGAGGGAGATCGAGTTGAATCGGCGGAAGAACAACTCAGTTTCGGGGGCGTCGGACGCTCGTGTTCTTGGCATCGGACGCTGACCCGAGTAGCATCGGACGCGCCGTTGCCACGTGTCAGTTTCTATGCTTTTGAAGGGGCATCGGACGCTGGCATCGGACGCCACAGTGCAACGTTCGAGGGTCATGCAGTGAGGTTCCAGAAACCCTCATTTCGCATCGGACGCGTCAGGTGTCTGGGCATCGGACGCTACTGTTCACAACGGACGCGCCTGCCCTACATCGGACGCTCGCATCGGACGCTGAGTTGGTACTGTAGCAGCGTCCGATGTCAACTCAGTAGGGTTTTCTGAACAGTCCTGTTCACATCGGATGCTCCGTCGTGAACACATCGGACGCTCCCCCAGCGTCCGAAGCAGCTGTTTCTGTGCTGTTTTGTCCGTAGCTCGTCTGCTTGACTTTGGATTTGAGTTCTGTCTTTTGCGTTGGATTCCCGACTCTGTGCTCTACAGAAATAGGGCTTCACGCATTGTGAAAACGCTTGAATCCCCCTCCCGTTGCTCGGGGGAGGTTGAGGTTACCCAAAGTCCATCTTGTCACTAGTTGACTCGCGTGGATTTGGTTGAGGGAGCTTTTGTGATGTCCCGCTATGTTCCTAGGGAACATCCACCCATTCTCTTGGGTCGTGGACATCACGTGTGTCGGTTTTGCTCTTGGGGTTGATTTTCTGGGACAAAGGCCTAAACATTTCGAAAGAAATTTTAAGGCTCTCATTCACCCCCCCTCTGGTCGCCTTGCTTTAGCATTTTCGGTCCTTCAGACTCATTGAGGCATTCAAACAAAGCAGGGTACAAACACTTTGAAGATTGCTTGAGATTGTAAGTCAAGGATCTTCAGATTAGTTCATTTTTATCATACATTTTAAAACTGTGACTAACACTAGTGGAGTACATACAGCGCTTATAAGGAGTACATAAAGGAGCCAAGTGAATTTGATCGAAGGACAGAGAAGTTCAAGAAGAAGCATGGGAATAGAATCAAAATCAAGCGTCAGTTCCCGGTACGTGTACTTGAAGCTTCACTTATGCTTTTTCCCACACCATGCATATATTATCGATCTATACCAACGTGTTGTAATGCCTGTGTATCATGCAGTGTGCCAAGCAACCACCAGGGACAACTTTGTGTGGGTACTACGTCTGCGAGTACCTAAGGGCCTGCAGGAAGTACAACGGTAGCTGGCGGCAGCTCAAGAAAGCAACTGAATGGTGGGAAAGAGAGCAGAGCAATGAACATAACTTCGATCAAATAGTGGCAGACATGTGCAAGTTTATCACTGATCGTGTAGCGCATGAAGGGCAACCGTTCTTTGATACAGATGCCCCGTTAGCACTGCTTCCCGAGTACGAGAAGCTCAGGAAATGGAGCACCATGCTACGCGACGAGATAAAGGATTACAATTTGAACATGGACTTCGTCAATTAGTTTGTTTGCAAACTGACATGTAATATAACACTTTAACGATTTCATCAATGTCCTATGGATGACAATGAGAACAAGTTAATGTATGTATGTATGTATACGTATGTGTCATGTGTTTTGTCTATGTTTGACCTGTTAAATATGGATTCGATTATGCATTCAAATATGTGTTGTTGTATTTTTTTTAAACCTGAAAATCTTTAACCATGACGGGCAAGTTACGAAGCCCGTCAAGGTTAATGGTATTAACCGTGACGGGCAAGTTACGCTGCCCGTCAAGGTTAATGGTATTAACCGTGACGGGCAAGTTAAGCAGCCCGCCACGGTTAATACCATTAACCTTGAAGGGCAAGTTACGCTGCCCGTCACGATTAATTGTATTAACCATGACGGGCAAGTTACGCCGCCCGTCACGGTTATTGATATTAACCGTGACGGGCTCAATTGCCCGCCGCGGTTAGCCTCGATTTACTGTGACGAGGCGTGTGCGACGGGCTCAATTGCCCGTCACGGTTAAATAAAAACGACCGTCACGCAAAAGATTTCTGTAGTAGTGATACACACTCTGTTGCTAGCCAGGTTTCGACAGTACAAACAACCAAATAATCAGGGATTGGCTTGGTGAGAGCAGGCAAAAGCTGTCTAGGCTAGGATTTTAGCCAGGTTAGAAGTTAGCTATGAAACCAAACACACCAAACTATCAAGGAATTTCGAGCTCAAATGGCATATAAATCAAAAACATCCACCATTATTCCCAATCTAAAAACCCTCAAATTTCATTATTTCTAGACCACAAAATAAACCATGCTAGTGATAAAATATGAGAGGATGTTAAACTTTAGAACAGAAGAATGGATGGAGGAATTGAATGAAGTCTTTCAATAAGCATGAACTCCTCCCGCACGAGTAAGAACAGAGAACTTGAAATGGCTCGGGTTGGGGGTGGAAGAAATTTGGATTATTTATAGCATAGAGCTACAAATTTCTTTATTCAATTCCATGGAAGGAAGGCATGGAGTTCATGGAAAGTTGGCTTCATGGAAAGTTGGCTTCCTTCACTTTCCATTGGTGTAGATTTCTCCCCCAATGCCATCCACCCCCACCAAGAGCCTCTAACACCCGCGCAGATCCAACAGCCCTCTCCACTACACCAGTAAGATCCATGGAGTACGACGTCGGGTATTGATGACAACAGTAGGGGAATGCCATGATGATGCTCACGGTCACAGGTTCAATCCTGCTGCTGGCATGATTTTTTTATGTTCTTCCCCTTTGAATCACACTCCGGGGATCAAAAAGAGGTTACAAAAGAACACTTTTAAAATCACAGCTTAGTACCTACCTCGTGCTTTGTGATGCAGGTTTGACTCTAGTAGCGGCCACTTTTTGAGATTTTTATGAAGTTTTTAATTTAATCCTAAAAATGAGATTAGAGATGACAGGGAGAGCAAGAGTCCATGTATGACAGATAATTTGTGGTCTGATTTTTTAAAATGAAATTATAATGGTTTTATATCTTATTATCTTGTGCTGAGTGATGTAGGTTCGACTATATAGTAATGGCCACTTTTTGAGGTTTTTATGAAGTTTTTTAATTTAATCCTAAAAATGAGATTAGGGGTGACGGGGAGAGCAAGAGTGCACCTAGAAGATATGATTTGTTGTTTGATTTTTTAAATGAAACTATAATAGTTTTATATTTTATGAGATTGGTAATTGTCATGATCTAGCGTCATAGAGCATATGCAGAGTATACTATGATGATGTTTATGACAAAGATACAGTTTGGTCATAGACAGTTGTCATCCTATGAACAGTCATCATAAATAGTCTGTGTTAATGACAAATATGTGCTCTGTCATCTACAAATCGTCACTGAAGCCCAGGTTTCTTGTACAGCATCCACTCACCTACAACATCCTTGGAGGTGGCACGACAGTGTTGCAAGGGAGTCTATGACTCTCTCCCACCCTTATGTGACTCCCTTCCCACCCCTGCGGCACCCTCTCTCACCCTACTGACCGAGCTCCCTCCACCATGGTGGCCATGGCACTCCGCTGCGCCAGGCACGCTCTCTCTCTCTCCGCTATGTTGCAATTGTATGTTTAAATTGTTTCGGTCATTTCAGAGATATGTACAGTTGAATCATATTGTCGAGTATCAAGATCAGGGATACCCAATCAACCGTGATAAACGACACATCAAACACCTAAGCAAGCTCGTGGGCCAAGTCACAGTCCTTGCCTCATTCGGCCCAGCTGAATGGGCCCAGGACGTAACCAACTCCTTTGATGGTGAACTTCGATCCGCTAAAACCTAACTGAAGGGACTCAGACAGACTCGACCCCTCCGGCGAAATCTCCACCTCGCCCGATCCCTCCCCCGGGAGAGGTCTCCGCCTCGTTGGACTCCTCTCGGGCAATTTCTATCTAACCCTAGGGACGCGCCAAACCCCAGGAACAACTGTCAGACATCGTGGGTCCTTCCCCATGATGACTAACTTCCCCTGTCAAACTAGGCGCACACAACTACGACATGCGTGACCAACTGGGTGATGTAGTACAACCCGATGTGACAACGGTCACTTCACCGCGCCTCTCTATCCAGGGGGTGATAGATGGAGCCAAAAGCTCAGCTTGGCCATCACGGCCCTGCACGACGACTCTGCAAGACCGCTTAGTCAGGCTCTGCCAGACCGGTCAATCAACCCCCTGTCTCACTTCAGCAGTGATGGCCAGCCTACACCATTGTCAGGTCCCCGCCATCACGTGACACACATGCCTCTACAGGGCCGATTTATCGCCCATCCCATCGAATCCGGCATGCACGACGTCACAGGAGAACATATGTTTCTGACTGTGGCACCTACTCTCCCTCTACGATGGATCTGGGTATACTCCACGCTCATCTCTACAGTACCAGGCTACCTGGGTCAAAGATGGCCACAGTGCACTCGATAGAAGACGGAGAGCCCTCGACTTCAACAACCATTACGTCCTTGCGCCACGGGACCAACTGTAGCAACCGGGTAATGAGGAAGAAGGACATCCGCTATAGGGGTGTCCGAGTCCCCACCGACCGGAAAGGAAGAAGGACGGTGGACGCCCGAGGCCATCTTTTTCCCTTTTTTCTTTGTGCTTTTCTTCTTCTAGCTTCCATACAACCCTTATAACCTATATGTTCACCGTTGGTCTATAAAAGGGAACGAAAGGCCCCTTGTAGTCCAAGCGTAACCAAAGCCAAAGAAAGCTCAGCTATATCTAGCGCTCGTCAAACACCGACACTCGAACCTACACAAAGACTTAGGACCAGCTCCCTCTCTTGCTCGCTTGTATCCCTACTACAAGCACTGTCAGGTGCAAGGCAACACGAATCATCGTACATCGCACTGGACGTAGGGCATCACCGTCCCAAATCAGTATACACTGTCGTGTTTGCTTGCACACCATCCGGGGCTAGACGCACAGATACAAATTTAGTCATCTACTGTCTAGGCCCGCCATTCTAGACGTTGATGCATATGCAGGTTGAAAAAGTAGATCAGGAGATTTTGCACATGTTGCGTACGTTTTAGAAGAATGTTGTAAGCGTTTTGTTCAAAATATTTTATTTGTTCCCAAACTTATTGTTGCAAGCGTTTAATCTGAATGTTGTATATGTTCCACACATATGTTGCAATAGCATGTTTCACAATGTTTGGGGGGCACCACGGGGCGGGGGGTGCGCATGCGGGAGACGAGGCGAATGGATGGGGATAGGGTGGGAGAGGGGCACCACAGGGCGGGGGGGGGGGGGGGTGCGCATGAATGGAGGTAGGGCGGGAGATGGGGTGTGGGTGTGCGGACGTTTGGGGGACATCCGGATGGAAGCCGAGTCCGTGTGGTAGCGCGGAGGAGTTGTGGGCGAGAATCGGTGCAGCAGCGCGAGCATCTAGACGCTAGTGCCTTGATTGGATGAGTAGTTCTGAGAAAAAGACAGGATCGGGCAAGTATCGTGTGCATGTCAGATGCCGACCAGACAAAATAAGGGTATTTTTGGAAATAAGTTTTATCTATATATTTTTAGATAAAAATATAATTATTTTTAGATAAAATATAATACAATTAAAATCCTAAAATGTAGCTTTATTTCTGATAATTTGTTTTAACCAGAAAAATGATGAATCTAGTTTTAGTTTTTTTTCCTAAATTCATGCTCTATCTTATGAGCACCATAAGACCATCTGCACTGGAACGTGATATGAGAACGGTAAAGTGTCACATGAGCTTGTAGGGTAAAAAAAGAGCTGCATCGGGCGTCTGTATTCGTTCGCTAAATGAGCTCCGTCCGCTATGTTTTGTGTTATGCCGGAGATGCGCCAAACGCCGACGGGCTCATCCACGCGCAATTGCTGCTGCTGCACACGTGAATTACTGGCCCGCGAGAGAGCAGCATGGGAGAGAGAGGAGAGGACAGCAGCGGGCCCTACTGATTTTCTAAGCTAAAAAATGTTATAACTCTCAAACTAAAAATCCAAATTAAATTTTGTTTGTACTGTTAAATTTATTTCAATAAATTCTTCAAAATAAGATCTCACATGGATATATTTAGATAAAATTTATAGAAGATGACAAGTGGGGCCGCTGTTGGTAGTGGTTATAGAGTATGAGATATAGAGGATGGATGAGTGCGGGAGAAAGTGATATAGATGAGAGAATCTTGATGACTGAATGTATAAAGGATGATGAGTGCGTATAGTCTAAGGTCCTTCACAATGTGGTAGTGAAGCCAGAAAAATACACAGCTCCACCAACAACAAAGTTGCGGTGTGCCAGGTATACCGGAATCAGCGCTATTTAGGTACGTAGGACCCACAAATGCAATAAAGTATTCATCATCTTTCATGCATCTGTTTTCGTCGCTCTTCCCTTTCAGCTCGTGTTGGAATATGCTATAGTAGATTTAAGGACGGTTTTGTTGAGCTGTGGCTGTGGGGAAAAGTTGTTATGGCTGTGAGCTGTGTAAAAGTTGTTGTGGGTTGTGAACTGTGGAAAAACTAAAATGTATCTATATCTATACTATAAAGTTTTTAGATGCATGAAAAGTTGTTATGCCCGCCATTCTAGACGTTGATGCATATGCATGTTGAAAAAGTAGATCAGGAGATTTTGCACATGTTGCGTACAACACTGGTCTATAAAAGGGAACGAAAGGCCCCTTGTAGTCCAAGCGTAACCAAAGCCAAAGAAAGCTCAGCTATATCTAGAGCTCGTCAAACACTGACACTCGAACCTACACAGAGACTTAGGATCAGCTCCCTCTCTTGCTTGCTTGTATCCCTACTACAAGCACCGTTAGGTGCAAGGCAACATGAATCATCGTACATCGCACTGGACGTAGGGCATCACCGTCCCAAACCAGTATACACCATCGTGTTTGCTTACACACCATCCGAGGCTGGACGCACAGATATAAATTTAGTCATCTACTGTCTAGGTCCGCCATTCTAGACATTGATGCATATGCATGTTGAAAAAGTAGATCAGGAGATTTTGCACATGTTGCGTACAACACTAGTTTTGCACATGTTGCGTACAAAGAATAATTGGTCTGAGATCTTTTATTTTTTCGAGTCGCTCGACCTTGGGGATACAAACAACACTAGTTTCATTCCATCCCCCGGGCCACGGCATCTCAGCATCATCTAAAAAAATCTTTAACCTCCTGAACAGTAAAGTCCACCACCCGTCCCTAAACTTATTCGCCTGTGTCATGCCGGTCCCTAAACTCGCAAATCGACCGTTTAGGTCCTCAAACTTATTCAGTTGTGTCATCCCGATCCATAAACTTGTCAGGTTGTGTCATCCCAATCCCTAAACCTTTAAATTATCCATTTATATCTTCAAACTTATTCAGTTATGTCATCCTAGTCCCTAAATTTTATTGTGAGTCTCATCAAGATCTAAACATAATAATTTAAAAACTTTGTATCAACAAATAATTCATAACTTTTTCATACGAACTCTAACAAAGACAAACTTTATATTAAAATTATAGTCCTTGATGCAATCTATAACTTTGTAGTTGACAAAATTTTGAATTAAGATTATTTAGAGTCCCAAAATATTATTTTATGATTATAGATTTTGAAATTTAAAATTATCAAACAATCTTGAATATTGACATGATATATATAAAAGTTATAGTTTTCAATGCAATCTACAATGTTATAGATAATTTTTTTAAAATTTAAAATCGTTTAGTATCCAAAAATAATAATTTTAAATTTTAATTTCCAAATCTATAAACATACAACAATATTTAGGGACTCTAAACAGTTTTAATTCAAAAACTTTTCAACTACAAAGTTGTAGATCACATCGAGAGCTACAATTTTGATATAAAAGTTATCTTTATTCGAGATCATATTGAAAAGTTATGATTTTTTTTAATATAAAGTTTTTAGATCATCCTGTTTTAATTTAGATGAGACTCAAAACCAAGTTTATAGACTGAAATGATACAATTGAACAAGTTTAATGACCTAAATGAGGGATTTGTATCTTTAGAGACCGAGATGACACAACCGAACAAGTTTGATGACCTAAATGGTCAATTTACGAGTTTAGGTACCGAAATGACATAGCAGTATAAATTTAGGGACCGGTGATAGAGTTTACTTTTTTGTAAAATAGAGCGGGCATCCCATCCGAACCTGGGGCTTTGAAGTCGCCAATGCCATCCAGCGCCTGTTTGATCTCCTTGCTACTCACTTCCCTACAAAGGGCCTGATTTACCTCCACCGGCACGCTTGCTGTTACATGCTGTAGGAGATCACCTGTAGTCCTGGAAAGCGACATCGCCATTCCACATTCGCAACTTCCTGGTCGAGTCTTTCCCTAATGTATTCTTTGCATTATGGTTGTTGTTTCTCCATGTAAACACGTCGCCCTCAAAAACCCAAATCAGACAAGGAGCAATATTCCAGTGTGTCACACCATAAAAATTTTAATTTTGGGTTATGAGTAGAAAACACTAAATAAAATAAATAGTTTTAATATTTGTGTAAAATTGATCAAGTTAATTTGAGCTAGCACCAGTTTAGTTGTAGTAAATCAAGAAATTTTAAAGTTTTGCTAAACTAATTTGATGGGTTTTTGCTTGATGTGTATTTTTTTTTTGACCATGGAAAAGATTTCCATTACTTATAATGACCATGTGTTGTGAGTCGGTAGAGTTTTTAAAACACGTTGGTATGTCGTCTTATCTATATACAGTCTGTTTCCGTTCTTTTTCCGAGAATCAAATTTATCATTCTCAACTCTATCTTTTTGTTAGGCTTTTCGAAGATCTTTTTCTTGTGTCCCAAATTACTTCTTTTAGTTCATCCATCCATCCATCATATCACTACAAACTTCTCAGGAATTTTTCTGGCTTTTTCTGCAACAGTTTCCAATTTTTCTTTAGATGCTCCAAACACTAGTACGGAACGATACTACACGGACGGTTGGTAAGCTATTTGTACTGGCATTTTTCCCGACTGTCTGCGCCGGAGGCCAGAAGAAATAGGACAACAACATAAGCGCTTGCTTGTGAACCGCCTGTGGAAATAGAGGCGGTTGACTTAGCAAAACGCTTATCAAAATGGCATTTCCACCGCCCATCTCCGTCAAAGTCGCAAGTCACGGTATTTTTCGCGCAAAATTCGCGGCTAACGCGGCCGGTGGGATTCGAACCCACGACCTCGGCCTCGCGCGAAGCCTTCTCTGCCACTGCACCTCACACTCACATGTGTTCGTATACCCCTTCGGTTCCCCACATATTATACAAACCCGAGTATAATTTGCTTGTTTGAGGTTCTAAACGATTTCAAATTAAAAAGTTGTCAACTACAAAGTTTCATAACTTTTTGAGATGAACAACTTTTGTATTGGTTATTTCTCCATCCGAGGTCATTTACAAAATTTGAATTTCAAATTTGAGACAATTCAAATATATTTTTCATTGATAAGATGACTTCAAATTAAAAAGTTATAATTTACAAAGTTTCGTAACTTTTCGAGACGAACAACTTTTATTTTGGGTGTTTTGTCATTCGAGATGACATTTCTACAGGTGGTTGTCTTAACAAACCGCCTGTAGAAATCCATTTCTACAGGCGGTTCTAGACTTGTGGTCCACTGTTTCATTTCTACAGGCGCTTGGTAACTAAAACCGCCAGTATAAAAAATAGGAGGCGCTAGAAATAATCATCTTTCTATTAGTGAAAATATCTTTTCCTGGGCTCCGAATACTTTATTTGGGTTCATAATATTCCAAAGTGTCTCTGAGAATTTTTCCCAGAATTTTCGGAGACGTCAGAGTATTTTTGATGGCTCAAACAGTAATTCTGGACTTTTCTAGAATTATTATTTTTATACACGAAATTAAATATTTCGAAAATAATTAATCCTTGACTAGGGTCTCTTGTTGGGTTTCAACTCTAGCCTACCCCAACTTGTTTGGGACTAAGAGGCTTGGTTGTTGTAATCCTTCACGACGGAGACCTTGCATATATACATGGGCAAGATCTTATTAACACGTTGATAGCAGATGTGAAATTCCATCTACATCGTCGTCTTCACGTCCGCAAGGGTTCTGCGACTTTCCATCTACTACTCTCTTTCTCCTTGCCGTTTTCATCTCTTGACCATGCGCTGCACGCCAAATCATGTACGTACGTCGTTGCTATCAATCCAGTTTCAGTCGCGTCGTCCGTCTTCACACGGGATCAAAACTAGCGCGCTCACAGCCTGCCGGCCGTCTGCCAAAGTCCGGGCGAACCCTCACTTCCTTCTTCCTTGCGAGCAGCAGCTCTTCTCCCATGGCCATAGCTACTACCTGCTATGCTTACGTACAGAGGAAGAAGACAGGTAGAAGACAAGGTATTTACAATTTTGCCACTCAGCGTTAATTTCCACCATTCAATCATCTAATCTCCGTTTTAGTCCATTCTAGTTACGTTAGTTTCATGTCGACACGCTCTACGCAGCAGTGTTAACACTTTTCATGTCACATGATTTTTCGTATATAGCTAAACCTACAGGCTACAATTAGTTTTATAATTAAAATCAATATAGGTTTTATACTTTGATATTTTATACACAAATGTTAATAAGATTAATCACTAACATAAATATGTTTCTGATTTATAATTTGAATAGGCCAATCATTGTCATATAAAATACGTTTAAATGCTCGCACATGTTCCTTTTCTTTTATTAAGATAAAATTTAACTTGGTTAAATTATATGACAAAATTTATAATTAAAATATGATTAGTTTAATCTGTTTTTCTAAATTAAAATATATCTTATCTAACCTGAATCAATATCTTGTCATGGTCTTATTTAATTAAACTAAAGCAAGCCGGTAGTTGTTACTTTTATTTAACTGCTAGTGCTTATCTCTAATTTACATGATCAATGATATGACTAATGATACGTGCAACACATGTCTTAACTTGTTTTTATGGTAATGTGAATATCAGGCGCGGGCGCTTTCTTGCTATTGGCCCCTTAAATGACTTATCTGTCAGCAAAAGCTTGCACATAGAGTACAACCATGAGGGCTACATGGCTCGGGTTTTAGTTTAGTACGAGGATCTCTCCTGGTTTGATGGTGGTTACCCGAAAGGGCTTGCCGAGACGGGTATAGAACAGCCTCTGGTCTCATATGTATAGCCGGGAAGGAATGTGCCATCGGAAAGGGGTTCCTATAATGGCTTGCCGATTGGAAACCTAGTGGCCACTATCCTATTAGTGGAACCTTCGAAAGACTTCATAGTAAACCCTGTCGGCCTTCCTCGGAAGTGGGCTAAGAGGCTAGCTACCTCGGGCAAAAGGGTAAATCACGGCTTATGATAAAGATGTACAACCTCTGCAAAGTGTTAAAAACTGTTATAACAACCGTGTTCACGGTCACGAGCGGCCCGGAAAACTCACACGCTAATTAACCTTAATAATAATCACATTATGTTCACGTTACTGCTAATTATGATTCTTATGATGATGTGGCCAGCACTTCATCGAAATCTCCTAGACATAACCACAGCCGCTTTCTTGCTGCGTTCAGGGTATATGCAAAGCCTTCAAGGTTAGGTCCACGAGGGTCACCATACATCCCAGTGAATCACCACACAAAGCCATCCATCTCCTAACATCTGCATCAATATACAGCCGAGATGATGTACGTACATCCATCTCCTAACATCTGTTCCTTCACCATCTTTGTATGCCCCATGTCACTAACTGGCTCAACAGGCTCTGCAGTCGGATCCAACAAGGCAATAACATGTCGGCCATTCGGCAACTTAGTTGGGCCTCTCTTACCCCTGTGTCTAGTTATTGTGGTTGTGACACTCTTGGTGTGAACTTGCACCTATACATAGTTCCAATTACTTAGAACCATCATTTGTATAAATATCCTGAATAAGAAGTATAAACACACTTTTAATTATCTCTAAAAACTATTGTCTCACATACTTTAAATTAAGAAAATAAAAATGGTGTTCCACACATTGTGTTTAAGATATCACGTGTCAAAGTTTACAAAGAAATAGATTAATACGAGAGTTGCTCTCGGCAAGGGGGTCTTTGCCGAGCGCTATGGCCATTGCGCTCGGCAAAGCTGGGGAAATGGGCTGCCAGAACAACCATGTTTCCAGCTTTGCCGAGTGTAGTGGGCATAGCACTCGGCAAAGACTTAGTCGGCACTCGGCAAAGATTTTTTTCAAAAAAAAAGTACTCTTTGCCGAGAACCTGCCAGCTGGGCTCTTGGCAAAGTTTTTTCTAAAAAAATAAAAAACTCTTTGCCTAGAGTTTGGCAGCTAGACTATCGACAAAGATTTTTTTAAAAAAAAATAAAAAACTCTTTGCCGAGAGCCTGCCAGCTGGCTCTCAGCAAAGAAGGCGTCAACGGCAATCCCCTTAAAAAATAAAGAAGCCTTTGCCGATCGGATTTTCACTGAGGCCACTTTGCCAAGAGCAGCGCTCGGCAAAGCCTTTGCCGAGGGCCTTAGAGGCTTTGCCGAGCGCCCGCTCGACAAAGCGGCCTTCTCCAGTAGTGCAACTTCCACCAGATCCAACAAGGCGATAACATGTCCGCCATTCGGCAACTTAGTTAGGCCTCTCTTACCCCTGTGTCTAGTTGTTGTGGTTGTGTCACTCTTGGTGTGAACTTGCACCTATACATAGTTCCAAATACTTAGAACCATCAGTTGTATAAATATCCTGAATAAGAAGTATAAACACACTTTTAATTATCTCTAAAAACTAATGTCTCACATACTTAAAATTAAGAAAATAGAAATGGTGTTTCACACATTGCGTTTAAGTTATCAGGTATCAAAGTTTACAAATAAATAGATTATTATGGGAGCTATAATATATATTGTAAGCAAGACCATCATTTGTTATCATTGTCAGAATGAAGCAGGAACCACATTAGTCTCACTGTCACTTGAATCATGTGTGTGCGTAAAGTCAGCTAGGATTACTTGTTGCAAATCATACCATGCTATTGTGGTCGCTACAAAGAACTGTGGACTGCCATAGTGGTCCGCTACTTGGCTGCTAAGTTGAAGCCCCCTAAATCGAGATCGCTACCTCATAGTTGTTGCAGTAAGGGAGACCCCTGCAGTAAGCGGCAGGTCCGGAACCATGTTGGCCTATTTCAAATAATCAAACAGACTTGAAATAAGCTATTTCGCCCTTTGTGCTAATTAAATGCCCAATATTTCCCAAACGAAAAATTAAGTATTATGTCCCCGTTCTGAACGTCAACCTAGTACACACCATTCCCCAATCACAAGCGAGAGCCATCTCTGCACGGAACAAGTGGGGTGTGCCGTATGTAGGCTACAACAAGGTCTGAATGGCTGCGACTTGTGGTGTGACGCCACAAGACATGGATTTGAACAATTCAACACAACATATTCTTAGTCGACTAATGGAACCATTGACAACATATTCCATGCATGCCCGGCCCTCGTGTGGCGCTATATAAACTCCTGGTTTCAGGACACTTCTGGCAAGACAAGAGACGCCTCAACCACAACTTCACCCCTAGCTGCCTAGTAGCTAAGAACACCACGCAAGCCGGCGCGCGGCAGTTACAGGTTTGTCCTTTGAAATCTCTGATCCTTTTAGCACGTATTTTGTGTTTGCTTACTCACCTAATAATAAGGCATATGGTCCAGTTGCTGACGGTGCCCTTGTCTGGTACTATATAAACCCCTGATGTCACGATGATGGATCTGCACAGAAATGCATGGAACGTATCCTTTGCAAACTAGACTCCTGTGCAAACTATGCAAACTCTAATCAGACTACAAGAATCTAATCTGATGGCCGGTAATTTTAGCACTTAAACCCCTCCACTCATGGGGGTGTTTTGCAACAGCCGGATAGGATGAGTAGAGGGTTTAAGTGCTAAAATTACCACATTATATTACCCACCTACAGTACAAAAGCTGTGCGGAATTGCATTGGTGATTGTATACCATGCTGCATGCATGCATGCTCGTCATGAAAGTAAAATATATACTTACATGTACGTAGTAGTTAAGTAGTCTAATGCTGAAGTTTTCGATGCTATTTGCAAAACAATTATCGGTCTCTTGATTTAAGCTCATAGTACTACAAAATAAAAAGAACTTAGCATTGCCGGGCATGCATTGTCAGAACGTATCACTGCATCATTTGGTCCCAATTTAATTTATAATGATCGCACTTGTGTTGTAAGGTATATACCCACAAGGTAGAATGACTCCACCTTAGTCTAAGTGTCAGTGGAGGTTTCATTTCTCAGTTTTCAATATATTTATAACTTTTAATTATAAAGCAAAATCTCACTAGCTATTTCCTCTCGACATACAAGCTATCCACCTTGTTAGTTCACCTCACCGGTCTGCATTTATGACCACACGAGCTATTTTCTCTCTATATGTAAGCTATTCATTTAATCAGTCTACTAGCGAATGCATTTATGACCAACTAGCATTTGCAATTATGATCTATATGTCAACAAGACACATCATCAACTAATATATATTTAGTTATTCACATCAGTGTACCACATCATCCATAACATTAACTTATAAATTTTTATCTCTTAATATAAGTAATTTTATTTCAAATCAGTAGAAATTTCCGCTGCAACGCACGGGCATTCCTCTAGTATCTTAGAAACATTGGAGAAGTGTTCCATTCTCATAAAACTATCTCTACTTGTATGATCTCTTTGTCAATAAACAGTGACATGCTATCATATTTAATGCCCATAATTAAAACTCTCGTGAAACCGCATTGAAATTGGCGTTAGGGAAGCTTAGGGGTAGCTAATGATGCCACCTTTTATGACCGTTGATCTTCGAGAATATTTTACCTATCATAAGTATGTTGTCCCCTCTCTACCTCTTTTACTGTAAAGTGCTGCGTTCGTGGATTGACTAGACAAAATTCCCATAATGGCAAAAATGCATGTATGCTTGTTATGTTGTGTAACTAACTATATAAAAAGGGTTAATTAGATGTCCATCTCAGCTAAAAGTTCCATTTCAATGATGTTGAAAAGTATTACCTATATGTCATCGAAACAATCTTCCTATCTAAAAACCATCATATATATCATCTGACGTTATTATTTCATGTTTAGTGAGTGAAGCAGCAGGGAAATGGCATCGTCAACCCAATCTGAGACGAGTGAGGAAATCGCTGCCCAGCTTAGTTTGGAAGAGAATGAAAGTTTAGATGAGATCATCAAGGAAGCTGAGAGCGACTTGGAGTCTCAGGAAGTTCTGGAGGATTTTTTTTTTAAATTTAATCCTTTTTAAATAAATATTTTATTATTAACCCTTCCTGAAAAATATTTTCAGGCGGTAGCCCTTTTGGTCGCGTCAGGCCGACTGGCGCGACAGTGCCACTTTATCGCGCCAGTCCCGTTGGCGCGACAAAGCAGGCGCCACCGTGTCACGGTGCTGTTGACCGCGTAGGGGTGGTGGCCCGCCTGTCGCGCCACATGCACTGGCGCGACAGCCTGTTGCGCCAGCCGCACTGGCGCGGCTGGCCTAACGGCGTAACAGCGCCTTTAGGGTTTGCACAGCCCGTTCCGTGGCGGGTCCCACCCTGCCGCGACAGGTTAGGGTTTCCGCAGCCTGTTTGGCGCCGGGTCCCACCTTGTCGCGCCCGCCGCCCTGGCGCAACAGAGCGAAATAAGCGGATCGGGCTTTTTCTTTTTTCCCTCTCTCTTCTTTCCTCTCCTTCTCCGGCCGCTCCCTCCGGTCGCCTCTCCCGCCGCCGCCTCCATCTACCGCCGCCGGTGGTCACCTCCGGCGAGGAAGGCGAGGGGGGCCGTCGCCGCCCCAGGTCGCGTGGGCAGCAGAGGACGCGGCCGGTGGCAACCGGCCACGCCCGGCCGCCACCATGCTGTGCCCGGCCATCACCGACGGCCGGCCGGTCCGCCACGGTGCTCCTCCCTCATCCTCTGCCTAGTAGTGAAGGTAAATCCCTCTTTTTCTTCTTCGATTTGACCTAGTTCTTGATGGAGGTTAGGGTTGGGTTAGGGTTAGAAAAAAATTAATGATCTGTGATTGTTTGAAGCGTTAATTGTTACAATGTGATGCGTAGATTCGGTTTGTGCTATGCTCTGCCTATGGATTTTGCCAAAACTAGATGTTGCATGGATATATATAGTGGATGCATGAAGGATTTGGTTATGTAGTGGAATGTGGATTATTTATTTTTTGTTAACTGTTGCTTGAAGTATTTAATATATGTGAAATTGAGGTAAATAAATAGTTTATGTTTTGTAGATGGATCGGTTAGTGAGATTTTTTGTTGGCGGCAAAGTTAAGGAAAATGGAGAGTTTGAAAGCATGAATGAGCAAGTGCAGTTCTTTAGCAAAGCACCTAGTTTTGATACTATATTTAGGCACTGTCGCAACAAATTTGGTTGCCCGCTAAGTTTGAGAGGTAGATTTGATTGTGGAAAGGACAAAGCCCACTATGTGTTCATGACTTTGTCATCTGAGGAGGACGGGAGGAATTACATTGAAGTTGTGAACAATAGTAGTGTTCGGTGCTTGGAAGTTGTTGTGGAGAAGGTTTGTAACCCAAATGTGATGTCTGTAGAGGATAGTGCAGCGTTGGAGCCCGTAGAGAACCTTACCCAAGATCAATATGTGCATGTTGTCCATGTTAGTGTTGTAGATAGGTCAGTGGAGTATGGTTTGTTGAATGATGAGTTTGAAGTGGACAATTTGTTTGATGAAGATATGGATGATATATCGGATGGATCAGATGATGCTGAAGATGGTGTAGCCTCCAAAGATGACTTCACTTCTTCGCCAAGCACCTCGGATGATGTGTTGGAGCCCGAGTATAGGACCGATCCTAGTAGTAGCTCTGATGAGAGTGATGGATGTGAAGTAAGGTTCACGGAGTCGTTAGGAGTTCCAGTTGACGGGTCATTGTGAATGGAGTACAATGACGCCGAACTAAGTCAATTGAAGGCTGTCCATGTGGACGTACCCTCGGTACCAAATTTCATGGATATTAGCATGGTTGACGAGGCTATATGTGACACAGGTTTGTTGTTGTTGGATGATGTCGTGGTAGATAACGAGGAGGTGCACATTAAGAAGGGAATGCTGTTTGATAGTTTGGAGCACCTCCAACACTTTGTTATGGATTATGCAGTTAGGTTTCATAGACCTTATTATGTCACCCACTCAGACAAGAAGAAGAGGTACACAGTCCTTTGCAAGCAAGGTTGTGAATGGGGACTATGTGCTCGTAGAATGAGGAATGAGAAGTGGAAGATTTGCAATGTGAAGCAACCTCATACGTGCCGATCAACGAAGCCGAAGGGTTCGCACCCTCAAAACACCGCACGATACCTTGGTCGCCGTCTTGTTGGCCTTGTAAGGGCCGACAGTGACACATCGGTTTCTAGCATGATTGAGAGCATTTTTGGCATGACTGGTTATAGAGTGAAGTACTCAAAGGCCTGGCGAGCAAAGCAACATGCAATAGGGTTGTTATGGGGCGATTGGAAAGATGCGTACAACCAAGTTCCAAGGTTTCTAAATGCAATGAAACACTTCAATCCAGGGCTTAGGTGGGTGCCGATGGCCGGTCGCATTATTATCACCGACGTCGACGACATTCCTAAGCATGTTCTTCATAGAGTGTATTGGTCTTTCCCTCAGTCCGCGCAGGCTTTCAAGCATTGCAGGCCAATAGTACTTGTCGATGGCACATTCCTTATAGGAAAGTACAAGGGGGTGTTGATGATTGCTGTAGGAGTGGATCCGGACAATCAACTTGTCCCTGGCGGAGAGCGAGAACAATGACAGCTGGTGTTGGTTCATGAAGCTTGTGAGACAGAATGTTCTCACTTGTACTTCAAGCAAGATATGCATGATATCCGACCGTCACCATGGGCTTCTCACAGCTGCGAAGGAGCATGTAGATGGTCGTCCTCCTCTTGAGCACTGATGGTGCATGAGGCACTTTGTAGCCAATATATGGAGAAGGCAAAAGAAAAAGGAGGTGGTGCAGAAGTTGAAGTCGCTATGTGGGTGTCGTAGTAAGGAGAAGTTTGATGAAAGACTTGCTGAGTTACAAAAGATGTTGAATGGAAGGGCGAAGTTATGGCTAGAGGATCAGATGTCTCAGAGGGAGAAGTGGGCTCTAGCATACGACGACAGAGGTGTGAGGTATGGTGTCATGACCACCAATGCATCGGAGTCCTTCAACAAAGTGTTCAAGGGCATCCGTGCAGTCCCCGTGTCAGGAATTGTGGAGTACTCATTCAGGAAATGCAATGAATACTTTGTTAATCGATGGAACACAGCTAAGGTGTCGAAAGACAAATGGGGTAGGGCCGGTAGAAAACACCTAGACCTTTCAGAGGCCATAGCTTCTAACCAAGTTGGCGAAGCCTATGGGCCTTCTAGATTAGTGTACAATATGCGGTCCGCCGGAGGTACCAATCCCAGTGGCGAGAAGTATGGTGGTCGGAACTACAAGGTTGACGTTGAGAAGGTGGAATGCACATGCAATATTCCGTAGTTGTTGCATGTGCCTTGTTCCTATGTCATGACTGCTTGCAAATATAGGGGCCTCGATCACGAAACCGACAAGTTCATGTCACGTACCTACCTCACGTCAAATACACTTAAAGTGTGGGAGGCAAGCTTCGAGCCTTACCTAGATCCAACACAATGGCCTGAATATTGTGGGTTGGATTATGTTCCGGACCCCGACCTTTTGAAGACCAAGAAGGGTAGAAGAAAAGAAAAGCGGCTACGTGGAGTTATGGATGAGTCCAACGGTTATGGAGATGACATGTATGGTTTTGGAGACTTTGATGAGGCCCCTGCACAAGTTCGTTGCTCTAAATGCCACAAAACGGGGCACACAGCGGCTACGCATAGTAAGCGTAAAAAGAAAAAGAAATTAGAACATGTCAATGCTACTAGAAATGGTACCCTAACTATAAGGGTAAGTTTTCATCCCAATTAGAACATGTTAACTTTATATGCTTAATTCAAATTTTGTTTAATGCATTATCATTCTAATTTGAACAATTTCGCTATTCTAATTTGTTTGGAACATAATTGCAGGATGGCGCATCCACTGTACCCCCTCCTTCAGAGTTACTACGACAAGGACCATTGGGCTAAGTTGATACTTGAGGATGGGAGGGTAAGTGATATGCAATTTGTCCCAGTTGATAGAACATGGTGTTTGTTAACTAACCTTTGCTAACGTACCTAGTCTTGTGTTATTGTTTTGCTTTCAGGCCTTGACCTCGCTTCGTCCACGCATGCACCATCCCTTGAATTGGGATGAACGATACGCCCCGTACCTAGCTAGGGCGGGGTTCCTACGTCTGGCCCGGGTTATCAACGCTGGTCTCCCAGACCTTGACGGCCCCCTACTTTCTGCTTTTGTGGACAGGTGGCGTCCTGAGACTCACACATTCCACCTTGCTTGCGGGGAGATGTCAGTCCTCATGGAGGACGTTGGCATGTTATTCGCTCTTCGCTTGGACGGCCCTTGTGTGAGTGGTACCACCATTCATGAGGATTCGAAGCAAATGGTGGAGGAGTTCACCGGGTTTCGTCCACCTGACGCCGTCGAAGGAGTAAAGGAAAAGAAGACTTCCGGTGTGAGCTCGCATTGGTTGAGGCAGCATTTTGATGACTGTCCTCCAAATGCTGCGGAAGAAGTGGTTGAGAGGTTTGCTCGTGTCTGGATGTGGCACATGGTGGCTAACTTCCTATTTCCCGATTCTTCGGGGAACACAGTCGTCTCCTGGATGATGCTACCACAGTTGCGTGAGCCATGGGAGTAGATTGAGTAGTATAGTTGGGGCTCCGCCACTCTTGCTTGGTTGTACCGGCAGCTCTGCGACGCTTGCAGGAGAGGCAGTGCTACATCAAATCTCGGAGGGTGCACATATTTGCTTCAGATTTGGATTTGGGAATGCATTCCTATCGGTCGTGTATTTAGAGGTGAAGTTTGGGTAAGTTTATCGAGTTCTTTTTCTCATTTTTATAACTATTTGCATCATCATGTGAACTAACTTGTTAAATTTTGTATCCTTGGAATCATCAAGATGCTCGTCCACCTGTATGCTACCTTTGGACCCAAGTGAAGTCAGTTTGAGGTCAGCCACAACGTCGCTACGTCCAATACTCCAATGATTTGGATGTGCTTACTTTTAATCAGGTACTTTGTTCATACTACTTATTGCTTTTCCTAATCATTATTCGAACATATTGACACGATCTCCTATTTTCATTACTTACCAGGTTGAATGGAGGCCATATGAAAGGGCTGAGATTCAAACGCTCAATATCTCGACTGTTTGTCAAAGGGACATGGACTTGTGGCGCAGCAATGTACCAATGATCTGTTACTATGTCGTGGAGCACCACCTGCCGCTGAGGGTCATGAAGCAGTTCGGGAGGAAGCAAGAGTTCCCTCTAGAGCACTAGGGGACAACCCGACAGTTGCACGAGTGAGTTTGTTGAGTCCATTTGATCATCGTTGACCGAACATCGCATTGTCTCATTTATTTTGATGTAGGTGTTCGAGGAGGAAAAGGTTCGGTGGACAGAATTGGCTGACGAAGCACTCGACATACGTGGCTGAGTGGGAGTCGAGAGAGAGGGTGTATCCTACCAGTGGTCCACGGTCCGTTGAAAGGGAGTACCGTGAGTATTTGGTGTGGCTCCATAGGTCCACAAGAATCTGAGTGCACCCTCCTTTCTCTACCATTCCGATCACCGAAGGAGACAGTGACGATGATGACCCGTATGACGAAATAACAAGGCTAGGAGTGCAGCCGCAGCGAGCTCCACTACAACACTACATGGTAAGCATCACCATTCTTTTTTGTGAGAGTACTCATGACACCAAGTTATACTAATTGTGCATTATGTTTAGGCTACACAGCTAGGACACTTGTCAAATGAGGCCGGTGTGTACCTTGGACAAGCGGGGGGCCAAGCAAACTCCCTTCCAGCTGAGTTCTCACAGGTATTTAGGAAACTCAATATTTTTGAAACTCAATATTTAGGAAAGTCTATGTTTATGAAACTCTATATTCTCTTTTGATGTCCATTCATAATTCTCGCAGAAAGTGATGAAAGCTTGTAAAAGAATAGCACGCAAAATGAGTTGCTTGAGGGCCGAAGACCTCCAAGTCCCTCAACCACGTCTAACACTCCAGACCTCAAGTGACATACCTGAAAGCTCTCGTGGACGTCCACGTCCCGAAGACGATGACGACGATGAGGAAGGCGACCCTACATATGACGAAATGGGAGGCTCTCAATTGGGTGATGCACCCGATCCGACTCAGACTCAGGTGCATATTTTGACACACATTTAATTCTATTACTCCATTTCAAACTATTACGCCTGTTGTATGCAGACTTCACAGCCACCCACTCGCCGGGGGCAAGGACGCAACGTGCGTGGACGTGCACGTGACCGCTCGGACGTCGGCGCGACTCCAAACTTCCAACCAACACATCCAGGCCACCGGCGTCGACCTCCTCAACCTTTCTCGCCATCTTAGTGTATGAAAAAACTTTATGTGTTGATCATCCAGGTCGCCAGTGTCCAGCCCGCCAGTGTGGACTCTATGTGTTATTATGTATGGTGTGGACATGTATGAGATATCGTATGTGTGTACTAAAACTTTATGTGTTGTCTCTGTGAAATTATGTCTATGGTGTGGACTCTATATATGGGATATCCTATGTGTTGACTCTCTATGAAATTATGTCTATGTGTGTGTTTTGTTTTGTATGTGCTCACAAAATATATGTGTTGACAACCAGAAACTTTATGTCCAGTAGGTTTGAAAAATTAAAAAAAAACAGATTGGTCTGTCGCGCCAGTCTGGGTGGCGCAACAGCCATTTGCACAGTGCCCGCTGACATGCAAAAAAACACTGTGTAAATGACTGTCGCGCCAGGGTGACTGGCGTGACAGCTTGTCACGCCAGTGAAACTGGCGCGGCAGACAATAAAACCATCCATTAGAACCCTACTGGATTCTATTTGAACCTGGCGCGACTAGTCGCGCCAGTCGAACTGGCGTGACTGGTGGGCTTGTCACGCCACTTTCTTTGGCGCGACTAGTCGCGCCTGCAAGTGATAGAAACCAGCAAGGTTTTGTAGCTGGGCGCGTGATAGTCGCGCCACTCAGGCTGGCGTGACAACTTGTCGCGCCAGGCACGTTGGCGCGACAGACCCCAAGTCCACCAAAGTAGAACCTTACTGGGTTCTATTACAACTAGGCGCGACTAGTCGCGCCAGTGGCACTGGCGCGACAGGTGAGCTTCCCGCGCCACTCATCCTAGCTGCTTTAACTATAACCCCAGCTCTAATTATTGGCTTGAACAAGATAGATCGTACCTCTTTTATTATCCCCTCGAAAAAATCAAAATGATTGAAGTTTTTTTATTTGGGATTAACATGCCAACTAGCAAGGATACGATACATACACAACTCTCGAAATGACGTATCTATGAGACAAAATATACAACGGAGCAAGTGATAAGTCCATGAGTTCATATCACACAAAATAGTTCGTACAACATGACCCAATTACATTGTTCCGTCAACCCAAACCGATAGTCCAAATAGTCATCGGAATACTCAGCCTCTTCTTCAAGAAACTTCGGCCTAGGGGTGGTAATTACAAAATATATTATGAGCTACCGCAAAAGAACACCCATGTGAACCATCCTAAACCATAACTCAAAGTCCTAATAGTCGTCGGGGGATAGTCCCACGCGTCTTCAGGAACTTCATCGTCTGGGTCATAGTCATAATCCCAAACTTGGCTGCAACAGTCGTCGTCAGCATCATCGTCGTTCTCCTTAGGTGCCGGGAGATGTCCATCATTCAGTGGTGAATCCGGAACTACACAACCGAAATGAAACAATTTTGTGTAAAATGCACATTACATCCTTGCCAACAAATGAAACAATGATTACCAAATGCAATACTCACACAACTGGCGACTCAATTTCTGTTTGCAATGCCCATTTCACGCGCCTTCCAAAAGAAGTCAATCTCCCTCCTTCTCTCTTCATCCATAAAGTCGTAGCGCTCCTTGTTCACTCGCCAGAATCTAATGAGCTCCTCGGGGTCATGCTTGTTCTTGAACTTTCCATCGGTCGCGCGATCAAAGTCATCAGGTAGCATGTTCCACGTCTCCATCGATGGCATGAGCACACTGTACCTAAACCGCACTTGTGACCTGGCGCTGTGGAGTTTCAGTCTCTTCCTCTCACTCAGGTAAGGCGAACGGACAGTCAACTGCAATTTGGCAATTATTTATCCACGGCCAGGGAAGTCCTCCCAATTGCATGACTTCCCCTCCTAAACAAACATAAATCTATGAGAAAACAAAAGCGAGTACGTAAGCTGAATCAATAATTCTATGGGGAGTTCGAAGAACTCACAAAGCGCTCATTGGGCCCCCCATAAGCATTGCCACAATAGTGGCCCCAACCAAGCTCGGATGGAACAACTCCTTCGCGAGCCAGGATACCACACTTGCACTTGATGTCCGGCATACTCAAGCATGGCCATGGCTTCGTGCCAGATACGAAGTCTATGGCATCCTGCTGAGAAGGCCAGTGCGATTTCGGTACATAGTTGAACTCGTCAAAGTCACATCTTGGGAAACCTCTCTGAAAATGAAAATATTCACAGTCAAGTGTTATAATATGAAACTCATGCCACCTAGTAAAATCGATTCAACGAAAGAACACTTACATCGTTTTGCTGACCACACCTGAAGAAGGGAATAAACATTTCAGGTTTGCTTGGCTTTTGAAGTATGACAGGCTTGTCACAATGGCAAGTTGGAGGATGCAAAATCCGATACAATGTAGCGTCAAGCTTCTCCTTTGTCGTCATTTGTGGTGGGTTTGATGGTGGACCGACCCAACGAAGAAACTCACCATATGGATAGCTCTTCCAGGGGTCGTATGGAAAGTACATGAGGCGGCGATCAAACTCTTCAACACCATCGATCCACTGGTACAAGTCACATCCAGCTAGATAAACATTAGTAGGGGAGGCAGGACGGCGTCGAAGTTGACAGCAGTAAAAGGCACGCCCAGAAGACTGTGGATGTCTTGACTGCTTCACAAATGCAGGTAACCCACACAAGCATTTTGGTGTCGGTTCGGCCGGTGGGAATGGCCCTTTGTCATCATGGTTCGGCGGATGGTGCACAAATTCCATGTTGTTAGACAATGTCATCAAATCTGCGACAGCAAACCAAACCATACATACATATTAAATCGAATGGCACCTACACTGATTTTCTCGTACACCATATAAACCCTAAACATATAAACCCTAAACATTCTAGTCGTATAGTAATTTAGCCCTCTATCACACACATTGTGATGGTATAGTGCAATGCAAAATTCAACCATATCATGCATGAACTAATTCTTATTTGCCACAACCATAAAACCAGTAACAAACTCAAACTCTACCATAATGCAATAATCCATGAATAATAAAACCCTACAACAGTAAGCGTCAAAACCTAAATAGTATGTGTCAAACCAACATCATACTAAATAAAAATATCATACATTGTATAACATCACACAAACTAGTTCAAATCATACATAAACACATTTCTCCACACAGCAGTGTAAATCAATCAACAAAAATACACAGAAATCAGATGACCAAAGAGGCATACCTGGAGCACACGATCCCTACAAACGAGAAATGAAAACCAAACTTGATTTTGTGGACTAAATAAAAAAACAAGAGATTGCAAAGTATAGAAATGAAAGATGAGAGAGAAAGCTAGGGTACATACGGTGGAAGGAAAGGAAGAAGAAGGAGCGGGCTGGCTGGCGCGCTGCATTTATTTGCACCAGCCGCGCCAGCCGCCTTGGCGTGACAGTAGCCGCGCCCTCTCTATAACAGGTGGGACCACTACTGGTGCCACTATCCTCATTGTGGGTCCCACCTGTCGCGCCAGCTGGCCCGGCGTGACAAAGCGGGCCGTTGGACGCGACAGGTAGTGAGGCACACTACTTGGCGGCCGTTACGCCGTTAGGCCAACCGCGCCAGCGCGGCTGGCGCGACAGGCTGTCGCGCCAGTGCATGTGGCGCGACAGGCAGGCCACCACCCCTAAGCGGTCAACAGCGCCGTGACACGGTGGCGCCTTTGTCGCGCCAATGGCACTGGCGCGACAAAGTGGCACTGTCGCGCCAGTCGGCCTGGCGCGACCAAAAGGGCTACCGCCTGAAAATATTTTTCAGGAAGTGTTAATAATAAAATATTTATTTAAAAAGAATTAAATTTTTTTAAAAAAATCCAGTTCTGGATCAATCCCTTGCCATTGTTGCCGAAAATGAAGGCCTCGACAAGGATGCAGCTGTAATCCTTCCATTTTACACTGTGGCAGGCGTTTTTAAGAATCAAACAATATTAAAGAAACCCCTGAGTGTTATGGCTACGCACATGTGGGCAGGACACATTAAGAAAAACTTCCCCAACCCGCTTAAATTTGCTCAGCCTGGTACTTTCCTCATCTCAAATATATCTGACAAAGGTGTTGAGGCAGCTGTGGTGTACTCCGGATTCAACAAAAAGAATGAAGCATGTGGATGGCTACTTGCTTTTGTCAACAACAAGGCTTATGGAATGAGGGTAAGTACATAAGCATACACACCCCATCATGTCTGTCTCAAAATCATGCCATTTAAGATAATTTTTTTTCATAAAGTACAGTTTCTTTATGAAAATAGTACAAATTTAAAAGAAATGGAAAAAAGTGAATGATAACTGAAAAGTAAGGCCATTTTTAAAGGGAGTTTCATTCTCACTTACTGGAGTGCTACATAAACATTTTTGAAGATATGCAAGATATTAAAGAGGAGAGAGAGATGACGAGTTTCATCTAAATGAAACCCCATGCACGATGGTTCCAATTAGATCGATCTTGTAGTATGTATCATAGAATTAAATGCAAATAGTGAATATGAAACACCAAACTTGAAACTATGAATTGTAGAAAGTTGTTTGGTAATATAATTAAGTTCCACCTTTCAAAATTATATGATTAAGTTTTATATAAGCAATCATGTGTGTTCATCATTTTCTCCTCTCTTTTATAATTGATATTAACAATATTTCCTAATTACATTTTTTATTGGGACAGATTTATGGGGAGTGTGGAGCCAAAAGTAAATTCATCCATATCGACCGGGGAAAAGTTGAAAAGAAGTTGCTTCTTGCTGGTAAATATGTGAACGTCCATGACCCTGCGACTGGAACCTTGCTCATTGCCACAATTAGGCCTACCGGCCCTGGCAAAGCTGCTGTCGCTGCAATCTTCCGTGGTTAAACTACATACTTACTTACATATCAATAATGTACTAGATCCTGTGGATCACTGTCTATTGTGTGTCACCTTCTATATGTATCATGTGTGTGTGGTTGTTACTCTTGAGTTGTGTACTTGTTATGATCCAAGGACAATCATCACTTGCTCTCCTGTAAGGACATGCAAGCTACTATCTATAATAAATAAAATTGCCCTACTAAATAAAATTACATGGTGTACCTGAGTCCCCCATTTTGTACATGTAAAATTACATAGAGGGCAATAATCTTGCATGTTTCTCTACGTAGTTTTACAGGTACACACCTACTAATAAACAAAGTGTGGGGATGGGATAAACCCTTTGGGCACCTCAGTAGTATCCGCTGTTGGTGATTTGTAGATGCAGAGTCATCCTCTGCGAGAAGATGATTACTGGCAGCAGCAAAGTATATATGCATTAGTTTCATAATGAACTTTATGAATGGTCCATCTTTTGCTGTTGAACCTGAGATCATTCCTTGCTTTCCGTAAGTATCAGGGAGAAGTGAAGAATTTCTGTATCCTGTGTGGTGGAGAATAGTGAGGCAGAATAGCAGCTCTTGCTTCCTGCACACCATCTTGCATTGGTCCAAAATGGTACGTTTATAGGGACATGACCAAGGACACGCCAAATTTTCAATTTAGCCACTTTAGGTGGCAGAGATTTGTTTCTCCATATGTGTTTTATAAGTGCTGGGAGTTAACCGTGAGAGATCTTGGACTTGGGTTTAAGTTTATAGGGACATGCTGGGCACTTAAGAGCTTGTAAGCTTCTTTTGGTGGTACAAATTCCATGCTGAGCTGGTTTCCAAATGAGCACATCTGCATCTTGACTCGACTATTGGTATCTGAAGAATTTTGTGGGTTACTTGCTTCATGAGAGAAGATACTGCTGAATAGTTTTAAATCTCCTGCTATTGTTGCCACTATATAGCCCGCTATAGCCTTCTGAGACAGGGTGCCGCTATTTGTTTTCATGTACAATTTAGCCACTATATTCCTCTATAGGCCGTTATAGCTCCGCTATTAGCTGTTTTAGAGACATGTCACTAAATGCCTCAGCCCACTATTAAAACATTGCTGATAAGCGGAGCCTTCCACGAGTAGCTGCTAGGATCAACGAGTTCGTGGACATTATTGGGTGAAGCTTGTTATCTTGCCCTAAGGTTGTTTCTGTAAGGCATTCACGTCGTTAACTCTGCACTGGAATGTTTTGTCACTTTTTGAAATATAAAAGCAGGGAGAAACTTCTTTCTAAAAAATGAAATGAGCTGTATATACTAGCAATGAAAGGTGCATATACTAGTTTGGATGAACTACTATAAGCTTCATTCATCTAATATGCAAACTATCAAGGAATTTTGAGCTCAAATGGCATATAAATCAAAAACATCCACCATTACTCCCAATCGATAAAACCCACAAATTTCTTTATTTCTAGACTACGAAATAAGCCATGCTAGTGATAAAATATGAGAGGATGTTAAACCTTAGAACAGAAGAATGGATGGAGGAATCAAATGAAGTCTTTCAATAAGCATGAACTCCTCCCGCACGGGTAAGAACATAGAGCTTGAAATGGCTCGAGCTGTGGGTGGAAGGAAGTTAGATTTATAGCATGGTCCTTTACTTCCAGTTTGTAGCTATAACCGGGCCTAAGACGACCTTTAGTCTAGGTTTTAGCCACCAACCAGGTGTAAAGGGCTGGGAGGCCTTTGGTCTTGGTTTGATCCACCAACAGGTTGGTCCCCTATATTTGAGCTCTAATAGGAAAAAGAAAAATATTTGTACACACCAAAAAGTAAAACAAAGAGCAGAAGCTAGAGCTAAAGAATTAAGAGACATAAAAAGAAAAGAAAAAGATGTTAATCCTTCTTCAAGATTACAACTAGTTTTGGATCATAGATTAAATTCACCTCTCTTTGACTCGTAACGGAGTTAAAACTATTTCCTTTTTGAAAGCATTTTTACTGTCTTGTATATTTAGACCAATTCCTTTGAAGACCATATTCTTTCGAGCGCCCCAAATAGTCCAGCAGATAAGTACTACGGCGATCATGGAGAACTCAGATTTCAGTTGACATCGGAGCTGCGTGCTTACATGTGGAAAAGCAACCTGATTTGGTATCTGAATGTTGATAATGTTCCAGCACTCCATTGCAAATAAAGGGACATCAAAGCAACATATGAGTGAATGTTTCTTCAATTGACATGTTACGGAGCACGCAATTGTAGGATTTTCCATATGCATGTTTTTCCTTCAAGATGTTTCCATCAAGAGCAGCAAAAAAAACAAACTGAGTTTTGGTTGGCCGAACGTCTTCCAAAGCCAGTTGAAGGCTGGGTGCACTTAATGATGTCCAATCAATATTTTGTAAGCTTTTGTTGCTGCAAAGATATTGGATCCCCAGACATATCCCCAGCTGGAGTCAAAATCTTGAGTGTGTTGTGTGTTATCCAGTGTACTATTGAGATTAACCATTTGATATATAGTAAGCCAAATCAGACAGGGGTTGATGGAGTTTGATCTTTGGTTTTTTCTACAGTAACAGAGATATTTTTGTTCTTTGCAAAAAGAGAAAAGCTCACGGAACTTGAGTTTGGCACCTGTGTCTGACTGGTTATCTTCCCATAGCTAGCAGGTTTGTCCATTATTTATTTGAAATGTGGTTAAGTGTCTGTAGTCTTTTAAAATTTTCAGATTGCCCCTCAACCAAAAGCTTCCTTTCATCAAGTTGTCAGGTAGTTCAACATTTGGGTAATGCTTTTACTATACCAAGCCTACCCCAGGGAACATCATGGTAGTTGTTGAACTTGTATAAGTGTTTCTATTCATTAATAAAGCTTTATTTTGCTTTTTCAAATCCAAGACCCCAGACCTCTCTTTTTTGGATAACATGACCATTATTTCCCAAGCAGCTTTGGGTGGTTTTCTTCCATTTACTTCTGACCCCCTCCATATATAGGCAATGCTTTCTAAATTTATCAATTTATTTGATGAATGTAGGAGGCAAGGTTAGGGTGCACAAATAGAAGTTTGGTAGGTAAGGAAAAACGGAGTTTAGATTTTGATTCGCTAAGGGAGAAAAGAGGATCCACGCATGTTCATGTAACGTTGAGTGGTTTAGTTTCCATACAAGTTTATTGCTTTCTTGCAGATGTAAAAGAGGTAGAAAAGACCAGTAACGGTTGTACACTACAACAGAAATGGTCTGTAGCTCCGGTCGGCAAGGGCCTTTAGCCCCGGTTGCCAAGCCGGAACTACGAATTCGAGACTAAAGCCCCCCCTTTAGTGCCGGTTCAGGCAACCGGGGCTAAAGGTTACCCTTTCGTCCCAGTTGGTAATACCAGCCGGGACTAAAGGGTGCTGCCAGCTGGTATTACCAGCCGGGACTAAAGGGTCCCCTGGTTTTTTTTTCTTTTTATTTTCTTTTCAGTTCTATTTTTAGTTTTGTTTATTTATTTAATAGGTTTTCCAATATGTATTCTTTGCTGCTAATATATATATTTATATATATTAGCAACATATGACAATAAGCTTATTGCATGCATATATAATTGAATTATAGAACTACGTATATATATAAATATATGCACATAAAATTACAACAAGCTATATATAGAGAAGTTATTCTCCAAATCTATCTACACAAATTGTACTCCAAAGTTAGTACTCTAGACCTATTACAAATTGTACTCCATCCAAAGATCTACAGGGCATACAAATGATCATCATTGTTTGGAATCAACTTCTCGTTGGTATTATGGTAGAACTCGCCGTTTGGATTTATGACTTGTTCCGAAGAAATCCTACTATTGTCTCTTGTATTGCTTTCAATTGGCCTTGTAGCATGACTTTTTCTTCAACCAGCCAGTCTTCAATTTGAATTAAAAAAGATATTAGTTATATCTAGATTATCAATATTAAGTCTATAGAAAATGAAAAGAGACATGTTACGTACTTCGATGATTTCTTCAAGAATTCTATTTGATTCTATCATCATGTACTCGCAAACGTAGAATTCACATAAGTTGTTACCTTGTTATTGTCTCAAAATCCACTGTATGATGAAAAGATTCATCTCGTAAAGATATGATATATGACATGATATAATAAAGATACACGTACATTCACGAAGGTAAACTTACCGGTAGTCGTGACTTTATTGTAAGTGGCGCCTTACATTGAGTCATATGTTCCCGAGCAATGAATGTTTCTCAAACCCTAATCCGGCCAATGAAACATTAATAATTGGATCATTTAATTAGTATACATATATACAAGCTTAGTCTATTCTTTAAGTATGCAAGCTAGGGATCGAAATTACCTTTGGATAATGTCTATCATATCTTGGTAATCTTGTTGCAGTTTGCTCAATGAGTCATAGATTAACACATTGTTGTGTCTAAGATCGATGATCATCAGTATCTAGTGATAGTTGTTCATACACATGATTCATATGGTAGATTATTAGGGTTAAATAAAATAAAATGTGGATACTTATTATTAACTATATATGTCTCATGCACTTGAAGTTGTAGGGGAAGAGTATTCTTTCTCTGTCTTTTTGGTTCACAAATAACCTCATGAGATTCGTACACATGTCATTGCTCCAAGTCGCTAAAGGGTTTGGAGCCTTGAAAACAACGTACGGATCAACAAACCCAACAGTATTGTCATGTCTATCTCTGAGCTGAGTCATCTGGTATCTGGAATATCAAGTCGATCCACAAGTACGTGTGTAAGAATACTATATACTATATACACATACTATAGAGTTCAATGAGAATTATAAAAGAAACACTAACAAACAATGGTAGCTTATGAGCGATTTGTCCAGTGCATCTATGTGGCATAGCTGGTGTAATTCCACCATCTGGACTAAGATCAGGTCATCGCCACGGAAGTAGTGATGGTTCTGAATTCGAACAGAAATCCAATTGACATCGCCTCTAGAAGCCTCCATGCACCATTTGTTGATTGCAGACATCTGCGTACCGAGTACATGTAAGTGATTGGGGTTCATTAGACTCCTACCCGGTGCAAAATTTCTCCTCCATTCATCAACTACTTCTGCTCGTGGAAACTCCAGCCCAGTAGCAATATTGGCAATCGTTTGGTACGTGAGACCGCTGTCAATGAAATAATTTTCAAGTGTGTCCATCTTAGACAAAGTGGTCTCTCCAGATTTCCTCTGTACTCTGCCCATGTTTGAACCATACTGATTTGCCACAAATAACGGGGACAAAGGTCTTGATGTTTCCTCGAACTGTGGAACACTCTTTCCCACTTTCTTCGTGCTTGATTGTTTTTTTGGTGACTTGATTAGAGAGCGTTCGTAGTCTGATTTTCGCGGAGCCTTTTGGGCTTGACGCATCTTGATACCATGTTGTTCCACCCTTTTCCTTAACTCCTGTAGGTTTAACAAGAGTTAAGGCTTCTCTGGGTTTCTCTTCGCTTGAGCCTTGGCCTTTGATTCCTCTAAAAAACTTTGCACATCTACTTTCACCGAAATTTCTAACTCCTCATTAATCTTTTTATAAGCTAACTTCTTGGTAACTTCTTTTTCTGATGCAGGAGCCTTCTTTTTTGGAGGTGGGGCCTTCGGTTATGTGGCGGCGGACCGCTTCTTAGGGCCTCGCTGTGGAGGTGTTGGGGCATTCTTTGTCGGTGGCGTTGGTGAGCGCGGTGGAGGCGGCGAGGGGGCAGTGTCGGTGTCGGATCCTGCGGTGAAGGTTTTGGCGTTGGAGCCCGCGGTGGATCAGGTTGTGGCGTTGGAGCCCGTTGTGGAGATCATCGTGCAGGAGATGGGGTTGAAGCCGTGTCCTCCAATGCATCCTCACCGCCTGCAGCACTATGATGCGCTGGGGAATGATGAACTGGACTATAGTTCCTACTACGCAAAATAATGAATGATGTGAGCATCCAAATAATATATATACATATAGGAAGTTAGTGCAAAAATTATTTCTCGTTCACGCGCACTACCTATGGTGAGGATCTTGATCAGTAGGAGGAGGTTGCGGCGGTGACACTCCATGAATAATGATGAAGCGCTTGCGCCAGCAAATAAATGCCTTCTCCACTTCACCTCAAGTTTTCTCCCCATCTCCCCCTTTGATTTCTAGTGCCACGCTGCCACAACCTGTCTCAACCCTATCCACCGAGACGCTAGCGTATCCGGCTGACACTGGTTGACCATGGATTCTTGGTGTTCTCGTGCGGTCGATAGGATTTATAACACTGAAAGCCACCTTTTTCGTGGCATTTCCATCTGGAATGTGCAGCTCACAAGTAGTAAAAGCACTACTACAGAAAGCTTAACCGAGGCGGGCCAAATAGATTAACCAAGGCGGGCAAACCGTCCGCCTCGGACCATAGTCCTCGGTTAATCAAAACTTAACCGAGGCGGGCCGGGGGACCGCCTCGGTTAATATATTAACCGAGACGGACAACTTAAAGAAACCGCCTAGGTTAATATTTTAACAGAGGCGGTTAATGTAATGCGCCCGCCTCTGTTAAAATATTAACAGAGGCGGTTTCTTAAGGGTGACCGCCTCGGTTAATTGTTTTACAATTTTTAAAAAAATGTTTTAAAATTGAAATTGAATTTTCTTTTCACGTTGGAGGCAAAGACACAATTAATAAAGTCACAAACACATTCGTTCAACTAGTAGTACTCCTTCGAGTACATATATGTCACAACAACGTATCATTGTTCAATTACATGCATTAAACTTTATAATTCAACATTTTAAAAATTATATGTCTATATGTCTAACAACATGTAATCCTTAATGTTCAGATGGGTGCTCCACCTTCGGAGGCTCTCATACTTGTCGTCATCCGCTAACGAGCTTTCCATGTTGAAGAACCTTCCACCCTCATGCACGCAATGGTGCATGAGGAATGAACAAATGTCCGCAACAATGCGAGTTATGGTATCTTTGTTGAATGGCTTGTTTTGCCAGCCCTGTAGTTCTTTCATGAGTACCTTGTAGCTGTTGCTAAACTTACCGGTCTCTTAGGTACTCACAAACATAGTATCCACATAATAATGTGCCAGGTGGTTGTTTGAAGCACTGCATGTAATACACAATCGTTCAGAACATATAGAGTTTTCACGATATACTAATAAGTACACATATGAGTTTTCAAACATACCGGGAAGTTGTGCCTGACTTGCAGGGTGTTTTTATACTTCTTCTTCTGCTTTTCAGTTCTAAGATCAATACAATCTGGTTCCTCCAAGTACTTTCGGTAAGCGCTGTACGAAACCACATTTGTCACGACCAATTTAGCACATATGTTAAATAAAAAAGAAGTATCGTCACTTACAATCTCAATATGCTTTCAAATTCCTTGTAACCTTCTTTTGGAGTATCCAAAGAGTCAAACACTATTGCCCTCCCATCCTGAGGATATATGAGAAACGCAATCCAGTGGCCCATGATGCCTTGACTGGACCATGCATTGAAACAACGTACAATTACAACCTTAAAATACGTGAGAAGCTATGATCGTAATAGTAACTATGTGATAGTGTTCTTTTGACTTACCCGAACTGGTGGGCGGCAATCATGTACCCACGTCCCTTGACCTCTCTCATGCATCTAAACACATATGTTCCTGCGTTAAACTTCATTTGGTTACGCAGAAGTTTGCGGGCCGCCTCTCTCTCTGCTCCGACCAAGCCCACAAGCTTTTCATGGTTATTCGGTATATCATAACCCACGAGGCATCTCTCAGAAATGTGCATGGGAGAGAGGAAAATAACATTTTTGCCTACTTCCTTGCATATGTGGGCCTGCATCCTGCAAGGACAAATCATGTTATTGTTATTAGCTTCTTACCAAATCGACATATATGGATGCAACACACTGAAAACTCGTGATTCACCTACAAGGCAAACAATGTGACTTGGGCCACGTTGAGGTCCTTGCGCCGCAGTAACCGATGCATGTCATGGAAATCTACGATGACACGAGCATCAGAGGTCAAGTAGAAATACTCCGCGGGCACCTTCAGAACAAAACTTTCAAGGCCTCTTTTCGCCGCTTCCATGTACCAGAGATGGAACCTTCTCACCTGCCACGGCTCTTCAGTTACGAGCTGGCCTAAGGTCAACATGAACTTCCCATGCACGTACCGGTCGGGACAATCATCGGAAAGGGGCCAACCCGCTGGTGATGGCATCCTGTCAAAATGGGTTGTGCTTTCATACTCTTTGGCTACTTCATGGGCGATCCTATTCAACTTGCCGTAGTCGATGCCACTTTTTGTGGGTGTCGTAGTATCCTCTTGTTGCATACCCTTCGTCGGTGGGGAGGACATTCTTTACTCTTTTCGTTTCGATCACTTGCTTGCGGCGGTGTAGCAGTGCCCGGTTCTGACCCTGTATCTCCATGTGCATTGCTCGTGCATGGGGGAGTGCCTACTGGGTCATTGTTGTCATTGTCGTCATCATCAATGTCATGATGACCCACGGGAGACTGCGAGGGTTGTGATGACGGCGTCGGCTCTTCTAAGTAAATATCGCATCGAGCCCAGAGTACTTTATCGACTAAACTTCGAAAGTACTTGGCCCCACAAGGTGTGGGTATGTCGAGTTCATCATCCTGGTGGTCCGGGTGCATCCAAGTTACCTTGACACTAGCATAGTGTTCCGGGATCGACTTGTCGTCATATAGGCGTCCTGGCAATGCTATGCCTATGCCCACCGCCATCTGTCTTTTTGACATCCTGTCGTACGCAACCACGAGCTGGCATGGTGTTGGTTTAACAATATCGTCGACCGGGTACCGCGGCAGTCCTCCGGTGGGGGCACCATCTGGCTTTGTACAACATCTATCGTTGGTACCACCACACTAGCCTGGCGAAACATCTGCGACCTCAACTCAACCATTGAGGGGTCATTGCTCGTGAACGCCTCTGAAATCTTTCCCATAACAAACTCCTTCATAGCCTCATCACGGCCTTGTTGGACAAGACTGTCCTCGTATGCTTGCCTAGTCCTAGAGGTTGCATCGGATCCCCAGGACTCCACTGTTTTCCAGCTCTTTCTCAATGATATGCCACGGACACGACCACGGTGCTCTGGGTTCCCCAGTGCCTCAGTGAGTTGGTCCTTCTCTCTACGGGGGTTGAACGACCCGCTTTGCTCGGCCGCAGCAGCCGCTAGGATCTTCTTCTCCGCCTCCTCATTTTGCGGTTCATTGAGCTTGGTCTTCCCCTCCTTCAGTGCTTTTGGCCTACGGGCTTTTAGGTAGTCACGTGCCCTCTCATCAAGGCCCATGTACTCATCCGGTTGTTCGGCCTCGGCTGCGATCCTTTCTTCCTCCCGCCATTTTGGCTTCTTAGCGGCATACCCTGTCATGCCTAGGTGGTGGTGGTGCACGTTCCTCTTCGCGAGCTGAGAGAACTTCTCGCTCTTTGCTTTTGCTTCTTCGCTTTTTTTCTGTGCCACAAATTCTTCCCAAACATCTGAGGTGAGGAAATTGTAGCGCTCTAAACCACTCTTTCCTTTTTTGACAAAATCATTATTTAGTATCCACCTAAACTGGCGATGAGCTTTGGCTGCAATGTGTAATGCATGGGCCTTGCACTTTGCTACATCATAGACCTCAGGATATGAGAGTCGGGTCAGCAGCTCATTCCAAACATATGTCTTCAAGTGGTCTGGGACTGACTTCCAATCACTGTACGTGATAGGCACCTTCTCTCTGACTATACAAGAGCATTGGTTGTTGAAGGTGCCGAGGACAGTCGTTGGCTGTAAGGGTTCTCCCTGTGCCCCAACTTGGTATATGGCATGCACATCATCATTCACCTTGTGCCTGCCGTGTTGGCCTCTTCTCCTCTTTGGCTTTATACCTTTTGTCGAAGAAGTTGTCGTTGAGGGAGCTGGTGGTTCCTCCACCCTTTCTTCCTCATCTCGGAACTCCAAACAATGAGGCACCATCGGTATCTGTTAAGAACTCACATTAAACTATTTCCAGGAGGCCCTCAAATGTTGTGTTAATCAAAGACAAACTTTGTTGCAAGTACATATACCTCTAGCCTTGTTTGTTCAACATTGTCGTTCGGGGAGTGCTCTAGTGCTTCCCGATATGGACCTTGTACTTCACCCATCGGATCATAATCAGGATCATCATCTTCCTCTCCACGAGGTTTCTTTGGAGGCGGCGGTGTTATCGACACACTCAAGAATGAAGTTGACTCTGAGTCGTCAGAGGTGTCCGAGCTATTGACGGGGGTAGGTTCACGCCATTCTCCCATATCGTTCGCCATTGCAAGCTATATGATTAGATTTATATGCATATTTCATAAATGTAAACAAAATGAAAATTACATAATTGATGAATCATAAAAAAGTTTCAAGTATAAAATTGGCTCAGGTTAGCCCCACTGTCATCACATCGCTTCTAAACTGGTTGCTTGTATCCAAGCCATCCTAGTTTAGGAGCTTACAAGTATAGGGGACATTTGATCATCATAGCCGCTGCCTCAGCATAAAAGAGTACACATCATTGCATATGCCACTGCCTCAACACATCTTTAAAAGGAGTAGGAGTAGAGTAGAGTAGAGTAGTAGTAGAGTAGATCAGTACTAGAGGATAGGAGAGCAAGATACAATGAAAATTTGCCTCAGATTGTATTGCCATTTCAAAAATCATTGGACTTGGAGCTAAAGGATGTTTCATATAGATTATAGAGATACGACATCATGACAGCCATTGAACCGTGAGACTCGTCCAGCCCAGCCATCAGGCCATCCTGTATGAACGGTAGTTTGTTGGGCATGGACGTGTCTCACGGCTTGATGACAATCATGAAAACCATAAGAGGAGTTACAATGGTCCAGTACCTCACAAGTCCAAGATCATAACCAATAACTACTGAATCCATCAAAAAAGTGGCAATGCATTCATCATAGGCAGAAAGCACAAAGCAATTCGAAAGCAAATAAACAAGTTCATGACACCCAAATTTAGTAAGCATCACTGGTGGCATATAAGTAGTAGCAGTTGAACTTGTCTAATTAATTATTACATCAAGATAACAGTGCAGCCTCATCCACTTGGCCACAACCAAAGCAACTAACAACACCTGCACATTTTTTCCACATCACAGTCCAACAAGATAGACTGCCTGCCACTACAACCTGATAGGAAGGTAAGGTAGGGGTAGGTGCAGTAGGAATTGAGTTGATTCTTGAGTTGAAAGCCTCTAGAGCTGCAGAAGCTTCCTCAAAAAACTTGTACTTTTTATGCACAGTTCCCTTAACTTTGAGGACATACTGACTGCACTCGGCCCAGCTGGTGTAAATACCTGGCTTGGTGCCCTCGAAAACAACATACCAAGCAGGCATCCTTCTGCATTAGTAGTAGAGCAGTATAAGAGTACAACATAGAAGAGAGAAGAGAGGAGAGGGAAGTAGAGGAGAGGATAGGAGATCAAGGAAGATACAATGAAAATTTGCCTCAGATTGTATTGCCATTTCAAAAATCATTGGACTTGGAGCTAAAGGATGTTTCATACAGATTATAGAGAACATCATGACAGCCATGGAACCGTGTGAGTCGTCCAGCCCAGCCACTGAACTTGTTTCATATAGCTTGGCATGGACGTCTCACACGGCTTCATGACAATCATGAAAACCATAAGAGGAGTTACAATGGTCCAGTACCTAACAAGTCCAAGATCATAACCAACAACCACGGAATCCATCAAAAAGTGGCAATGCATTCATCATAGGCAGAAAGCAATTAAATTAGGCCTCAGATTCTAAACATTCATTGGTGGTTGCCTTGCAATTCGAAAGCAAATAAACATGTTCAACATAGAAGATAGAAGAGAGGAGAGGGAAGTAGAGGAGAGGATAGGAGATCAAGGAAGATACAATGAAAATTTGCCTCAGATTGTATTGCCATTTCAAAAATCATTGGACTTGGAGCTAAAGGATGTTTCATATAGATTATAGAGATACAACATCATGACAGCCATGGAACCATGTGACTCGTCCAGCCCAGCCACTGAACTTGTTTCATATAGCTAGGCATGGACGTATCACATGGCTTGATGACAATCATGAAAAACATAAGAGGAGTTACAATGGTCCAGTACCTCACAAGTCCAAGATCATAACCAACAACCACTGAATCCATCAAAAAGTGGCAATGCATTCATCATAGGCAGAAAGCAATTAAATTAGGCCTCAGATTCTAAACATTCATTGGTGGTTGCCATGGTAGGTGCAGAAGAAGTGTCAGACAAGTTCATGGGAGCTATGTAACCATGGGAGACATCCATCCCAGCCATAAGGGAGGTAAGCCTACACAAGTTGCTTGGGTATGGATGTGTCCCATGGTTAAATAGGACACATGACAACAACAAAGACTCATATGTGTAAAAGAATGGTGCCACCTCAGAATTGGAAAGATTGCATCATAGGCCAAGGAGAACCCAAGCTAGTAGTAGTAGATAAATTCATTGTGAAAGAATGGTGCCACCCAATTTATCTCAAATTCATCCCAAACGATCAAATTCATCCCAATTTATCACAAATTATCAAATTCTTCTCAAATCAAATTATCATGAAAACCAATTCAGAGTTAACCACAGAACAGGCAACCACCTCCTAAAATCAAGTTTCTTCATTGGCCATGAAAAATTTTAGTAAGCATCACTGGTGGCATATAAGTAGCAAACAAAGGCCTCAGCACTGGTGGCAAATAAGTAGAAGAAGTGTCAGACAAGTTCATGGGAGCTATGAATAGGACACATGACAACAACAAAGACTAATATGTGTAAAAGAATGGTGCCACCTCAGAATTGGAAAGATTGCATCATAGGCCAAGGAGAACCCTCAAATGGTATTGAGAAAACTCGATGTACATGAAATAAAAAAGTCTCCAATCATCATTGCAAGCACTGTGGAGTAGAGTAGAGTAGAGTAGAGTAGAGTAGAGTAGAGTAGAGTAGAGTAGAGTAGAGTAGTAAGGTAATAGTAGTAGGAGTAGAGTAGAGTAGAGTAGAGTAGTAGAGTAGATCAGTAGTAGGGTAGTAGTAGAAGTAGGAGTATAGTAGTAGCAGTAGTAGGCTAGTAGTAATAGTAGTAGCAACCAAACTGAGCCCCCAAAATACTCCTCTGTCCCAAACAAAGGCCTCAGCACAAGCCAACTAACTTTGAGCTATTTAGTAAGCATCACTGGGGGCAAATAGGACACATGACAACAACAAAGACTCATATGTGTAAAAGAATGGTGCCACCTCAGAATTGCAAAGATTGCATCATAGGCCAAGGACATCCCAATTTATCTCAAATTCTCCTCAAATTCATCTCAAATTTATCCCAATTTATCAAAAATGACAACAAATCAAGCTAGAGTCTTGGCAGTGGCATCTGCTCAGTTGAATCAAATAAATCAAGCTCATGTTTTGGCATCACAGGCAACAATACGAACTTAGGAAACAAAAATTAGAGGGGCTCAGTGAAGGAAGAAACCGAGTTTCAACATACAGTCGATGTCGGAGTGCCAGCGAACGGCGGTGACGCTAGGGTTCGTGGGCAGGGGCCCTCGCAGACCTCGGCAGTGGGGACCAGCAGGGATGGGCGCCAAGGAGGTGCACGTGGCCGGGCGTCGGGGAGGCGGAGCCGGGCACCGGGGAGGCCGAGATGGGCGGCGAGGACAGCGGGGTCGGGGAGGCGGAGCCGGGCACCGGGGAGACCGAGATGGGCGGCGAGGACAGCGGGGTCCAAGCCTGCCGAGGAGGCGGGGATAGGAACCGAGGCCGCCGAGGAGGACGACGAGGAGGGAACGGGCACCGAGGAGGCCGAGGAGCCAGGGACGGGAACCAAGACCCCCGAGGAGGCGGCGCTGTGGGGATGGTGGCGGCGTCGAGGAGACGGCATTGGAGGCTGTCGGTGTCGCAGATGTGGGGACGGGCACCGAGGAGGTCCAGATGGGCACCAGGGGCGCTACCGGTGTCGGGGATGGACGGAAGGGCGCTCACAGATCTCGGCGGCGATGGCGCGGCGCGGCAGCCCTTCGAGGAGAGAGGAGTGGAGAGCGAGGCGAGTAAGGGCTCGGAGGCGTGGCTGGCTAGGTTATATAGGCAGCCAGTAACCGAGGCGTGCAAATAAGGGCGCTCGCCTCGGTTAAGAAGTAGTAGTAGTAGTAGTAGTAGTAGTAGTAGTAGTAGTATTAGTATTAGTAGTAGTAGTAGTAGTAGTAGTAGTAGTAGTAGTAGTAGTAGTAGTAGTAGTAGTAGTAGTAGTAGTTTAAGAAGTAGTAGTAGTACTAGTAGTAGTAGTAGTAGTAGTAGTAGTAGTAGTAGTAGTAGTAGTAGTAGTAGTAGTAGTAGTAGTAGTAGTAGAGTAGAAGAATCAGTGTAGTGATCGAACGAAATACACACAAAAGAGTTCGGATCTCTCCAAATGAGTTCCATTAATTATAATAATAACTTCTCATTAATTTAGTCATTGCCTACATTATTACATATATGTGTGACATACATTTCATTTCATTGTAGGCGCTTTCACAGTAAATTTCTCTCCATCTTTGCGAGTCCATGGCATCATCTTTGTCTTGTTGAAACGGGCCTCGATGGCCTTGATCTTACGTGGATGATCTGTAAAGAGCCCGAGCTCTGCATAGTTGTTGTATTCTTCGGGACTCTGGACCCCGTCAGCTCCCACGATCCTCTGCTTACCTGAAACAACCACATGTCGTCTCTTGCTGTCATTGGGCATCACATAGTAGGCTACTTGCGCAACACGACTAGCTAGTACCCACTGGTCATCTTTGTAGCCGACGCTATGGAGCTCAACGGTTGTTAGTCCATATTCGTCCATGTCAACTCCTTTCGGCCTGACCCACTGGCAACGGAACACAGGTATTTGTAGGTCACTACCATAGTTAAGTTCCCATATCTCTTCAACCTGCCCATAGTATGTCCTGCTTAGCCCCGTCGACTCATCGATGCCCTCATATCGAACACCACTATTTTGGGACGCACTCTTCTTGTCCTTCTCTTTCGTGTGAAACCTATATCCATTGATGTCATATCCTTGCCATGTGGTAATTTGGGTGAATGGTCCAGATGCAAGCCTCGCAATGGTCTCGTCATCATCATCAGATCCTCCATGCGGTATGTCGGGATGTTGCTTCAGCCATGTCGTGAAGCTTTTCTTGTGTTGTTTCTGGACCCATACCCCCGTGCAAGATCCATCATGAGCGGCGCAGATCACTTCCAGGTGCTTTTCAATGTAGGGATCCATGACCACTAATTGATGAAGCACGTTGTGATGAGCATGTTGCACTGTTTCGTTCTCTATATTTGTGCGTACTTTTTTCCCTGTGCACCCAATTCCTGAGGTTCTACCTTCATGCCGATGGATGGGCAACCCAATCACTCTTCTTGAATGTATTTCGTGCAGCAGTTCACAGCCTCTTCGGTTGTGTATGCCTCGATCATAGAACCTTCTAGGTGAGCACGGTTAAGAACGTATCTGTTGAGGGTCGACATGAACAGCTCGTACGTCCACATTTGGTGCAGGTACACGGGCCCAAGTTGTTCTATCTGATCAACCATGTGCATCATTAGGTGTGGCATAATATCAAAGAAAGATGGTGGAAAGCACATCTCTAGCTGGCAAAGAGTCTCCGCGATGAACTGTTTTAGTACTGGTAGCTCAGCTACATCAATGACCTTCTGGGTGATGCGGTTAAAGAAGTATGACATTTGTGTGATCACCATCTTTACGTACTCGGGACCGATAGCCCTAATCACAATTGGAAGGAACACCGTTAGCATGATGTGGCAGTCGTGTGAGTTGTAGTTGGTCATTGTGAGGTCTTTCATCGATACCAGACTCTTGATGTTGGAAGAGAAACCGGTCGGCACCTTGACACCCTTTAGCCAATTGCACACTGCCCTCTTTTCATCTTTCGTTAGGTTGTAGGCCGCTCCGGGTATTTTGACTTTACCGTTTAGTGGTGGTTCCGTGTGAAGGTCTGGCCGGATGCCTTGGTTAACAAGATCCATCCGTGACTTTAGACCATCCTTTGTCTTTCCCTTCATGTCTAGCAGCACGCCGATTGTGCTTTCAAAAACATTCTTCTCCAGGTGCATGCAATCGATGGCATGGGGTGTTTGCAGCTCCTTCCAGTATGATAGGTACTTGAAGAAACATGTCTTCTTCTTGAATGGGACGACGACAAGCGGATCCTCCAACTTATCTCGCTTCCTCTTTCTTTTTTTGGCCCCCTCCGGATCCTCTTTTTTCTTCTTCCCGAACTCGACCTCCATCTCCTTCACCATGTCCCACACCTTTTCACCATACCTTGTCTGCGGCGGTTCGTCATGTTGGTCCCTGTCCTTGTTGTCAAAGTACTTATTCATCACAGCTTGCCGGTACCTGTGACTTCTGACAAGGAATCGTCTGTGCCGCATTTACACCATCTTGCAGGATCCTTTGAGGTAGACATAGCAGGTACCATCGATGCAAACTGCACAACCGCTCTTTCCTTTTATCTGCCCTGAAAGTGAAAAGAGCCCAGGGTAATCGGTGATGGTCACAAAAATGATGGCTTTTAGAGTAAACTCCTTTCTTAGCGATGCGTCCATCATCTTAACCCCTTCATCCCATAGTTTCTTCATATCCTCCATGAGCGGATCTAGGAACACATCTATATCATTCTCAGGCTGCTTTGGGCCTGAAATAATCATGGTCGATAGAAGATACCTGCGTTTCTGACACAGCCATGGAGGTAGGTTATAGATGGTAAGAATTACTGGCCAAGTGCTATGTGAGCTACTTAGGTCCCCGAACGGATTCATTCCGTCCGTACTCAGCGCGAACATCACGTTTTGTGCCTCTTTGCCAAACTCTGGGAATGTCGTGTCAAAATGCTTCCACTGCTGGGCATCAGAAGGGTGTCGTAGTTTGCCATCGTCCTTGGTGCGATCACCAGAAGCATGCCATGACATCAGCTGGGCATCCTCAGGGTTCCCAAAAATACACCGCAAGCGATCGATCACGGGCAGGTACCACAACGATAGGGCAGGACTTTTCCTCTGCGTGTGACCAGCTTCTTCTTCATCATTTGTTGCATCTGCGCGACAACCGGCATTCTTGTTGTTTGCCTTCTTCTTTGGCCCACCCGAGACTACCTCATCATTCGCATTTGCGCGACAGCCGGCATTCTTCTTGTATCGACTCGCGCCACAGTGCGGACAACTCACCAAGCTCTCATACTAGCCACGATACAAGATGCAATGGTTAAGGCAGGCGTCAAACTTTCTAAGATTCATTGACACTGGCCAGATAAGCTTCTTCGCTCGATACGTATTTGCGGGCACCTTGTTAGGCGTTGGGTATGTGGTACCAAGGATACTTAAGAGCTCATTGAAGCTAGTGTCTAACCAGCCATGTCAAGCCTTCAACATGAGCATCTGGAGATTAAAACGCAACGCCGTCCACTGCTTCGGACTGTTCTCATATAGCAGATCAATTGCCGCCTGCTTCATCTCTCTAAAATTCTCAAGCCACCTAGGGCTCCCAAACAGAATGTCGTCCTCATCAAGGTTGTTAGCAATTTTCTCAAAAAGCTCAACATCAAAACCTCCCTCACCATCGCACAAACCCTCTCACCATCATCTGCATCATCCCCGCCATCGGCCATGTCTTGCACTAAATCGTCCATGGTGAGGTAATCACGAACATTATCACCGGTAGTTTGCGGTTCTTGGTCTCCTCCATCGTGGTTTGCATTCGCCATCATCGTCATTGACGAGCTATCTCCGGATACAGTGATACTAACATCTGTTTCACCGTGAAACCTCCAGACTGTGTAATCTGGAACAAAACCATACCTGATCAAATGAGACTGCACAACACTGTCTTCATGCAACAGAAGGTTCTTGCATTTTGAACACGGACAGATGATACGTCGTCCTTGTGGATTCACACTTTGACTGTGTTTCCAGGCAGTGACAATAAACTTTTTAACATGGCCTAGGTATGACAAATCTAATCTTGATGACCGGTACATCCACTCGTACCTCTCCATTATGCAAGCAAAACCTATAGCAAAAGACATACAAAAGGCAGATTAAAGAAAATTAATTCTTAGATCTAGATCTAGATCTAGAGAGCACCCAAATCTAAGAAGACAAGAGCAAATTAAAAGAGAGAGAGGTTTAGAGTCAAACATATAATCACCTACGGTCAACAACTTGACACAATTAAACTGTAAAACTTCCCCCACCAAAAAATAGATATTTTTGAGGGTTTGGGACCTCAAAACCTGTCAACAATGGTGGAGAAGTCATGAGGAAGGGGAAGGTGGGGCGGCGGCGCTGTGCATTTATAGCCACAAAATAACCGAGGCGGGCAAATAACAAAAGCCCGCCTCGGTTAACACCCATTAACCGAGGCAGGCGATTTGAAGAAACCGCCTCAGTTAATACATTAACCGAGGCAGGCAACTTAAAGCAACCGCCTCGGTTAATTGGTGTTAACCAAGGCGGTTGACTTCCATTGCCCGACCGAGGCGTTCGAAGTTGCCCGGCTCAGTTAAATATTAACCAAGGCGGGCGCCCTTTGCCCGCCTCGGACGTCTACAGGGTGCTATCTCGGTTAATCAAATGTGTAGTAGTGAAGGTTCTTTGACGTCATCCACGAGGAAGCGTAGCTTGGAGTCATCTTGAATGGTTGGTACTTCCGTGGAGGCACAGCTGCTTTTCAACTGACCTGGGTGCTAATGTTCCCTTGAGGTTGTTGTGATGATGTACCTTGCCCACTCGTCATTTGACTAAGTATCGCTTGCACTTGCCTTTTGATTTCCTCCTGCATCCATTCTTCACGAGATTTGTCACGCTCTCGTGTTTCAAGAACATACTCCTCCAACTTGTTGATCCGCTCTGCCTCCTCGTCCTTCTTTCTCTGGCGGCTTCTGTAACTTTGTCGATCCACTTCGAAGGAATGCAACCACAAAACCGCCCTAAAGCCTCTCGTACGCCCACTGTGCTCAGGATTTTCCAGCACGTACGTGAGTTCATCCTTCTCTCTGTTGGGCTTGAACTCACCTGCCAACACCGCATCTCATGCTTGAACTAACCTATGTGCTGCTCTTGAAATTTCTGGGCCCCAATCAAGCTCCCCGTCATTAGGGTTTATGGTTCCCCCATGAGCGTAGAACCAATTCCTGGAGCGTTCACTCCAATTCCTTCTTGTTGTCTCCGGGACTACCCCACTGGCAAGCATCTCCTGTTCCTGTCTCTCCCACTTTGGAAGGGCAGTCCTATAGCCACCTGATCCCAAATGATGGTGGTATTTCTTCTGAGCTGCATTCTGTTAGTTTACTCTGATACAAGCCTCGCCCTCTTGTGATCTTTTGTACTGTACAAATTTATCCCAATCTGGCCTTAACTTGACAGACGCCTTAGAATTGAAATCTGGCGTCTCGTTCTTCATCACAAAGTTGTGGTATGATTTCTTCTTCCAGTCCTGAAAAACTGTGGCCATCTTCTTCATTGTCCACTCCTGAATTCGCCTCTTCAACTCCTCAACATTCGTTTCGAATGAGAAATGCACTATGATGTCTTGCTAGACTAGCTCCTTCTCATGATTGGAAACATAACTGATCTCGAGAGCACTTCGATTCTCTTTCCATTCACGGGCACTTATCGGAATCCGATCTCTCACAAGGAATCCACAATGATAGACATATTTCTGTGCATGAGGTCTTAGTGGTTGGCCTGTAGCCATATCAAATTCGGAGATTACATAACGGTCCTTCAACGGCTTCTTCGGCCCTTGTTTTGGTCTGCTCTACCCCATTGTAGACGTCGATCCAGAGGCTACATATAGGTAAAGACACAAAGATGAAACCCTAATACAAGTTGAAATAAAACCTAATCAAAGTAATAAAGTAAATGTAAACCCTAACACGACATACTGTATATATACCTCGCCAGTATTGCCTTCTTGCATCTCAACTTGTTGTTCAGGGGGATTTTCATCATGCATGGTCATGTCTTCGTAATTCAATAAGTATTGACTCCCATCATCGCCACCGGCGATGATATTAAACATTTCCTCCTCCATGTTCTCATTTGGGTCAGCCATTTTTGCGAATATTAAAATATATGTGTGTGTGATCGAACATTTCCTCCTCCATGTATGTATCTGAAACCAAAACCGAAACCCTGAAATAACATATCTTTCGGGTTTTAGAGTTTAGGGTTTAGATTTGTTTAAGGTTTAGGTTTAGGTTTAGGGTTTAGGGTTTAGGTTTTGCCAACATTAAAATAACATATATTCATAAAGACCATATTCGTAAAGAGGCAATTCATAAAGACCTTATTAGTAAAAAATAACATGTGTAAATTTAGTGTAGCAATAAAACACATCTTCAAAAATGTACATATGATGTTTAAAACTCTAGAAGGATTGCAAGAGTGATTTGTTATGTCATATGGAATCTAGTAAAAATAACATATTTGTAAAGAGGCAATTCAACATATATTCGCCAACATTAAAAATAACACGAAGAAGCATATCTATCAAAATATTTCTAAGTGTAAATACATGTTTAAACATATTTAAGTGATTTTCTATGGCATTCTAACATGACACGTGATTTTCTATGAACACATATTTTCTACATGTGTTAATATATTTATCCAGTTTCCTTATCACATGATTTTCCTTATCACGTGATTTACACACCATAGATGAGAACGACGGCGGACAACGGCGAGGATGACGACGGTGAGGATGACGGTGACGAGTTCGGTGGAGCGGACACCAGGACTACAGGTCGACGCGGCCAATCACTTTTTATCTACATGTGTAAACATATATTTGTTAGGTTGAAAAAACATATATACAATTTTCCTTTTTCTATAAATATATATCTATTTATATTCATTATTTATAAATATATATATCTATTTATATTCATTATCTATTTTCTATTAATATATATATCTATTTATATACCTATTAATTTAACTTTTTCTATTACCATCTATTTTCTATATATATATATATCAATTTTCCTTTTTCTATATATATTATTTTCTATTTAACTTTTTTATTTTTTTTACACTCACAGCACACACGCACACCACACTACACAGCACCCACACTGCGGCAGCAGAGAGAGGCTCGACGGCGGCGGAGGACGGAGCTCGACGACAACGCGGAGGGAGGCTCGACGGCGGCGAGGACGACGTACGACCGGTGCAGAGGGCAGCGAGGAGGACGAGAGCGAGGACGAGGGAGGCCGAGGGCACAGCGAGGACAACGACGAGGACAGATCTTGATGGCGCTGAGGGAGGCTCGACGGTGGCGAGGACGGAGGCTCTCGATGACGGCGAGGACGACATACGACGCAGAGGGCAGAGGAGGACGAGGGCGAGGACGAGGGAGGCCGAGGGCGCAGCGAGGACGATGGCGAGGGAGGTCGAGGGCGGCTCGGAGCTCGACGGCGAGGACACGGCGGGCGCGAGGGAGCTGCGAGGACGACGACGATGGAGGCCGAAGGCGGCGTGGACGGAGGAGGCGGCGCAACTGACGTCGATCTGGGAAAGATTGGAGAGCGTTGTGCCCTATATACCCGGAGGGCCTTTAGTCCCGCGCCGTCTTACGCACCGGGACTAAAGGAACCCGGGACTAAAGGTTGGCGGGCTTACGCACCGGGACTTTAGTCCCGGGTGGTGCCATCGCCCGGGACTAAAGGGTTCTTTCCCGCCACAGTTTTGGGTTTTCAGTATTTTGGGTTTTGTATTAAGTTTTCACTATATAAATATGATGTAATTCTTGTTAATTGCATAGTAAATTGAATAGTAGGCATAAAATTACTTAAAAATAACAGTTGTATTTCCTTTTACCTTATTGTATAGTAGAAAATTTTGTAGCATAGATTCTTTTCTTTTCTTATAATAATGAATATAAATGTAAATAACCATTCATATTTTGTTAATGCAAAAATATAATGTTAAATTTAAATTTAAAAAATTGTTGGCTTTCAATAGAAAATTTATTTTCACATCATTTGGACGTTAATCTTTTATTTATAACGTGAAAAATCATTGCCCAATTTCGTTCTACCGGCCAGATGCACTAGTTTTAGGTTTTTAAATTTAGTTTTCTTTTTATATCTTAAATCTTTCTAATTGAACAGAAAATTAAATATTTGACATAGTTTCTTTTAAAAATTAGTATGGGTTTCTTTTTTATTTAGTTTACACAAGAAAATGTTAAATTTTAGTATCTTTTTAATTTGTTTTTTGTAAATATTAAATATAAATGTTACTAATCTTTATAATTTTGTATGTACTTTTTCTTCTTATATGTATTTTGATGATTCACATCTAGAGGAGCACATAAATCAATGGTCACTGCTAAATATATATATAAATCCATCGTCAAATAAAGTCCTAATTAATTAATTATTACATAATATCTTTGCAACCTTCGGCCTACCACGCTATCCTCGGTCGCCTGACGCTCTCCAAGCTTATGGCCGTTCCACACTACGCCTACCTCGTGCTCAAGATTCCGACGAAGAAAGGGATCCTCAGCCTCCGGGCCAACCTCCAGGAGGCATACGAGTGCGAGCAGGAGACCATCAACTCCACGGAGACACGCCAGCAGATCGAAGGCGCCCAGGAGTGCATCGCCAACACGGCCAAGGTTCGCCCCGAAGATCTGGAGATCCCGGAGACCTCCGACCAGCGCTCCAACAAGAAGTCGAAGGACACGAAGCAGGTGGCCGTGGTGGACGGAGCTCCGGAGAAGACTGCCGTCATCGGCGCCAACCTCGACCCCAAATAGGAAGATGCGCTCGTTAGCTTCCTACGGAGCAACGTCGATGTGTTCGCCTAGAAGCCAGCGGACATGCCCGGAGTTCCACGGAAGTTCATCGAGGACTCCTTGAACGTCTCCGCGACAGCCAAACCAGTTCGCCAAAAGCTTCGTCGCTTCGCGCCAGACAGGAAGGAGGCAATTAGGGTACAGCTTACCCGGCTCCTGGCTGCCGGTTTTATCAAAGAGGTGTATCATCCCGATTGGTTGGCCAATCCTGTCCTTGTACTAAAAAAGAATAAAGAATGGTGTATGTGCGTTGACTACACCGACCTCAATAAGCATTGCCCTAAAGACCCCTTCCTCCTCCCTCGCATCGACGAGGTCGTCGACTCCACCGCTGGGTGCGAACTTCTCTTCTTCCTCGACTGCTACTCCGGCTACCATCAAATTGCTCTGAAGGTGGAGGACCAGATCAAAACGGTGTTCATCACACCCTTCGGCGCCTACTACTACACCACCATGTTATTCGGACTAAAAAATGCCGAAGATACATACCAGCGCGCAATCCAGGATTTCGTGAAGGACCTCATCCCCGAGAAGGTGGAGGCCTACATCGATGACGTCGTCGTCAAAACCCGCACCGTCGATACGCTCGTCACTGACCTCGAGGCAACCTTCAAGGCCCTCAATAGATTCCAGTGGAACCTCAACCCTAACAAGTGCATCTTCGGCGTGTCGTCTGGAAACCTCCTTGGCAACATCGTCAACCGCCATGGCATTCGCCCAAACCCCGACAAGACTTTGGTCGTCCACCGCATGCGGCCTCCTTCCAACGTGAAGGACATTCCGAAGCTAACCGGGTGCATGGCATCCCTCAGTCGTTTCATCTCCAGGCTCGGCAAAAAGGGGCTACCCTTCTTCAAGCTCCTCAAGGCAGGCGAGAAGTTCGTCTGGGACACCGAAGCCGACCGCGCCTTCTCCGACCTGAAGAAGTACCTCACCCAGCCTCTTGTGCTCGCCGCACCTAAGGAGAAGGAGCCCTTGCTGCTCTACATCGCCGCCACAAATCGGGTCGTCAGCTCCATCATCATCGTCGAACGTGAGGAAGTCGGCCACTCCTACCCCGTCCAGCGACCATGCTACTTCGTCAGTGAGGTGTTGAACGACTCCACGACTCAGTACCCCCAAGTACAGAAGCTACTTTACGCGGTCCTTATCACCGCCCGAAAACTGCGCCACTACTTCCAAAGCTCCGAACGGGTCCCCATCGTCACGGAATTCCCCCTCAGGGATATCGTCCGCAACAAGGATGCTACAGGACGTATCATCAGGTGGGCCATCGAGCTTGGCTCTTACGACATCGCCTTCCAGGGTCACCAGACGATCAAGTCTCAAGCGCTCGTCGACTTCGTTGCGGAGTGGACGGACATTCAGACACCAGTATCGCCGGAGGCGCCAGAACATTGGGTCCTTTTCTTCGACGGATCCCTTACTCTACATGGTGCTGGCGCCGGTCTCCTCTTCACGTCTCCAACTGGTGAAAAGCTATATTACGTTCTCTGACTACTATTCCCATCTTCAAACAACGCCGCCGAATACGAAGCCGCTCTCCACGGCCTCCGAATCGCCAGCGAGCTAGGTGTCGAACACCCAATGGTCTACGGCGACTTCGCCCTCGTCATCAACCAGCTCAACAAGGATTGGAGCTACTCCAATGACAAGATGAGCGCTTACTGCGCGGCCATCCGGAAGCTTGAGGACAAGTTCTTCGGCGTTGAATATCATCACGTCCTGCGCGACCGGAACCAGGCGGTCAACGAGTTGTCGAAACTGGCGTCATCACGATCCCAGTACCAGCTGGCGTATTCGTCCACAACCTAATCGTTCCTTCCATCGATGACCCTGTAACCTCCGACTCATCGACGGATACCACGTCTCCACCCAAGCCGGTGGCAAAACTGGTCGGCGCCATCCTAACACAACCTTCTGACTGGCGAGAAGACTTCATCAAATACCTCTCCGAGAACCTCGTCCCTGCCGACAAGGCCGAAGTGGAGCGACTCGTTCGTCGCGTCAACAACTACGTCCTGGTCGACGGTGCGCTCATGCGCAAAAACTCCAGGGACGAAGTGCTCCAGAAGTGCGTCTCTAGGGCAGACGGACTCGAAATCCTCTTCGACATCCACGCTGGCGAATGTGGGAATCACGCTGCTGCAAAGACGTTGGTACGCAAAGCTTTTCGTGCGGGATTCTACTGGCCATCAGCGGTCGCCGACGCCGAGCAGCTCATACGCACCTGTGAGGGGTGCCAATTCTTTGCCAAACAAACACATGTTCCTATGCAAGAGCTCCAAGCCATACCGGCCTCATGGCCCTTGGCCTGCTGGGGACTCGACATGATCGGCCCATTCTAACCAGCTCCAGGCAGCTTCAAGTGGACTTTATGTCGCTGTCGACTAGTTCTCCATGTAGATCGAAGCAAAGCCAATCACCAAGGCGACTGCCGAAAATGCCATCTCCTTCATCGACGAAATAATTCATCGCTTCGGTCTACCGAACTCCATCATCACCGACCTCGGCTCCAACTTCACCGGCAATGTCTTCTGGGACTTCTGCGAAGGACACGGCGTGCTCGTCAAGTACATCTTCGTCGCCCATCCCTGAGCCAACTGCCAAGCCGAGCGTGCCAATGGCATGATCCTCGACGCCCTGAAAAAGCGCCTCTACCAGAAGGACGAGAAGCACCCTGGTCGCTGGATGCGCGAGCCCCCCTCCGTACTCTGGGGCCTCCGAACTCAGCCCAGCCGCAACATCGGCGTCTCTCCTTACTTCATGGTCTTTGGCTCAGAAGCCGTCATCCCCGCTGACGTCATCTTCTGCTCCCCGCGTGTTGAGAACTACGATGAGGAGACCTCTGATCAGGCACGCCATGACGATCTCGATTGCCTCGAGGAAGAACGCCTGACATCCTGCCTTCGCACCGCCAAGTACCTCGAGGGAGTTCGCCGCTACTACAACCGCAATGTCAAGGATCGATCTTTCGTCGTCGGTGACCTCATCCCCAAAAGGAAACTCAAGACCGACGGCTTGCATAAGCTCTCCTAGCACTGACATGGTCCCTACATGGTGAAGGAGGTCACCCGACCAGGCGCTTATTGCCTCTCTGATCTCGAAGGCACAGACGTGCCCAATTCCTGGAGCATCGAGCATCTTCGAAGATTCTACGCCTAAATGGCCTGTACCATTTACACTCCATGATGAATAGAGATTCACCGATGTTTTCGTCTCTCCAATTCGTCTCCGGACGACTCGCCGACCTCTCCAATTCGTCTCCGGACGACTCGCCGACCTCTCCAATTCGTCTCCAGACGACTCGCCGACCCCTCCAATTCGTCTCTGGACAACTCGCCGACCTCTCCAAACGATTCGCCGACCCCTCCAAACAGCCTGGCTGATGCTGAAGGAGTCTTAGAGCAAGGTCTACTGTCACCGCCGGACTCGTGCACGAGCACCTGCCCTCTGCGCTATGGCGGCCAGTAATCCTCCCAAGTGGCACCCGACCTCTTTACGCGTGCATGAGCGCCTGCCCTCTGCGCTAAGAAGGGAAGGGTAAGCTTGGGCTGAGACTTCCAAGGCTATACGTCCAGTGCATGTATGCGCCGTTTATGCGCTCGTTCTCCATACGGTTTCCAAACAGCCTGACTGACGCCAACGAAAACCCAGAGTCGGAGCTGCTGTCACCACCGGACGCATGCATGAGCGCCTGCCCTTTGTGCTATGGTGGCCAGCAGCTCTCCTGAGAGACGTCCCGACATCTCTACGCGTGCATGAGCGTCTGCCCTCTGCGCTACGAAGGAAAGGCTAACTCGAGCTGAGAATTCCGAGCCTACACGCTCAGTGCCTGTATCCGGGCTACCCACACGCTTGACGAACGGTCTCCATTCGCCCAGGTCATGCCACGATCGAGCCTCTCGAAAAAGACCCTGACCATGGTACCTCCCTACGCGTGCACGAGCGTCTGCCCTCTGCGCTATGGGATGCGAGCAGCGGTTCCTTGGGCGAAGCCCTTGACTCCTACGCACAAACGAGCTCCGCGCTCTATGCTATGGATCTTGGGATAACCCAAGGCCGAACTGTTCATCGCTATGGCTCACAGCTATTGGGTCTGCGGAATTCAGGAAATGAGCCAAACACGCCAACTCGTTCATGTTTTGACTACATTCGCCCAACAGTCTTCATACAGACTGTCTCCCTACATACAAGCTACCGGTGTCCAGCACCAAATAAATCTACACCGCCGACGAGAGCTTCAGCAGCAGGCTCCGCTTCTTCTTCCAGGCGCTCCATGTCGGCTTCGGATGTGTTCGCCGCAAAGCCGGCGCCCACCCTCGACATCTCCATCCGTGGATAATGCGAACGAAGAATAGCAAGGCCGTGAGCAGCCACGCTCTACGACGCCGCCTTGGTGTATGCCTGGAAGTGCCCCCAAAGGCCCGGCGCCTTCTTCACAACATGGTCGTCGATCCTCCGCTCTTTCTCCTCGGGAAGAAAGGCTCCTCATCGATGCACTGCACCAAGGGAGCCACCTCCTCCGCCAGCGACCAGAAGCGGTCATGGTAACCCTCGATCCTCCGGTTCAGATCTGCAAATTGTATTTGCACGTTTTCACGGTAAGCTGCACCCGCCAACTCAGGGAGTAAGAAGGTAACTCCAAAAAACTCCGATCATGCTTCATTGAGAAGACTTACCGGTGTGCATCGCCTGCCACTTCCGCACTTCCTTGTCGGACTTTGCCTTTTCCTCGGTCAGGACACGCTTCTCTTCGCCTGCCTACATCGCCTCTGCAAAGGAAACTCCATACATCAAGACCACGACCAGGCGACACACGAAACGAGAAGGACCACGACATCAACAACTTACGGACGGCGAACTCTTCGGCCTTCTTGGCTTGCAACAGAAGCTGGAAATTCTCCTGCTCCCGCTGCTGGACGACCCCTTCAAGCTCCCGAGAACGCGCGTGGGCATCTTCCAACAGCGCCTCTAGGCCAGCGAGCTGGCCCTCAACACGCTTCACCTCTGCCTAGAGACGCTCTTTGTCTTCGGCTAGCGGTGCCATCCTATCAAGGGCAAGCTTACGCTCTTCCCCTACCTTCAATAGGTGTTGCAGGCAAGTGTCGACAAGAAGATAAACAAGAGCTGCTCAGGAATAAACACAAAGGGGCGATCGCGCTCATCTGGAATCTCTCCAACACCTTCGATGCATCTCCAAGGAGGGCGTCCGTCTCCGTGCTCGCCGCCTCGTTATCAACCTCGATGATCTTGCCATTTTCGACGCGGAAACGACAGACAGGCCGCTTGTTCGACCCCTCCTCCGGACGCTTGATCTCTTCAATTTTCGGCGAGGAAGGCTCCGGCGCCTTCCTCTTCATCCCCTGGGCACGACGGCCCAAGGACCCCACCACCGGCGCAACATTTGGCGCCACCGCACCGCCTCCGCCAGAACCGGTCCCAGCTATTGGGGACTCCGGTCTCTCCACCTCACGAGGCTCGGGGACTGTGGACGCCTTGGCCTCCCCCATCGCCTTCGACATCGTCTCCGGTGCGGCCAATTTCGCCGCTTTGCCAGCTTCAGCATCCGGTGGAGGGCTCGGCTCCCTACGACCACCGCCCTGTGTGTCCGGCACCTCCTCGGCATCTGCCGACCTTCGCAGGAAATAGATGAGTCATCAACACCCCTCCTCTGACCAGATCTCAAGACGCAAGATGCGTGGGAGGTACTTACAGACCTGACACCTTCTTCTCTCGCGAGAAGCGACGAGAGCGTGGAGGCGCCCCGCCTCCCGTGGACTCCTCCTGCGTCCTCAGTGCACCCACCGCTTCGCTAGAGGACCCTTGGGGCTCCGCCTCCTTCTCCGACCGCCGCGGCTCCGGCGCCTGCGCCACCTTCGGTTTCAGCTTCGCCTTCGTCGCCCCGCCACTGCGCCCTGCCGAGGATCCCTGCCCGAACCGGGCACTCAGCGGGACTCCATCATCGCTGTCAGACTCGTCATCTGACCAATCGATCACAACACGGTGCCTCTTCGCCGCCTCCTCGTCAATGGCGAAGGCGCCGTCGGTCTCCAGCGACACCTTCTTCTTCTTTGCAGGGGCGGCCTGACGCTTCCCCTTCGGGTCATCACGTGCCCGCCGCCTGCTCGACCGGGGCTCAGGGACTCGACTTCCCTCTTCCCCGTTGGTCTCGATCTCCTCCTCGACCTTCGCCTCATCGGCCTCGCAACGGCTGCCGCCGCCGACATCCTCCCGCCGCGGATCGACACCCTTTGGCAACTGTAACACCTCTGGTGTTAAGCTAGCATGACATCATTTCTCATCATGCATAATCATCTCATGAGCATGAAGCATTCATATGTTATTCTTTTTCTCACATAAAATGTCATTTCATGTGCTTGCTTTCTTATAAGTTGCTTTGATGAAGTGTTGCTTGTCTTGTTTTGGAGTGGTTAAGTCTTTCTAACCATCTAACCTTGTTGAGAAGTCAAAATGAAGGCATGTTTATGCTGGTCATTTTGCCTAATCAAGTAGTTAAACCCTAGTCAACCCTATAGAGCCTCTAAAGTCCTTTTGTTTGACTAACAAAGACCTTCTTGATAGAAGCTTTGCATGGTTGTGGGCCCTTAATCAAAAGTGTGTAGAATTTAGTATAGAACAAAAGTTGTTTAAGGACCAACTCATGAAAATGGGTTTAGCATGGTGTTTTAGGGGCCACAAGACAGAATTGGAAGGGTTTTAGACTTGGAATTTTTCCTAAGTCCTAAAGCTGGTTTTCAGTTCGGTCAGTCCATGTTTAGCAGCTTCCCGAGCCTAATCCAAGCCGAACCAATGGTCAACCTTATAACTAAAGTTGCAGTAGGTGTATAGCTCTAACCAATGGTGCAGCTGGTTTAGCGTTTGATAGAGTGGTTAGTGAGTTAATCGCGTTTGAAAATCGCCTGTCAGTCGGCCCAGGGCTTAACTGAATCACCCGATTCAGTTCAAACTCAGCCGGCGTCGTGGCCGACCGCGCGCAGGGGAAGAAAGCCGCGTGGCGTTCGATTCCCGGCCAGCCCGGCCAGCGTGCGCGGCGTGGCGCGCTCAAAGCGCCCGTGCACGCACTCCTCCGCCAGAGCGCTCTCTCTCCCTCTCTCTGCCTCGCTCCAAGCTCTCGCCGGCGACCGAGCGGGCGAAAAGGGGGGGAGTCGCCGTCCGCCGTCGTCTCGCCGTGTTTTCGCCCCGCAAAACCCACTGCCAACCTCGCCTCCACCTCCTGCTTCGCCTGCCGTAGCCAGCTCTCGCTAGAAGTGCCTAGGTAAGCCTCGGGACGAGCTTCCGCCATGGCCGCCATGACCGCCGAGCTCGGTCCGCCGTGGTCGACTCCCTTCCCGTGGGTTCCATGATGTTCTAGCTAGCGTTCGCGAGTCAGTAAGCGTCCAGGAAGAAGGTAGTGAAATCGGTTTGGCCGATTAGGGTTTGGTCGCCTCGGCACATTGTCATCCGCCGTCCGCCATGCGCGCCGGCGATGGCGTGGCCGTGTCTCCGCCGTGTCAACGGCAAATCCTTCGTTCTTTGCTTCGCATTAGGGTTGTGTAGACCTAAGGAGTGCGATTAGTGGGATAGTTTGGCTCGTCGTGGTTGGAGACGGCCGGCGTAGGAAGTCCGCGCCGCCGTGGCCGCCATTTGCGACGGCGAGCTCGATCCACCGCAATGCTGGGCCGGTGAGTGGTACCAGTGAGTGCGGAAGGATGAGAGGAGTCGAGTGGTGGTGATGGTTTCGAAGGAAAGATCGCCGTCGGCGAGCTCCGGTGAGGTCAACGCCTCCTCTGTTTTGTGTGTGTGACAGGTGGGGTCGTTTTGACCACGGGCCCCAGTTGTCAGCCGCTTGGGTGCAGTTGTGTCGGGTGCGTGTAGCAGTTAGGGTTTAGTGTTTTTGAATATATGTTTTTCAGAAATGCTGTTAATGCTTGTTTAAATCATAACTTAAGTTCTGTTAATCCAATAAATGTGAAACCAATTTTGTTAAGTTTGTTTTGATGAGATCTGTACATGAAAAATATAATATGCTCTGTTATAATAATTTTTATGTGCAGTAGTAATTAATTTATGTTTAGGCTGATATCTTGTTTAATGTATAATAAATCATGTTTTGCTCAGAAAAATATGGTTCTTGTTTTGTTGGGTTGGTTATGTGATATGGAATCACAGAAAAATGGTGGATGCTGTTTGGTTGTGAAATAATTTGAAGTTAACCTTTAAATTAATTAAATGTTGTTTTCTTGTATAATTTGTAATAATTAAAATATATGGAATTTGAGTCTCATAATTTTTATAGACTGCTCTTATGCTAAAAAGTTCCAAACAAAAATATGAAATTTGTTGTTTGACACTTTTTAAGATAGGGTGTAGTTCAAAGTGCCTTTTCACCCTGATATTTGTCTTTTTCATACAGAATTATGTATATATGCAATTGTCCTGAAAATTGTACAGTATGCTTTATTTCCTGTTAGGAACCTACAGTAATTTTTGTAGATTTTTTAAAGCTGTTAGCTATGGGTTGCTGTTATAAGCTTGTTTTTAGTGGAGTAATTAGTTTATTTAATTAAACTTTTGTGTTTCTTTTATGTGGAAACCAGCAGGGGTAAAATAGTCTTTTCAGTGCATTCATAGTAGCTGTACTTTGCATAAGGGGTGTAGCTTCTCTCTAAGTAGAATGTTGTACTCTACCGGAGAGGAAATATGCACCTATTCGGTCAAATTCAAGTACAATGCATTTTCTATGCCCATATATCATCCATTCATTCTCGCATATGCATCATGACAGGTTCGGTAGAAGAGACAGTGATAGCAGAAGAAAACGAGGAGCAGCCCCAGGAGCAGGAACCTGAAGTGGTCGGGGAAGGGCCTGAGGAGGAGCTTCCGGAGTGCCCAAATCATCAACCGAGCACTTTCGAGAAAGGCAAGCCCCGGAGCATTTCTAACTACCTACAATTTATAATTAACTTAATCTGTTTATGCTTGTTGCATTAAGTATAGGAGTTGTTTGATACCGTTGATGCATACTATTCCTACCTTGTTATCTTGAAATATTATCCTTGATACCTATATAGAATCAGGTCCGAGTCATGCTTAGAATTGCTTAGACCGGTAGAAGTCGGGCAACCTTCATGTTACCCGCGAGTGATAGGTGGTTACTCGACCGATTAACCGGATATTTCCATTAAGTGGGATAACTGAGTGTTGTGGAAAATGGAGATCGGCAGATTCCTGTAGTGTATGCTACAGTATTTCTAGCCGTGTTTTATGGGAATCAGTATCTTGGAAGATAGACTTCTTGTCATGTTGAACGCATGTCCCACATTTAGCTGGAAGGATAACTCGTTCCGACCGCGAAGCCGCTCATTGTTCCAGGCCGGCTCTCAGGTCCCATGCATCAGCCGAAGCCACGGTGGAGAGTTAGTGGGACGCGGGGGCCCGAATAGTAAGACCCGGGTGATGATGGTTAAGTCCAACTCCTTGGCAGTCGGGCTTGCCTCCGGGTGTGATGGTGGCGGTTGAAACCGCGACTCCTGGAACAATGTTGTGGTCATCTGTAGCTCACCGACGGGTGGGTGTGGTTTGTGTGGGAAATAAATCACCAGCTGGTTAGGAATCGATTATAATCGCCATCGCTCTTGGATAGTGAGCACTTGACTCGAACGCTGATCGCCCTTGATACTGTAAAATGTGGAACACGAGACAGCTATCATAATACTTTTGGAAATGGTTCCTCAGTCTGCTTGTTACATTTTTGGTGATCGTTGGATCACTACCATGTTTGTTGTAGTGCAGTTTGCTAATCTAGTAAATAGGATAATTACTATTTAAATTGACAGCTAAAGGGGCAGGAGAACTACTTAATTAACAAAGGGCTTTTATGCAAAATGTGGTATTACCAGCCTCCACTATATACTAGCCTTGCATACTCCCTGGTGTCACTTTATTTCTCGTTTAAGGCGGGTAAGTCTAGCTGAGTACCTTCTCGTACTCAGGGCATTGTTCCCTTTGTTGTTGCAGATGGCCAGGTCTTCCATGGTTATTGCATCAATTGTCTCTTTCCAGCCTCGGGTGATTTCTAGGTCACGGGCAATGACCTCTTCTGTTCGTATCTTTTGCTATGTTAAGGATGACTACTGAATGGCACTGTAATCACTAAGTGTGTGTGGGTGAATTTCGGAACAATGTTTCAAGTTAAGCTTCCGCTACTGTTTCAAACCTGGTTTGTAATAACTAAGTTGCTACTCCGAAACTATTTATGTAATCTCTGTCGTGTGACGTTCGATGCTGAATATTACGATCCTATGTTGCTGATGTTGGAAAGTTTAAAATCCTTCGAGATTTTACGGACTACCGGGTTTATATGGGCTCAAGTGCTGCAAATTTACTGCCTCGGCGGAGAATTTCGTACTTGTGCTCTTATAGATTGGTCGGTTCTGTCACAGCTGGCATCGGAGCATAATTCAGCGAAGACTGTTCACATGACTAAGTTTTGGAAAAATAAAAATGAATTTGGGTGTTAAAAATTATTTTTCAAAAAATTCACAAAGTCGGTGTAGAAGGAAAAATTATTTTAAAAAAATAAGTGTGCTAGTGGTCATATCCTTTATGCCCATAGGATCTCAGGTGGCTTATTTAAGTACTAACTTGAGAAAGGGTCTTGCATCATATTTGATTTTCGTTTATTCTGTCGTCCATACGGCAAGGGTGAAATTGTATGGGTGCTATTCTTCGGAATAGTAATGTATGGATCAGTTGCCTCTACGCCAAGGTAAGGAGAGTTGTGAGAGCATGGTCGAACAACCGTCGACCTAGGGGAGTGTTAGTTGGTATTGGAACCTGCATACGTTGATACACGAATGCGGGGGAAGGTACGCAGTAACGGGGTGATACTGTGAAATGGGTGCATATACTGCTTACGTGTATACGGGGTGTACACCTAGGTGAGTATCTAGATTTAAATTTCAGCAATGCATGATTATCATACTGTGGGGCAGGGCTGAAATGGATCTTCTGCAGGTACACTAACTACGCACCGTTAAAACGAATTAGTTAACGTATGAGAGTATCGTGGTTTGCCACCGCATAGTTCTTATGTAGTGGAAAGGACGTACGGAATGCTTTTCATACATATACATATCATGGCATAATGCTTTCTTTCCTTTTTGCATTACTTCCACCTTTTCATGGATTCATTGCTCGAGTTGGAAAACCTATGCTTATGTTATCATGATAAACTTGCTACAGATGGGACGGACTAAGGAAACCGCGCGTAAGTCAACGGGCGGCAGGGTTCCCAGGCACCAGTTGGCACCTAGGTCGGAGAGGTGCAAGGCAAAGTTTTTGGATGTGTTTGGGACACCTACGTTGCTTTGGAGGGTTCTGCGTTCTGTGGGGTACCCGGATGGTCGAGAGCCTCGCTACTTCTGGTCGAAAGAGCCTCTGGAAAACACCACCCTGGTGTATGTTACTGCAGTGGTGAAGCCTAGGGAAGAGGGATCTGAATGGTCCGGTTGGATGTATGAGAGCAAAGGAAGGGATCCTTGGGAAGGTGCGCAGTCAGTAGCATTCCTTATTCTCAGGGACATTATGGAGCGCTTCCCGGAAGACCTCAGTCGAGCTTTAGCAGGAGTGTTTCCAAGAGCTGACCCGTTCATGGATGTTTGGGTACAGACCAGGCAGGAAGCTGATGAGGGTAGTCCTAGTGAGTTTCAGGCATGTGATGGTCCGGCAGCAAGTGCCATGTATGCGGTAATGAAGGGGTATGCGGTCATGCAACACAGTTTGTGCAGTATGACGGAGTCTTATCACCAGGTTAGGGATGAGAAGAAGCAAGTTCAGCGTGAGTTTGACGAAGAGATGGAGAAGATGCAGGAAGAGCTGAAGCAGATGACCATGGAGAAGGATCAGGTGGTTCGCAGGAATGTGGTAGCAGCTCAGGAGATCATCTGGTTGCAAGAGCAGCTAGGGCGTGAGAAGCATGCCAATCAGAGTGCTGAAAACATGATGGTAAAGCTTCTTCAACAACGAAACCAGGCATGGGAAGAAGAGGTGGATATGAGAGTTCGTATCGTGGCCTTGGAGCAGCAGTTGGCGACATCTGAAGCCTACAACGACAACCTCCATGAGGAAGTGCATCGTCTTCACAACCAGCTTCATCCATACCATCCCCCAGGTGCAGCCGAGATGGATGGGGAGTTGGGAGTTGTTCTTGCTGATGGCGGTGATGAAGATGGAGGAATGCTCTTCGCTAATCAGGAAGAAGAAGAAGAAGAGGAAGATGATGGAGCTGATGATGTCGAGGGTCATGTGTCCGATGCTGAGAGCGATTAGAGTTTAGGTCTCGATGTTTATCGTTGTGGTCTCGTGTATCGGGTGTGTTGGATCTGTGGAACCTTTGGTGTGTTGTAAGCTTAAGAACCTCGTTGTTATCGTTGAACCGTTAAAGTATCAGGCCTTCGTTGTGTTTTATCCGTGCGTGTCCATGCGAGTGTTAAGCGCTTTTCCTATAATCTGTTTGTGATGTTATTTATGTGGAACGACTTGTGAATGTGCCTTATTGTATGAACTATGTTCAGATACAGTACTGCAATCATTACGCATTTTGGTCTGTATATATGGCATCACTAATCGATTATTGGTTGGCTATGCAGATGGTGAATACTCGTCGTGGGGCGGGTAGTGCCAGTGGTGTAGGCGGGAATGGTCAGGACGAGGACGCCAATCATCCCCCTCCTCCCCCTTACACAGCAGAGCAGTTCTTTGCTCAGTTTTTGGGAAGTCAGCGCAGTATGGAAGCTATGCAACGCAACATGGAAGCAAATCTCCGAGACATCGCTGAGAATACCCGTAGAGCGGCAGGTCAAGGTGGTCAAGATGTTAATCAGTACAGTTCGTTTAAGGATTTCTTGGACACCAGGCCTCCAATCTTCAAGGAAGCAGTGGAACCTTTGGAAGCAGATGAATGGATCAACACCGTCGAACAGAAGTTCAGGTTGCTCCGTCTGACAGAATCTCTGAAGGTGGAATACGCAGCTCATCAGTTGCAAGGACCGGCTGGTATATGGTGGGCACATCACCGTACCACTTTTCCAGTCAACCAACCTATAGTTTGGGAGCAGTTTACAGCGGCTTTTCGAGGTCATTATATCCCTCCCGGTTTAATGGCTATGAAGGTTACAGAGTTTCTGAGTTTGACTCAGGGTACTAAGACCATGGCAGAGTATCTGCATGCTTTCAACAATCTTGCTCGCTATGCACCAGAGTATGTCAATACCGATGCCAAGAAGATTGCTAGTATGAAGAGGGGTTTGAGTCCCAAGCTCCTGAAGTCAATGGGGAATTCTTCTAGGACCCAGTTCAATGACTTCGTCAGCGACTGTTTGACTCAAGAAAACCACAACAATCTCTACAGTGCATCCAAGACACGCAAGCGAACCTTTGAGGCGGGAGCACAGCAGGGCAGAAATCAAGTGACCAATCGTCCTCCGTTTCGCACAGCAGCGCCGGGGGCACGGTTCAAGCCTCCTCAGCGTCGTTTTCAGGGAAATCAGCAGCAAGCCAAGGTCCAGAAGATGGCAAAAGGTCAGACATCACAGTACAAAGCAGGACAGGGAAATCAGAATTTTACAGGCAGCTACGTCAAGGGGGCATGTTACAACTGTGGCAAGGAAGGACATCTGTCCAGGACATGTCCTAGTCCAAGGAAGAAGACTAATCCAGTACAAGCTCGTGTGCATCATACCTCTTTGGAAGGTATCTCTGAGGGAGAACCTGTAACAGCTGGTATGTTCTCTATCAACAATATCTCTGCGGTTGTTTTGTTTGATTCTGGTTCATCTCATTCTTTTGTAAGTCAAGCATTTGCACTTAAGCATAATCAGGAAATGGTAACAATGGATTTTGGGTTTCGTATAAACTCCGCTAGTGCAAGTGTGTTGTCTAACCAAGTGGTTAAGGGGGCAACTCTTGGTTTGGAAGGTAATCAGTATCGAGTAAGTTTGGTAGTTATGCCAGGTCTATCCCTGGATGTTATCCTCGGAATGGATTGGATGAAAAAGTGGGAAGTGATCTTAGATACCGGAAAAAGGATAATTTCTTTGAGGGACCCCGAGGAGAACAAAAGGTTTCAAGTGTTTCTTCCTGACCGTCTTAATCTCAGTGCTATGAGTTGTGCAGTACAAGTGGCGGATCTTCAGGAAATTCCAGTCGTTTGTGAGTTTCCCGATGTGTTTCCGGATGAGTTACCTGGTTTACCTCCGGATAGGGATGTGGAGTTTGCAATAGAGTTGATACCTGGAACGGCACCAATATCCAGAAGACCGTACCGTATGCCTCCTAATGAGTTAGCTGAGTTGAAGGTTCAGTTGAAAGAGTTGTTGGATAAGGGTTTGATTCAACCAAGTTCATCCGAGTGGGGATGTCCTGCGCTCTTTGTGAAGAAGAAGGATAAAAGTCTGCGTATGTGTGTGGATTACAGGCCTTTGAATGCAGTTACAGTCAAGAATAAGTATCCTTTACCTCGGATTGATATACTCTTTGATCAGTTGACGAGAGCTAGAGTGTTTTCCAAGATAGACTTAAGATCAGGATACCATCAGATCAAGATCGGGCCCAAAGATATACCTAAAACGGCTTTTTCTACTAGGTACGGGTTGTATGAGTATCTTGTCATGTCGTTTGGCTTGACAAATGCTCCTGCATACTTTATGTATCTAATGAATTCCGTGTTTATGCCTGAGTTGGATCAGTTTGTGATAGTCTTTTTGGATGATATCTTGATATATTCGGAGAACGAAGAACATCATGCGGAACACTTAAGGGTAGTTCTAACAAGGCTTCGAGAGCGTAAGTTATATGCTAAGTTCAGTAAGTGTGAGTTCTGGTTGAAGAAAGTTCACTTTCTGGGGCATGTGCTATCTGAAGATGGAATTTCAGTGGACCCAGAAAAGGTACAAGAGGTAATGGATTGGAAGGCACCAACCACCGTCACGGAAGTCAGAAGTTTTCTAGGTTTGGCTGGTTACTATCGTCGCTTCATCCCAGATTTCTCCAAAATCGCAAAACCTATGACCTCGTTGCTACAGAAGGATGTGAAGTTTGTTTGGACAGAGGAGTGCGAAGCAGCTTTCCGAATCTTACGGAAACTGTTGACCACTGCCCCTGTTTTGGCTCAACCGGATATAGAGAAACCTTTTGATGTGTTTTGTGACGCATCCAAGATAGGTTTGGGCTGTGTACTAATGCAAGATGGACGAGTGATAGCGTACGCCTCAAGGCAGTTAAGGAAACATGAGGTTAACTACCCTACGCATGATTTGGAATTGGCAGCCGTAGTGCATGCTCTAAAAATATGGAGACATTACTTGTTGGGTAATGTGTGCAACATCTATACCGATCACAAAAGTCTGAAGTACATCTTTACTCAACCTGAGTTGAACATGAGACAGCGAAGATGGCTGGAGTTGATAAAGGACTATAACTTACAAGTTCACTATCACCCAGGAAAGGCAAATGTGGTTGCAGATGCTTTAAGTCGGAAATCGCACTGCGTAGTGGTACAACCATTGTTTGAAGAAAAGTTTAACCTGATACATCCAGAAGTTTTGTTCAACATTCAGTTAAGTTGCTCGCTAGAGAGTCAGATCATGGAAGCTCAGAAGTCAGATAAAGGAGTTGCTCATATCAAGCGAAAGATGTTAAAAGATCCTTTAACTTCTTTTAAGTTGGATGAACAAGGAGTGTTATGGTTTGGAAATCGTCTTGTTGTGCCAAAGAACAAAGATCTCAAGGATAAAATCTTAGATGAGGCTCACTTATCTAAGTTATCTCTTCACCCAGGAAGTAGTAAGATGTATCATGACCTACGATCTCGTTTTTGGTGGACAAAGATGAAGAAAGAGATAGCAGCCTATGTTGCAAGGTGTGACACCTGTTGCGGAGTTAAGGCAGTACATATGAAACCCGCAGGGTTGTTACAACCGTTATCTGTGCCTGTTTGGAAGTGGGAAGACGTCAGTATGGATTTCATAACTGGTATACCCACCACAGAAAAAGGAAATGATTCCATTTGGGTAATAGTGGATCGTTTGACCAAGTCTGCTCACTTTATTCCAGTCAAAACCGGATATCGACCGCCTCGGTATGCAGATATCTACATCAAAGAGATAGTGCGTCTACATGGAATACCCAAAACAATCGTTTCAGATCGTGGATCGCAGTTTACAGTGCATTTTTGGCAGCAGTTACATAAAAGATTGGGGACAAAGTTGATCCACAGTACAGCTTATCATCCTCAGACCGCAGGTCAAACTGAAAGAGTAAACCAAGTGCTTGAAGATATGCTGAGGGCTTGTGTGTTATCCTCTAAAGGATCATGGGAATCGTGGCTACCGTTAGCAGAGTTCTCGTACAATAATAGCTATCAAGAGAGCATCAAGATGGCACCGTTTGAAGCTTTATATGGACGTAAGTGTGTGACTCCGTTAAACTGGATTGAACCAGGGGAAAGGAGATATTTTGGAATTGACTTCATAGCTGAAGCTGAGAAAAAGGTGCAGATTATACATCAACACTTACAAACCGCTCAGCCTCGACAGAAAAGTTATGCTGATAAAAGAAGAAGATCGTTGGAGTTTCAGGAAGGAGATCATGTTTACCTAAAAGTAACTCCGATGAGGGGAGTGCAAAGGTTCGGTATTAAAAGGAAGTTAGCTCCGAGATATATTGGACCATATCGTATCTTAAAGAGAAAAGGGGAAGTATCGTATCAACTTCAGTTACCCGAAGCTATGAGCTCAATCTTCCCGGTCTTTCATGTTTCACAGTTAAAGAAGTGTCTACGTGTACCGGAAGAAAGAATAGAACCTCAAGAGTTGAAGCTAGCATCAGATCTCACATACCAAGAACAACCCGTGTGAGTTTTGGACAGCAAAGAAAGAGTAACTCGCAATCGCTTAGTAAAGGTGTATAAAGTTCTATGGAGTCATCATGATGATGGAGATGCGACTTGGGAAACAGAAGACTATCTCCAGAGAGTTTATCCATCGTTCCATAAGCAATGGTCAGTAAATCTCGGGACGAGATTTCTTTAAGGGGGAAAGGGCTGTAACACCTCTGGTGTTAAGCTAGCATGACATCATTTCTCATCATGCATAATCATCTCATGAGCATGAAGCATTCATATGTTATTCTTTTTCTCACATAAAATGTCATTTCATGTGCTTGCTTTCTTATAAGTTGCTTTGATGAAGTGTTGCTTGTCTTGTTTTGGAGTGGTTAAGTCTTTCTAACCATCTAACCTTGTTGAGAAGTCAAAATGAAGGCATGTTTATGCTGGTCATTTTGCCTAATCAAGTAGTTAAACCCTAGTCAACCCTATAGAGCCTCTAAAGTCCTTTTGTTTGACTAACAAAGACCCTGATAGAAGCTTTGCATGGCTGTGGGCCCTTAATCAAAAGTGTGTAGAATTTAGTATAGAACAAAAGTTGTTTAAGGACCAACTCATGAAAATGGGTTTAGCATGGTGTTTTAGGGGCCACAAGACAGAATTGGAAGGGTTTTAGACTTGGAATTTTTCCTAAGTCCTAAAGCTGGTTTTCAGTTCGGTCAGTCCATGTTTAGCAGCTTCCCGAGCCTAATCCAAGCCGAACCAATGGTCAACCTTATAACTAAAGTTGCAGTAGGTGTATAGCTCTAACCAATGGTGCAGCTGGTTTAGCGTTTGATAGAGTGGTTAGTGAGTTAATCGCGTTTGAAAATTGCCTGTCAGTCGGCCCAGGGCTTAACTGAATCGCCCGATTCAGTTCAAACTCAGCCGGCGTCGTGGCCGACCGCGCGCAGGGGAAGAACGCCGCGTGGTGTTCGATTCCCGGCCAGCCCGGCTAGCGTGCGCGGCGTGGCGCGCTCAAAGCGCCCGTGCACGCACTCCTCCGCCAGAGCGCTCTCTCTCCCTCTCTCTGCCTCGCTCCAAGCTCTCGCCGGCGACCGAGCGGGCGAAAAGGGGCGAAGTCGCCGTCCGCCGTCGTCTCGCCGTGTTTTCGCCCCGCAAAACCCACCGCCAACCTCGCCTCCACCTCCTGCTTCGCCTGCCGTAGCCAGCTCTCGCTAGAAGTGCCTAGGTAAGCCTCGGGACGAGCTTCCGCCATGGCCGCCATGACCGCCGAGCTCGGTCCGCCGTGGTCGACTCCCTTCCCGTGGGTTCCATGATGTTCTAGCTAGCGTTCGCGAGTCAGTAAGCGTCCAGGAAGAAGGTAGTGAAGTCGGTTTGGCCGATTAGGGTTTGGTCGCCTCGGCACGTTGTCATCCGCCATGCGCGCCGGCGATGGCGTGGCCGTGTCTCCGCCGTGTCAACGGCAAATCCTTCGTTCTTTGCTTCGCATTAGGGTTGTGTAGACCTAAGGAGTGCGATTAGTGGGATAGTTTGGCTCGTCGTGGTCGGAGACGGCCGGCGTAGGAAGTCCGCGCCGCCGTGGCCGCCATTTGCGACGGCGAGCTCGATCCACCGCAATGCTGGGCCGGTGAGTGGTACCAGTGAGTGCGGAAGGATGAGAGGAGTCGAGTGGTGGTGATGGTTTCGCCGGAAAGATCGCCGTCGGCGAGCTCCGGTGAGGTCAACGCCTCCTCTGTTTTTGTGTGTGTGACAGGTGGGGTCGTTTTGACCACGGGCCCCAGTTGTCAGCCGCTTGGGTGCAGTTGTGTCGGGTGCGTGTAGCAGTTAGGGTTTAGTGTTTTTGAATATATGTTTTTCAGAAATGTTGTTAATGCTTGTTTAAATCATAACTTAAGTTCTGTTAATCCAATAAATGTGAAACCAATTTTGTTAAGTTTGTTTTGATGAGATCTGTACATGAAAAATATAATATGCTCTGTTATAATAATTTTTATGTGCAGTAGTAATTAATTTATGTTTAGGCTGATATCTTGTTTAATGTATAATAAATCATGTTTTGCTCAGAAAAATATGGTTCTTGTTTTGTTGGGTTGGTTATGTGATATGGAATCACAGAAAAATGGTGGATGCTGTTTGGTTGTGAAATAATTTGAAGTTAACCTTTAAATTAATTAAATGTTGTTTTCTTGTATAATTTGTAATAATTAAAATATATGGAATTTGAGTCTCATAATTTTTATAGACTGCTCTTATGCTAAAAAGTTCCAAACAAAAATATGAAATTTGTTGTTTGACACTTTTTAAGATAGGGTGTAGTTCAAAGTGCCTTTTCACCCTGATATTTGTCTTTTTCATACAGAATTATGTATATATGCAATTGTCCTGAAAATTGTACAGTATGCTTTATTTCCTGTTAGGAACCTACAGTAATTTTTGTAGATTTTTCTAAAGCTGTTAGCTATGGGTTGCTGTTATAAGCTTGTTTTTAGTGGAGTAATTAGTTTATTTAATTAAACTTTTGTGTTTCTTTTATGTGGAAACCAGCAGGGGTAAAATAGTCTTTTCAGTGCATTCATAGTAGCTGTACTTTGCATAAGGGGTGTAGCTTCTCTGTAAGTAGAATGTTGTACTCTACCGGAGAGGAAATATGCACCTATTCGGTCAAATTCAAGTACAATGCATTTTCTATGCCCATATATCATCCATTCATTCTCGCATATGCATCATGACAGGTTCGGTAGAAGAGACAGTGATAGCAGAAGAAAACGAGGAGCAGCCCCAGGAGCAGGAACCTGAAGTGGTCGGGGAAGGGCCTGAGGAGGAGCTTCCGGAGTGCCCAAATCACCAACCGAGCACTTTCGAGAAAGGCAAGCCCCGGAGCATTTCTAACTACCTACAATTTATAATTAACTTAATCTATTTATGCTTGTTGCATTAAGTATAGGAGTTGTTTGATACCGTTGATGCATACTATTCCTACCTTGTTATCTTGAAATATTATCCTTGATACCTATATAGAATCAGGTCCGAGTCATGCTTAGAATTGCTTAGACCGGTAGAAGTCGGGCAACCTTCATGTTACCCGCGAGTGATAGGTGGTTACTCGACCGATTAACCGGATATTTCCATTAAGTGGGATAACTGAGTGTTGTGGAAAATGGAGATCGGCAGATTCCTGTAGTGTATGCTACAGTATTTCTAGCCGTGTTTTATGGGAATCAGTATCTTGGAAGATAGACTTCTTGTCATGTTGAACGCATGTCCCACATTTAGCTGGAAGGATAACTCGTTCCGACCGCGAAGCCGCTCATTGTTCCAGGCCGGCTCTCAGGTCCCATGCATCAGCCGAAGCCACGGTGGAGAGTTAGTGGGACGCGGGGGCGCGAATAGTAAGACCCGGGTGATGGTGGTTAAGTCCAACTCCTTGGCAGTCGGGCTTGCCTCCGGGTGTGATGGTGGCGGTTGAAACCGTGACTCCTGGAACAATGTTGTGGTCATCTGTAGCTCACCGACGGGTGGGTGTGGTTTGTGTGGGAAATAAATCACCAGCTGGTTAGGAATCGATTATAATCGCCATCGCTCCTGGATAGTGAGCACTTGACTCAAACGCTGATCGCCCTTGATACTGTAAAATGTGGAACACGAGACAGCTATCATAATACTTTTGGAAATGGTTCCTCGGTCTGCTTGTTACATTTTTGGTGATCGTTGGATCACTACCATGTTTGTTGTAGTGCAGTTTGCTAATCTAGTAAATAGGATAATTACTATTTAAATTGACAGCTAAAGGGGCAGGAGAACTACTTAATTAACAAAGGGCTTTTATGCAAAATGTGGTATTACCAGCCTCCACTATATACTAGCCTTGCATACTCCCTGGTGTCACTTTATTTCTGGTTTAAGGCGGGTAAGTCTAGCTGAGTACCTTCTCGTACTCAGGGCTTTGTTCCCTTTGTTGTTGCAGATGGCCAGGTCTTCCATGGTTATTGCATCAATTGTCTCTTTCCAGCCTCGGGTGATTTCTAGGTCACGGGCAATGACCTCTTCTGTTCGTATCTTTTGCTATGTTAAGGATGACTACTGAATGGCACTGTAATCACTAAGTGTGTGTGGGTGAATTTCGGAACAATGTTTCAAGTTAAGCTTCCGCTACTGTTTCAAACCTGGTTTGTAATAACTAAGTTGCTACTCCGAAACTATTTATGTAATCTCTGTCGTGTGACGTTCGATGCTGAATATTACGATCCTATGTTGCTGATGTTGGAAAGTTTGAAATCCTTCGAGATTTCACGGACTACCGGGTTTATATGGGCTCAAGTGCTGCAAATTTACTGCCTCGGCGGAGAATTTCGTACTTGTGCTCTTATAGATTGGTCGGTTCTGTCACAGCAACGCCTTCAACGGGGCTCGCGAAACAAATGCTTCACGACCCTGCATCGCAACCAAATGACAGTCAGCATTCACTTGCGCATTTCGGCAAACACCAACAAGGCGACGAGGCATACCATCGGTGGAGGGTACTCTAGACAGTATGACCTCCTCAAGAACTCTAGACTCTTCCTCCTCTGCAGGTCGAACAGAGCGTCGACCCGTCGAAATATCTCTGACGACTCCAGAGGCTCCGGTGCCTCTCGCGTCCCGTCGTCCTCATCCCCGGCATACTCGTACGCCGGGTGCGCCCTCTCTTTGCAGGGCTGGCAGCACCTCTTGATGAAGTTCGTCGCCACTGCCACCTCATCGACGCAGCGCTTATCCAGCAGCTTCAGGAGCTCTTCCACCTGCTCCATCGCCGCCGCGCCGGGAGGCTCCGAACAGGAAGGCAGCACCATCGGCGTGAAGGCCGGGTCACATGGCAGCCAAGGCGCCTCTTGATGGATGTAGAACCATTTCGGCTTGTACTCCATCGCCTTCGAAGGCAGCATCACCGTGATGTACTTCTCCGCCATCCCGTCCCGAAGCTGAAGGTACACTGACCCGATGATGTTCGATGATCCGGTGTCGTTGATCTTTAGCCGGAAGAAGTGGCGGAAGAGGTCGAAATGGGGCTCGATGCCCAGATACGCTTCGCAGAGGTGGATGAAGACCGCGATGTGCAACATGGTGTTTGGCGTCAAGTTGCACAGCGCGACCTGGTAGTACTCTAGCAACCCGTGGAGGAAGGGATGGACGGGAATGCCGAGGCCACGCCTGAAGAACGCCTCGAAGACGACGAGCTCCGTGGTGTTCAGCGTTGGGAAGTCCTCCAGATACGCCTCCCTCCACCCACCAGTCTCTTGGTCCGGGAGCAAGCCGGCGAAGACGAGATCCTCCAGGCTCTCCTTCCGGAGCACGCTGCGGGACCAACCGCGCGCCTAGCTCGACACCTCTACCAGGTCGTCGGACTTCGCCTTCGACACCATCTTCCCCTCCGCCGCCGCTCCACGGGAACGCCTGCTGCCGGCCATCTCCTGCTCCGCCGGGTGGATCTGGATTTGGATCTAGAGCTACAGGAACTCACACTCAGGACTCAATCTTACGCGCAAAGGAAGCAAAGCGGACGAAGGCAATGAGGAGTGAGCGAATGAGCAAGTGGCGGGGAATTGCCGTCGTCAACATCGCCTATTTATACACTACAGCCCGACCCCTCAGCTCCAGAGTTTCTGGGAGCCCGTGCCCATTACCCCACGACCGCCACGTCGTCTGCGGCAACCGCATGCGCGCACGCCGCCTGCGCTCCCCTTAATGGGCCACTGGGCCAACGGTTTGCAAAAATGGCCTGCCCGTTCGCCTTTGTCATTTTCTTGATTGCATATAATTTTTGTTGTTATGAGTAATCATCGCGCTGATGCACAGGGATTGACTCCACAGGTCAGTAATGAATTTTATTTCAGGTGTACAGTAAACATCACAGTTACTGGTCGACGCTACGACGTTACTCCTTAATCACATTCAGGAAATTCGGCTCTTCAACTTCTCCCTCGGGGACTTCGGAACTACGTCCCTTATTTTAATTTCGCCGCTATTATAAATTCATTGACCTTGCCACAAGAACCATGATGCTTCTTACGGCAGGCTCGGGGACTACGTGTACACACGTCATTTTTCTTTCGTAAAATGACTGTGTTTTGTTCTTTACAGAAATTTTGCAAGCATGCCACCACGTGCCTACAACACCTACTCGCAAGCTCGGGGACTAAGTGGATACACTTCACCTACCGGTGAATGTATTATTTCTTTTTCTCTGCAGCTTGACTTGGACCAGCAGGGACTTCTACTGGGACATCGTCGGCCCCTGTAGTCCGGTCAAATCCAAAGTGGATACACTTCACCAGAAGAAAGACCTTTAAATTTTTTCTTGCAGCACTCTGCATCCTTTCGGCAGGACGATGCTGGATGCCTCATGTGGCTGTACTTCGGCTACAACTATGACCACGACATCGACATCCAGTCCGACCTGGTCGGGAGTCTACTCCGAGTGCACCAGCGACCAGGCTACCTGGTCGGGAGACGTCTTCATCAACATGCGACCAGATCCGACCTACTCGGAAGGCTTCGCAACGCCCCGCACAACGGATGCAAAGTGCTCGGGGACTAGCTATGGGGATATTACAACCGTATACCCTCATGGCACTACTTGGGCTGCTCTGCAAATACGACCCAACCAGGAGGCCTTGTGGCTCGCGACCAGGCCGTCGCAGCCGACAAGGACTGTCCTGATGACTTGCTCGCCAAGGAAGATCTAGATATATAGACCCGGATTCCTTGACAAAAGGAACTGATTGTAATCTGTTAGGATTGGACAAGTTGTAACCCTGCTCCCCGTCTATATAATGCGAGCAGGGATCCCCTCCAAACTCACATCATATTCTAATCCGGCAATACAAACCAGCCACCAGAACACAGGACGTAGGGTATTACGGTGACTTGTCGGCCCGAACCTGTCTAAATCGCCGTCTCTCGTCCCTGTGTTTACGCTTGTGTAGACATCTCGTACGCCTCCACTATCTAAATCTACTACCTTGGGCATACCCCTCAGTAGACTGTCGACCATATTTCGTCGGCAGATGCCCCTGCGCCTGTTAAATAGTGCTGCTGATTTATGATGTCCTCTAGCTAGCTCTGTCTTTTTTTTAACATGCTCCAAGAGAGATCAATGCACATGGAGCTGCTGCCTTTTAGTAATGAGGTCTTATTCGGAAATATGCAATGATGTTCTTATTTCAGCAAGCTTTTTTAAGATTTGTACGTTGTCGTCTTCTTTTTTTAACATGATTGACGTCTATCCAGTTGTTTGCGACAATATGGGTATTGATCTTGAGATGAGTTTAGGGTATTGACTTATCCAGCTGTTTTTGATATCTTTTCTCTTTATGGTTGTATGTGTGGACTTCCTGGACACACATATGACATATCTGGTTTTGTTCTTTAAAACCGGGTGCGACACAGTGCTTCCTTGAATTCATCCATGCAGCTTTGGGGTCCTGGCACACCCCCTCCTTCTCCCAACCCACCAGCACTTCATCAAAATCTCCTAGACGTAACCACAGCCGCTTTCTTGCTGCGTTCAGGGTATGCAAAGCCTTCCAGGTTAGGTCCATGAGGGTCACCATATATCCCAGTGAATTGCCACGCAAAGCCATCCTTCTCCTAACATCTGCATCAATATATAGCAGAGATGATGTACGTACATGCAGCTTGACCTCGCTCTTTCTAAAAATTGCAAGACCCCCCCCCCCCTTCTCCCATCATAATCTATTACCACCATATTATATTCGTCATGCCCAACTTTTACCAAAAGCTTTGTTCCTTCACCATCTTGTATGCCCCATGTCACTAACTGGCTCAACAGGCTCTGCAGTCGGATCCAACAGGGCGATAACATGCCGGCCATTCGACAACTTAGTTGGGCCTCTCTTACCCCTGTGTCTAGTTGTTGTGGTTGTGTCACTCTTGGTGTGAACTTGCACCTATATATAGTTCCAAATACTTAGAACCATCATTTGTATAAATATCCTGAATAAGAAGTATAAACACACTTTCAATTATCTCTAAAAACTAATGTTTCACATACTTTAAATTAAGAAAATAAAAATGGTGTTCCACACATTGCGTTTAAGATATCACACATCAAAGTTTACAAAGAAATAGATTATTATGAGAGCTACAAAATATGTCATAAGACCATCATTTGTTATCATTGTCAGAAGCAAGAACTGTTAGAATTATATGGGCTTGGCCCATTAACAAATTCTGAAATTCATAATAAATCTCAAAGGCCCATTCATGTGTGAGCAAAGAGGGGAAGTGGAACTCTTTAGTCCCACCTTGCTAGTGGAAGGGGAGGAGGACTTGCTTAAATATGGAAGTCCTCTCCACTTCCTCAAGTCTAGTGTGAGAAGGAGAAAGAGAAGTCCACACGCGCGCGCTCGCCTCGCCTCGCCGGGCGTGGCGTGGCGACTTGCGCGGGTGCGCGGCACCTGCGTGAATGGTCCGCCGAAATCCGGCTCCTCGCCTTGCGGGAGCGCGGTCTCCTTTTGCAGTTTTAGTTTTTGGTTTCTTGGCCTTCAAGTTGCAGAGTCCTAAACAGTTACGACTCAAGAGTCCTAAACCGATTTAGATCGTGATCGCGACACGAGGTCGGTTCAACAGGGCTATATATAGGCAACCTATCGGCCACGCCAAAACACATCGCTCAACACCTCTCGAGCTAGGGTTTGCCTCATATCGCTTTTGCGCTGCCGTCTAGTCGTCTCCAGTCCGTTCGCTTGCGTGCACCAGCGACCGGGCGAGCAGGTCTCCGGAACCCTCGTCTTTGCGATCCTGCACCGGGAGAAGGCGAATAAGGTTTTTGGGAAGCGCTCGTCGCGCGACTGCTCTCGTCTTCAACAATGGGTCGTCTACCGTCCAAGTCAGGCGGCGCTGCGTCAAGACGTACTCGTCGTCAACTGCTCCGAGCTCTTCCTCCAGCGCTCATCGAGGATCGTCCAGCGCCGACTCCGCCACCGTCTTCTCCAGCATCAGAAAGGTACGCCGTTCGTGATCTAATCTCTATGCTTATATCAGATCTTATGCCTTTGTTCTTGCTTTTTAATCTATCTGGTGTACGAGCTATGTTTACACCGGTTGTCATGTATGAGATCATGTTATGCATGTTTTGCTATGCTAGTAAACAATACAATCTGAGATATCTAGATCATCAATTTATCATGATTTATATTCTGGTTTTAATCTGGAAATTGCCTATTCTCTTAACAATCCAAAAACCTTATTATAGGTTTTCACAATTAACTATGGCTAGTTTTGTTGATGCGCTGAAGCCAGAAAAATTTTCTGGAGAGCACTTTAAGAGATGGCAAGTTAAGGTCACCAATTGGTTGACGACCATGAAAGTGTTCTGGGTGAGTGCTGGTATGCCGGAGGAAAATATCTCTGAAGAGGATCAGAGAGCTTTCCAGGATGCCAACCAAATCTTTGTGGGAGTTGTGCAGAATGTCCTTGCTGATCATATCTTTGATACAATTCTGCACATTAAAGACGCAAAGACTTTGTGGGATCATCTGGCAGCTACTTTTGGTGCTTCAGATGCTGGCAAAGAGTTGTATATCATGGAGACTTTTCATGACTACAAGATTGTTGCGAACAAATCTATAGTCGAGCAAGCTCATGAGATACACCGTCTGGCAAAAGAGCTTGAACTCCTTAACTGTGTTATACCCGATGAGTTTGTGGCTGGGTGCATTATTGCAAAGCTACCTTCCTCTTGGAGGAATTTCGCCACAAGCCTTAAACACAAGAGACAGAAAATATCAGTTGAAAACCTGATAGCATCTCTTGATGTTGAAGAGAAGGCACGGGCTAAAGATAACACTGAGAAGGGGAACGAGGAAAGAGCTAGCGCCCACTTCGTCCAGAAAAACCATGGCAAGTACAAAGGAAAGCCTAAGTCTTTCAATGCCAAAACTACTACTACATTTAAGAAGAAGAAGAAGAATAAAGCAGAGTTGCCGTGCTTCACTTGTGGAGAGCTTGGGCATTTTTCCAAAGAGTGTCCGGAGCGAGCGGACCGCAAAGGGAAAAAGAAGAATATCAACCTTGTGACTACTAGCGATGCTGATGACGGGTATGGTAATTTTCCTACTGTACTATCAGTATTTCAATCACCAAATTGGTGGGTTGATACAGGTGCTAATATTCACGTATGTGATGATATCTCTCTGTTTTCTTCTTATGAGGGGCTCCAAGGTTCCTCCGTCCTAATGGGGAATGGATCACATGCTTCTGTTCGTGGTGTTGGCACGGTAGATCTGAAGTTTACTTCGGGGAAGATCGTGCAACTGAAGAACGTGCAGCATGTCCCTACTATACGCAAGAACCTTGTTAGCGTATCTCTTCTTTTGAGAGATGGTTTTAAAGTAGTTTTAGAGTCCAATAAAGTAGTTATGTCTAAGCATGGACAATTTATTGGTAAAGGCTATGATTGCGGAGGCTTGTTCCGCCTATCTTTGGCAGATTTTTGTAATAAGTCAGTAAATCATATTTGTGGCACAATTAATGATAGTTCTAATATTTGGCATTCTCGTTTATGTCATGTGAACTTTGGTTTAATGTCACGTTTGTCTAGCCTGAGTTTAATTCCAGATTTCACTATTGCCAAAGGTTCTAAGTGCCATAGTTGTGTGCAATCAAAGCAACCTCGAAAGCCTCATAAGGCAGCGGAGGAGAGAAACTTGGCACCTCTAGAACTCATACATTCTGATCTTTGTGAGATGAATGGTGTGTTGACAAAAGGTGGAAAGAGATATTTCATGACTTTAATTGATGATGCAACTAGATATTGTTATGTTTATTTGCTTAAAACTAAAGATGAAACGCTAGACTACTTTAAAATCTATAAGGCTGAAGTTGAGAATCAACTAGAGAGAAAGATTAAACGTCTAAGGTCAGATCGTGGTGGTGAATATTTTCCTATGCTTTTTGATGATTTCTGTACGAAACATGGTATTATTCATGAGAGGACAGCTCCCTATTCTCCTGAATCAAACGGGATTGCCGAGAGGAAAAACCGCACGTTGACTGACTTGGTGAACGCCATGTTAGATACTGCTGGTCTTTCTAAGGCATGGTGGGGGGAGGCTTTATTGACTGCGAGTCATGTCCTGAATAGAGTTCCAAACAGAAATAAAGAGACAACTCCATACGAGTATTGGGTTGGAAGGAAACCATCACTTACATACTTACGCACGTGGGGATGTTTGGCGAAAGTCAATCTTCCAATTTCTAAGAAGCGTAAGCTTGGACCAAAGACCGTGGATTGCATCTTTCTAGGATATGCACATCATAGCATTGCCTATAGATTTTTAGTAGTAAAATCTGAAGTACCTGATATGCATGTGGATACGATCTTTGAATCTCGTGATGCTACATTCTTTGAGAACATTTTTCCTATGAAAGATATGTGTAGCAATGCTAAGTTTTTCTCTGAATTAACTCCTGATTTTACTACACCTATTGAGTCTCCGTTTAAGTCATTTGAACAACCACTTAATGAAGTCCTTGAGGAGGATGACAATGAAATTCCTGTGAGGAACAAGAGACGAAGGATTGCAAAATCCTTTGGTGATGATTTCATTGTGTACGTTGTGGATGATACTCCTACTTCTATTACAGAAGCATATGCATCTCCAGATGCAGATGATTGGAAAGAAGCTGTTCGTAGTGAGATGGACTCGATTCTTTCTAATGGTACTTGGGAGTTATCTGAGTTGCCTTTTGGTTGCAAACATGTGGGTTGTAAGTGGGTGTTCAAGAAGAAGCTTAGACCTGATGGTACTATTGACAAGTACAAGGCTCGACTTGTGGCTAAAGGTTATACTCAAAAAGAAGGCGAGGATTTCTTTGATACTTATTCACCTGTTGCTAGATTAACCACTATTCGAGTATTACTTTCCCTGGCTGCCTCATATGGTTTTCTCATTCATCAAATGGATGTAAAGACAGCTTTTCTTAATGGAGAGTTGGATGAGGAGATCTATATGGATCAGCCTGATGGGTTTGTAGTAAAAGGTGAAGAGCAAAAAGTGTGTAAGTTATTGAAATCTTTGTATGGCTTGAAACAAGCACCTAAACAATGGCATGAGAAGTTTGACACTACTTTAATTAGTGCAGGCTTTGTTGTTAATGAAGCTGATAGGTGTGTGTATTATCGACATGGTGGGGGTCAATCTGTTATATTATGTTTATATGTTGATGATATTCTTATTTTTGGAACAAATATTGATGTTATTAATGAGGTCAAGTCTTTCCTATCAAAGAGTTTTGATATGAAAGATCTGGGTGAAGCTAATGTTATTTTGAACATTAAGCTGATTAAGGATGAGAGTGGGATTACTTTATTGCAATCTCACTATGTTGAGAAGGTTTTGAGTCGCTTTGGCTTTATGGATAGTAAACCTTCTCCAACACCTTATGATCCCAGTGTGACTTTGAGAAAGAACAGAAAGATTGCTAGAGACCAACTGAGATACTCTCAGATTATTGGTTCACTCATGTATCTAGCGAGCGCAACTAGACCAGATATCTCATTTGTTGTGAGCAAGTTGAGTAGGTACATGTCCAACCCGGGTGATAATCATTGGCATGCACTTGAAAGAGTTTTGCGTTATCTCAAAGGTACAATGAGTTTTGGAATTCACTATTCTGGGCACCCTGCTGTGCTAGAGGGATATAGTGATGCAAACTGGATTTCTGATATTGATCAGATCTACGCCACTAGTGGGTATGTTTTTACCCTTGGAGGTGGTGCAGTGTCATGGAGGTCTTGTAAACAGACTATATTGACTAAATCAACCATGGAAGCAGAACTTGCTGCTTTGGATACAGCTTCTGCAGAGGCAGAGTGGCTGCGTGAGCTCTTGTCTGACTTACCGGTGATTGAAAAACCAATACCGGCTATCCTTATGAACTGTGATAATCAAACAGTGATCACTAAAGTGAATAGTGCTAAGGATAATGCGAAGTCAACAAGACACGTTAAAAGACGTTTGAAGTCTGTCAGGAAGTTGAGAAACTCCAGAGTAATAGTTGTGACTTATGTGCAAACAGACAAAAACCTAGCAGATCCCTTTACAAAAGGGTTATCACAGAATGTGATAGAAATCGCATCAAGGGAGATGGGTATGAGACCCATATGAGTTTACAGTAGTAGGAACCCAACCTTTTTGATCGGAGATCCCGTGACTAAGGATCTGGGAAGAACAAGCTATTGGTAAACTGAGGAGAGTAATTTCTAAACCCTCTCTTTGTGAAGATGCAATACTCTCATTGCTATGAGGCACTGTATGGAAGGTTGGCAAAGACCTTAATATGTTCTATTGGCTTTTAAAAGCAAAGATGTTGTCCTACAGAGTATTCTTGAAAGAACATACCTATATGAGTCATGACTGTTAAACGTCGCAGTCTATGAGATTAAGGTGATCTCTAGTAAGCTCATGAAGAGACCATGGAGTATGACGTATATGCTCCACCCACGGAGAAAGGCTATTGGCAGCCAGGTACTAGTTTAACCTTGAGTAAAACTTGCTTCACGCAAAACTTGTAATTCAAGGCATAGTCCATTGTTCAAGTTGTGAATAAGTGTAACTTAAGGTTATAGGCGGAAGTTCAACTTAACAGTCTCTGCTAAACACTAGTATATCAAACAGTAGCGGGAACAGGCAAAACTCTAAATGGGAATTTGAGATCTGGTGGGGGATTGTTAGAATTATATGGGCTTGGCCCATTAACAAATTCTGAAATTCATAATAAATCTCAAAGGCCCATTCATGTGTGAGCAAAGAGGGGAAGTGGAACTCTTTAGTCCCACCTTGCTAGTGGAAGGGGAGGAGGACTTGCTTAAATATGGAAGTCCTCTCCACTTCCTCAAGTCTAGTGTGAGAAGGAGAAAGAGAAGTCCACACGCGCGCGCTCGCTCGCCTCGCCTCGCCGGGCCGGGCCGGGCGGGGCGTGGCGACTTGCGCGGGTGCGCAGCACCTGCGTGAATGGTCCGCCGAAATCCGGCTCCTCGCCTTGCGGGAGCGCGGTCTCCTTTTGCAGTTTTAGTTTTTGGTTTCTTGGCCTTCAAGTTGCAGAGTCCTAAACAGTTACGACTCAAGAGTGCTAAACCGATTTAGATCGTGATTGCGACACGAGGTCGGTTCAACAGGGCTATATATAAGCAACCTATCGGCCACGCCAAAACACATCGCTCAACACCTCTCGAGCTAGGGTTTGCCTCATATCGCTTTTGCGCTGCCGTCTAGTCGTCTCCAGTCCGTTCGCTTGCGTGCACCAGCGACCGGGCGAGCAGGTCTCCGGAACCCTCGTCTTTGCGATCCTGCACCGGGAGAAGGCGAATAAGGTTTTTGGGAAGCGCTCGTCGCGCGACTGCTCTCGTCTTCAACAACGGGTCGTCTACCGTCCAAGTCAGGCGGCGCTGCGTCAAGACGTACTCGTCGTCAACTGCTCCGAGCTCTTCCTCCAGCGCTCATCGAGGATCGTCCAGCGCCGACTCCGCCACCGTCTTCTCCAGCATCAGAAAGGTACGCCGTTCGTGATCTAATCTCTATGCTTATATCAGATCTTATGCCTTTGTTCTTGCTTTTTAATCTATCTGGTGTACGAGCTATGTTTACACCGGTTGTCATGTATGACATCATGTTATGCATGTTTTGCTATGCTAGTAAACAATACAATCTGAGATGTCTAGATCATCAATTTATCATGATTTATATTCTGGTTTTAATCTAGAAATTGCCTATTCTCTTAACAAGAACCACATTAGTCTCACAGTCACTTGACTCATCTGTGTGCGTAAAGTCAGCTAGGATTACTTGTTGCAAATCATACCATGCTATTGTGGTCGCTACAAAGAACTGTGGACTGCCATAGTAGTGGCCCGCTACCGCTGCTAAGTTGAAGCCCCCTAAATCTAGATGGCTACCTCATACGTAGTGTTTGGTTCGCATAAATGTAACGATATCAGATTGTGGAGGGAAATGGAAAACGATATTTACGTTTGGTTGACGTCCGACCGTTATCAGGTACCACGTAAACCGATATCGACCTATTCAAGTTTGTTTCCGCTCCTCTGCCAGCGTTAAAGCATTACGGGACAGCACTGGTGCAGCGCATCTACTCCACTTGCTCTCAATAATGTTACCGTGACCCTACTAAACAAATTAAGTAATCACTCATGCCACCACTGCTCCCTCTGCAATCCATTTCCCAAGCTGTTTACGTTACTGTGAGTAAACCAAACACCACGTATAGTTGTTGCAGTAATATGAATAAAAGTAACTAGCCACGTACAATATACATATGTCCTGTCACTTTTTACTTAGTCACAAGTTGTAGGAAGAGGCAGGTCCGGAACCATGTTCTACTCAACTGGCCTATTTCAAATCAAACAGACTTGAAAGCTGTTTCGCCCTTTGTGCTAATTAAATGCCCAATATTTCCCAAACCAAAAATTAAGTACTATGTCCCCGTTCTGAACGTCAACCTAGTACACACCATTCCCCAATCACAAGCGAGAGCCATCTCTGCACAGAACAGAGTGTGCCGTATGCAGGCTACAACAAGCTAAGTCTGAATGGCTGCGACTTGCCGTGTGGGATAACAGCGCGTGGCTGACGCGACAAGAAGACATGGATTTGAACAATTCAACACAACATATTCTTAGTTGACTAATGGAACCATTGACAACGAGGAAGAGATATGATCGTGGTTGTTTCGCATTCCATGCATGTCCGGTCCTCGTCTGGCACTATATAAACTCCTGGTGTCGGGACACTTCTGGCAAGACAAGAGACGCCTCAACCACAGCTTCACCCCTAGCTTCCTAGCAGCTAAGAACACCAAGCCGGCGCGCGGCAGTTACAGGTTTTTCCTTTGAAATCTCTGATCCTTTTAGCAGGTATTTTTGTGTTTGCTTACTCACCTAATAATAAGGCATATGGTCCATATATGCATGTACGTAGTAGTTAAGTAGTCTATTATATTAGTGCTGAAGTTTTCGATGCTATTTGCAAAACAATTAACGATCTCTAGATTTAAGCTCATAGTACTACAAAATAAAAAGAACTTAGCATTGCCGGGCATGCATTGTCAGAACGTATCACTGCATCATTTGGTCCCAATTTAATTTATAATGATCGCACTTGTGTTGTAAGGTATATACCCACAAGGTAGAATGACTCCACCTTAGTCTAATTGTCAGTGGAGGTTTCATTTCTCAGTTTTTAATATATTTATAACTCTTAATTATAAAGCAAAATCTCACTAGCTATTTCTCTCGACATACAAGCTATCCACCTTATTAGTTCACCTCACGGGTCTGCATTTATGACCACACGAGCTATTTTCTCTCAATATGTAAGCTATTCATTTAATCAGTCTACTAGCGAATGCATTTATGACCAACTAGCATTTGCAATTATGATCTATATGTCAGCAAGACACATCATCAACTAACATATATTTAGTTATTCACATCAGTGTACCACATCATCCATAACATTAACTTATAATTTTTTATCTCTTAATATAAGTAATTTTATTTCAAATCAGTAGCAATTTCCGCTGCAACGCACGGGCATTCCTCTAGTATCTTAGAAACATTGGAGAAGTGTTCCATTCTCATAAAACTATCTCTACTCGTATGATCTCTTTGTCAATAAACAGTGACATGCTATCATATTTAATGCCCATAATTAAAACTCTCCTGAAACCGCATTGAAATTGGCGTTAGGGAAGCTTAGGGGTAGCTAATGATGCCACCTTTTATGACTGTTGATCTTCGAGAATATTTTACCTATCATAAGTATGTTGTCCCCTCTCTACCTCTTTCACTGTAAAGTGCTGCGTTCGTGGATTGACTAGACAAAATTCCCATAATGGCAAAAATGCATGTATGCATGTTATGTTGTGTAACAAACTATATAAAAAGGGTTAATTAGATGTCCATATCAGCTTTAAGTTCCATTTCAATGATTTTGAAAAGTATTACCTATATGTCATCGAAACAATCTTCCTATCTAAAAACCATCATATATATCATCTGACGTTATTATTTCATGTTTAGTGAGTGAAACAGCAGGGAAATGGCATCGTCAACCCAATCTGAGACGAGTGGGGAAATCGCTGCCCAGCTTAGTTTGGAAGAGAATAAAAGTTTAGATGAGATCATCAAGGAAGCTGAGAGCGACTTGGAGTCTCAGGAAGTTCTGGATCAATCCCTTGCCATTGTTGCCGAAAATGAAGGCCTCGACAAGGATGCAGCTGTAATCCTTCCATTTTACACTGTGGCAGGCGTTTTTAAGAATCAAACAATATTAAAGAAACCCCTGAGTGTTATGGCTACCCACATATGGGCAGGACACATTAAGAAAAACTTCCCCAACCCGCTTAAATTTGCTAAGCCTGGTACTTTCCTCATCTCAAATATATCTGACAAAGGTGTTGAGGCAGCTGTGGTGTATTCCGGATTCAACAAAAAGAATGAAGCATGTGGATGGCTACTTGCTTTTGTCAACAACAAGGCTTATGGAATGAGGGTAAGTACATAAGCATACACACCCCATCATGTCTGTCTCAAAATCATGCCATTTAAGATATTTTTTTCATAAAGTACAGTTTCTTTAAGAAAATAGTACAAATTTAAAAGAAATGGAAAAAAGTGATGAATGATAACTGAAAAGTAAGGCCATTTTTAAAGGGAGTTTCATTCTCACTTACTGGAGTGCTACATAAACATTTTTGAAGATATGCAAGATATTAAAGAGGAGAGAGAGATGACGAGTTTCATCTAAATGAAACCCCATGCACGATGGTTCCAATTAGATCGATCTTGTAGTATGTATCATAGAATTAAATGCAAATAGTGAATATGAAACACCAAACTTGAAACTATGAATTGTAGAAAGTTGTTAGGTAATATAATTAAGTTCCACCTTTCAAAATTATATGATTAAGTTTTATAAGCAATCATGTGTGTTCATCATTTTTCTCCTCTCTTTTATAATTGATATTAACAATATTTCCTAATTACATTTTTTATTGGGACAGATTTATGGGGAGTGTGGAGCCAAAAGTAAATTCATCCATATAGACTGGGGAAAAGTTGAAAAGAAGTTGCTTCTTGCTGGTAAATATGTGAACGTCCATGACCCTGCGACTGGAACCTCGCTCATTGCCACAATTAGGCCTACCGGCCCTGGCAAAGCTGCTGTCGCTGCAATCTTCCGTGGTTAAACTACATACTTGCTTACATATCAATAATGTACTAGATCCTGTGGATCACTGTCTATTGTGTGTCACCTTCTATATGTATCATGTGTGTGTGGTTGTTACTCTTGAGTTGTGTACTTGTTATGATCCAAGGGCAATCATCACTTGCTCTCCTGTAAGGACATGCAAGCTACTATCTATAATAAATAAAATTGCCCTACTAAATAAAATTACATGGTGTACGTGAGTCCCCCATTTTGTACATGTAAAATTACATAGAGGGCAATAATCTTGCATGTTTCTCTAGGTAGTTTTACAGGTACACACCTACTAATAAACAAAGTGTGGGGATGGGATAAACCCTTTGGGCACCTCAGTAGTATCCGTTGTTGGTGATTTGTAGATGCAGAGTCATCCTCTGCGAGAAGATGATTACTGGCAACAGCAAAGTATATATGCATTAGTTTCATAATGAACTTTATGAATGGTCCATCTTTTGCTGTTGAACCTGAGATCATTCCTTGCTTTCCGTAAGTATCAGGGAGAAGTGAAGAATTTCTGTATCCTGTGTGGTGGAGAATAGTGAGGCAGAATAGCAGCTCTTGCTTCCTGCACACCATCTTGCATTGGTCCAAAATGGTACGTTTATAGGGACATGACCAAGGACACGCCAAATTTTGAATTTAGCCACTTTAGGTGGCAGAGATTTGTCTCCATATGTGTTTTATAAGTGCTGGGAGTTAACCGTGAGAGATCTTGGACTTGGGTTTAAGTTTATAGGGACATGCTGGGCACTTAAGAGCTTGTAAGCTTCTTTTGGTGGTACAAATTCCATGCTGAGCTGGTTTCCAAATGAGCACATCTGCATCTTGAGACCTAACTATTGGTATCTGAAGAATTTTGTGGGTTACTTGCTTCATGAGAGAAGATACTGCTGAATAGTTTTAAATCTCCTGCTATTGTTGCCGCTATATAGCCCGCTATAGCCTTCTGAGACAGGGTGCCGCTATTTGTTTTCATGTACAATTTAACTGCTATATTCCTCTATAGGCCGTTATAGCTCCTGTCACACCCCAAAATTTCTAATTTTGGGTTGTGCATAGAAAACACTAAATAAAATAAATAATTTTAATATTTGTATAAAATTGATCAAGTTTAGTTGGAGCTAGCGCCACTTTAGTTGTAGTAAAAATGAAAAATTTTAAAAATTTTCTAAACTAATTTGTTGGGTTTTTGCTTGATGTGATGGTTGCTTGTTGTTTCGCCTTGTGTTGTGAGTCGGTAGTGTTTTCAAAATGCGGTTTGTAGGTCGTTTATCTTTATCCAGCATGTTTGTTTTCGAAATCAAATTTGCCGTTCCCAACTCCATTCTCCTAGTGGAGTTCCTCAAGATCCTTTTTCTTGTGCTATAAAATCACTTCTTAGAGTTCATAATCCATCGGTCTAACTCTAAAATCTTCCCGAGAATTTTCCAGCTTTTTTTGGGAATTTTTCTCATTTATCTATGAGCAAAATCTAATTTTTAAATGCTCCAAAATATTTTTGTCATGAGCTCCAAATGCTTTATTTGGGGTTATTATATTTCAATGTGTCTCTGAGAATTTTCCCAGAATTTTCGGAGGCATCAGAGTATTTTTTCGTGGCTTAAATAATAATTCTGGACTTTTCTAGAATTATTTTAATCTCGAAATTATATAATTCCGAAAATAAATAATCCTAACTCTTATCCATCTCTGACCAAAACTCTGCATACACCACCGCCCCTAAATAAATCAAGTCATCTGTGCCATCGCTTCTTTTCTAAACCCTAAAACTATCCATATCGCCGTTCTGTTCTTCGTTAACATCGGACCCTGCAAATCTCGCCTAAACTATCAAAGCTGGAGGAAAAACTTTCTCGAGACGAGCATCGCCGGATCACCATGGAGCCGTTTCGTCGTCTCCTCGTCACTGGAGCTCGTCCTCACCCGCATGCGCATGGAGTCCGGCCTCCCGTTACATCGCACAGCGCTAAATTCTGGTGAGAGATCTTCCTCGTGCCCTCACCTTTGTTCTCTCAGGTTTATGTTTCATGCCTTAAGGACCGGAGAAACAGCCTATAGCCCCGGTTGGGAAGGGCTTTTAGCCCCGGTTTCCCAACCGGGGCTACCAATCCGGGACTAAAGGTCCCCCACCTTTAGTCCCGAATAAATGTGCATATGTGAGATTCGAACTCAGCACCTCTCGCCCCCGCACAACTGCCCTACCAACTGAGCTACACAACCCGCGTGATACAGTTCTGGACGTTTTCCTTTTGAATAAGGACCTTTAGTCCCGGTTGGTACCACCAACCGGGGCTAAAGGGACCAACCGGGACTAAAGGTCCAGGACCTTTAGCCTGGGTTGGTAATACCAACCGGGGCTAAAGATTCACCTTTAGTCCCGGTTGGTAATACCAACCGGGACTAAAAGTCTTTGGCCCCGGGCGCAAATTTTTGCCGAGACTAAAGCTCAGTTGGTGAATCGTCCAAAGGCCTGTTCTCTAGTAGTGCTTGTCTAGGTCTAGTTTCAGGCCATCTCGGACCTGCTCTGTGCCAAGGCCCTGAACGCCCTGCCTAAGATGGTGATGAAGCCAGCGTGGTCTAACACTTGCCGACTCCTATGGCCTGTGTTCCAACTACCCAGCAAACTGGATATGTTCCTATTCATGTTCACGCCAGGCACATGGAGGTCAAGTTCCATGCTCTGTACAACTCCATCAAAGTTCAAGGCATCAGCGTTTACAGTTAAGCTCTTGGCTTCTATATATATTAATCTTTCCTTATTCGTTGACGGGTCATCAATTTGCACTCTGTGTTCATTCTCTGGTCTCATGCAAGTTCAATATTTTATCTTTTCAACCCATTTCACTCAGAGCTCCTTTTCTATTCCTTATTGTGAATAACATCCAACGCTTTTAATTACATGAACTTTTCATAAAATAAATATTAATTTGATTAATGTTAATATCTATGTTTCTTATTATAATTTGACTAGTTTAAGCACGTGACATATAATATACTCATACAGATGCTCTCACATGTTTTTTTTTATTTTACTGAGATAAAATTTAACTTAATTAAATTATATGACAATATTTATAATTAAAATATGATTAGTTTAATCCATTCCTTCAAATTAAAATATATTTTGTCTAACCTAAATTAAATACTTTTATATGGTTTTCACAATTAAAACAATCCCGGTATAGTCTTTTTCTACTTTTATATAATATAAACTCGCGGTAGACGTGTCTTTCAGCGGTAGGTCTGCTTTAGTCGTTTTATACGATCTTGCAACCGTAGCAACGAGCTCTCTTTTAGTACGGTGTTTCGTCTCGTGTTGTATGGTCCTTAGTTCTCTTGTTGTTTGTTTGCATGTTTGCCTATGTGTGGTGCTTGCTGCAAGTAGACGTGAACTGCTTGTCGGTGCTGAAGATCAGAAGGTGATGACCGAAGGCTTATGTGAGAGTTGAGCAAGTTTATAAAGGCAAGTATAACATGAGATCTTCCTTGTTTCCTATCCACATTAATTCATTAAATTCATTATGCATGTGTCTACCTTGATAACCATAGGGACATCCTAGCTTTTGTTGACTTATACCTTGTCACCTTGGGTTATGCATTTGGTAGTTATTGCTAGTGCTCAAATGGATGACTATGATCATGTAACTTGATTAATGGTATATGCAATGAACAACTAAAAGATACTTTTGACTTATCTGTAAGTGGATTCCCCAGGACTTACAGTGCAACTGTGAGGGCTATATGGCTCTGGCTTTAGCTCAGTATGATGATCTTTTCTAGCTTGTTAGTGGTTACCTTTATGGCGCAGGAGGGGTGTGTTCCGGGTCGGGTATAGTGCGGCTCCTGTCCACATGAGTATAGGCTATGTGTTGTTGTGCCATCTGGAAGGAGGGCTCTACACCTGTAGGCCACATAAACCTAGCGGCTCTAACTTGTTAGACGGACTTTTGAAAGGCTTCGTAGTGAACCCTGCCGACCTTCCTCGGAAGTGGGTCAAGAGGCTGATCACCTCGGGCAAATGGGTAAATCACGACTTGCGGGTAAAGATGTACAAGCTCTGCAGAGTGTCCTTAAACTGATATATCAGCCGTGATCTCGGTCAAGAGCGGTCTGGGCTCCTTATGGAATAATAACTTAAGAAAATTGATGATTATTAATTTTTTATGTTCTTGCTATACGTTATTCATATTCCCTTGATCATATGTTTATTTGGGCTATTGCATATTTCTATCTATTTCTACTCAACTGCTTATTAATATGACATAATTAAAAGCTGACCGCAGTTAAACCTGTGTCAACCTTTTGAGCCTCATGAACCCCATGTTGTATTTGCTGAGTACGCTATGTGCTCACTCTTGCTATATTTCCCCCACACCCCAGTCTCTATCAGAGTCGCGCAGCGGAAGCGTGGTGAAGACGTCGAGGAGGTTTCAGAAGACTGATAGAAGTGCTAGGCGTATGTACCCCCAGTCGACTGTCCCTGTGAAGAATGGAGCCTGAAGAGAAGATTAGTATCTGTTTCGCTTAACTTTGATGTAAGTGTTAAATATAAATATGTTTCGCTATATAAACATTGTTTTTGATATCTTTTTCATCTATAGTTGTATGTGTGGACTTCTTGGGCACACATATGATGAGTGCTCGGTTTTGTTCTTAAAACCGGGTGTTACAGCTATTAGCTGTTTTAGAGACATGTCGCTAAATGCCTCAGCCCACTATTAAAACATTGCTGATAAGCGGAGCCTTCCACGAGTAGCTGCTAGGATCAACGAGTTCGTGGACATTATGGGGTGAAGGTTGTTATCTTGCCATAAGGTTGTTTCTGTAAGGCATTCACGTCGTTAACTCTGCACTGGAATGTTTTGTCACTTTTTGAAATATAAAAACAGGGAGAAACTTCTTTCTAAAACATGAAATGAGCTGTATATACTAGCAATGAAAGGTGCATATACTAGTTTGGATGAACTACTATAAGCTTCATTCATCTAATATGCAAACTATCAAGGAATTTTGAGCTCAAATGGCATATAAATCAAAAACATCCACCATTATTCCCAATCGAAAAAACCCACAAATTTCTTTATTTCTAGACTACGAAATAAGCCATGCTAGTGATAAAATATGAGAGGATGTTAAACCTTAGAACAGAAGAATGGATGGAGGAATCAAATGAAGTCTTTCAATAAGCATGAACTCCTCCTGCACGAGTAAGAACATAGAGCTTGAAATGGCTCGAGCTGTGGGTGGAAGAAAGTTGGATTTATAGCATGGTCCTTTACTTCCAGTTTGTAGCTATAACCGGGCCTAAGACGACCTTTAGTCTAGGTTTTAGCCACCAACCAGGTGTAAAGGGCTGGGAGGCCTTTGGTCTTGGTTTGATCCACCAACAGGTTGGTCCCCTATATTTGAGCTCTATTAGGAAAAAGAAAAATATTTGGACACACCAAAAAGTAAAACAAAGAGCAGAAGCTAGAGCTAAAGAATTAAGAGACATAAAAAGAAAAGAAAAAGATGTTAATCCTTCTTCAAGATTACAACTAGTTTTGGATCATAGATTAAATTCACCTCTCTTTGACTCGTAACGGAGTTAAAACTATTTCCTTTTTGAAAGCATTTTTACTGTCTTGTATATTTAGACCAATTCCTTTGAAGATCATATTCTTTCGAGCGCCCCAAATAGTCCAGCAGATAAGTACTACGGCGATCATGGAGAACTCAGAGTTCAGTTGACATCGGAGCTGCGTGCTTACATGTGGAAAAGCAACCTGATTTGGTATCTGAATGTTGATAATGTTCCAGCACTCCATTGCAAATAAAGGGACATCAAAGCAACATATGAGTGAATGTTTCTTCAATTGACATGTTACAGAGCACGCAATTAATTGTAGGATTTTCCATATGCATGTTTTTCCTTCAAGATGTTTCCATCAAGAGCAGCAAAAAAACAAACTGAGTTTTGGTTGGCCGAACGTCTTCCAAAGCCAGTTGAAGGCTGGGTGCACTTAATGATGTCCAATCAATATTTTGTAAGCTTTTGTTGCTGCAAAGATATTGGATCCCCAGTCGTATCCCCAGGAGTCAAAATCTTGAGTGTGTTGTGTGTTATCCAGTGTACTATTGAGATTAACCATTTGATATATAGTAAGCCAAATCAGACAGGGGTAGATGGAGTTTGATCTTTGGTTTTTTCTACAGTAACAGAGATATTTTTGTTCTTTGCAAAAAGAGAAAAGCTCACGGAACTTGAGTTTGACACCTGTGTCTGACTGGTTATCTTCCCATAGCTAGCAGGTTTGTCCATTATTTATTTGAAATGTGGCTAAGTGTCTGTAGTCTTTTACAATTTTCAGATTGCCCCTCAACCAAAAGCTTCCTTTCATCAAGTTGTCAGGTAGTTCAACATTTGGGTAATGCTTTTACTATACCAAGCCTACCCCAGGGAACATCATGGTAGTTGTAGAACTTGTATAAGTGTTTCAATTCATTAATAAAGCTTTATTTTGCTTTTTCAAATCCAAGACCCCAGACCTCTCTTTTTTGGATAACATGACCATTATTTCCCAAGCAGCTTTGGGTGGTTTTCTTCCATTTACTTCTGACCCCCTCCATATATAGGCAATGCTTTCTAAATTTATCAATTTATTTGATGAATGTAGGAGGCAAGGTTAGGGTTCACAAATAGAAGTTTGGTAGGTAAGGAAAAACGGAGTTTAGATTTTGATTCGCTAAGGGAGAAAAGAGGATCCACGCATGTTCATGTAACGTTGAGTGGTGCAGTTTCCATACAAGCTTATTGCTTTCTTGCAGATGTAAAAGAGGTAGAAAAGACCAGTAACGGTTGTACACTACAACAGAAATGGTCTGTAGCTCCGGTCGGCAAGGGCCTTTAGCCCCGGTTGCCGAGCCGGGACTACGAATTCGAGACTGAAGGCCCCCCTTTAGTGCCGGTTCAGGCAACCGGGGCTAAAGGTTACCCTTACCCTTTAGCCCCGGTTGGTAATACCAGCCGGGACTAAAGAGTGCTGTCAGTTGGTATTACCAGCCAGGACTAAAGGGTCCCCTGTTTTTTTTCTTTTTATTTTCTTTTCAGTTCTATTTTTAGTTTTGTTTATTTATTTAATAGGTTTTCTAATATGTATTCTTTGCTGCTAATATATATATTTATATATATTAGCAACATATGACAATAAGCTTATTGCATGCATATATAATTGAATTATAGAACTACATATATATATAAATATATGCACATAAAATTACAACAACCTATATATAGAGAAGTTATTCTCCAAATCTATCTACACAAATTGTACTCCAAAGTTAGTACTCTAAACCTATTGCAAATTGTACTCCATCCAAAGATCTACAGAGCATACAAATGATCATCATTGTTTGGAATCAACTTCTCGTTGGTATTATGGTAGAACTCGCCATTTGGATTTATGACTTGTTGCCGAAGAAATCCTACTATTGTCTCTTGTATTGCTTTCAATTGGCCTTGTAGCATGACTTTTTGCTTCAACCAGTCAGTCTTCAATTTGAATTAAAAAAGATATTAGTTATATCTAGATTATCAATATTAAGTCTATAGAAAATGAAAAGAGACATGTTACGTACTTTGATGATTTCTTTAAGAATTCTATTTGATTCTATCATAATGTACTCGCAAATGTAGAATTCACATAAGCTGTTACCCTGTTATTGTCTCAAAATCCACTGTATGATGAAAATATTCATCTCGTAAAGATATGATATATGACATGATATAATAAAGATACACGTACATTGACGAAGGTAAACTTACTGGTAGTCGTGACTCTATTGTAAGTGGGCCTTACATTGAGTCATATGTTCCCGAGCAATGAATGTTTCCCAAACCCTAATCCGGCCAATGAAACATTAATAGTTGGATCATTTAATTAGTATGCATATATACAAGCTTAGTCTATACTTTAAGTATGCAAGCTAGGGATCGAAATTACCTTTGGATAATGTCTATCATATCTTGGTAATCTTGTTGCAGTTTGCTCAATGAGTCATAGATTAACACATTGTTGTGTCTGAGATCGATGATCATCAGTATCTAGTGATAGCTGTTCATACACATGATTCATATAGTAGATTATTAGGGTTAAATAAAATAAAATGTGGATACTTATTATTAACTATATATGTCTCACACACTTGAAGTTGTAGGAGAAGAGTATTCTTTCTCTGTCTTTTTGGTTCACAAGTAACCTCATGAGATTCGTACACATGTCATTGCTCCAAGTCGCTAAAGGGTTTGGAGCCTTGAAAACAACGTACGGATCAACAAACCCAACAATATTGTCATGTCTATCTCTGAGTTGAGTCATCTGGTATCTGCAATATCGAGTCGATCTACAAGTACGTGTGTAAGAATACTATATACTATATACACATACTAGAGAGTTCAATGAGAATTATAAAACAAACACTAACAGACAATGGTAGCTAATGAGCGATTTGTCTAGTGCGTCTATGTGGCATAGCTGGTGTAATTCCTCCATCTGGACTAAGATTAGGTCATCGCCACGGAAGTAGTGATGGTTCCGAATTTGAACAGAAATCCAATTGACATCGCCTCTAGAAGCCTCCATGCACCATTTGTTGATTGCAAACATCTGCGTACCGAGTACATGTAAGTGATTGGAGTTCATTAGACTCCTACCCGGTGCAAAATTTCTCCTCCATTCATCAACTACTTCTGCTCGTGGAAACTCTAGCCTAGTAGCAATATTGGCAATCGTTTGGTACGTGAGACCACTGTCCATGAAATAATTTTCAAGTGTGTCCATCTTAGACAAAGTGGTCTCTCCAAATTTCCTTTGTACTCTGCCCATGTTTGAACCATACTGATTTGCCACAAATAACAGGGACAAAGGTCTTGATGTTTCCTCGAGCTATGGAACACTCTTTCCCACTTTCTTCGTGCTTGATTGTTTTTTTGGTGACTTGATTAGAAAGCGTTTGTAGTCTGATTTTCGCGGAGCCTTTCGGGCTTGACGCATCTTGATACCATATTGTTCCACCCTTTTCCATAACTCCTGTGGGTTTAAGAAGAGGTAAGGCTTCTCTGGGTTTCTCTTCGCTTGAGCCTTGGCCTTTGATTCCTCTAAAAAACTTTGCACATCTGCTTTCACCGAAATTTCTAACTCATTAGTCTTTTTATAAGCTAACTTCTTGGTAACTTCTTTTCCTGATGCAGGAGCCTTCTTTTTTGGAGGTGGGGCCTTCGGTTCTGTGGCGGCGGACCGCTTCATAGGGCCTCGCTGTGGAGGCGTTGGGGCATTCTTTGCTGGTGGCGTTGGTGAGTGCGGTGGAGGCGGCGAGGGGGCGGTGTCGGTGTCGGTGTCGGTGTTGGATCCTATGGTGGAGGTTTTGGCGTTGGAGCCCGCGGTGGATCAGGTTGTGGCGTTGGAGCCCGTTGTGGAGATCATCGTGCAGGAGATGGGGTTGAAGCCGTGTCCTCCAATGCATCGTCGCCACCCGCAGCACTATGATGCGCTGGAGAATGATGAACTGGACTATAGTTCCTGCTACGCAAAATAATGAATGATGTGAGCATCCAAATAATATATATACATATAGGAAGTTAGTGTAAAAATTGTTTCTCGTTCACGCGCACTACCTATGGTGAGGATCTTGATCAGTAGGAGGAGGTTGCGGCGGTGACACTCCATGAATAATGATGAAGCGCTTGCGCTAGCAAATAAATGCCTTCTCCACTTCACCTCAAGTTTTCTCCCCATCTCCCCCTTTGATTTCTAGTGCCACGCTGCCACAACCTGTCTCAACCCTATCCACCGAGACACTAGCGTATCCGGCTGACACTGGTTGACCATGGATTCTTGGTGTTCTCGTGCGGTCGATAGGGTTTACAACACCGAAAGCCACCTTTTTCATGGCATTTGCATCTGGAATGTGCAGCTCACAAGTAGTAAAAAGTTCTTTGACGTCATCCACGGGGAAGCGTAGCTTGCAGTCATATTGAATAGTTGGTACTTCCGTGGAGGCACAGCTGCTTTTCAACTGACCTGGGTGCTAATGTACCCTTGAGGTTGTTGTGATGATGTACCTTGCCCACTCGTCATTTGACTAAGTGTCGCTTGCACTTGCCTTTTGATTTCTTCCCGCATCCATTCTTCACGAGATTTGTCACGCTCTCGTGTTTCAAGAACATACTTCTCCAACATGTTGATCCGCTCTGCCTCCTCGTCCTTCTTTCTCTGGCGGCTTCTGTAACTTTGTCGATCCACTTCGAAGGAATGCAACCACAAAACCGCCCTAAAGCCTCTCGTACGCCCACTGTGCTCAAGATTTTCCAGCGCGTACGTGAGTTCATCCTTCTCTCTGTTGGGCTTGAACTCACCTGCCAACACCGCATTTCATGCTTCAACTAACCTATGTGCTGCTCTTGAAATTTCTGGGCCCCAATCAAGCTCCCCGTCATTAGGGTTTATGGTTCCCCGATAAGCGTAGAACCAATTCCTGGAGCGTTCACTCCAATTCCTTCTTATTGTCTCCGGGACTACCCCCTGGTAAGCATCTCCTTTTCCTGTCTCTCCCACTTTGGAAGGGCAGTCCTATAGCCACCTGATCCCAAATGATGGTGGTATTTCTTCTGAGCTGCATTCTGTTAGTTTACTCTGATACAAGCCTCGCCCTCTTGTGATCTTTTGTACTGTACAAATTTATCCCAATCGGGCCTTAACTTGACAAACGCCTTAGAATTGAAATCTGGCGTCTCGTTCTTCATCACAAAGTTGCGGTATGATTTCTTCTTCCAGTCCTGAAAAACCGTGGCCATCTTCTTCATTGTCCACTCCTGAATTCGCCTCTTCAACTCCTCATCGTTCGTTTCGAATGAGAAATGCACTATGATGTCTTGCCAGACTAGCTCCTTGTCACGATTGGAAACATAACTGATCTCGGGAGCACTTCGATTCTCTGTCCATTCACGGGCATTTATCGGAATCTGATATCTCACAAGGAACCCACAATGATAGACATATTTCTGTGCATGAGGTCCTAGTGGTTGGCCTGTAGCCATATCAAATTCGGAGATTACATAACGGTCCTTCAACGGCTTCTTCGGCCCTTGTTTTGGTCTGCTCTACCCCATTGTAGACGTCGATCCAGAGGGCTACATATAGGTAAAGACACGAAGATGAAACCCTAATGCAAGTTGAAATAAAACCTAATCAAAGTAATAAAGTAAATGTAAACCCTAACACGACATATTGTATATATACCTCGCCAGTTTTGCCTTCTTGCATCTCAACTTGTTGTTCAGGGGGATTTTCATCATGCATGGTCATGTCTTCGTAATTCAATAAGTATTGACTCCCGTCATCGCCACCGGCGATGAAATTAAACATTTCATCCTCCATGTTCTCATTTGGGTCAGCCATTTCTGCGAATATTAAAATATATATGTGTGTGTGATCGAACATTTCCTCCTCCATGTATGTATCTGAAACCAAAACCGAAACCCTGAAATAACATATCTTTTGGGTTTTAGGGTTTAGGGTTTTAGGGTTTAGATTCGTTTAAGGTTTAGGTTTAGGTTTAGGGTTTAGGGTTTAGGTTTTGCCAACATTAAAATAACATATATTCATAAAGACCATATTCGTAAAGAGGCAATTCATAAAGACCATATTCGTAAAAATAACATGTGTAAATTTAGTGTAGCAATAAAACACATGTTCAAAAATGTACATATGATGTTTAAAACTCTACAAGGATTACAAGAGTGATTTGTTATGTCATATGGAATCTAGTAAAAATAACATATTTGTAAAGAGGCAATTCAACATATATTCGCCAACATTAAAAATAACACGAAGAAGCATATCTATCAAAATATTTCTAAGTGTAAATACATGTTTAAACATATTTAAGTGATTTTCTATGGCATTCCAACATGACACGTGATTTTCTATGAACACATATTTTCTACGTGTGTTAATATATTTATCCAGTTTCCTTGTCACATGATTTTCCTTGTCACGTGATTTACACACCATAGATGAGAACGACGGCGGACAACGGCGAGGATGACGATGGTGAGGATGACGGTGACGGCGACGAGTTTGGTGGAGCGGACACCAGGACTACAGGTCGACGCGGTCAATCACTTTTTATCTACATGTGTAAACATATATTTGTTAGGTTAAAAAAACATATATACGATTTTCCTTTTTCTATAAATATATATCTATTTATATTCATTATTTATAAATATATATATATATTCATTATCTATTTTCTATTAATATATATATCTATTTATATATCTATCAATTTAACTTTTTCTATTACCATCTATTTTCTATATATATATCAATTTTCCTTTTTCTATATATATTATTTTCTATTTAACTTTTTCATTTTTTTACACTCACAGCACACACGCACACCACACTACACAGCACGCACACTGCGGCAGCAGAGAGAGGCTCGACGGCGGCGGAGGACGGAGCTCGACGACAACGCGGAGGGAGGCTCGACGGCGGCGAGGACGGAGGCTCGACGACGGCGAGGACGACATACGGCCGGTGCAGAGGGCAGCGAGGAGGACGAGGGCGAGGACGAGGGAGGCCGAGGGCGTAGCGAGGACAACGACAAGGACGGATCTCGACGGCGCGGAGGGAGGCTCGACGGTGGCGAGGACGAAGGCTCTCGACGACGGCGAGGACGACGTACGACGCGGAGGGCAGAGGAGGACGAGGGCGAGGACGAGGGAGGCCGAGGGCGCAGCAAGGACGATGGCGAGGGAAACCGAGGGCCGCGCGGAGCTCGACGGCGAGGACATAGCGGGCGCGAGGAAGCTGCGAGGACGACGGCGATGGAGGCCGAAGGCGGCGTGGACGGAGGAGGCGGCGCAACTGACGTCGATCTGGGGAAGATTGGAGAGTGTTGTGCCCTATATACCCGGAGGGCCTCTAGTCCTGTGCCGTCTTACGCACCGCGACTAAAAGAACTCGGGACTAAAGGTTTGCACCTTTAGTCCCGGGCGGGCTTACGCACCGGGACTTTAGTCCCGGGCGGTGCCAAGGGTTCTTTCCCGCCACAGTTTTGGGTTTTCCGTATTTTGGGTTTTGTATTAAGTTTTTACTATATAAATATGATGTAATTCTTGTTAATTGCATAGTAAATTGAATAGTAGGCATAAAATTACTTAAAAATAACAGTTGTATTTCCTTTTACCTTATTGTATAGTAGAAAATTTTGTAGCATAGATTCTTTTCTTTTCTTATAATAATGAATATAAATGTAAATAACCATTCATATTTTGTTAATGCAAAAATATAATGTTAAATTTAAATTAAAAAAATTGTTGGTTTTCAATAGAAAATTTATTTTCACATCATTTGGACGTTAATCTTTTATTTATAACGTAAAAAATCATTGCCCAATTTCGTTCTACCTGCCAGATGCACTAGTTTTAGGTTTTTAAATTTAGTTTTCTTTTTATATCTTAAATCTTTCTAATTGAACAGAAAAATAAATATTTGACATTATTTCTTTTAAAAATTAGTATGGGTTTCTTTTTTATTTAGTTTACACAAGAAAATGTTAAATTTTAGTATCTTTTTAATTTGTTTTTTGTAAATATTAAATATAAATGTTACTAATCTTTATAATTTTGTATACACTTTTTCTTCTTATATGTATTTTGATGATTCACATCTAGAGGACCACATAAATCAATGGTCACTACTAAATATATATATAAATCCATCGTCAAATAAAGTCCTAATTAATTAATTATTACATAATATCTTTGCAACCCACTATTTAGCGGGCACAACTGTGAACCTCTTCTTGACATATGTCCCTTGTTATGATCATTCCTTACCATGGAGTTTCCTCATTGTTTAACAAAATGCTTGGGTCTTTGTTCACTTTGAATGGCGGAATTCGGTCATCCCTTTCATAATCACCTGACATGTCTGACTTGTCCTCAACTCCGACAATGTTTCTTTTCCCTGAAAGAACTATGTGGCACTTTGGCTCGTTGACGATCGACTTGTTATCATTTTTTCTCTCTTTGGTTTTGTAGATATGTCTTTCACATAGAACACCTGACTCACATCGGCGGTAAGGACAAATGGTTCATCTTTGTACCCAATATTGTTAAGGTCCACTAATGTCATCTCATACTCCTTGTTGACTGTTACCCCACCTCCGGTACCGGTCATCTTGGCCCATTTACACAGGAACAAAGGGACTTTAAAATTAGGTACGTAGTCGAGTTCCCATATGTCATGTATGCGGCTATAATATGTTTGTTTGTTCCCATTTGGATCTGTGGCATCCACGCGTATACCACTGTTTTGGTTGGTGCTACTTTTGTCTTGGGTTACTGTGTAAAATGTATTCTCATTGATCTCGTACCCTTTGTACGTGCTGATATGCCATGATGGCTGTCTGGCCAACAAATAAAGCTGCTCATCTATGTTGTCATCACCCTGACATTGTTTTCGTAACCAATCGCCAAAGGTTTGCATGTGCTGATGTGTAATCCAAGCTTCACTCTTCCCGGGCCACTCGGATCGAAGGAAATCTTTGTGTACCTCGATATATGGATCGAACAATCAGGAGTTCTGTAGAACTGTGTATTGTGCTTTATCGAAGTAATCGTCTCCTGTACCGATATATGTTTTCTTCCCTAGTGTTCCCTTACCACTGAGTCTGCCCTCGTGTCGCGATTCAGGAACGCCAATCGGGTCAAGGTCTGGAATAAAGTCCACACAGAGCTCTATGATCTCCTTTGTTCCGTAGCCCTGGGTGATGCTTTCTTCGGGCTGAGAACGGCTATGAACATATTTCTTCAGGACACCCATGAACCTCTCAAATGGGAACATGGTGTGTAGGAACACAAGACCGAGAATAATGATCTCCTCGACCAGGTGAACTAGGAGGTGTGTCATGATATCAAAGAAGGATGGAGGGAACACCAACTCAAAGCTGATGAGACATTGAACGACATCATTCTACAAAGTAGAAAGTTCCTCTGGATTGATTTCCTTCTGTGAAATTGCATTGAGGAATGCACATAGCTTCGCGGTGGCTAGACGTACATGTGGAGGTAGAATTCCTCTTAGAGCAACAGGAAGCAATTGGGTCATAAGCACATGGCAGTCATGGGACTTTAAGTTTAGGAACTTCTTCTCTGGCACATTAATTATTCTCTTTATATTGGAGGAGAATCCAGATGGGACCTTCATGCTGTTAAGGCATTCAAACATGCTTTCCTTTTCTTCTCTGCTAAGAGTGTAGCTAGCAAGGCTTAAGTACTAGCGCCCGTCATCTGTCGTCTTCTCCGGATGCAGGTTGTCTCGTTCTTTCATGTGTTACAAGTCCTGTCGTGCTTTAAGTGAATCCTTAGGCTTCCCGTAGACACCTATGAATCCAAGCAGGTTCACACAAAGGTTCTTTGTCAGGTGCATCACGTCGATCGCATGGCGGACCTCTAGGACATGCCAGTAGGGTAGCTCCCAGAATATGGACTTCTTCTTCCACATGGGTTCGTGTCCCATAGCGTCTTTGGGAACAGGTTCGCTGCCCCGTCTCTTTCCAAATACTACTTTCGTATCCTTCACCATTTCGAGTACATCATCTCTGGTTCAGTTACGAGGCTTGGTTTGGTGGTCTGCCTTACCTTTAAAATGTTTGCCTTTCTTTGTTACTGGGTGGCCCATGGGAACAAACCGACGGTGGCCAACGTACATGACCTTCCGACACTTTTTCAAAAATAAACTATCAAGGTCTTCAAAATAGTGTGTGCATGCATTATATCTCTTATTTGTCTAGCCTGAAAGATTACTTAGAGTCGGCCAATCATTGATTTTTACGAACAATAATGCTCACAGGTCAAAGTGTTCCTGTTTGTACTCATCCCACACGCGCACACCTGGTTTGCTCCATAGAAGTAGAAGTTCCTCAACTAATGGCCTCAGGTAGACATCGATGTCGTTGCCAGGTTGCTTTGGCCCTTGGATGAGCAACGACATCATAATGAACTTCCGCTTCATTCATAACCATGGAGGAAGGTTGTAGATACATAGAGTAACTGGCCAAGTGCTATGACTACTGCTTTCCTCCCCAAAAGGATTAAAACCATCCGTACTTAAAGCAAACCTCAAGTTTCTAGCCTCATCTGCAAACTCTGGGAATAGTCTTTCTATCGCTCTCCACTGGGATCCATCAGCTAGGTGCCTCAGCATATTGTCTACATTACGGTCTTCTTTATGCCACTGCAACAACTTTGCATTGTCTTTATTTCTGAACAAATGTTTCAAGTGTGGTATTATAGAAGCATACCACATAACCTTGATAGGGATTTTCTTCCTGCTGGGACGTTCTTCACCCTCAACATCGCCAGGATCATCTGGCCTCATCTTATACCGCGATGCTTCACATAGCGGGCATGCATCCAAATTCTCGTATTCCTCCCCACGGTACAGGATGCAGTCATTAGGGCATGCATGTATTTGTTGGATTTCTAATCCCAAAGGGCAGACGACCTGTTTTGCTTTGTACATAGTGGTGGGCAATTCATTCGCTTTCGGAAGCATCTTTTTCATTATCTTCAATAACTGCCCAAATGCCTTGTTGGATGTACCATTCTTTGTCTTCCATTGCAGCAGTTCCAGTGTAGTACCCAACTTTTTTTGGCTATCTTCAGCAGTTGGATATAGCAATTTCCTGTGATCCTCTAGCATGCGCTCGAACTTGACCTTCTCCTTGTCACTTTCACATTCTCTTTGTGCATCACGAATGGCATCACCAAGAGCATCAACATCAGCTGTCGCTGCCGCATCTTCTTCATCATCTCCCCCCACTTCATCATCATCAAAGGCACCATACTGAGCAATAATATCGGCGTGGGCCAATTCTTCTTCATCTTCTTCACCATCATCCATTACAACCCCCTTTGTCCATGCTTCGTCCAACAAATATAGTTTGTTACAAAACCCGACATCAACAAATGCATATGAAGAGTCCTCGAGCATAAATATTCCTTCAAATTCTTACAGACAGCACATGGGCAGCACATGAAACCATCTTGCTTGTTTACCTCAGCCACACTCTTGACACTGTTTATCTATCAAAATTAATAGAGAAATAAATATAAAAAGGGCATGAATTCAATCACCAACAAAGGTTTAGGGGCTTAATTGATAATATTCCACAAGTTTTGGTGAATTGTGATTCTGTAGGGACTAAACAGAAAACCAGCACTGATTACTTCTCCTAGAAGGAAACCGACGGAAGATTACGGAACCGGCATGTCAGGAATACTCCAAAAGGACCTAGAGGACACCAGAGGACACCAGGAGGCCGAGCACCCCGAGAGGCCGCCAGGTGGGACCGACCGGTCCCACCCTATGACCGGTCGGTCACCCCCTGGGCCCGATGGCCTCCATCTTCTAGAACCTTCCTCTACCGCCTTTGAGGATCCATCTTAGCCCTACGTGAAGTCAGTTTGATCTAACGGCCATGGTTGATCCCTCAGGGCTATATATACAGGCCCCTGGGAAGAATAAGTCTCTCTTCAGAAAAGTCTACACCTCATTTAGAAACCCTAGAAGAAGACATCAAGAGCTAGCTTTCAAGTAGAAGACTAGATACCCCTCTAGCTTAGGTTTAGAATCTAGTCTTATACTAGAACTAGAAGAGAGAGAGAGAGAGAGGGAGGGAGAGAGAGAAAGAGGAAGAGATCAAGAAGGAGCTTCAGCCTGTCGGATCAACTTCTTCATCTTGTACCTGCGGATTCAAGTTCATCTTCAACATGCTTCAGCGATTGTTTCGGTAATCAGCGTCTATATTTAAGTTTGAGCCATTGTTCTTATTATTCTTAATGTTTATGAGTCTCTTTTGAGTACTTTAATTCTAGTTACGCTAGAGTTAGAGTAGTTGGATAGTGTAAGCGTGGTGCTTAGACTTGTGTTGACGTTCGTTAGTGCGAATAGAATATGAAAGATTCTGCAAGCGCACAGAACACCATTGTAGCATTTTACCGGGAATATTCCAGGATCGTTATTTATATTTTACCACAGGGAAGCAAGGGTCAAGAATCTGATAACTTACTATCATGCATCTACTAACTCAGAGTACTAGTTAGACTAAAGCAGGAGTAATTGATATATGATAATGAAAAGTACATCAAAGAGAATTCAATGATAAATATATAGATAACTATAGTGGGAGGACAACGAGAGAGATCAAGGTTCCTATATACTTCTCTATTACTTGGGTTCTAAGGAAACAAAGATGAAAAGATATAGCAGTCATAAACATTGGCACTTTGGAGCAGCAGATCCTTTCCAACTCTCGTGGGAAAAAGGTAGTTGGGAGAAGGCTGCCAAAAGCTCTACGAAACACCAATCCGAACGTGGTGGACTACGAAGGCCTAACAGAGCTGTCACCCCTGAGGCTACCACAACTATTCCATGGGATTGAGCGCAACCTCAGGTAACCTATAGACTAAACACCATGTCTAATCTATCGATTACTACTCTAAATACCTAGGATAACTAGAGCACTCAATACGAACAAAGATCCCATGCTAAGATATAACAACTATACTAATCATATAATAAAGCATAAAGTAAATAGAGAAGATAAATATATTAAAGCATAAGTCTTACAAAGAAAAGATACAAAGACATACCAAAACTCTGAAGACTCCTCTGGAACCAAAGCACAGCTCCGCTCTCCCTAACTCCTGACTAGAGCTAATTTATTACATTAGAAAATCTAAACCTAATTCTCTAGAGAGGAGAGGTTGTCCTTCGAGGGATGCCTCTACAACTCCCAGATGATGATGTGTTGCCTCAGGGGGGTCTGGGGTTTATTATATAGGGCTCCTGGCCTCCCCTCCACCTTGGGCAAGCGATGTGGTACTAAATCCTTCGTCATATGCACATGGGCCTTAATGGGCCAAAATGTGTTGGAGAGGTCGGTTGGAGTGCGTCACGCGACGGAGGACAAGATTGGGCCCAATACCTGGCCAGCTGGCCCAGAGGGGAGGCCGGCCGGCCTGCCTCTATGACAGGTGGGCCCCGCCTTCCATGGGTCGCCTTCTCGTGCCTTCTGGAATGTTCCAGAATGTTCTAGAATCTTCTAAGTCATATCCATCGAGGACTCTCGCTCTGAGACTCCAAATATAGCAAATCATATGTGCGTTTCGATCGTCTCGACGAGCTCTTCGCAATGGTGTGCTCTGTTTCATCACTTGAGATACTTTTATATGGTGAAATATTGATAATCCTGTAAAGCAAGTGAGAACAACACAACTCGTGGAACTTGTTAGAATCAAACCATACAACTATGCTTTATGGTTCATTTCATGTCATTCTATGCATTAGTTGATGGTATAATATTGACATTAAGGACCGTCAACAACTTGATAGCTCATAAATGCCTCCTATAACGCTGGTAGTAGTGGTTGTTCGCAAGGGTGACTCTTATAGCCTTGTTGATTCTTCTATAGTCCACTTACCCGTGTGTAGGCTCGGTAGGATTATATATTTGCATAAAAGACTCATACTCTGTTTGTGACCTTTTATGGCAACTTTCCCACTAAGAATAAAATAAACATATCACTCTTGAATTGGAATTAGACAGCCATAGTGATCCCCTCTATACTTCTAGATTCTCCGTCCTTGTTAGCTACTCAGGGGATAGACTATAAGACTTAACACTACTCGTTCCTTTGGGTTCGATATTAAAACTGGGTTACTCCGGTGAAGTGCTACATCGGTAGATTTTATCTGTGTGCTTGCGGATAAAGTAGGGTGTGTGTTAATTTATACCAACACACACCTAAGAAATAGCGCACGCCAACAGTGAACTCTTTGGAGCGGCGATCGACATTATACATCCACTTGCATGACAACATCTGCATTAAATATTACAACCATGCACTTAGTAGTTTCTCGTGTTATTGGACAACATGCATGAGATCACATGATTGATTAATTCAAGCAAGCTTGACTACAACGAAGACAATCGTAGCTAGCACTAAAAAAAACTAAAATGCACTTAAGTAACATAATTAGTTCGTGTCCGATCCCAACTAAAATAGACAGATCATTCGCTTCATCAGCATGGATAGGCTGCTGCCGCTGACTCACTGCCTCATCACCTTCAGCGGCAACCTCTTGTGCAACAAAATTTCGTACGTGCTCAACGTACTCTTCCTCCCAGTACCAACCTTTACATCCGTCGGTGCCCTCCCACTGCAATTAGAACAAAGAATAAGGAATTTAAATAATATCATCAAGCAAAACCAGTACAAATTAACCATATTAATCAAATGCGGGGAAATAATAACCCACCTCATGGTCCGGACACTTGTAGAATATACAACCCTTCTTGATTCCCTCTTTTTTCACTCGGTACTCCTTCACGATCTTCTGCTTACACTCGCCGCAAGCAATGAGAGGAAGATCCGGCCACAAACGTTTTGGATCCCGATGATGAGAGGCTCAGGACCCGGTCACGGTTGCCATCTACTATATCCATACTTATTTTTTAAACTATTACATGCAAATTCCTAATTTTCTAAATAATTGAAAATAAAAAAGACTCTAAATTTATCTATTTGTTTAGATAATCGAAAAAATGTGATATAGCAATACCAATTTAAGTTTTGTCTTCATTGTTGCAAACTATTATAAATTCCACATTTTTCTAAAGAAAATTAACTAAAAAGACACTAAAATTCATTATTACTTGTCTTGCATAAGTATGAAATATACAATGGATACTACCCAGTAGTAGAAAACTATCAAGTGATTGTGAAGAACCAATTTATAAACTACTCAACTCTCTATGCTTGTTTTTGCAAACTATATATTTTAATTAAATTCCTCTCATATTCAAAAGACATTGTAGGAGATAAAAATAGTTATCTCTAAACGCAAAGAGACGATGACGGAGTCGAAGAAGAGCACCAATTGACGCCTGAAACGAAGAGCAATGAAGAACAAGCAATAGCAATGGCAAGAACAAGCAAGGAAGCTCACTGAAATTTGAATGTCTCTGGCTCGTGGAGGAAGAAGTTGGCAGGTTATAAATCGGGAAGCTTTAGTCCCGGTTTGTATTAAAAATTGAGGCTTAAAGGTGATCATTTATCCCAAGGCAAGCCACAAACTGGCACTAAATAGTTAGTCCCGGTCTGTGGCACCAATGAGGACTAAAGAGTGTCATTTAGTCCCCATTGGTAACAGGCAACGGGACTAAAGGGTCTCTACCCCGACAGCTCTGCGCAGTAGGCGTTAGTGTAGACCCTTTAGTCCCGGGCCGTATTACCGACCGGGACTAAAGGGTCCTTCAGCCCCCGAGCGGTAAAATCACCGAGATAAATGACGATTTTGAGAATCGGCGAAAGGCCAGCATCGGTCCGTGTCGGACGGACCTGCTGGCAGACCTGGAGGCCCCGAAGTCGTTTTTATCTGCTCCGCTGTGGTTTTAAAAAAAGAAAAAATTCACTACAAAGCTGTGACTATCGACGGCGCTTTGTAGCACTGTGATCGGTCCTCAGCTTCTCCCGTCCATCTTCTCTACAAAGATAGGTACGCGCGCTTCGCTGCGCCGCCATTGCTTCACACGCCGGCCAGTAGCAGGGATTGTTGTTGTGCACGTGACAAAAGTAATCAAGCCTATATTATCTAAAAGAACACATACACGGTTGGTTGACTTGACTTCATATTGTGCTACTAAAAATCAATTAATAGTTTGGTGTGTACAATATTTGAGCCTAAGGAACGGGACAAATATACAAAATGGCCTTGTACGGAGCACGCAAGGTCTAAAAAAAAGGTATGACAACACATCCTGAAGGCTTTTTCTGATAGAGATTTTTTATTAAAAGGTGTTTAGTTGGAGGGTGAAAAGTTTTTGGATGTCACATCGAATCTTGCGGCACTAATTTAGTCTATTAAAAATAGACTAATAAAAACAAATAAATTACATATTTCGTCTTGAAACCATGAGACGAATTTATTAAGACTAATTAATTCGTCATTAGCACATATTTAGTATAGCACAACATTGTCAAATCATGTATTCATTTGACTTAAAAAATCATCTCACAAAGCTATTGCAATCTTTGTAATTAGTATTTTTTAGTCTACATTCAATACTTCATGTACTCCCTCCATATTGGTAAAAGAAGTCGTTTAGGACATCGACACGGTCTCCAAAACATAACTTTGACCATTTGTTTCTTTAAAAATATTTGTTGTAAAGTGATATATATATACTTTTATGAAAGTACTTTTCAAGACAAATTTATTTATATAGTTTTTACATAACTAAACTCAATAATTTAAAAGTTATTCATGATTTATATTCTCAATGTTTGACCCGAACGTTCAAAATGACTTCTTTTACCAATACGGAGGGAGTACGTGTTTAAACATTCGATGCCGTAGATGAAATGAATTGAGCTAATTCAGCCATGTCCCAAACACCGAGCCTTTATTATTAGCGTGAGGATGTATTAGCTGGACACCTAACACAACCAGGTACGTCGTACGTCGTCCAATCGGCTGCAAGGCTACGTGATGAGCAAGCATGGACGCAGGCTGCGGATGGTGCTCTAATAAGAGCGCCAAATCTCCCACGGGTAGAGATGTTTATATACCGCCGCTGCCTCCTTGGCTGCCACCAGCGTCGTCCTCCACCACCCTAACATCTCCTTTCCCTGCCTCGGTGGCTCATTCCCCGACAATGGCATCTACCCCCACCAAGAGCTTCTATCACCCGCAGATCAGACGGCCCTTTCCGCCACACCAGCAAGATCCTTGGAGGTGGCACCACGGTGTTGCAAGGGAGTCGACGACTCTCTTCCACCATTACATATAACTCCCTTCCCACCCCCCCTCCCTGCACAGGCGCTCTCTCTCTCTCTTTCCTCTATGTTGCAATTGTATGTTTAAATTGTTTCAGGCGTTTCAGAGGTATGCACAGTTGAATCATATTGTTGGGTATCAAGATTAGGCATACCCAGTCAACAATGATAAACGACACATCAAACACCTAAGCAAGCTCGAGGGCCAAGTCACGGTGCTTTCCTCATCCGACCTAGCTGAATGGGCCCAGGACGTAACCAACTCCTTTGATGGCGAACTTTGATGTGCTCGAACCTGACCGAAGGGGCTCGGGCGGACTCGACCCCTCAGGCAAAATCTCCGACTTGCCCAATTCCTCCCTCGGGCCGAGGGAGGTCTCCGCCTTGCTGGACTCCCCTCCGACGATTTCTATCTAACCCAAGGGACGCGCCAGACCCCCGGGGACAACTGTCAGACATCGTGGCTCCTTCCCCCATGATGACTAACTTCCCCTGTCAAACCAGGCGCACACAACCACGACATGCGTGACCAACTGGGTGATGCAGTACAACCCGATGTGACAGTGGTCTCTTCACCGCGCCTCTCTATCTGTGGGGATATTACTCCCGTATACCCCCATGGCACGACTTGGGCTACTTGGCAAGATACGGCCCAACTAGAAGACCTTGCGGCCCGCGACCAGGCCGTCGCAGCCGCCAAGGACTATCCTGATGACTTGCTCGACAAGGAAGATCCAATAGATAGACCCGGATTCCTTGCCAAAAGGAACCGATTGTAATCTGTTAGGATTCGGCAAGTTGTAACCCTGCTCCCCGACTATATAAGGCTAGTAGGGACCCCCTCTCATCCCATCTCAGATCACGTCATATTTCAATCCAGCAATACAAACCAGCCACCAGAACACAGGACGTAAGGTATTACGGCGACTTGCCGGCCCGAACCTGTCTAAATCGTCGTCTCACGTCCCTGTGTCCACGCTTTGCAGACGTCTCGCACGCCTCCACCACTCAATCTACTACCTTGGGCATACCCCTCGGTAGACTGCCGACCATATTTCGTCGACAGTTGGCGCGCCAGGTAGGGGGTGTGTGCTACGACATCATGATCTGCCAAGCGGTCATTTTGCCTCGATCCATGGTTCTTCCGGAGGCCGGCACGACTTTCCAGATCAGATCTATGATCTAGATTGTTGGCGACCACGTCCCAGCTCCGGAGGCCGTGGAATCCGCGCAGCTCCGTGCGTCGGGCGCCCTGCCGCCCATTCGTTCCATCGCCACGCCAACACGCCGCACGCCGAGGATCGTCCCTTGCGACGACTTGATCGAAGCCATCGACCGGGCCAACCAAGGAATCGCAGAGTGCATCGACGCCATTGAGGTAGCTCGTATGCAGCTTTCAGATCGACCCTGTCTTCAAGACTTTTCAGGTACACCGTCGGGAGTCTCCAGCCCTCGACCCGCCCGCCGCCCCAGATCGGATCTGCATCTGGCACATCGCCACGTTTCATCTCCGACAACCATGCCCTTCGGGCTACGCAACGCGGCTTCTACGTACCAGCATCAGGAGCTGCGACAACTTTCCGACCAGCTCCAGCCCCCTGGCTCCGACTAGCACGCAGGCTCCACTCGTTGGCATGGTGATTCTCCAAGATATTTCCGGCAACACTGTCTCGGCGACTTCGGCGTCTGGAACCACCACGACAAATGGCTCCACCTCCACGCGGTCTACGACCATCATCTCCACCGACTCCGGGACCGACTACCCGCCGTATCGCGGTGGCGTCATCTTCAACGTCTCCGCCGACAGTCCTCCACCTCCAAACAAAACGGAAGCTGCACGCGCCAATCGGGAGCAACGCAACGTCAAACGCCAATGCCGACGTGATGACGAACGACGGAACCAGGAACGCCGTGATCGGGAACGCCGCGATGATGAACGGCGCCGAGACCGCGATACTACTAGAGGTCGTGACCTCATCTACGAATTCGACAGGGTCGATGATCAACCCGTCTACCCGACCCCAAGCGACAACCTCGTCGTCGTCGTCAACGAACTCTCCAAGCTCCCGGTGACTCCGGAGATTCAGAAGGTCGTCGCCCACGTCAAGGTCGCCACTGTACAGTGCAACGAAAGAGGTCGTTACGCCTCACCCTCCGAATCGTCGTACAGTGGAACGCCACCAAGCCCGCACCATTCGCGTCGAAGGCAGTCGCCGCCACGTCGCGACCAGGAAGTCTCCCAGGGCAACCGCGCCCGTGACCAAGCTCCGGCTCCCGACGCCTCGATAGGGCCACGCCCTTTCACTCCTCGGCTCTGTGCCATCCGATGGCCCCAAGGCTTCAAGGTCACCACGGTGGACAAGTATGATGGGAAGGCGAACCCAGAGCAGTGGCTGACTACGTATGAGATCGCCATTCAAGCAGCCGGTGGAGGATCCGACGTTATGGCCAAGTACCTCCCCGTGATGCTATCGTCTTCGGCGAACAGCTGGCTCCACAAGCTCGCTGAGAACTCCATCGACACCTGGGAGCAATTGAAGGAAGTCTTCGTCAAGACGTACAGCGCTACCTGCATCCAGCCAGGAACGCGCTACGACCTCCAAAACGTCCACCAACAGCATAACGAGAGCCTCTGGAGCTACATCCGATGATTCTCTAGCATGCGCCTCACGATCCCAGAGATCGCCGACGCGGAAGCCATCTCCACGTTCTCCAACGACCTACACCACAAGGAGCTCCGCGACAAGATCATCCAAAAAAAAGGTAGCCACGGTCACCGAATTGATGACGATCGCCAACACCTACACCGACGCCGACGACGCCCATCGCCACCATGAACGCCCGCGCCGCCGATCACCATCCCAGGACCGCCGTCGTGATGATGACCGCCGCAATGAACAGCGCAATGAAGGACGCGACCACCGCTCCGGGCAACGCGACCACCGCGACGATCGAGATCGCCGCCACGATCGACTAGAATCTTCTCGCCAGAGGTCGGATCACCGTCGACGCGACCGTCGCTACATCGCCAACACCAACACTTGGCCGAAACGCACCTACGACAATGACTACGAGAAGCTCCTCAACGGCCCCTGTCCTCTCCACAAGGGCGCCAAGCACTCCATGCGTGAGTGCGACACCATCGCCCGTAACGTTCGCGGGAGCGACGACAAGCGGCCTCGAAACGACAACGACAAGGACAAAGACGCTGACGCGCACGAGCCCACCTTCCGAGCACCAGCGAGGACACTCTCCATCTTCGGCGGTAATGTCGTCATCGAGACCGAGCAGAAACAACGCCAGGTACGCCACGACATCGCCTCCGTGGCAGCCATCACCGATGACCCCGCCAACGTTCGCTACCTCAACTGGTCGGAGCGCCCCATCACCTTCTCCAGGGAGGACCAGTGGTCGGACGACAAGTACCCAGGACGTTTCCCCCTCGTCATCGACCCGGTGATCTCCAGCTGCCGCTACCGCAAGGTCCTCGTCGACGGTGGGAGCGCCCTGAACATCATCTTCGCATCGGCATTCCGCGAGCTCGACTACTCCAAGCGGGACCTGTCTCCAGCAAACTTCTCATTCTAGGGCATCATGCAGTGATGGAGCTAGACACTCAGCTTGGCCATCACGACCCTGCACCCACGACTCTGCAAGACCGCTCAGTCGGGCTCTGCCAGACCGGTCAATCAACCCCCTTTCGCACTTCAGCAGTGATGACCAGCCTGCATCGCGGTCAGGCCCCCGCCATCACGTGACACGCACGCCTCTACAGGGCTGATCGATCACCCATCCGATCGAATCCGGCACACGCGTCGTCACAGGAGAACGTACATTTCCGATTGTAGCACCTACTCTCCCTCTACGACGGATCAGGGTATACTTCGCACTCATCTCTATAGTACCAGGCTACCCGGGTCAAAGATGGCCACAATACACTTGACAGTAGATGGAGAGCCCTCGACTTCGACAGCCATTACGTGCTTGCACCACGGGACCAATTGCAGCAACTAGATAATGAGGAAGAAGGGCATCCGCTATAGGGTTGTCTGAGTCCCCACCGACCGGAAAGGAAGAAGGACAGAATCTTTTTCCCTTTTTGCTTTGTTCTTTTCTTCTTCTAGCTTCCATACAACCTTTATAACCTTCGTGTTCACCATTGGTTTATAAAAGGGAACGAAAGGCCCCTTGTAGACCAAGCAAAACCAAAGCCAAAGAAAGCACAACTATTTATAGCTCATCAAACACTGACACTCAGACATACACATAGACTTAGGACTAGCTCCCTCTCTCGCCCACTTGTACCCCCTACTACAAGCACTGCCAGGTGCAAGGCAACACGAATCGCCGTACTTCGCACTGGACATAGGGCATCACCAGCCCAAACCAGTATACACCATCATATCCGCTTTGTACACCATCTGGGGCTAGACGCACAGATACAAATTTAGTCGTCTGCTGTCTAGACCCGCCATTCTAGACGTCGACGCATATACATGTTGAAAAAGTAGATCAGGAGATTTTGCACATGCATGTTGCATGCATTTTAGAGGCATGTTGCAAACGGTTTGTTCGAAATGTTTCATTTGTTCCTAAACTTATTGTTGCAAGCGTTTGATCTATATGTTGCATATGTTCCATAAATATGTTGCAATATCATGTTTCACAATGTTTCATCCATTTTAGGCTTCTGTTGCAGCAAATTGCAAATGTTTTAGTCGAATGTTGTATATGTATTGCACATATGTTACAACTATATGTTCGAGATGTTTTATCTGTTTGAGACTATCTTGTACCCAAGTGTTTTATGTTGCACGTATTCTTGTTCAAAGTGTCAGGAAGTGTCGGGCAATGGGACGCGACCCACCAGTGGATGCGGCGCGCAGCATGCTAGAGGCCAGCATTAAGAGCAGCATGGGGCGGGGGTACGCCTGCGGAAGGCAGTGAACGGTTGGCGATAGGGCGGGAGAGGGGGTGTGGGTGTGCGGACATTTGGTGGACGTCCGGATGGAAGCTGAGCCCGTGTGGGAGCGGAGGAGTTGTGGGCAGGGCGAGAGTGCTTGTAGGCGCAGCAACGCGAGCATCTAGACACTAGTGCCTGGATCGGACGAGTAGTTCTGAGAAAAGACAGAATCAGACGTACCACGTGGGTGTCATATGCCGATAGGACAGAGGGAGGGTATTTTTAGAAATAAGTTTTATATATATATTTTTAGATAAAAAATATAATACAATTAAAATCCTAAAATGTAGTTTGATTTTGATAATTTGTTTTACCCAGAAAAATGATGAAACTAGTTTTAGTTTTTTCCCCTAAATTCATGCTCTATCTTACGGGGCCAAATGAGCACCATAAGACCGATTCGAACAGACGATCGTTATGACACTAGTTAACATGTAACCAGGGTTTCTACTAACAAATAAGCACCAAAATAAGTACATCAACATTATGGTTTTTCAGAAAAACTGAAACTTGTTTCATAATGTTTCAAGGTAAAACAAAATTTCTAAGATTAAACCAAATTTTAGAATTTTTAACTGCATTATGTTCCATGTAAAAACATTTAGATACATTTTGAAAAAAAAACCAAGAATCTCTAGATATTTTTTTAAGAAAATTATATGTGGTCTTGTTAATAAAGTTTTTGCACAGTAGGGGTTTACCCCCTCCTGTTTTCCCTCAAAAAAAAATTTACATCTCAATCTGTCAACTTACCCTTTTACGTGGTGTCATCTCAGAAAAACTTTCTATTAAAATAATCTAAGATAGAAAAAATCGATTTTTAAAGTTGAGAGGATAAAAGCACGGATTTTATAGTTGAGCAAAATCGGACCAAAGATAAAATAACTTTTTTCTTCTTTTTGGAGAATTTTTTCCCTTCTATTGTTTGGAGAAAGGGGCAGAGCTTTACGCTTCCTTTGGGAGGAAAGGGCAGCTAGACCAGGGTACAGACGCCCCCACAGGGTTTTTAGTGGACGCTCCTCCCCTGTATGTGCTTGGAAGACATGTGCCAATCCTCTTATCTCTCTCCGTTTCTGTTTGCAAGACTGCACCCGTCGCTGTCGTTGCACTGCTCCGCATGTGCTAGATTTTCCCATGACAGCTTGTCTTTTGTGAAACAACCATGCTTTCCCACAGGCATATACAAAATCTAATATGCATACAAAGATTCAACTTGGAATTCTGTTAAGTATAACATGCATACGGATAGTAAAATACCTTTAAATCAGAAAAAATCTAGTAATCATTAAATCAGAAAAAGATACAAGTAAACATAAGTTCCTACAACTCATGTAAATTTGTCTCAAGAATTAAATTCCAGAATCTCTAGAACCGCTACAGAGCAATAGACAAGTTCATATCTCTGATGGCAGATTGTAATTGTTTTACAATTATAATTTCAGCTTCTGTTCTAAATGGCGGTATTTAATAATAGAATATATGTCTTAAATGGCAGCACTGAATAATAATACATGTTCCTCACTTTAAGACCCTGGATAGTACACTCTACTAGTAAATAGTAATAACAATTATTACATCAGATCATTCATTGATTATCAACGGAAACAAATAACTTTAGTTGTATTTCATGCATAACTTGAGATGAACTAATACTTCTGCACCAAGTATGTTCACTGGGACATCTGCAGTAAAGATGAAGCAAGCATCAAGTTAGTTTCAATATACAAATTCAGAGAGAGCAACAAATTAGTCAATGAAAATTTATCGAAACCATGTCAAGATGCAAACTTTGAAAAAATACAAAGCAAAATTCTCATGTTAACTACTACAACCATGGTCTGGCCTCATTATCCCTACACCATAACAACATTACCGAAGTGAACATGATCTAACACTACACCATGGTCTAAACACATACTTAGATCTTAGACTCTTTACATCATAACACCACCAGATCATGTTCTAACACTGCACCATATTTAGATCAGTTCTACACCATAATTAAAGGAGGAGAAAACTAACACAAGCAAACATACCTTGGAAATTTTTTTCTTTAGCCAAACGAGTTGAACAGCTGGATTTTTTGTCATCATAAATATATTTCGATACATCTTAGATTCAAAGAGTTCATTAGCATCTGCCTTCTGCTCAATAGTTAGGTCTTCAATGCTTTCCACAGTAGCAATGCACTTTTCTAAAGAATAGTCCTCTTCTTTTTTCTTCTTCTCGTCTAGTTTTTCCTGATTTTTCTCTATCTGGGTCTTTCTCAAATCTATAAATTCACCGAGTTTGCCATCTAACTTTGCTTGCGCTTTTTTCCACTACCACTTTCTTGCTCATCTATATTGAGATAGGATGGTGCAGATTGCACTTCTGGGCCATCAATTTGGGAAAAAGGATTTGTACCAAAATTAATGCCAATAGAATCAGATCCAACAGTGGTGTTCTGTGTACTTTGCTCAGAGTGGCTTCTTTCAATTGAAGGTCGTGTGGTCATGTTAGGAGGCTCGGTTGATGTAAAATTAAGATCTCCGGTTGCTATACTTCCTATTAAGAAACAGGGCAAACAAATGGCAAGGCGATCATAAAATCAGATTTATCTTGCTGGACAACAGAAAAATTCATTCAGGCAGTCAAAATTCACAGGTCACCAGAAGATTTAAAATACAACAAGCTCATGAAACAACCGCTCTTAAAATGGACCAAAATAGCTAGTTAAAGAAGTGAGAAGACAAAGGAAAATTACCTGCATATAATGATGCTAGATGTTCATAAAGAGGAAGTGGCTTCTTCTGGAACTTACTGACTTTGGGATTCTTCTATTAAATTGTAACACTCTCAGTGTTACCGCGCTAATCACAAACTAAAATATGTCATGAGCATCATGTTTGTGTGATAATGCATGTAAGTTTATGTTTAGGCTTGTTTCATAAGCTCGAGGTAGGAAGGAAATAGAAAGAAAAATAAAAGAAGTAATGTTGGTTGAAATCCTCTTTTACAGCATTTGTGGTGTTACAATGAATTTTAGTTTTAAAATTTGATTTATAACTCATTTTACTACCTTAGTAAAGTTTGGAGTAGAGGTCATGGTGGAACTGATGCAACTTGTGGTTTTTGTTTTGGAGTTGGTTTGATAGTTTAACTAGTGGATCAAAAACCCAGTCTGTTAATAGATTCCAGTAAAGACAGTGTGTTCTGAGCTAGTGGTTGACAGTGTGACACTGCTGTTTTGACATCGCATTCCTGGGTGTTTGGATGTAGTAGCCTAGCCATGTTTTTGTGTTTTTGTCTAGCTTGAAGTCTCCTCTTGGCAGTAGTGTTTTTTTTGGCAGTGTTTGATAGCGTGGCAGTAGGTTTTGGACTCTTTAAAAAGCGTGCTTGTGTCTGTTCTGCGTGGTCTGGTCGTTTGTCTGCGGTCACCAGGGCAGACCGCGCGACGTCGCGCAGGACCGTGCGCACATGGGCGCGCGCGCGTGCAGCCACGGCTGCCTGCTGCTCGTGCTAGTGCCACGGTACGGTGTGCGTGTCACGGGGGTGCCCGCCGCGGAGCTCCGCCGAGTCCTTGGGTCGCGCGTGGTCGACTCTCTCTGGCCATCCTTCCATCGATCCGGCGGTGCAGTAAGCTTTCAGGTCAGCACGTAGGCCTTAGGCGTCGGTTGGTTATGTCGTTTAGGGCTTGGTTTTGCCGGAACAGCGGCGCCGCCACCATGGTTAGCCGCCTGCCGCGGCGGGGTGCTCTGGAGCATCCCTCTGCCTTGTTTCGCTGCGTGGGTAGTGCGGTCGGGTTGCTGATGTAGGTCGGCTCGCTAGGAGCTCGCGCGCGAGCCTGGGTTGGCCGGCGTAGCCGCCCAGTGCCGCCCATTTCGGGTGGGCCGATTGGGCCTTCCCCACGACCAAAATTCGTTGGGAGCTATCATGTGATCCGCAGCTGACGGTCCTGATGCTTCGACTGCACTCTACAGTCGTCGAGGGTGAAGTCAGAGGATCTGATTCCGAGCGAGAGGGAGAGACTGTCGACAGAATGTAAAGTGTGAAACTCGGAAAGAGTCTAAAAACTCGGAAAGAGAATGATAGTACTTATTATATATATTGGGTGTGTTTAGTTTGGAAATTTTGCAAAAATTTTCTCTGTAGTATTTTCGTTGTTATTTGACAAACTTTGTCCAAATATGGACCAACTAGACTCAAAAGATTCGTCTCGACATGTACATACTAAAAGTACAATTAGTTATTTTTTTATCTACATTTAATGCTCCATGCATGCGTCCAAACATTGATGTGATGGTTGATGTGATGGAAAATTTTGCAAAATTAGTGCATCTAAACAAGGCCATTGTGAGCTTGTGGCCAACGCCGAGGAATCCCCAACGCCGAGGAAGTTACTTGAATCCCCAGTCCGCAGCGCAGTGGCACCGAGATGTGGATCGCTACGACGAGTTATGGCGACGGCAAACTCTCCGGTGACAGCGGCGCGGAGTACCCCTGCGTGAGGCGGTTCCGGCACCGGCGGCTCCTCACCTTCCTCTGGCTACAAGGCTTCAGAGCCACCGGCTCCACACCTTCCTCTGGCTCCAAGGCTTCAGAGCCACCCACGGATCATCCTGTCTCCACCAACTAAAGGCCGGGTGCTTTCCACCAGGGCTAAAAGTCTACGGAGGAAAAATAAATGAGCCAACTAAAGGTCAGGTGCTTTCCACCGGGGCTAAAGGTCTAGGGAGGAAAAATAAATGAGCCAACTAAAGGCCGGGTGCTTTCCACCGGGGCTAAAGGTCTAGGGAGGAAAAATAAATGAGTGTTGTGTGAGATTCGAACTCAGCACATCTCGCCTCAAGCACGCTTACCAACTGAGCTACACAATCCACGTGATACAATTCTGGACGTTTTTCTTTTGAATCCACTCGTGAAGGACCTTTAGCCCCGGTTGGTAACACCAACTGGGGCGAAAAGGAGCTTTAGTTCCGGTTGGTACTACCAACCGCGGCTAAAGGGTCACCCCCATTGGTATTACCAACCGGGACTAAAAGTCTTTAGCCCCGAACGCAAATTTTTGCCGAGACTAAAGCTCAGTTGATAGATCGTCCAAAGGCCTGTTTTCTGGTAGTGTCCGCCGCATCTTCAACTCGCTCAGCACCTTGGCCGACATCGTCATCGGCGGCGGGAAGGAATTCCAGTCGTGCAAGCAGTACATGGACCACGGAAGAACCACCTACCCCGGCCAGATAAGGCTCCGCTCCATCCTACTCAACGTACAGCAAGCCAGGTAGGTCGGCCGGTAGGGGTACAGATTTCAGGTTTGGTTTATACGTTGGACAGAGATTCCATTCCAGCTGTAGTTCTGGTTCCCTGTTCAAATCAAACAAATACATTTGAAATGTGAATATGTGATACATAGGGCCTCCATTCACTAGGAGCGTGTGAAGAAAAAGGCGGCTGAGATCGCCCGGCTCAACGAAGCCGCACAATGTTCTTCCCATTGGCTTCGGGTTGATTTGTGCTCTACTTGCACACACTTGCTAGCTTCTCTTGATCTAATCTGATCTGACCTCGTTTCTAGTTATATTGGTATTCCTATCCCTCGGCTTGATTTTGATTATATATAATCGATCTTGTTAGTTTCCGCCGGAGGTGTCGCCCAAAGAAACAGACTCGGCAACCAAAATCTCCTGCTGGAGTTGCCAGGAGCTTTCTTGTGAAAAGGCGGAGGTAATTACTCCACGAATGCTGTTACATACTTATTATCTTGATTGAGATGAACTGTATAAATGATCATCGCGAGCTCAATCTCACTGTTTGTTGTATATAATGTAATGTGTTTTTTCTGACATTGTTCCCTTATTGTTCCTTCTGCAGACTGCCAGCTTCTTCAGATCCTGTTCATTCCCTAGGACCTTCTAGGTGTAGATCAGTGGGGCTATGATCTCATACACGGCAAGAACAGAGAGTATACACTAGATCCGAGAGGGAGAAAGGGAGGAATAGGGACACATACCATCGGAGTTGGAGGAGGAACCCGCCATCACGTTCGTCGGTGAAGATCTGCGCACGGGCAGCGACGGTTGGTGAAGAGGGTCGCCGGTCGTCGCTATCCGGAAAGGGAGACGGTGACAGCGCCGCCGGTGGTACTTCCCGCCGCTCGCTGCGCACCCTCTTGATCGGTTTAGGGTTTGTAGGTAGGGTATGGACGGCTCCGAGAAACCTCGTATCTTGAGCCCGCCGGTACCCCACCCCTTTTATATTGCGCAGTGCGACGGGGGCCCACCAGCCAATCTTGGGCTGGGCGCCCCCGATCAGGGCGCGTTAATCACGGGATCCAGGTGGCCGTTGGGCCCCTGGTGGAGATCAACCTAACAATCTCCCCCTTGATCTCAACTGTATACTGTACCTTTTATCTTTAACTTGACTTTCCCATTTCTTCACAGATAGTGCATAGAGCATGCTTCATCGTCACGGTCAGTTGCCGATAGATTCAACAGCTACAACACACATCTTTGTTCCGAAATAGTTCCATTCCCTTTTGGGCCCCTTATAGTCCAGGAATCATAGGCTTTCCCTTAAACCCATGCCGCCTACATGTTCCCTGAACACGTTGGGTGGTAAGCCTTTTGTCAGCGGATCCGCGAGCATCTTACTTGTACTAATGTGCTCAAGACTAATAGTTTGATCCCGGACTTTATCTTTCACAACATAGTACTTTATGTCAATGTGTTTGGCAGCACCACTTGACCTATTGTTGTGAGCATACTGTACTGCTGGATAATTATCACAGTACAACTTTAGTGGTCCATGGATGTCGTCAACCACTTTCAAACCGGGTATGAACTTCTTTAGCCAGTTCACCTGCCCCGAGGCCTCGAAACATGCAACAAACTCGGCATACATTGTGGACGATGTAGTGACGGTTTGTTTGGAGCTTTTCCACGATATGACTCCCCCTGCGAGAGTGAAAACATATCCAGACGTGGACTTCCTATCATCTCCCGCATAATCAGAATCTGAGTACCCTTCTATGCGCAAGGATTCTGATTTTCTATATGTCAACATGAGGCCTTTTGTGCCTTGCAGATAACGCAAGACTTTCTTTACAAGTTTCCAGTGTTCTAGGCCTGGATTGCTTTGAAATCTGCCAAGTAACCCGGTAACAAATGCTAAGTCAGGGCGTGTACAAACTTGAGCATACTGTAGGCTTCCGACAGCTGAAGCATATGGAACCGCTTTCATTTGATCGATCTCATACTGGTTCCTAGGACACTGAAAGTCCCCATATCTATCGCCCTTGACTATGGGTGCAGGTGAAGGTTTACTTTTGTGCATACTGAATTTCTTTAGAACCTTTTCCAAGTATGCCTTTTGTGATAGTCCTAATACCCCTTTGCTTCTATCTCGATGAATCTCGATCCCTAGAACGAATGAGGCTTCACCAAGATCTTTCATATCAAAGTTTGAGGACAAGAACTTCTTTGTCTCCTGCAGTAGACTGACATCATTACTAGCTAGCAAGATATCGTCCACATACAGGATTAGGAAGATATACTTTCCATTCTTAAACTTTGCATAACGCAATTGTCCTCAATTTTTCTTTAAACCCAAACTTCTTTATTGTGCCATCAAACTTCAAATACCACTGTCTTGAAGCTTGTTTTAATCCATAAATGGATTTCTTTAGGCGGCACCCATTTGTTCTTTTCCTTTTATGACAAAACCTTTCGGTTGTGCCATGTAAACATTCTCTTCTAAATCCCCATTTAGAAACGCTGTCTTCACATCCATTTGATGTAACTCTAAATCATAATGGGCTACAAGAGCCATTATGATTCTGAAAGAATCCTTACATGAGACTGGTGAAAAAGTCTCATTGTAATCAATTCCTTCCCTTTGCGTAAAGCCTTTTGCCACAAGTCGCGCTTTATATTTTTCTATATTCCCTGGGAGTCATACTTGGTCTTGTAAACCCATTTACAACCCACAGTTTTGGCTCCTTTGGGAATTACCTCCAAGTCCCAAACCTTGTTGGTACTCATTGATCTCATCTCTTCTTCCATGGCCTCAAGCCATTTGGATGAGTGTTCGCTTCTCATGGCTTCTTCAAATGAGGTGGGATCATCCTCCATTTGAAACTCCTCAGTGTTATACACTTCATAATCATCAGGAATAGCAGATCTCCTGACTCTTTGAGACCTTCTAGGGGCGACCTCAGATGGCCCCGGTTCTATAGGGGGCTGTTGCTGCTCTTCCTCATGCGCAACAATGGTTTCCACGGGCTCCTGAGGGACAGGTTCCACATGTTCACTCGTTGTTGCCATGGAAGGACATACAACAGGTGCTGTCACTACAGTGTCATGCACTGTTGGTGCAGCAGGAACAGGCAACACAAAAAATGGTTCCTGAATCATTGGAGTGGGCACATATACCCGCTTCTCCTCAAGATCAATTTTTCGTGCTGTCGTGCTCCCCCTAATCATCTGCTCTTCCAAGAAGACAGCATGTCTCGTTTCTACAAACTTTGTATATCTATCTGGACAGTAGAAACGAAAGCCTTTTGACTTTTCAGGGTAGCCAATAAATGGCAACTCTCCGTTTTGGGATCCAGCTTCCCAATGTTTGGGTTAAACACTTTAGCCTCAGCAGGACTGCCCCACACACGCAAGTGATTTAGTGAAGGCACTTTTCCTGTCCACAATTCATACGGTGTTTTGGGCACCGACTTACTTGGAACTCTATTGAGAATGTGAATGGCGGTTTTCAGCGCCTCCATCCACAGACTCAACGGTAAGGTGGAGTAACTGACCATACTGCGCACCATATCCATTAAGGTACGATTACGCCTTTCAGCTACTCCATTCTGTTGAGGCTCGCCCGGTGTAGAATACTGGGCAACTATGCCATTCTCCTGGAGAAACCTTGCAAAAGGTCCAGGCACTTGTCCATACGGGGTATGCCGACCATAGTACTCCCCCCCACGGTCGGATCTGACTATCTTTATCTTTAAGTCATGCTGATTTTCAACCTCAGCCTTAAAGATCTTAAATTTATCCAATGCCTCTGATCTTTCTTTGATTGGATAAATATAACCATATCGGGAGTAATCATCTGTGAATGTTATAAACGAGTCATATCCATCCACACTCTTTACAGGAAAAGGACCGCAAATGTCTGTGTGAATGATCTGTAAAATTCCTGTACTTCGTTTAGCATTTTTCTTTATTTGCTTTACAAATTTACCTTTAATGCAATCTATGCATTGCTCTAGATCTGAGAACTCTAATGGAGGAAGAATTTCATTCTTAACTAATCTTTCTATCTCCCCCTCGAAATATGGCCTAAACGACAGTGCCATAATTTCGATGACTCATTTAGAGTTCTCTTTCGCTTTCTATTTTCATTCACACTCGAGGATGTATTATCAGTCACATTGCATATGGAGTTCGCTTTTTCACGAAGAGACAATAAATAAAGCTCGTCTTGTTGAAAGGCGAGACCAATACATTGATCATTAAACATTATTACACATTTCCATGTCCAAAATGACAACCATAACCATCATTATCCAAACGTGATACACTTATTAAGTTTCTCATCAAAGATGGAACAAATAAAACATCTCTAAGCAGAAGTGCTACGCCATCTGGAAGCTCTAATGAAAGATCTCCAACAGCTTCGACGTCTGCCCGAACTCCATTTGCAACTTTAATACATCTTTCGTTTCTTTGCAAAGTCCTCATCGAAGTGAAGCCCTGCAAAGAATTTGCAACATGAACAGTTGCACCTGAGTCAATCCACCAAGTAGATTTGGAATACTGTATATACAACGATTCATTCACAAATGTAATAATATTCTCACCTCTGTTTGCCATAAACGTTTTCAAGAAGTCAGGACAATCCTTCTTTAAGTGGCCCTTCTTCTTGCAATGGAGACACTGATCTTTATCAACAGTGTACTGCTGATACTGCTGGGGCTGATACTGCCGGGGCTGATATGGAGTCTTTCCCTTGAACCTTGAAGAGGAAGGAGCATTAAAATTTCTTTTCTTATTATCCCTCACATGGTTTATATCCACCATGTGAGGCCTTAATTCTCTCCTCCTCTTGCACACACATAGCAATGAGCTTTTCTAAGTCCCACTTTTCAGGATGAATGTTGTAATTAACAACAAAAGTATCAAAGTCTTTTGGCAAAGAAGCAAAAATCAGATGAATAAGGAACTCATCCTTGAGTGCCAAATCCATTGTTTGAGCTTGGATGCCAAAGTGCTCATCCTCAGTATGTGCTCTCTTATGCCACTACCACCTCCATGGTACCTCTCTGTTACCAGCTGCTTTATCAGCTGGGTGGCATAAGTCTTTGAAGAGCCAGTAAACTGACTCTTAATCCTGTCCAGATACTCTGTGACAGTGTGACACTCTGGGATTGAGCCCACAATAGCTGGCTCAATCGTGTTCTTTACCACGGCCAAACACTTCTTGTTTGCCATGACCCATTTCCTATGCTCCAAGTCATAGGACATCCGTACGGGAGCAAAGTCCCTCTGTCTGGTTTGCCATACGGCATCAACCTCATTAGCCTCCCGCACCGGTTCCACAGGTTCTGTGGGACACGGTTCGGTGACTACCCAGTCCACCTCAGCCAGGGTGAATGCTAGGTCTATCTTCCTCCTCCATTCCCCATAGTTGTCTCCTTTGAGCACGGGGATATCCTTGATGCAGCTCATCAAGGAGAAACCACCTGAAACCACAACCATGATTCATATATATGGTGAGAATAAACAAATCATAATAACTGCATGCCTTATTTTCAACGTTGGTCAAAATTAAAACATACAATTAATTATACATTAAATCTACATCACCGTTGGGCAGAAATAGACAAAATGCATAACAAAACCATGACATCATAATATTGATATTAATTAACGTTGGTCAGAATAATAACAATATTATAATAATCTGAAAACAATATCCATTTTTCAAAATTAAATTCTCCCGTTGGTTCGAATTTAATAATGAAAATAACAACCGTAAATACGCAGCGGAAAACATGAAACTTTATATTTCAGAAGCATCATACAGCCAATGTTTAAGACGGCCACTGGCCCATTGCGGCCCGGACGGTCCAGCCTGGCGCGGTGCACGCGCTCCCCCGTGCCCAGGCCGCAACCTGGGCCTGGGCCGGGAAAGTGGCCACCCGCCTGGGCCTAAAGTTGGCCCGACCAGCGCCGACCGCCGGATTCCATCCGACGGCCATCCGCAAAAGCCGCCTGGACAAAAACCCCGCCGGCGGCCATCTCCCAAACCCTAACCTCATTCTGTCTCCTCCCCTTCTCTCTCCCATCTCTCACCGACGGCGCCAGAGCGACGACGGTGGTGCCCGTGGCCGGAGAAGAAGAAGAAAGCCGGCGCCGCCGCGGGCCCGTTCGCCGGAGGATGCGCTCCCCTTGGTAGAGCGCTCCGCCGTCGAACGGCCTCGCGTCGGCGCCCCGAGCCGCGCCCGCTGGTCCTTCATGCCCATCGACGGCGGCCCCGAGTCTCCCCGCGCGACGGCGCAACGCATTTCCGCACGACGGCGGTGAACCATACGGCCAGGTGAGTTCTCTCTCCCGGCCAGAACCATACTAGGGTTAGGCTCTGGGATCCGACTCAGATCGAATCCCCTTTCTGTTTGCGGTTTGACTCACTTTGGAGTTTGAATCCCTCGGATCAACCCTTCTTTTCTTTTCGATCCGAACGTCGGCAAGCCGGCGGCGGTCAAACATTAGGGTTTCCCCTTCTTTTCTTCCCCAAACTCGATCTACACTCTAGATCGAGCTCCGATACCATTGTTCATTCCCTAGGACCTTCTAGGTGTAGATCAGTGGGGCTATGATCTCATACACGGCAAGAACAGAGAGTATACACTAGATCCGAGAGGGAGAAAGGGAGGAATAGGGACACATACCATCGGAGTTGGAGGAGGAACCCGCCATCACGTTCGTCGGTGAAGATCTGCGCACGGGCAGCGACGGTGGTGAAGAGGGTCGCCGGTCGTCGCTATCCGGAAAGGGAGACGGTGACAGCGCCGCCGGTGGTACTTCCCGCCGCTCGCTGCGCACCCTCTTGATCGGTTTAGGGTTTGTAGGTAGGGTATGGACGGCTCCGAGAAACCTCGTATCTTGAGCCCGCCGGTACCCCCCCCCTTTTATATTGCGCAGTGCGACGGGGGCCCACCAGCCAATCTTGGGCTGGGCGCCCCCGATCAGGGCGCGTTAATCACGGGATCCAGGTGGCCGTTGGGCCCCTGGTGGAGATCAACCTAACAGATCCCTCTCAGGAAACATATGACCGTAACATACATACCATTCTTTCTATCAACATTTTGTCATTAAGCATTTCGGCTGGTAACATTTGCATATGAGATGTATGTTTGCAATTGCAGAAACGTTAACCTTGTTCAAGGCACGGGATCGGATGGCAGATATTCTTGGTAAACAATCTTGTCCATTCCTTACTGTAAATGAGACTTAGTAAGTTTGATTAGCCGTAAGCTCAATTATTTCTTGTTGATTAGTTCTTGCATATGGTAGCTTGAGCAAACATGGATGATATAATCTTATCCCAAATCACATCATAGGTTATCGTTGATAAACTGACTATCAGCTGACTTCCCTCTTCTGTTAACTAATTTGCTTCTGGTTAGAATTAGAATGTTAGATTATGTATGTTCATTTTTTTAACCAGATATTGTGTCATCATATTTACTGATGTGGAACATGTTGGCCTTCAGATGAATGTTTAAAAGCTGGTAAAGTTCAGGTGCATCCGCTTCAGACAACTTGAACGGGAGGTAAGTTCACACTTTTTGCATCCACCAAATAAAGCTACTTTAGAAAATTTTTCATCGTATGAACTTAAATATCTAGATTTTGCATGGGATGTGTTACTTGTTGAATGGCTTTTAGAAGTATCTCAATTGGAAATTATGCCAATCAGCTTCGGATCATGCTTTCCATTTCCACCTGGGATTGAACTTGAGGAAGTATCCAAGGGAGGAGACCACTTCTTCTGATGAGCAGGATCTTCATCTGAAAAGGCAACGAACCACTGGAGCTATCGGCCATGCAGGCATGGTGAGATACTCTTCTTTTCTTTGGAACACATTTCATTGCACCATGTTGCTCTGTTTTTTCTCTGCATTGGAAGAAGTAGAATATCATCTTCACTGAGTATGTTTTGATCTGTAAAATCCTCTGTTGCGCCAAATCATTTTACAATATATATGTTGCCAAATACAAACTTGGTGTCTATTATGGTAATTCGTGCGAGCAGATATGGTTAGGTGTGTACTGTGCTGTTTGCTGCCATGAATATGCATCTCGCTCGTTCTACTGTGTGATTTTTCTACTGGACAGTAATGTAACTTTACTGGACAGTAAAGTAACTTTGCAGTAACTTGTATACTGACGGTTGATTAACAATGCATCTTCGTGATGTTGCAGTCTTATTGAGAAGCTTTATTTACTAACATGTAATGAAATGGTCATATTTCATATGCATGATTCTTAGCTTAGGGCACCTCACCAGTAAATTAATACCAGGTGTTCTGGTAAATTTGTGTTTGTTCTTAATTCATTATACAGCATGAAGCATGCTGTACTATATACCGTTACTAAAGTTATTTATTGAACAGCTAATACTATTAATAACTAATGGGTGTTTGCTGGACTGCAGATGCCAGGAGCAGCAATCGAAACCTAGGCTGAGGAGACCCATGGCGCAAGCATAACTCCGAGCAGGCCAGCACCAAGCTGAGAAAAAAGATTAAGCACTCTATGTTTGCTGTTAGATTATCTATCTACAATTAGGTTCAGTTATTCTAGACTTTTAGTCCTGCATCTACTGGTTCGAACTATAGGTGTTGCGGTCAAAACTTACATACCTTTGTCAATGTCATCATGTATCATGCAACTCTGCCTCTTGAGACTTGAGAGTGTGTGTGGTGTACTTGTGAGCCACTTTATGCATAGCAACTCTGCTTCTTCAGACTTGAGAGTGTGTGGGGTAGTTGTGAGCTACTTTATGCATCCACTATGTTTAAACTAGAATAAAGTCCATCACCGGTCCCTAAACTTGTACTATTATGTCATCTCGGTCTCTAAGAGAATTTTTACAATAATTGTCAAAAAAAAAATAGACGGCTCACAAGGAGCGATCCAACAGTTAAAAAGGCACAGGCACCAAGAGGAACCATTTAGAGAGACACCAAAAGGAACTAAGTGTATACTAAATTGTGGGACCGTATGCACCAGGCGCGTACCAAAATTGGTGGGATCTCATCACCTAAAAAGAATCAGATTATTCTATTTTCGTAAATTTTTAATGTAATTAAGGGTATAATGGTAAATTTATAATTGAAAAATAATGTTTTTTTTGAAGAATTGAAAAATGATCTTTGAGTAGTACGATTGATCCTTCCTTCTTTCCCCGGTCACTCAGTCCCTTTGTTCTTCGCCGGCTAGCAGGGCTAGGTAGGGCTACAGCTCCTCGTGCCCGTCCCCTTCTTGTGCTCTGCGGCCGCCTCGCCCAGTGCCGCCAGCCCGTCCGCACCGCATAGATCCGGCGATGGTGGCGAGATCTGGGTTTGTCGGCAGCCGTGCTCCCCTTCAACGAGGTGGCCACCGCTCCACCCACCCGGCGGCGGTGGCCCTCATGGCGCTCGTTCCAGCGGCCCGCGACGCCACGACGATCCTCCCGGCGGCCAGCGGCAGCGGCGCTCCTCCGTGACACACCTGCAACAGCGCGCCCAGGCTGGGCTCACGCGCGGACTGGCGGCCACGGCCCTCACGGCGTCATGATGGTTCTCCCTCCCGCTTCCGTTTTCCGGCCGTGCCCCTCAGCAACCCAACTCCAATTCGCCCTCCCCCTTGAGGCCGGAGGTCGCCGTGCCCAACGCAGCAGGGCCGCGGGGAGGGAGATGGCTGTGAAGGAGAACTGGAGGAGGAATTCGATCAGGAAAGCATGAGCCTGGTCTCCTGCGCCCCTCGCCGTCGAGCTTGAACCGGGAGATAAGAAGAATCTACTGGGGGAGCCCCATAGAATCTTCAAATCAGTTTACATTGTGATATCTACTTGCCCTGGATTTTTTTGTGCTATCTAGTTGTTGTGAAGATTTCATTTATTTGACCTTTTATCTGTGTTCTTGTGAAACTCCAGATTACTCAAGTTCGCAGAAGAGTGGACTGGTTCTACACTCAGGTAATATAATTAGCTATGGTTATTAATTTGTTATTTTTCTTAATGCAAACCATACTGTTCTTTAAGTGTGTCCTCCTTAGCCAAGGAGGACACATTATAAATCCTCATTTGACATATTTAGCTTGACAAGAAAATCTAATGTAACGAATTCAAGTTCTAAGATCTTTGAAGCCTTAGATTTTTAGGGAAACCAGTAGAGAAGTGTTGCTAGGTCAATATGATCTCCCTTGATAATTGCTAGTTTTTCTCTCTATGTATCACCCTTTCTAATTGCGATAGGCCAGTAGGGTGACCCTCCGCATGAGGCCTTGTCCCCTGTCAATTCCACCTAGTCAAAGGGGGAAATGCCGCCTTTCTCCCCATGCTATAACAGTCTTTCGGGCTCCCTAATATATGCCAAGAGTCCCATTGGTTGATGATGTTTTAAATATCTCTCTGCTACTTGAAGTCAACTACTGTTTATCATGTTTCTATCCTATGCTAGCCTATATCTTCATTGAACTTGCATTGAGCACTTTTAGTCCGTAAGTATGCTGACCTTTTGCCTGCTTAAAAATTTCAGCAAAGAATAAGGCATATGCAAAGCATTTTTAACAGAGAGAGGAATAAATTTAGACAAGGTTTTGAAAGCTGGAGGGAGAATGGTATACTGTCTTGACATATGCAAAGCGTCACTATGCAGTTCTTGGTCAGGACAGATCTTTATTCAAACCTCTTGCTGTCAATTTCTGCTCAATCTTTTGATCTAGTTGTGACATGGTATACTGTCTTCGACTAATATTCAGTCGTTGGCCTTTAATTCTGTCGGGGGACCACAGGAGGGGTACCCTCAATCAACGCCAAACAAATAGGTTAAACCTAAAACATCAATTAATAACAAACCTAACAAGTCTGACCTTCTGAAAAGCCAACCCCTCGAGGCCTACAACGCCGGCCCATCACCAAGGAGCCCAGGGCCGCCGAAGCCTTATTGTCCGCCTCATGGCAGCCTACCCCTCGAGCCCCGGCACATAGGCATCGAGCCCTGCACCGCTCCTCGAGACCCCACGCGGGGACCTCGAGCCTCACTAGTACGGTAACCTATCCCTCGAGACACATCATGCCACCCTCGAGCAGCACCAGGCATCGGATGTCAATCCCATACTACGCATTTAATGCGTTCACCTACTCCGGTCACGTCCTCTGGTACACGACGTGCGCCACAGTGAACCAGGGCAGAGTCAAATCTCCTTTTTCACCGCAAGAATGGGCAAAAAGGCACCAGTACAGCACTGTTCGGCCATACCCTGCACTGTTGCACACTCGAGTCACGACTCGAGGCCTGGCTACCCGCTGTGCGATCGGGTTTCCCGGATTTGCCCATACCTGCGGGGGCTCGAGCCCCCCGTAGGCGCCACCTCGAGGCCGGCTCCGCGCCCCTCGAGCCCTAACTGCTTTCATGCTATTGGAGGACAGGTACCCCAAGACCCGGAGGGACCCTGCCACGTCCTGTACGAGCCGGAATGGGCGCTGCACGGCCTCCACGTCGCCACGCCTCCACGTCCGCGCCCGGGATGGAGGCCACGCTTCAAGGACGCCTCAACAGCAACCCCCACGTCAGCTCCAGTGGCCTCGACAAGACAGCATTCCTACTCTTCATCGTATTGGGCGTCGTACATGTTCTCTAGTAACCCTGGCCTCCTCTTGGTCTATAAAAGAGGACACCAGGGCCCTTCACGCGCAGGCGTCCACGCCGACGAAACAGAACACGAGCACACGGTTACGCACAAGCTTGCGCGACACGAATCCACACACACACGAGTCCGGACTCCGGTCCACGCTCATTGAGCTTGTATTGCCCCTGTACAAGCACTTAGGTGCAAGTAATACAAGAACCTCCTCCCCCTGGACGTAGGGCCTTCTTTGCCCGAACCAGGATAAATCCTTGTGTCATCTTGCATCACCATCCAGGAAGAGAGCACGCGATCATATTACTCGTTGGTGTCATACCCCGGGGTAAAAACACCGACAGTTGGCGCGCCAGGTAGGGGCTTCGCGTGTCCGAGTCGATTTCTCGTTGTTTCCTGGATGGCTTCTTCCACTCCTTCGTTCTCTGCTGGTGCCGTCATCTGGTTCGGGAGCCTCGAGTTCCTGGCCACCGGCAGCGGCAACGAGCTGACCCTGCTCTCCACGGAGGGCCCGAGCGGAGGGCGTGTCACGCCACCCCGCGCGGGAGGCGTGGCGCGTCGCCCGCACCACCACGCGTCGCCACCTCGTGAGCGGCGCCGTCGTCACCATCGTCGCCAGGCACAGGCGGTGCCCGCGGCGTACACCCACTTCCCCGCGGCCGGCGCGTCCCCGAGGAGAAACCTGCCCGGCGCGCGGCCGGAGACTTCTAGGGCGCGCGCGCCTCTCCCAGCGAGTTCGCGTTCGTCATGCGCACGGACCGGGAGCCTGGCCAGAGGCCCCCGAGCCGTGCTCCGTCGACACCACCTGGCTTCCTCCCGCACGGGGTGTACCGCGCTCGACGCCAGCGGCTCCCGTTCGGCCTCAACAACTCCGCAGCTGTCTACGCCCACCACCTCGACGAGCGCCGTCGGGACCGAGCGGCGGCGGAGCAGGAGAACGTCCGGCGTGCTCCTACGAGCCACCGCCGACCTGGAGATCGTCTACCCCGCGCACGTCGACCGCGGCTTCTCACGAGTCGTCGAGCCACCCCGGCGAGCCACCATCGGAGAGTGGTACCGCGAGCTGCAGTCCCAGCACGAGCCAGGGCGGCGCGTCACCAACAGCTCCGACTCCGACGAGTACGACTACCACGACCCTGACCTCTGGGATCCCACCAGGGAGTGCTTCCAGCTCGAGGGGGTCGTGAGCGACAGCGAGGACCACGGCGACGACAACAGGCCGGCGCTCAACCTCGAAGAGCCCGGAGACGTGGCTGCGGCAGGCGGATCACGCGTTCAGGGGAGGAACGAACCCCCGCACCGGCTGCACCATCTCGGCACAGCGACGACCGGGCGGCGCAGCTCGCACAGCTGCGGGAGGCCATCGCCAAGGCTGAGGAGGACCGACAACGCCTGCTGCAGCTCGAGAAAACCCTAGTGCAGGAACAAGCCCAGCCTCGAGGCGCCGGTGTTCGTGGCCGCGCTCGAGAGGTCCACCGGCAGATCCTCGAGGACGGGGCACCAGCACGCCCCGAGGTGCGTTTCCCGCGAGCCGGGCAGAACGTGGTGGCGGCCGCAATGCTGCTCCGCGATCTACCCGCCGTCTCCAACCCTGACGCCAGGCGCATGCTCGGGGAAATGAAGAACCTCCTCGAGACAGCCGCTGTGCAGCAGGCCGAGAGCTCAGCCTCGCGACGGCGCGGGGCGGCCTCGGGAAAGCCAGCAGACGCGCCCCGCAACGAGCGGGAGATGTCCGTCCACCAGCCGGACGCCCCTCGAGCCAGGCCAGTCCGGGAACGGATCGTCGACAACAGGCCACCTCGAGATGCCAATGACGCCCGCAACGACATCAACCGCGGCGCAAGGACAAAGGGGCCGAGGAGCGTGGCTATAACGCCCATCGAGGAGGGCGTTACGACAGCGACGAGGACCGGCAAGCCCTCGAGCCCCCGGGCCCCAGGGTCTTCAGCCGGGCCATCCGCAGCTCAACCCTCCCCGACCGCTTTCGACCACCGACCAACATCGTGAAGTATGACGGGGAGGTCGAGCCCAAGCTATGGCTCTCCGACTTCCGCCTGGGCTGCCAACTGGGCGGGGCGAAGAGCGACGACCGCGTGATCATACGCCACTCCCACTCTACCTCTCGGACACCGCCCGTCGGTGGCTCGAAGGGCTCCCGCCGAATCAGATCCACGACTGGGCTGACCTAGTCAGGGTCTTCGATGGGAATTTCAAGGGGACTTGCGTGCGCCCAGGCAACCCCTGGGATCTACGACGTTGCAGGCAGACAGCGGACGAGCCCCTCCGCGACTTCGCTCGGCGATTCTCGAAGCAGCGCCTCGAGCTCCCCCATGTGCCTGATGAGGATGTCATCTCAGCGTTCCTCGCAGGCACGACCTGCCAAGAGCTGTCCACGAGCTAGGGCGCTACCGTCCCAGGACGGTCGAGGAGCTGATGGATCGTGTCACCAGCTTTGCCTCAGGCGACGAGGCAGTGGGGGCCTTCTTTGGCCGCTCCACGGACAAAGGCAAGGCGGTGGCCGCACCGGAGGGCTCGAGCAAGGGCAACAACGTCAAGAACCGCAACAACAACAACAAAGAAGAGGAACAAAGGCAAAGGTCAGAAGGCGAAGCGCGACGCCGATGACGACGACGACGAAGAGGTGCTCGCGGGCGCCCTCGAGCACAAGAAGCCTCGAGGCCCCCCTGACGGGGCTGTCTTCGACACAATGCTCGAGGATCCCTGTCCTTATCACAAGGGTCCCACGAATCACAAGTTGAAGGACTGCCGATGATGAAGGCTTCTACTCCAGGCTCGGCGACAAAGGAGGACGCGCCTAAGGGCAAGGACAACAATCGACGCGACGACGGGGACGCGGACTTCCCCCCGGTGCGCGACTGCTTCATGATCTACGGGGGCCCGACCGTCGGGCTCTCGGCTCGAGAGAGAAAGAAGGAGCGCCGGGAGATCTTTGCACTCCGCCACGACGCCCCCGGTACCTCGACTGGTCTGATGCGCCGATCACGTTCGACCGTGACGACCATCCGGATCATGTCGTAAATCCGGGAGCATACCCTCTTGTCGTCGACCCCGTCATCGTCGATGTACGGTTCTCCAAGGTGTTGATGGATGGGGGCTCGAGCCTCAACATCATATACCTCGAGACCCTCGACCTCCTGGGGATTTCGAGGGACCAGCTCCGACCCAGCGTCGGGGGGTTCCACGGAGTCGTACCAGGGAAGAAGGCCCACCCCCTCGGGCGCATCGACCTACCTGTCTGCTTTGGCACGCCGGCCAACTTCCGCCGGGAGACGCTCACCTTCGAGGTGGTCGGGTTCCAAGGGACCTACCACGCCATCATCGGCAGGCCCGGCTACGCCAAGTTCATGGCGGTCCCCAACTACACGTACTTGAAGCTCAAGATGCCGGGCCGAAAGGGGTCATCACCGTCGACACCTCCTACGAGCACGCGTACCACTGCGACGTGGAGTGCGTCGAGCGTGGGAGGCAAACGTCCAACTCGACTCGCTCGAGGCCCTGGCTGCCCTGGCCACCGAGGAGGCCCCTGAAGCAAAGCGCCACGCTGGCACCTTCGAGCCGGCGGAGCACACCAAGCAGATACCCGTCGACCCGACCTCGACCAATGGCAAGACGCTGGCCATCAGCGCCAGCCTCGAGCCTAAATAGGAAGCAGTGCTCGTCGACTTTCTCCGCGCGAACATCGACATGTTTGCGTGGAGCCCCTCGGACATGCCAGGCATACCGAGGGGAGTCGCCGAGCACGCCTTGGAGATCCAGGCCGGGTCCAGACCGGTGAGGCAACGCCTGCGCCGCTTCGACGAGGAGAAGCGCAGGATCATCGGTGAGGAGGTGCACAAGCTTTTGGCGGCTGGATTCATCAAGGAGGTATTTCACCCGAGTGGCTAGCTAACCCTGTACTAGTCAAGAAAAAGAATGGAAAAATGCGGATGTGTGTAGATTACACTGGTCTGAATAAAGCATGCCCAAAAGTTCCATTTCCTTTACCTAGAATTGATCAGATTGTCGATTCCACTGCGGGGTGTGAAGTACTTTCGTTTCTCGATGCGTATTCCGGCTACCACCAGATTAAGATGAAAGAATCCGACGAACTCGCTACCTCTTTTGTTACGCCTTTTGGTATGTATTGCTATGTTACAATGCCCTTCGGCCTTCGAAACGCCGGGGCAACGTATCAGCGTTGCATGCAGCATATCTTTGGCGAACACATAGGCAAAACCGTCGAGGCCTACGTCGATGACATCGTGGTTAAGACCAAGAAAGTCGGGGACCTCATCAGCGATCTCGAGACCACGTTCGAGTGCCTCCGGGCCAAGAATGTGAAACTCAACCCCGAGAAATGTGTCTTTGGTGTGCCTCGGGGCATGCTACTTGGCTACATTGTCTCACAGCGGGGGATCGAGGCCAACCCCGAAAAGATCTCAGCAGTCACGAGGATGGGCCCAATCGAGACCTCAAGGGCGTACAGAAAGTGACGGGCTGCCTAGCCGCTCTCAGCAGGTTCATCTCGAGGCTAGGGGAAAAGGCGCTACCCCTCTACCGCCTGCTGAAGAAAACGGAGCGCTTTGCGTGGACCATCGAAGCCGAGGAGGCCCTAACCAAGTTGAAGGGGTTGCTGACTTCCGCGCCAATTCTCGTGCCACCACGACCAGCCCAGGGTGACGATCCCCCCGAGCCTCTCCTCCTCTACGTGGCCGCAACCACCCAGGTGGTCAGCGCGGTCGTAGTCGTCGAGAGACACGAGGAGGGTCACGCGCTACCAGTCCAACGGCCGGTGTACTTCATCAGTGAGGTGCTCTCCGAGGCCAAGGTCCGGTACCCGCACATCCAGAAGCTGCTCTACGTTATCATCACGAGGCGCAAGCTCCAGCACTACTTCCTCGCTCATCCCGTAACGGTGGTATCATCCTTCCCCCTCGGAGAAATCATCAACAATCGGGAGGCCACGGGGCGCATCGCCAAATGGTCTGCCGAGCTAATGGGGGAAGCCATCACCTACGCTCCACGAAAAGCCATCAAGTCGCAAGCGTTGGCGGACTTCGTTGCTGAATGGACCGACACCCAGCTCCCGCCGGCGCAAATCCAAGCCGAGCTCTGGACTATGTACTTCGACGGGTCCCTCATGAAGACAGGGGCAGGCGCGGGCCTGCTCTTCATCTCACCCCTCGGAGTCCACATGCGCTACCTGCTACGCTTGCACTTCCCCGCCTCCAACAACGTCGCTGAGTACGAGGCCCTCGTCAATGGGCTGCGCATCGCCCTCGAGCTCGGGGTCCGACGCCTCGACGTTCGAGGGGACTCGCAGCTCGTCATCAACCAGGTCATGAAGGCCTCAAGCTGCATCGATCCCAAGATGGAAGCATACTGCGGAGAAGTGCGCAAGCTAGAAGACAAGTTCTACGGCCTCGAGCTCAGCCACATCGCTCGAAAGTACAACGAGGCCGCAGACGAGCTGGCTAAGTTGGCATCCACGCGCGGCACCGTCCCACCAGACGTCTTCTCGAGGGACATTTTCGAGCCATCCGTCAAGATCGGCCCGGGGGCTGGCCCCTCGACGCCACCCCTCGAGCCGGACACGGGGGCTCGACCCTCAATGCCACCCCTCGAGAACGACCCTCTGACATCCGCTGAGGCAATGCAGATCGAACGCACCCGCCACTTCTTCATCACGACCCCTCGACTGGCAGACGCCCTTCCTCGACTACCTGATGCAAGGCGTGCTACCGGAAGATAAGACGGAGGCGCGACGCATCGCTCGAAGGGCCAAGACCTACGTCAGTCTACGGCGACGAACGAGAGCTCTATCGTACGAAGCCCATCAGGAATCCTTCAGCGCTGCATCCCTCTCGAGGAAGGACGCAGGCTCCTCGACGACATGCACTCGGGGGCTTGCGGCCATCACGCAGCGCCAAGGACCTTGGTGGGGAACGCCTTCCGCCAAGGCTTCTACTGGCCAACCGCCATCGGAGATGCCAAGCGCCTGGTTCGAGCTTGCCAAGGGTGTCAGTTCTACGCCAAGCAAACGCACCAGCCCGCGCACGCCCTGCAGATGATCCCCATCACTTGGCCGTTTGCCGTCTGGGGGCTCGACCTCGTGGGTCCCCTCAAGATGACAACTGGAAAGTGCACGCATGTGCTCGTCGCCATCGACAAATTCACCAAGTGGAATCGAGGCTAAGCCTATAGGCGACCCCACCTCCGAGAAGGCCGTCGAGTTCATCGCCGACATCATGTACCGGTTTGGGGTGCCTAACGTCATCATCACCGACAACGGCACACAGTTCACGGGCAAAAAGTTCATCAACTTCTGCGACGACAACAACATCCGCGTGAACTGGGCCTCGGTCGCGTACCCCCAATGCAACGGGCAGGTCGAGCGCGCCAACAGCATGATACTCCATGGGCTGAAGCCGAGGCTGTTCAAGACCCTCAGGAACTTCGGAAAGGGGTGGGCTGCCGAGCTCCCCTCGGTGCTGTGGGGCCTCAGGACTACGCCGAGTCGAGCCACCGGGTTCACTCCGTTCTTCCTAACCTACGGCGCCGAGGCTGTCTTGCCTACGGACCTCGAGTATGGCTCCCCTCGACTTCGAGCCTACAACGAGCAAACCAACGACGAGAGGCTTGCTAATGCCAAGGACCAGCTCGAGGAGGCTCGAGACGTGGTGCTCATCAACTCCGCGCGCTACCAGCAAACACTTCGACGCTACCGTGACAAGCACGTGCGCAAGAGGGACCTGGCGGTGGGGGACCTCGTGCTTCGACGTCTGCAAGATAATCGAGGGCGCCACAAGCTCACCCCTCCATGGGAGGGCCCATACACCGTAGCTGAGGTGCTCAAGCCAGGAACATACAAGCTCTACGACTGAGCAAGGCAGGATCCTGGCGAACGCGTGGAACATTTCTCAGCTACGTCGCTTCTACCCTTAAGGGCCTCGAGGCCTTGTTCATTTTGTTGCTTTGAACAAACACGTTAAATATGAATGAACAAACTCGTGCATTGTCTTTCATATTACTTAGCAACTTAAGGTAGCCTCGACCCTGCCTTGCTCAGGGTCGAGCCTCCCTCGGGGGCTAACAGGGGGGAACCCCCTCCCCAGACTCCGGAAAAAGCGCGTTTTCTTTGCAAAAAATTCGACCCTCGTCTCGATTCGCACCTCGAGCATACTAGCAGCGTCTAAATCCATAAATACCCCGAGCCTCCAAGAGTCGGGGGGGCGTCGACGTAGACGGCCACCTACGCCCCCGGGCTACGGTACCCTACCTATGCCTCCCCTCGAGGAACTCGTGACGCGTACCAAAGGAACACAGACCAAGCCGGTTAAAGCTCGAGCTAGAGACAAAGAGAAATGATCGAATAAATTTGAAAAGAAAACAGCTTCTTTAAACAAACGAGTCATATACACATGTTGGCCTCGACAGGCCATAAGTCATAACATAAATTTTTACAAGGGCCTCAACGCCCAAATTTGGCACGCAGGCCTCATTCTTCATCGGTCTGGTACTCCTCCCCAAGGTCTTCTGCCGCAGGTTCAGCCTCGACATCCGGGCCAGGAGGAGGGGGGCCACCTGCACCACTGTCCGCATCGGGGGGCATCACGTCCTCCTCGAAGAACTTCGCGAGCGCCGCCCCGGCCTCTCCACCTTCTCCAGGATCTTGTCGACGCGGCGGTCGTTCCACTCTTCGTCCTTCCCCTCGATCTCGACGAAGCCCTTGGCGACGACATTGACCAGGTAGCGGATGGCCGCGAGCGCCTGCTTTACACCATGGTGGAGAGCGCCCCGGACGCGGTCCCGCGCGGCCACATCAAAGAAGCACAGGGCGTCAACCAGGGCGTCGCCTCGAGCCACCGTGCCCACGGTCGTGGCCACCGGGTCGACGCCCCACATGGAGCCGAGCCTGTCAAGGGTGGCGCGCGCTCGTTCCGCCACCATGGTTTCACCTTGGAGTTGCTCCATGAGAGCCTTATTCGTCTCGCGGAGATCCTCGGAGGTCTTCTCGAGATCTGTGCAACAAACAGAAGGGGGTAAGTCTGCGGCATGGCAAGAATCTCAAAATCAAAGCAAGATGAGGCATGAAGATTACCTTGGCAGTGCACGCCCAGAGCGGCGACGTCGCTGGTAAGGACCTCGACGCGCTGCTCGAGTGTACTCTTCTGGGACAGCACGTCGAGTTTTTCGCCCCTAAGGTCCTCGACCAGCTTGCCCGTCTGCGCGAGGGCCAGATCCTTCTGGATCACCACCTGCCGCGCTGCCTCCGCTGCAGCCTGGGCGGTGGCGGCCTCGCTCTTGGCCTCCTCGGCCTCTTTCCTCGCCGCCTCCGCTGCAGACCGGGCGGTGGTGGCTTCGCTTCGGGCGTCGACGGCCTCCTTCTTCGCCGCCTCCGCTGCAGACCGGGCGGTGGCGGCTTCGCTACGGGCGTCGGCGGCCTCCTGTCTCGACGCCTCCACCGTGGCCAGAGCGGTGGTGGCCTCCCTCTTAGCTTGTGCGGCCTCGTCACGAGCCGCCTGGGTCTTCGCCTGCGCCGCGTTGAGCCGGCTCGCCATCTGCGCGTTCCGACCCAGCTCGGCGTGGAGCTCCAGGAGCTCCCCCTCTGCCTTCGCAAGGGCGGCCGCCACCTGCGCGGACTTGTCCGCCTCCTCCAAGAAGGACTTCTCTGCCTCTGCCACGAGCTCGGCCACCTCCCTGAAGATCAACCGCGCCTCCCGCGGGCCCCCTGCCGAGTCGACCGCTCGGCGAGGATAACGGCACCGGCCGGGCTCGGCGCGTCAGGATACGGCCACACCGGTCGATCGATCTCGACGATGGGCAGGCCCTCCTCCTCCGGCTCGAGCGGCGCCAGCTGCAGCCCACCAACCGGCGGCACAGGCTGCGCCTCCCTTCGCCCCTCCGCCGTCTCCTCCTGCTGCTCCATCCCCTCCCGAGGCGACAGCGTGGCCTCGCGTGGAGGCGGGGACTCGAACGGTAGCGGATCGCTCGAGGGGTGGCTCGTCCCCAAGCTCCCCTCCCCCGCTGGGTCTTCCGACGTCTTGTTGACCCCGGCCGGTGCCTCGAGCGCTTCCTCCAGCGTCAAGTCCTCGACCGGGGACGGCTCCTGTTCCAGCTCATCCAAAATCTCCTCCACCGTCGGCACCCTCTCCACCGACGCCTCTCCCTCCTTCCCCTTCTCCACGGGCCGGTTCACGTCGGCTGGGGTCTCGAGGGCCGCTGTCTCTTCAGCCCCAGACGCCGACGCAGCCGTGCTCGTCTTGGGTGCTCCCCCCGAGATGGTCGTCGTGACGGGAGGAGGAGTGGCCCTCTCGATAGGTGCCACCGGAGGAGGAGAAGGAGGAGGAGGAGGAGGCGGTGCCGCAATGAACGCGGCGGCGGCAGGCTCGGCGCCAGGAGTCGCGATCCCTGTTGAAAAAGAGAATAAAGTCGTCAGAATCAGGAAAGAGCCTCGACCCCCGTGGTCGACGGCGACGGCCTCACCAAGATCCGCAGCGGCCATCTGGCTTCCTCGAGCCATGGCTGCTCGAGCCTTCACTAGCCAAGCGGCCTCTCCAGCGGAAGAAGGAACCATACCTCGAGGTGCTTGGACCTCAGCAGAGCTCGAGGTCCTGGCCCGCTTGGACGCTGCGGGGTCCGCCTCCTGTCGGGAGCGTTTTTCCCTAAAAAACCGGAAATGGCACACATCACCAAAGGTAAAAAGGTAAGACTTCGCTACCAACGAGATTGAGGAGCACTACTTACCCAAAGCGACGGCGGGGCTTCTTCCCTGAGTCGCCGGACCCGCTCGGGGGCTTCGAGCCCGCCCCTTGGCTCGAGCCACGCCCATGAGCCGTCTTCGTATGGGTCGGATGGGGGGAAGGCTCCCGATGCTTCCCGCGGCTCGACCCCGGCGGGGAGCTCTCCTTTTGTCTCTTGTCCCGGGAGGGCGACCGCGTCTCCTTCGAGCGGTCATCTTGGTGCCTCTCCCGGCACGGGCTCCAGGACCCACTCCGGCGCTCGAGCTGGCGGTCATGCCCCCCGCGTCTGCCTCCTTTTCCCGGCGGCGGTGCGGCGACGGGCTCCGGGGTCGCTCGCGACTCCCGTCACGAGGCGACCGGGGCTCCCCCCTCGACGGTCATGGTGGCGGGGGCTCGACGCCCCCTCATGTTGCCCGCTCCTCCGCAGGCTCGATGTCGCCCTCGACGACTCGTGGCGGTCGGGCCCGGAGTCCTTCCTGATGTGTTGGCCGCTTCTCGAGGTCCGGCTCCTCTCGAGACCCCCCGCCTGGGTCGACGCGATCGCGGCCTCCTTCTGCGCCGTGGCGATGGCGCTCCTAGTTCGAGGCTTCCTCGCGTCAGCGGGCACGTCCGGCACGGAGCTCGACGTGCCCTGAGCCTCCGACAAGGCTGGGCCTGACGCGGCCTTCCGCGACTGCGTCCCGCGCGATCCCTTTGCCGGGGGGATCTCCAAGACATCCTCCTGCATAGAGGAGCGGTCAGCCCAGATGTCGACGACCCCCGCGCGCCTCAAACGCGCATCCATCCCTTCGTCATCACTCTCTTCCTCATCATCGTCCTCCTCCTCCGAGCTCGAGGAACTGAGCTCGGGGGACTCCTTTCCAGGCTGCCGGTTACGACGAGCCTTCGCAAGCCTCTGCTCTCGAGCCACCTGACGCAAGTTCCTCTCTTTCTCTTTCTTCTTCTTGGCATCTTTACTCTCCTTATCCTTCTGAGCAGGGAGGCGCCTCACCTGTATTCCCACGGCGTCCTCCCTCACCGGGGGCCTCGACGCGCGACATGTGAACGACCCCTGCGAAAAAGAAACTTGATGAGAAAAAGCCCACAAGGAGAGTGAACAAGGTTCGGAGAAAGAGAAAGGAGGGGGGGCTCGAGACAACATGACTCGAGGGTGGATTACCAGGTCGAGACACCGCGTGTCGGGTGCCATGGCGATCAGATTGGCCTCCTCAGGGCGGAACAGCCCATGAACCGTGACCGACACCCGAGAGGTACCCTCGTTCCGGGACAGCCTCTCCTCGGCCATCCTCGATCGGTTCTGCGGATACATGGGTGTATGCTGGGTCTCTGAGTGATGAGTGATTGTCAACGGGTTTGATCGCAGGGTCTTTGGCTTGTGTTGTGCAGGTGTCGAGCACGGAGACAGTGATCGAGGGCTAGGTGAAGGTCAAGTTGAGACGTGCTGTGCCGATGGACCGGGTGCGGTGAAGGATGGGCGTACCGTGCGGCGGACGTGCCATGCTGATGTACCGAGCGGTGAAGGGCGGACGTGAGGCTTGGACTGAGGGACTGGATGCCTGAGGATCAGCTGTGGTGGCTGACAGCCTGGGACAGCGACAAGTGAAGAACTGCGGGGCACGTTGTTGCTCGGGTCAAGGACCTGGGGACAAGTGTCGGTGGACGGGGTGCACGAGCGGTGCATCCCCTCTACAGCTCCGGTTTGGTAGTTGAGCCAGAGAAAAACTACCGGTGGACGGTTTCCAGGTTTGGGCCTCAAAACCTGGGTGCTGGGTTTCCGAGTTGAGCCACAAAACTCGGGCTGAGGGTTTCCGAGTTTGGCCTCAAAACTCGGGCGACGGAGGGTTTCTAGGTTTGGGCCTCAAAACCTGGGCGCTGCGGGTTTGCTGAGTTTGGGCCTCAAAACTCAGAGCTGGTGGGCTGGTTTCCTGGTTTGGGCCTCAAAACCAGGGGCTGCTGGAAAAGGCTGGTTTCCCGGTTTGGGCCACAAAACTGGGGGTGCAGAGCGAGGGCGGCACGTGGCGGCTATCCGGAGGTTGCGTCGAGGCAACGCTTCGGCCAGTGCGGGCATGGCCGTTCGATACACCTACCACTCGGGTGGACCAGAATAGCCTTAGGGTTTTCCTGGCCCGCTCTGTAATTACAGTAGTGAGAGGTAGAGTAGGAATTAGGCTTAGGCTAGGTTAGTATAAGTAGAGGGAGACACCCTCCTCCCTTCCCATCTCAGTTAGTTGCTTTCATTCTTAGGGTTTCCTGCTCTCCCATCCCCTGCTGTAGCTAGTTGAGATCCGCAGAGAAGCTCACCTCTGTGTACTGTTGATTTGAGGAAGTGAGGCCGTAACCGCATCGTTGAGCACAGATCGATGACTTGATTCGAGCTTTTGATTCGAGTTCGTGGGTGTGATTCGCGTTTTGTTCGTGTTCTTCGCGGAATCCTTTTTCTCCACGTTCTTCCCGTCGCTTGATCTTTTTGCTTGGTGTGTCTTTTGCAAATCCACTTGAACCAAGTTGTTCTAGATCGTGAGGCAATTCTTTCCACCGAAGGAATCGTTCTCAAACCTCACGGTCTAGGAGATCGATCGATTTTCGTTTTGGATCACGTTTTTGCTCTCTTGCCCCGATTTCTTCCAATCCGTCGATTAGGAGTTAGATGAGAGCCATGATTCTGGTTGGATAGCTCACTAACTTCCTAGGAACTCCTCATACCAAGTCTAAGCCCTAGTGCTTTTGATTCAGAGGAGATCGAACGGATTTCGCGGAAGAACTGCACTGCGTCGGGGGCATCGGACGCTCGTGTTCTTGGCATCGGACGCTGACCTGAGTAGCATCGGACGCGCCGTTGCCACGTGTCAGTTTCTGGCTTTTAAGTGGACATCGGACGCTCCTGCTCTGACCATCGGACGCTCCGTTGTCCATCGGATGCGTCCGGAGGTTGAGCATCGGACGCTGAGGGTTCACTGTAGCTAGCGTCCGATGGCTATGCAGTAAGGTTCTGTTTGTGCTATTTTCGCATCGGACGCGTCCGGTGGTTTGGCATCGGACGCTGCCAGCGTCCGATGCTGCTGTGAGTGCGTAGTTTCGTTCACTGTTTGTTCGTGCGACTTCGGATTTGGTTTCCGTCTTTTGAGTTGGCTTTCTAGAGTTGTATAGTGTCTCGCTATGCTTCTTGGAAGCATCCACCCTACATCTAGGGTCGTGGACACTTGCAAGCTCTAGGGTTTGCTTTTGGGGTGATTCTCGGGACAGTGGCTGATAGTTTCCGTAAGGAAATTTTTAAAGCTCCCATTCACCCCCCCTCTGGTCGCTTTCTGGTTGCTTCTCGGTCCTTCAGGTTCAGCGCCTCGAGCGGGGCGTTCGGCCCCATCTCGAACATGAGGAGGGGGCGGTCTGCCAGAGGAAGAACCCTCCGCTGATGAAACGCCCAGATGACCGCCTGGACGGTCAGCTTCTTCTCCTCCACCAGCACCCGCATCGTGTCCATCAGCGGCTCCAGGTGGCGCTGCCTGTCCGCTGCGACACCCCAGTTCCACTTCTCCGGGCGCTGGGTGATGACCCTGCCGGTGTACTGCGGAAGGAGCCCGTCCTCGTTCAGTAGGTAGAACCAGTGGTCGTCCCACCCCGCCTGGTTGGTGGAGAGCTTGTAGCGGAGGTAGTCGCGGGGGACGTTGGCCGACGAGGGACCGGTCCTCGCGGTGATGGTGAGGGACCCCACGCGCACGAGCCTCCTCCTGCTCGGCTTCGCGGCCTTGTGGAAGAGCTCGCCCCGGAAGAGGTGGACGAACATCTCCCAGTGCAGCTCAATCTTTAAATACCCCTCGCACACCGCGGCATAGATGGCGGTGTGCGAGATGGAGTTGGGGGAGAAGTGCTGCAGCTCCACCTCGAAGTGGTGGGCCAGCCCCCGCATGATGGGGCTCGGTGGGACGTCGAGCCCCATGCGGTGGTAGCGCGTGAAGCTCACCACGTACCCCTCCGGCGGGTGCGGCTCCCGATGGTCCGCCGACGGGAGAATCCACCACGCGGGACCCTCCTGCGGGTTGGGGCGGAGAAGCCTCCGCTCCACCAGCGTCTCCAGCTCTTGCTGCGTCGTCTTCGTCGGGCTCCAGTCTTCGGCCGGCAGCACCTGGGACGAAGCGGCCATGGCGGCGACGGCGCGGATCTGAGCGGTGGACGGGCGGCCGGGAAGATTCCCAATTGCTGGCTCGGGAAGAAGACGTGTGGAAGCTACGGCGGCGGTGAAGGCAAAGGCAAAGTAAAGGGTTCCTCTCCCCTCACTCGGTATTTATAAGAGCAAACCCCGACGGACGGGGTCTCTCACGATGGAAAAAAGGTAACCGCACGCATTCAATGCGCCCACCTAACCGAGCCTTGAGCCGATTGACAGGTACACGCGGCAACTTCCCATTTGCTGCGCTACCTGGGCCCACCACGACCGCCGCTCCAACTTCGCGTCTGTTGCCCTCCCTGACAGTTTCCGCCTAAAAAGGCACGCCCAACGGGCAGAAGAATTCCCAGACGACGGAGGCTTCTTCACGAAGGTAAAAACGGGCCCCGGCCCTAAGCCTCGAAGCAGCGAAGGCTGGCCCTCAAAGAGGGTTCGACAGCCGGCTTCGAGCACCCGAGTCAGGGACACTAAGGGGCGCCACTCGCAGCATCGCTCGAGGGCCAAGCCCTCGAGGCCCCTCACGTGTATCCAAGGCAGGGCGCACGACGTGCAGTGAGATCCCTTCGGAGGGAGGCATCGAGCCACCGGGTCCTATCGAATGGACTCGGCACTCCTGCAGACCGAGCGCCCACGCTTTATGAGATCGCCTCCGGGCTACAGTCGACCCTATCGAACGGGGCACGAGGTCTCACTTGGATTCCCTCGTTACCAGCTCACCGGGAACCTCGATACTCGCCCGCTCGTGGTAGTACGAGGCATCCCCCCTCGCATCCGATCGAAAGGACTCGCGGGATGACAAGCCAGGGCAACTGGCGTGCCGGACAGCTCGAAGAGTCGGCCGGCCAGTTCAGCCTGGCACCCCTCGATGAAAGAGGGTCGAAAAACTCGGGGGCTCGACACTCCCGAACCTAAAAAACGCAACTAACACTCACACTCGCAAAACAGCCCACGAGGGAGTCCTAACCACTCCCCCGTGGCCTCGGGGGCTACACCCGCGGGTGTCGCTCGTGCGACTCCCACGGAATCGAAACAACCAAACCCTCGAGAACCAGTTAGTAACCCTCTAGATCTCGGTAGAGAGCCCCTGCTCGAGTGCCAGCTCTCAAACAAGGGCTCGGGGGCTACTGTCGGGGGACCACAGGAGGGGTACCCCCAATCAACGCAAAACAAATAGGTTAAACCTAGAACACCAATTAATAACAAACCTAACAAGTCTGACCTTCTGAAAAGCCAACCCCTCGAGGCCTACAATGCCGGCCCATCACTAGGGAGCCCAGGGCCGCCGAAGCCTTACTGTCCGCCTCATGGCAGCTTACCCCTCGAGCCCCGGCACATAGGCATCGAGACCCCACGCGGGGACCTCGAGCCTCACTAGTACGGTAACCTATCCCTCGAGACACATCATGCCACCCTCGAGCAGCACCAGGCATCGGATGCCAATCCCATACTACGCATTTAATGCGTTCACCTACTCCGGTCACGCCCTCTGGTACACGACGTGCGCCACAGTGAACCAGGGCAGAGTCAAATCTCCTTTTTCACCGTAAGCATGGGCAAAAAGGCACCAGTATAGCACTGCAGCACTGTTCGGCCATACCCTGCACTGTTGCACACTCGAGTCACGACTCGAGGCCTGGCTACCCGCTGTGCGATCGGGTTTCCCGGGATTTGCCCATACCTGCGGGGGCTCGAGCCCCCCGTAGGCGCCACCTCGAGGTCGGCTCCGCGCCCCTCGAGCCCTAACTGCTTTCATGCTATTGGAGGACAGGTACCCCAAGACCCGGAGGGACTCTGTCACGTCCTGTACGAGCCGGAATGGGCGCTGCACGGCCTCCACGTCGCCACGCCTCCACGTCCGCGCCCGGGATGGAGGCCACGCTTCAAGGACGCCTCAACAGCAACCCCCACGTCAGCTCCAGTGGCCTCGACAAGACAACATTCCTACTCTTCATCGTATTGGGCGTCGTACATGTTCTACTGTAACCCTGGCCTCCTCTTGGTCTATAAAAGAGGACACCAGGGCCCTTCATGCGCAGGCGTCCACGGGCCGACGAAACAGAACACGAGCACACGGTTACGCACAGGCTTGCGCGACACGAATCCACACACACGAGTCCGGACTCCGGTCCACGCTCATTGAGCTTGTATTGCCCCTGTACAAGCACTTAGGTGCAAGTAATACAAGAACCTCCTCCCCCGCTGGACGTAGGGCCTTCTTTGCCCGAACCAGGATAAATCTTTGTGTCATCTTGCATCACCATCCAGGAAGAGAGCACGCGATCATATTACTCGTTGGTGTCAGACCCCCGGGGTAAAAACACCGACAAATTCCATATTTATGAGCTGAACCAATTGATTTGCTTTTTGTTCTTAATTTCTCAAAATTAACATTTTCCTCAAGATCATGAGTGTGGTGGAGGATACAGGTCTGGGCACCCTCACTGCGCCTAAGGAGGAAAAGGTGAGAAATTACGTCTTCATTTTTCACCAGATTGCTGATGTCCTAGAAAAACTGCCACCCTACCTAAAAGAAGAATCGTGCGGACACCACAGAGTACATCCTGGCCTGCTATCAGAGCCAGATACATGGCTTCAACCCTAGCGTCGCAACAGAGGGAATCAGCACCGCCGACAATACCGAGAAGCACCGGCGTGACATGGTTCGTGCCAATGCTAAAGAGGTGGCCAACCGCATCAAGGACGACGACGGTGATACCGACGACTAGAGGGTTAGGGATTCTGTGTACTTGGTTGTTGTATTATCTGAGTTATACTTATTATGAATTAGACATTGGTTAGTTATTTGTTATGTTCAATGATTTGTGTCATTGGTGAGTCATGCAATGGAGAATGAGACTGCTTAATCTCCATCTCCACAATATCAGCTTTCTACTCATCGTTGATCCTTCTTTGTGAACATAGCAGACAAGTGTCTGCTGGCACCATCGAATGGTTGTGCTCATCGATGAAATCCTTCACATACCACTGCCCCGTGTTCTGATCTTGTGCAGTCACAAGTTTAGCGAGGCAACCAACACGAGTAATATTCTGCGGCTTCCGCTTCTTAATCGTCCTCTTCAGATGCTTCTCTTCACGAAAACCTTCACGGCTACAAACAAACTTCCGAAGGATCATCTGTTTGTGGCCATTATCCCACTCACAATAGCTTCTTCTGACACTAAATCCTTTCTCAAAACCGTATTTGTTATAGAACACTTCATTACCAAACATCTTCCTAACAATATCATTGTACTCCAGCAAAGACTCAAGATCTGGCATTTCTTCCTCTATCCATCAACAACATGAAGCAAAATACAAATTCAACATATTAATATCAATCATGCTAGCACTACTGGCTGAACAGGGTAACTGAAGCCACATTTTCATACTCAAAATGCAAAAATAGAAATGTTCAAAGACCTTCTTATAAAATTAGCAAAACATCCTAGCTTTATCAAGAGGGCGAGGTGTACAACTATGTATCCTTTTGCTCCATTCACAGCTTCAATACCAACAATTCTACATGACCAATATGAACTAGCATAGTTAGAACACACTGCTGCAATAGATCCTAGTTTGTTTTCCTTTTCATGGCTGCAATTGCATTTATTTTTAATTTTAAGCTTTCTCAAACCCCAGTTTCCATGTCTTGAAAGGCTTTGAAGTCAAGAAGGCTGGACAGTGAGCAAAAAAAGCTTCCTAGTGCCCCTCAGGCACACAATGGCCAAAACATCACTACTGACATCAATAACTTTGATGAAATAAGATATCCGCAGTTCCTAGTTTCATTCATAATAATCTCATAATCCTTATAAACTTTTTCTTTCAAAATCTAGCACTTTTCTAATAAACATTCACTACTAGTTAAGTGGACTTTACTACTTCCCTCTCCATTGCTCAATCTGGAATTCTTGTCTTTTTTAAGCTCCATTTTTTCTTGCCTTTTCAATAGTACAAGCCTGAAGGATTGTAGTAATTTTACATATTTTGTAACTTACAAGCATCTGATATTAATAGCCAAAATATAACTGCTAGGTACTTCTTGTCTTATGTTTTCTCTTTTTTCATAAGTAAACTATATAATTGCTAGACCAACATATTATGAACGCCAACATATGTATCTAACAAGGAACACAAAAAGAGGAGGCGGCGGCATCCAACCTGTGGCTAGCAGACCACACACTAGGAAGGTGGAGGGGGATGAAGCACTGCACACGGTAATGGCACAACGAGAGTCACAACAGGGGCTTCAGGAAATAGGGAACACAACCGCAGCGACCTGCGGCCAGAGCTCCTATTTACCTATGGGCAGCCTGAGCTAATTCCTGCACATAACCATGCATGTCAATGGGACCATAGATAATATATAATCTGCCTGACATATTGACTACAGCACTGTCTCAGCTATCATGTAAAAATAATTAAGTTCATTTAGATACAGTTTCAGAGTTCAAGAAAAATATAGATTCTCAACTAAACCACCGTCTCATTATTGTCAGAGAAAAAGAAAGGCATCATCTACTCCTGTATTTTTTTCCTGGATACTTTTTGATATCTTCCTAAGCTAAACTGAATCTATATTTTATTTGGCTTAGCTCTAGGAGTCACAAGCTTTAAATATTTTATTTGGATTTTTCATATCTCAATCTATCTCAGATTTGGAAATTCATGCTGCCTTTGTTTCATTCACATCTCGATATAGCGCTGCATATGCAGTTTACATTAGACACTCAGACAAGCCAACTGAGTGGCACACAGAGCAAGCTCCTGATCCTAATGATGTTTATTGGTCTCTCTCTCTCCTAGTTGTGTGATTTGTTCAAGGACTCAACTATTTGGAACAACTAGAGCACACTTGTCAGAGAAGATGGAAGAATTTGATCGAACCTTTCCTAGAATGAAGCTTTCGCCTACAATTGGAGTTGTGAGCACAGTGAAGGTCACCAGGCACCGCCGCCGAGCTGGAGGAAGAAAGAGCTGGGCTCAGCTACACCCACGATGGGGACATGGATCTCTAGCCCGAGGTCCCAGATCGACCCGCCGTCGAGGAGGAGGGAGGAGCGATAGGCCGCTTGCGTTAGTCGGGGGCGCCAGGGAGGAGGGAGCAGCGACGAGTGCACCGAGGGCAGTCGGCGGCACCCAGGAGGAGGGAGCAGCGACGAGTGCGTCGAGGACAATAGGGGGCGCCGGGGAGGAGGGAGCAGCGACGAGTGCGCCGAGGGCAGTCGAGGGCACCGGGGAGGAGGGAGCAGCGATGAGTGCACTGAGGGTAGGTCAGAGCATCCGGCGGCGCACGATGGCAACAGAGACGATGAGGCGGCGGCGCGCGATGGTGGGGGAGACGACGAGGCTGCGGCGGCTAGGGCTTGTGCGCAGCCTCGCGTCCTTCAGCTTCACCGCAACTAGGTTTCGCCGCTGTCGCCACGCAATGGAGAGGGAAGAGGACGGGATTGGGTTCGGGAGGGGATTCGGTTAGGGTGTCGAGTGATGGCGTGAGCGGGTGGGGAGTGGGTGTGTAGGCACGTGTGCAGGAGGATGGGTAGGGCGCAATTACCATTGTACCCTTCAGCGCATAAAAATAATTATTTCCAATAATTTGCTTAGGAACCAAGAGAAACCAAGAAGTACCCCCAACCACCGTAAAGGCCCACAAATGTGTTCTGTTATGTCATCCTAGTCCCTAAATTTATTTGGCTGTCGGTCTCTAAACATGTAAATCACCCATTTAGATCATTAAACTTGTTTAGTTATGTCATCTCAGTCCCTAAACTTGGTTTAAGTCTCAATTAGATCCAAACATGATGATTTTAAAACTTCATATAAAAAAATAATTCATAACTTTTTCATATAAACTCGAATAAAGACAAACTTTATATCAAAATTTTATCCCTCGACACAATCTATAACTTTGTAGTTGAAAAGCTTTTAAATTTAAATTATTTAGAGTCCCAAAATATTGTTTTATGTTATATGTTTTGAATTTTAAAATTTGAAATTATCGAGCAATCTTAGATATTGACATGGTCTATATAAGTGTTATAGTTCTCAATATAATCTACAACTTTATATATAATGTTTTTATTTGAAGTCATTTAGTATTAAATTTAAAATTTGAAAATCTATAAACATACTACAATATTTTGGGACCTTAAACAGTTTTAATTTTAAAAAACTTTTCAACTATAAAGTTGTAGATCACATTGAGGGCAACAATTCTGGTATAAAGTTTATATTCATTCGAGTTCATATTAAAAATTTATGAATTAATTTTTGATATAAGGTTTTTTAGATCGCCCTGTTTTAATCCAATGAGACTCAAAACCAAGTTTAGAGACCGAGATGACATAAATAAATAAGTTTGAGGATCTAAACAGGTGATTTGCAACTTTAAAGATTGAGATAACACAATCTAACAAGTTTAAAGATCTAAACAGTCGATTTACGAGTTTAGGGACTAGAATGACACAACAATGCAAGTTTAGGGATCGGGACTTTACTCTTTAAACTATCATTGGTGAATCCATTCTTGTGAAGTATCATTATCAGAGCCACGCAACTCATCCTTAGGACCATAGCCAAGGAAAAGTGGTTGTGTGATAGGAAAATCTTAAATCGTACAACCACGGACATGAATCATCAGGGTGTGAACAGTCGTGAACGTACCTGGGACGACTCAGAATTAACCTTGGGATAAATCCTCAAGTCAACAACATGAGGGAAAGATTATCCAAGTCAACAATGTGTATCACCATAATGATATATCTAGAACAAAATAATAAAACAAACACAGCCTCGCCAAGCGAAAATTCATAGCCATGAAGCTTACAATTATCACTACTACAGATCATTCCATCACTGCTCCCCCAATCACTGCCAAAAAAGTCAAAACCGGCAGTGATGAGTCTTCACTGCTGGTTCTAAACTTTGACAGACATTTAATGATTAAGGGGTGAGACTCTATCACAGCCGTGTCTAGCCACAACCTGACAGTGATAACCTTATATCACTGTCGGTTCCAAGTTTGACCCGACAGTGACATAAATTTTCTCCTCGAAATCTTACCGCGAACACGCCCGCTTGCCCCCTAAATCTTCAAGGCCGCCTCCTCGCTGGACCTATCCTCTTCATTTCCTCCTAGAGGCCCCAGAGGTAAGCTTCAGTTTTGCATGCCGCAATTATAGTTGTGATGGTTGTTTTGTTTGACCTGAAGACTTTGTTGTTTCTTCTTTTCTAGATATGCCAGCAGCACAGGAGTAAGAAGGTGCCAAAGAATTTACCAGGTATGTGGGCAGGGGGCTAGCTAAAAACCGTGTACAATAGGCAAGCTAAGAAACCAGAAATGGAAATAAATGAAAGAGAAATAGCCACTGCAAAGATACTTAAAATACAAAATATTTCCGAAAGGATGAACATAGCCATGGATACCGCTGAAGGCATATATTTGAAGTGCCAACGATTAGAATTTGAGACAGCACCATTAGCATACAAATTCTGATTAGGCCACCACTTGGTCCCAGACGAGGATTACCCTCATTTGACATCATATATGCGGGATCTGCATGATTATTATGTTTTTAATAATCATAGGGGGTATGATGGCTTCGAAGTGCTTATCCCCACTAGGTATGTCTTTCTTCATGCTGAGGAAACTATACACCATGTGGAGTATGAATGCTTGCTTCAGTTGTACCAAAGGCGCACGCTCAATACATGATATGGACTCTGTAAGTTATTTAACAAATACTGATGAAATGGTACTTTAGTAAACTATGTCTTCTACATTTTAACATATGTCATGCTTATGCAGGTACATCGTAAGAGGTTTATTAAAATTGAAGGATTATGATGTAGCCTTCTTTGACCCGTCTTTGCTAATGAGAAAACCTTCACAGGTGACGCGACACATTGGAAAACTGTTTTGAAGGGGGAGATCCGAACGATGTTACAAAAGGGAAAAACGAATGCACTCCTAGCCTACAACTGCGAGTATGTGTTCTCGTAACTTATTTCTTTGACTCTATTTTATAAAGTTTATTATTGGTTAACAAGGACTTTGTGATTGAGGCATCATTTCATACTCATAGATGTCATATTTGGAGAAGATCGCATAGAGGTGTGGGACTCGAAGAAGAAGCCACTTTCGCAGATTGATCCTCTAGTCAGGTTGCTGAATGAGTAAGTGATCCCATTATCATCATATTATTGAATTGACATAACACATTTTAGGCCTTTTACACCCTATAATTTGACGTAGTATCAAGGCGGAGTTGGACAGGCATAAGAACTGGCTTTTCATGGTTCATCGTTCGAAGCTGATGTCCCTAGACCAGTTGGCAGGGAACAATCATTGTGGCTTCTACATAATGTGGGCAATGTCCGTCCTGATGGGCTCCAACACTTCCATTGGAGATCAAATGGTATGTATGCTTCGCACTAAACAAAGGAATCCACTATTTCGTCCTCAATTGATGCAATTTAACATCTTCTTACTTACAACACAAGAAGTTGGGCCACAATAAGTTGTTAAACTTCAAGATCAATGGACTGAGTTGGGTCCTAGCAAAATTCTTATATGAAGAGGTATTGGGTAAGGAAGGATCATTCTCAGTCGCTAAGACCAAGAAGTTCAAGGCTCAATATGGTCGAGAGCATATGGATAGACTACTGTAATTCTCATCTTTAAGTTCTACACTTTCATTGTAACATTTGTGATATTTATTTTAATAGGATTCTATATGGATTGTAATACTTTAATTAGAATAATTTTGATGTAATTATAATCTCGATGCATTTAGGGTTTCATATCTATGATATTGTATCTAGCAATGTGGCAAATAAAAAAACAAACAAAAATAATAAAAATCAATACAATTCGGAATTTAGCAGATCATTGCCAGTTTATTTCGAACAGCCAGTGATTTGTTTGAAACACTGGCGATTTGTATCATAAACCGCCAATGTTAACTTTACCAACACTGAACGGTTGGTGATATGAACCGCTAGTTTTGGTTATAACAACACTGGCGGTTTATGATACAAACCGTCAATGAAGTTTTGGATCACTGGCAGTTTGAAATAACCGCCAGTAATGGAAGACCCCCTTCACTATCGCTTTGATTGTGATGGTTCAAAATCCGCCAGTGAAGGGGGAGGGGGTTTGAACCACCGGTGATCCCCTGTCCTGGAGTAGTGGCTGGGGTTTCCATGATCGCCTCATTGCCCAGTCCTGTTCAGTATGGATTTGAAATGCATTCCAGAATTGGTTGGCATTGGGGCACGCAAAGATTATATGCGTAGTCATTTCCTTGGCAGATTTCGCAGATCGAATTGCCCGCTGCTCCTTTAATTCTCAGTGCCTAAATTTTATTTTGGGACAGCAGCCATGCGAAAAATTTGACACGCGGTTGCGTTTCATTCTGCCAAAAAAAATTTGTCCAGGCATTGGGAGAACCATGAGCACTTTTCAGAGCCTTGTACAGCATTGCAGTGTTTAGTTCACCATTCTTTTTCATCATCGGGCAACATAATTGGGTTCGTGCCATCACCAAACCACGGCTCTTGTCACGTCTCAACACTGTGTCAGTCCATGGCCGATTAGTTGCCGTGGTTGTCTAGACGTGCCACAATGCTGCTACGAGCTACTTCATTTTGCAATGCCTACATGTGCCAAAGCTCTGGTGAACGTAACGCTCATCGATCACCACGGTGCAGTGCGTGGTGCGGTGTCGTGTGACCACGCCATCCAAGGATGCTAGCTAGTAACAAGTACAACAACGCTGCACGCTAGCGACAATTTACCCCAATCGTTGTAGACACTAACCGTGAGAACATACTATCATTCACGATTCTCATATCCCAAGCGGCCGCCTATTGAGCGTAGTCGCACCACGCACACTACACCTCGGTCCCAAACACGGACTAGTTTAATTTCAAATAAAGCTATGCTATGGACTATGGTCACAACCTCGTTTATACTTGGCAAAGAACACTTCAATGTTTTCTCCCGATCGACTCTTACGACGACAGATAATTAAGGCCTTATTCAATTATCCTAGAACGAAGGACCGTAAAGATTGCCAGCAAGAATGGATTTATTAATTTAAATAAACTGATCTTAAAGAGTTGAAATTATTTCTGGTACAATCTAAGGTAACCAAACGGTCCCTTACCTATCTACGGGCTTGTTTGGATGTACATGTATTTAGCTAAATTCACATGTATTGAGGTGTATTTGAACTAAATTCCACTCCAATACATGTGGTTTGAGGTAAATACATGTGCATCCAAACAAGACCTACCTTGAAATTCTTAGCCGTTCTAAACACACATACACATCGCGTGACATGGGTATCCTATCCCATCGATCACCAAGCATCAAGACATGAACATAGAAGGAAAAGGAAAAAGAAAAAAAAACGAACGCGTGTCTGTATTTTTCTGTGTTCAATCAACGTGATTGGATCAATCCCTGCTCACAGTGGTCACCAAAAAAAGACTTTTCCTCATCTTCGTCTACTTTCGATTGCGGTGGTATATAATGCAATTGGAAGCAATTAGTGTGGACCGGTTCCATATCATATCAAGTTCTATCCGGCCCCACCGTCGTGTCGCAAATCGCATTGCATCATTGATGCATTCCGCACGGTCCCCATCGCCCAAAGCACGTGCTTCGCGGACCCAGAGCTGCTAACTTTCCCTTTTCGCTGCGACTGACACGCGGACCCGGATAGCACCTCCGTGGCCCACCTGCCCGCCCGGATCGAATCACAGCAGTCCACTACCCCGGATACGTCCACGGTGTGTCACGTATCGTCCCGCTGACTGCTGGGTCCCAGGTCAGCGCGTGGTCCAATCAGTCTTCGGAGACCCCCGCAACGCGACGGTCGTGACCCGAGTGCACCCCGTAGCCCGTCGACACGCGTCGCAGCGAAACGTCCGCGAGCGAGGGGAGGGGCGCCTCCGCCGCGGCAACTGGAAACCCCCCGAGGAGACGCGGGTCCGCGACCCCGGGCCCACGAGTCGGTGACACGCGCCCGGGCTTATAGCGCCGCCGCTTCTTCCCCCTCCACCGGCTTCCTCTGCCTCTCGCAGTCTCTCGCTCCACCACGAGTTCACCGCCACTCCCCGAAAACCCCAAAGCCGCGCACCAAACCCTAGCGAGCGAGGCGATCGGCGACCGGCCACCCGGCGAGCGAGCGCAATGAAGACGTCCCCGGAGGCCCGCGACCTCGAGGCGCCCATGCCCGCGGCCCCAGCGGCGGCGGCGAAGCCCGTGACGGCGGAGACCAAGACGACGGCGGCGGAGCAGCAGCAGGCCCCCGCGGCGAAGAAGGTGGCGGAGGAGGAGGACCCGCGCCTCCGCTGGGCGTTCGTGCGCAAGGTGTACGCGATCCTCGCCCTCCAGTTCGCGCTGACGGCGGCCGTCGCGGTCACCGCCTGCCTCGTGCGCCCCATCCCGCGCTTCTTCAACCATGGACCTCCTGCCGCCGCCTGGCCCACGTTCGTGGCCATCGTCGTGTCCCCGCTCATCGGTGCGCGCGCCTCCTCCGCTTTCCTCCTTCCTTTCCCTCCCTAGGGTTTGGATCACCAATTGCGGTTTTGTTTGGTTTGGTTTGGTTTGTTTGTGCAGTCATGTTCCCCATGCTCAAGTACAGAGAGAAGCACCCCGCGAACCTCGTCCTGCTCGCCCTGTTCACGCTCTGCTGCAGCCTCAGCATTGCCGTCTCCGCCTCCAGCACCCTCGGTATGGACAATCGATCTCCCTCATCTCCCTCCCGTGTCGTCGTTTCCTGTTGCGATGTGGATGGATGAGAATGGAATGCTGCGTCTGGTGAAATTCTGGTGGCTTCTAGGACCTACTCCCTATATATATATGAGTCGTCTGCTTAATTCCGATCTGGTCTTTATTAGCATGGATACAGTTGTCGTGTGTGAATGAATATGAATTGTCATCGATCTGTGACCCTCCACCGTTCTGGGAAAATCATACAGATTCTTAAAATTGCTGATGATAAATTACTGTTTCCTGTGAGAATTCAGAATACGTTTTCCATGTCATGGCCTCTGGAAGCTTCGACTAGAATTTTCCCCTGTTGTAAGTTGATGACAATGGTAGGGTGCTTGGGGTCAACTTTTTGTAGTGGGTCCTTCATTAGGGGCCTCTTTATGTCTGTGCAAATGGTTTTCTGTTTGAAGAACAGTTTCTACAACGTTTGTAGCTGCCACTTATTACTGTTGTTTGTTATATACAGAGTAATTGTTTTTGGTGGTATATGTCTTCAGCCGATTAGCATTGCTTGGTTTTATTTCTTGTGGCAGCATGTGGATGAGCCAACTGCTTTCTACTGTTTAAGACTTGCCTGTTCTTGTCACTCTGCATGTGTTTGACTGTTTGCATGCATTTTAGTTGGGTCCAGCCAATGTGCTATTTTCTAACGTACCTATATGAGTCATCATCTGCTTAATTGCGATCTGGTCTTTATTAGTATGGAATACAGTTCTCGTGTGTGAATTGTCATGGATGTGTGATCCTCCACCGTTCTGGGGAAATCATATATATGTTTGAGATTCTTAAAATTACTGTTCCCTGTCCATGTGAGGATTCAGGATACGATTTTCATGTCATGGCCTCTGGAAGCTTCGACTAGAATTTTTCCCCTGTTTTAAGTTGATGGCAGTGGTAGGGGTGCTTGGGGTCAACTTTTTGTAGTGGATCCTGTGTTATCACACCATATAAATGCACAATCCCTGCATTAGGGGCCTCTTTATGTCTGTGCAAATGGTTTCTACAATGTTTGCAACTGCCACTTACTGTTGTTTGTTATGTACAGGGTAATTGTTTTTTGTGGTACGTCCTCAGCCGAGTAGCATTGCTTGTTTTATTTCTTGTGGCAGCATGTGGATGAGCCAACTGCTTTCTACTGTTTAAGACTTGTCTACAATGTTTGCAACTGCTTTCTACAATGTTTGTTGCTTTCTACAATTAGTGCTTTAATTTACAACATCTTGCGTTTCTTGATTCTGGTATCTAATGAAATACTACAATGCTCTTGTTCTGTCAACAGGCACAGTGGTTCTGCAGGCTACCATCCTCACAGCTGCTGCTGTTCTGGGGCTCACCCTCTTCACCTTCTGGGCGGTCAAGAGGGGCTCCGACTTCACCTTCACGTTTCCGTTCCTGTTCACCAGCCTCATCGTGCTGCAGGTGTACATCTTCATCCAGGTTCGCCTGCCTGACTAACAACACTGCCTTTCTTTTTTGTGAACAGATAGATCTGTGCTACCCCGTGTCACATGTTTGGCTCGCGTACGGTTTAATAATGTTGATCCACTGCAGATCTTCTTCCCGCTGGGAAGGGTCGCCATGACCATCTACGGGTTCCTGGCCACCCTGGTGTTCTCGGGCTTTATCGTCTACGACACCAACATGCTGCTGAAGCGCCACACCTACAACGAGTACGTGGTCGCGGCCATCTCCCTCTACCTGGACGTCATCAACCTCTTCATGGCACAGATGTCGTTCTCCGTCTAGTGAACGATCGCTGGTCTCACCTCGCTCCTTCTCGACTCCCGTCTGGTACATGGTGGATCACATCACATAGCTTCACAAGTCAAGCTGCCTCACATTATCCTAATACAATACTAGTAGTAAGTACCAATAGCATTGCAGTCCTACAGAGCTGGAGAACCGATCTGTAATTGGCTGGCCTCTCTCTAGCTGTGACAATAGTGTATACATATCCTACATGGCATCGCCCAATAATGGCGATAGATAATCGTAGACCATGAGGATTGATCGTGCATCGGCACCGGGTAGTTGTGAGTGTTATGTTATGATGCTGCTGAATCTGAAACTTCAATGGAGATTCGGGAGATTATTCACTATATATGCTCTGTTGCATCTTGCTCTGCTTGCAGAGGGCCGGGGGTTGTTCTTGTTCTTGCCTCTCGTCTGTTGGTTATCGATCGCTTTCATCTAGTACTTGAACGCACTTGAGATCAACAGAGGATAATAGCTGATTTAATTTATTCCTCTGCTAGAACGTTTTAGTTTATACATGGTCTAGTAACCCGATGGAAAAATGGCACTCTACGGCTCCTGATGATCAAATGAAGCCTACATGTAGGAGATATATATCCTAAACAATGGAGTAGAAATAGAACTCAAAATAGCGTGAAAAATCTGTATGTGTCTGCAGTCTCGCAGCAGCAGTGCTTTCGTGCTGTCCCGCGTCCTGACAGCTGTCGTTCACCATATCGCCGCCCCCGCCTGGAGGCCGTAGACGGTGAGCAGCACGAAAAGCAGGCCGAGGAGCGTGTCAGCCGGCGCGGCGGCGGCAGCTCCGGCGCCGGACTTCTTGATGGTGAAGGAGATGGGCGCAGGCGGGGACGTGCTCGGCGCGGACCCGTTGATCACGTTGATCCCCAGACCCTTGCAGTCCGGGCCCAGCGAACCTGCAGGCAGTAGCATCGATCGGTCGAAACACCAGGTATCGTCAGATAATTGGACATGTTCGTTGGGTATATGCAGCAGCTGCAACGAGAGAGGATGGTTTGCGTTTGCGTACATTGTTGGTAGCACGGGTAGGAGGTGTCGTTGAGGAGGTTGGCGTAGCCGTCGCGGCAGCTGCAGCGGTGGGTGAAGTCGGACGCCTTCTCGCAGGTGCCGCCGTCGCCGCAGTACTGCATCAGGCACGCTGGCAAAACACACAGGGAGTGGAAGTGGGCGGGTTCAGAGCACGTACGTGATCGATATGGTTTCCGGGATGTTAGGGAGGCAGGGAGCTAGTACTGTATTACGTACGGTCGAAGATGGTTAGCGGCGGCAGCCCCGGTGGCGGTGCCGGCGGCGATGGAGCCGGTGCCGGCGGGGACGACGGCCCGTCCTGGCACGAGGAGTGGATGGTGCCTGCACGCAAAGAGCAAGGAGGATACAGTCAGGCTGCTAGCTGGTACGTTGCCCTTGTTCCTTTTCGTTCGCTCGTGTCACACGTGCCCAAAGCCTGCGTTTCGTTGCATTTCAGCCTTTCAGTTTCAGGTGTTGGAACTGGCAAGGCATGCAACTGGCGGAAAAATTCCACGCCACCGGGGAACGTGGAACCTGACGACTGGTGGTCGTGAGTCAACAGAAGCTTCTTCTGAAGGTAAACTGTAAAAAGTCACGTTCATGCCGGTCTGACACTACTCCCTGGTCCTGGCATGTGGTCCACTAGGATGACTTTTGCAACACATGCCATGACGGAATTGGTCGCAACTCCGATCCTCCTGCAGTACGTGTTCCCCACGGCCGGAAGGGCTGATCCTGATCGAACACCGCTAGAGCCCAGAGCTGAACTTGGTGGTGGCAACTCGTCGTCGGCGGTGCGCCAAGTCAGCAGGCGGCGAGCATGGAGGAGAGGCAGAGGCAGAGACAGAGGCAGACGCAGAGTGATCGATGATGATGTATGTATGCGCAGAAATGCAGATTCTATCATTGTACGAGAATGGACGAGAGAGTGTGTTGGGTTCTTGGTTGTTACGTTACGTACAGTTTGGGATGACGCAGGGGAGGAAAGGGTACTGCATGGCGGCGAGGTGGTAGCGGCTCCACCCGGGCTTGCAGTCGCACGCGAACCCGAAGGCGTAGTCGCTGGACTCGCTGCACGTCCCCATGCCGCAGCTCACGTTGCCGCACACGCCGCCGTCTGTCCGTCGTCCACGCACAAACAGATCCAACACAGAGCATCATCAGGCATCAGAGATTCAGACTTCAGACTTCAGACTTCAGAGGGAAGGAAGGCTAATACGGATCATTTCCAAGAAACACGCGCGGGCCGGCGCGGTTGAGCTGACAACTCGTCGTCACCCTTCGCGCGCTCTCACCTGCTGCGGCGGCTCCATGGGGCAGCAAGAAGACGCCGGCGGCGCAGAGCGACGCCAGCGCGAGCAGCGGCCCGGCATGCCCCATTGCTAGCTTATATTTAGCTGGCTCCTCGAGTTGAGTTGTGTTGCAGCTAGACTTGCAGTTGCAGGCCTCCTGATCCTGACAGGAAAAACTGAACTAGGAAGCAGTGCAAGCAGCTGGGTTCAAGTTTTGTTGGGACACAGTGACGGTAATGGTACTTGGATGGAAACTTATACTATGTAGGCTGTGTTTGTCGCTGCATGCTGTGATTGGTCGTCGACCTCGTCGGGCGGACCGATTATTAGTTCCACATGGTGTACGTACGTACGTCGCGGTAACGAGCCTCACTAACTGAAAAAAAAAAACGTAGAGAAAAACGAGACAGGAGGCACAACGCGCTGCTACTGTATGTAGTTGTTGTCTAGAAGGACGACCGTCAGGTCGGTTTGACCTGCTGGCGGCTTCTCCAGATTTTCTCTCTAATACGTAATGATACTCTGATAACCTGGAAATAATCTGATAGTCTCTCTGTCTGTTTATACTTTACCGAGTCATTTCGTACGTGTTCTTTTCTAACCGTGGAACAGCTGCTTATTTACTTCTACACTCATCGAGTCCTCCCCGCGCGCTCGGGCAGGCCACGTCGCCTCAAATTTTTTCATTGGTCGATAGCACTGACACACCACCTCCGTGCCTTTTCATTGGTCCTCCTCGGCCGATTCTCGTTTTTTTTGTTGCCGCCGTCCTTATCCCCGCGTCCTCTTCCCCTTGTCTGCTCCGTCTCTCTTTCCCTCTCTCCCTCCCGTGCGTCGGGCTCTCCCTCGCTCCGTCGGCGGCGCTACCAGCCACGGTGCGCCGACCACCACGGCCCACCCCCGCTCTCCACCTCCCTCTCCGCTTCCCTCGCGCGGGCCCCTGCGACTGTTTCGCGGGGCCACACGGCGACGGCGGCGGCGACAACCGCGGCGGGTGGTGCAGCAGCCCGGCGCCAGCGGCCGCCGACGGTCCCTGCCCGTGAGGTCGCCACCTCTCACCTCCAGCCCCAACCGCGGCACATCGGCCAGGCCGCACAGCCACGGCATCGCCGCCACGCCGACCTAGGTTTCACCCCCTCCTCACCGTCGGCCATGTCGGCTTACCTCGGCGGCCATAGTTCCCGCCAGGCCGCAGCTGCGCCGCCCCTCTGCCATCCCCCTACCACACGCCCGCTGCGGCCACCCACGTCGTTGGCAATCAGGTGTTTTCTCGTTTATTTTTTTTCGTTGACGCTTCTCTCCCTCGCCCCCGAACGTTGCGGCTCCCCGCAACGCGCACGGCCAGCCACCGCTTTCCCTTTCTCTCCCTCTCCCTCCCTCTATCTCTCTCTCTCTCCATGGTGCTGTGCTGGCCGGCCAACGCCACCGTCCCGCTGCGCAAAGCACTGGTGGGCCGACACGACCGACGTCGGTGGGCCATGCCGGTGACCGCCGGCGCGGGTGCCTCAGCGCGGCTTCCTCTGGCCGATCTGTATTCGCCGGAACCCTAGCTACCTGGGCGTCTCTGGATGGGGTGCCGGAACCTACAGTGCCCCGCGACGGCTGTCCCCGACCGAGACGGCACGAGTGCGCCACATCGGTGCTGCCGCGGCGCGGGTGCCCCCGATAAGGCTTCCTCTGCTCGACCTGTGTTGGACCTACCGACCTCTATGTTGCGGTCGTGCCCAGGCACCGCTTTCGCTTCCTCTCCCTCTCCCTCTCCCTCTCTTTTGATGTGGCATATGCATGGACGCAGTCCCGATTCTGTCGTAGATCTGATGTTCTCCTCCTTTCTCCTACCAATCTACATGGTTATTGCAAAACTCGCCGTACAAAGCAAGCTTATGATTTCCTCGCTTCGTGTATCTGAGGGCACACAACTGTTATGACATAAATATGAGCACATCAACATGTCAGTGATATTGGTTTGACGCCACGTGCGTTGCAGAGCTGATGTTTTTGGGTTTATGTCACTGATATTACATTTCGTTCATGTGCAGTGATGACTGTGATTTCCTGCTATTGTTGCATTTATATTTGAGGGAGTGGGCTGCTGTTATGATGATGACAACGTAAATTAGGCTTCATTCATGTGATGGTCACTCTATGTTTCCACGTATCACATTTGTCCTCCTTTTTTTTGATACATGACACAATGATCATGACTTTTACTCATTCTTTCTTTCCATCTTTTTGCTATGCTACCTTAGGCGATGGCCATGCCTACTGTTGAGACTATTTTTGCCATGGTCAACTGGTTGCTGCTGCTGTTTTCTTCCATTCTTCCTGCCTGTTATGATTTCTGTAGTTTGACCTCACCAGTGAAAGCTACTGCTTATGGCCTGTTTTCTCATATACTATGCATCTAGAATTACCACCTAATTATGAGATGCAACCTTGTGATGTCAGGCCTGTGAGGATTTCATCCTTTGCCTGTTTGTTATCTGTGATCACTTTCTGTCGATTCTGAGCACATGCCCTATTCCCAATGATTACATTACCGCGCCCTTTTGTCCGATTTTGGTTACAACTTTTTGTGCTTTCTTTTGTTCCCCATGCTTTTATCTTGGCCCACCTAATGTTTCCATTGATTTTTTGGGGTAACATCGGGGAACCTTGCCTGCTGCTTCCTAAAAAGAAAACTCATTCGTTTTTCCCCATTTAATCTTCCGTTCACTATAGTTGCAATGTTTCCATCTAATCAGTAGTCTGTATATTTATTTGCCATGTTGTTTGGACCAGCCTGTTGCCATATTTTTCTTTATTATACATGACATTTGTTTTCGGTGCTATGAGGGCAGTTCAAACTCCACTGCCTTTGGTACATTCATTCGTGCATGGATCATGAAAAAAATAGGTAACCTCATAGTTTCAGTCCCAGGTACAATCTTCACTTTCTTTTTTATCAAGGAGATTCTGGAAATTTCTTGTGTGCCTACTGCAGGTTGTGCCTATGTTTTAGTTAGGTAGACACTTTATGCTTCCAGCTAATTGCTGCTTAGTAGACCTTCTATGGGTTACATTTAAACCGGTTTAGCTTACCAGGCCTTTATTGTTTGCCAGCAATTTCTGTTGTCTAGAGTTCCACTGCTTAGGTTCTGTGGTGGTTACTAATTCAAATTGTTTTGCACCATTTTATAGGAGTTCAGGATACTATGGTAAAAAAGGTACCAACCCTGATGCAAGTGTGCTCTCTCTCTCTCTTACTATTGTAAACACTAAATGTTAGCATGATTCTTGCAGCGGCAACCCATATAAGGTATGATGCTCCCACAGGTGGTCTATTTCTAGCGCAATTATTTTATACATGCGATCATGTTGCTTCCTTGCTTTATAAAAAAAAGAGGTCCCAATCATACATGTGTTTAGTTTTGTTCAGAGGTACAAATAGGGTCACTGAGGGTTGTAGGTTCAGCTATGCCAGCATGGTTAGTGTTAACCAAAAAAATGGTATATTCCACTGTTCATATGTCCCTCAAAGCTAAGCTGAATTGCTCATTAGCAAAATAATTAGGGCTCCTAACATTAATGGTCTGATCCCTGGTCATTTTGTTCGCTTCTAAGCAATAAAAAACTACGTGCTTTCCTGCTGTCATGAAACTATTTACCACAGCGAGTAAATAACATGTTATTAAATTTAACATAAGACACATGTCTACTGCAATATTCATATACAGGCTCCGGCTGATTTTAATATGCAGTATTGTTAAAAGATTTGATAGATGCACTCATGTGCCCAGCCTGTGATTCTTAATTACTTTTACTGCATGTCCTATGTTGTTGGAATAAATTATTTTTCCTTACCTGACATACGAACCTCTATGTCATTGCACGAAATTATTTGCTCTTACTTATTTGTTGCTGGTTTCTGCTAAGTTTTGTAATTTCTTTACCTGCTTTAACTTTAAAGATGCCTGCCACTGAGATAACTTATTGCTGGACACAACACAAAGTCATTTCGTTTCACAATTGCATTTCTAAAAAGGTGATTTTAGTTGTTTTACACAGTAGGTTCTAACTGTTTTAGACCACTGATCCTCCTGATTCGGTATACCTTTGTTCCTTTATTTTCTAATTTTCTAATGAGCTTGAAGACTTTGAGACAACCTACATGTGTCTTAGGTCTTGGTGTTGTTCAACAAATCGTATTGATCTTCAGCGAGTAATTAGATAAGTTGCTTCACCCTTTGCTTTTTTAGTTCTTCCCATTGCCAACGATTTATTTTTGGTTGCCCTTTCTGTCAAGGTGATTTATTACTTAGTGACCTGCAATATCAAGCTGGATTTTCGCTTTATATTTTCAAAATGAGGTTACGGACTGCCCACCTCCCATTTTTTCTCTTTCTTCAGCCTGTGATGAAAATTACATATCCTATGTTGAAGGATATAATTTGATGCTGATCCGCTTGTGAGGTACTAGGCATGACCTGTTCCTTATGCGACCTAAGAGTTACTCAGCTACTAGAATTTCTCTTCCCTTTAATTTCCCCTAGCAAACCGGAGGGAACCCGAGAAACCAGGGTGCACACGTCGTACCGAATTCTTTGGTGAGTCCACCTAAGCGATCCGTCAGTTGCACGCCTCCTTGGTCCACACAACAGATGCTGTTCGCTTGGCTGTCGTCGCTTCACGTTCGGCTCGACGCTGTCCAATCTCCCGTCCAGTGACCGAGATTGTTTCCATCTGATTTGGCTGACAACAGCTTCTTCGGCTTCTGTTTGATTTGTCCAGCTTCTTCACGCCTCCTGCCTGTCTCTCTCGTCTTCTCATACGAATCCGTCGAAATGAATATAGACACAACTTCTGCCTCTCCTCCTTCAAACAAAGGAAAAGATCTCGCCTTACCTTTTCCCTCTCCTCCCCCTCACGTCCAGCGGCGAGTAACCGAATTATCAGCATGCCTTGAAGCTCCAAGTTGCTTAGCAAATGATGATTCTGACTATATTTCTGAGGCCTCAGAAAATAAACCTTTCAAAAAATTGTTGTTTGGAGTTTTTTGGGGGATTTTCAGGTGCCTTGTGGAGAATATTTTCTTTCTTTCTTTTGGTTGTGGAGAATATTTTCTTTCTTTCTTTTGGTACACTCTGATCTGTTTTTTCTTCTTCTTCCCGTCTGCAGTGCCCCAGCTATATCATCAAGATCCTACAAGACATCAGTACAGTCTCCCACATGTAAAAATCCTTGAAATCCTATTCAAATGGAGATAGATCTACTATACCAGAGTTTGATGATAATGCAGGTCTGCTTAGTGCTGCTCCATAGCCTAAGTCATTTGTTACCCAGGTGAGCAACTACCTACAGGTTTGTTGATTATTGTTAACTTCATCTCTAGACTAAATAAGTGAATAATCCTTGCGTCCTGTATAACTTATTAAATTTATCCATCAAAATTCATTCTGCTTAGTTGAGGAGATTTTCCATTACCATGGTATGGATGAATACTTGCAGAATTAGCCCTGCAAATAACCAAGATATATGAGCACTGATTGATTCATACCTTGTGATTGTTGCTGGTGCATTTATTTTCATTTTTGAGCCAACAATGTCTTTGTTTCCTACTTCTAATTTTTCATTTAGTCCTAGATCTGTGCAAATTAAAAGAGATTTTTTCTTTCTTTGTACGAAAGACAAATCAGGATGTTTTATCATTTCAATGTCTTTGTTTCCTACTTCTAATTTTTCATTTAGTCCTAGATCTGTCCAAATTAAAAGATATTTTTTCTTTCTTTGTACGAAAGCCAAATCATGATGTTTTATCATTTCACATTTTTTTTCTATTCCCTTGTATAGATCTCATTGATACAACCTACAATTGTTTCATCTTTAAGTGAATTCAGATTCAAATATTTGGCAAAGTATCTTCAGGTCATTTGTCAGGTGGGGAGCAAATTTGGGGAAAACACATCGAAATGCCACATAGCGGTCCATGGTCTCGGACGGGCAGATTGGTATGCTAAGTGACATCTTTCCTACACGAGCGGAAAGGTTTTTCTCTTCTTTCACATCTGGAACTCGATACGAGTCATAGTAATAGCACCTCGACCTTTGATCTTTAGCCATTACTACATGTCACATGGAAACCTACATGGCATACAACCAACAAAAGAACTGTTGTTGTGTGCAATATGGCTTTAGAAATATGTTGCTTACAGAATGATGCCACACTGCTGCTATAGTGTTGCTTGGCATATCCTGCCGAGCCTCTTCACAGGTTACTGTGACTAGACCATCGTGGAGAAGCTTAGAAAATTATGATGGAGAAAACGAGGTTTATTTTATATCGTCTGCCCACGGGTTGAATGAGTGGCTAGGGAAATCAAATTTGGTTTCAGTGTGTTTCCTGCATCCAATTTGACTTGGTACATAGGACAGAGCAAATGCAACTTGCTGTTGATACTAGCCTCACTTCTAGCACCTACTGCCACTCAGCTTCAGTGGTTCAGCACTTGCTATGTCGCTACTGCTTCCCTGCACATTGAGATCTGTTCTCTGTTTCAGGTTTAAACTCATTACCTGCTACGAAGACCGCAATACCACAGGTGATTGCTCCTTGGAAAGTTCCTACCACCCTTCTTGACTTCTATTTTGAAGCCTATATTCCTTTAGTTTTCATAGCATTTATGTAAATTAGCCTTTCTCCCCCTTTCCCAATGATATTTATAGGCTCTATATCTCAATTCTGTATTTTTCTTCAGCTGTGCATTGGCATGTCTCCATTTTTTTTCTCAGCTTGGCTATATCTATATTGAGATAGAAATATCTGCACTGCATTGGAGTCATCCAAAATGAGAAACTTTTTTATATCAATGTGACTACGAAAGGAGTCCACAAAATATGGTTACAATCTACTACTTCCTCTTAGATATACCTAGGCATTTTTTTATTTTGCTTGCATAAGAACTGCCAAAGGAGATGCCTACTATTCCTGATTTTATTCCATCTTACTACAAACCTATGATATGCTTCCTTGGTTTTTTTTGCAGGAAGAATTTTATACCTGTCTAGATTGAGTAATGAGCGGTGATTCTGCAAAACTCCAAATGTTCTATCTAGGTATACACTTACGAAATTTCTCGTCAAAATAACGGCATCGTGATTAGCATATATTGAAATATTGCTGGCACTAGCTCACACTATAACCTTTCTCCTCAGGGTTAAGTATATATCGCTGAACTATTGTGCAGACTGAACGCACTGATTAGCCTAGACTTCCTCAACAGCCAGCTTAGTGCACAACATGAAGAATACTTTTCTTTTGAGTTAAATACATTGTAGGTCCATTAACTTTTGGTGGTGTGTCATTTAGGTCCATCAACTCTGAAACTGTATTTCTGGGTCCATTAACTTTTGATGGTGTGTCATTTAGGTCCATCAACTCTCAAACTGCATTTCTGGGTCCATTAACTTTTGGGGTGTGTCATTTAGGTCCATCAACTCTCAAACTGCATTTTTGGGTCCATTAACTTTTCGTCGTATGTCACTCGCCGCATACCCATGGGTTGCTCGCTGACGAGGCCACCAGGAGTGAGGGCCGCCTTGGGGAGCGTGACATCCGCGCCTATGCCAGGGACATGGCGCGTAGGCTAGCGTATCTCCATGGCCTATGGCTCGTGCATAGGGACGTCTGGGCGGCTCTGGGCCCTCGATTGGGTGTACGGTCATCGAGATGGCCACGCGGCGCGTGCCCTAGAGCGACATGGACGACCTCCTCACTGTGTTACACGATTTAGTGGATAACAGTGAGGAGGTCATCCATGTCGCTCCAGGGCGCGCCCCCCATGTCCATCTCGATACCGTGCACCCGATCGAAGGCCTAGAGCCACCCCAGATGTCCCCGTGCACGTGCGATAGCCACGGAGGTACGCCAGCTTGCGTGCCATGTCCCCGGCATTTCGCGCTACCCGAGGTGGCCTTGTCAACGAGCAACCCATGGGTATGTAGTGAGTGACATACGATGATAAGTTAATGGACCCAGAAATGCAGTTTAAGAGTCGGTGGATCTGTGAGAGCATGTTTTAAGGAATTTTGCATGTGGAGCTGTTTTGCCAAACGATTTACTAAAACGGCTCCAACTTCATAGGTAGAGTTGTTCATAGAGCCGAAACCCAAAAAATGACTTCACTAGTGAAGTGGAGCCGTGCCAAACGGGGCCTAAATGACACACCCGAAAAGTTAATGGACCCAGAAATACACTTTGAAAGTTGATGGACCTAGATGACACAACACCAAAAGTTAATGGACCTAGAAATACAGTTTGAAAGATGATGGACCTAAGTGACACACCACTAGAAGTTAATGGACCCAGAAATGCAGTTTGAGAGTTGATGGACCTAAGCGACACACCACCAAAAGTTAATGGACCTACGGTGTATTTAACTCTTTTCTTTTTACTGTTTTCACAATTACTGCTCTTTATTTCCTCCACTATGAAATAGATACATAACTTTGCCAGTGATATGCAACACATATATCTTATGTATATCTTACATTGGCGCGCAGGGGTGCGCCCTTTCTACTAGTATAAGTTATATATGTATAACTCCCTGAAACGACCTCTGCTAGTTTTTTTCTTTTTTTTGACTAAAGACCATCTTTCTCAAAAAAAAAAAAGATCTGTCATCATCAGATCGTCACATGTTGGTTATTATTCCATCCCATCTAGAAACATGGAGAGACTTGACTCCGTGCCGTGCCGTGTCGCCGTATATGTATGCGCAGTCGGGTCAATTTTGCCTGATTATTGTTTTTTCGATAAAAGGTCTGATTATTATTGCTATCTTTGTTCTTGTTCTCTAGGGGTATTTAGTTGGGAGGTAAATTTTTTTATGTCACATCGAATGTTACGACACTAATTTAATTTATTAAAAATAGACTAATAAAAACAAATTACATATTTTGTCAGGAAACTATAAGACGAATTTATTAAGACCAATTAATCAATTATTAGCATATATTTACTATATCACAACATTGTCAAATCATGACCTAATTAAGCTTAAAAATCACCTCGCAAAATTATCGTAATTTTTGTGATTAGTTATTTTTTAGTCTATATTAGTACTTCGTACATATGTCTAAACATTCGATGTGATAGGTGAAATAAAGTTTTTTGGGGTGGGAACTAAACCCCTCAACTATTCGCTTGAGCTTATCATTCAAAAATTGTCGTACTTTTCGGCCCTAATAGAGTGATTTTGTTTAATAATAAATCAGCCATCAAATTAGTTGCAGCCATTAAGTCCTGCTGTTTTTGTTTTTTTTTGTTTTTGTTTTATTATAGTCATGAAATTTGAAATGAATGGGCGGCGCCTGATCAATGCGTCGCTCTCTCCATGGTTGGTGTGGTGCTAGTGCTACTAGAAGAGCTTTGCCTCTTCGTTACCATTTGGGCATGAAGCGATGGTCTCTGCTGATCAATGAAGGCGGCGGCATCGGCCACGGAAAAGGTCACGCTCCGAGCAAAGATTAATTAAATTGTGCGTTCGTTACAAGTAAATCATATGTGTTCTAAACTTGCATAGGACTATAAATATATACGAGAAACCTACAACATGTGTGGCTTATAAATCATCCAATTTCAGATTGAGCGAACGATGTTTTTTTTTTTCTTTTTGTTGCAACATGTGCGGCCGGACATATGTCTCTTCCACTTGTTTTCACTTTTATTTTAAGTGTGCCGGACAGCCAAACCTGAATGATCAACCTGAATAAAAAGTCACAGAAACATTTTTTTGTCAACGGAATACTGAATTCATCCAGCGATCGTTCATTAGTGGATCGGAGTCGTGCTGAGTAGCGGGACCAAGATATGGGTAATCCAAAATGATCCTTTGAGAGTTTGAGCAGTGTTTGTCGAGGTCTGAGTAGTCGACACACATATATGGCACTCTTCGACGTATTACTCACACCGTAAAACACTTGCTTTGGTAGCTTACTTCACATCACAGAGGTAGCACAAATCAGAATATCATGCTAATTAACAAGTGATAAATAATTGTATTGGTTACTTTTTTTAAAACAAATAATTGAATCGGTTACTAGCTGATCGAATGAATGTAAACTATATGTCAATGTCATGGCCACCCGCCTTGTGTCTTGATTTTTCTGTTTTAAAATCTAGCTTGTGCTAGAAGAGCGATGTTGGCGCCGGTGGTAATTAAGATGCCCCTCCTTAATTGGAGACGTCTCCTTTGAGGGGCCAAGTATTTTCGGTTTCATCATTTTTATCTATCAATCGGTGCCATGTTTGTTTCAGTTAACTAACTGAGATAGTAACTTTTTCTTATCTTCTTGACACAAATATGCAAGAGCAGCTCTGGCTTTCCATTGGGCCACCGTCGACCAGTTTCTCCCATCGTCATATTTTTTTCGTGTCTTCCAAAAGCGGGCACAACATCGAGCTTTCATCGCTGCGTGTATCGACCCATAGCCACCACCCTATCCCATAGCCGCAGCCCCATCATGTAGGTTGAGATCACCGACGAGCCCTGTCCATGAGCCCCAAGCCCAGCCCCAAGAGGCCAAGACCCTAACTACCGGCCGGTGGGAGCTCCCAAACTAACACTACTATCCCTAGACCTTTTTTTACGGAACTGGAGGGGCCGAAGCCCCTACAGAAATTTTATTAAGATTGCCATGAAGAACAAAAGTTAAAAAGACAAAGGATTACAAAAAGAAGAACTAAAAACAAACATAAAAGAGGGCCCAAAAAAAGAAAAGAGACAAAGAAAAGGAAAGTTGAGAAGCCTATTACAAAAGGTTTTGGATCCATAAGTCATAAGTGTGAGAGAGCTTCATTTTAACCCTTAGGGAAAGAATCTTCAACTTCTCCTTAAATATCTCTTTAGCCCTGGATACTCTCGGCCGAACATGGTTGAAGATAAAATCATTCCTTACTGACCAGATAGACCAGCTCATAAGAATAGCATTTATCATAAAAAAGATGGATGTGTTTGATCCTTAATCTGTTGAATGGCTTGCTCAAAATCTGAGTCATCTTGAATTGTAATGTTGATTAAATTCCAACAAACTCTGGCAAATTGACATTCAAGGAAAAGGTGAGTTACTGTTTCTTCCACCGACTGCTAGCACAGGATGCAGTCATATGACTCTAAGAACATATTTTCCTTCTCAAGATATTTCTTGTACTTAATCGGTCTTTTAGAAGCAGCCAAAAAAAGACTTTATGCTTGGGCTGACAGAAACAATTTCAGAGCCAATTAAAGGAGCGAGGAACCTGCCTGTGTCCAATGAGAAACTTGTATGTCTTTGAAGAAGAAAAATCACCCCAATTTGATTTCCAGCAGTCGCATTGCTCTAACTGAGGAAACAGATCAATTATGACTTGTACAGACTGTAACTGCTGAAATGCTTCTGTTGAAAGGGGAAGGTTGAAAGCGGCAAGGGAATGTTGCATAGAGAGGAACTTGTTGACAGAGATATGTTTATTTTTGGCAAACGAGAACAACTCAGGACATTATGTGTTCAGCGGTTGTTGAGACCATTTATCCAGCCAAAAAAACATGTTTCACCACTTTTTACTTGAACCAAAGAAAAGGATTTAAAACAATCCACAAGTTTTAGAATGTCTCTCCACCAAGAAAAACCTTTTTTGGTGTGATTAGGAAGTTTTCCACCTGAATAATGTTTCTCCCAAACCAAAGATACCCAGGGAATGTCCTTCTTGTTAAAAAAACTTGTCTAGATTCTTGAGGAGAAGAGCTTCATTTTGTTTCTTCAAGTTTAAAATCCCCAGCCCCCCTTCTTCTTTAGGTAGACACACCATTTCCCAAGCAGCTTTAGGGGCCTTTTTAGAGTTGATACCAGAACCTTTCCAAAGGCAGTGTTTTCTGAATTTATCAATTTGCTTGATGACACCCTTAGGAAGAGCCAATGAGCAAAGATAGAAGGTTGGAAGGGCAGTGAGGACAACATTAGTCAATTCTAATTTTCCTGCCTGAGACAGAAACAGTAGAGGTGGCAGCCAACCTCCTCTCACATTTATTAATGAGAGGAATGAAATCTTCCACTCTAGGCTTTGAAAGCCCCAGAGGGAGGCCAAGATATGTAAAAGGAAGGGAACCTTAGAGCAACCAAAGGTGTTGGCTAAATGATTTTTTTGATAGCAAGTTGGCTAAATGATTGAGTTTTTCATCAGATAGATTGATGAGAACCATGAAGGATTTGTTATAGTTGATTTTCAAGCCAGTTGATTCAGAAAAGGAGAGAAGCCTGGGCCTTTTTTTAGAACACTCTCCCTGGATCCTTGTCACCGTCGTTCATTCATAACCATCGGTGGAAACCGCAGCTTGCAGTCTTGCACTGCAGGGGCGGCGCTAGGGGTATTCCCGTGTATTCCACGGAATATCCAAGAATTTACAAACAAAAATGAATATATATACATATTTTATTTGATGTTGGAAATTTGTCTAAAGCCCAATAGAAACCAGCCCACCAAGATAGCAAAGGGAAAAAAACTCCCCTAGACTTCTTCGTACCGCCCCAGCCACTAGGAGAGCCGCATCGGCGATCGATAAAAAAAGTGAGGGCGGAAAGGATTCCCATCCACGGCGCATCGGCGTCTTGGCGAGCCTCGCGGTCGCGGGCAGCCAGGCATGGCCGCATCTCGCGTGCTCCTTCTCCCGCGGTGGCTCGCCCTCGGACCTAGGCCCCTAGCTGGTAGCCGCACTTGGCCAAGTTTGCAGCACTGAGCTGCCACCCAACCCTAGTGTCCCGGCCCTGGCAGCAGGTAGCAAGCAGCCGACGTGCGGCGACAGCAGCGGCGGCGAGCCGGCGACGCTATGACCACGAGACCGGCAACCAGCAAGGCAGCGACAACCATATGGTTCGGCTTCGGCTCCGGCCACCATTGAAGCCAGGTGAGCACAACAGTGTCTCAATGTCAGTCGAGTTCATTCTTTAGAGTATAAAATTAAGATTTTATTTTCTAATTTTTTTCATTGGATTCTTGTAACATAGATGAGAAGAAGGGTGCTAGCATATTTGCATTGTGGAAGAAAGCTGCAAAGGAAAAAAACAGCTTTCACATCTACACCAAATCCACCTTCTGTTGAGGTTGAGAGCAATCTGCAGCTAGTAATTGTGGAAGCACAGGATAATGAGAGCAATCTGCACCTACCAATTGTGGAAGCACAGGATGATGGTGAAGCAAATGATGAATCTGGAGCTCCCCGACCGGACACTGACGGAGTTCCCCCAACTCCAATTGTAGAGGATTATGCAACTGATGAAGAGGGTGAGGCCAGAGCAGATTTGGAAGCACTTGAGCATGATCCCGGAAAGCGGATACCCATGTCAAGGTATGATGTTAACGACCAGGATAGAGTTGGAAGGAGGTACATTGAGTTAGGGCCATGTCAACCTAAGAATCATGATTTTCTAACTAGAGATATAAGTGGTCATCCACGTTGCTTTTGCTCTATTTGGTTTAAGGAATATCAGTGGCTTGAATATAGTGTAGAAAAAGATGCTGCTTTTTGCTCTGTCTGCTATTTATTTAAAGATAGAACAAAATGCCTCGGTGGAGATACATTTGTGAAGGATGGATGACAGAACTGGAACCTAAAATCAAGATTGAAAAAACACATGGGAGCTGTCAATAGTGCTCATGCTGAAGCTCAAGAAAAATATGATAGGTTCACAACACCTACAACATCAATTAGAGAGTCTATTGCTTCAAACACCGCACAGTACAAAGCACTATATAAGCTTCGTTTGACATGGACACTCAAGTGCTTGAGGTTTCTGTTGCGCCAAGGCTTGGCATTTAAAGGGCATGATGAAAGTGAAGATTCACTAAATAGAGGAAATTTCCTTGAGCTTTTAAGCTGGCTACCAGGAAATTTTGAAGAGGTTGACAAAGTGGTTCAAAAGAATGCTCCACAAAACTGCAAGATGACAAGCCATGAAATACAACATGAGCTCATAAAATGTTGTGCCCAAGAAACTACTAAGCTAGTCATCGAGGAACTTGATGGTGGACAATTTGCAATACTTGCTGATGAGTTTGTTGATGTGTACCAGAATGAACAGCCTTGTTCAAGATACTACTGCTATGACACTTAAAGCCACATTGGAGCATATGCTTATGAAGTACAATTTGTACTTTGCAATGGTTCGTGGCCAAGGATATGATGGAGCTAGCAATATGAAAGGTAATGCTAATGGGCTAAAGAAACTAATTATAGATGAGTCTGCCTATGCTTATTATGTTCATTGCTTTGCTCATCAACTACAATTAACTCTTGTTGCTGTTGCAAAGGAGAGCGGGGATTGCACTTGGTTTTTTTTGGATAGCTTACTATCTTGTTAAATGTTCTTGGCAATTCTTGTAAAAAGATGAGAATGCTTCGAATAGCTCAAGCTGAGGAACTAATTGATGCATTAGACCTGGAGGAAGTAGAAACCGAGAAGGGTTTGAATCAAGAAATGGGTCGTCGGGGCTCTCACTACAAAACTGTGATTCATGTTATCTCTATGTATCCTGCAATAATGCGTGTTCTGATCAAGATTGGAAAAGAGTATACTAGAGCGGAGGCCCAAGCAGCTATGACTATGTTGACCTCATTTCGGTCATTTGAGTTTGTATTCATGGCACACTTGATGCAAGAAATATTTGGTTATACTGAGGACTTGAATAGGGCTTTGCAAAAGAAAGATCGAGATATTGTGAATGCTATGGAGCTTGTTGATCTTACAAAGTTTCATTTGCAGTGCTTGCAGGAAGAGGAAGGATGGAATGATTTTCTTCAGAGGGTCACTTCTTTTTGTGTGGAGTACATGATTAAAGTTGTTGACATGGAGGGTCCTTATTATCCTGTTGGGAGACCTAAAAGAGGGTTCTATAATGGCGCAATAAACTATCATCGCTACCATGTTGATATATTTGTGAGCATTGCGGATAGACAACTTCGAGAACTCAATGATAGATTTGATGAGGTAAACACAGAACTACTTTCTTGCATGGCACTTCAGTCCACTTGATCTTTTTGCTGCTTATGATCAAGAGAAATTGGTTAGACTTGCTACAAAGTTTTATCCTAAGGATTTCACGACTGATGAATTGTTAAAACTTCCATATCAGCTCATTGTGTACATTTCTCATGTGCGTAGAGATGAAAGGTTTAAAAATTTGAAGAACCTGTGTGAGCTTTCAGTTATGCTATTTAGCACAAAAAGACATGAGCAATATTATGTTTTCTACAAGCTTCTTAAGTTGGTGCTAATTCTTCCTGTGGCCACTGCTAATGTTGAAAGAGTATTTTCCACGATGAATTATGTGAAGAACAAACAAAGGAATAAAATGGGTGATGAGTATTTGAACAATTGTTTGGTCACATTTATTGAGAGGGAATTCTTCAGTCAAGTGAAAGATGATGACATCATTTGAACGCATCTTGGCCCCTAATGGGTTTTGGTGATTGGATGAAACACAAGATTACTGTGACTAACGTGTGTTTTGCAGAAACAGGGATGAGTTAGGTCACAGTAATGGCGATGATACGGGTATATGGAGTTCATGTCCCCTGGCGATAGAAATCGATTCGGTTTTCAAAGGACGGACGACGAAGACGGTGATAGGCTAGCGCTAAGTGTCACATGGTGTTGGAGGACACTTAGGTAGTCTTAGGTCTTTGTTTTTCCTTTGGCCATACTATAAAGGGGAGCGTGAATCAGTAGCTTGACCTAGATGAGTCTATTGAGGTAGGTGTGGTGCACACTTGTTATTTCATAGCCCTAGGTAGCTCAGAGAGAGCCCTTATGTCGTGAGGATGAAATGTCGTTAAGGCCACGTCGCGATCCGAGTTGGTTTTACCCTTGAAAAGGGCATCGGACGCTGGCCTGGTGGGCATCGGACGCGCGTCCGATGCTCACTAGACTTGAGTGTCTGATGCGTGGCATCGGACGCGGTGATGTTGTAACATCGGACGTGCATGTCCCACTGCTCACTTGTGAGTGAATTGTGAAGGACCGAGAATGCAAAAGCAAGGCGACCAGAGGGGAGGGGGGTGAATGGGAGCCTAAAAATTTCTCTCGAAACTTCAGCCTCTGTCCTAAAAATCAACCCCCAAAAGCTTCGATCGAAACATGATGCCCACGAACCTTGGAAGAGGGTGGATGATCCCTAGGATCACAGCGAGGCACCACCAAGCAAGAGCGAACCAAACACCAAAAGCTTCGGCTCAAGTTCAACCCCAAAAACCGACCCTCGAACGTAGATAGAGGGCTACGTCGAGAAATCTCCAAATACCTATGCTAACAAGGAGCAAAGATACCTAGAGAGGTTTCTTGGTTAACTCTAGGGCCAAACGAGAAGTTCGAAAACCAAGCGGAAAAGCCGGGAGGCAATTTGCACTGTCCAGGACAAGTCTGCGAAGTCCCGGACAGTCCGCGGGTATGGTCCCAAACTGTCCGCGGTACTGCCGGACTATCCGCGAAGAAGGGGCGGACTGTCCGCCGGCAAAATCCCCAAAATAGCAAGTCTGCTGAACACTTCTGCCCGACTCCCGGACTGTCCGCGAGTCCCAACGGCGGACTATCCGCCGGTCAAAAATCACTTGCCCGGCCGAACTGCGCAGCCACTAAATCGGCTGGAGCCCGACGCCCGGACTGTCCGCGGTTCACCGGCGGACTGTCCGGGAACACGCAGAGAGGGCGATTTCAGTCGCCTTCTCCCCAAATCTCCCCAAAATTGATCCAAATCAAAATCCCTTGATCTCAAACTTGGAAAAGATGATCACGAGGTAGTTAGGAGACTATCCCCAAGAAATCATCCGCTCAAATCAACTGAATCAACAAAAAATCAAAGGGGAAGGTGTATGAACCGAAAAAGCGCCACGAAAATTGAATCAACCTGATCTACTTGTTCGTGAGGAGTTAGATAAATTCCTTCGGTGGAAATGATCTCCTCACATCAAAGAACAAGTTGGTTCAAGTGGATTCGAAAAAGATGCAACGTAGAGGGAGATCGAGTGACAGGAAAATCGTGGAGAAACGAAGAACACGAAGAACAAATTCAAAACGCGAATCAAACCACAAATTTGCAACCGTGTGGCTACCACACGCTACAATAGTGAGATTACGGTCTCACTTCCTCAAAATCTCATGAACACAGAGGTATGGTTCTCTGCGGATCTCAGTAGCTACAGCAGGAATGTGGGAGAGCAGGAAACCCTAAGTGGAGAATAGCAAATGACTGAGATAGTTTGGGAGGTGGGTGTCTCCCCCTACTTATCCTAATTTTAAATCCCACTCTACCCCTACTAATTACAGAGCAAACCAATTAACCCTAAGGTTATTCTGGACCAACTCGAATTAGATGCTGATCCAACGGCCACGCCCGCACAATAGGTAGCTTCGCCTCGACGCGACCTCACCGATTGCCACCACATGCCGCCACCGCTCTACTCGTCCTTTTCACGGACCTCACCCCCGGTTTTGAGGCCGAAACCGGGAAACTTGTCTTCACGACCATCCCCCGGTTTTGAGGCCAAAACCGGGAAACCCGACGTCCATCGCCTGAGTTTTGTGGCCCAAACTCAGAAACCTGCCAGCGCCCAGGTTTTGAGGCCCAAACCTGGAAACCATCCTCAACCCGAGTTTTGTGGCCCAAACTCGGAAACCGGCTGCACCCAGGTTTTGTGGCCCAAACCTGGAAACCGTCCACCGGTGGGTTTTCTGTGGCTCAACCACCAAACCTACATCGTAGAGGGGATGCACCGCCCGTGCACCCCGTCCACCAACACGCTTCCTCAGGTCCTCGACCCGAGCAACACCGTGCCCCGCAAGTCTTCGCTCGTCGCTGTCCCAGGCTGTCAGCCACCACAGCTGATCCTCAGGCCACCGGTCCCTCAGTCCAAGCCTCACGTTCGCCCTTCACCGCTCCCGGTCCGTCGGCACGGCACGTCTCTACTTGACCTTCACCTTGCCTTCGATCATTGTCTCTGTGCTCGACACCTGCACAACACAAGCCAAAGAACATGCACATCAAACCAGTTGACAGTCACTCATCACTCAAGATCCGGCATACACCCATGTATCCGCAATCTCCCCCTTGATGAGTGCATTGTCAACTACCAACACAAATCGTATGAGAGTAGAAGAAGAAAGAAGAAGGAAGAGAGAGAACTCGACCAAATGACCCAAAAGCATAGCAAAAGCCGAAAGAAGGTCAAGTGGAAAAGCAAGACAACTTGGTCCCCAAAGACATGGGCAACGGCTCGACGCAACCAAGCAAAGCAAAGCTAGCCCTCAAGAAGAGGTAGAACAGGCTCAACACCGCTAGCACGAAAGCTCGATACCAATTGAAATATCAATTGAAATTCAAGCAAAATAGAGCTAGCCCTCAAAAAGAGGCAGAACGGGCTCAACACCGCTAGCGAGAAAGCTCGATACCAAATGAAAAACAGAAGAGCTCGATACCAATTGAAAAACATACTCACAAAGCAAAATTGCTAGTCCCTTAAGATAGAGGCACAGAGGCTCAACACAACTAGCATAAAATTGCTCCAAACCAATTGAAAACTCATCAAACGAAGCAAACTCCCCCTTCAATAATGCACACAACTAAGATAAGATATGATTTGTCAAAATTTCTCCCCCTTGGTTGATAATGCACTATCAAGCAAATTTCTCCTTTTTAAATGCATATGAGTCAGAAATGCAAGTTAGCAGCTTCAGGATTATATTCGATAGAATGAAAAGATGCTCTATAGAGTGCTGATCCGATGACTCAACAAAAAGCAATCATGCCAGCAAAGGGTCAAACTGATCACTAAATACGAAATATGAACATATGAGCAAAGTGAGCAGTTTGAAGTTATTCTGAAAAGATGTTCACCATAAATATAGCACTGAACATGTATAGACAGGAAGTCAAACAAGTGCTAAACATGTATACAAGGTGAACTACCCCTAGCAAAGTTCAATCATCATGCTATAGAATGAAACATAGACTTGTGTTTTTAGATTTTATCGGAGTTGCAGCGGTGAAAATACACAAGTTCAAAAATTCAGCATGTGATTGGGAGTGGTTGAAAGCTTGTCATTGCCTAACTTTTCAACCGAGCTAAGCCTATGCATATGCAATCAGAAGCTTAAAGCGTCGGTTTCGGTCATACACTACACGGCTCAAGTTTAACTCAAAGTGCAATGAGAAACAGTCTCGATACCGTGATGTGCTGACAAGCAATCCCATCTCGATCTTTTCAATTCACTTAAAACTTGGTTCAATTTTTATAACAGAATATGAACATACCAAACAAGTGAATGACTGAGAACTAGAGACATAGCAACCTAGCATATATGAAAAGCACAAGTGATTTCAACACATTCTACACATGCTAGTTGCTAATCTCAATGGTGAACAATTTCAAATTTTATGTTCATTAAGCATATTGACCATATACAAAATAGCTCAGCTCACAACATGTATCAGTGATCAGAAAGAGCATAAGCTACAAGTATCATCATATAGCATCAGGGCATACTAGATAGAGCATAGTTACATTCTAAGGAATATAGTCATGAAGCTCAGAAAAAGCAAAAAATGCATGATGTGAAGGACCGGAAGTACAAAAGCAAGGCGACCAGAGGGGGGTGAATGGGAGCCTCAAATTTCTTTTCAGAAACTTTTAGCCTCTGTCCCGAAAATCAACCCCAAGAGCAAACCTAGAGCTCCATAGAGTCCATGACCCTAGATGTAGGGTGGATGCTTCCAAGAAGCACAGCGGGACACTACTCGACTCTAGAAACCCTACGCAAAAATCCAAAACCAAATTCGAAGTCGGACGAACAAACTGCGGACAAAACAGTGTAGAAGACGCTACATCGGACGCTGGCCTGCGTCCGATGGTCAGGCACCGGACGCGTCCGATGCGAAAAGACCCTTTCTGGAACCTTACTGGACAACCATCGGACGCTGGCTACAGTGAACCTTCAGCGTCCGATGCTTAACCCTCGGACGCGTCCGATGGCAACGGACGGTCCGATGGTCAGCGTCCGATGCTCCTTCAAAAATGCAGACTTTTGACACGTGGCACCTGAGCGTCCGGTGCTAAGAACTCAGCGTCCGATGATCCCGACTCGAGCGTCCGATGCCCCCGAAACTGCACAGTTCTTCCACGGATTCAAACTGATCTCCTCCGAATCAAAAGCTCTAAGTCTTAGACTTGGTATGAGGAGTTCCAAGGAGGTTAGTGAGCTACCCCTAAGAGATCATGGCTCGAACCTAACTCCAAATTGGTGAATTGGAAGAATTCGGGGCAAGGGAGACACAAAACCGATTCGAAAAGAAAATTGACCGATCTACTAGCTCGTGAGGTTAGAGATGAAATCCTTCGGTGGAAAGATGCACCTCATGATCTAGAACAACTCAGTTCAAACGGAATCACAAAAGACGCAATGATGAGGGAGATCAACCAACAGGAAAATCGTGGAGAAAAGCAACCCGCGAAGAACAACACCAAAACACGAATCACAACCACGAATTTGCAACCGTGTGGCCACCACACGCTACAATCGTGAGATTATGGTCTCACTTCCTCAAAATCTCATGGACACAGAGGTATGGTTCTCTGCGGATCTCAGTAGCTACAACAGGGGTGTGGGAGAGCATGAAAACCTAGAAAGCAAATAGCAAATGGCTGAGATGGTTTGGGAGGTGGGTGTCTCCCCCTACTTATCCTAATTCTAATTCCCACTCTACCCCTAATTATTTACAGAGTGAACCAGCTAAACCCTAAGGTTATTCTGGACTAACTCGAAGTAGATGCCAATCCGACGGCCACGCCCGCACAACTGGTAGCGTTGCCTCGACGCAACCTCACCGATTGCCGCCACGTGCCACCACCGCTCTGCTCGTCCTTTTCACGGACCTCGCCCCCGGTTTTGAGGCCCAAACCGGGAAACCTCCAGTTGCCATTGTGGCTCCCCCAAACTAGGGCAAAAGACAACCCCTCCCGCCCCCTCCCCCTTCCCCCCTCCAACCTCGGCCTCACCCCAGGTTTTGTGGCCCAAACCAGGAAACCATCCACGGTGGTGTTTTTTGTGGCTCAACCACACAACAAACGGGCCCATAGAGGGGATGCACCGCCCGTGCACCCCGTCCACCGACACGTGTCCCCAGGTCCTCGACCGAGCAACACCGTGCCCCGCAAGTTCCCTCGTCGCTGTCCCAGGCTGTCAGCCACCACAGCTGATCCTTAGGCCACCCGGTCCCTCAGTCCAAGCCTCACGTCCGCCTTCAAGCACCCTCCGGTCCGTCGGCACGACACGTCTCTACTTGACCTTCACCTTGCCCTCGATCACTGTCTCCGTGCTCGACACCTGCACAACACAAGCCAAAGAACATGCGCGTCAAACCAGTTGACAATCACTCATCACTCAAGATCCGGCATACACCCATGTATCCACAATCTCCCCCTTGATGAGTGCATTGTTAACTACCAACACAAATCATAATGAAGATAGAAGAAGGAAGAAGAAGGAGAGAAAACTCAACCAAATGACCCAAAAGCATATCAAAGCCAGAAGAAGGTCAAGTCGAAAGAGCAAGACAGCTTGGTCCCCAAAGACATAGGCAACGGCTCGACACAACCAAGCAAAGCAAAGCTAGCCCTCAAGAAGAGGTAGAACAGGTTCAACACCGCTAGCAGGAAAGCTCAACACCAATTGAAATATCAGTTGACAATCAAGCAAAATAGAGCTAGCCCTCAAGAAGAGGCAGAATGGGCTCAACACCGCTAGGGAGATAGCTCAATACCAACTGAAGAACAGAAGAGCTCGACACCAATTGAAAAGCATACTCTCAAAGCAAGCAAAACTGCTAGTCCCTAGATAGAGGCACAGAGGCTCAACAACAACTAGCAAAAATCGCTCCGAACCAATTGGAAAAATGTCTCATACCAATTGAAAGTCCATCAAACAAAGCGAGCACACTCACTCCCCCCAATAGTGCACACAACTAGGACATGCATGATTTGTCAAATTCTCCCCCTTAGTTGATAATGCACTATCAAGCAAAGTTCTCCCCCTTCAAAATGCATATGAGTCAAAGAATGCAAGTTAGCAGCTTCAGGAATATAGTCAATATAATGAGAAGATGCTCTACAAAGTGCTGATCCAATGACTCTCAACAACAAGCATACATGCTAGCAAAGGCTCAAACTGATCACCAAATACGAAATATGAACATATGAGCAAAGTGAGCAGTTTTAGCCAAAAAGTATTCACCATCAAAATAGCACTAAACATGTATAGACAGGAAGTCAAACAAGTGCTAAACATGTATACAAGGTGAACTACCCCTAGCAAAGTTCAGTCATCATGCAATAGAATGAAACATAAACTTGTGTTTTCAAATTTTATCGGAGTTGCAGCGGTGAAATTACACAAGTTCAAACATTAGCATGTGATTGCGAGAGGTTGAAAGCTTGTCATTGCCTAACTTTTCAACCGAGCTAAGCCTATGCAGAAGCAATCAGAAGCTTAAAGCGTCCGTTTCGGTCATACACTACACGGCTCAAGTTTAACTCAAAGTGCAATGAGAAACAGTCTCGATACCGTGATGTGTTGACAAGCAATCCCATCTCGATCTTTTCAATTCACTTAAAACTTGGTTCTATTTAAAGCAGAATATGAACATACCAAGCAAGTGAATGACTCAGAACTAGAGACATAGCAACCTAGCATATATGAAAAGCACAAGTGATTCAACACATTCTACACATGCTAGTTGCCAATCTCAATGGTGAACAATTTCAAGTTTTATGTTCATTAAGCAAGTTCACCATTCATAAAATAGCTCAGCTCATGTATCAGTGATCAGTGATCAGAAAGAGCATAAGCTACAAGTATCATCATATAGCATCGGAGCATACTAGATAGATCATAATCACATTCGAAAGATTAATATACATGAAGCTCAGAGAGTAAAGATGCATGATGAAATGCAAAGACTAACCTATCAGAAACAAAACAAAAGAAAAAAGAGTCAGTCTATGATACAGTAACCAAAATGTTTCCCCCATCTAAAGGGGAAACACACACACAAGCTCACACCTCTCAACCTATTAAAAGTCGATTGGTCCAAAGGCTTGGTAAAAATATCTGCCAACTGATGATGAGTATCGACATGGCGAAGGTCGATATCACCCTTCTCAAAATGGTCTCGCAAAAAATGAAAGCGCACATCAATGTGTTTGGTCTTAGAATGCAGCACGGGGTTCTTAGCAACGCTAATAGCACTCGGGGGCTGTCACAAAGCAAAGGAACACGAGAAAAGCTCAGACCAAAATCACGCAAAGTGGCCATCGTCCAAAGCAACTGGGAATAGCAGCTAGCCGCAGCAACATATTCAGCCTCTGTGGTAGATTGAGCGACACTAGACTGCTTGCGAGAAGACCAGGATACAAGAGAAGAACCAAAAAACTGGCAAGTCCCAGAAGTGGACTTGCGCTCAAGTCGGCAACCAGCAAAATCGGCATCAGAATAACAGCAAAGGGAGAGGGTGGAGGAAGCTGAAGACCAAATCCCAAACTCAGGTGTGAAACGAAGGTACCTCATAATGCGCTTGACCGCCTGACGGTGAGAGGTACGCGGCGACGCCTGAAAGCGCGCGCAAAGACACACAATGAACTGAATGTCCGAACGTGTCGCCTACAGGTAGAGCAGCGACCCGATCATGCTTCGGTACTCCTTCTGGTCCACAGCTTCTCCATCCTTGTCCGCATCCAGGGCCGTCGTGGTCGACATGGGTGTTGGAAGAGGCTTGGCCTCACCCATATCGAACTTCTTCAATATGTCCCTAGTATACTTGCCCTGGTGCACAAACGTCCCTTCTCGGGATTGCTTAATTTGCATCCCGAGAAAGAAAGTCAACTCGCCCATCATACTCATCTCAAACTCCCTGCTCATAAGATCTGCAAACTTGGCAACCAAAGCGTGAGAAGAACCACCGAAAATGATATCATCCACGTAAATCTGGACCAAGAGAGTGTCTTTGCCTTGCTTGAGGAGAAAAAACGTTTTGTCTACACATCCCATTTTAAAACCCTTAGCAAGCAAAAAGGTTTTCAACCTATCATACCAGGCTCTAGGGGCTTGTTTCAAACCATACAAAGCTTTGTGAAGTTTTAAAACATGGTTTGGAAACTTGGGATTTTCAAAACCGGGGGGTTGTTTCACATACACCTCTTCTTCTATGTAGCCATTTAAGAAGGCACTCTTGACATCCATTTGAAAAAGTTTAAACCCTTTGGATGCAGCAAAAGCCAAGAGTATCCTAATTGCCTCCAAACGAGCTACAGGAGCAAAAGTCTCCTCATAGTCTATCCCCTCCTTCTGACTATACCCATGGGTTACAAGTCTGGCCTTGTTCCTCACAATGTGGCCATCCTCTCCTTGTTTGTTTTTGAAAACCCATTTTGTCCCAATAGGATTACAGTCTGGAGGAGGTGGAACCAAAACCTAAACCCGATTTCTCTCAAAGTTTTCTAACTCCTCATGCATGACATTGACCCAATCCGGATCAGATAAAGCGTGTCCAACATCTCGGGGTTCAAAATCAGCAACAAATGCAGAATGAGCAAAGTGAGAGATTTGTTGTGACCTTGACCGAGTGACACGTTCGTTGATGCTGCCGATCATCTGTTGAGGCGGGTGTTGGCGCTGAATGTGTCGTGGCACCTCCCGAGCTGAAGAAACCTCCCCCTCAACAGCAGTCGGTGCCTCCTCGGGTACAAAAGGTACAACCCGAGGTGGCGGATCCCACGGCCCCCAAGTAGTCGAGGAAGAAGGGTCGGGGCCGTGAGTCGACGTAGTAGAAGCCGATCCTAGCGGCACAGCAGGTGGAGGTGGTGCTGGGTCACCAGTGCCTTCAGCACCCTCGTCCTCATCATCAAAAAGAGGTTCACCAACCTTGTGATCACCTGCACGCTCAAATCTAGAAGAAGGACAAACCATGGTCTCGTCGAAGGTGACATCGGATGTCTCCATGACTCGGTTAGTATCAAGGTTAAGTACACGATATGCACGAGTATGAGTGCCATAACCCAAAAATACACCGTCAGAAGAACGAGACTCAAACTTGTCCAAGTTGCCTTTCTTGAGTATAAAACAGTGGCAGCCAAAAACTCTAAAATAACTCACTTTGGGTTGTCTTCCAAAACGCAACTCATAAGAAGTCTTTTTCAAGAAAGCTCGGAGAAAAATGTGATTGGAAATATAGCATGCAGTGTTCATAGCTTCTGCCCAATACCGCCTAGGAGTCCTATGCTCATCGAGCATCGTCCTGGCCATCTCAACAAGGGTCCGATTCTTTCTCTCTACAACACCATTCTGTGGTGGTGTGTAGGGGGAAGAAAACTGATGCTCGAAACCCAAAGAGTTACAAAACTTCTCAAAATCTGAGTTCTTAAACTCGGAACCATTATCACTACAGATAGCTCGTATCAAGTTCTTAGGGAACTCATTTTGAAGACGCAAAATCAGATTACGAGCAAAAGAGAAAGTCTCGGTTTCTCAGCTAAAAAGAAAACCCACGAATATATCGAAAAATCGTCAACAACAACAAGTACATACCACTTCCCCCCAACCGAGCTCACCCGAGCTGGACCAACAAGGTCCATGTGCAAAAGCTCTCCAGGGCGCTTAGTCATGACCTGAGTCACTAGATGGTGGGGAGCGGCAACCATCTTCCCATGTCTACAAGAATGGCAAACAAGATCCTTCTCCATGCACAACTTGGGCAATCCTCGGATTAGGCCAAGTGAGCTAAGCCTTGCAAGCAAGTCGAAGCTCAAATGTCCCAGCCTCCTATGCCACTTCCAAAGATCATAGGAGGAAGGACCAGCCACAAGACATCGAGAAATTCCAAATGACTCCGAGAAATTTGCGCGAAAGACTTTCCCAAAGGGCGAAATCAAACATACAAGATTGCCCTGAGGGTCTAAAATGCGACTGAGATTCGGTTTAAAACGAATCTCATAGTCATCATCAAAAAGTTGTGAAACAGAAAGAAGGTTAAAATGCAAGTTAGAAACAAGAGCAACATCACGCAACACAAAGTGCTCATTAACTCGCACCAACCCACGAGACAACACTTTACCTTTGCTATTGTCGCCGAAGGTGATAAACTCCTTTCCGGCAACAGGACTAAGACTGGAGAACCACTTGGCATTTTCGGTCATGTGCCTCGAGCAACCGGAATCCACCAACCAAATGTCCTCCAATCGTTTTACCTATATCAATAAAGAGACATAGTGTGAGCATAAGGTCCAACACTGGGGTGAGTAAAATAGGAAGAATACTGGTGTTGGGCCGGCTGCTCAAAAGATCGGTTAGTAGAAAAACCATTCCTAGCACGCCTACAGGGAAAGCGATCACCATGCACAGGAAAACGTGGTCTGCTAAGGGAAGAGCGTCCATCGCGATACTCAAAACGCGGTGGAGGGAAACGCTCAACAAAGCCACCGCCACGGGGTCCATATCCTACAAAACCAGGATTCCGCCGGGCAAAACCTCCCTGAGGCCTAGGACCTTGAGGCATTGGACCTCTAGGCCTAGCAGCTCTCCTCTGAACATTCGGCACATGTACATTATGGAAAGGATGGTACACGTCTGCATTGCTCATCTCCCTGGCACAACGCTCCTCTCTCTTGCGCCGAAAGCAAAACTCCCTCAAGTGTCCATCTCTCCCACAGTGCTCACAATGGTACCTCACCGCTCTCATAGGGGGTTGTTGGTACTCACGGTAGTGGGTGTGGATCACTTTGCCTTTTTGTGGCATGAGCTCCTCTTGGATAGGTGGCATGGTGTCTAGCTTGTTCTTGAGGTGGGTTGGTTTTGGAGCCCATGTCTGTTTCTTGGGTGGAGCCTTCGGAGGTTCAAAAACACCCCATCCTTGGTGTTAGGCTTAAAAGTCTCTTTGGGTGGAATCTTGGTTAGCTTGGGAGTAGTGGTGGAGTTGGGCTTCTCACTCGGGTTAAGACCACTCGACTCTCCAATCTTACCAAAAGATGAGGCACACTCAACACCCTGAGCAAAACCTACACCTGGACCTCCAGCAGCATGCTTAAACTGGGCAATCATCATCCCAAGCTGCGGCTCACCACAAGACACCCATGACAAGATGGTCCGAAGGTATGTGTTTTCTTCCTCGGTTTGCATCTTGTCATGCTTCACATTTGCTATCTCCATCTGCAAGCCCTCACACAAAGCGCACCTAGACACACAAGTGCTACCCGAGCTGGCCTTCTCAAGAGACACAATCTTGGCATTCTTCTTTGCCAACTCGGATTGCAAGCCTGCACAAGACTTGCATGCACCCAACAACACAGGTCTAGCCCGAAGCTCATCCACCTATCCAACCAAAGCAGCATACTTACCTCTCAAAGTGAGAAGGTCAGTCATGTGCTTGGTGCACATCTCACACTCACCCTCCTCAGAGACAACTACAGTGGACTTGGCAAACTCAAGCTCCTTCACCGTATCCTCCCACTTCTGCCTAAACTCCTTCCTCTCTCTAGCTGCACGCCTAAGCAACTTATCTTGACTAAGCAAAGCAGCAGTAAGCTTATCGACCTCAGCAGAGAGTTCCTTAGGAGTCTGAGATACCTGGGAGGTGTCATCTTCGTGAGAACACAAGGTTGATATGTGCCCTTGTGGTTCTCTTCCTGAGTGATGAGTGATCGATCAACGGGCAACATGTCTCTTGGCTGTGTTGATGTGCAGGTGCGGAGCTCGGGCAGTGGTCGAAGGTGAGGTGAAGGTCAAGTAGGGACGTGCCGTGCCGACGGACCGGGAGCGGTGAAGGGCGGACGTGGAGCTTGGACCGACGGACCGGGAGACCTAAGGACCAGCTGTGGTAGCTGGCACGTGGCGTTGACAAGCAAGAGCACATGGGGATGTGCGGTGCATCGGCCGAGTCGGGAGGAAGGTGATGGCGTCGTGACACTTGGCGGGAGGCCGAGAAGGATGGCGAATGCACTGTGCCCGGCGTGGAGGCTGGACATGCTCTGGCATCGGTGCTGGAACTCGGGGTGTGCGAACCACATCCCGTCTACGGCGCGGGTTTGGTAGCTGAGCCTCGAAAAACTACCCTCGACGGTTTCCGAGTTTGGGCCTCAAAACTCGGGGTGGCCGGTTTCCGAATTTGGGCCTCAAAACTCGGCGTGGACGGTTTCCAGGTTTGGGCCTCAAAACCTGGGCGCGCGAGTTTCTGAGTTTGGGCCACAAAACTCAGCCTGAGGACAGGTTTCCCGGTTTCAGCCTCAAAACCGGGGGAAGGCCCAGGTTTCCGGTTTCGGCCTCAAAACCGGGGGGAGGTCCGCAAAAAGGACGGTCGACGCGTGGCGGCGTGAAGAGGCTGGCGCGGCGGCGCAACTATTCGTGAGGTAGGCACGGCGGTCGATGGGGCGGCACGTGGCGGCATCCTGAGGCTTGCGTCGAGGCGAAGCTAAGGATGAGATGGGTGCGTGGCCGTCAGATCGGCAATCAGCAGAGTTGGACCGGGATACCCCTAGGGTTGGCCCCTTCGCTCTTGTATCTAGGAGTAGAAGGGGATTATTGTTTTAGGCTATAAATAAGAGAGGCACCCCTCCTCTCTCTCTATCCTTGCAGTCATTTGTTCCTGAGCTCTCTCTCTAGCCCCCGCTTAGGTTCTAATCATACCTCGCTGCAAGCGATCCGCAAAGACGAGAATCATACCTCTGTGTATTTGGATCTTTTGAGGAAACGAGACCGTATTCTCGTTGTCTCCTCGTGTGGAGCAATTTTGGCTGAAATCGAATCAATTCGCGTTTGTGTTCGCGTTCTTCGTGTTTTGCTTCTTCATCTCCCGGAGACTTGTCTCGTTCTCCCTCTCCATGAGATGATTTTCGATTCCACTTGAATCAATTTGTTCTTGGTCGTGAGCCCCTTCTTTCTACCGAAGGAATTCTCTCCTAACCTCACGAATCCATAGATCGGGTTGATTTCATGTTTGTTCTTCGTTCTCTCCCCTTTCCGGTGATCCTCGGATTTCTCTTGATAGGTTTGGTTTGGTGCGATGATTTCTTAGGATTAGCACCCCAACATGTAGAGGAACATCTGGGAGGAGTTTGATAGAAGTCCCTTTTGATTTGGTTGAGATCGAAGCGGATTTTGTTTTGAACCCGAGCAGTTTTGTGCTTCCTGGGTGTTGGCAGACAGTCCGCGTCTCTGACAGCGGACAGTCCGCGCATCGGGTCTTGGCCGGGTCAGTCGGGCACAGACCCCTGACTGTTCACTATAGAGTGAACGGCGGACGGTCCACGGTACAAACTCGCGAACAGTCTGGGACCTGTCCAGCAGACCTGCAGCACTGTTTGGTTTTTGCGTTTTTGCCGGCGGACAGTCCGGCTCCCAGTCGCGGACAGCCCGGGACTCAACGGCGGACAGTCCGGGATCCTGACCCCGGACAGTCCACGATTCTGCTGTTTGTGCAGTTTTGCTCCGAGGCTTCGGCAGTTGTTTTTGGTGTTTCTCCGGGGGTTCCGCTGTACCACTAGGACATCTCCTAGGGTATCCACCTACCTGTAGGTCGTGAACTCTTCGGTCGTTTCGAGTCATTATTTTTGGGGTGATTTTCTGGGACAAGGGCCATTCTATTCACGAGTTGAATTTGAGGCTCCCATTCACCCCCCCTCTGGTCGCTAATCCGGTCCTTCACATCGTCGTCGTTCCAAGGAGTCTCCTCCAGCTGGCTGTCGACCTCCTTGCCGAGGGCCATGGTGCAAAAACCCTCGTTGTCGGTGAAGAAGCAGAGGTCGTTCAGCTTGTCCTCGATCCTCTTCTTCTTCTCGGACTCGTCATCGCTTGAGGAAGCGGAGTCGTCATCCGAGTCGTCGACGTCGCTGAGCATGGCAAAGAAAGCACGCTGCTCAGCCTGGGCCTTCTCCAAGTACTTCTTCTTGATGTACTCCTTATTGAAGCCGCCCTTCCGCTTGTGCCTCGTGGGGACGTACTTCTCCTTGCGCTTGCCAGAGTCGTACTTGTGCCCGTGATCGCCCTTCCCAAAAGCTTGCTTGTTCTTCTTGGGACAGTTGGCGATGAAGTGGTCGGGGTCGCCGCACTCGAAACATCCAGAGCGTCCTCCTCTGCGGCGACGGTTCATGCGGTTGTTGTGGAACCACGAGAACCAGTTGGCAAGCAAAGCCAACTCGTCATCCCCCATGAACTCCAGCTGCTCCTTTGTGACAGAAAGAAGAGAAGAAAGTGCAAATCCTCCAGAGGGGTTAGCAGAAGAGCCAGAAAGCAAAGCCATCGATGGGCCAGAAGGATTCTCATAAGAAGCCCTCGTCATGGCATCAATCTCACTCGACTTGAGCTTACTGAAGAGCTCGTCGCACGTGAGAGTCTCATAGTTAGGCGACTCGATGATCGCCTGAACCTTTGAGTCCCACACCGACCGATCAAGAGTATGCAAAAGCTTGAGAGCCCTCTCATGATCGTCGAAAGGCAACAGCTCCTTGTTAGCCCTCATCCTGTTGACATTCACCTGAAAGCGAGCGAATAAACTTTCTATGCTCTCGCCAGGCATGTGTCGAAACTTCTCATACTCCCGCTTGTGCGACTCGTAGAGACGAGATTTGACTTGAGTGGTTCCCTCATGGAAGCGCATGAGGGTCACCCAAATCTCACGAGCCGTGGGGAGGTGAGAAACGCGATCAAACTCAAACATGCACAAACAGGAGAAAAGAGCATTACGGGCTCGGCTATTGGCATCGTGCTCATCGATTTGCAGCTAAGTAGCACGAGCAGCCAAAACCACGTAATCGGCATTGTTGCAAATCTCCTAGACAGAAGCACCCATGCTCTGAAGATAGGCCGACATGCGTATCTTCCAATACGCATAGTTCATCCCATCGAAAAATGGCGGTTTGCCCACGCCGCGATCCATGTCGCCATCTGTGGATCTGGAACCTGCTAAGGTGGAAGATCCTTAACCCACTCTGATACCAATTGAAGGACCGAGAATGCAAAAGCAAGGCGACCAGAGGGGGGGTGAATGGGAGCCTAAAAATTTCTCTCGAAACTTCGACATCTGTCCCAAAAATCAACCCCCAAAAGCTTCGATCGAAACGTGATGCCCACGACCCTTGGAAGAGGGTGGATGATCCCTAGGATCACAGCGAGGCACCACCAAGCAAGAGCGAACCAAACACCAAAAGCTTCGGCTCAAGTTCAACCCCAAAAACCGACCCTCGAACATAGATAGAGGGCTACGTCGAGAAATCTCCAAATACCTATGCTAACAAGTCGCAAAGATACCTAGAGAGGTTTCTTGGTTAACTCTAGGGCCAAACGAGAAGTCCGAAAACCAAGCGGAAAAGCCGGGAGGCAATTTGCACTGTCCAGGACAAGTCTGTGAAGTCCAGGACAGTCCGCGGGTACGGTCTCGGACTGTCCACGGTACTGCCGGACTGTCTGCGAAGAAGGGGTGGACTGTCCGCCGGCAAAATCCCCAAAACAGCAAGTCTGCCGAACACTTCTGCCCGACTCCCGGACTGCCCACGAGTCCCAACGGCGGACTGTCCGCAGATCCAAAATCACTTGTCCGGCCGAACTGCGCAGCCACTGAATCGGCTGGAGCCCGACGCCCGGACTGTCCGCGGTTCACCGGCGAACTGTCCGGGAACACGCAGAGAGAGCAATTTCAGTCGCCTTCTCCCCAAATCTCCCCAAAATTGATCCAAATCAAAATCCCTTGATCTCAAACTTGGAGAAGATGATCACGAGGTAGTTAGGAGACTATCCCCAAGGAATCATCCGCTCAAATCAACTCAATCAACGGGAAACCAAAGGGGAAGGTGTATGAACCGAAAAAGCGCCATGAAAATTGAATCAACCCGATCTAGTTGTTCGTGAAGAGTTAGATGAATTCCTTCGGTGAAATGGTCTCCTCACATCAAAGAACAAGTTGGTTCAAGTGGATTCGAAAAAGATGAAACGTAGAGGGACATCGAGTGACGGGAAAATCATGGAGAAACGAAGAACGCGAAGAACAAATTCAAAACGCGAATCAAACCACGAATTTGCAACCGTGTGGCTACCACACGCTACAATAGTAGATTACGGTCTCACTTCCTCAAAATCTCATGAACACAGAGGTATGGTTCTCTGCAGATCTCAGTAGCTACAACAGGGATGTGGGAGAGCAGGAAACCCTAAGTGGAGAATAGCAAATGACTGAGATAGTTTGGGAGGTGGGTGTCTCCCCCTACTTATCCTAATTCTAAATCCCACTCTACCCCTACTAATTACAGAGCAAACCAGGTAGACCCTAAGGTTATTCTGGACCAACTCGAAGTAGATGCTGATCCGACGACCACGCCCGCACAATAGGTAGCTTCGCCTCGACGCGACCTCACCGATTGCCGCCACGTGCCGCCACCGCTCTACTCGTCCTTTTCATGGACCTCGCCCCTGGTTTTGAGGCCGAAACCGGGAAACCTGTCTTCACGACCATCCCCCGGTTTTGAGGCCGAAACCGGGAAACCCGACGTCCATCGCCTGAGTTTTGTGGCCCAAACTCAGAAACCTGCCAGCGCCCAGGTTTTGAGGCCCAAACCTAGAAACTGTCCTCAGCCCGAGTTTTGTGGCCCAAACTCAGAAACCGGCCGCACCCAGGTTTTGTGGCCCAAACCTGGAAACCGTCCATGGTGGTTTTTCTGTGGCTCAACCACCAAACCGACGCCGTAGAGGGGATGCACCGCCCGTGCACCCCGTCCACCACACACCGCGTCCTCAGGTCCCCGACCCGAGCAACAACCGTGCCCCGCAGTCTTCGCTCGTCGCTGTCCCAGGCTGTCAGCCACCACAGCTGATCCTCAGACCACCGGTCCCTCAGTCCAAGCCTCACGTCTGCCCTTCACCGCTCCCGGTCCATCGGTATGGCACGTCTCCACTTGACCTTCACCTTGCCTTCGATCACTGTCTGCGTGCTCGACACCTGCACAACACAAGCCAAAGAACATGCGCATCAAACCAGTTGACAATCACTCATCACTCAAGATCCGGCATACACCCATGTATCCGCAAATTGAGGGTTGCATCATATGCTAGCATCGGACGCTGACGGCCAGCGTCCGATGTCCATGCAGAGAGGTTCCAGAGAGGGTAAAATCACATTGGACTCATCCTATGTGATGGCATCGGACGCTGCCCAGCGTCTAATGCTCCTTTAAAATGTCTGACAGGAAGTACAGCTGACCGTTGGGTCGAGGGCATCGGCGTGTCCGATGCCCCCGAAAACTGTGTTGTTCAGTGCTCTTTTGGATGGACGGTTGGGGGAGTATTTATACTCCTCCCCCTACTCCATTAGAGTGTTCTTGCCCATTCCATCTGCTGAAAAACACATTGTGAGTGTGAGAAAGAGCAAGAGCCCTAGTGAGGTTGTGAGAATTGCTAATCGAGAGAAATAGTGACCTCCTAGTGAGAATTGAGTAGCAAGTGTGCATCCATCCATCTCTTTGGCCTTGGCTTGGTCAAGTGAGAGTTCTAGCTTGTTACTCTTGGTGATCGACATCACCTAGACGGCTTGGTGGTGATCGTGAAGCTTGGTGATCATCCGGTGGCTTTGTGGATGACCCAAGGTGGTTTGTGACCGTTAATGAGCGATTCACCGGGCCAGAGTGGCGAAGAATCAGCTCATAGTGAGCACTTGATCCTTGCGCGGATCAAGGGTGCTATACCCTTGCGCGGGTGCTCCAACCAGGACTAGGGGGTGTGCCGACACCTCGATACCTCGAGAAAAAGTCATCGAGTCATTTCTACTCTCTTTACTTTCGCATTTACATTTGAGCAATTCAATTCCGCAATTTACTTGTTGTTCTTCCATATTTGAATTGTCATGCTAAGAGTAGAAATGGTGTAGAGATAGTCTTTTGTTCGGTAGAGTTTAGAGGAACACACTTCTAGGCACACAGGGGTTAATCGGGCTTGATAGGTTTTAATTCTTGCAAAAGTTTTAGAAAAGCCCAATTCACCCCCCCTCTTGGGCATCTTGATCCTTTTAATTGGTATCGAAGCCTCGTGCTATTGATTTAGGCTTAACCACCTAGAGTTAAGATGTTTGGAGGTGATGGACCACCTCCCATGTTGGAGGGAGACGACTTTCCATATTGGAAAATCCATATGGAGTCGTACCTAGAAGCGGTAGATGTCAAATGACGCCAAGCCGCGATCACCGGCTTTCCCAAGCCCAAGGAGGGCACAAGCCTCACTCCTAATGAGGAGGAAAATGAGAAGTGGAATGCAAAAGCCAAAAACATCATATTTAGAGGCATTTGCAAGGATGTGTTTAATCGTGTCCGGAACCACAAGGATGCCCATGAGCTATGGGATAACATTTGTGCGCTCCATGATGGAACAAAGAGTGAGCGTGAGGAGCGTTATCATTTCGTCATGCAAATTTTTAAATTCTTTTGAAATGCTTGCTCATGAAAGTGCAAATAAAATGTACTCACGCTTGAATGTTCTTGTAGAAGAGCTAAATGGACTTGGCCTCACACAAATGCAACCATCCGATGTGGTGAGGAAGATAATTTGTGTCCTTCCAATTGAAAAGTATGGACACATTGTGTAACACCCTAAATTTTTCTCTTATTTTAAATAGGCTAATATGATTTATTTTGATTTATTATGGCATTATAACATAGGCAAAATAAATAAATGTTGGGGAAATAAAATTTATGTTAGCCTAGCAACAAGTTGATGCATACATGCTGCTGCATTCTTTTGTTTGAGTGAAGTTTCAAATTTGAAATCTAGAATTCAAAATTCAGTTTGGAAAGGATTTGGAAAACCTTTTGCAAATAAAAGAAAAGAGCAAGCTTTTTCCTTCTTTCCCTTCTCCCAATTCCGGCCCGAAGGCCATTTCCTTTCTCCATCTCGGCCGCTACTTTCACGCCCTCCTCTTGCTCTGCTCGGCCTCCCACCCGCACCTGGCCGTCTCGCGCGTGCGCCCTCAGCCCAAGTTCGCGCAGCCTCACCTGCGCGCCGCTCCTCCTTCCCGCCGCGTGTGAGCCTGCAGCCCCCCAACCCTGCGCCACCCCGCGCTCTCGCAGCTCCGCTCCGCATCGCGGCTCGCTGACCGCCGGTCCCCGCGCTGCCCCTCGCACTGGTGCGCGCCGTCAGGGTCAATCAGGAGCAGGCGGACGGCCGACGCCGCCGCCGCATCGTCTGGGCCGCTTTCCTGGACTTATCCCGTTTAACTGCGCCTATAAGAGGACCCCACCTGCCGCCTTCCTTCCCATCTTCAAGCCACCAACGCCGCCACAGCACAGCCGCGAGCCCGCCGCCGCCGCGCCGCCGCTCTGCGCGTTTGTGTGCGCGGGATCTAATCTTATCCCGAGCTTCGCCAAGCCGTAAGGATGCCGCGGTGAGTTCTATTTCTCTCTGGTCATCTCCAGTCGCCTAATCGACCTCACCATCTTTTGCAGTTCTCCGGCCGCCAAAACTCGTCGTGCGCCCCTCCTCGATCGATCTCCGACTTCGATTTGTGGTTGGGTGAGCTCGCCATCCCTTCTCTCTCTCTCTCTCGGACCTTTTTCCCGTGTCGAATGGTAGCCGGAATGGCCGTGCAGAGTTCTCCGGCGAGCTCCTAGCGCGCTGTGCATGGCGCTCCGCCGCGCCGGACCTGTGCAAGCCGGCGGCGCCCGCCCCACCCCCTTTGATTAGATCTGGACCGTTCAGATTAGATCGGACGACCGAAACGCGCCGATACCCTTTCGCTGGCGGTTTTGCATAAGAACCCCTCGGTTTCCATCTAATCAACCCGCAGTCCCTGACCAGCGCAGTTAATCCGAATTTTCGATTTATTTTATTTCGAAAATGTTTGATCTAATTATAGAACTGCCACTACATCATTTTGTCTATATCTTGCACATTTTAACTCTGTTTTGATCCATTCAAATTGCGTTAGTTTCGTAATTTTGTGCTCTACGCAGTAGTACCACTGTAGATTAGATTCGCAAAAGTTTTATTTCACGTTTAAGTCAGTCTCGTTTAGGCCTTTTATAATCTTGTTTAGGCCGTAACTTCCGCGTTTTAAATCCGATTTCGGTGATCCAAACGTTTATGTGATCGTAGTGACATATGGATCTGTTTTACAACTTTTATTTATTTATTTAAATCTGCTGGTGTACTGTTCTAATGTTAGATCTGTTTGCAATGCATGTGTGTGCGTGGATGCTTGTATGTTGCGTTGTATTCGAGTTCAGACGGTGAGCAGTACGTGGGTGACCAAGATCAGATCTACTACGACCAGCAGGAGGACCAGAACAAGGAATACGCGGACCAAGGCAAGTATACATGGGATCATCCTTGTTACCTACGCACTTCAATCTACCAATCATGTGCATGTGTCAAATGATAACCATAGGTTTTAACTAGATGTTCAACCTGTACCTTGCTACCGTGGGATATGTGCATTTGGGTAGATCTGCTAGTGCTGTAAACCTATAACTATGATCTAATAAAATGATTAATGATATGCGCAACGTCTGTTCTTATCTTGTTCTTGGTAATGTGAACCCCGGGCGTGGGAGCCTTCGTGCTCTTGGCCCTCCCTAAATGATCTTCTGTCGGCAAAAGCTAGGACATACAGTACAACCGTGAGGGCTACATGGCTCTGGTTTTAGTTGGTTCGAGGACCTCTCCTCGCTTGATGGTGGTTACCCGAAAGGGCACAAAGGGGCTCGCCGACTCGGGTATAGGACGGCCGCCTGATCTCATGTGTATAGCCGAGAAGGAATGTGCCATCGGAAAGGGGTGTTCCTATATCTGCTTGCCGATTGGAAACCTAGTGGCCACTATCTTGTTAGGGGAACCTCGAAAGACTTCATATTGTACCCTGCCGCACTTCCTTGGAAGAGGTGATATGGGATTTGCAACCCCTGGCATATGGGATCACGGCTCACGGGTAAAGTTGTACAAACTCTGCAGAGTAATAAAACTGGTATATCAGCCGTGCTCACGGTCATGAGCGGCCCGGAAAACTCACAGGCTAATAACTTAAACGAAATTTACTTTTGTTCACGTTACTATCATATTTGTGATTCTGATGATGTTGCCATATTATTACTCATGTGGTTTAATTGGGTTTGCAAGCACAACTTGATGACTACTTAAAGCTAAAATCTTGACCAACTAAAAGTGCTAATCGCAGTAAACCAGTGTCAAGCCTTTTGAGCTGCATAACCCCATGTTGCTTGTTGAGTACGAGATGTACTTACGCTTGTTATACTTTCTTCTTTTTGGATAAAAATCCCGGATGGGTAACAGATGGATTTGAGTATGAGCAAGATAAGTTTCCAGAGGATTACTAGTCTTGTGGATCACCAGTCGACGTCCCTGTGGAATGAAGCTTCGTCGAGAGTTATTTATCTTCCGCTTGTTTATGTTTAGTTCTATTTGATGAGTTGTAATAATAACGCTATGTATTGAGCACAGTGATGATGCCTTCGTTGTAATTTGTCCCTTATGTGTGCGACTGTTTCCTGGGCGCACATAAGTTTATACATTCCATTTTGTTCTTAAAATTGGGTGTGACAAATTGGTATCAAAGCCGTGTTGACTGTAGGACGCAAGCCTAGGTAGAAAGGGTCGTGTTAGTCTCTTTTTATTCTTCTGGATCTTGCTTTTGCATTTTACTCTTGTTAATTGTCAAAATTTTATTCTGCTTCCTCATATTCTATTATAAAATTATTGATCTAACCTCAACTTATCCTTAAAACTTTGATAGATGCCTCGTGCCAAGAAGACTACCCGCATCAGCACCGGAGGACAGCTTCCACCGATGGTCTCCTACTTGCCTCAGGAAGATGACATCATCATGATCTCTGATGATGAGGAGGAGATGGAGCCCATGGAGGAGGAGCCCGTGGAGGATATGGTGTTGGTCCATGACATCACTGGACGTGACGGCGAGGAATGGTACCTGACACCAGATGCATCACCAGAGTACACCTCCGCTCCAGCACCTGCGCCAACACCTGCTCCAGTACCTGCTTCAGCACCTGCCCCGACGCCGACACTGACGCCGCTGCCGACACCGACACCGACGCCACTGCCTACACAGACACCTGCACCTGCGACGGCACCACCAGTTGTACCGGTGTACCCCGTGGTGTCTACACGTACACCGACTCCGTCGCCATCTCCTGTGCTGCCGGAAGATGACGAAGCGGGCTGGCGCCACAGGACCCTATTCCCAAAGCCCTCCGGCACTGCCTACTACCACAAGCTGCTGATGGAGATGTTGGGGAAGTACTACCCCGACTTGAAGGCCAAGTTTCGCTACATGAGTGTTGAGCATTACCACCCAGTGGAGGCTACCCGCTGGGAGACTTTCTTGACCATCACCTCCTGGAATGAAGGTCTGGACTCCGAGCAGCATGAGTCTACCCACACCCATGGGGCCAGACGTCAAACACTGCACTCCAGCTTAGAAGATGCTGCAGAGGTGGCTTACTTGCATTATCATGGTCGTCGTTTCGAGGCCATGAGGCATGACAAGTACAGGTACCTGCCGCGCAACAGACCTGAGGAGGACACTTGGGCTGTGTTGATGCCCCCTGGTGTCAACCCCGCCTTGGATGCTGCAGTGGATCACCTGTGCGAGGTGCAGGTTCACAAGGACAACCTGATGATTGAGCTAGGCAATGCTCAAGCTGCTGCATGGCGACATCAAGATGAGATCGACCACCTCAGGGCATAGCTAGGGATGCCCCCACTCTACAAGGAGAATGAGGAACCTTACACCTACACCGACACAGCGCCATAGACTAGTGCCATGCTTTGTAATAATCGTTAATAGTTCGATAGTCGTGTCTTATTAGTGAGTTTTGGAACTTGTTGATCATTTGCTTATCATTATGAACATGTTTGATTTGGATCTTTCTATGATTGTGAGATTGTGGGCTTGTCCGCATATCTCTTAGATAAGTTTTCATATGAGTTAGTATAGTTTCTGGGTTTTCGTATATGCTGTTTCTGCTGTTCTGCTTGGAGCAGTCTGCGTTCTTTTCGACATATCTCCAGATCTATAGGACCAAATACAGTGAAATTTTATGGAAAACAACTAGACTTCCATATCTAACAAACCCCATTGGAATCACCTAAAAAGCATTTTTCGTTTGTGAGATATGGTTGTCGCAAGTTAAGGTTTCTGCGCAGTCTGGAAGACAAAACAGTTTCGCTTGTGTACTGTTTTTGGGTAAGATAACGACAGAATCTGGGAACATGACCTGAATAAAAGTTGTATATAATTTCAGTATCTTTCCAACAGTTTAAAAAACGCCTTAATCCGATATCTGGAACTCGAGATATGACTGATTTAACTGACTGTTACTGCTGAAACCGTTTCACTTCTATTCCATATGCTTACCCCAATGCTACTCTCTGATCACTAAATGAAATTGCATATTTTTGGAACACAGATGGCTGCCAGAGGAGGTGGTATTGGAGGTGGACGTGGACGTGGACGTGGACGTGGCCGTGGTCGTGGAGCACCTGTGAATCCACCACCACCACCACCACCAGTGGACATCCAACAGCTGATGGGCATCCAGGCCCAGTTTATGCAAACAATGATGCAACACCTGCACAACCAGCCAGCAGGAGCACCACCGCCGTTGCATGTGAGGGACAAGAGGGGAGAGTTCCTGAAGGGGCACCCTCCAGTGTTCACCCACGCAGTAGATCCACTGGATGCTGATGATTGGCTGCGAGCAGTTGAGAAGCAGCTGAACATAGCTCAGTGCACCGACCTCGAGAAGGTCCTATATGCATCAGGGCAACTTCAGGGAGCTGCCCAGGATTGGTGGGAGTCTTTCGAGTATGGACGTCCCAACAATGCACCTGCACTCACCTGGCAGGAATTCAAGCAAACGTTCCGCTCCTATCACATACCGGATGGTCTAGTGGAACTGAAGCAAGAAGAGTTCAGGGCCCTGAAGCAAGGGTCAATGTCTGTGGCAGAGTACCGTGACAAGTTCTCACAGCTGTCACGTTATGCTCCCAATGATGTGGCAGAGGACAAGGACAAGCAACGCCGCTTCCTAAAGGGGTTGCAGGATGGCCTACAGCTTCAGCTTATGGCCAATGTATATGCTGATTACCAGACACTGGTCAATCGCACTATTGTCATAGACAATAAGCGCAAGGAGATGGAGGCCAAGAAGAGGAAGTTCTTGGGGCAGTCATCCAGCAACAACACTCGCCCCCGCATGAATCCTCCACCCCAACACCAGCTGCGTATTCAAGGACCCCCGAATCAATGGGGAGGTGGACAGAACCAGCAACGGAATCAGTTCCAACAACAACGTCAGCAGAAGCAGATGCAGGGAGGTCAACAGGTGCCTCGTCAGGGAGTCCCTGCCAACAACTCAGCAAGAGGGGGAGCTCCAAATAACCCCAATGTGTGTTTTCGTTGCGGAGAGCAGGGACACTATGCCAACAATTGTCCTCGAAAGCAGAATCAACCCGCACCTCAAGGGCAGAACAACCAGAAGGGGAACCACCAGAGGGTGGCACCTAATGTTGGACGTGTGAACCACGTGGCTGCTGAAACTGCACAGGAGGCGCCAGAAGTAATGATGGGTACGTTTAGTATCAATTCCATCCCTGCTACAGTTCTTTTTTATTCTGGTGCTTCACATTCTTTCATCTCGCAAGATTTTGTTAGAATACATAGTGTGCCTTTGTGTGCCATGAACAACCCTATAGCAGTAAATTCACCTGGGGGTTATATGAGAGCTGCTTATCAGTGTCTTTCAACTAGTGTGAGTCTAAGGGGGTAGAGTTCCAAGTGAGACCCATCGTGTTGAGAACAGCGGGAATCAATATAATTCTGGGTTTGGATTGGATGAAACAACACCGGGCAGTGATCCAGTGTCAGGAGAGGCTAGTGGAGTTGACAACTCCTAGCGGAGACAGGATCAGTGTTGAGGTGCTAATGAAAGAGCAGCCAACGGCTGTGGTGAATCAGTTAAGGGAAGACACCCATCCACAAGATCGGCTGTTGGAAGAATTCCAGGATGTGTTCCCCGATGATCTGCCAGGTATGCCACCTGACCGTGATGTTGAGTTTATTATTGAGTTATTACCTGGAACTGCACCTATAGCTCAAAGGCCATATAGAATGGGGGTAGATGAACTAGAAGAATTAAAGAAACAATTAAAAGAGTTACAAGAAAAGGGTTTCATTCATCCTAGTTCCTCACCTTGGAGGTCACCAGTTATTTTTGTTGATAAGAAGGATGGGGGCCAGCGTATGTGTGTTGATTATCGGACCCTGAATAGAGTCACATTTAAGAACAAATATCCTCTGCCTAGAATTGATGACCTGTTTGACCAGTTAAAAGGTGCTTGTGTATTCTCTAAAATCGATCTTCGATCGGGGTATCACCAGATCAAGATTCGAGCTACTGATATCCCTAAGACAGCCTTTGTTACTAGATACGGGCTATATGAGTATACTGTTATGTCTTTTGGATTGACCAATGCCCTGCACACTTTATGTACATGATGAATAAGGTTTCATGGAGTACCTAGATCTGTTTGTGGTAGTGTTCATCGATGACATTTTAATATATTCTAAGAATGAGGGGGAACATGCAGAACACCTAAGATTGGTTTTGCAGAAACTCCGTGAGCATAAGTTGTATGCAAAAGGAGTAAGTGTGAGTTTTGGTTGAGAGAAGTTGCTTTTCTAGGTCATGTTATCTCTAATGGAGGAATAGTTGTGGACCCAAGCAAGGTTAAGGATGTGTTGGATTGGGATCCACCTGTGGATGTAAGTGAGGTTCGTAGTTTCCTGGGGATGGCAGGATACTATCGACGGTTCATTGAGGGGTTTTCTAAAATAGCTAAACCTATGACCGCCTAGTTAGAGAAAAATGCCAAATTTCTATGGACTGATAAGTGCCAAGCCATCTTTGAGGAGTTGAAGAAGAGGTTGACTATAGCTCCAGTTCTAGTCTTACCTGATCTGAGTAAGAAGTTCTCCATCTACTGCGATGCTTCTCGTATGGGCCTGGGATGTGTTCTGATGCAGGAAGGTAGAGTTGTTGCTTATGCATCAAGGCAGTTGAGGAAGCATGAGTTGAATTATCCTACTCATGATCTGGAGTTAGCCGCAGTGGTTCATGCACTGAAGATTTGGAGACACTATCTTATAGGACATCCTAGTGATATCTTTACAGATCACAAAAGTCTGAAGTATATTTTCACTCAGCCAGATCTGAACCTAAGGCAACGCCGATGGCTAGAGTTAATTAAGGACTATGACCTGGAGGTGCATTATCATCCAGGGAAGGCCAATGTTGTAGCAGACGCCCTGAGTAGGAAGAGTCATGTGAATGAGCTCTTAGTCACAGAGTGGTCTGAGAAGTTATGTGAGGAGATGGCATATCTGAATCTGGGTTTTGTCACTAATGCAGTGGAGATGGAAATAATGCCAACACTTGAGAAGGAGATACGTCAGGCGCAACTGCAGGATGAAAAGTTAAAGGAGATATCTAAGAATATAGTACTTGGGAAGGCACCCGGTTTTAGGCTAGATGATGATGGTACCTTGTGGTTTGGTAAGAGAATCTGTGTACCTGATGTGAAGTCCATTAAGGAGGCTATCTTGAAAGAGGCACATGAGTCAGCCTATTCCATTCACCCGGGTAGCACTAAGATGTATTTGGATCTGAAAGAAAAGTATTGGTGGTATGGTCTGAAAAGAGATGTAGCAGAATATGTGGCAATATGTGATACCTGTCAGAGAGTCAAGGCTGAACATCAGCGACCTGCCGGATTACTGCAACCTATGAAAGTACCGGAATGGAAATGGGAAGAAGTGGGTATGGATTTCATAGTTGGTTACCTCGCATCCAACGAGGTTATGACTCAATTTGGGTGATCATGGATAGGCTAACCAAGGTAGCTCATTTTCTACCAATCAAGACCACTTATACAGGAGCAAGATTGGCAGAGCTATATATGGAAAGGATAGTGTGTCTACACGGAGTGCCTAAGAAGATTGTATCAGATAGAGGTACCCAGTTTACATCTCACTTTTGGCATGGGATCCACAGAGCCTTGGGTACGACATTGAATTTCAGTACTGCTTATCACCCCCAGACCGATGGACAGACTGAGCGGACCAATCAGATTCTAGAGGACATGCTAAGGGCCTGTGCTCTGCAGTATGGAACCAGTTGGGACAAAAGTTTGTCATATGCAGAGTTCTCCTACAACAATAGTTACCAAAAGAGCCTTAAAATGGCACCATTTGAGGCCTTGTATGGAAGGAAATGTGGGACCCCGTTGTTCTGGAATCAAACAGGGGAGAGCCAAGTGTTCGGACCAGATGTGCTCAGGGATGCTGAGGAACATGTGAGAAAAATCAGGGATAATTTGAGGATAGCCCAGTCCCGACAGAAGAGCTATGCTGACACTCGTAGAAGGGACTTAACCTTTAAGGTAGGAGACTTTGTGTACCTAAAAGTAACTCCTATGCGCAGTATAAAGAGGTTTAACATGAAGGGCAAGTTAGCACCCAGATATGTGGGACCATTCCAGATTTTAGAAAGGCGTGGGGAAGTGGCATACCAGTTGGAGTTACCAGCGAGTTTGTCAGGAGTACACGATGTGTTCCATGTATCTCAGTTGAAAAAGTGTTTACGGGTACCAGAGGAATAGATACCGCTAGAGGAACTAACTGTGAAGGAAGATCTGACATATAAGGAGTACCCAGTGAAAATTTGGAGACAGCTGAAAGGATTACCAGGAGCCGTGCTATTAAGATGTGCAAAGTGCAGTGGAATCGGTATACCACAAAAGAGGCTACATGGGAAAGAGAGGATGAACTCAGAAAGGCTTACCCGCAGTTGTTCGAGTAAGCGTCAGCCGAATCTCGAGGACGAGATTCATGTTAAGGGGGGTAGGTTTGTAACACCCTAAATTTTTCTTTTATTTTAAATAGGATAATATGATTTATTTTGATTTATTATGGCATTATAACATAGGCAAAATAAATAAATGTTGGGGAAATAAAATTTATGTTAGCCTAGCAACAAGTTGATGCATACATGCTGCTGCATTCTTTTGTTTGAGTGAAGTTTCAAATTTGAAATCTAGAATTCAAAATTCAGTTTGGAAAGGATTTGGAAAACCTTTTGCAAATAAAAGAAAAGAGCAAGCTTTTTCCTTCTTTCCCTTCTCCCAATTCCGGCCCGAAGGCCATTTCCTTTCTCCATCTCGGCCTGCTAACTTTCTTCTCTGCAGGCCGCTCCCTCCTCCACCTTGGGCCGTCTCGCGCGCGCCTCGGCCCAGTTCGCCAGCCGCAACGCTGCCGCCTCCGCCCTCCCTTCGCGCGTGCCCAAGCCAGCGGGCCAGCCCAAGCCGTGCGCAAGCCGCACGCTGCAGCGCTCCGCTCCACTCGAGCGGCGAGTCGCTGACCGCCTGGTCCCGCGCTCACGCCTCGCTGACTGGTGCGGCCCGCTCGTCAGGGTCATCCCCAACCTCCCGGAGGAATCGGGGACGAACTCCGCCGCCGCATCTTCATCCCGTGTCGGCTTTCCATGGAGGTCTGGGACTTATCCCGTTTACCCTGCGCCTATAAAGAGGACCCATCCACCTGCCGCCTTCCTTTCCCATCTTCAAGCCACCAACGCCACCGCACCAAGCTCCGAGCCGACGAAACCCTAACCGCCGCCGCCGCCGAGCTCCTCTCTGCGATTCGACGTGTGGCCGTCGGATTCAATCTTATCCCGAGCTTCGCCAAGCCGTAAGGATGCCGCGGTGAGTTCTAATTTCTCTCTGGTCATCTCCAGTCGCCTAATCGACCTCACCATCTTTTGCAGTTCTCCCGGCCGCCAAAACTCGTCGTGCGCCCTCCTCGATCGATCTCCGACTTCGATTTGTGGTTGGGTGAGCTCGCCATCCCTTCCTCTCTCTCTCTCTCGGACCTTTTCCCGTGTCGAATGGTAGTCGGAATGGCCGTGCAGAGTTCTCCGGCGAGCTCCTAGCGCGCTGTGCATGGCGCTCCGCCGTGCCGGACCTGGGCAAGCCGGCGGCGCCGCCCCCACCCCCTTTGATTAGATCTGGACCGTTCAGATTAGATCGGACGGCCGAAACGCGCCGATACCCTTTCGCTGGCGGTTTTGCATAAGAACCCCTCGGTTTCCATCTAATCAACCCGCAGTCCCTGACCAGCGCAGTTAATCCGAATTTTCGATTTATTTTATTTCGAAAATGTTTGATCTAATTATAGAACTGCCACTACATCATTTTGTCTATATCTTGCTCATTTTAACTCTGTTTTGATCCATTCAAATTGCGTTAGTTTCATAATTTTGTGCTCTACGCAGTAGTACCACTGTAGATTAGATTCGCAAAATTTTTATTTCACGTTTAAGTCAGTCTTGTTTAGGCCTTTTATAATCTTGTTTAGGCCGTAACTTCCGCGTTTTAAATCCGATTTCGGTGATCCAAACGTTTATGTGATCGTAGTGACATATGGATCTGTTTTACAACTTTTATTTATTTATTTAAATCTGCTGGTGTACTGTTCTAATGTTAGATCTGTTTGCAATGCATGTGTGTGCGTGGATGCTTGTATGTTGCGTTGTATTCGAGTTCAGATGGTGAGCAGTACGTGGGTGACCAAGATCAGATCTACTACGACCAGCAGGAGGACCAGAACCAGGAATACGCGGACCAAGGCAAGTATACATGGGATCATCCTTGTTACCTACGCACTTCAATCTACCAATCATGTGCATGTGTCAAATGATAACCATAGGTTTTAACTAGATGTTCAACCTGTACCTTGCTACCGTGGGATATGTGCATTTGGGTAGATCTGCTAGTGTTGTAAACCTATAACTATGATCTAATAAAATGATTAATGATATGCGCAACGTCTGTTCTTATCTTGTTCTTGGTAATGTGAACCCCGGGCGTGGGAGCCTTCGTGCTCTTGGCCCTCCCTAAATGATCTTCTGTCGGCAAAAGCTGGGACATACAGTACAACCGTGAGGGCTACATGGCTCTGGTTTTAGTTGGTTCGAGGACCTCTCCTCGCTTGATGGTGGTTACCCGAAAGGGCACAAAAGGGGCTCGCCGACTCGGGTATAGGACGGCCGCCTGATCTCATGTGTATAGCCGGGAAGGAATGTGCCATCGGAAAGGGGTGTTCCTATATCTGCTTGCCGATTGGAAACCTAGTGGCCACTATCTTGTTAGGGGAACCTCGAAAGACTTCATAGTGTACCCTGCCGCACTTCCTTGGAAGAGGTGATATGGGATGTGCAACCCCTGGCATATGGGGATCACGGCTCACGGGTAAAGTTGTACAAACTCTGCAGAGTAATAAAACTGGTATATCAGCCGTGCTCACGGTCACGAGCGGCCTGAAAAACTCACAGGCTAATAACTTAAACGAAATTTACTTTTGTTCACGTTACTATCATATTTGTGATTCTGATGATGTTGCCATATTATTACTCATGTGGTTTAATTGGGTTTGCAAGCTTATATTGTTGGTGATTGGCTCACCGACATTGACTCCTCCGGTGGCTCATCTAATGAAGATAGTGATGATGGGAAGGAGAAGGTGGCAGCTCTAGTCATTGGGACCTCTACACCACCACCACCACCATCGCCATCATCCTCTACACACCTATGCCTCATGGCTAAAGGTGACCGGAAGGTACAAAGTGATGATGACTCTAGTGATGATGAAAGTGATGGTGAATTTGAGGCACCTTCTTATGATGAACTTGTTGCATTGCTAAACAACTACTCTAAAATCATAAGAAAGACTAGAGCTAAAATGAAAGGCTTGTTCATGATAATGAATCTCTTGTTGAAAAGTACAAAAATGCCATGCATGCTAGTGATGAGTTACAAAATGAACTTGCTACTATGTCATCTTCCATCAAGGAGCTCAAGTCCTCTAACAAGGAGCTCAAACTTAAAAATGAGAAACTTGATAAGATGCATAGTGACCTAAACACTAGCTATGCTTTGCTCAAAGAACAATACACTCAAGTTAAAGTTGATCATGATGCTCTCACTATTGCTTATGATATGCTTTCTCATGAGACACATGATGCCCCTAACCATGTTGTTAAGTGTGACATAACAACATCTTGTGAGGACTTGGTTAGTGAGCATGATGAGCAAAGAGCTAGTAGCAAGGGCAAGAAAGTGGTTGTGACCGAACACTATGATGACTATGTCAAGATCAAGAGTGAGAATGCAAAGCTCAAGATTGATCTAGAGAAGCTAGCAACCACCAAGCAAGTTGTCATTCAAACTCATGATGAAGATTATAGCATGACACTTGAGCTTGACATGTTGAAAGAAGAGAACAAGAGATTCAAGATGGAGAGGGATTACAAGATGACACCATCCCAATTGGAACTAAAAAAGAGAATGACAAGCTAAAGAAGGAGAAAGAGCACCTTACCATTGGGTTGAAGAACTTCAGCAAGGGTCAATGTCCTCAAAGTGAGCTACTCATGAACACCGTGATGAAGACAAATAGAAATGGTATTGGTTATCTTGAAGAGAAGATGAAGCAACGCAAGAGCATCACAAAGCCAAAGAAGAAGAAGTTGGGAAGATGCTTTGAGTGTGGAAAAGAAGGACACTTTGCTCATAATTGTGAAGAACCAAAACCCACACCCTTGCCCAAGTATGCTAGGCCCTTTGCTTTCAATGCTCACTACATGCTTAGACAAGATTCTAGTGGCAAAGTGAAAGTCATGTTCATGGGGCCTCCAAACAAGAATAGGCCAAAACAAATTTGGGTTGCAAAGTCACTTGTAGAGAAGGTTAAGGGGCCTCAACAAGTTTGGGTCACAAAAGCTCAAGCTTGATTACTTGTGTGTGTAGGTGAACTACAAGACCGGTGGATCTCATTGGGTGATTGATAGTGGTTGCACACAACATATGATCGGTGATCCCCGGATGTTCACCTCACTAGAAGAGAATGTCAATGACCAAGAAAATATTACATTTGGTGACAACTCAAAGGGCAATGTCAAGGGTTTGGGCAAAGTGGCAATATCCAATGATCATACAATATCAAATGTGCTTCTAGTTGCTTCATTGAGCTTCAACTTGCTATCCATTGGGGAACTTTGTGATCTTGGCTTTCAATGCTTATTCACTAAGAAAGAAGTGGTTGTGACAAAAAAATATGATACACAAGTGATATTCCAAGGCTTTAGATACAACAATCTCTATCTAGTGGACTTCTCCTCCAAAGATGCCAACTTTAAGACATGTTTGTTCACTAAGCAATCTCTTGGTTGGCTATGGCATAGAAGATTAGCACATGTTGGAATGAACACTCTCAACAAGCTATTGAAGAAGGATTTGGTTAGAGGCTTGAAGGATGTCAAATTTGAGAAGGACAAATTGTGTAGTGCATGTCAAGCCGGCAAGCAAGTTGCAAACACTCATCCAACCAAAGCCTTTGTATCAACATCAAGAGAGTTAGAGCTACTTCACATGGATCTATTTAGGCCAACAACATATGCTAGCTTGGGTGGAAATCTCTATTGCCTAGTGATTGTTGATGACTATTCAAGATACACTTGGGTGTTCTTTCTTCATGACAAATCTGAAGCAACCCCTTCATTCAAGAAGTTTGCCAAGAGAGCCCAAAATGAGTTTGACTTGAAGATCAAGAAAATAAGAAGTGACAGTTTGACAACACCCACATTGAGCAATATTGTGATGAAGTCTCCGCAACTTACACACCACAACAAAATGGGGTAGTTGAGAGGAAGAACCAGACACCGATCACCCTAGCAAGAACAATGTTAGATGAGTACTCTACACCGGAAAGATTTTTGGCGGAAGCAATCAACACTGCATGCTATGCATCCAACCGATTGTTCCCCCATCGTCTCCTTGGCAAGACCCCCTATGAGCTACTCAACAACAAGAAGCCGGATGTATCATTCTTTAGAGTGTTTGGTTGCAAATGCTACATCTACAAGAAGCGCCAACACCTAGGGAAGTTTCAATGCCGTTGTGATATTGGTTTTCTTGTTGGTTACTCATTGAAGTCCAAAGCATATCGAGTATTCAACCATGCCACCGGGATGGTAGAAGAAATATATGATGTGGAATTCGATGAATCTAATGGCTCTCAAGGAGAGCATGAGAATCTTGATGATGTAGGTGATGAACCATTGACGGAAGCAATGAAGAACATGTCAGTTGGAGCCATCAAGCCTAAAGATGATGATGATGATGTGCAAGTCATTGACAAGCCATCCTCATCAAATGTACCACAAGATGATGATAAAGATGGGAGAGATCCAAATGAAGACTCTCATGCCTCCCATGATCAAATGGTGGTACAAGCTCAAGATGTTGGTGCTCCACAAGCGGCCCTTCAAGTGGTTGATTGAAGGACTACTCCTCTACTACAAGCACATCCTCAAGATCTCATCATAGGGAGTCCAACAAGGGGTGTAATGACTCGATCTCAAAAACTTGCTTTATTTATGGAACATCACTCCTTTGTTTCTCTTGTTGAGCCTACCATTGTAGATGATGCTCTAAAGGATCCAGATTGGGTGAATGATATGCATGAAGAATTGAACAACTTCACCCGCAATCAAGTTTGGACCCTTGAAGAGCGACCTAAAGGTGCAAGAGTCATTTGAACAAAATGGGTGTTTAGAAACAAGCAAGATGATCAAGGCAAGGTTGTTAGAAACAAGGCAAGGCTAGATGCAAAGGGGTTCTCTCAAGTTGAAGGCTTGGATTTTGGAGAGACCTTTGCACCGGTTGCAAGACTTGAAGCCATTCGTATCCTCCTTGCATATGCATCACATCATGACATTAAACTTTATCAAATGGATGTGAAAAGTGCATTTTTAAATGGCTTCATAAATCAACTAGTCTATGTTGATCAACCTCCCAGGTTTGAAGACCCTAGATATCCTAATCATGTTTATAGGTTGTCCAAGGCGTTATATGGGCTCAAGCAAGCCCCTAGAGCATGGTCGACACCACACTATTCACCAAGAAGCTTGATGGAGAGATCTTCATTTGTCAAGTCTGCGTTGATGATATCATCTTTGGGTCAACAAATGAAGCATGTTGCAAGGAATTTGGTGACTTGATGTCGAAGGAGTTCGAAATGTCCATGATTGGGGAGCTTACAGTCTTCCTCGGCTTCCAAGTCAAGCAATTGAAGGAGGGTACTTTTATATCTCAAGAGAAGTACACAAAAGACCTCCTCAAGCGCTTCAATATGGAAGATTGCAGGCCTGTCAAGACTCCAATGCCAACAAATGGACATCTCGACCTAGATGAGGGAGGTAACCCGGTTGATCAAACTCTCTACCGTTCTATGATTGGTTGCTTGTTATACTTGACTGCATCTAGGCCCGATATCATGTTTAGTGTGTGCATGTGTGCTAGGTTTCAAGCCGATCCTAAGGAATCACATCTCATAGCCGTAAAAAGAATCCTTAGGTACCTAAAGCATACCCCAAGCATTGGCCTTTGGAATCCCAAAGGAGCTAACTTCCAACTCATTGGGTATTCCGATCCGGATTATGCGGGTTGCAAAATTGATAGAAAGAGCACATCTGGAGGGTGCCATTTGCTTGGGAGATCACTAGTTTCATGGAGTTTGAAGAAGCAAAATAGTGTGGCCTTGTCTACCGCCGAGGCAGAATACATAGCCGCGGGAGCTTGTTGTGCACAAATCCTTTATATGAAAAAAACCCTTTTAGACTATGGTGTAGTTCTAGAAAGGGTACCTTTGTTGTGTGACAATGAGAGCACGGTTAAGCTTGCTAACAACCCGGTCCAACACTCTCGCACAAAGCACATAGATATTCACCATCACTTTCTAAGAGACCATGTTTCAAAGAAGATATATCCTTAGAGGGAGTTAGAACCAAAGATCAATTGGCGGGGATATCTTCACAAAACCCCTAGATGAGAATACCCTTTGTAGATTGCGAAGTGAGCTTAATGTGCTTGATCTAAGTAACTTTGTCAAAAGGTGAAAGGGGGTTGTCTTTGCATTGCATTGCATTGTATAATATGTCATGTTTAAATTATGTTATGCACATAGGCTTGTTAGATGTGGTTAAGATAACCGCCCTAAAAAGCGTGTGAAGAAGCTTTCCCATGAGCAAACTTGACAAGCAACCTAGATTCAAATTCCTTATTGCATTGCATCTGCATGTGTGTTGCTTGTCATTTCTTTTCAGTTTTCCTTGAGTAACCGTTGTGTTCGTCCACCGCTAGGGGGAGCATTTGAGGCTCCTAATGGTTGAGACCCCTAGTTTTGGTGGCCACATGTTGTCTCCTCAGGATTTATTGCTTATTTTCTCTAAAAAGGATATGTAGCCTATGGCAAAATATTTATAAAATTGAGGGTTTATGCAAGGATGCTCATAATAGGTTCCAACTAGTGTTTATTTGCCTCTTATTTGAGTTGGAACTTGGTTGGGAGAGGGAGTCGCAACGGAGATCTTCAAATCTGCCCAAAATGCAGCATCGGACGCTGGCCCCAGCGTCCGATGCCCCACTATACATAGCCCCGACTGGAATAGTGTTGGCGTCGCGTCCGATGTGTACCCATCGGCGCGTCCGAGGCCCCATGCCTAGGCACAGGACGCGTCCGATGTCATTTTGGCGATTCTAGAGCTCTCTGGATGGACATCGATGCGTCCGATGTGATCACATCGGCGCGTCTGATGCCCCTTTAAGCGGTGCGATGAGTCCTTTTTACCGACTATTGGGTCCCACGCGTCATACCTCTTCGTCTTTGTTTCCATCGCGCCTGAGCCTGTACCGCCGTCGCAGCTCCCACCCAAACCCTAGCTCGGCCACCCTCGCTCCACTGCACCGCTCTGCCAGCGCCTGCCCTCGCAGCTGGCCACCACGACCGCGCCGCCCTACCCAGCCCCGCCGCATGGCAAGCTCATCGCAGTGCGCCCTGGCTCGGCGATCCTGAGCTTTCTCGTCGGCGTTGAGCCGTTCTTCCGCCGGAGTTCGCCGGAGCTGCATCTTCCTTCGTCGGTGCTCGTTCTCGCCGACACCTCCATCTCCGGCGTGTGTTCCCCGGCCAGCAGCACCCAACACAGTGAGCATCCACCCTCATCCATACTCCATGCGCTCAAGGTGTTCGATAAAATGCCCCAATGGCCGTTCATTTAGTTTTTGACTCCCATCTCGCTCCAAATGATGAGGGCATGACACCTTCGGATACGACTGTTGATTATAAGGTGAGCTCGTTCCTACATTTATATAGTGATTTTTGGTATAATTCATTTGGTTCCACATGTACATGTCATTATTTGCTTGTAGATACAAACATATCTCGAAGTGTAAGTCTATCAAAGTTCGTCGACAGCCCGACAGTGCTTCAATGGAAAGACCATAACTCATCCATCCGGAGTGCGATTGAGGTCAATGAGCACTTGATGGAAAGCTTATTTGATAAGCCTTCAAATAGATCTGCTCCCACCTCAATATCATGTCAACAACGTCTTCAAATTATCACAACATTCTGCTACTATTTCTGTCGGGTGCTACGACGTTGACATGGGCTTGTCATGCAACCTTGGGACCCTGGCCCAAGTTGGAGCATACCCAAAATAAGTGGAGAAGAGCCCAAGGATGCTCAAAGATGTCCTCCTCCTTGGCCACCACCTTAGAAGGGCAGCCAAGTCGTCCAACCCAAGTTGGAGGCCCAATCCGTGTCAAGTTCGAGTCCATCTCGGAATCCAGGAGCAGCCAGCGGTAAAACGGACGCTCAGGTCACATACGGACTCCGTTTTCGATGATCCACATATGGATGGAAAGATAATTTGATAAGATAACAAATGGCTTTAGTTTGAGGTTAAAAATCCATCGGAATCAACGGGAATCGTCGAAACAAGTTGACGTCCAGAATCTGTCAGGGTGTTGCGTCGCCGTCTTTTGGGCCGTTTGGGCCTTGTAACTTGTTAGGGCACCTTAGTGACGTGAGTAGGGGTCCTTGACGCCCCTTAGGCTATATAATCAGTAGCTGCCGCCTACATTAGGGTTTGGGTTTTGCTTAGATTATTCTGTTCATAACAGTTTCGTCGTTTCATCGGTTTGTGAGACCCCAACTCGTGAGATTAATAATACTTCTGCAATTTGGTTGCATTCTTCCTTGTTCTTGCTCGTGTTCTTCGATTCGCAGGCAAGGACTTTAGCCTTCTTGGCAAGGTCAACCCTGCAACACCGATTGATAACCAGAGGAGACGTGGTGCTGCGATTGCGGGGTTTCGGATCATGTTGTTTGGAAGCCGGATCGACTTGTGTCTCGTTTCCACCAAATTGAGAGTTACCAGAACCTTTCGGAAGATCGGGCACCCTTGTTCACATCACCAAACCCTTTGCAGACCCCCTTGGCGTTATACATGGGTGCCCGAACGTCAGTGACTCACCTTATTCTTGGTCGGGTTCGTCCGTTTGTCAGGTAGCAAAGCCCTTATCACTCTCTTATCCAAATTGCGTTGCTTCCGATAGGTCACCCTTATATCTAGATTATATGTGCTTATATATATATATATATATATATATATCCCATCTACTCTTGCAGCGAGTCAGTGGCTTTGTCAGTTGGCAGTTGGTCAGTGACAGAGAACCCGAGGCCAAGCCCGTGGGCATGGATTGAGCCCAAGCCTCTGAAAGCCCTAGTTTGGTTTTGGTTAATTGATGAAACCTATTTGGTCTAATCCTATTTCTAAGATTGTGGGTAGCTAATAAGAAAGGATTACGACCAAGCCATGTGGTGGAGCTAGCAAGGTGGCAACCATGGAGGATGGTGATGGCCACAAGCACTCATGTGATCAAGTGCTCTATCATTGGTGAAATGAAGAAGAGAAAAGATGTCTTGCTCAAGTAGTAGATTATTTCTTACTTTTAATCTTGAGTATAGGCAAGCCAGACTATCAAGAGGGATATAAATTAGGCTAGCTAGATGTGGTGAAAAGTGCTCATGACGTCTAACATCTAGTGCCACTTGAGCGATCTAACATTGTGTTGTTGTTAGGATCGAGTGGCGTGGTGAGTGAAAGTGAAAAATCCTTTGAAAAATGATTGTGAAAATGTTAACACATATGCACATGATGGTGTACACTTGGTGGGGTTGGCACATTTGCAAAGGAGAAGGTGTTGGAGTTGATTTTGATCAACTCGGAGAAGAGAAGGAGGTTTTTCGGTGTGTTCCGAACTCTAGGTTGGGTCGTGGATTGGAATTCTGTACTAATCCTTTGTGCTTTGGATCTTGTATTCATGTGGGTTGTGTAGCCCTCTGAATAAGCTTTCCAAAATGTCCAAGATCATCAAAATCGGAGTTCGGAGCTAAAAGTTATGGCCGTTTTAGCGAGGAGTTCAGGATGCTGAAGTCGGTAGTACCGACCCTAAGGCCGGTAGTACCGACCCCTCTATGCGCAGATCGCAAGTTCTCTGTGTTGGGCCATTTTTGGCCTACCGGTAGTACCGCCATAGGGCCGGTAGTACCGGGCTCAGTAGTACCGACCAGGGGGTCGGTGGTACCGTGGTCTGGAGGAGTTTTGGATGCTCTCTATGTAGATCCAAGGTTGGCCTGTCGGTAGTACCGCCATAGAGCCGGTACTACCGACCGTTGGTGGCACCAAGGTTTGAGGCAGTTTGGTGCTCTCCGTGTGGATCGAGTTTGGCCTGTCGGTAGTACCGCCATAGGGCCGGTACTACCGACCCCCCCGTGGTACCAACCAGAGGGTGTGACACCCCAATTTTAAGAATAAAACTGAGGCAACGAACTCATGTGTGCCCAGGCATCAGTCGTACACATAAGCTAGACAAAATATGAAAAAGGTACCATCACGGTGTTTATTACATAACGATAGAAGCAAAACAAAGACTTACATCAGCGGAAAAGGTAAACTAGATATAGCTCTCACGGGCAACCACCACAGGGACTGCCGACTGGGGGATACGCTAGCCTAGAACTTCTGGGGAAAACTCCAACTCCAACTTCATATGTTACCCATCCGGGATTTTTGTCCAAAAAGAAAGGAAAACAACAAGCGTAAGTACTCCTCGTACTTAGCAAGCTAACACGGGGTTCATGAGGCTCAAAAGGCTGACATAGTCTGACTGCAGTTAGCTTTTATGTTGGCAAAGTTTTAGCATTAGAGTAAACGAGTATTGTGCTTAACCCTTAAACCCATGATCCATTTGTCCATCAATGATAAATAATTCACCATAAGAGCACCATCAACATAAAGTAACATTTAATTAAGTATCATAGTTCTGCTAGTTTTCTGGGCCACTCGTGACCGTGAGCACGGCTGTTATAACAGTTTTACCCTCTGCAGAGGTTGTGCATCTTTACCCATAAGTCGTGTTGCCTAGATACCCAGGGGAGCGACCCCATAAACTTCCAAGGTGAGCGGGCAAGGGTACACTATGAAGCCTTTCGCTTGGTCATCTAACAAGTTAGGGCCGCTAGGTTTCCTTGGCAATCAGGTAGCAAACCCCCTTTTCTATGGCACAAGGCCATCGCAGCTATACTCATAGGAACAGGAGCAGCCCTACATCCGTAGAGGCAAGCCCCTCTTGTGCCCTTTCGGGTAACCTCTAACAAGCTAGAAAAGGTCCAGTTTACTGAGCTAAAACTAGAGCCATATAGCACTCATGGTAGCACTGTTAGTCCCAGCTTTTGCTAACAGCAAGTTTCATTAACCATTTATCAACATGCCAACATGAGAACATTCATCATTGGACTGGATCAGATATTAAATAGATAGCACTAGCATTCTACCCATATGCATTTATCCCACGGGTGTCAAGAGTGTCACAGGTAACAAAAGCTAAGTAGATCTCTAAAGTTGTTCAAATAGACACATGCAATATGAAGTGCTTAATAAAGTGAATAGGTAACAAGGATGGTCCCATGCTAACTTGCCTGATTGTTGTACTGCTGATCCTCGAATGAAAGCTCTTGATCGAACCACGCTTGCTCACCGACTATACTCGATCACATGAAACATCATACATGCATTCCAAGTGCACACATGCATTGCAAACAAGGAGATCCATTAGAACAGTACACCAACAGTAATAAACAGAAATAAAACTTTGATAAAACAGAAGTACTCGATCCTATGATCACGACGATACTTGGTTCACATAAAACGGACTTACGACGCAAAAGCTACGTCCGAAACAATGTTTCTATAGCCCTAAACAAGATTAACATAAACACTGAAACTAAACTGAACTAAACCAGCTAACAGAGACAAAAACGGGTAGAGAACTAAATTATGAAGCTAACGCAATTTGAACGGATCAAATCGAAGCTAAAACGTGAATTTTATAAGCATTTTAATGTAGTGGCAGTTTTGTAAATAACCTGAAATCCATTTGAATTTAAATCAGATTTTTAAAACAAAAATTAAACTGAAATTCACCCCGACCAAGGATGGTGGGTTGAATCCGCAGTTTAGCAGGGGCTCTTACGCAAAACATCCCCAAAGGGGTATCGGCCGCTGAGAGCCGTCGGATCGAGCACGGGCGGTCGGATTAAGGCGCGGGCGTGTGGGTTCAAGGGGGGCGGCGCTTTGGCCGACGGGGAGGCCACACGTGGCTGCGGAAATGTGCGCACACGGCGGCGCCATGAGACATGGCGAGAAATCTCGCCGGAGCTCACTGAGAACGCCCTGAAGGCCACTAAAAATCCCGGAAAAATGTCGGGGAGAGAGAGAAGGAGATGGCGAGGCTCACCACGGCAACAATAGAGGCAGAGGAGGCACGGCGATGGCGGATTTCGAAGAAGGCGGTCGGATGTGCTCTGCTCGAAAGATTTCAGCGGTTAGGGTGAAACTGAGCACAAGAAAGAGAGGAAGAAGGTTCGGCGGCTTCACCGCGACGCGGCAGAGCTCAGAGGAGGTCGCAATCGGTCGGAGTGACGCTGAATCGTCGAGACGGCGACGTCGAGCGCGGTAGAGCTTCAGAGCGGTGGTGCAGACTGCTGCAACCGGCGCGGAGAGTGCGAATGCGGAAAGGGGAGAGGGGAGGAGCCTGCGTGCGCACTGAATAGACAAGGAGGAGAGGAACGTGGGAGCAGGCGCGACGGGGGAGCGGGGGATGCGGTTGTGCGCTCGGCGATTCGGGGGAACAGAGCGGGAGGTAGGGGAGAGGGGCGCTGATGGATGGGCCACCCTTGGCAGCGACTGCAAAGGGAGGGAGAGGTGAGGCCGAAAGGCTTGGGCCGCCAGGCCGCTCGGGCTGAAATGGAGGGAGTGGAGAGAGGGAGAGATAAAATCTTTTTCCTTTTTATTTTCAACACTTTTCAACCCCTTTTCAAATTTGGTTTGAATTCAAATTCTTTTCTACCAAAACCACTCATCTCAAAAATTAAAATGCAAGGGCATGAATGCAACAACATGTTTCTACCTTTATTTTAATTTTATGAAAAGTATTTAAACCCTAGATTAAATCCACACCAAAAATCAATAATAAAACATTTTCACCTATTTTTAAAATTGGGCAAATTTTAGGGTGTCACAGAGGGTCGGTGGTTCCATCGGGTCAACGCTTCATGTAATGGCTATAAGTGAGGTAGTCGGTACTACCGGCCCAGGGGGTCGGTACTACCGACCGTGACGCAGATGTGACATGTATAAGTATCCGCTCGGCCGGCTTCCAACGGTTACCTCTCCCATTCTTTGCGCTCAAACACAAGAAAGAGAGCTCCCAAGTGTTGACTAACCTCCTCTCTCTCCCCCTTTGATTCTAGATTGAATCTCTTGCAAGCTTTGAGCTAGGGAAGTGAGATTAGAGAGTGAGACGCATCGATCTACGTCAAGAGCACTTGGATCCTTCATCTCTCCGCCTTGATTGGTGTTCTTTACTCTTGGGTTCTTGGAACCCTAGCCGGTTATGTGTTATTCGGTTGTTGCCCGTGATTGATTCATTTATGAGGGCACTTCGAAGTGTTTGTATTACCCTCGTGATTCTTAGTGAAGAAACTCGATTAGCCTTTGTGGTTTATTGAGTGAGGCAAGGAGGTGAAAGAGACTCGACTTAGTAGTCACCTCAACAACGAGGACGTAGGCACTTCTTAGTGAAGTGGTCGAACTCGGATAAATCTGTGTCTCGGTGCTTATTGAATTTGCTTCTTCGGTTATTTCATTTGCATTCGTGTTCTTCGCGTTCTTCCTCCCTCCTCTCTCGTTCTTAGGTGTGGGAAGGCTCGATCTACACTTGGGGAGGAGCCACTACTTGGATAAGGTATAAACTTCATCTAATCTCCTAGGGAAACATTGGTATCTGCTAGATCCTTTTTTTGCATCTCCTCTATCTCAATTCATAGCAGTTTTTAGGTTGTCGGTATACCTGTAGAGTGGAGTACGACCGGTAGTACCGACCGCTAGTGTAGTACGACTGTGTGATCTGACATCTGTTCGAGCTTTGAGTTTCAGGATTCTAGATTTTTAATAGGACCCTAGTACCGTAAACCCCGGAGTAGAGGGATTTGAGGTAGGCCTAGGATACATGATTGTCTTCGTTTTTGAATGATTTGGTTTCTATCTTATTATTAATAGCAGTTCTATTTCTATCTTCTTGGAGTTCAGTTGCTATCTACAGTTGGCTAGTAATCTTACATATTTGTGATCCTTATTTGTGTTCTTAATATGTGATTTATCGTTCTACCGATTGTGATATCTGGAAAGATCTCATGTTTGTATTATGGTATACTATCGAGTATAATGATTCATCTAGATTGGAGATGTGTTCTATAGTCTACATTCGGACTTTCAAGTGGTATCGGAGCCGTGGTCACCATTTGTTGAGATTTACAACCTCGGTGTACAATGGCTCAAATCAACTATATGGGGAAGCCACCACATTTTGATGGCACCAACTTTGATTGTGAAGAGGAAGATGTGTGTGTTCACAAGAGGCATGAATAGGAAGATATGGGATGTGATCGAGCATGATTTTGCGGTAATTGACACCATCGATCCAACCCCAAGAGAAGAAGAGAATCTTCAATGGAATGATGTGGCCATAAACTTGTTCTATGAAGCATTTGATACAAAAGTCTTTGAGCAAATCAAGGACCTTGAAAGAGCAAGTGAGATATGGGAAAGGTTGGAAGAAACATATGAAGGCACCAAGGCCGTGAAGAGCACCAAGCTATATATTCTCAAGGACAAGCTTGCAACCTTCAAGATGCAAGAAGATGAAAGCATACTGGAGATGTTCCACCGGTTGCAAGTGATTGCGAATGACTTGAAGGCTTTGGGAGAAAAGGTTGAGGACAAGGACTTTTCTCACAAGTTCTTGAGATGCTTACCACCAAGGTTTGATACTTTGGTGACTATCCTTGTGAGGGAAGGATTGGATACGGTAACCCCAAACCAAGTACTAGGTGATGTGGTCACAAAAGACACATACCATGTGGAACGGGATGGGGGAGCCCAAGAGGAAGAGAAGAAGAAGAAGACTGTGGCGTCCAAGGCGTCATCCTCCAAGAGCAAGAGCAAGGGCAAAGCAAAGAAGGAGGAAAGCGATGATGAAGCTAGTACAAGCGGAAATGAGTTGGATGATGAAGAAATAGCTCTTTTTTGTCAAAAAGTTTGGCAAGTTCATGAAGAAGAAGGGCTTTGGGGCAAGAAAGAGAAGAGATACAACCAAGAGCTCAACTAGAAGGTGCTATCGATGCAAGAGCAAAGATCATTTCATTGCGGATTGTCCACAATCTAGTGCTGATGAAGATGATCACAAGAAGAACAAGAAGGACAAGAAGGAGAAGAAAGAGAAGAAGAAAGAAAAGAAGAAGGTGGATCCTATGTTGTGACATGGGATAGTGATGCTTCCTCAAGCGATGATGGTGATTCTAGTGATGATGAGAGGAAGACCACCAAGAAGAAGGCTATGGCTAGTCTTGCTATCTCAAGCAAGCCTTCTATCTTCGATGCTCCATCGACGTGCTTCATGGCTAAGGCCGCTAAGGTATCATCCGATGAGAGTGAGAGTGATGATGATGAGGAGTACTCAAAGGAGGACCTCATAAGCATGCTACAAGATGCTCACTCTTACATTGAGACTAAGAGGAAGGAGTGCAAAGAATTGTGCAAAGCCAACAAGGCTCTTGAGCAATCCTTTGATGAGCTCAAGTCCACTCATGAGAGGCTAGAGGAAGCCATGAGAAGCTTGATCAAGCTCACACTAGGCTTAAGGAAGCCCACTCCTCCCTCCTTGATCAAAGTAAGATTGAGGATGTTGTAGAGACATGCAATGTAGGAGTTACATGTGATATACTTGATGAATCTTTTTATGCTCCTATTGTTGTTGCTCCCACAAATGCATCATCATCATCTAGCTCAACTAAAATGTCTACTTCTACTACTTGTGATTCATCAATAAGAACATTAAGAATAAGGTTAATGAGCTCACTCATGCCTTAGGCAATGCCTATTGTGGAGATGCCCACTTGCTTAAGTGCTTGGGTAGCCAAAGGTGTCCACTCAACAAGGAGGGACTTGGCTATACCCCCAAGAAGGGCAAGGCGGCTTTTGCTACTCACAAGACTTGTTTTGTGAAGACATGGACGGTATTGCTATAGTTGCAAGCAATCCGGGCATTTAGAGCAAAATTGTTTTAACAAGAATAAGAACAAGAACAATGCTCATGTTACATCTATTCGTTTTGATTCTTGTTATATACTTACTAAGGGCACTAATGGCGTGAAGGCTAAGTACATTGGTGCACCCATGGTTGGCCCAAAGAAGAAGGCAATTTGGGTGCCCAAGAGCTTGGTAACTAACCTTGGAGGACCCAAAAAGATTTGGGTACCTAAAAAGAATTGATCCTTTTTGTAGGATTAATTATAAAGCCGGAGGAATACATTGGGTGCTTGATAGTGGGTGCACTCAACACATGACCGGGGATGGTAGAATGTTCAAATCAATCAACACACTAGTGGCAATGATCATGCGGATGCTATCACATTTGGTGACAACAAGAAAGGCAAGGTCAAAGGCTTGGGCAAGATTGCAATATCCAATGACTTGAGCATCTCCAATGTGCTATTGGTGGAATCTCTCAACTTCAACTTGTTGTCAGTGGCACAATTGTGTGATTTGGGGTTCAAATGCATATTTGGTGTTGATGATGTGGAGATTGTGAGTGGTGATGGAAGTGATGTGATCTTCAAAGGATTTAGATATGAGAATCTCTATTTGGTGGACTTTGATGCTAGTGAAGCTCAATTGACAACATGCTTATTCACCAAATCTAGTATGGGTTGGCTATGGCATAGGCGCTTGGGACATGTTGGAATGAAGCAACTAAAGAGGCTAGTGAAGCATAACATGGTGAGAGGGCCAAAAGATGTACACTTTGAGAAGGACAAGCTATGTAGTGCATGCCAAATGGGAAAGCAAGTTATAAACACTCATCCTAACAAAGGAATGATGAGCACTACACATGCACTTGAGTTGTTGCACATGGACTTGTTCAGACCAACCACATATGCAAGCATTGGGGGAAACAAGTATGGTTGTGATAGTGGATGACTATACAAGATACACATGGGTCTTCTTTCTTGTTGACAAAAGTGAAGTGTTTGGGGTATTCAAAACCTTTGTCAAGAGAAGTCAAAATGAGTTTGATAGAAGAATCAAGAAAGTGAGAAGTGACAATGGAAGTGAGTTTAGAAACACAAGAGTTGATGAGCTATGTGATGATTATGGAATCAAGCATCAATTCTCGGCCAAGTATACACCTCAATCCAATGGGATAGTTGAAAGGAAGAATAGGACACTCATTGATATGCCAAGATCCATGCTTAGTGAATACAATGTGCGTGATTCTTTTTGGGCCGAAGCAATCAACACGGAATGCTATTATAGCAATCGGCTCTATTGTCACCCTCTATTGAAGAAGACACCATATGAGCTCCTCAATGATAGAAAGCTCAACATTGCTTATTCCGGGTCTTTGGGTGCAAATGCTACATATTGAAGAAGGGCACAAGACTTGGCAAGTTTGAGAAGAAGTGTGATGAAGGGTTTCTACTTGGTTACTCCACTACAAGCAAGGCATATAGAGTATGGAACAACACAACAAGAATAGTTGAAGAAGTCCATGATGTTGAGTTTGATGAAACCAATGGCTCTCATGAAGAACAAGACAATCTAGATGATGTGAGAGGAACACAATTGGTGGAAGCTATGAAGAACATGGACGTTGGTGATATAAGACCAAAGTAAGTGATTGACATTGAAGATGACAAAGATCAAGTGCTCTCTCCTCCAACCATACATGGCAATGACGTTGCAAGCTCTAGTGGTTCTCGTGATCAACAAGGTGCTAGTAGCTCTCAGAAGGCTCATCCAAGTGCAAGTACAAGTGTCCAACCGCAACAAGTGCTCCAACCAACACATATTGCTAGAGATCATCCTTTAGATCAAATTGATGGTGACATAAGAAGAGGTGTGCAAACAAGATCAAGGTTGGCTTCATTTTGTGAACACTACTCATTTGTATCATCTATTGAGCCAACTAAGATTGATGAAGCTTTGATGGATGTTGATTGGGTAAATGCAATGCATGAAGAGTTGAACAACTTCACCCGCAATGATGTTTGGGAATTAGTGGAAAGACCAAAGAACACAAATGTTATTGGTACAAGATGGGTCTTCTGGAACAAGCAAGATGAGAATGGCATTGTTGTAAGAAACAAGGCAAGATTGGTTGCACAAGGGCACACTCAATTGAAAGGCATTGACTTTGGAGAAACCTATGCACCGGTTGCTAGATTGGAAGCTATTAGAATTCTACTTGCATACGCTTGTTCACACAACATCAAGCTCTATCAAATGGATGTTAAAAGTGCTTTTCTCAATGGGTTCATAAATGAGTTAGTGTATGTTGAGCAACCTCCCGGATTTGAAGAATTGAAGAAGCCCAACCATGTGTACAAACTCAAGAAGGCTTTATATGGGTTGAAGCAAGCACCAAGAGCATGGTATGAAAGATTGAGGGACTTCTTGCTAGCAAAAGGGTTCAAAATTGGGAAAGTTGACACCACTCTTTTCACCAAGAAAATTGGAAGTGACTTGTTTGTTGCAAATCTATGTGGATGACATCATATTTGGATCAACCAACCTAAGACTTTTGTGAAGAGTTTGGAGAGATGATGGCTAAAGAGTTTGAGATGTCTATGATTGGAGAGCTTAGTTACTTCCTTGGTCTACAAATCAAGCAAATGAAGAAAGACACATTTGTTAGTCAAGGCAAGTACATTAAGGACATGCTCAAGAAATTTGGGTTAGATGAAGCAAAAGCAATAACCACTCCAATGGGCACAAATGGACATTTGGATAGTGACTCTAGTGGTGACATGGTAGATCAAAAGTTATATCGGTCAATGATTGGAAGCTTACTCTATGTGACCGTGTCAAGGCCGGATGTCATGTTCAGTGTGTGTATGTGTGCAAGGTTTCAAGCTTCACCAAGAGAAAGTCATTTGAAGGCAACCAAAAGAATATTGAGATATTTGAAGCACGCTCCAAATGTTGGACTATGGTATCCCAAGGGCTCTCAATTTGAATTGATTGGATACTCGGATTCCGATTATGTGGGATGCAAAGTGGATAGAAAGAGCACATCGGGCACTTGTCAATTGCTTGGAAGATCACTTGTCTCATGGTCATCAAAGAAGCAAAATAGTGTTGCACTCTCTACCACTGAAGCCGAATACATATCCGCGGGTAGTTGTTGTGCACAATTGCTATGGATGAAAGCTACATTGCAAGATTATGGAGTCAAGTTTGGACAAGTCCCATTGCTATGTGATAATGAGAGCACCGTCAAAATAGCCACCAACCCAGTTCAACATTGAAGAACAAAGCACATTGATATAAGGCATCACTTCATTAGAGATCATCAAGCAAAGAAAGACATATCTATTGAAAGTGTGGACAATGATGATCAACTTGCCGATATCTTCACCAAGCCACTAGATGAGAGAAGGTTTTGCAAGCTAAGGAATGAATTGAATATCCTAGACTTCTCCAACATGAGTTGAATGCACCACCACATGTGACATGTCTCTCCTCCGACAAAGCAAAGGTGAAATTGTTTGGCATGTGCATTCATTCTTATTAGGCTGTGCTCTAGTTCATATAGCCATCACATTGCTTATCTAGGTTCATTCATTGAAAATCAAATGAATTTGAAGTATATATGGTACCACTATTGCCTCTATATTTGACTTGATCTAGTGGTAGCATATAACTTGTTTGTGAGCTTGTAACTCTAGTGTTTGATCTAGTAAGTGAGAAATGTGTGTTTAACCAACGTGAGTAAGATAACCATTGCAAGATGTGTGAAGAAGCTTACTCTAGAGCAAACCGTGTTAATACCTTATGTTCATGAGCTTGATTAAGCCACCGCTTGACTAAGTTCGATCTCCTCATATGTATCTCATGCTAATAGTTGCCTCCTTCCTTTAAAATTTTGTTCCACCTTTATGATAATTGTTGACAAAGGAGGAAAAAGAAAGTGCTACAAAGATATATGCTAAATGGAAGGGGGAGTAACAGACAAAAGGGGATAAAAGTTTCAAGTGGTTTGAACACTTAAAATTTGAGCATACAAATAGGGGGAGCAAGCTCATAAACATGTATGTGCATATTATATGTTTGTTGCATTGCATAAGCTATTTATATTGATTCATGCTTATGTGATGAATGCTAGTGATAAGACTTGATTGATGAATTGTTTAATTAGCATGTATAGGATTGCAACTAGACATATTGTTGTTTCAAGTGGTTCAAGAATCTTATTATAAATGTTGATCTCGCGGGGTTCTTGAGTTTTGATGTATGTCTAGTGAATAATGATGCTAAGGATGGTATAACATGTGCAGTCCGATTGGTATCACGCTTCAAAGGTCCATTCTTATGCCTTAGCATCATCATCGATAGTGTTGCTCACCCATATTTCATATCCATACATATGTGCCAATTTTAGAACCAAACTCTATAGCACATATGTAGGGGGAGCTAACACTATCAATATGGCTACTCAAATTTAAATCACATATCTTTGTATAGGTTGTCATCAATTACCAAAAAGGGGGAGATTGAAAGCCCTAGTTTGGTTTTGGTTAATTGATGAAACCTATTTGGTCTAATCCTATTGCTAAGATTGTGTGTAGCTAATAAGAAAGGATTACGACCAAGCCATGTGGTGGAGCTAGCAAGGTGGCAACCATGGAGGATGGTAATGGCCACAAGCACTCATGTGATCAAGTGCTCTATCATTGGTGAAATGAAGAAGAGAAAAGATGTCTTGCTCAAGTGGTAGATTATTTCTTACTTTTAATCTTGAGTATAGGCAAGCCAGACTATCAAGAGGGATATAAATTAGGCTAGCTAGATGTGGTGAAAAGTGCTCATGACGTCTAACATCTAGTGCCACTTGAGCGATCTAACATTGCATTGTTGTTAGGATCGAGTGGCGTGGTGAGTGAAAGTGAAAAATCCTTTGAAAAATGATTGTGAAAATGTTAACACACATGCACATTATGGTGTACACTTGGTGGTGTTGGCACATTTGCAAAGGAGAAGGTGTTGGAGTTGATTTTGATCAACTCGGAGAAGAGAAGAAGGTTTTCGGTGTGTTCCGACCTCTAGGTTGGGTCTTGGATTGGAATTCTGTACTAATACTTTGTGCTTTGGATCTTGTATTCATGTGGGTTTTGTAGCTATCTGAATAAGCTTTCCAAAATGTCCAAGATCATCAAAATCGGAGTTCGGAGCTAAAAGTTATGGCCGTTTTAGCGAGGAGTTCAGGATGCTGAAGTCGGTAGTACCGACCCCTCCGTGCGCAGATCGCAAGCTCTCTGTGTTGGGCCATTTTTGGCCTACCGGTAGTACCGCCAAAGGGCCGGTAGTACCGGGCTCGGTAGTACCGACCAGGGGGTCGGTGGTACCGTGGTCTGGAGGAGTTCTAGATGCTCTCTGTGTAGATCCAAGGTTGGCCTGTCGGTAGTACCGCCATAGGGCCGATACTACCGACCGTTGGTGGCACCAAGGTTTGAGGCAGTTTGGTGCTCTCTGTTTGGATCGAGTTTGGCCTGTCGGTAGTACCGCCATAGGGCTGGTACTACCGACCCCCGGTGGTACCGACCAGAGGGTCGGTGGTTCCATCGGGTCAACGCTTCATGTAACGGCTATAAGTGAGGTAGTCGGTACCACCGGCCCAGGGGGTCGGTACTACCGACCGTGGCGTAGACGTGACATGTATATGTAGCCGCTCGGCCGGCTTCCAACGGTTACCTCTCCCATTCTTTGCGCCCAAACACAAGAAAGAGAGCTCCCAAGTGTTGACTAACCTCCTCTCTCTCCCCCTTTGATTCTAGATTGAATCTCTTGCAAGCTTTGAGCTAGGGAAGTGAGATTAGAGAGTGAGGCACATCGATCTATGTCAAGAGCACTTGGATCCTTCATCTCTCAGGCTTGATTTGTGTTCTTTACTCTTGGGTTCTTGGAACCCTAGCCGGTTAGGTGTTCTTCGGTTGTTGCCCGTGATTGATTCATTTGTGAGGGCACTCCGAAGTGTTTGTATTACCCTCGTGATTCTTAGTGAAGAAACTCAATTAGACTTTGTGGTTGATTGAGTGAGGCAAGGAGGTGAAAGAGACTCCGACCTTAGTGGTCACCTCAACAACGAGGACGTAGGCACTTCTTAGTGAAGTGGCCGAATGAAAGGTCCTTGTTTGGTTTTGGTAATTGAGTGACAACTTAGGTGGACTAATATGTGTTTGAAGTGAATTACACAGGTAATTAGTCCACAGGTGATCATGTATGAGCAACATATGCCATAGAGGTGAAATGGCTTGGAGGATGTTGCAAAGGCTCACACATGTGGAGAAGGAGCTTAATGCACATGAAACATGACATGTGGTCATGTGGCTAAGATGGTGAAGATCAAGGCAAGACTTGGCTTGATAGACCGGTTGCGAAGGTGAAGGGCAAGTTGAGGCTTTGAAGCCGTTGGTACCGAGTGTCGGAGGCTTAAGCAAGACTTGGCGCCGAAGGACCGAAGCGATGGTGAAGAGCAAGTGATGTCAAGATCGATGGACCATGGAGGCCATGTGATGATATGAAGTGGATCATATCATTTGATGAAGAGGTTGGTGCATGTGTTGCATCAACACCGGAGCAGATGAAATGGAATGCGCAAGGCAAAGGTATACTTGTAGGGCATTTCATTTCACTGGTCATAGGTGTGTAGAGAAGATTATGACCGGGTTTAGGATAGATGACCGTACTATTAAGAGGAGCAAACTTGTTTGCATATCGGTCATCTAGTGCCACTTGAGCGATCTAACTTTGCGATGTTGTTAGGATCGAGTGGCGTGGTGAGAGCAAGTGCTAATCCTTTGGAAAATGATTGTGAAAATACTAATACACATACACATGTTGTTGAACACTTAGTGGTGTTTGCACATTTGCAAAGGAGAAGTTGTTGGAAAAGAAGTTGTGTTGAAAGGAGCCATGGAGAAGTGGGAGAAACTAGTGTATAGTCCCTCTCCCTCCTGCCGAGCTTGCGAGGCAGGATTCAGCGGTTTTCGGAGGAGAAGTGTAGTGCTCTGGGAGCAGCTGACGTTGGTCCGAGGAGCATCGGACGTTGGGCCGAGCGTCCGATGGTAAACCCTAGTTTCTGTCAGAAGTTGAAGGAGCATCGGACGCTGGCAACGGACGCTGAGAAAACGCTGTTGCAGAGTCCGATGCAGGTGACGTGGCGCGAGCGTGTTTTCCAGGGAGCATCGGACGCTGGCCTGCGTCTGATGTGGAACCATCGGACGCGTCCGATGTGTTTCTGCCCTCTCTGGAACCTCTCTGGTGTGTCATCGGACGCTGGGGTCGAGCGTCCGATGCTAGAGTCCCGGCGTGTCCGATGTGGCACTGTAGTGTGCTGTTTTGAGCAGAGGCATCGGAGCGTCCGATGCTAGGCATCGGCGCGTCCGATGCCACTTTATCTAGCACGCGAAGGAAAGTATCCGTTGGGATCGCTCGGCCGAAGTTGAACGTGGGGGACACGTGGCGAGCATCCAAGCATCAGACGCTGGCCTCAGCGTCCGATGGTGGCGCAGGTTGCCCAGTGAAGGGGCAACGGCTAGTTAGCCCTTGGGGCTATATATATCGTTGGTAACCGGCCTTGGGTAGTAGGTTGAGCACTCCAAAGCCTTGGTGTCTGGTGTGGATGTGCGTGGGAGCCCTCTAACTCGCTTGTGCTTACTAGTGTGCGATTCGATAGTGAGTGAGTGATCGCTAGTGCGTTGCATTGAGAGATAGCATCGAGTGGCACTAGGTGATCGTGTTGTAAGCCGGTGGTGCTTGTTACTCTTGGAGGTTGCCACCTCCTAGACGGCTTGGTGATCGAGTCTTCATCGTGAAGCCCGCGTGAAGATTGTGCGTGGCTCCGGAGAAGCTTTGTGAGGGGCATTGTGCTCACCCCGCGGGAGATCGCGAAGAGCAACTCTAGTAGAGAGGCGCGAAGAGCGCCAAGTGGTCCGGCCGGATCGAAGATAGAGCTCTTGGTGAGCACTCCATCGTGGAGAGTGTGACTTAGGGTCACCACTAGCAAGAGGATCGGTGGCAACCTTGGGCTTGCCTCAAACGAGGACTAGCTTGGTGGCGACCAAGTGAACCTCGGGATAAAATCACCGTGTCAACCTTGTTCATCCCGTTGGTTTGCATTCCCCATACACAAGCTTGTAATTACTTTCATATATATTGTGCTTGTGTAGTTGCTCTTGTAATTAGTTAGCTTGTGTAGCTTGCTAGTTACCTTCTTTGCTTGTGTAGCCTAGAAGTAGCTCTCTTGCGTGACTAGTTGACTTGTAGTCTTGCTAGTCACATTGCTTAGTTTGTGTAGCTAAGTTGAGCTCTCTAATTTGGCTTGTGTAGCCTTGTTATTGAGCATTGCTAGCGAGCTTAGGCTTTGTGCTTCGCTTGCTAGATTGTGTAGGAGCTCCCCCATGCTTGAAGTACTAGTTGCATAGGCTTGTGTGACCTTGCTTCTAGAATTGGTTAGGTGAGCTCTAGCTAGCCCGACACCTTATTTGCATTGATTAGGATCTTTGTAAGGTGTCATAGAGTATAAGTAGAGGGGGTAGTCTTGCTAGACCGATAGTTTTAATTCCGCATTTGTTTCGGTTAGCCGATAAGATTAATTTTAGAAAAGACTATTCACCCCCCCCTCTAGTCCGCCATTTCAACCCTTCACCGAACCTCATGATAAATCTTGTGTCCCGTGTGCTTATTGAATTTTCTTCTTCGGTTATTTCGTTTGCATTCGTGTTCTTCGCGTTCTTCCTCCCTCCTCTCTCGTTCTTAGGTGTGGGAAGGCTCGATCTACACTTTGGGGAGGAGCCACTACTTGGATAAGGTATAAACTTCATCTACATCTCCTAGGGAAACATTGGTATGTGCTAGATCCTTTTTTGCATCTCCTCTATCTCAATTTCGTAGCAGTTTTTAGGTTGTCGGTAGTACCGCGACTGAGAGAGCCGGTAGTACCGACCCCCGTAGTACCGGCCGCTATAGTCGGTAGTACCGACTGTGTGATCTGACATCTGTTTCGAGCTTTGAGTTTTAGGATTCTAGATTTTTAAATAGGCTATTCACCCCCCCCCCCCTCTAGCCATTCGGACCTTTCAGCCTCGCGAGTGTCAGTGATAGTTGGCCAGAGATTCAGGGGGGGTTTTCTGTCAGTTAAGCTTGTCAGGTGATCTTCAGTGGCAGTTGATCCTTTCAGTGTCAGTTCAGCATCTTTCAGCTGCAGTTGGTTTCTGTTCTTGTCAGCTATGCGCTGCAAGAACGTTGGTGGTGCCCCGGGCGATTCCCCTCCCCGTCCTCCTCCTTCCGCCAGCCGAAGGGGAAAGGGAAGCTGATCACGTGCAGGAAGCGCTCCAGAGCCGACAGAGCGGTCGAGCAGGCTTGAGCAGTTGCAGAGGCCACCGAGAGAGCAGAGAGGGGAGGCCGTGGTGGCGGTGTACGTTTTGAGGATACTCTTACCCCAGAGCAGAGGTGAGCTATTGAGGATGTCGAGCGTTGGCATGGATCATCACCGACAGGGACTCTTATGGTCGTCGGTCGTAGGACTACCTTCACTGCTCCAGTGGACGAGCCGCAAGGCTCAGGACAGGGCCAGGCAGAGGCCGAGGCAGCTGAGACAGCAGAGCCAGAGGCAGAGGCACATGAGGAGGTGCCAGAGGAGCAACCCCGACGCCGGTCGTCTCGTTGCAGGACTGAGGTGCCACCTCGGCCCGACGTCCCTCTGCGTGGTGCACGTGCTCCGTCGAGGCGTGCGCCCCCGCAAATTCCGCGGCTTGACCTCCGTACGGCCACCTGCTCCCAGATTCAGACGCTACGCCTAGTGCCAATGGAGCAGTGGTTCCCGAGAGAGAGATAGCAGCAGGCTGGCCCAGAGTTCTACACTGTCCTTCAGGAGGATTTCTACTAGGGTTACAGGAACGTCGGCATCTATTTGCGTTTACAGAGAGTCTGTCCCCTGGAGGCAGTGGTTACAGCAGCTGGAGAGCAAATTCGCCCCATACTCACGTTTTTACCTGGTTTGGCAGACCTTCTAGGGTGGTCTGGCTCGTATATAGAGGACTAGGTGTTTCAGTTCTACGCTTCGCTGTGGGTGCACCCGGACAGAGAGACCATCGAGTTTGCCTTCAGAGGGGAGCATTACAGGTTGTTCTCATCAGAGATCCGGGATTGGTTTGGACTTCATCACTCTGAGACCCGGATCCACGACCTGTGTTTCGACAGGATAGAGCCACCCCGACGCCCTCACGGGGAGCACAGCCGACGACAGACTTGGTACGGCCGTGTTTCACTGCGCCCTTCGGCGAGGGTTCGAGTCGAGCACCTAGGGATCTCACCCCTATGACTCGGATCCTCAACGAGGTCCTACGCTGTACCTTGCTACCCAGGGTGGGCTTCAGAGAGGGTCTTTCGCGCCTGCAGCTTTGGTTACTCGCATACATGGTCAGGCAGCAGGAGTTCGACGTTTGGGACGTCATTCTTTGTGAGATGGAGGACACCGTGGCAGAGGGCATCAAGGCCCGACGGCAGTTACCTTATGCGCATTGGATCTCCTACATTCTATGGAAGGTAGCTGTAACCACAGGATTAGACCCGGGGCAGTCACTCACAAGCTCTGCGACCGTGTTCCCTGAGTATAACATGAGCCAGCTTCTTGAACACGGTCGGGATCTCAGGCACCAGCAGCAGGCAGGGTCAGCACCATCCAGCTCTCGATGACCTCCCGACGTGCCAGAGTCAGCAGAGGAGCAGGACGAGACAGTCAGAGCCCTTGCAGAGCAGGAGTTGGCAGACTTAGAGGGTGAGGGGCAGTTTTTCACCGAGGACCCCACAGACAGCTCTGACGAGGACTACTAGCTCCCGCCTCACGTTCATCCTCGCTCACACGACACAGAGGCCGGGACGTCTGGTACCTCCGATCTAGCACTACTTGCTATCTTATCTCGGATGGAGGAGCAGCAGAGGACTGTGACCCAGGACGTGCAGAGGTTGGCACAGGAGCAGCAACACCTAGCAGAGGCCCAGGCACTTGCTCAGCTGTAGGCACAGGAGCGGTCCGATGCCCTTCAGCAGCAGATGCTAGAGCTTCAGAAACAGACTCTCAGCTTCATGGAGCGGATCATGAGCAGACCCCCCCAGTGGCAGTGGCAGCAGCCCTCACCCCAGTAGCAGCAGCTTCAGTGGCCGCTTGTCCCGCCCTAGCCGCAGCAGTTCAGTCAGCAGCTGCAGTTCTCTGGCCCTGGCCCCTCCCAGTTTTCGTGCTACAATACTCCACCGGAGGGGCCCGTTCTTCAGTCCGCTTCACACAGGGTCACGCCAGAGTCCGATAGAGTCAGTTCATGCGACACTACCGTGACGCTGGTGACTGTTACCAGTTTCAGCGAGCTCACCGGGGATGCTACCCCAGACTTCCTGGTTCAGTGAAGAAGACGACGGCTCCAATGAATTCCACCACAGAGACTCTCCTGAGTTCATTCGCGTTCTTCCGAACAGACAAAGCGCAATATGTTCCAGTCCGGATGATACAGGTTAGCATGAGTAGTCCACTATACCCGAGCTTCTGCACTCCGATACTCAGGTTGACACCAGGTGTTGTTTCGGGGATCGAGATCCCGAAACAGCGGGTCGCCGCACGAGCGAAAGCACGAAGCGAAAGCGAAAAACGTTCGGTGGAGTGGGAAGTGTAGTAGTGGTGAACAGTGTTCTCCTCCCCTCCCCCTGGGAGGTTGGGAGCTTTTTATATTAATCCGGATCAAATTGAAAGTACAAGAATACCCTTCCATCCACTCTGCTACAATTACAATGATGCCCCTGCTCAACTACTCCATGGTTGCACGCCACCTTTTCCGGCGCGAGGGGCATCGTCGTAACTTCGCCATCTGGTGGGCCCAGCGTCCCCCGGCTCCTTTTCCCGGCCTGTGGGCCCGCTCCCTTTGACCCAGGCTTCCGTCGAGCTGCGAAAACCTAAGAAAAACCAAAGTCATGAAAGACGAAAACTCACCGGAAGCATTGGGCTCCTTTCGCGCGAATGCTCCATTTCGCACGAAAACTCCGTCCTGCTCCGGCCATGCGGACCGGAGGCAAACGCCTGCTTCCGCGCGAATGCTCCTTTTCGCACGAAAGCTCCGCCTTCCCTGGTCCGCGAGCCGAAACGCGTGCTTCCGCGCGAATGCCTCCTTTCGCACGAAAGCTCCGCCTCCCTACTCCAGTTGTGCGGACCGGAGGCGAATGCCTGCTTCCGCGCGAATGCTTCCTTTCGCACGAAAGCTCCGCCTCCCCTCGGTCCGCGAGCCGAAACGCGTGCTTCGCGCGCGAATGCCTCCTTTCGCACGAAAGCTCCGCCTCCCTACTCCAGTTGTGCGGACCGGAGGCGAATGCCTGCTTCCGCGCGAATGCGACCTTTCGCACGAAAGCATCATCATCTTTCGGTAAAATGCGGGACGGAGGCGCCTGCGGTCTGGGCGCCGCCCCAACAATAGCCCCTCACGGTTGAATCTGCAGCTCGTGAAGTTCGACCGTGTCCTTTCGCTAGGCGCCTACGCCCGCCCAAAAGAAACCTTCGCTTCGTCCCGAAGCTGGTTTTTTTTTCGATACGGCGGTGGTGTTTTTTTTTTTTACTATTATTGTTATTTAAACTTTTGCTTAAGTCACGTCGCAAACGCCTTTTCGTGTTCCTCAAAAACTGTGTGTCATGATGCAAAACCTCTGCGACGCTTCGAATCTTGTGGCCGGGCGCCTCTTCGTCTCCCTCGGAAATCGTGCCCATTTTTGCGCATATAAAAGCCGAGGCTTCGGCTGGGGGAGGTATGTTCACTGAACGCCTCCCTTCACCCGTCGCCTCATTCGTGAAGCCCTTTCGCTATTCGGTTGACGCCATTCGCTCTTGTTGGCGATAGCTACTTGTTGTTTGACTTTCTTCATTCGCCTGGCGTCAGTTTGTGGTACGCGTCACTCCCCTTGTCTCTGTTTCCTTTAGACTTAAGTTTTGCGAATTTGGTTGTTTGAGGTTGCTTAATTTCGCTTATTTTCGTATCTATTTTCGCGTTTTTTCTGTTGTTTTTCCTCTTTCGCTTGCCTTGTGTGTTTATTTTATCTTTCGCGCCAATGCTAGATGGCGTCTTCCAGCTCGACGTCGACCTCGAGCTCTACTAGCGAAAGTTCCGATGCCACCGGGTCGTCCCATCGCGAGCCTAGCGTGGAAGTGTCCATCGGATCGGGGGTTGCTCCACGAGTTCCAGAGCACAGCGGGAGCGTGTCGAATGATGGGGACTCCGGTTTGATTTCGGTCCCGACGGATTGTTCTTTTTACCTTGGCTTATCGCGAATGACGGCTGCACGCTTGCAAACGATGGCTGAAGAAGGGCCTTTAAGGATTGATCATCTTGCGAGTTGCCGTGTCCCTGGAGACGAGGAGGTTCCTATTCCTCGGCCGAACGAGGCCGTTGTCTTTCGCGACTACTTTGTAGCTGGCCTTGATTTTCCCCTCGAAGAATTCGTCTCGGATGTTTTGTTGGGGTTTGAGATACAACTTCATCAGCTGACGCCGAACGCAATTGCCAGACTGAGTATTTTCGCGCATGCTATGAAGATGTTGGGCTGCACCCCGCGGGCGGATGTCTTCGTGCGATTTTATGACATTCACCGTCGTCCGACGAAAGTTAACGACCCGCTTCTAGGGAGCAGATTGCCCAGCGAGATTGGCTGCATCAATTTCGTTCCGCGGAAAACACGAGGGACTGTTTCAATTTCGCTTACATATCGGAACAAGTGGCCGGACTGGAATCGCTTCTGGTTCTACTATCGCGTTTGCTCGGCCGAAACCGCTGCTATTGAGTTAGATAGGGGAGAAAAGAAGGGATCTCCACTTGTGTCTGTTTTGGAGAGGTGCCCTGGAAAGCATCTTCCGCCAGTTGTGCTGAGCGACCCGCATGCCATTCGCTGTGGGGATGCATTCGCGCTTACTGCACGTTTTCAAATCAGCCGGGATTTAGTGGAGGAGTGGATTGCCATCGGGATGAATCCGCTCTGCAGTGCCACATCTTTCGAAGGTTTCGTTGAAAGAGAAGGGTATTGGGGGCCCACGTTGCTGCTGGAAAGACCCGCGGATTACCATGATGACGGCGAATATGTCAAACATATCGAAAAGGAGACCAGAAAGATTTGTGGGCCGTACTTACGCAAGGAGAGCGAGTTTCAACTCGGCAATCTCGGCCGTAATCGGCGTCTAAACCGAGCTTTCGATGCGATGGGCGTTGAATATGCCGAAAGACCGTTGGTTGACGAAAGCAAAGACGAGGCCGAAAGCTTTAAAGGTGAAGGAAAAAAGATGGCTCGCCGTGGCGGTCGGAGTGGTGTGATCTCCCGGCGAAGGGTTGCTGAAGCTGGGGACATCCGCATTGGGCGGTTGACTGCCAAACCTTTGCTTGCAAGCCGAGGGGGGGCATTGGAGTCGGCCCCCGACGTTGATCCTTTCGATCATTCGAGGGTGGTTAGTTTCTGCCTTTTTCTAATTCTGTTTGCTTTGGCCGTTGTTTTCGTTTTTCCTTTTATGGCTTTCTTTACTATTATTTATGTGGTAAAGACGTTTTTTTTTTTGACTTGTCCTTGTCTTGCTGTTTCGCTGCTTTGCTTTTGCAGAGCACCAGCTTCGCTGCTGAGATGGCACCGCCGAAACCGCAGCGCGCCTTTCGACATCGGCTTTCGACGACGAGGTGTCGGTGGCTGACCTTCCGACCTTTGCAAAACCTGGTTCGCGAAAGGCCCTCGCGGATACCGATCGGCCGGTGAAGAGAGCGAAAGCGCCTCGTGCTGAGCCCGCGTCTCGGAAACCGCCGAAACTACTGCTCGCGTCTCCACCGGAGGGGCAGCCCCACGCGATAGGAGGGCGGATCCGAGGGGGTGGCGGCTCCTGCTGTGGATAAAGGTAAGCTACACCTTTCGCCGAGACACATTCGTCTATCACAGGAGATGGTGGAAGGTCAGCTTCTTGGCTACGGGCGATTGATTATCGATGGAGTGCCGTCGGACTACAGGAATCCTTGTTTTTACACTGGGTTGAGCTCGTCGGGCGAGACTGACGAAGCAAGAGAAGAATCTTATCGGATTGCACGTTCTTTGGGTGCAGCTTCCGAAGCTCAGCTTGCGTGTCGGATAGACTTCCGCCGCGCGGGAATCCTCCCCGGCGCAAGCGATGACGCCAGCAAACTTGTGGAGTTTTCGCACAAGGCTTTCGCTGCGCCGGAGGTCGAAAGGGACCTGCTCAAGGTCGACAGCGTAAAGCTTGATGACGCGCTGTCGTTTCACTTAGCTAGCGTGAGTTGCTCAGATTGCCTTTTTGTCGCGTGATTGTTGTTCGCTTTTCCGCAACTGGTGTATGGGTCTTTTGTAGTGTACTGACTTTCGACGTTTGATTTAATGCTATTCGCAGGCTGCCATTCTCGCCCGCAGCCGTCACAATCAGAATGACCTCTATGTTCGCAAGATCGAGCGTGAGAAGGAGGACCTCGACATTTTGGCGAAGAAGCTTACAACCGACCTGGAGGTTCAGGCGAAGAAAGCCGAGGACGAGCGCGCCTCGCGGAAAGCAAGCCAAAAGGAGGCTGAAAAGCTGAGACGTGAAGCAGAAGACCTCAAGCGGGAGCTTTCGCAGATGCGAAATGCCCAGGCCGAGAAAGACGAGGCCCTGAAGACGTTTGCCGAGGAAGCTGTCACTCGCCTCCGCGAAAGCCTTCGCAGCATTGGTGTCGAAACGGCTGGTCCTTCGGAGCAAACTGCCGACGGTCTTGTCCGCTGGCTTTGCTCCGAAATGGAGTCACTTGAAAACCATATGGCTCTGGGCCGAGACTACGCCGCCGTCACCGGTATCAAGGCGATCGGCCACAGCCTGGTCGACGCCGGATGCTCCCACATCGCTGACCTTCCGGTCAAAGAGGTGGACTATTATTGGCGAACCCCGGAGGCGGCGAAGGCTCTGGGCAAAAGATTCTTTGAAGAATTCTGGCTTGCGGGTGGGAACGACATGTCGCTGATGCAGTCCGCCGTGGGGCGCGGAAAGGTATTTTCTTCCTTCTGCTAGAGCTATCGCTTGACTTCCCTGCCGGCTATCGCTTTTTGTGCGGTGCCTTGTGGCCTGAGTAGTTTTTTTTCTGGGCTATCGCTTTTTTATGCAGACTCCTGAGGAGAAAACGCGCATCCGACAGTTGTTTTCGGAGTATATCTCCGCAAAACAGGCGCGTGAAAACGAGCCGGAAGACGAGGCAAGTCCTCCTGAGCCGAATGACGGGGCGCCCGAAAGCTCGGCCGCTGCTGCTGCGCGACGCGAACGCCCCCCAAGACGCAGCGGTAGACGAGTGACCTTCCTGGGGCCTGCTTTCAATGTGTTGGCAACTTGTTGCGGACCTCTTGTGACATTTTGGAACTTAAATTCGGATGTTGTATATTGAACAGGGTGCGGATGCGGGAACGCCGGACGTTCTCGACATCTGCCCGTTAATGATTAAGGCCGGCGATATCTGTGTTGGTGGTGACCTGTGGAGGAGTTTCCGATCTAGGTTTCCGACGGCATCGCTTTCGGCTTACATGAGAAAACGTGCTAAGAAACTTAGACGCACAGAAGAGCGGCTACGCGCTTTTTATGATGCTTTCGACCCACGCGAACTTGAGTCGAGGCGAATGAGGCGCGAGGCTTCGCGCGCGCCACCAGGCTTTGAGGGTGCCGCGTTCGTTAAGCTGGAACCCGAAGATGCCGTGCCTTCGCCGGACGAAAGGCGTTTTAGCATTTTCCTTGGCCGCGAAAATAGTTCGCGGCCCTGAATTTGAATTGCAATGTACAACCTTTATATCAAACCCGGTGTAATGACGAGTGTCGCAGTGTGCTCTAACTTTCGGTGTTAATCGTTATTTGCGAATGTGCGATTTTTTTATTATTTCGCTTGGCGGATTAAGTTCTTTTGCCGAATGTTTTAGTTGTTCTCGCTTTACTAGTTTGCGCGATAGCGCTTTTCGGTGCGGGCCCCTCGGCGGGTTGCAAAGACGCGCCCGCCCCCACTCTTTTAGGCGAGGGGCGGCTTAGGGGCGGTAGCATTCGCGCGAGGGAGCTTTCGGTGCGAGCCCCTCGGCGGATAGCAAAGAAGCGCCCGCCCCCACTCTTTTAGGCGAGGGGGGGCGGTAGCATTCGCGCGAGGGAGCTTTCGGTGCGAGCCCCTCGGCCGATAGCAGAAGAAGAAACGCCCGCCCCCACTCTTTAGGCGAGGGGCGGTGGCATTCGCGCGAGGGAGCTTTCGGTGCGAGCCCCTCGGCGGATAGCAAAGAAGCGCCCGCCCCCACTCTTTTAGGCGAGGGGCGGTAGCATTCGCGCGAGGGAGCTTTCGGTGCGAGCCCTCGGCGGATAGCAAAGAAGCGCCCGCCCCACTCTTTTAGGCGAGGGGCGGTAGCATTCGCGCGAGGGAGCTTTCGGTGCGAGCCCCTCGGCCGATAGCAAAGAAACGCCCGCCCCCACTCTTTTAGGCGAGGGGCGGTAGCATTCGCGCGAGGGAGCTTTCGGTGCGAGCCCCTCGGCGGATAGCAAAGAAGCGCCCGCCCCCACTCTTTAGGCGAGGCGGGGGGCGGTAGCATTCGCGCGAGGGAGCTTTCGGTGCGAGCCCCTCGGCGGATAGCAAAGAAGCGCCCGCCCCCACTCTTTTAGGCGAGGGGCGGTAGCATTCGCGCGAGGGAGCCCTCGGCCGATAGCGAAGAAGAAACGCCCGCCCCCACTCTTTTAGGCGAGGGGCGGTGGCATTCGCGCGAAAGCGCTTGATAACTCGGTTGACGAAAATGTCGTTATGAACGCAACTTGAGGAACATACAATCGACTATGATTATGATATTGCTCGTATTGCTGTCTAGCTACATGCACGGCTTGGTTGATCTCCTGTCTTTGGTTTGAGCTGGGAGAGCCACTCGATGGCACTACCGCCTACAGTTACCGGATTGGTGACGATAGTTGGACGCGATGCCGATGACACGATCATAAAAGCGAAAGCGTGGCTCCTGATGCTTCCTACTCGCATTTTCGATAATGAGCTGACTACCTGGAACTAACATTTTGGAGAGCCTCGGTAGTTTAGGATGGGTGGGAGGCTTGCACTTTGTTGCCTATTTATACTGCCTTGCCCGTTGTGCGGGACAGTCGCATTTACTTGCCCTGGCTGTACTTGTAATCACTTGGTAGGTGAAAGGTTAATACAGCATTTACGTTTTAGCGGCTGTAAATGCTTGCCAGATGTCGTTTGTTTTGCCCTACTAGGGCTGATGGGCTTGGCCTCCGCTACCATTCTCCCCTTTCGGTGATGGGGGGCTGGTTTTGCATAGCCCGCAAGCTTTTCGTTCGGCCCTCGTTTTGTCGGAGGGTCGGTTTGTTCGTGGCCCGCAGGCCTTCGTTCCGCCCTCTCGTTTTGTCAGGGGGGGTCGGTGTTTTCATATAGCCCGCAGGCTTTCGTTCCGCCCTCTCGTTTTGTCGGAGGGTCGGATTTCATATAGCCCCTCAGGCTTTCGCTCCGCCCTCTCGTTTTGTCGGATGGTCGGATTTCGCATAGCCCGCAGGCTTTCGTTCCGCCCTCTCGTTTTGTCGGAGGGTCGGATTTCATATGGCCCGCAGGCTTTCGTTCCGCCCTCTCGTTTTGTCGGAGGGTCGGATTTCATATAGCCCGCAGGCTTTCGCTCCGCCCTCGTTTTGTCGGAGGGGCGGATTTCACATAGCCCGCAGGCTTTCGCTCCGCCCTCGCATTTTGTCGGAGGGTCGGATTTCATATCGCCCGTAGGCTTTCGAGATTGTCGTTGGATGGAAGGGGTCTATTTTGCCCTACCTCCTCGACATTCTCTTTTTATCACCTTGTGTTGACGAATGTCTCAACCTTATGCTTGGTTGGTTTCGTCTTCGACCGATTCGCATGACATTTTTGGGGAATTACGGCTACTTTAGTAATGTAGCGGTTACATTCGGCTGCCTCGTTAAAAAACCTCGCACCCCGATGGAGGGCTTCCCCGGCGAGGAAAAAGAGCACAGCCGACATTTGATTACAAAAATGGTGAAGGAGGGAGAAATTATTCCACAGTCGAAAAAAGAGATGAATTACGGGTAGAAACGACGCAGATTGCTCGCGTTCCATGTGTGAGCTGATACTTCGCCCTTGTCATTCATCAACCGGAATACGCCGGGCGCCGCCATGCTTGCCACGACGAAAGGGCCTTGCCATTGCGATTGCAGCTTGCCTTGCTTATCTGGCTGCCGAATGGTGACCATGTCACCAGTCTTGATGTTCTTTCGGATTATCGTCCTGTCCCTGTGATGCTTCGTTTCGGCGTGGTACTTTTCGAGGTTGTCTGCAGCCTGCAGTCTTACTTCTTCGACGGTGTCGAGCTCGACGTGTCTTTGCTCTTCAGTGGTTGGGGTCATTTCGGTTCGGAAGGAACCCAGCTTTACTTCTTCCGGGGTTACTGCTTCCTCGCCGTAAAGCAGCCTGAATGGGGTAAAGCCGGTAGCTCTGGACCGTGAAATGTTGTGTCCCCATACAGCTGTTGTTAGGGTGTTGGCCCACTTGCCTTTCGGCGAGTCGTACAATGTTTTCGAAATTGCCGAAAAGATTAAGCCATTCGCTCTTTCGACAGCCCCGTTTGCTTGCGGGTAATTTACAGAAGCGAAATTGAGCTTGATGCTGAGCTCATCACAAAAATTCCTGAATTCGGCGCAATCGAACTGCTTCCTTGTCGCAGGCGATGAATGACGGAACACCGAAGCGACAGATTATCCTCTGCCAGACGAACTTAGTTAAAGAGGTGGAAGTTATGCTGGCAAGGGCCTTTGCTTCCACCCATTTGGTGAAGTACTCAAGAGCTACCGCTGCAAATCGCAGGTTGCCCGGGGCTGCTGGTAGCGGGCCAACTATGTCGATGCCCCACCTCTGCAATGGCCAGGTCGGCACTATCGGCGTGGTCTCGTTTGCTGGCTTTTTCTGATTTTTGGCGAACATCTGGCAACCTTTGCAACGTATGACCAGCTCTTTGGCATCTGATGCGGCGGAAGGCCAGTAGAATCCTTGTCTCATTGCTCTGTGCGCTATCTCGTGAGGCCCTCGATGCGCTCCGCACATTCCGGCATGCATTTCTTCGAGCAGTTGAATGCCTTCGCGCTGGCTTATGCATTTTAGAAGAGGGGCTGTTATTCCATTTTTGAACAACTGCTCTCCGATGATTGCGTAACCTTTCGCCCTGCTGGCCATTCTTTCGGCATCCTTCCTAGACTGTGGCTCGTAAGTTCCAGCTAAATAGGCGAATATCTGTGACCTCCAGTCATCACTGACGATAGCATGTATCGAGTCTGGATGTTCTTCCTCCTCTTTCACGGCTTTTGCCGAAAGGACCTGATAGAACACATCTGATGGCAGCGGTAGATTTTGTGCTGCGGCTTTGGCCAGCTCGTCTGCCTCTGCGTTTTCGGCCCTTGGAATGTGTCGCAGGGTGAAACCAGTGAAATATTTCTCCATTCTTCTGATTGCCGCCAGATACTTGGCTAGCTCTGGCTCTCTTGCAGTGAAGTCCTTTTCGGCATGACCGACAACCACCTGGGAATCCGACTTGACGATGCATCTTCTTGCTCCGATTGCTCGAAGCTTTCGTAAACCCAGCAATACGGCTTCATATTCGGCGGTGTTGTTGGTTGTGAGGAACTGCAGCCTTGCGGCAAATCTGACCTTTGGTCCTCTTGGAGGTGTAAGGATTGCTGAGATTCCGGCTCCAGTCATGCCCCATGCGCCGTCGCAATTCACAGTCCAGACGGGCTCTTCGAATTCGAGTGTGGTGTCGAAAGCAGCAGGGGTCCAATCTGCTATGAAGTCCGCCAATGCCTGCGACTTGATTGCGGATCGATGTTGGAAATCTATCACATATTCGTTTAGCTCTGCTGCCCATTTGCCAATTCGGCCGATAGCTTCATTGTTGCGAAACAGGGCTTCTAACGGCTGAGCCGATAGGACTATGATGTGATGAGACTGAAAGTAATGTTTCAGCTTTCGGGAGGCCATTAGCACTGTATAGGCTATCTTCTCTAGCTCCGAGTAGTTCAGCTTTGCGCCCGATAGGGCCTCGGAGACAAAATAGATTGGGAACTGCGTCATCTTATTTTCGTGCTCCTTTTCTTCCACCAGTACCGCGCTTACGGTGGCGTGAGACGCTGCGAGATACAGCAAGAGCGTTGCTTCCGGCGACGGCTTGGACAGCGTGGTTAGCTTGGTCAAATACTCCTTTAGCTGCTGAAAAGCTTGGTGCTGCTCTTCCCCCCAATCGAAAAGGTCGGAGCTACGCAGAGTTCGGAAGAAAGGCAGCCCTCTTTCGGCGGACCTTGCGATGAATCTGTTCAGAGAAGCCAGTCTTCCTGTCAACTTTTGCACTTGCTTTCGGTTTGAGGGCGGTTGCATGTTGATAATTGCCGCTATCTTGTCGGGATTAGCTTCAATTCCTCTTGCCGATACCAGGCAACCGAGGAGCTTGCCTTTCCTGATGCCGAAAATGCACTTGTCGGGGTTTAGCTTTAAACCACTCTTCCGGAGATTGCCGAAAGTCTCAAGCAAATCTGCCTGATGATCTTTCTGTCTGTCGCTCTTGACCACTATATCGTCGACGTACGCCAACAAGTTTTTCTTTTGCTTCTGGCTTTCGAACACTTTGTCGGTCATTCGCGAGAAAGTAGGGCCTGCATTCCGCAGCCCTTCCGGCATTCGCCGGTAGCAGTATGTGCCTGTAGGGGTGATGAAACTGGTTTTCTCCTCATCGTCGGGATGGAGCCAAATCTGGTGATAGCCTGAAAAACAATCTAGCAAGCTCATTATTTCACAACCAGATGCGATGTCGACAAGCTTGTCGATACGAGGCAAAGGATACGGATCCTTCGGGCAGCATTTGTTGAGGTCGGTGAAATCAACGCACATTCGCCATTTTCCATTTTTCTTTTTCACCAAGACGACATTCGCCAGCCATTCGGGATACTGGACCGGTCGGATTACTCCCGCGTCGAGTAATCTTTGTACCTCGGCTTTCGCTGCGTCTGCCCTTTCGTTTGACATTTTTCTCAGTTTTTGCTTTCTGGGCTTAGCGCCGCTTGCGATGTTCAAACTGTGCTGGGCGAGATCTCTGCTAACGCCTTGCAAGTCGCTTGCTGACCAAGCGAAAATGTCGTCATTGCTCGCAAGGAAAGATGCCAAAGCGCTCCTTTCTTCTTCCGGCATGCTTGACCCAATATGCACGGCTCTTTCGGGCCTGGAGGCCGCGAGCGGGATTCTTATCGTTTCTTCGGCTGCCCCAACCTTGTATTCCGACGTGCTGACGATTTCGTGCTCTTCGGTGGTTGTTTGCAATTCGTCCTTGTTTGCCACCTCATTGATGAGGCTATAGCCTGGGGTTGGTTTTCCCTCAATCCTTCTGGAAGCTTGCTGATCTCCATGTACGGCGATGATGCCGAAAGGGGATGGCATCTTCATGCATAAGTAGCTTTGCTTGATGACAACATTGAACCTGTTGGTGAAACCTCTGCCGAAAATGGCAGTGTACGGGTAGTCCATGTTTACTATGTCGAATGTTAGTGTCTCGGTGCGGACTCTTTCCCTTTCGGCGAAGGACACAGGGATCTGCTTTTTGCCGATAGCATCGATCTTTCTTCCTCCGAACCCGTACAGCGAATTACCGGCGGGGCCCAAACTGCGTCTGTCGAATCCCATTGCCTCGAAAGCTTTTACGAACAAAATGTCTGCTGAGCTTCCGGTATCAATCAGAATGTTGTGCAAAGTGAAGCCGGCCACGTTGGCTGTGGCGACGAAAGCGTCGCAATGCGGGTAGTCGCGAACTTGGAAGTCGAACTCGTCGAAACATATCGGCGCTAGTGACCAAGCTGGCCTGTTTAGTGGAAGCCTTGGTGATACTGTCTGGACTCTTCTGTGGTAGTCCCTCCTAGCTCTCTTGCTTTCGTGCTCTAAGTTGGATCCGCCCGTGATGGCGAAAATGTGCCCTCTTGACGGAAGGATGTTGTTGATTGCGCTAGTTTCATTTTCCACCTCCTGCACCTGCTGGGAACCCGGCTGTGCTTGCTGCCCCTGAGGTTGGGTCTGAGCCGGAAACGCTGGCGGCGGCGCTGGCTGACGCTGATAGTGCATAGGTGACGAAACTGCCACCGACTGTGGTGCGAAGACCGGGAGCTGGTAACTCTGGTACGCCGGGTTGTACCAATGCAAGTTTTGGGGATGCATGTACTGCGGGGGATGCATAGGTGTGCTCGCGTAATTGCTGCACGCTGCCACCACAGCTAGCGGGTCTTGCGAATTGTGGAAAACATGCTTGGAGCTTTCGGCGGAAGCTGACGTTTGATCCTTATCTTTCAGCTCTTTCGCCATTTTGCTGTATTTGCAATCCCGAGTGGTATGGCCGAAATTGCCGTCACAAATGACGCAATATGGTGGCCTGGGTCCTCTTCCGCGGCCTCTACCGTCTCGGCCGCCGCGTCCTGTCCTTCCGCCGCGCCCTCCGCGGAACGGCTGATCGAATCCTCTTTGGGGATGAAAGTCGGGCATGTCGGGCCTCTCTGTGCCTGCTGCTGATTGCGCCGGTTCTTCTTGCAAATTGTTGATTGAACGAAATGGCCTAACAATCCTTTGATTCGGCACAGGCAGTGGGCGACTTGCTTTCGTCGCCTGCCTCTGCATCTGGCGGGCGGCCTTGCGTCGCCGAAAGTCGTCGTCCGATCTCGCGTACGCATTCATCACGTCAAACAGTTCCTTGACATCTTTCGGCGGCTCCCTGGACAGATGAGCGGCGCACTGCCCAGTCCCCAAGCCTTCGATGGCTGCTGCGATCACCGCGGCTTCCGGCACATTCGGAGCTTGAGCTTTCAGCTGGATGAAACGTTTGAGGTACTCCGAAAGTGGCTCGTCGTCTTGCTGGGTGCAATTCATGAGGTCCCGTGTGGTCTTGACATCCGGTCGGAATCCTTGGAAGGTGGCCAGCAGCTCGGCTTTCAGCTGTGCCCATGAATAGATGGACAGTGGCTTGAGAGTGGTGTACCAATCGTGGGCCACGTCCTCGACTGCCAGGATGAGAGATTTTGCCAAAGCCTGATTGTCTCCTCCTGCCGAGAAGACAGCCGTCTCGTAGCTTGCCAAGAACTTGCGTGGGTTTGCTTTACCGTCGAAAGTCGGAATGCGGGGCTTGTAATTGGGCGGCCACGGGTGAGCCTGCAACTCTCTCGAGAGTGGAGAGGTTTCGTCGATGGCGTTGCCGAAAGCTAGCGGTTGCTCTCGCCTTGGGATGCATACGTTTTCGTGTGCTATCGGATTAGGGTACGCCCCGGCCCTTTGCAGCTCCTGAATTTCCTTCTCGAGTTGCCTCTTCTGTGCCTCAGCTCGCCGAATGGCGTTGCGAGTCTCGTCCTCTCTTGCTTTCGCAGCCAACTGCTGCTGCAGCTGGTCTCTTTGCAACAACAGCCTCTCGATCTCCCCTTGCTGCTGTGCCAGCGTCTTGATTGCTTGGGCGTGTCTTGTGATTTCGTCATCGTCTTCATCCTCGTCCTCGAACTCGTCGTCGACGTGCCCATCCGGCGTGCGTTCTCTGCCCAATATCCGCTGATGCTGAGGCTGCACGTCCTGGCTCGTCGATGCTACCGGCGGCGGCTGCGCTTCTATCGACAGTGTGCCGCCGAAAGGTGGCGGCTCTGCGACTGTGTTTGGTGGAACCTGGCTAGCTGGCACTGGAACCGCGACGGTGCCGAAAGCATCCTTTCTCGCGGCGATAGTCTCCAGATTGTCGACCGCTTTCGGCGCTTTCCTTGGTGGCATGGTAAGCTCGGGCGACAACCACGGTGGGCGCCAATGTTGTTTCGGGGATCGAGATCCCGAAACAGCGGGTCGCCGCACGAGCGAAAGCACGAAGCGAAAGCGGAAAACGTTCGGTGGAGTGGGGAAGTGGTAGTGGTGAACAGTGTTCTCCTCTCCCTCTCCCCTGGGAGGTTGGGAGCTTTTTATATTAATCCGGATCAAATTGAAAGTACAAGAATACCCTTCCATCCACTCTGCTACAATTACAATGATGCCCCTGCTCAACTACTCCATGGTTGCACGCCACCTTTTCCGGCGCGAGGGGCATCGTCGTAACTTCGCCATCTGGTGGGCCCAGCGTCCCCCGGCTCCTTTTCCCGGCCTGTGGGCCCGCTCCCTTTGACCCAGGCTTCCGTCGAGCTGCGAAAACCTAAGAAAAACCAAAGTCATGAAAGACGAAAACTCACCGGAAGCATTGGGCTCCTTTCGCGCGAATGCTCCATTTCGCACGAAAACTCCGTCCTGCTCCGGCCATGCGGACCGGAGGCAAACGCCTGCTTCCGCGCGAATGCTCCTTTTCGCACGAAAGCTCCGCCTTTCCCTGGTCCGCGAGCCGAAACGCGTGCTTCCGCGCGAATGCCTCCTTTCGCACGAAAGCTCCGCCTCCCTACTCCAGTTGTGCGGACCGGAGGCGAATGCCTGCTTCCGCGCGAATGCTTCCTTTCGCACGAAAGCTCCGCCTCCCCTCGGTCCGCGAGCCGAAACGCGTGCTTCCGCGCGAATGCCTCCTTTCGCACGAAAGCTCCGCCTCCCTACTCCAGTTGTGCGGACCGGAGGCGAATGCCTGCTTCCGCGCGAATGCGACCTTTCGCACGAAAGCATCATCATCTTTCGGTAAAATGCGGGACGGAGGCGCCTGCGGTCTGGGCGCCGCCCCAACACCAGGGGCGGACCCACAGGATATGCCAGGTGGTCCACGGCATACCTTGTGGGCCACCTTGTATTCAACATAGATTATAATTGTCTGATAAATAAAAAAAGTTGCAACAATATGTATTGATACATCATGATAGCACAATGGTAAGATCTTTGTTTTGTGACTTAAAGGTCACAGGTTCAAATCTATGATGATGCATTTTTTGGTTTTATTTCCTATTTTCCACTTTTGGTTTTATTTTCTGTCTCCATCAATCCCCCGTTGATAGCTTTTAATTTTTGATATTTTATTATCCTCTCTCAATATTAATAGCTATATTTGATATATTCTGTTCTTTATTTTCTATTTTTTATCTTATGTTATTGTGCCTCGTGAGACCAAATGAAAATCAGATGACTCCGGTATTATTTTATTATCACTTACTAATAGCAATGTACAATATTGTTTTAAAATTCCATTTTCTTATCTCCTTTAGAATTTAGTACAGATAATATACATCATCCTTTAGTTTCATAAGTTATATTTTAAACTATTTGTATTTAATTTGAACTATATTTATTATAGTTTTTAGTTTAATCTTTGAATTTAATGCTTACCATGTCATTTTATGCACGCGGTTTTATCAAATTGAATATTGTTTGTTCAAATTACATAAGAAAAATTTTGATGTGGCATATCCTGTGATAAAATCCTAGGTCCGCCACTAGTTGACACCACTACAGTGACTGCGACAGAGACTGTGGGCACCGAGCAGACGGAGCAGCTTGAGAGTCAGCGCAGCCAGAGCAGACCCGGACCGCTTCTCCAGAGCTTCCAGCTACAGAGGGCCAAACTGCCGGTCCCTCTTTGTCCGACTCCGAGGCGCTTCTACAGCAGTTTGAGTTCACTCAGCGCTCTCCGGAGGCTTCAACTCTTGACTCATCTGCGCCACATCCGTCCTCTGACGCTTAGTTTGGTGCTTGACGCCAAAGGGGGAGAGTGGTCGAGTATAGCGATAGAGGGAGCGATGTGAGAGGGATTTGACTCTTATGTTTGTTATGTTCACATACGCTCTGCATATCGCATCTCATATCTTTTGCACTATGTTTATTATATATGTATGTGATATGGACTTCATGACATGTATGTGCTCACTATGATTTCTTATATGACATGTCATTTCGTTTCGCTCGTTTACTTGTGCTTAATTCTCACTTGTTATGTATTTGAGCTCTATTACTCTTGCACTTGCTATTCACTCTAACTTGTTGAGTGCAGGATGTTGGCATGATATGTATGAGCTTGCCCCTAACCATTTTCTCTTATTCATTGCAAGTTCATACATGTCATGATTTGAAAACCTCTTCTCTCTATACTCGAGGTTGTGTTGTCATCAATCACCAAAAAGGAGGAGATTGAACGAATCTTTGCCCCTAGTGGGTTTTGGTGATTGGATGAAACACAAGATTACTGTGACTAACGTGTGTTTTGTAGAAACAGGGATGAGTTAGGTCACAGTAATGGCGATGATACGGGCATATGGAGTTCATGTCCCCTAGCGATGGAAATTGATTAGGTTTTCAAAGGACGGACAATGAAGATGGTGATAGGCTAGCGCTAAGTGTCACATGGTGTTGGAGGACACTTAGGTAGTCTTAGGTCTTTGTTTTTCCTTTGGCCGTACTATAAAGGGGAGCGTGAATCAGTAGCTTGACCTAGATGAGTCTATTGAGGTAGGTGTGGTGCACACTTGTTATTTCATAGCCCTAGGTAGCTCAGAGAGAGCCCTTATGCCGTGAGGATGAAAAGTCGTTAAGGTCGCATCGCGATCCGAGTTGGTTTTGCCCTTGAAAAGGGCATCGGACGCTGGCCTGGTGGGCATCGGACGTGCATCTGATGCTCACTAGACTTGAATGTGTCTGATATGTGGCATTGGACGCGCCGATGTTGTCACATCGAACGCGCCCGTGCCACTGTTCACTTGCGAGTGAATTGAGGGTTGCATCGGACGCTGAGGGCCAGCGTCTGATGTCCATGCAGAGAGGTCCCAGAGAGGGTAAAATCACATCGGACGCGTCCTATGTGATGGCATCGAACGCTACCCAACGTCCAATGCTCCTTTAAAATGTCTGACAGGAAGTACAGTTGACCGTTGAGTCAAGGGCATCGGCGCGTCCGATGCCCCCGAAAACTGTGTTGTTCAGTGCTCTTTGGGATGGCCGGTTGGGGGCGTATTTATACTCCTCCCCCTCCTCCATTAGAGTGTTCTTGCCCATTCCATCTGCTGAAAAACACATTGCGAGTGTGAGAAAGAGCAAGAGCCCTAGTGAGGTTGTGAGAATTGCTAATCGAGAGAAATAGTGGCCTCCTAGTGAGAATTGAGTAGCAAGTGTGTATCCATCCATCTCTTTGGCTTTGGCTTGGTCAAGTGAGAGTTCTAGCTTGTTACTCTTGGTGATCGGCATCACCTAGACGGCTTGGTGGTGATCGTGAAGCCTGGTGATCATCCTGTGGCTTTGCGGATGACCCAAGGTGGCTTGTGACCGGTAGTGAGCGATTCACCGGGCCAAAGTGGCGAAGAATCAGCTCATAGTGAGCACTTGATCCTTGCGGATCAAGGGGGAGCTATACCCTTGCGCGGGTGCTCCAACCAGGATTAGGGGGTGTGCCGACACCTCGATACCTCGGGAAAAAGTCGCCGAGTCATTTCTACTCTCTTTACTTTCGCATTTACATTTGAGCAATTTAATTCCGCAATTTACTTGTTGTTCTTCCATATTTTGTTGTTCTTCCATATTTAAATTGTCATGCTAAGAGTAGAAATGGTGCAGAGATAGTCTTTTGTGCGGTAGAGTTTAGAGGAACACACTTTTAAGCATAAGAGGGTTAATTGAGCTTGATAGGTTTTAATTCTTGCAGAAGTTTTAGAAAAGCCCAATTCACCCTCCCTTTTGGGCATCTTGATCCTTTCATCATTAATCAATTCCAAAAAGGAGATCGTAGAGTTACATTGTAGTAGCTTTGATGTTTTATAATCTTTCCTAATTATCAGGGATCATTGTTAGAGACAATGGCATTACACCAGATTGTTAGTATGCCATTATGTTCAGGGTTTGTACCCTGTTTATTACAATTGCATATTTGCATCAATTTTTTTATGTATATGGAATACCAAAATCCTGGCTCCGCCACTGTTGCACTGCCAAATTCTATGCGTTGAGTTGACAGTGAAAACACTTTTCACCAATATTGGTTCTCCTCGCGGCCCTGGAACTGGCGGTGAAACATTTTTTTGGCACCAGTTCTAGAAGAAATGACAGTAATAACTAATAAGGGTTCGGCCATAATCACATATGTAGTAGTAGTAGTATATGTTGTTAGAAGTGAAATTTAAGAAGCACATTCACACTGCCTTGAATCTAACAAATTAGCCTTATTATTTCTAGATATGAAACATTCACACTGCCTTGCATCTAACAAATTAGCCTTATTATTTCTAGATATCATGAATACGCTACCAAGGTGTTGATGAGTTCGCAAGAACTTAACATACTACCGTATTTAAAGATGGCAAACACATTATATATGGAACGTAGGAGTAGCTAGTAGAGATATGTACTCGAGGACGCATATGTGAGGAGAGGAGGAATCAGCGCTATCCATGTCCAAATGAACATCCTGAAGAGCAGAAAAAATACAGCTATTGACCATTCCTTTTCTTTTTTTACGGTTCAAAAAAAACGAGGGGAAGATCCCCACACAAAGCTGTTTAATTTGTATAGCTTCCTGAAACAAATTACACCAAAGATCAGCGATGGGCAGTCTCAACTGCCTAGCTTCCAAATCTGCCAGCATTCATCTATCCTTGTATTCGTACATATACATGAATTAGTTAGGGACAACTTTTTCTTTATATAATCTATCCATTCTGAAGAGCAGAAAAAAAAGATGTGAAAATGGAGGAGATAGAGAGCGGAAACTATCTATCCGACGGACACGAGGATCGACGAATGTGACCATATAACCCTAGTTGATAATTTATTCGAGTCTGGAGATGCGGGGCACAGACACCTTTCGTGTACTGGCATTGCAGGACAACTCGAGACACGCTAAGGGCCTATTTGGAACCCAGAAATTTTTGTAGGAATCATGCAGGAATTTTGGATGAATTAGTGCAATTTCACAAGAAAAAAAACACAGAAATAGAGAAAATTCCCACATTCTAAACAGGCCCTAACTGTATCCTCATCTTTGATGTCACATTACATACACGTCTTAATTCTGCGTCACTGACCACGGTGTTGCTTTTGTGCAGTTTTAGCATAGTGAGTGTTGGATCACTTATACACACTACCGGACATGGTCGCTTTGCCGAGTGCCACAGGCACTCGGCAAAGCTCCTTTTGCTCTCGGCAAAGGCTTTGCCGAGTGCAGCCCTCGGCAAAGGCCACACGGCAAAAAATGGATCGGCAAAGGGCTCTTTGCCGAGAGCCTTTTATCGGGCGCTCGGCAAAGCCTTTGCCGAGTGCTGAGATGGCTCTCGGCAAAGAAAAAAATAAAAAAACCCCGAAAAAATAAAGAAAATTTTTTATTTAATTGAAGGAGGGGCCCCACTGGGCAGCGCCCACTTGTTGCCCTTGAAATCGCAAGTTCTACTATTTTTCACGCAATTTTCTCTCACGCAGTCGCAGGATTCGAACTCACGACCTCTCGTTCGCGCGGAGCCTCCTCTACCACTGCACTACACACTCATATACGTTCCATCTCCGTTTCGATTACCCATATATTATACTAAACCATGTGTAATTTGCTTATTTGAGGCCCTAAACGAATTCAAATCAAAAAATTGTAAACTACAAAGTTTTCTAACTTTTCAAGATCTACAACTTTTATTTTGGTAGTTTTTCCATCCGAGGTCGTTTATAAAAATTTGAATTTTAAATTTTACAATTTCAAACGTAGTTTTCGTTGACAAGATGATTTCAAATCAAAAAGTTGTCAACACCAAAGTTTCATAACTTTTCGAGATCTACAACTTTTATTTTGGCCATTTCTCCATCTAAGGCATTTTAAAAAATTCGAATTTTAAAATTTTCAAATTCGAACGTAGTTTTGCATAACTAGATGACTTCAAATTAAAAAGTTATCAACTACAAACTTTCATAACTTGTCAAGATCTACAAAGTTTATTTTGGTTGTTTACCCATTTATACATCCAAAATTATGGTTATCATATTATTCACAAATATTATATATCACTCTTGTAGTTTCGTAAACTAACGGAGAGAGATGTAAGATTTATGAACAAATTTATTTTAAATTTGTCAAATGAAGAAATGACTAAAATAAAAATTATTCATCTTGATAAGTGAAACAACTTTTTAGTTGAAAGTTTTTTTATTTGGATTAATTTACTGTTTCAAAATATGATTTGAAAATTAACTTTGCCGAGTGTAAAAAAAAACACTCGGCAAAGAAATTCTTTGCCGAGAGCCAATAAAAAAACTCTCGGCAAAGAATTTCTTTGCCGAGAGCAAGAAAAACACTCGGCAAAGAAATTCTTTGCCGAGTGTTTTTTTTTGGCTCTCGGCAAAGAATTTCTTTGCCGAGTGTTTTTCTTTTGCCGAGAGTTTTTTATTCGGCCCTCGGCAAAGAGCTCTTTGCCGAGCGCCCGAAAAAAAACTCTCGGCAAAGAGTGCGGCGCTCGGCAAAGTGAGTTTTTCCGGTAGTGACACATGCAGTTTCAGCATAGTAAATGATCGAAGTCTAAAATGAAAAATAGCAACGAGCATTTTGGGGTAGAGTTAATTGATCAAGGTTCAAATTTGAACTGATGATGATTCCTTAAAATGCATGAAACAATCCTGCACTTATTGTGCAAAAACTAGTGAAGACCACAATATTACATTTACTACATGCCTAAAATTTAGTCAACGAGTACCTGCCTCCCCTCGCGAAACACACAGAATTCAACTTTAACATTTGGATGACACATGCTACGGATCTTCTCACGTACTTCCTTGTTCCTACGGGGATACTGCTCAATGAAGAGCAACCTTTTCAAGATAACTGCATTGCTGGATAGAAACTCCAGAAGTTCCATTTGTTCATGAGAACCTGAAAACCATCTGATTTCTACCTCTTCAAGTGAACTGAGATCAATGTCATCAATCTTGCGACTCTCTTCCAAACGACAAGGGCAAGACAGCATGCAAGAATGCTTCTGAAAATAAAAAGAGAATGCAGCATCATTGCAGTAGTGGAAAATATTGACAATATTCATAAATCAACAAAGTTGGTTTTTGGTGGTGCGAGGTTCAGCTAGTCGTAAAAAATCAAACATATCTATAGACCAATATTGCAGCACTACATAGTGAGACGAGCCCCACACCTGCCAATTCTTCTACCTAGGCAGTGGGCCTTCCTTCACAGATAGGTCAAGATGACACGAATTCAAACAAGCTAAGCAACCACAAAAGAAATGTTCACTAGCTAAAGCACAAGTCTTCAATTTGGTCGTCTCAAAAAAAAAAAGTCTTCAATTTGGTCCAGTAATGATTTATATACCATACCAACATTTAGAAAAATGCTAAATAAACATATCAAGAACCTCAACTACTGCCACCTAAAAAACATATTAGAAACTCTCAATTATCAAATAACAAGTAAAAATTGGCAATCAAACAATTTTATGCCATAATATAAAGCTAAAGATCTTAGAAATTACCACTTGATAGGGCAAAGGACTAGACAAATGTACTCGAAACTTCTTTGTACCATTGCAACTCCTCAAGAGATGCAACATCACAGGCACCAAGTCATGGTGTTCCCACGACAAGAATACGTAAAAGCTCTTACACTTGGGCAGCTTATTTGTTTCATTCAAGAAGCTTCCATACGTTGCTGCATCTGTCATGGCTCATGAGTAGACAAAAACTAATCGGTTGGACTGTCCGAAAATGAAAAAACAACGACACTTGTGATGAAATTTGTTTGTTATATATGCCAACTCACCTGGGTATTGTAGACAAATAATCATATCCAACTCATCAACTTCATCAAACCGCTTAGTCAGGGACGTCGCCTCAGAGTTGGTCTTCAGTATCCGGAGGGTACAGCCAACATCAACAAACTGATTGTGATTTGGGTCATAGGCACAACCCCAAACCACCTTGGCAAGCTTTGGAGCAGAGATATGAGCCTCCTTTGGCTGAATACATATAGTGAGTTCTTCAAGTCTTGGGGCCACAACCTCTAGCCTTCCTGTTTCTACGACGCGGAACACCATCGTGTGCAGCGAGTTGGAGTGAATGGACACATCGAAGGTGACAATCAGCGTAATGAAAAGATCCAGGTCCCTCAAGCACGGGCACTGCCTACTCACACGAGCTGTGAGATCCCTGCCTTCCATGTGGACATAGCCATCTATCTTCAGGGACATCAGCGACGCGAACAGGCCGGATGCCTGGGGTCGGAGCCAAGTTGTACATGCGTATTGAAGAAAGAGCTCGATTCGCTTCGCTCGTTCACACACCGGAAGCTCGAGCAATGCCTCCTCCCCAACGACTTCCGGTGCCGAAACCGAAACGACGAAGGTCTGAGGCACACGGAGACGGAGATTGAGCTCGCCCGCCACGCGCTCCGCTGCGAAGTGGAGCCACGGCGCAATGCGTCTGGCCGCGATGTGGAGGTCCCGGCCTTGAGGGTCGGTGCAGTGGGAGACGCCGAGGTGCTCGAGGGCAGGGGCTAAGTAGCCACCGAGGGCAGCGTCGACGATGGCCGAGAACGAGGCTGGCTCTGCCTCTCGTGGCGCGACGAGGTGAAGCTCTGGCAGGTGCGCCAGCGGCGGGAGAGCACGCTGGTGCGCGCGGCGGCGTCGGCGGCGCGGAGGCGGACGAGGATCTCGTGCAATACCACGTCGGGGAGGCTGCTGATGCGGTCCTCGCTGGAACCGCCGCCGCGGCGGCGGCGGCGGCGGCGTTGCTCACCCATAGGAATCGAATCGATCGGAAATCTAGAACGCGTTTGCCGTGGATTTGGGGGTTAGGGTATAGCAGATGGGCTTCCAGTGGACGACGGGGACGCAACACGGAAGGGCCGGCCGCAGGAACGCTTATGCAGCGAGCGTGCTAGTAGACATAGGAGCGCACTACGATATATTTTATCTCTTCTATTGTAGTTTTTTACAGGCCCACTAGGATTTCTCCTGTCTAGATTCTTTTTTTTTCTCTTTCTGGATAGCGGATCTGTGGGAGATGAAAAGGGCGGGGAATTGTTTGACATTCATATAGGTGTAGAAGTAATATTTTTAAAAATCATAATATCATATATTTCATAATACTTTATGAGATTAATAATTCAACCGATATAAAAAATAAAAAATGATTGATAAAAGACATACAAGGTTATCGAAGAAACTAAAAAAAGGAGTAAATCTTATTTATCGAGATATATAACTTTTTGCAAATAGCTAATACAAAACACATGCGGCTTATGTTTTCCTATGCTAAACAGTTGTCATTAATACTATAGAAAACAAGGCAAGATAAAGCAAATAAAAATACATGAAATTAGGTTTTATATTTATAAATTTTAAATTATTACATTATAAACTATGTATTTCTAGATTTAATACATGCTATCACATTATAAATATTATATTGTTAAATTCAAAACTCTAAACTATCACACTATGAACCTTGTATGATTAGATTCAAAACTTTGCACTCAGGGTTTATAAACTTTAAACTATCATACTGTAAATTTTATTTTCTTAGATTTTAAACCTTATCCTTAGAATTTATAAACTTTAAACTATAACATTATAAATTTTACTGCTAGATTAAAAAAATTAACCAAGCTATTTGTATTATAAATCTTGTACTGTCAAGTTCAAAACTTTATACTCAGAATTTTTAAAAATTAAACTATCATATTACAAACTTTATACTTCTATATTTAATATTTTGTTCTATCACAATATAAACTTCATACTGCTAGGTTTAAAATTTTACGGTCATAATTTATAAACATTGAATGCTAAGTTTAAAACTTTGAACTATCATATTATAAACTTTGTTCCGCTAGATTGAAAACTTTACGCTCAGAATTTATAAACTTTAAACTATCATGTTATAAAGTTTTTACTGCAAGATTCAAAACTTTGAACTACCACATTATAATTTTTGTACTGCCAGATTCAAAAATTTACACTCAGAATTTATAAACATTAAACTATCACATTACAAACTTTCTAATGCTAGTTTCAAAACTTTAAACTATCACATTATAATTTTCTACTGTTAGGTTCAAAACTTAACACTCGGAGATTAATAAACTTTGAATTATCACATTACAATTTTATACTACTATGTTCAAAACTTTGAGCTATCTTTAAACTATCATATTATATACTTTTTACTGCAAGGTTCAAAACTTTACAATCAAAATTTATAAACTTTGAACTATCATCACCTTTACACTCATAATTTATAAACTTTAAACTATTATCACATTACAATCTTTATAATGCTATATGCAAAACTTTGATCTATTACATTATAAACTTTGTATTATATTATAACGTATGAAACTTTGTATTATAACATATGAAACTTTGTATTATAACATGTGAAACTTTATATATCTTTAAGAGCAAAACTTTATCACCACAAAAATATTTCAAAACATATTCAAGATGGATCTACTTTTATAGATCTCGTTATAATAAACCTAATGGTGCAAACGGAATTAAAAATAGATGTTTAACAAGAAAGTTATCACATTTTAAAGTTTTTGTGCGTTTTAAAAAATATGTCTGACACAGACTGCATGCATCTCTCACCCACATGTCCATGCTCTACGCTTTGTCTCTCTCTCCCCTTGTGCCACACGTCCCATACGTTCTCTCCTGCTCGCGCGTCCACACTTCAGGCTCTATTTCCCTTACGTCATGTGTTCGTGCGCTGCCAGCCGTGGGAGCGCATGCGCGTCAATTAGTGATTGGGGCCGGCCGCTTTTCCAGATGGGCTTCGAGTGCTTTTGGGCTATCTGTTTGGCAGGGCCAGACGGACCAGTGCATACGTAACCCCAAAACCAAGAGTCAACTAGGAATCTTTCTTCGGTAAAGATTTTTTTTCTGTTATGAGAAAATTACTTATTTAGCATTAGAAAAAGTCAAGAAAATTCTTTATTTAGCATCGGAAAATAAAATAGTTTCTTATTTAGTACTTGACAAGAATTTGTTTTTGCTAATATAGTACTGGCTTCATTTTCAGTGCCCAAAAATGACGTTGTTATAAGTTCTACCCACCAAACATCTCCAAATATTTTTCTCCCAAAAATCTATGTTTTTCAACTCCCAAAAAGATTTAGAGAGAAAAGAAATAAGACCATATTTAATAGTATCCCATATTTAACTTCCAAAAAATCAAAAAACTTAGTTCTACTTCTTTTTCCTGCGTTGCTTTTTTGGGAGATAAAAAAAAATGACATTGTAGGACAACTGGGTAGCAGTCGGCCACATCTACTCGGCCCTAGTTGTTGTTGCTGCATTTACCCGACCATATCTAGCAGCACTAGTTCAGTAGTAGGCGGCGGTGCGGGAAATTGAGAGGATGCGCAACTCTACCGTGCACTTATTTTTACACACGATAGATGCCGATTTACCCAGTGTCCAAAAATAAGGAACGGACATGGAGTACGGTTGGAGATGGTTTTTTCTCTTTTCTTTTCTTTAAAAACATAGATAGGAAAGGAATATGAGGTACTATAGAGATACAGACCATCTCCAAAAGTTCCCAATTTTAATTCTCCATCCTTATTTTTTAGAAAAAAGAAAAACATCTCTTTAATGGTTTTTCATCTAACTTCCCATTTGCTAACAATTGGCAAATTGATTCTACTTGTACGTATATTTGCACGCTGCAGAGGTTGCGCATATCCCTTCCCCGTGCCTTTTCTGCCCTATGCGCACGATTTCGTTCCCCGGCGATCTTCTTCCCGCAAGACTTCCTGCGGTACCGCTAAGCCTGGGCGTTTGGGTTACTCAATTTTTTTGGGTCAGCTAATCCGGGTAATTTAAAATTTAGGTAATAAAAATTGTCACTCGAATTTAGTCTAAAAAAGCACTACCCGCAATTTCCGTTACCCGATAATTCAAGTTCAGGTTCGAGTATTACCCGATATACCCAAATTCATAAAAAAGCAAATTTTACAAATTTTAGTAGAAATTCATACATAATTTCAGTAGCATCTTGTATAAAATTTCAACACTATTTTGCAAAGAATAACATATTACATTTACTTGTTCAAATGAAGAGAATCATATACTAATAAAATAATAAGTTAATTTATTTAACTAACCCAACACATGATAAATACAAAGATAAAAAATTAAAGATACATCTTCGGTTAATTAAGGTAATTCGGGTATGGGGGGATAATACCCGAATTACCCAAACTAATTTCGGGTAATCAAAATTAGTATCTGAATTTTATAAGGCTTTTGGTAAAACGGTGTTTCGGAATAGAGAGGATGCATGGTTTGAAAAATCCTTTTGAAAAAGACGTTTCACAACGCTTTTTAAATCTAGTGTGGGTTTTTAGAAATAGTCGAGATCAACGTAAGTTTTACAATCAAACTTTTAAAATCCTTTTGATTTTGAAAACAAAACACACACTTTTGTTTTAAAAGATTTTTGGAAAACGAGAGCTTTTTAAATCTACGACAGTTTTTGGAAAGTAGTGATTTTGTAAATAATGCGGTTTTAAAGAGAAATTATTTTTGAATCAATGTTTGAAATAGACTTTGAAAATTTATTAGAATAGTTGCTTTTGAAATCCAAGACAAGTTCAAGATTGAAAATATAAACCGTTTTCTTTGTAAAATTTGGAAGACTCTTCTTTTTTTAAAGAGTTTTGAAACCATTTTTCTGTTTGAAAACAATGTTGATTTAGGCTTTTGAAAGGATATTTTTCAACCAAATAGGGGGAAATTTTGAAGTTGAAGTTTAGAAATCAAATCTTGTTTTTTTGTAAATAGTCTAGAAAGACATGGTGCATCGTTTCGTAACTTTGGGTAGTTGGGTCACTTAGGTACTACATGGAGGATCTTGGGTTGGACCTATCCAGAGATAACCAAGGTCCAGAGTCATTATATATAAATAGCTCTACGAATTACATTCAAGTTGTAAAAACGAATGAGAGCGCAAAAACATAAGATCCAGGCAATCATACAACATTACAACTCTTGTATGCATAGTGTTGACTTAAGATGACTCTTTAAACCTTCAAGTCTCACACATCTACCGTCTAACGTGCGCAGTCATAGGGTATGTTCTTTTCTAGACAGCTTTTCCAGGGTAAGGAGTGTTAGCAAGTAGCAGAAGTCAAGGCGGGGAAAAGAAACAAGTGTCAGCAGTTATTAGACGAGATGTTTGGCTTCTAAACTAGTGTTTGGGTCCCGAGGTTTTGTTCTAAGGTCAAATGGCTCTAATACCAACTGAAACATCCTCAATTTTTTATGAAGGGAAAATCCACAGAATGAGTTATAATATGATAAAACTAGAAACTGATCTTATCATATTATCATATATCAGTCGATATCACAGTCATACATCGTAATATTACATGGTTATAAGCATTACATCATTGGGGTGTCACCTATTACAGAGTTTATTCTAGCGGAAGTCTATCGAGTGAAGGCTCCTCCTCCATGGGCATCATTAGAGTTGTCGTAGCGCAACATCGACTCCATCATCCGAATCAAACTTGAGCGGTAGACATGAAACCTCCTAGAGTCAGTACTTCTGAGGCAGGAAATCTGCACACCGCTAGATGTGTGCAGGCCATGGTCAGCACCGATGAGCTTTAGAGGAAAAGATAAAACAAAGGATCTGGCGATCCTAAGATTTGGTTGTGGTTTGCATCCTAGCGCATGAGCAGTAAGTAATAATCATTGTAATAATGTTATCAAGTTTCAACACATTTCCATTCACACACATCCACATCTAACCACCATATCCATATCCATACCCATATCCATATCCATCCCGATCATCTCCACACCATCACCTCATCTCATCTCACACACTCAGGTCGATAAGGACAGCTCCCTCCCGTCCTTGCCTTAACGGCCTGCAGCTCAATAGCTCACGACCGGCAGTATCATACCAGGGGGAGAAAGAGAAGGACTCATCTCACTACTCGGAACCGCAGACATCCAAGATAGGTCCAATAGCCAATAAGTTGACATATGTATCGATCGATCAACCATACACTCTGTAGAGGTTTACTACGCCACAAGATGTGCCATCCTCGTTGGGATATTGCCAACTAGGCTCATTCCGACCGTCCAGTCTAGCTTAGGGGTTGTCACTCTACCTTTCAGCCCCGGTACACCCCAAGTCTAGTCTGGAGTGGCTGAAACTGTGAAGTCCTTGTTCCCTCTCCCGAAGTGGGAGACAAGACATGTTCCCGCTCCTGAAGTGGGAGCCATGTTCGTCTCGGAAGGGTGCGGGTCCCCGTGCCCATACCTTCCTCACACTCTCGCCAAGCAGTAGTGACAACTCCTACCTGGGGGTCTGGTCGCCTGTCACATTCCGGGCGAGTGGTTTCATAAGGCATCCTGTTTGTAGCTGAGTACCACAAACGGGTCCTAAGGGTGACCAAGCCAAAATGGCTTCACAAGGGTTTCCATTTACCGTGTCACCACAACACCTCCACCCCCGCTCCCACCTCTCCGAGGCTCGCACCCAGGGCCATCTCATCATATCTCATCACATGCCCGCCACAGCCTCAAGTTACCCCTCAACGGGTATTCCACATTCCAGGTGCCCAAGTAGCACCTCAGCATGACTTGCCCCATTGGCTCATCTTATATTTCAGCTTGGTCGACACAACCCTCATCCTCCACACACCCAAGCCACATACGCAGAACACTCACCCATCACCAAGTCCGGCATTCCTCGCCAAACCATTCCCAAGGGTTCACCCTCCGCATCACATCTTAGATATAATACGAAGTGGAGTTAAATAATATAGTAGTGAATCATGCAAGCAAGCAGGCAAGTAAGCAGAAATAAGTGAGCGAATGCACAAGTAGGGTGTTGTGGTAGAGTGGGTTGCAATCAGGTAATAATGGCTTAGGTAGTATCATGCATAAATATACTAGCAAAGGAACAAATATAAAAGCGGTAGCAAGTCTACATATTTGCAATGTCTAATAGGATTCTCTAAAAAGAGGGTGCTGCCATGACACCTGCGAAGTAGTCGTTGTCGTGGTTAATTATTCCTCGTTGGTGTTCCATTAGCGAGATCGTCTCCTCCTGAGTTATCTCCATCTCGCAGTCCTTGTTGTTGTCCATGCTCTCTTGTTCCAATTGTATGCTACTCCACAAAATGGCACACAAGGCAAGAGAACACTCATACCATAATTGAAAAGACAACAGGATGTAGGAAGATCCATTAACACCAATGAGACACTAAAATACACAAGGTTTAGCCCTCTCGACAGTTGTCCGATTTCCTTGAGCTAGGATCAAGGTGGTGGTTTGCAAGTTTAAGTCTTGTCCAAGCCAATACGGCTTTATGACATAGGGTTCAAACCAAGGCATATCCTTAGCAAACACCATGACTCACATCCTTCGATTTGGTCGTCATTTAAAAGGGCGAAAATCGGAGGACTCACCTAACAAATAAAGAACGACGTGGTTTGGCTCTTGTAGCCTTATCCCAAAGGTCAATTGATCATAAGAACGATTAACACCATTGTGGCCTGACTCCAAGGTACCTTGGCTTGCCCGCTATGGCAAAAGCGGTAGCACAAAAGGATTGGAGATCTACAATCCTCTTGATCCACACGACACAGTACGCCGGGAACCAAGACTCGGGGTTACTCACTTATACCTGGAAGAGCAGGGTTAGCTCAGCACATCTATGCCATGTTCTCAGGCACATCTCTAGAGAAATGTGTTTAGGTGGTCGATCGAGTCGACGCGCGGGGTCCTGAGTTACAACATAGACCATAGCTTTGCTAACAAAAAGAATAGCAAGAGTATAAATATATAAGTCAAAGGTTCATTCTTTCCAATGCATACATCATGGTAGAAGACAGGGTATTGGAAGGAGTGGCACAATATAAGATGCAAGTGCGCAAACTACTCGTAGGGTACCCGACCGGGGTGCTCTGGCACTAAGTCATTTCTAGATTCGTAGCGGTGCAGTTGTCACCACGAGAATCAAGATATGCAGTGATCAACGGGTACAAGCATACAAGAGCTTGTGCACGATGAAGCATTTATAAAGCATGTTTATATAAGTGAAAAAGAGCGTAGCTCCATGGTCATGGCGAGGTGTACTCGTGACCACAAGATACACTAACAAGGGTCGTGTTACATTTGGCATCACGGCCATGGCGAGACGGGTCTCGTGATCGTAACGTCCGAACGAGGTACGATCTCTCAGCCAGTCTTAAAGGCTCGACACGCAGACAAACACACGAACATCCATCAATACAATGATAAGAACCATAAAGCGACACAAAGACACATCGAACCAAATAAGTGGAGTAGCACATTCCCATAGCATGAGATTGGATGGATCCTGTATCACAAGTGCATATGCAAGTGGTCGTAAGAACGAGATATAGCATGAGTACAGATAGATAGATAAGAGACTTTCCAGGGGGGCTTGGTAGGTCGACAATAAGATAACAAGGGTCCTAATGGGTCATGGTGGCGGTATACAGGGTCACGGGGTCTCCTCAATTGTCATAAGCTATGATTTCCATCAGGGGGCATCCTACGGTCAAAGATGAGAAGAGAATTACCTTGTCGACCAACATGTCAACTAGGGTTCATTCCATTTGGTCTAAACACATCGTGGTCATGGTTTGGTCATGGGCATTCTTCCGGGGCGGTCAATAACACGCCAATGCTCTTGGAACACCAGGGGTTCGATTTGGCTTGGGCCGGTCGTGTGTGTGTGTGTGTGTGTGTGTGTGCATGAGTGTCCAAAAGTCAGAAATGACCTTGGTCTATGCGTTCCAAGTTTGGAGCACCATGATTGACAAGCAGGGTCAGGGATTGTAAGAGAGGAACGTTTAGCTAACCATGGTTCATCGTGTAATCATGGATGACGTTGCTTGGCATCTAGGTCTTGGCGTCGTGGTGCCATCCACGTAGCTCGTCCATCGTCCTTTGCACGTGGTGCACCTAGAGGGGAGAGATTTGATTGAAGATGAAAATAGATCGATACGAGATAATGAGTTTGTTGATAGCGAGGACATGTAGAAGTAGTCGACACGATGGCATGGGCAGGCAAAGATGAATAACATGAGTCGGTATTACAAGGATTCATCAAAAGTATGCACATGATATGAAAAGGAGGTCTTCGACTTGTTGCAGCGGACTCCGGACGCTTGTGGAGTGTTAGGGCCCGTCGTGGCTTGATCCGGTGCATCCTGGTCGGTTGTGGCGAGCCAGAGCGGGTTGCAGGTGGCTGGACAGGGCCATGGCTGGCCGAACGTGGCTTGCATACGGTTAGGAGGCGGCTGGAGGGAGTCCTGGTCGACGAAGGGCGCCGCAAGTCTGGCTACTTCCTTGCAGCAGTGTAGACAACGGCACGAAGGCCGGAACTCAGACGATAGTTGTTGGCGCAAAAAGTGACACCTCGCGCCAAGCACACAGCAAGCCGAAAAGCTGGCTTCAATCTGGTGCCCGGAGTATGTTGATTCCGGAGACGTGCCAGTCGGTTTGACCTGAAAACCAACAAGGGATAAAAACATGAGAATACCTCTGGAACATGCCGGGTGAGACCAGACAGGTCCATATGTATGGCTTTGAAATCCAATCACGATGGCACACAGCTATAGAAGCTGTCTGTCAAAGCATGTTTGTAAAATCATTCGGCGAATATGAAAAACAAAGTGTGTAAAGCATATTTAACTGTCGAATGCGTATGTAAAAAGAGACATACTTTGAACGAATTAAAGATGTTATAAACAGGTAACTTCTAAAAATAGATCTATTCAAATAACACATGCATAGGCTAATCCAACTAATCTGCCGCACGTTTAGTTTTCATAAACCCGTCAGGCATAAACTCAAGCGAAGCTAATCCACCGCATGATACTGAAGGACCGAGAATGCACTAGCAAGGTGACCAGAGGGGGGGGGGTGAATGGGAGCTCAAAAATTTCTTTTGAAACTTTGGCCGATTGTCCCAAAATCAACCCCCAAAAGCTACGACCGAGAACGTGACGCCCACGACCCTTGGAAGAGGGTGGATGATCCCTTGGATCACAGCGAGGCACCACAAAGCGACAGCAAACCAAACGCCTAAGGTACAGACTCAAGTTCAACCCTCAAAAACCAAGTCTCGAATGTAAATAGACGGCTACGTCGAGAAATCCCCAAATACCGATGCTAACAAGTAGCAAAGATACCTAGAGAGATTCCTTGGTCAACTACAAGGCCAAACAAGAAGTCCGAAAACCAAGCGAGGAAGCCGTGAGAGCAAACGCACAAAACCGGAAGCTTCAGGCGATTCCCGGACTATCCGGACCTGGGGTCCCGGACTGTCCGCGGTACTGCCGGACTGTCCGCTAGCGAGTGGCGGACTGTCCGCCGGCAAAACTCGCCAAACAGCAAAGTTGCTGAAGTCCCCTGGACAATTCCTGGATTGTCCACAGCTTTGAACTACGGACTGTCCGCCGGTCAGCCAAAGCCAAATCAGCCGAAGAACACAGCCACTAGTCCGGCTGCTCCCCGATGCCCGGACTGTCCGCTGGTCAGGTGGCGAACTGTCCGCGGCTGTCCAGTGAGGGCGATTTTGATCGCCCTTCACCCAAATCACTCCCAAATCAATTCAAACCAAAATCCCTTGATCCCAAACTTGGAGAGGATGATCATGAGGTAGTTAGGAGACTATCCCCAAGAAATCATCCGCTCAAATCAACTCAATCAACGGGAAATCGAAGGGGAAGGTGTATGAACCGAAAAAGCGCCACGGAAATGAAATCAACCCGATCTACTTGTTCGTGAGGAGTTAGATGAATTCCTTTGGTCAAAATGACCTCCTCACTACAAAGAACAAGTTGATTCAAACGGATTTTGCAAAGACGTAGTAGAGAGGTAGATCGAGTGACGGGAAAATCGCGGAGAAACGAAGAACGCGAAGAACATGAACCAAAACGCGAATCAAGTCATCGATCTGCAACCGTGTGGCTACCACACGCTACAACAGTGAGGTTACAACCTCACTTCCTCAAAATTTCCAGTACACAGAGGTATGGTTCTCTACGGATCTCAGCTAGCTACAGCAGGGGATTGGGAGAGCAGGAAACCCTAAGTGCAAAGAGCAAATGACTGAGATAGATGGGGAGGTGGGTGTCTCCCCCTACTTATCCTAATTCTAACTATTCCTAATTCCTACTCTACCCCTAACTACTTACAGAGCGAACTAGCTAAACCCTAAGGTTATTCTGGACCAACTCGTGGTAGGTGGTGATCCGACGGCCACGCCCGCACAACTCGTAGCGTTGCCTTGACGCAACCTCCTGATTGCCGCCACGTGCCGCCACCGCTCTGCATCCTCTTCACGGACTTCACCCCTGGTTTTGTGGCCGAAACTGGGAAACCAGGTCTTCACGTCCACCCCCGGTTTTGACGCCCAAACCGGGAAACCAGCCATCCATCGCCTGAGTTTTGTGGCCCAAACTCAGAAACCCGCAGCGCCCAGGTTTTGAGGCCCAAACCTGGAAACCGTCCTAAGCCCGAGTTTTGTGGCCAAACTCGGAAACCATCCGCGCCCAGGTTTTGAGGCCCAAACCTGGAAACCGTCCATCCGATGGTTTTTCTCTAGCTCTACCACCAAACCGAAGCTGTAGAGGGGATGCACCGCCCGTGCACCCCGTCCACCGACACGTGTCCCCAGGTCCACGACCCGAGCAACACCATGTCCCACAAGTCTTCGCTTGTCGCTGTCCCAGGCTGCCAGCCACCACAGCTGATCCTCAGGCCACCGGTCCCTCAGTCCAAGCCTCACGTCCGCCCTTCACCGCTCCCGGTCTATCGGCATGGCATGTCTCTACTTGACCTTCACCTTGCCCTCGATCACTGTCTCTGTGCTCGACACCTGCACAACACAAGCCAAAGAACCTGCGATCAAACCCGTTGACAATCACTCATCACATGAGACTCGGCATACACCCATGTATCCGCAATCTCCCCCTTGATGAGTGCATTGTCAACTACTCACACAAATCACAACGGAAATAGGGGGAGGAAGAAGGAGAAGAGAGAACTCGACCAAATGACCCAAAAGCATAGCAAAGCCGAAGAAGGTCAAGTGGAAAGAGCAAAACAACTTGGTTCCCAAAGACATGGGCAACGGCTCGACGCAACCAAGCAAAGCAAAGCTAGCCCTCAAGAAGTGGTAGAACAGGCTCAACACCGCTAGCAAATACCAATTGAAAACCAAAAATCGAAGCAAAATGCTAGTTCCTCAAGATAGAGGCACAGAGGCTCAACACAACTAGCAAGAAAGCTCGACATCGACTGAAAAGCTCGATACTAACTGAAACCAACTGAAGCAAGGATGCGACTGCTAGTTCCTCAAGATAGAGGCAAGGGCTCAACACAACTAGCAAAGCGCTCCGAACTAATTGGAAATTTCAAAAATTCAGCACGAGCAAACTCCCCCTTGCATGGTGCACACGACCGCCAACATGGGAGACATGATTTGTCCAAATTCCCCCCCCCCCCCTTAGTTGAAAATGCACCATCAAGCAAAAGGAACAAAAAACGATTTTCTCCCCCTTAGAAAATGCACCATCAAAAGTGCCAACAAGAGAAGTGCTCCCCCTTCCAAAATGCATATGAGTCACAATGCAAGCTAGCAGCTTCAGGAATATAGTCAAAAAAATGCAAAGATGCTCTAAACAGTATAGCTCCAATGACTCACTGGAAAGCATACAAGCTAGCAAAGGCTCAAACTGATCACTAAATATGAATTATGAACATATGAGCAAAGTGAGAAGTTTTTAGCCAAAAAGGTATTCACCATCAAAATAGCACAAAACATTTATAGACAGGAAACCAGTCAAGTGCTAAACATGTATACGAGGTGAACTACCCCTAGCATAGTTCAATCATCATGCTATGGAATGAAACATAGACTTGTGTATCCAAATTTTATCGGAGTTGCAGCGGTTAAGATTACACAAGTTTAAATTTCAGCATGTAATTGTGAGAGGTTGAAAGCTTGTCATTGCCTAACTTTTCAACTGTGCGAAGCCTATGCAGAAGCAATCAGAAGCTTAAAGCAATAGTTTCGGTCATACACTACACAGCTCAAGTTTAACTCAAAGTGCAATGAGAAACAGTCTCGAAACTGTGATGTGTTGACAAGCAGTCCCATCTCGATCTTTTCAATGCACTTAAAACTTGGTTTAGATTTTATTGACAGAATATGAACAGACCAAGCAAGTGACAGAATCAGAACTAGAGACATAGCAACCTAGCATAAATGAAAAGCACGAGTGAATTCAACACATCCTACACTTGCTAGTTGCATATCTCAATGGTGAACATTTTCAAGTTTGATGTTTGTTAAACGGTTCACCATTCAAAAATAGCTCAGCTCACAACATGTATTAGTGATCAGAAAGAGCATAAGCTACTGATATCAACATATAGCATCGGAGCATACTAAACAGAGCATAATTACATTTTAAAGATTATATACATGAAGCTCAGAATGTAAAAGCGTATGCTGAAATGCAAAAGAAAGGCAAAAGAAAGACAAAATAGTCAGTTTATGATACAAGATCCAAAATGTTCCCCCCATCTAAAAGGGGAAACACACACCAAGCTCACCCCTCAACTGATTAAAGGTTGATTGGTCCAAAGGCTTGGTGAAAATATCAGCCAACTGATGATGAGTATCGACATGGCGAAGGTCGATATCACCCTTCTCATAGTGGTCTCACAGAAAATGAAAGCACACATCAATGTGTTTGGTCTTCGAGTGAAGCACGGGGTTCTTAGCAACGCTAATCGCACTCGTGCTGTCACAAAGCAAAGGAACACGAGAAAAGCTCAGACCAAAATCACGCAAAGTGGCCATCATCCAAAGCAACTGGGAACAGCAGCTAGCCGCAGCAACATACTCAGCCTCCGTGGTAGACTGGGCGACACTAGACTGCTTGCGAGAGGACCACGATACAAGAGAATGACCAATAAATTGGCAAGTCCCAGAAGTGGACTTGCGCTCAATGCGACAACCAGCAAAATCGGCATCGGAATAACTGCAAAGGGAGAGGGTGGAGGAAGCTGAATACCAAATCTCGAACTCAGGTGTGAAGCGAAGGTACCTAAAAATGCGCTTCACCGCCTGACGGTGAGAAGTGCGCGGCGACGCCTGAAAGCGCGCGCACAGGCACACCGCTAACTGGATGTCCGGGCGTGTCGCCGTCAGGTAGAGCAGCGACCCGATCATGCTTCGGTACTCCTTCTAATCCATAGCTTCTCCATCCTTGTCCGCATCCAGGGCCGTCGTGGTCGACATGGGTGTTGGAAGAGGCTTGGCCTCACCCATATCGAACCTCTTCAGCAAGTCCTTGGTATACTTGCCTTGGTGCACAAACGTCCCTTCTCGGGATTGCTTAATTTGTAATCCGAGAAAGAAAGTTAGCTCGCCCATCATACTCATCTCAAACTCCCTGCTCATAGTATCTACAAACTTGGCAACCAAAGCGTGAGAAGAACCACCGAAAATGATATCATCCACGTAAATCTGGACCAAGAGAGTGTCTTTGCCTTGCTTAAGGAGAAAGAGCGTTTTATCCACACATCCCATTTTAAAACCCTTAGCAAGCAAAAAGGTTTTCAACCTATCATACCAGGCTCTAGGGGCTTGTTTCAAACCATATAAAGCTTTGTGGAGTTTGAAAACATGGTTTGGAAACTTGGGATTTTCAAAACCGGGGGGTTGTTCAACATAAACCTCTTCTTCTATGTAGCCGTTTAAGAAGGCACTCTTGACATCCATTTGAAAAAGTTTGAAACCTTTGGATGTTGCAAAAGCCAAGAGTATCCTAATAGCCTCCAAACGAGCTACAGGAGCAAAAGTCTCCTCATAGTCTATCCCCTCCTTCTGACTATAGCCCTTCGCTACAAGCCTGGCCTTGTTTCTAACAATGTGGTTGTTGATGCTCACTAATGCTCATGATTAACCATCAACTATTGCATGAAATGACACTAAATGAATTATAAAGCATAGTTGTAGGGTTTGAATCTAATAAGTTCCACGAGTTTTGGTGCTCTGACTTGTTTTGTAGGACATCAATATTTCACCATATAAAAGTATCTCAATTGATGAATTGGAGTGCACCATTGCGAAGGGCTCGTCGAGACGATCGAAACAGACATATCATTTGCTATATTCGGAGTCCCGGATGAAAAGATATTAATTTCGTGACGAAATGTGCAAAAGAAGGATCTAGAAGACACCAGAAGACACCATGAGGCGGGCCACCATGTGGGCCCACTGGGCCAGACCGACCGGTCCCACCCCAGGACCGACCAGTCGGCCACAGAGGCCGATTCGCCTCCGCCTTCCGGAACCTTCTTCCACCGCCTCCTAGGATGCATCTCCACCGTCCCCGAAAGTCGGTTTGATCCAAGGGCTCACGTTCCACGCTCTGGGCTATAAAACCAGACCCAGACCCCCCTCTCTAGGCATCTCCATCTTCATTATTTATCTCCACATCAGAAACTAGGGTTTCAAAGTAGAAGTAGAGATCCCTCTAGTTGATCATCTAGTTCTAGTTCTAGTTCATCTTCTAGTTCTAGATCTAGTTCTAGTTCATCATCTAGTTGTAATCTAGAGAGAGAGAAAGGAGAAAGCTGAGGAGCCGGATCTATCGGATCTTCTTCAACATTGTACTACTGCAGGATCTGGTTTGTCTTTAGCAATCTCTGCGTTCTTCATTTATTAACTCTAAGTTCTTCATTTAATTAAGTTTAGTTCTTACTTTATTTCATTTACTTGATCTCCGTTCGTATTGAATGCTCTAGTCTTTAGATCTGGATTAGAGTAGTAATCATTAGTGTAGACGCGGTGTCTAGACTAGTGTTTACCTGAGTTTGCGCCCAATCCTCCGGTTAGTTGTGGTAGCTACAGGGGTGACAGCTTTGTAGATTGTTATAATCCACCACGTTAGGATTGGTGTTTCGTAGAGCTTTTTGGCAGCCTTCTCCCGATTACCCTTTTCCCAGTCTTTTTCAAGAATCGGAAAGGTACTGTTGCTCTGAAGTAGGTGAAGTATAGTGAGCCTGATCTTAGTTAATAAAATCAACTTAGAGAACCTTAGATAATTTCTCTCTACCATATAGTTACCTCTTTTCTTGGACGTTCTTAATTCTTCTAGTACACTTCACGTTCCCCGTGGAAATCGATACCCTGGAATATTCTCGGGTGAAAGCTACATCGGTATCCGTGCGCTTACGGATTATTCTGTGTGCGTTTAAAATACCCAACAGTGGCCATCCTCTCCTTGCTTGTTTTTGAAAACCCATTTTGTCCCAATAGGCTTACAGTCTGGAGGAGGTGGAACTAAAACCCACACCCGATTTCGCTCAAAGTTCTCTAACTCCTCATGCATGGCATTGACCCAATCTAGATCCGTCAAAGCGTGTCCAACATCTCAGGGCTCAAAATTAGCAACAAAAGCAGAATGAGCAAAGTGAGAGATTTGAGACCTGGACCGAGTGACACGTTTGTCAATGTTGTCGATCATCTTCTGAGGGGGGTGTTGGCGCTGGATGTGTCGTGGCGCCTCCCGAGCAGAAGTGGCCTCCCCCTCAACAGCAGCTGGTGCCTCCCCGAGTATAAAAGGTACCGCTCGGGGTGGTGGATCCCACGACCCCCAGGAAGAAGACGTGTCGGGGCCGTGAGTCGTAGTAGAAGCCGCTCCTTGCGGCACAGCAGGTGGAGGGGGTGCTGGATCATCTATACCTTCAGCACCCTCGTCCTCGTCATCAAAAAGAGGCTCACCAACCTCATGATCACCTGCACGCTCAAAACGAGAAGAAGGACAAACCATGGTCTCGTCGAAGGTGACATCGGATGTCTCCATGACTCGGTTAGTGTCAAGGTTAAGTACACGATAAGCTCGAGTGTGAGTGCCATAACCCAAAAACACACCGTCAGAAGAACGAGACTCAAACTTGTCCAAGTTGCCCTTTTTGAGTATAAAACAATGGCAACCAAAAACTCGAAAATAACTCACCTTGGGCAGTTTTCCAAAACACAACTCATAAGAAGTCTTTTTCAAGAAAGCTTGGAGAAAAATGCGATTGGAAATGTAGCATGCAGTGCTCATAGCTTCGGCCCAATATCGCCTAGGAGTCCTATGCTCATCGAGCATCGTCCTGGCCATCTCTACAAGGGTCCGATTCTTCCTCTCTACAACACCATTCTGTGGCGGTGTGTAGGGGGAAGAAAACTGATGCTCTAAACCCAAAGAGTTACAAAACTTCTCAAAATCCGAATTCTTGAATTCAGAACCATTATCACTCCTAATAGCTCGCATCGAGTTCAAAGGGAACTCGTTCTGAAGACGCAAAATCAGATTGCGAGCAAAGGAGAAAGTCTCGGTCTTCTCAGCTAAAAAGAAGACCCACGAATATCTTGAAAAGTCGTCAACAACAACAAGCACATACCACTTCTCCCCAACCGAGCTCACCCGAGCCGGACCAACAAGGTCCATGTGCAAAAGCTCTCCAGGGCGCTTGGTCATGACCTGAGTCACTGGATGGTGGGGAGCAGCAACCATCTTCCCATGTCTGCAAGAGTGGCAAACAAGATCCTTCTCCATCGACAACTTGGGCAATCCTCGGATTAGGCCAAGTGAGCTAAGTCTTGCAAGCAAGTCGAAGCTCAAATGTCCTAGTCTCCTATGCCACTTCCAAAGATCAGAGGAGGAAGGTCCAGCCGAGAGACAATGAGAAACTCCGAACGACTCCGAGAAATCCGCACGAAAGACTTTCCCAAAGGGCAAAATCACACAAACAAGATTGCCCTGAGGGTCCAAAATACGACTGAGATTCGGTTTAAAACGAATCTCACAGTCATCATCAAAGAGTTGCGAAACAGAAAGAAGGTTAAAATGCAAGTTAGAAACAAGAGAAACATCGCGCAACACAAAGTGCTCATTAACTCGCACCGACCCACGAGACAACACTTTACCTTTGCTATTGTCGCCGAAGGTGATAAACTCCTTTCCGGCGACTGGGCTAAGACTGGAGAACCACTTGGCGTTTCCGGTCATGTGCCTCGAACAACCGGAATCCACCAACCAAACGTCCTCCAATCGTTTTACCTACATCAATAAAAAGACATAGGGTGAGCATACGGTCCAACACTGGGGTTAGTGAAATAAGGGGAATACCAGTGTTGGGTCGACTGCTCAAAAGAACGGTTAGCAGAAAAACCATTCCTAGCATGCCTACGGGGGAAGCGATCACCACGCTGAGGAAAACGTGGTCGCTTGGGAAGGAGCGCTCACCGCGATACTCAAAACGTGGTGGAGGAAAGCGCTCAACTACAAAGCCACCGCCACGGGGTCCATAGCCTATAACTGCAGGCTCCCGCCGGGCACGTCCTCTCCGCTGCCTAGGCCTGGGAATTTGAGGTTATTGACCTCTAGGCCTAGCAGCTCTCCTTGGAGCTCTCCTCTGAACATTCGGCACATGTACATCATGGAAAGGATGGTACATGTCCGGATTGTTCATCTCCCTAGCACGGCGCGCCTCTCTCTTGCGCCGAAAGCAGAACTCACTCAAGTGTCCATCTCTCCTACAATGCTCACAATGGTACCTCACCACTCTCAAAGGGGGTTGTTGGTACTCATGGTAGTGGGTGTGGATCACTTTGCCCTTCTATGGCATAAGCTCCTCCTGGATGGGTGGCATGGTGTCAAGCTTGTTCTTGAGGTGGTTTGGTTTTGGAGCCCATGATTGTTTCTTTGGTGGAGCTCTCGAAGGTTCAACAAAGACCCCATCCTTGGTGTTAGGCTTGAGAGGCTCTTTGGGTGGAATCTTGGTAAGCTTGGGAGTAGTGGTGGAGTTGGGCTTCTCACATGGGTTAAGACCACTCGACTCTCCAATCTTTCCAAAAGATGAAACATCAACACCCGGAGCAAAACCTACACCTAGACCTCCAGCAGCTCGCTTGAATTGGGAGATCATCATCCCGAGCTGTGGCTCACCACTGGACACCCATGATAAGATGGTCCGAAGGTATGTGTTTTCTTCCTCGGTTTGCATCTTGTCATGCTTCACGTTTGCGATCTCCATCTCCAGACCCTCACAAAGAACACACCTAGCCACACATGTGCTACCTGAGTTGGCCTCTTCAAGAGACACAATCTTGGCATTCTTCTCTGCCAACTCAGATTGCAAGACAGGACAAGTCTTGAACGCACCCAACAACATGGGTCTAGCCCGGAGCTCATCCACCTCTCCAACCAACGCAACATACTTACCTCTCAAGGTGAGAAGGTCAGTCATGTGCGTGGTGCACATCTCGCACTCCTCCTCCTCAGTGACAACAATGGTGGATTTGACAGATTCAAGTTCCTTCACCGTATCCTCCCACTTCTGCCTAAACTCCTTGCGCTCTCTAGCAGCACGCCTAAGCAACTTATCCTGACTAAGGAGTGCGGTAGTAAGTTTCTCGACCTCAGAAGAAAGTTCATCGAGGGTCAGAGATACCTGGGAGGTGTCGTCGTTGTCGTCATCGTTCCGAGGAGTCTCCTCCAGCTCGCCGTCGACCTCCTTGCCGAGGGCCATGGTGCAGAAGCCCTCGTCATCGGCGAAGAAGCAGAGGCCGTTGAGCTTGTCCTCGATCTTCTTCTTCTTCTCGGACTCATCATCGCTTGAGGAAGCGGAGTCGTCGTCCGAGTCGTCGACATCGCTGAGCGTGGCGAAGAAAGCACGCTGCTCAGCCTGGGCCTTCTCCAAGTACTTCGTCTTGATGTACTCCTTGTTGAAGCCGCCCTTCCGCTTGTGCCTTGCGGGGACGTACTTCTTGCGCTTGCCGAAGTCGTACTTGTGCCCATGATCGCCCTTCCCAGATGAGTGCTTCTTCTTGGGACAGTTGGCAATGAAATGGTTGGGGTCGCCGCACTCGTAGCATCCCGAGCGTCCTCCTCTGCGGCGACGGTTCATGCGGTTGTTGTGGAACCACGAGAACCGGTTGGCGAGCATAGCTAGCTCGTCATCCCCCAAAGACTCCAGCTGCTCCTCTGTGACAGAAAAGAGAGAAGAGAGTGCAAAACCTCCAGAGGAGTTAGCAGAAGAGCCAGAAAGCAAAGCCATCGACGGGCCAGAAGGATTTTCATAAGAAGCCCTCGCCATGGCATCGATCTCACTGGACTTGAGCTTACTGAAGAGCTCGCCGCACGTGAGGGTCTCATAGTTAGGCGATTCGATGATCGCCTGAACCTTGGAATCCCACACCGACCGATCAAGGGTATGCAAAAGCTTGAGAGCCCTCTCATGATCGTCGAAAGGCAACAGCTCCTTGTCAGCCCTCATCCTGTTGACAATCACCTGAAAGCGAGCGAATAAACTTTCTATGCTCTCGCCAGGCATATGTCGAAAGTTCTCATACTCTCGCTTGAACGACTCGTAGAGACGGGTTTTGACTTGAGAGGTTCCCTCATGGAAACGCATGAGGGTAGCCCAAATCTCCCGAGCCGTAGCGAGGTGAGAAATGCGATCAAACTCACACATGCTCAGACATGAGAAAAGAGCATTACGGGCTCGGCTATTGGCATCATGCTCATTGATCTGAAGTTAAGAGACACGAGCAGCCAAGACCACGTAATCGGCAAAGTTGCAAATATCCCAAATGGAAGCACCCAAACTCTGCAGATAGGCCGACATGGGTATCTTCCAATATGCATAGTTCGTCCCATTGAAAAACAGCGGTTTGCCCACGCCGCGATCCATGTTGCCTTCTATGGATCTGGAACCGGCTAAGGTGGAAGATCCTTAACCCGCTCCGATACCAATTGAAGGACCGAGAATGCACTAGCAAGGCGACCAGAGGGGGGGTGAATGGGAGCTCAAAAATTTCTTTCGAAACTTTGGTCGATTGTCCCAAAATCAACCGCCAAAAGCTACGACCGAGAACGTGATGCCCACGACCCTTGGAAGAGGGTGGATGATCCCTTGGATCACAGTGAGGCACCACAAAGCGACAGCAAACCAAACGCCTAAGGTACCGACTCAAGTTCAATCCTCAAAAACCAAGTCTCGAACGTAGATAGACGGCTACGTCGAGAAATCCCCAAATACCGATGCTAACAAGTAGCAAAGATACCTAGAGAGGTTCCTTGGTCAACTACAAGGCCAAACGAGAAGTCTGAAAACCAAGCGAGGAAGCCGTGAGAGCAAACGCACAAAACCGAAAGCTTCAGGCGATTCCCGGACTGTCCGCGGTACTGCCGGACTGTTCGCTAGTGAGTGGCGGACTATCCGCCGGCAAAACTCGCCAAACAGCAAAGTTGCTGAAGTCCCCAAAACAGTTCCCGGACTATCCGCGGCTTTGAACTGCGGACTGTCCGCCGGTCAGCCAAAGCCAAATCAGCCGAAGAACACAGCCACTGGTCTGGCTGCTCCTCGACGCCCGGACTGTCCGCTGGTCAGGTGGCGGACTGTTCGCGGCTGTCCAGTGAGGGCGATTTTGATCGCCCTTCACCCAAATCACTACCAAATCGATTCAAACCAAAATCCCTTGATCCCAAACTTGGAGAGGATAATCACGAGGTAGTTAGGAGACTATCCCCAAGAAATCATCTGCTCAAATCAACTCAATCAACGGGAAATCAAAGGGGAAGGTGTATGAACCGAACAAGCACCACAAAAATGAAATCAACCCGATCTACTTGTTTGTGAGGAGTTAGATGAATTCCTTTGGTCGAAATGACCTCCTCACTACAAAGAACAAGTTGATTCAAACAGATTTCGCAAAGACACAGTAGAGAGGGAGATCGAGTGACGGGAAAATCACGGAGAAATGAAGAACGCGAAGAACACGAACCAAAACGCAAATCAAGTCATCGATCTGCAACCGTGTGGCTACCACACGCTACAACAGTGAGGTTACGGTCTCACTTCCTCAAAATCTCCAGTACACAGAGGTATGGTTCTCTGCGGATCAAAGCTAGCTACAGCAGGGGATTGGGAGAGCAGGAAACCCTAAGTGCAAAGAGCAAATGACTGAGATAGATGGGGAGGTGGGTGTCTCCCCCTACTTATCCTAATTCTAACTATTCCTAATTCCCACTCTACCCCTAACTACTTACAGAGTGAACCAGCTAAACCCTAAGGTTATTCTGGACCAACTCGTGGTAGGTGGTGATCCGACGGCCACGCCCGCACAACTCATAGCGTTGCCTTGACGCAACCTCCCGATTGCCGCCACGTGCCGCCACCGCTCTGCGTCCTCTTCACGGACTCCGCCCCCGGTTTTGTTGCCAAAACCGGGAAACCAGGCCTTCACGTCCACCCCCGGTTTTGAGGCCCAAACCGGGAAACCAGCCATCCATCGCCTGAGTTTTGTGGCCCAAACTCAGAAACCCGCAGCGCCTAGGTTTTGAGGCCCAAACCTGGAAACCGTCCTCAGCCCGAGTTTTGTGGCCAAACTCGGAAACCATCCGCGCCCAGGTTTTGAGGCCCAAACCTAGAAACCGTCCATCCGATGGTTTTTCTCTGGCTCTACCACCAAACCGAAGCTGTAGAGGGGATGCACCGCCCGTGCACCCCGTCCACCGACACGTGTCCCCAGGTCCATGACCCAAGCAACACCATGTCCCACAAGTCTTCGCTCGTCGCTGTCCCAGGCTGCCAGCCACCACAGCTGATCCTCAGGCCACCAGTCCCTCAGTCCAAGCCTCACGTCCGCCCTTCACCGCTCTCGGTCCATCGGCACGGCACGTCTCTACTTGACCTTCACCTTGCCCTCGATCACTGTCTCTGTGCTCGACACCTGCACAACACAAGCCAAAGAACCTGCGATCAAACCCATTCACAATCACTCATCACACGAGACTCGGCATACACCCATGTATCCGCAGATACCACTTGTTATAAGTCTACACCACTTCTTATAATTAGATTAATTCACCGCATGGTACAATCTAATTATAACAAGCTAAAAGCATGCATATATTTGAACAGATCTATAAAAGCTCGTTACTCATGTAAGCATAACCAAAATCGGCAAACTAGCCGAATTGAGGTCCATGAAGAAGGAACAAACAGGCAAGCACGATGAGACTAATCTAAAACCTGCATCTGCCGCACGATACCTAGTTTTATCAAAGCCTAATCGTAATTAACATGCATGAACCCGTGACATGTAACAATCTGGATTGAAAGTTGATCCGGCCGTCATGATATTATGATTAGCAAAAGCACAAGCAAACTTGTGGAAACAAAGCCGAACAAAGATCAATCTAGATTGGGCAAAAGAGTGTTACAAGAATTAAATAAATAAAACATATAACACATGATAACTTAATGAATCTATTAGATCTGCCAAATCTAATAGAGCCGATAACTATTTTTACACATGACTTAATCTGTCGCACGATACAAGGCACAAGCAAAAACTTCCCGTCATAAGCTTAAATCCGTCACACGATACTAAGCTTAACTTACGAGACTACTTGCATCATATCTAAATCCACCGCATGATACTAGACATGATAACAAGGTTGCCGGTACTTACGGAGGTCGACGGATCGATGATTCCTCTCGAAGAACTCAACGACATGACTAAGGACTCGAAGATGGCACGGGGCCGGTTTGTATTGATGTGGTTGTGTATAGTTTTACAATGGTCGAGGGTTTATATTTATACCCTGGATGAAATACAAGTCCTAAACGATTACGATTTACATAATAAAATATGGAAAGATACAAATTCTACTTCCTAATCCTTTTGGCGTCCTCCATTGTCACGTGTCTTCTCGCGCAAGCCGGCTTTGCTTGCAACATCCATCTTCCGAATGGAGCCACCGCCTTGTAGAATAGCCGACCGCACAAGCATTCACCGAAACCCTGAGGACCAAATAGTCACCCGATTGCTCGCCGAATCTTTTCTTCTCTGCTGGCTAGGTCCACTTGTCATATTCTTGTGCGTGCAAAAATCTGGTGTCAACACATGCCCCCTAATTTTGGGATAAATATTTATTCCAAAATTCCTTTTTCTTGCATATTGTCGTGGAGTCTCCGGAAGCATCCACCTTCACACGTTATAATTGCGACACTTGCCGATCCATCTCCCGATGTACCTTTGGGATTTTAAAGTCTCCTTTCACTCTGTATCGGTTTGTGTTTTCCGAACTCCTCTGCTCCATTCTCAAAACCAGAAAACCCTCCTTTCTCCCGTCATCTTCTAATTAACTAGAAAAATGTCTTCTGAGGCGAGCCGCCATAGCTCTAAGTTCGGAGCTTCCAGCACCTCTAGGAAAAGGTTTGTCTTTATCGCTTTTTGTCCCAAAAATGAAACAACCGTTCTCATATTGCTGATCTTGTTTAGGAGGACCAACGACGACCTCTCCGAGGACTTAACTCAAAAGATCGTAGATCTTCAACTCGACCTGGAGGGGAAGGATCGGGAGATCACCCGAATCTCTCGGGATCGCAACATCGCTCGGGAACGAGCCAACGGTAAGCATTTTCTCATCAGTTCCTTTTCTATTTTCCTTTCCTGCCTTTATTCACTCTTTCTCCTTTCAGCTCTGGCAGCCAAACTCCATGCCCTTGAAGCCGCCATCACAAAGCTCGCCATCACGGCTAATGTAGTGGGTACGACGCCCCTGAAGCGAGTGAATGAGATTAACCGAATTCTCCCTGTTATCTCCAGGGCCGGTATGGGGTACGGCGCGGCGCTCGCTCTCAACGTCGTGAGGATCCATTCTGGCGCCGATTACCACAGATTTGATGTCTGCGAGCTAGAACTAGAAGATAGAGTAGAACATTCTGTGGATGACATGAAGGAAACTGGAATAGATCTGGCCGACACTTTTGATCATTTTCTCCCGATTAGGCATAGGATGGAGTGGATGAACTGATCTCCCTTACTGTAATCTTGCATCCTGTCTTTTGTAAATGAGAAGTCCTTTTGTTCGCTCCTTCGAAACCAATCTGTGACTGATCTTTCGAGATCAATGCGTGTTTTGCTTCGTGCACCAGCCATTAATTTTATCTTCATTATAGCGGCGATGTTTACTATATCGGCTATTGCTGATAATAGCATCAGACACCTTCGCCTTGCGGACAATTGTTGTAATCGGTCATTTTAGATCCAAAGTTCTGGCTTTCTCTTAGCTTTCCGATCCATGATGACACCAAGGCAGTATCTCTTAAAGGATTTCCCGATCTTCAGCTCTTTGCTCTCAGTGTCAATCGGTAACATGAGTTCCCAAACTACTAGTTAAAACTGAACAACTCTTAGCCGAATCCTATTGGCTTTCTAATTCTGGGGTCATAACCTCTTCCAATCATTAAAAACCTGGCCTGGCCCAATAACGGCCCATAAGCCGTGAAAACCCTACTCCGATGCTTGGTCCTTCCGTATGCAAGCCATGGTTCTATAAATATGACCCTACACAAGCCGCCACTCTTGACTTCAGCCAAACAGCTTGACTCGCAGAAAACCTCCACCCCTCAGCTTTGGCTTAAACCAGAGAGAAAATCTTCCGCTTGTGTTTCCATCAATGACAGGCAATGGTGACCACGACAGTCATCACGTTGGAGACAAAATAGGAGGAAGCCGAGTATCAACTCACCGGCGTCATGGGTAAAAGCGAACTCCCTGCCCCCTTGCGGCAGCTTTCTTGTTTGTCTATCTCTGATTCACTGTCTGTTTCCTCCCCAGAGCGGGATCCTCCCCTAGTCGAGCTTGGGTTCTTCCTCCAGAAACGGTAGCTCCAATGATTTCTTTCAACCTTTTCCCAAACCACCAGATTCTGAGTTTGATGATTCACTCCAGCAGACCTGTTTGGACACTCCTCGGTGCTGCGAGGAAGAGGATAAAGTCCAAAAGGAACTGGAAGATGCATTCAAGAAGCATGGCATTGAGGAAGCTGAATGGGCAGACCAACAGAAACAGTTCTGCAGTATCATTACAGGTTAGCAGAATCTCGGTTCTTCTCCTTCTCCCGATTTTGCTTCCGCCTAATATACCCTTTTTTCTCGTCAGCCTTGTCTGCAAAGAATGACCGCTTGAAAGCAGCAGCAAACAGAGTTGCCCTTAAGGTGAATGCTCGTGGGGATTCAGCTGAAGCTCGTCTTGACGCCGTGGATGGCCGCATAGATCAGGCCGTCATCCAAGGTGTGCACGCCGGGGTTTCCCTTGGGCTATCAGCAATGAGTTCTTGGACCAAAGAAGATTACTGCTTCCTACCAGTTGGCTTCGCGTGCGGGGATCCGGATGAATTTGAAGACCTTGAAATCTATGACAATCATGCCGCTGCTATTGCCGAGATTACTGACCCGCAATCCATTATGAACAAATTATTTCAAGGGTAGTTTGTATTAGGATAAATCTGTGAGTGAAGCTTGTAACATATGAGACTTGTTCCCCCCTGAATAATGTCTATCTGCATCTTCGACTATGTCAGTGATTTTTCCGATTGCAGCATTTCTTCAGAGAAAATGTTTCCCGAACGCATGACGTCATCTTAGCCGACTAGATCTCATTTTTGATGTGTCATGTCACTCGACATCTTATTTACTGCACTTCACCTTTCTCTTCCCCCAATAAACCTACCACTTGAAAAACGCTAGGATTATCGAGTCATAAACACTCTTGCACTAAAGGCGATATAAGTGATATCGGCTATAACTTAAACTTCTTGGAATATTTTTTCTGCTAAAGGCGATGCTTTACATCGGCTGTATAAAAATATCCTTGAATCCGCTCCAGATACAATTTCCACGCATTCGGCTTTTAACAAATAGTGCCGAAGCTTTAGTCCACGAGTGACGCATATATGAACAAAATTTTTCTACAGCCGAATACCCTTCTTTGGGTCTAACATTTTCGGCTAAATCTAGCTGCTACTTATCTTTTCCCTTTAAACTTAAAATAAGGGCCGATCCTGCTATAAGGCTATCGGCCACCACGTACAACTTGAAACGATCACCAAGTTGTGGAAACGCCTTCATATATTCTTCAATTTCATTCGAAGCTTTTGTTGTATGTCACCTTGCACAAATTCCTCCTGATCTTTTCTTGAGCCTTGGCAACGGAGAAATAAACAGAGTCCTTTTAAAAATCCATCAACTTCAACACACGCTCGAGACCCAAACTTGCACACATTGGTCCTATTTCGACTTTATTACCAACACTTTATTCCTCATCAGCCGATATAAAACTTGGTCTCCATTACCATCGGTCGGATCATCCATTCAAAAATTGCTCTGAGAGCCGATTGTCTGAATCGGCTGTCGGTCCTTGTCGAAAACATTCACAGGACCTACTTCCCAAGCTTTTCCAGAGAAGCACTCGACACCATCATATTCCCAGTAAATGGGCTCTGTATTAGCAACACTCACCGAATCATCAGCATGGACAATTTCGATGTCGTCTCCAATCCACTGGATGAGAAATTGGTGCATAGTTGATGGTACACAGCAGTTTGCATGTATCCAATCTCTTCCTAATAGCAAACTGTATGCCCCTTGCCATCAATGACGAAGAAGGCAGTGAACAAGGTTTTAGTTCCGATCGTCAACTCAACATGGACTGCTCCCCGAGTATCAGAGGAATTACCAGCAAAGTCTCTCAACACCATGTCGGTCTTCAATAAGTCTTCACTTGCCATTCCAAGCTTTCTGAATGTGGTATATGGCATGATATTTATGGCAGCCCCTCCATCAATGAACATCTTAGTTAATGGCTTGCCATTAACATAGCCTTTCATATATAATGGCTTCAAATGTCGATGCTTAGCTGGTTTATCGAATACTACGCTTTGAGCTAAAACAAGATGAGCCAACAACTCTTAGAATTCACTTTCATCGAAATCCGAATACACCTCGTCTTGGACATCTTGTTCTTTGGGAGCTATAAACTCTGATGGAAGAAAGAAAGCCATGCATGCATCAGCCGAACGATCACCTCCATCCGGCTTCTCTTTAGGTCGCCAAACTCGCTTTATCCTAGCACTTGCCTGCTCTAACTCTCTGTTTCTCAGGCGCTGTACCCTTCTTTTCTGGCTTCTTCTCAATCCTGGTGGACACCACTGTCCTCTCTGCCAGACATACTCGCGGTATTCTTCTTCTCCAGTGCGAGCCCAACTTTGATTGACAACCTCTTTCCTGCCGATCTTCAGAGTTATTTATTTTTAAACGCCGATCGTCCTCAGGGACTCGTGCCCCAAGCCTTTCATGGACAGAACGGCGGTTGACTCGAGACTGCCTATAATCAGAGTATTTATTACTGCACTCAGGGCAGTTGTTCTTAACAGGCAGCTTCAAGCCTTCGTTCCAACAATACTGGAAGAACGAGTATTTCCAATGAGATTGTTCTTGCTCCCTCATATCTTCTCGTTCTTCTTGGTACATCTCTTCTTCGTACCTTCATTGTTTTTCCAGGAACTTCTGTTCTTCATAAAATCTCTGCTTCTGGTACCGTTCCTATTCCTGACACCATTTATTCAACAGAATACGCGTCGTGACCCTGGGTCTGGAAGTTTCACCTGTCTCATCTCGGCTATTTTGGAACCGAACCCTTTGCTGAAGCTCTTTATTTGTAATCTGCCGATCAGGGTCAACAGCACTAGCTTCCCTCGCTCTATCAGAGGTTAACACTTTCATTTTGCTCTTACCCCTGGGATCAGCTGCATTGACCATATTAACAGAGAAGGACACAGTGTTTTGTCCAAAAGGGCTATCATCAACCTTCATCTTTCCATCAAACCTCAGATGCCCATCATGGATAGCTTTCTGGATCCGCACTCTGAACACTCGACAATCGTTTATGGAGTGAGATCTATTATTATGGAAACCACAATACTTCTTGTCCTTGACTCCTTCGGGATGCAGCATAGGGTGACCTTCTGGTAACTTGATGCGTCCTTCCTTCAACAAGTACTCAAATAATTTATCTGACTTGGAAACATCAAAGTCATAAGTACCTTTTTGTTGCCTTAGCCATCGCTTGTTGACTTGAGTCGGCTCTTTAGCCCAGACTATCTCGACTGCAGCTATTTCATCTTTATCATCGTACTCAGTTGCTTCTTCCAGGAAAGCCTGATACATCTTGGTAGCCACATCACCTTTCTGGAATTGATTATTCCTCTTGAATCCCTGGGCTTGACTACTCATCGTTGCCAACCTTTCTGATAACTGCCCGAGGTCATCAAACTCCATGCTGAATAGTTTCTCTTTGATACTCGGCAACATACCAGCTATGGCTATCCCCGGCAATTGGTCATCCGACAAATTCAGAGAATAGCAAAGATTCTTGGTTTCCCTGAATCGGAGCAAATATTCTTGTGGCGTCTCGCCGGGTTTCATCCTCAGGCTCATGAGATCGACCAACTTCTTCTCGCTGGTACCCGTAAAGAAATATGAGTGGAATTTCTGTTCTAGCTCTGCCCAGGTATTGATAGAATTTGCTGGCAGAGAAGCAAACCACGAGAAGGCCGGTCCTGTCAATGACAATGGGAAGTACCGAATCCTCCAAGCTTCATCCGTAGATGCCTCTCCAAGTTGCATCAAATAGCGGCCAATGTGCTCTATAGTACTGGTGTCGTCCTGGCCTGAAAACTTAGTAAAATCAGTGGGAGGCTTCACTCTTGGAGGAAGTGCTACCCGATTGTACCATTCCGGGTAAGGGGACTTGTAAGCATATGACTGACTCTTTGACTTTAGGCCGAATTGATTTTGCATCATATCAGCCATCCTATGCATGATGAGGTCAATATCCGAATCAGGAGCTGTTTGTGCTTGCCCCCTAGGATGTAGTTTTGCCGAACTCTTGTAGCCTGGATTTGGAAGAGCATTAATTGAGCTATAATCGATGAACTCCTGATATCCATCTCCAAACATATTCCTTTGTATCCTGTTTGCTGCAGGAGATACTTTAGAAGCAGATTGCGGGACATTCCCTGTCGTGCCGAATGTGACATGGCCATAAGTCTGGGGAGGTTGTTGCGTCTCATGAGGAACCACCCCACCTATGCTTGGGCCAGCTCCGCCCTCTTCGGCAACCTTTCGACGTTGAGGCACCAGGAACAATAGCGGTCCTTGCATTGGACCAGCAGTTTCTTCAAAGCATTTATCCGCTGCTGGACCGAAAATGTTAACCATGACAGCACGAAAAGTATTCAAGAAAGCTGCCTGATGATTGGTCATGGCTTCCGATACAGCTTTGTACACTAATTCGGTCATCTTCCGAATAGCTTCCTCTTCATCATTGTCAGATGGCTCGGATTGGTGATGAGGAATGATCTTTGGGAATTCTTGCTTCTGGAAGACTTTGCCGCTCTTGTTCTTGGAGAAAGACGCCAAGCATTTGCGCTGGAATTCATCACAGGCCTGCTGTACTAAACTTTTCAACTCTGGCGGCAAGTCATCCATGATCACATCCAGAATTTGATCATCGCTCATCTCAAGCATCTTGAAACAAAGTTGTCTCACCAGGCGTGCCAAAAAGTGTGTTGGCGCAAAAAGTGACACCTCGCGCCAAGCACACAGCAAGCCGAAAAGCTGGCTTCAATCTGGTGCCCGGAGTATGTTGATTCCGGAGATGCGCCAGTCGGTTTGACCTGAAAACCAACAAGGGATAAAAACGTGAGAATACCTCTGGAACATGCCGGGTGAGACCAGACAGTTCCATATGTACGGCTTTGAAAGCCAATCACGACGGCACACAACTATAGAAGTTGTCTATCAAAGCATGTTTGTAAAATCATTCGGCGAATATGAAAAACAGTGTGTAAAGCATATTTAACTGCCGAATGCGTATATAAAAAGAGACATACTTTGAACGAATTAAAGATGTTATAAACAGGTAACTTGCAAAAATAGATCTATTCAAATAACACATGCATAGGCTAATCCAACTAATCTGCCGCACGTTTAGTTTTCATAAACCCGTCAGGCATAAAGTCAAGCGAAGCTAATCCACCGCATGATACCACTTGTTATAAGTCTACACCACTTCTTATAATTAGATTAATCCACCGCATGATACAATCTAATTATAACAAGCTAAAAGCATGCATATATTTGAACAGATCTATAAAAGCTCGTTACTCATGTAAGCATAACCAAAATCGGCAAACCAGCCGAATTGGGGTCTATGAAGAAGGAACAAACAGGCAAGCACGATCAGACTAATCTAAAACCTGCATCTGCCGCACGATACCTAGTTTTATCAAAGCCTAATCGTAATTAACACGCATGAACCCGCGACATGTAACAATCTGGATTGAATGTTGATCCGGCAATCATGATATTATGATTAGCAAAAGCACAAGCAAACTTGTGGAACAAGGCCGAACAAAGATCAATCTAGATTGGGCAAAAGAGTGTTACAAGAATTAAATAAATAAAACATATAACACATGATAACTTAATGAGTTGATAACTATTTTTACTCATGACTTAATCCGTCGCACGATACAAGGAGCAAGCAAAAACTTCCCGTCATAAGCTTAAATCCGCCGCACGATACTAAGCTTAACATACGAGACTACTTGCATCATATCTAAATCCACCACATGATACTAGACATGATAACAAGGTTGCCGGTACTTACGGAGGTCGACGGATCGATGATTCCTCTCAAAGAACTCGACGACACTACTAAGGACTCAAAGATGGCACAGGGCCAGTTTGTATTGATGTGGTTGTGTACAGTTTTACAATGGTCGAGGGTTTCTATTTATACCCTGGACGAAATACGAGTCCTAAACGATTACGATTTACATAATATAATATGGAAAGATACAAATTCTACTTCCTAATCCTTTTGGCGTCCTCCGTTGTCACGTGTCTTCTTGCGCAAGCCGGCTTTGCTTGCAACATCCATCTCCCAAATGGAGCCACCGCCTTGTAGAATAGCCGACCGCACAAGAATTCACCGAAACCCTGAGGACCAAATAGTCACCCGATTGCTCGCCGAATCTTTTCTTCTCTGCTGGCTGGGTCCACTTGTTATATTCTTGTGCGTGCGAAAATCTGGTGTCAACAACAGTGATATATGAAAGGAGAGAAAGGGCTTTTGTGGTGTGTTGGCTCATCCGGCGAAGGAAAAGCTCATCGGCGGGCCTGTGGTGCTGCGAACAAGATGGACGGGGAGGAGCAGAGTCCGTTGGGGCGAAGCAGGAGCTCATCGCGGTGCTGGTCTAGGCCGGAGCGCGTCCACCAGTGTGCATGGCCGGCCGGAGAGGTCATAGCTTCGACGTCGGGGACGCAGGGTGCTCGGGTGCTCGATGCAGCTCCTGCTCGGAGCAGCGTCAGCCCAGCGCGACGCAGCCACAGCCACGGCCACGACCGCCATGGCATGGGCATGGCCTCGGCCGGCGTGGGGCTGCGATGCTAGCTGGCGCCAGAGAGGTGTAACACCCTGATTTAATTTTTCCCCAATTTAATAAAAGGAATTAGAAATTAAATAGGTTGGCTCGTTTATTAGAGGAGGAAAATAAAATTTATTTCTCATTTTCATGTTGCATTCATGCCATTGCATATTTTATTGTGTGGTAAATGATTTTATTAAACCCGTATAGGGCAAATCGGATTTATTCTATTTAGAAAGCAAATAAAAGATTTATGAAAATTTTACAAATTTAAACTCAAGTTTTATTTTCAAAACCTAGGGAAAATGTTTTCAAAACTCTTCAAACTGTTTTGATTTCAAATCAGTATTGAATTTTGAATTTGAAAATAAATTTGCAAAAGAGTTAAGAAAAGAGAAGAAAATGGCAAGCTGGACCCAACCCTCTCTTCCACTTTCCCATTTCGGCCCGTCCTCCCCTCTTCCGGCACGCCTGCGGCTGGCCCACGCCGCGTGCGCCTCCCTCCATTTCCCCGCGGCCTCGGCCCGCTCCCTCTCCCGCGCCGGCCCGTCCTCCCCTCTCCCCCTCGCAGCCCAGCGCCAGACACGGCCCGCTCCACCACCCGCACCAGGCCGCAGCGCCGGCGCCCCTCCCTCCCATGCTTCTCGCTGACAGGCGGGGCCCGTCTGTCGGGTCCGTCCCCAACCCCCGCTCCGCCCTTCGCGCGACGCCGCCCGCTGCGCGCGCCCTCAGATGCGATCTGCAGCAGCAGAACCCACCGCGTCCCTCCTATCTCTTCGACCTACAAGTACACCGCCGCCACTCCTTGTCTTCCCGTACCCTCCCTCCATCTCCGGCGCCCGCACCCACTGGAGCCGAGCACTGCATCCGCCGCCATCAGTGCTCCAGGCCGAGCTTCGATCCCGCCCCATCCGAGCCATCTCGGCGCCGAAGACTGCATCTACAACCTCGCGGTGAGATTCCTTTGTCCTCCTTCGTTCCTCGATTGTCCCCGTGCTCTCTAGTCTCGGTTCCGTGCACCACCGAGCGCACCGTCCATTGCGCCGTCACATGCAGAGCGCCGGTGACCGCCTTCTCCTTCCCTGTTCACCACCCCAGCCACCCCGCACCGTCGTACAGGGTTCCATCGAGGTTGCCAAGCACTACTCCCCAGCACCCTCGCCTTGCCCTCCCGTGCCCCGTAGCGCCACCGTGGCGAGTTCGGGCTAACGCCCATGGCGCCGCCGTGCGCGGTCACTGCGCCACCGCCCCTTTCCTCCTACTCTGACACGCATCTCACCCAAACCCCCTTCCAGCCGTCCGATCTATCCTGTCCGGCTCAGATTAGATGAAGCCATCGAACCGGTATGGGCCGGGTCCACGAACCCATGGACTCGGTGCACCGCGCCAACTCGGCTAGTCCACCGGCCCCCCCTGGCACACCGCGCCAATCGCGTGCGGCCGCGTGGCGAGCACGTCAGCGCCCGTCTGCATGCGCCGACCGGTTTCGGCCAATTTACAGAAAAACCCTCCATGTTTTCCATAATCAACCCGCGATTCAACCTTCCTATTCCCTGGGTCTGGCGAATCTTTCCTTTTAGCCCCTGTGGTTTCAGATATATGAGGCCCGACCCAGTCAGCGTTTTAATTCAGTTTTAATTCAATTTTAATTCGAAAATGAGTTCTATGTATTTACAGATTTGCCACTAAAACTTCAAATACCTATAACTTTTGCGTTTTAACTCCGATTCGACCCATTCAACTTGCGTTAGATTTATAATTTCGTTCTCTACGCAGTAGATCTATTAGTTTACTATTTTCATACTGTTTGTTGTACTGTTAATTATTTCAATGTATTGTGCCATGTATGTTGCTTGGGCCAGAGAGTGCGGAGTTCGAGGACGCTCCAGACCATCCTTGCGACCCAGTTGATTCGACCCAGTCCGAAGGCAAGTGTCCTTGAACATCTTGCACCTAATTTATTTTACTTTTGGTACTAGAGTAGTTAGATCTTGTAGATGCATGCTTGTCATTAATTTGAATCCCATGTTAGGGTTTACTAGAATTTGTATATATTATCCTTGTCGCCTGTTTTGGGATGTTCGGGTAGGTGTCTTGCTTAGCCCTGCAGTCATGGATGGGATGGGAGTTAAAATGTTTATAAACTTGATTAATGAACTATGAACCGAATGTGGACATGGTAATTTTGTAGTAACATGGTAATTAGGTAAATCTGGCAGGATGGACCCGTATTGGTGGTTTTGTGCCGTGGGACTCGGCAGCTGCTTTTGGTTTTTGGTTCGGGGCTCGTGCTAGACATATCCTGCCTGGATCCCTAGGACCCGGTTCTTGGACAAGTAACCCGGCAAAACAGCGCAGCCATGAGATCTGGATGGGCTGGACCTGGCTAATTAATTAGTTTCCTCTAAGTTATGCTACACGGGGGTTGTATAGTGGCTCAAGAGGGGTCCCTTGGGGTCGTTGACTTATGGACAGGGGAGAAACCTTAGAGTACGTGTAACACAGACTTGGAGGGGCTTTGTAAAGGCCTTGCAGTGCAACCCGCTATGCACCTCGGTAGTGTTTAGCGTGACGGGATCTGCACGACTCATGGGTAACGATGTGCAACCTCTGCAGAGTGTAAAACTGATATATCAGCCGTGCTCACGGTCACGAGCGGGCTTGGACTTCTTCGAGATTAGTTGGATACTGGTTGGTTTTGGGTTCGGGACATCTGATGGACTTCAGGTGCGGTTGCCTGATGGACTTCAGGTGTTGGTTGCTCGGTGTGACTCCGAGTGTGGTTTGCTCGGTGTGACTCCGAGTGTGGTTTGCTCGGTGCGACTCCGAGTGTGGTTACTTTTCTACAGAGTCTATCTATAACCTAGTAAATAGGTGCATAGGATTAATAGAATTAACAGGGTGTGTCGCTTTAGGCGCTTGAGTCAAACAAAGTCAGCCTACCTTTGTTATAAGCCTCATAAGCATATATTTCCCACACTTGCGGAGTACATTTCGATGTACTCACCCTTCCTCTTTGTTCCCCCTGCTACCCCACCCAGACGCTGGAGACTATACGTACGAGGAGCAGGAGTATCCAGAAGACGGAGGCTACGACCCTGACGACCTGTACTAGGATGGCGCTACCCCTGGTCGACCTTCCTGTGGAGATGGAGTCCAGCTTTCCGCATCTTCATCAGAGTTTATTTTAGAGTCAGTTTCATGAGAGTCTGTACTTTTCTTTCAGACCCGAGGGTCATTCATGTAATAAAGTTCGTTATTATTAATAAAGCATTGTTTTGATATTTACTATGATGTGGATATATGTATGAAAAATTGATCCTGGCATACATATATTGTGCTCCAAATTTTGTTCTTAAAATTGGGGTGTCACAGAGTGGTATCAGAGCCGTGTTGACCGTAGGACGCTACCCTAGTCAGTCGTCGAATTTACAAAAGTATTTTTACAAAGTCTGACCCCTTTTCCCACTTCTGTAGCCTGTCCCTGCTGAAAATTCAAACTCTGTTTTAAAGTAGGTCCTCCAAAATCGTAAGAAGCCCGCCATAATTATGTGATCTCGTAGGTCATTGAATGACATGTACTTGTGCATATGTAATGTTTTGGTTCTTTGTAATGATTGTTGGTGTGTTGCGACCGTCAGGTTGCGGCGACATCATTTGTTTAAAATATTTTACTAATCGAATTAACTAACCAAATCAGGATTGTTATATATCTACTTATCACATCTCACTTTTACTCCTGGAAAAATGTAACAGATGGTTGACACCAGGAGCAGCGCAGGTAACGCTGGCGGGAGCGGGGCAGGTGGCAACCAGCCGCCTCATCCACCTCCGCCCCCGTACGACCCGCTCCAGATGGCCCAGGTGCAGAACCAGATGATGCAGAACATGGCCCAGATGATGCAGCACATGCAGCAGATGGCGCAGGCTGCTCAGGGAGCTCAGGGTGCTCAGGGTGCACGAGCTGCACAGCCACCCCGACCGGATGACACTCTCAGGAGCTTCATGACGACGCGCCCTCCAGTGTTCCACCACGCCATCGAGCCAATGGATGCAGATGATTGGCTCGAGACGATTACAGGCAAGTTGCAGCTTGCCCATGTCGGGGACCTTGATAAGGCCCTCTACGCCGCGCACCAGCTTCAGGGCCCGGCGAAGAACTGGTGGACTGCCTACACCGCAGCTCATGTGGACGCCGACTCGATCACCTGGGAGGAGTTCCGTAGGGCATTCTGCGACCAGTACGTCCCTTTCGGCGAGATCAGGGTGAAGCGCCGGGAGTTTCAGGACCTCAGGCAGGGCGCGATGACAGTGCGTGAGTATCTCACGCAGTTCAGCCAGCTGTCCCGTTATGCCCCAGATGACGTGGACACGGATGACAAGAAACAGGAATGCTTCAGGCAAGATCTCTATCATTCTTTAATATTAATATATTCTTCCCATAACCTTGTTCATTCCTTTTGCTACCTGATAAATAATAAAATTGTTCTCTGCTTCAGGCATGGGCTTAACCCAGGACTCCGTTATGCCCTAGCTTCAAATGAGTATTCCTCATTTCAGAAGCTGGTTGACCATGCCTTCGCGGTGGAGAAGGAACGGAAGGACCTCGATGCAGATCGCAAGAGGAAGATGACGTTCCAGGGACAGTCCTCCGGCAGCTCTACCCGTCCCCGCTACGCTCCACCTGCTCCAGCTTCCAGGCAGATTCCCCAGCAGCAGCAGTACCGGCCGCCCCAGCACCGGCAGCCCGCTCCTCAGTACAGGCACCCAGCTCCACAGTACCAGGCTCCACCCCAGCAGCAGCAGCAGCAGCCACGCCAGGCTCAGGCACCTCGCCAGGGTCTTCCAGCTCCGCAGCAGCCCCGTCCAGCACAGGGGGCAGGTCAGATTGGTCCCTGCTACAAGTGCAACCAGATGGACACTTCGCCAACAAGTGTCCACTGAGGCAGCCGGCTCCACCGCAGTCACGTCCCGCAGGCCAGCCCCAAAGCTACACTCGTGGTCGTGTGAACCACGTGTCAGCGGAGTCTGCTCAGACAGCACCAGATGTGGTGTTTGGTACGTTCCTTGTTGACTCTCACCTAGTTACAGTCTTGTTTGATTCTGGAGCATCTCATTCGTTCATATCAGCACCCTGCGCATCTAAATATAATATGAATAGAGTGTTGATGAAAAAGCATCTGCTAGTGAATTCTCCTAGAGGAGAACTGATATCGAGGCATGTGTGCCCGAATGTGAGCTTAACCATAAGGGGGGTAGTCTTTCCCACCTCTCTTATTGTTCTGGATTCCCAAGGCATTGATGTCATTCTGGGGATGGATTGGCTACGCGAGTACCAGGGAGTCATTGATTGTGCTCAGAGGATCATCACCGTGAAGCATCCAGATGGCACGGAGATTGTGTATCAGGCACCGATGAAGATGATAGAAGAAGCCAGAGCATATGAGGCTGTTGTGGTACCTGAAATCCGAGTTGTCAAGGGGTTCCCAGATGTCTTCCAGAAAGTGCCAGGTATGCCACCTGATCGTGAGATTGAGTTCTCTATTGATTTAGTTCCTGGCACTGCACCTATATTCAGGCGACCATATAGAATGGATGCCGAAAAGCTAGCTGAGCTGAAGACGCAGATCCAAGAGCAGTTAGAGAAGGGGCATATTCGTCCTAGTACATCCCCATGGGGAGCCCCTGTGATCTTTGTTCCGAAGAAGGATGGAGGACAGCGGATGTGCGTTGACTACCGCGCATTGAATGAAGCCACCATCAAGAACAAGTACCCAATTCCTCGCATTGATGATCTGTTTGATCAGTTGAAGGGTGCTCATGTGTTCTCGAAGATTGACCTGCAAACAGGTTATAACCATCTGAAGATTCGTGAAGCTGATATCCCGAAGACGGCATTCGTAACTCGATATGGGCTATATGAGTACACAGTGATGTCCTTCGGCTTGACTAATGCCCCAGCTTTCTTCATGTATCTGATGAACAAGGTCTTCATGGAGTTTTTAGATCTGTTCGTCGTGGTGTTCCTTGATGATATCCTGATATTCTCGAAGGATGAAGAAGAACATGAGAAGCATCTGAGGTTAGTGTTGCAGAAGCTCAGAGAGCATCAGTTGTATGCGAAACTGAGCAAATGCGAGTTCTGGTTGAAGAAGGTTGCATACTTGGGGCATATCATCTCAGAAGGTGGTGTATCAGTTGATCCAGGCAAGGTTCAAGATATATTGGACTGGAAGGTACCTGAGAATGTCACTGAGATCCGGAGTTTCCTCGGTATGGCTGGATACTATCGCAGATTCATTGAGGGATTCTCCAAGATCGTGAAGCCGATGACGAGACTGACTGAGAAGGGTGCCAAGTTTGTTTGGTCCCCTGAATGCCAGACTGGTTTCGAGGAGCTGAAAGCGAGATTGACCTCTGCTCCTATTCTTGTCATGCCAGATGTCCAGAAGAACTTCACGGTGTATTGTGATGCTTCGCGACAGGGTCTAGGATGTGTGCTTATGCAGGAAGGTCGTGTGATTGCTTATGCCTCGAGACAGCTCAGGAAGCATGAGCTGAATTACCCTACTCATGATCTAGAGTTGGCAGCTGTTGTTCATGCTCTGAAGATCTGGAGGCACTATCTGATGGGCAAGAAGACAGAGATATACACTGATCATAAGAGCCTGAAGTACATCTTCACCCAGCCAGATCTGAATCTCCGCCAACGAAGATGGCTAGAGTTGATCAAAGATTATGATCTGAGTATCAACTATCATCCGGGCAAGGCAAATGTTGTAGCAGATGCCCTGAGCAGGAAGGTCTACTGCAATGTGTTAGAGATCAAGGAGCAGCAACCCGAGTTGCATGAGGAGTTTATGAAGCTCAATCTGGGTATACTCGACCACACTGATGCAGTAGCCATGGAGGTTGATTCGACCTTGGAGCATGATATCCGAGCAGGGCAGCTCACTGATGAGTATCTTCTGGAGATCAGACAGTCGATCAAGGAGGACAAAGCCCCAGGGTTCACAGAGGATGATCAGGGTGTCTTATGGTTCAGAGGCAGAATCTGTGTTCCAGATGTGAAGGCTATCAAGGAGTTGATTCTGAGGGAAGCTCATGATTCAGCCTACTCTCTCCATCCAGGCAGTACCAAGATGTACCAGGATCTGAAGCAGTATTACTGGTGGTATGGGATGAAGAGGGAAGTAGCGGAGTATGTGGCTTTGTGTGACACATGTCAGAGGGTCAAGGCCCAACATCAGAGACCAGCTGGTTTGTTACAGCCTCTGCAGATTCCCGAGTGGAAATGGGAAGAGATCAGCATGGATTTCATCACTGGTTTGCCCAGGACCCAGTCGGGATATGATTCTATCTGGGTCATAGTTGATCGCTTGACCAAAGTGGCTCATTTCATTCCAGTTAAGGAGTCATATCGTGGGCCGCAGCTTGCGGAGTTGTACATGTCACGGATTGTGTGCCTTCATGGGGTGCCTAAGATCATAGTATCTGACAGAGGTACCCAGTTCACATCCAGGTTCTGGAAGCGGTTGCATGAGTCTATGGACACTCGCCTCAGTTTCAGTTCAGCTTATCATCCTCAGACCGATGGTCAGACAGAAAGGGTGAATCAGATCCTGGAGGACATGTTGAGAGCTAGTGCACTCCAGAACAGCCAGAGTTGGGATGTGAGTCTGCCATATGCAGAGTTCTCATATAACAATAGCTATCAGGCCAGTCTCAAAATGTCCCCATTTGAGGCACTGTATGGCAGGAAGTGCAGAACTTCTCTATTCTGGAATCAGGTTGGAGAAAGAAAAGTCTTTGGCCCTGAGTCTATAGAAGAAGCTGAGGAACAGGTCAGACAGATCAGAAGCAACCTGAAGACAGCTCAGTCTAGACAGAAGAGTTATGCAGATGTTAGACGACGAGAGCTGGAATTCCAGATTGGGGACTATGTCTATCTGAAGGTGTCACCTTTCAGAGGTCTCCGGAGGTTTAATGTCAAAGGGAAGCTATCTCCGAGATTCATTGGCCCTTTCAAGGTGATTGACAAGAAAGGTGCAGTTGCTTATCAGCTGGAGTTGCCCGCACGGCTGGCAGGTATTCATGATGTGTTCCATGTATCCCAGCTGAAGAGATGCCTAAGAGTTCCAAAGGAGCAGTTGCCACTTGAGGAGCTTGATCTCAGGGATGATTTGACTTTCTCTGAGCCGATCAAGATTCTAGACACGACGGAACGAGGTACTCGAAACAAGAGGATTAAAATCTGCAAGGTGCAATGGAAGCATTATTCCGAAGAAGAAGCCACATGGGAGAAGGAAGACGACCTTCGGGCAGATTTTCCTCATCTATTCGTCGACTCTTCCTAATCTCGAGGACGAGATTCTTCTAAGGGGGTAGGTTTGTAACACCCTGATTTAATTTCTCCCCAATTTAATAAAAGGAATTAGAAATTAAATAGGTTGGCTCGTTTATTAGAGGAGGAAAACAAAATTTATTTCTCATTTTCATGTTGCATTCATGCCATTGCATATTTTATTGTGTGGTAAATGATTTTATTAAACCCGTATAGGGCAAATCGGATTTATTCTATTTAGAAAGCAAATAAAAGATTTATGAAAATTTTACAAATTTAAACTCAAGTTTTATTTTCAAAACCTAGGGAAAATGTTTTCAAAACTCTTCAAACTGTTTTGATTTCAAATCAGTATTGAATTTTGAATTTGAAAATAAATTTGCAAAAGAGTTAAGAAAAGAGAAGAAAATGGCAAGCTGGACCCAACCCTCTCTTCCACTTTCCCATTTCGGCCCGTCCTCCCCTCTTCCCGCACGCCTGCGGCTGGCCCACGCCGCGTGCGCCTCCCTCCATTTCCCCGCGGCCTCGGCCCGCTCCCTCTCCCGCGCCGGCCCGTCCTCCCCTCTCCCCCTCGCGGCCCAGCGCCAGACATGGCCCGCTCCACCACCCGCACCAGGCCGCAGCGCCGGCGCCCCTCCCTCCCTTGCTTCTCGCTGACAGGCGGGGCCCGTCTGTCGGGTCCGTCCCCAACCCCCGCTCCGCCCTTCGCGCGACGCCGCCCGCTGTGCGCGCCCTCAGATGCGATCTGCAGCAGCAGAACCCACCGCGTCCCTCCTCTCTCTTCGACCTACAAGTACACCGCCGCCACTCCTTGTCTTCCCGTACCCTCCCTCCATCTCCGGCGCCCGCACCCACTGGAGCCGAGCACTGCATCCGCCGCCATCAGTGCTCCAGGCCAAGCTTCGATCCCGCCCCATCCGAGCCATCTCGGCGCTGAAGACTGCATCTACAACCTCGCGGTGAGATTCCTTTGTCCTTCTTCGTTCCTCGATTGTCCCCGTGCTCTCTAGTCTCGGTTCCGTGCACCACCGAGCGCACCGTCCATGGCGCGGTCACATGCAGAGCGCCGGTGACTGCCTTCTCCTTCCCTGTTCACCACCCCAGCCACCCCGCACCGTCGTACAGGGTTCCATCGAGGTTGCCAAGCACTACTCCCCAGCACCCTCGCCTTGCCCTCCCGTGCCCCGTAGCGCCACCGTGGCGAGTTCGGGCTAACGCCCATGGCGCCGTCGTGCGCGGTCACTGCGCCACCGCCCCTTTCCTCCTACTCTGACACGCATCTCACCCAAACCCCCTTCCAGTCGTCCGATCTATCCTGTCCGGCTCAGATTAGATGAAGCCATCGAACCGGTATAAACTCGGTGCACCGCGCCAACTCGGCTAGTCCACCGGCCCCCCTGGCACACCGCGCCAATCGCGTGCGGCCGCGTGGCGAGCACGTCAGCGCCCGTCTGCATGCGCCGACCGGTTTCGGCCAATTTGCAGAAAAACCCTCCATGTTTTCCATAATCAACCCGCGATTCAACCTTCCTATTCCCTGGGTCTGGCGAATCTTTCCTTTTAGCCCCTGTGGTTTCAGATATATGAGGCCCGACCCAGTCAGCGTTTTAATTCAGTTTTAATTCAATTTTAATTCGAAAATGAGTTCTATGCATTTACAGATTTGCCACTAAAACTTCAAATACCTATAACTTTTGCGTTTTAACTCCGATTCGACCCATTCAACTTGCGTTAGATTTATAATTTCGTTCTCTACGCAGTAGATCTATTAGTTTACTATTTTCATACTGTTTGTTGTACTGTTAATTATTTCAATGTATTGTGCCATGTATGTTGCTTGGGCCAGAGAGTGCGGAGTTCGAGGACGCTCCAGACCATCCTTGCGACCCAGTTGATTCGACCCAGTCCGAAGGCAAGTGTCCTTGAACATCTTGCACCTACTTTATTTTACTTTTGGTACTAGAGTAGTTAGATCTTGTAGATTGTAACACCCTAAAAATTTCTCCAAAGCCAAATAGATGAAGATGCTTTAATTATGAATTTGTGAGCATTTAACCTAGGGGTTAAATAATTTTTGTTGAATTAAAATAAAAGTGGCAACATGCTTTTGCATTCATGCTGATGCACTGGATTTATTTTGGGTGTCTGGTTTTTGCCAAAATTTGATTTGAATTCAAACTCTTTTGAAAATGATTTGAAATGTTTTTAGATAAAATGAAAAAGCTTTTATTTCTTCTCTCCCTCTCCCTCTCCCTTTCCGGCCCAGGCGGCCTGGCGGCCCAACCGCCGGCGCGCCCTCCCCCCTTCCCTTTCCTCCCCGCTGGGCCGCTCCTCCTCCCTTCTCCTCGCCGCCGTTCGCCGTGCGCCATCACCCGAGCCTCCTCGCCGCCTCCTTAGCCGCGGTGAGAACCCCCTTGAGCTCCGCTCTCTCTCCCTTCTCTTGGTTTGTCTCGGGGCGCCTCCTTCGGCCGGGTCCGCAAGCGCCCGCGCGCCATCCATGGCGGGTGCGCGCACGCCGTCGCGCCACCCCGCGACGTCGCGGCAAGAGCCCGCGCGCGGCGCGCCGTCGGCCTGCCCGTGTGCACACTCCCCCTGGATCTAATCCGTGCCGTCCGCGATCGATCCGACGGCCATGAGTGACCCGTACCCCTTCGGGGTTAGTTTTGCATAAGCGCCCCTGGGGTTTTGCGGGAATCAACCCGCACTCCACCAGGCACTATTCCCTGTGCCTGGAAAATCTTGCAACCAGGCCCCTGCGTTTCTGTTAAATTGAGGCGCAGTTCAGCCGGCAGAGAATTTGATTTAAAATTCAATTTAAATTCCGATTTAAATTCAAATGTATTTCAGTCTATTTACAGAAATGCCACTACACTGTTTCGCTTATAAAATCCACGTTTTAGCTCCGATTTGATCCGTTCAAATTGCGTTAGCTTCGTAATTTAGTGCTCTATCCGTTTATGTCCCTGTTAGTCTGTTTTGGACAGATTAGCTTTAGGGTCCAAGTTAATCTTGTTTAGGGCTCTTTATACACCGTTTCGGTCGTAGCTCTCGCACCGTAATTCCGTTTTCGGTGAACCAAAACTTGTTGTGATCGTAGAAACGCGTACTTCAGTTTTATCAAAGTTTTAATTCAGTTTATTACTGTTTGGTGTATTGTTCTAATAATAGCCTTGTTTGCATCGTGTATGTTTGCACCTGGAATGCGTGGTGATGTTTTGTGATCGAGTAGACGGTGAGTCGGTGTGGTACGATCAGGACCCCTCTTTCTTCGACCAGCAGGAAGATCAGTCTTTCGACAACCAAGGCAAGTTAGCATGTGACCTCCTTGTTTACCTATACATTTTACTTTAATCACTCATTTATGCATGTGTCCAATTGAGCAACCTTAGAAAACCCACTTAGCTTTGTTATCTGTGATGTTCTTGTTTCCGTGGGATATGTGCATATGGGTAGAATGCTAGTGCTAACTGACTTATAACTGATCCAGTCCAATGATAATTTTGTTCTCATGATGTTATGTTGTTAAACGGTTAATAAAACTTGCTGTTAGCAAAAGCTGGGATTGACAGTGCTACCATGAGTGCTATATGGCTCTGGTTTTAGCTCAGTACACTGGACCTTTTCTAACTTGTTAGCGGTAACCCGGAGGGGCGCAAGAGGGGCTTGCCTCTACGGATGTAGGGCTGCTCCTGTTCCTATGAGTATAGCTGCGATGGCCTTGTGCCATAGGAAAGGGGGGTTTGCTATGTCTGATTGCCAACGAAACCTCGCGGCCCTAACCTGTTAGACGAACCAGCGAAAGGCTTCATAGTGTGCCCTGCCGATCTACCTCGGAAGTGGATCAAGAGGTTGGCCGCCTCGGGCACAAGGGTAACACGGCTTGTGGGTAAAGATGCACAACCTCTGCAGAGTGTAAAACTGTTATAACAACCGTGCTCACGGTCACGAGCGGCCCGGTAAACTAGCAGAACTTTGATGCTTGAATAACTGTTTACTTTATATTGTTGGTACTTTATGATGTTATATTTATCTTTGTTGGACAAATGGATCATGGGTTAAGGGTTAAGCACCATATTCGTTTACCTTAATGCTAAAACTTTGCCAACTTAAAAGCTAACTGCAGTCAGCCAGTGTCAGCCTTTTGAGCCTCATGAACCCTGTGTTAGCTTGCTAAGTACGAGAAGTACTTACGCTTGTTGTTTATCTTCTTTTTGGGCAAAATCCCGGATGGGTAACAGATGAAGGTGCAGTTGGCGACTTCCCAGAGGACTTCTAGGCTAGCTGTTTCCCCCAGTCAGCGTTCCCTGTGGAGTAGATCTTGTTAACAGTTCAGTTATCTTTTGTTTCGCTTGATGTAAGACTTGTGTTGATACTATCGTTATGTAATAAACAATGTGATGATGCCACCTTCTTGTAATTTGTCTAACTTATGTGTGTGATTATTTCCTGGGCACACATGAGTGTTCCGCCACAATTTTATCCTTAAAATTGGGGTGTGACATAGATGCATGCTTGTCATTAATTTGAATCCCATGTTAGGGTTTACTAGAATTTGTATATATTATCCTTGTCGCCTGTTTTGGGATGTTCGGGTAGGTGTCTTGCTTAGCCCTGCAGTCATGGATGGGATGGGAGTTAAAATGTTTATAAACTTGATTAATGAACTATGAAACGAATGTGGACATGGTAATTTTGTAGTAACATGGTAATTAGGTAAATCCGGCAGGATGGACCCGTATTGGTGGTTTTGTGCCGTGGGACTCGGCAGCTGCTTTTGGTTTTTTGGTTCGGGGCTCGTGCTAGACATATCCTGCCTGGATCCCTAGGACCCGGTTCTTGGACAAGTAACCCGGCAAAACAGCGCAGCCATGAGATCTGGATGGGCTGGACCTGGCTAATTAATTAGTTTCCTCTAAGTTATGCTACACGGGGGTTGTATAGTGGCTCAAGAGGGGTCCCTTGGGGTCGTTGACTTATGGACAGGGGAGAAACCTTAGAGTACGTGTAACACAGACTTGGAGGGGCTTTGTAAAGGCCTTGCAGTGCAACCCGCTATGCACCTCGGTAGTGTTTAGCGTGACGGGATCTGCACGACTCATGGGTAACGATGTGCAACCTCTGCAGAGTGTAAAACTGATATATCAGCCGTGGTCACGGTCACGAGCGGGCTTGGACTTCTTCGAGATTAGTTGGATACTGGTTGGTTTTGGGTTCGGGACATCTGATGGACTTCAGGTGCGGTTGCCTGATGGACTTCAGGTGTTGGTTGCTCGGTGTGACTCCGAGTGTGGTTTGCTCGGTGTGACTCCGAGTGTGGTTTGCTCGGTGCGACTCCGAGTGTGGTTACTTTTCTACAGAGTCTGTCTATAACCTAGTAAATAGGTGCATAGGATTAATAGAATTAACAGGGTGTGTCGCTTTAGGCGCTTGAGTCAAACAAAGTCAGCCTACCTTTGTTATAAGCCTCATAAGCATATATTTCCCACACTTGCGGAGTACATTTCGATGTACTCACCCTTCCTCTTTGTTTCCCCTGCTACCCCACCCAGACGCTGGAGACTATACGTACGAGGAGCAGGAGTATCCAGAAGACGGAGGCTACGACCCTGACGACCTGTACTAGGATGGCGCTACCCCCGGTCGACCTTCCTGTGGAGATGGAGTCCAGCTTTCCGCATCTTCATCAGAGTTTATTTTAGAGTCAGTTTCATGAGAGTCTGTACTTTTCTTTCAGACCCGAGGGTCATTCATGTAATAAAGTTCGTTATTATTAATAAAGCATTGTTTTGATATTTACTATGATGTGGATATATGTATGAAAAATTAATCCTGGCATACATATATTGTGCTCCAAATTTTGTTCTTAAAATTGGGGTGTCACAAGAGGGTCGTGGCCGGTTGGGGAAGACCAGTGGCAGTGGTGCTAGCGGGCTGCTGGACCAGTGCTCGGCAAAGGAGGGCTTGACTAGGAGTGGCTTGGAGTAGCGACGCACCGGAGCAAGGCGGCCAGGGCCTCGAGCATCTGTCCGCGAGCAGCACGGCATCAGTGAAGAACAGAGGAGGCCGATGACGGGGTAGCACTGTAGGGGTTCGGACGTTCGGCCAGCGCGCTGCGGCCGCGACTAGCGCAGGCACGACCGACACGGATGCGACCACGTCCTCGGCCGGTGCGGCGCAGTCAGGGGCGCGGCCTCGGCAGCTGCCAGCTTGCGGCTGGCTAGGCGGCCTAGGCACGGGTGCGACGGGCGCGTCGAGGAGGAGCAGTGGGTAGCGGCGCTGTGGAGCAAGAAGGAGTGGACGACGGCGGTTGGGAGGGAGGAGAGGCAGTGGGGGCTGCGACTTCTTATACCACGCGAGCTAGGGTTCCTGGAGCCTTCGGTAATCCTTGGCGTCCGTGCCAAGGTGTGTCACGCGGCGCGCATCTGCTGGCGATGGGGGGTGCAGCGCGGGCGGCCTCCTGGCGGCGGCGCCTGGGAGCGGGGCGCTCCCTACTAGGGTTCGCGAGGGGTGCGGCGGCCGGGCCAGCTAGGCCTGGCAGGGCGCGCGCGTGCGAGCTACAAGGAGGAGAGGGGGTGGCGCAGTGGGCTGGCTGGGCCTGGCGCTTGGTCTGGGCCTGGAGATGTTGGCCGACCTGGGCTGTGCGGGCAGGCCGATGGCTCCCTGGCCCTGCGCAAGAGGAGCTGGGAAGGGAGAGGGCCTGTGCAGGAAAGGAATGAGGGGGGAAAAGAGGTGGAGTTTGGGCCCAAGGGAAAAAGAAGAGGGTTTGCTCTTTGATTTAAGTGAATTTTTGGTGAGATTTGAATGGAGTTCGAAAGTGAACCCGAAAGGGATTCGAAGGGAATTGAAGTAGACTCGGAAAGGGGATTTGGGAAAAGATCCAAATGGGCTATGAGAAGAAAGGGTTTTTCCCTTTCATGTAATATTATGACTCGAGAGTTTTGGAGTTTGAAAATAAAGAGTTCGAGAGGAGCTTCTCAAAGGAAACGAGGAGGTTGCCATGGATTTGTGCACTCTAACTCTAAATTCGACTTGAACCCTAATATCGACTCGGGAACTCGGGCACACTCCTACAAACCATTCTATATGAATGCAACGGTACACGTTTAAACAACACTTCGTTGACTATCGTTTGACCTAGCGACTACATGTTCCACACATTGCGGGATTTTTTTTAAAAAAAGTTCGTATTTTTGGTTAGTCAAAAACCCGGGTTGTTACATAGTGGACGGGGATGGTACAAATCTTATCCTCACGGGGATTAAATGAGGAAAAAATCATCCTCATCGGGTATGACGGTATCGGGGATGGTATGCAGTCCCCCGTCCCCATTCCTTACAGGGACCCGAAATACATAAGGCTCATTTAAGGCTCATCTAAGAAAGTCTAATTCTTATGTACATATACAAAATCATGTCTTATGTGCATATGGATTATGATAAATTATTGGATATGTATGTCTATTGATTATTTAAAATCATGTATTATTTACTTATGTGTACTTGAGATCTATTATCTTGTCTTGCTAAGTGTCTATTTTGTTGTCATGTAGTATACTACTGATGTGGGGATGGGGATCTCTGCGGGGATAAATTCCCGAACGAGGACGGGGATGGGGAAGAAGCTTCCCCGCTAGTCTTCACAGGGACGCGGATGGGAAAAAAAATTCCCGTGGGGACACGAATGGCGTAGTAACAACGACGGGGAATTCCTCCTTAACATCTCTATCCCCACCACTACACTATGTTACTACTTTTATTAAGCTATGAAACTGTACTTAATAAACGGTATAATACTATTTAAGTAACAAGAAATGTTACAACCTTATCGTAGAATAATATTCTAGATCAAGATATACCATTTGACATTTGACATCTTATGAAATAAAAATTTAAAGGAATAAAATAAAACCATTTGCTGAATATCATAAAAATGCATCTTAAAACATCACATGTATGCTGAACATCACAACTACATCATAGAATATGAAAGACATATTGGAGAACATTCCATATATACCATGTGAACATCATAAGTAAGTTATGTGAACATTACAAGTATATCATATAACATTACTATATACGCTTGACAAAATAAATCGTACATCACATGTATAATACATGAAATCATATTTATTTTAAAAAATAAGAGTAAAAAGATAAAATATCAAAGTAATTAATTAGAGCAAAATAATGGAAAATACAAATAAAAATATAAATAACAAATGGTAAATATATAGAAAAATATATAACTTTAATAAAATAAAAGATAAAATTTTAAAGATCACATGTAAATGCGTAAACATATATGTATCTCATATAACATAAACATTTTATTTAGAGTACACGAATAAACATACGAAAACATATAATAGAACATAATATATATACTACACAAATATCACATGTATACTATATGAACGTTCCATTTATATAACATGAAAAATACTTAAATACAGCATAGAATATTATAGATATGCAAACAGAACATATCATAAATACAGCGTGAATACACAAAAATAAAAAAAAAGAAAAAGAAAAAATGATTAGAGTGAGTTATAATAGGATAAAATGTTTAAAAATATAAAATGAAAGTAAAAGAATTTAGGAAATAAAAGATAAAAAATAAAAACAAAAAAAATATAAAAGATCGTGGACGTTGCATCGAAGTGCAAAGAAAAAGAAACATAAAAAAGAAAAAAACAATAAGGAAAAACAAATATATAAGAAAGTAAAAAAAAACATATGTACCTGGACACGTTGTAAGTTGAAATCAAAAAAGGTCATACAGAGATAGAAATACTGTAAGTAAGAAAGAAAAAGAGAAAAAAAAAGAAACATGTGGCCCGTCGCCCACTCCCTGCTCGTACACCTGATGGCCCGGGCCGTGCTCGTAGATGGACCGCTAGTTCCTTCGCGTGGTGTGGATTGAGCCAAAATAAGTTTAAGATGGGGAACCGCTGGTTCCTTCGCGTGATGTAGATTAGGCCGAAATAAGTCTAAGATAGGGAAGCACATCAACTGGTCGGCACGCCGATTGATCGGCCCCGAAGATTCGCCGGGTTTTGTCCCCAACTGAGCAGAACGGGGTACAGTCCGACCAGGTGGAGTGGAGCCGTCCGTCGACCAAAAAAAAAAAATGTTTCCATCGCGGGAGCGTGGGTTTGGTAAGTGGGCCGAATTTAGTTTGCCTTTTTGGCTCTAGACTGTTTCGTCATATCTGTGCGAAGCATGCGCTACCTCCCAACATCCTCCTCAGGCACATGTAATAGAATCCAGATTAGCTAATGACAGCATTTTGGAGAATGATTTTGAATCTTTGAAAAGCTGTAGTTTAGGAACTAAGCTGTAGCGACGACTAGACCGGCAGGGGTGCATGGAAAAAGAGGACGAGGAGATTTACACACTGAAGCTCGTCAATGAATTGGCAAGCCAAGGGCTAAATTCATACCTGACCATGCTGCGAGTGCAGCTTCCAACAACTCCGGCGATCGTCGGAGTACCAGAGATATATTTTTGAATTTCAAAACACAGGAACCAGCAGTCGCCGAGACAAGTCCGGCCGATCAGGAGATCGCGGCGACAAGTCAGTGCCGTTCGCATTTGCCGGTGCATTTGCTGGTCATGTGTGTCGATCATGTAAAAAACCAGATTTATTATTTCCTGTGTATATATATACAAAACTTTTTGAGATGCTTGATTTCAATTTGCTGGTCCTATTTAGTTGTTCTAGAAACCCTAAATGTGTGTGGTAGCTAAAATAAATACACATCTCGGATCATCTCCAGATTTTTAAAGAATCAACTGATCTTAATTTTGAGTACACATTTGTGTCTTTAATAGATTTACTATAAATAAATTATGGTATGATTAATATAATGATATTTATTTGGTATTATAAACATCAATACTCCCTCTGTCCCAAGATATAAGGCGCACACGTATTTCAAAATTCAAACTTTCTTATCTTTGACTAAGAATTAGTCTAATTATATAAAAAACTTATACTACAAAAGTAATTGTATTATATTTGTATTTAGAAATACTTTTTAATGATCAAACTTTTATTTCTATAAATTATATATTATAAGAGAAATTATAGATCAAAATATATTTTTGAAGATCGTGTCAAGTCAAATCGCGCCTTATATCTTGGGACGGAGGGAGTACTTTTTAATATATTTGGTCAAATTTCAAAATTGGTTAACTACTCAGTACAAGGGTACCCATCAAAGAACATGTAGTATGTGTTAGGAGAAGAACAAAGTTTAGACCATATAAAAGACAAAATAATTTAACTAGAGAGAGTTAGGAGAAGAAAAATATGTTCACATGAAATATAGAAAAGATTTACCGAGAGCCCTACTCTCGGCAAAGAATTTTTGATTTTTTTACTAACTGCACTAAACAGTGCATATTATTTTTAAAAAAGCTATTTGTCGAGAGCCGTAATGTAATGGATCTCGGTAAAGACTTTGCCGAGAGCTATAACGGCAGGGTTCTCGGCAAAGAGCTAGGTCAGATGACGGCGTCAGCTCTTTGCCAAGAGCTCTTTTTTTTGCCGAGAGGACGACCCATAGCAAATTGCTATTTTGCCGTGACCTTTTGTTTGCCGAGAGGAACTCTCGTCAAAGATGCAATTTTGCTGAGAGGTTAATTTTGCCGAGCTGCGGGCGCACGGCAAATCTTTGTGTTGCTGACAACCTTTCTTTTCTGAGAGACGCTCTCGGTAGCCATTGTTTTTCCTCGGCAAACATCAAAGCTCTTGGTAAAGGATGTTTTTCTGGTCCCTCCTCCTAGCGCCGCCGCCACCCCCACTTGCGCCACGCTTTCCGCCATGAACGAGCCACCACCGCTGCCGCCGCCGCCGCCACCCCCACCACCAGAACCTATCGCAGAGGAATTCGATGCCGCCGCCATGGCCGACACTAGAATTCCTAGAAATTGGAGAGGAATTGGAAGTCGCCATATCGACGAGCTAACAGAACCTACGACACAGCAATCGCAGTGGTATTCATACCTTGAGCACATTTCTTGTTTTTCGATGATCAGAGCCCGCCCGACCTGGGACCTGTGGTGGCCGGTGCAAGGCTTGCTGCTGGATCTGTCCGCTGTTGCACCTGAGTTGGTCGTGGAGGTGCCGGCGGATGTGTCCGCGGTCGCAGCTGGTACGGCTACGGCTGTCCTGGAGGAGATGATGGGGGACGGCGTCGATCTGCAGCAGGAGTTTCCCCCCGCGGCTCCGCCAGTAGCCACTTAGACGCAGGTTGTTGTGCAGCAGCATGGCATCGCGCCTTGGGTGCTGGGCACGGAGGAGGCGCCCAAGCACTCTCCACAGACGGGCGACGCCGAGATGAAGCTTCACCACCCCGCGGCTCCGATGGTCGCCACGCAGATCGCGCAGCATCGCGTTCTCCGCCTTCGGTGGTTGGCGCTAAGGAAGACACATAGACGGGCGACATCGAGATGCAGCAGAGGATGCTTGACCCCGCGGCTGTGGCGGTCGCCACGCAGCATCGCATTCTCGCGCTTTCGGTGGTCGGCGCTGGGGAAGCCACACAGACGGGCGATGCCGAGATGCAGCAGATGGTGCTCCACTCCGCGGCTGCGGTCGCCACCCAAGCCGTGCAACAGCATGACTTCCTCGCGCCAGTCCACTACTGGTATCGAAATTTCGAATATGGGTGTGTTAAATTTTTTTAGGCCTGTCTTATTTGAGGCGTTTTAAGGCATGGTAGATAATCATGAGAAGTTTATGCTGGATGGAATGATGATTGCCAATTTGCCATGTATTTAGTTTTTATGCAATAGAGAGCTTGTCTTAAGTTTGATCGAAATACCAAGTTCATTGCTTAAAAATCCAAATATAATACAGCTGACTCATCATAAAGATGATAGTATGATATCATTATCGTCCATGGAATGCAACTATCATATCACTAGCTCCTGCGAATGAACATAAGAATAAAAACCATGCTCAGCTTTCAATATAATATAGAGATTAAATATGTAAAATTATTAAGGTATATAAACAAAGAATGAGTTATAAGATTAGCTTACATTACATATACAATTGCTTGTATGAAAATGTAATGTTAAGCTGGTGAAACAAGCTTACAAGCTACCATCAGTCAGGATGGATCTCACAGTTTCAATATTCAGCTCCAGTTCATCCTGACTGATGGTAGCTTGTTTCACCATCATCCTACAAGGCGGGCCTAGTGCAAGCGGTAGAGTCTTAACGCCTATGACCAAAAGGTTCCTGGTTCGAGCCACGGTGTCTTTGTATTTATGCGAGGGTAAGACTTGCCACTAAATGCTCTCCGGCACTGGGTACACCCTTTTTTTACTTCATCATCCTACAACTGATGTTGTGTAAATGCTCTCCGGCACTGGGTACACCCTTTTTTACTTCATCATCCTACAACTCTAATGTTTACTTCATCATCCTACAACTGATGTTGTGTAAATGCTCTCCGGCACTGGGTACACCCTTTTTTCACTTCATCATCCTACAACTCTGATGTTGTGTGTATAACTTTATATGAGAACATATAGAAAATCAATATAAGATATGAGATTGTGGGGATATAGACCCAGGGTACCAACTCTGATGTTGTGTGTATAACTTTATATGAGCCATCGTCGAGCCACCAACGAGCCGCGACAAGCCATCACGTCGTCATCATCATCGCACCGCCATCCTCACTGATCGCTCGTTGTTGACTCATCGCCGTCCTCGACGCCTCCCGTCGACTACTCCGTTCGGACGACAATCAAGCTAAGTATTATCTTTCACATCAATTAAATATTTCTTTGATCGTGATATATCTCTAGATATCATCGTGTGCCTCTGCGATCACATTATTCTTTACAACGGGTCTTCATTATTTTTCACCATATATACCATCCTGAGGATGACATATGCGTTTTCCCGAGCAACCACGTTTACACTCGTGCTTTCCAGAGACGGCCCTGTCTCCAGCTCCTCCCTACACGTGAATGCAGCTCCGCGCTCTGCGTTACAGGTGGTCGGCAGCGGCTCCTCGGTGACGCTGGTGCTCTTACGCGTGCCTGGGCTCCGCGCCTCACGCTCCGGAGTTATGGGCTAGCCGGGGCTGGCGACTCAGTTACAAACAAACTGCTCGAGGGAATTTTATTTAATGCTGAGCGTTCCTACCAGCTGGCTGACCGCTGAGCGTCATATGCTGTTTCTTTACCGCTGATGTTTTCTCCATATTTTATTTGTATGTCATGTACTACCATTCTCCATGTTTATTTTACAGGAACCATGTTCGGTCTGCGAGCTAATTCTTTACGCTCGGGAACTGGACCAGTCATGAAGAACAAGAAGATCATCGCTTGGGACCAGCTGGTCGCTTCGCTCGGTGCTCACCACCTGGCGCTCAGACCTCATTGTCAACCAGCTGGTCGCTTCGCTCGGTGCTCACCACCTGGCGCTCGGACTTCATCATCGACCAGCTGGTCGCTTCGCTCGGTGCTCACTGCCTGGCGCTCGGACTTCGTCGCTGACCAGCTGGCCGTACTCTTCGACGCTCATCGACGGCTATGCCAAGAGCTCACCAGCTGAGCTGGGGACTCCTCGGTGCTCGTCGTCGTCGACCACCTGGTCGGGTCGCTTGGTGCTCATCACCTGGCGTTCGGACTTCATCATCGAGCAGCTGGTCGTACTCTTCAACGCTCATCGATGGCTACGCCAAGAGCTCATCAGCTGAGCTGGGGACTCCTCGGTGCTTGTCGTCGTCGACCACCTGGTCGGGTGGCTTGGTGCTCATCACCTGGCGCTCGGACTTCATCGTCGACCAGCTGGTCGTACTCTTCGACGCTCATTGATGGCTACATCGAGAGCTCACCAGCTGAGCTGGGGACTCCTCGGTGCTCGGATTCGTCGATCACCTGGTCGCTTTGCTCGGTGCTCACCACCTGGTGCTCGAACTTCGTCGCCGACCAGCTAGCCAGACTCCTCGACGTTCATTGACGGCTACACCGAGGGCTCACCAGCTAACCTGGGGACTGCTCGGTGCTCGGACTCGTCGTTCGGCAACCTGCTCGGACGACATGCTGCTTTCACCATAGTGGATTTTCATTTTTATAAGCCTGCTACAAGATTTATTCTTCATCTTCTAGTAGTCTTGGGGACTACCGTGTATACATGGCGCTCGTCCGCGCATGTATATAAGTCTGATTATTCTGAAGACCCTGGCACCACGTGACCGAGTCACCTGCTGTCAGGCTCGGGGACTAGCTATGGGGATATAGACCCCAGGGTACCACACGATGGTACATGGGCCTCACCACTAGGGGTCGTCCGGCCCATAGGATGAAGACGTGCGGCGCACGACATGCACCGCACAACAGTTGTAATCTAGATATAGTACCAACTCGGATAATTACCATGTAACTCTGTCCCTTCGGAATATATAAGGAGGGGTAGGGGTCCTCCGAGAGGACAAGTGAGATAGAAGATAGGTCCTAGGTCACAGGTCATAGGCCACAAGCCAGATCCAATCAATACAACTCGACGCAGGACGTAGGGTATTACGCTAACCTAGCGGCCCGAACCTGGATAAACCTCTGTGTTCATCTACTTTTGCCTTGCGTCAACGTCTGGGTCATCGTCTTGCGCACCTTCCCCTCTAATCTACCACCTTGGGCATACCCCTAGGTGGACTATCGACCATATTTCATCGACAGTGGATCTGAACAGAATATCAAACCAATTCTTCCGCATGCCTATATACCAAATGAATATTTGTATGTTGAAGACTTCATCATCCTACAACTGATGTTGTGTAAATGCTCTTCGGCACTGGGTACACCCTTTTTTACTTCATCATCCTACAACTCTGATGTTGTGTGTATAACTTCATAGGAGAACAGATAGAAAAACAATATAAGATATGAGATGTGAACAGAATATCAAACCAATTCTTCCGCATGCCTATATACTAAATGAATATTCGTATGTCTAAGGGTCAATATAGAGGGCAAAGCAAATCAAAATTTTACACTTCTTTTTTGAACATTAAAATCTTTATCTTTAATTCCTAAAAAACTAAAAAAACTACCAATATGTGCAAAACTGTTTTTTTTTTTACTTTATCATCCTACAACTGATGTTGTGTGTATAACTTCATAGGAGAACAGATAGAAAATCAATATAAGATATGAGATCTGAACAGAATATCAAACCAATTCTTCCGCATGCCCATATACCAAATGAATATTTGTATGTCGAAGGGTCAATATAGAGGGCAAAGCAAATCAAAATTTCACACTTCTTTTTTGAATATTAAAATCTTTAATTCCTAAAAAACTAAAAAAAACTACCAATATGTGCAAAACTGGCTTGTACAGTTGACGTCTATCATGCAAAAATCATTAATTCAGTATAACTTGGAGGATCAAGTTAATCTCCTTCAATTATGGAAACAAATTACTGGTATTTTCATGTTTTTTAGAAAATGTTGTCAACCATAGATGTGCTACCATAAATGTTGTCTACCACAGAATCAGTGGATAGGCTTACAGAAGTATTTGTTGAGTTGCATGCCACAAGATGTCAAATATCTTACCATGGAGCACGCTCATCTATTCTTGTGCTGTTGTAAATGAAATTTGCTTGCCATCTTGAATGATGCCAAGTGTGATCCTATGAAAGCTGAATCCTATTTGAAGACTAGCATACTGTCTTTTGCTGCAACAAGCAAATATATCAAATCTGTATATCTCAACAGGCAGGGGCGAAGCTAGAACGCAATGTCAAGGGGTGCACCACTTAGCACTAATTTGGATGATGTTCAAATAATTAGCATGGTGGGTGCCTATTTTTAGATATAGGGGGTGCACAGAGGGTGAAAAATTGATAGTAACAAGAAAATTTTGTTTAACTCGTGGGTGCCTAGGCATCCAGTGACTTGAACATGGCTTCGCCCCTGTCAACAGGGAGATACAGTCCATCCACGACTGTTTTTAACAAAGAAAGAATATCACAAATTTTGGTGCTCAAGATTATGTGAACGATTATATGGATTTTTCAATCATGATAATATCACTGAGCAACTTAGTTTGTTTGTGTTAGCTCAAATTGTAAGTTAGTAGCCGTGCTTACATGCGGTCCTTTGTGTAGGGTTATAAAACTAATTTCAAAAGTAATATAAATGGTGTATATTTTAGTTTATATATATTCTAAGACATAAAAAGTTTAATATAGTTTGTTTCTAAAGAAGAAATTATGAAGGGAGTTTTATTGATCAATCTATTGTGGAAATAGTTCTGTAATACTGGTATTATGAAAAGTTATGAACTTTTCGCAGATCTTGGCAGACTTGACATTGCCAAATGCTTTTCAACCTTTAGTTTGCTAAAAAGCATTTGTATTCATTTTTCACCCTATACAATATATAGATGCAGTTTGAGCTTATGCTATTTAATATAGAAATGTTAGCATGGAGCAAATCAATCTAGCAAAATATCTACGATTAATCTACTTCCTTTAGGTTATTCTTGCCCACACGTCATCTTGTTATCTAAATTTTCAATTTTTATTGATCTATTATTTTTTTCTAAGAAAATGTATTGAGAGGTTGACTTTCATTGACCCTAAACTGTTTGAGTTTTTTTTCACTATGAGTGTTGAAAATTGTTAGTTTCCGAACAGGAGAAGAGTGGAGTTTCCGAACAGGAGAAGAGTGGAGGAGGCTGCTAAGGTTTCATTTTAAGCGTCAGAAGGGGGCTGCCCCCTGCCCTCATGCTGTTGGCATTATATAGGCTAGTGGATATTTACAAACGACCCCTTGGTTGGGATGTATTTCATAAGCTACTACACTACTTCTATTGGGCCCTTTAAGGGGGAGTTGGCCCATATAAACATGGGCTTCCCCAACAGCAGCCCCTCAACTACTAAATCATGGCCGGTACAACATGACCTAGTAGTTGTTCATACATGGAGAGGCACAATACAACTCAAAACTTGGTTGTGGGGATCACCCTTCTCAACCTACACGTGTGTGCCTCACTAAAAACTTCATCCCAAAAACCTAGTGGGAAAAAAGGGCATGGAGAAAAGAGCATGCGCACGACTCTATCCTATACATGTTCTAACACCCGGGCTTGTAGCTCGAAGCGTCTTGTCGTCGATGATCTTCCTGATGTCTTCATGTTTGGGCCTCGGCTCCTTTTTGTTGCTTCTGTGAGATGGTTCATTTGCTTTGCCCGGCGCATAGGTCTTCGCCTCCTGGACCTCCCCGATGCGGAGGTCTTTGTATCCAAGGCCTTCCCTTCCTGATTTTTGTTGGCATGCAGGCCTTCTCTCCCGAGGCCTTCGTAGGTCTTTATCTTTGAGGCCACATGCAGGTCTTCGCTTCTGAGGCCTTTACAGGTTGAAACTTCACTTGCTGGCGTCGACGTAGTTGTCATGGTTGGTGTAGTCGATGTAGTCAAAGTAGTCGTGGCCGAAGGCTTTCGCTCGCGAGCGCCGGACAAAAAAGACTTCATGCCCTGGAGTGGTTGGTCCTCCAGTGTGCTCCTAGCCCCTCTTGGTTGGTGCTCGTGGTTGGATGCTCAGCTATGCTCGATGTAGGCGAAGTAGTTGTAGTAGTGGAAGTAGGTCTTCAGGGCTGATTCATCGATGAGCGCTTTGAGTCGAAGTGGTTGTTGAAGGTGTTGTAGACCTTGCTACCGATGGAGTTGATGTAGCCCCTCGAGCTTGGCGACGGGGTTGACAAGGGCTCTTAATCTGTTGTTGTGGGCGAGGACGATAGTGAAGCCCCTCTTATTAAAGATGCTCCTGCAAAGGATGATTGGTGGTGGCGATGTTGGTGAAGTCACCGAAGATGTCGGCAAAGGCCCTCTTGCAATATTGTTTGGTGGAGGCAAGGTTGGTGTAGACGACGAAGGTGTCGGCGAAGGCCCTCAAGCTGAAGAGCTTGGCGAAGGTAGTGTCGATGTAGACGTCGACACCACGTGCCAAAGGTCAGAGAAGTCGCATGAAAAATGCTCCTGAGTTGATAAGGTGCATTTTTTAGGGACTTGGGTTACTCATCATTGCTTTGTTTAATATTGACTTGCTTGCAAGTCTTTCGACACTCAAAAATATGTTGGCTTTCCACTTGGTACAGAAGATGGTTAGTCATTTAAATGATATGTGCAGTCAGCGTGAAAGCCTTAGCTTTGCGACCTGGTGCCCCGTGTAGGTTTGGGATTTTTTCTAGGATTTTGATGCATAAAGTCCTAGTGCTCATGCATTTTTGGGACTTCTTCCAGGTGGCCCAGGCCATGCGGTGCAATGCACATGCAAAATATGTATGTATGCGATGATGCAAATGGATACATTTGCGTGAAAAAATTAGAACAAGTCATGTGCCCTGCAAAAACAATGGTCGAGCTTGATCAAAAGTTAATGCTCTGCATATGAAGAATTATTTCCTTGGATGAGAAATATAGCTTCAGATGACTAGTGAAGGCTGAAATTAAAGAACCTGCATGTATATACATATGACTTGCAATATTGAATGTTAAAAAGATTAGTTCCCTACGAAAGTTAGCTCAAATAACATTAGGGTTAATGCAAGTTATAAAGACCTAAGAAGAAGAAAAATTGAACAAAATAGCCTGCAAAAAAGACAAGTGTTAGCATTAGTGGGTTTAAAGGCTTGATGACTGCCGAAGGTTGATGTTTGATCGAGGTTGCTAACTAGAATGCTGCTAACAGGCGAAGGCTGTTGAAAGGTGGCTGCTGATTGATGATAGCCAATTGACTGACTAGGGCTCCTGACTGATGAGAATCAACTGTCTGATGAGAAGTGTTGACAGATGAGAACCAACTGACTAACAAAGGCCGCTATCTCGCGAAGTCTGCTGACTAATAAAGACCAAAAAGCAACGAAGGCTGCTGAGAATCAATGATAGATGAAATCCACTTGATAGATGATGAAGTCCAATAACTGGCTAAGAATGTTGTGTGATAATACTCAAATATAGATGATCATTGACTGAAGAAGACCACGATAGGCGAAGGCTGCTGACTATAGAAGGCCACTAACTGTCAAAGGTTGTTAACTGATGATTGCCGATTAAAGATGACCACTGACTCAAGGAGATCATGACTGGCAAAGGCCACTGACTATTGAAAGCAATAACGGACAAAAACAGTCTGTCCACTGACTATTGAAAACCAAAAACTGGCGAAGACCACTGACGGATGAGAATCACTGACTGGCAGAGGACCACCGAGATTTTTGGCGAAGGTTGAGTATTTCATGAGAACCACCTATTGATAGATAGTACTGACTGATGCAAATTCAAGAGCCGAATAGATGTGTGATGAAGGTTGAATATTTGATAAGAGCTGATGACTGATGGAGACCGAGTTTGAGTTGAGAAGGTGAAAACATATGTATAATGTGACAAATATATTCTTTGAGAAGGTTAGTTTGGAAGGGTAAGAGATACTCACAGTGGTGGTGACCTGCATGCATGTTAGTAATAGAAAAGAGATTCAATAAACAGATGTTATAAGTTTGTCGTCCAGGACCAAACATGTATAGCCACTTAGGCTATGTTTTTGATTTTGGCCATGGTCACAATAACTTTCTTAGTCACAACGGTGACAAGTTATATGCAAAGTTTTTTTTTAATTGCCTTGAGAGGCGAAGGTTAAATCAAGAATGTGACAAAATAGATCACAAGAGCAAAATCGTTAGGCATTATAAGCTAAATGTGACAAAATAAATTACAAGAGAAAAATCGCTAGGCATTATAAGCTTTGAGAATTTATAGACTAGTGAGGAATACTTACCTTGCGCTAGTTTGGTTCCTTCACGAGGATACTTTAGTGTGGCTGACAATTATGGGAAGCTGCAAAGGAATGAGCAACTTGATCATGGTCGAAGGTTAGCTCATAAACATATATTGTTGTTTTTTGTGACAAAGGTTAAAGGAACTTGCTGAAGAAGACTTCTGCATGGTCAAGGAAATAGCGAAGGTTCCTTAGTGTGTGTCGGTTGGACCTTGCATACCTTCGCATAGGCTCGGCATACCTTCGTGTCCGCCGGACATGCATACCTTCGTGTCCGCCGAACATGCATACCTTCGCACAGGCTCATCATACCGTCGTGTTCGCTGGACATGCATACCTTCGCACATGATGTTTGACCATTCCAGTCTCCAGAGCCTTCGCCTGGGCTGCTGTTGGAACTTTGTTGTGCACCACTAGCGGAGACTTAGAAGAAAAGGACTCCTCCATGTGCTGGCACCGCTGGACGTGGTAAACCTCCTCGCGCGCGACCAAGTCAGCAGAGCGCGGTGCTCCGTTGATGCGGACGCGGGTTGCTGACCAGACCGTGGCCGAGGGTAGTCGGCACTACCGGAGCGCCCGAAGCTTTGTCGAGGGGCAAATATCGGACACTCGGTAAAGAATTTTTTTGCCGAGGGCCAGCTCTCGGCATACAGGGGCTCTCGGCCATCTATGCCGAGAGCCCGACGCTCGTCAAAGTAAAGCTCTCGGCAAAGATTTTCTGTGCCGAGAGCCAAAGGACCTGTCTAGCTGAAACCTGTGTGTTTTTAGGGCCAACAACACATGAGTGTTTTTTGTCTAAAAAACACACGAATTTAAGGAGAGGAAAATCTGTGTGTTTTTTAGGCACTTGACACCCAAATCTGGACAGACTAGGAAACACAAGGAACCCAGTACATGAAAGAAAATTCATGTGTTTTTCTCTATCTAGCACACGAATTTAACCCAGGCAGAGAAATGTGTGTTTTAAAATAAAATAACACCCGCTGACTCCTTTGAATTGCAATCTAAGTTGTAATTGTGCAAGTGATCCTACAGATCTAACAAGAAAAAAGGCCACGTTATAAACTAACAGGCTAATTTAAACAACAGAATACAATTTCTTTCTAGAGAAAAACAATTAACAATATTTTTCAACCACAACGACATAATCATAAACATGAGGTCAGACTAACACATATAACATAATACAATTTTTTCTAGAAAAAAACAATTAACATTTTTTTCCACCAGAACGACACAATCACAAATATGTGGTTTGACCAACAGAAAACATAAAAAAATGACAAAATAAATGGGGTGAGCTCACACAAATCACAAATAACATAATAAATGGTTAATTGCCTCTTTATTCTACCTTAAATAATTAGACAGACACGGGAGGCATTGATTAATCAGATAGATTTATAGTAGGAGAAAAGAGCAAAAATCAGATTGCAAAAGAATTTCAAAGAACAAGGACTACAAGTCTGATTCATATCTCATCAAGCAAGGTTAGTACACAAATCTTTATATATTGCACATGTCAAATACCATAATTGCAGTATTTTACGTGTGTAGTTTACTGCTTATAAATGTGCAATCAAGAAAATGGTGCTTCTACATAAAGGAAAAAAAGAATATTATAAATGGTCCTTCTATTCCTCGTCACAATTAACATATTAAAATTTTATTTTCTACACAGAGACAACAACAATATGTGGTATGTGTTGGCACAAAATAGAGTTAACAGATTATATTTTTTTCTATAGAAAAAAAATGACAAAAATATGGTATATGTTGACACATATCATAATTAACAGAATATATTTTTTTCTATAGAGAGAGAAGCACAAAAAAGTGGCATGTTTGGGCATAATTCACAATATACAGATTACAACTTTTATCTATGAAATGACAAAGACAAATATAATGAGAGTGCTTTAGGACAATAACAATAACAAAGAGCACATTGTTTGCATGCATCATGTAGCTGATGAGCACTATGAAGCATAAATATAATGGGTTTGCTCACTGCAATTTCTCTTGGCTGCAGCTGAAGCAGTAGAAAATATTTCTGAATAGAGTCCAATAAGACACATCTAAAATCAAAGGACAAATCTACGTTTAAAACTAAAACAAGAACAACAGATGAGTTACTGAAGACAAGATAGGGCTACCAAAAGTAAGCAGACATCAGATCCTCAAACATGCAACTAAACTAATAGGTACAATATTTCTATTCTGCATATTATAGAACTAATGACAATTGGAAGACCATACTTTCTGAATGCATTTTAGCCTTCAAAAAGCAAAAAAGAACCATAAAATAAAGTGGGCAGTCATATGATTCAGCCACAAGGACTAAACTATGTTAGAGCAATATTTTTCATCATCAAAACTGGATATTGCATATGTTAAACATTATAATTGCAGAAATTTAAGGGTGTAATTTATTACTTACAAATGTGCAATAAAGAAATGGATACTAAATACAACTTTCTTGTATAGTATATGCAAAAGGTAAAAATCAAAGAGGACAGTGTGAGCTACTGTTCAAACCTATAGAAAATAGAGCTAAAACTAAAAAATATGGTTTAATACTAAACAACACTTGTACCTTTAGGCTATATATATAGAGAGAGAGAGCAACAATAGCTTTCTAACATTGAGGTGGATATAGGGGAATCAGATATCACTTCATTCTATATACATATAGGCATCTGCACTTCTTATATATTTTCAAGAAATCGATGGACAAAACATAGTTTACTAAATAGCTTACTAAATTACAATATTCGGTCCATAGAACAAATCGAATATCATGAAAGGAAAACGACTACGTGAGGTGCAACAAGGTTAGTAAACTCTACAGTACGTCCTTTTTCACTCATGGAGTCATGGTTCACAAAGCCCTTAAGCATTCATCCAGCAAGCCATATCCTCAGCAGCTAAACTAAGTGTCCTAAATAAACAAACCTGTAATCACATTTTCCCTATAAATGTTGTTGCAAAATAGTTGATCCCATATAACATATAGAAAACTAAATAGAGAAAATAGAGTAGACAATAGTTACAGTTTATGCGATGCAAACTAAATTGAACAGGTCCTGAATAAAATTGGGGAACAAATGCTTAGCTGCTGAACCAACTGGGCTAGTCATTGACTGACCTTGTGTTGAACTAATAAAGATACATGTCAATCATATACTAATAAGCTAGGTATAACTGCTTGCCGATTAAACTATTGTTGTGGTGATGACTTGCATATTCACACAAAAAGGATACAGTACTAAGCACGAGAAATATTCAATTAACCATAGTGAGAAAAAGAACAACAACACATTCAATTTGAGATACTTTCATATCATGAAAAGCAGAATTTTAGTTAAGAACAATTAATAGGAGAAGAGAATGACCTTTTGTACTCAAGAAAAACCCTCTGTCTAAAATTTATTGAAAGTTGGATGCTTTCTCTTACAAGACTGGCTAATAGATAAGTCTGAAAAAGGGAGGGGTCCAGTGAGAAACCTATAATATAGTCATGGACAGTCAACTCTGATTTATTATTATATTATGCTCTGAATCAAGAAAGAGATTTCCTAGCACTCCCTAAACTGAACAAATACAACAAACGAACTAGTACGAAGGAGTAGAGTTGATATACATTAACAGACATATGCAAATATGTAACACCCCGATTTTCAAATAAATAAAATAAATTAGAATTTAATTAGGAAATAACCAAAATCCTAGATGGAGGAAAATTCTAGCCAGATGTTTGTTGCATTCATGCCGTTGCATAATTTTATTGGATGAAAAAAAAGAATTTATTAAACCCATATAGGGCGAATCGAATTTATTCTATTTATAAAAGAAACAAAAGAGTTTGCAAAAGGTTTGCAAAAGCAAACTCAAATTTTATTTTCAAAATCTAGGCAAAATATTTCTAAAATATTTCAAAGAAATTTTTATTTCAAACTGGATTTGGTTTTGAAATCAACAGGCTTTTGAAAAGTTTGGAAAATCAAATGAAAAAAAAAAGAAAAGGGCAAGGACTGGACTCAAACCCCTCACCCTTTTCCCTTGCTTCCGGCCCATTCCTCCCTCACGGCCCAGCTCCTTCCACTCCCCACTCCGCTCCCGGCCCGCCTTCCCCCTGCGCTCGGCCTCCACCCCCTCGCTCCTGCCCCCAGCTAGCCGAGCCCACCCAACCCCCTGGGCCACCGCTCCCTCCCCGCGGCCCAGCGGACGCACGGCGCGCGCCTGCCTCGCCCGCACTCCCTTCGCTCTCCCGCGCGGCCCGCACAGACGCCGCCGCAGCGCCACCACGCCTTCTCCTCTCGGTCTCACTGCCACGCGGGCCCGTCCTGTCAGCCGTCATCCCCAACCCCCCCGACCGAGACTTCCGCTCCGCCCTACGCGCACGAAGGACCGCGCTGCCACCGCTCCTCTCCGCAGCCGCCACCCCATCTCCCTCGGCCTATTTAGGAGCCCTAGCCACCGCCCGCGCCTGCCCATCCCCTTCTTCCCCATGACCGGGACGTCTATGCTCCCGCCGGCCGTGCCGAGCCTCACCTTCTCCACTGGCCGTGGCTGCCACCGAGAAGCCCCTCCTCTGCACTGACCGAGGCAACAAGCGCACCCGGAGTTCCACACGGAGGAGGAGGACTCACCACGCCGGCTTGGACCGACCCTAGCTCCAGAGCCGTGCAATGGACCGCCGCCACACCGCGCACCCTTCATCACCATCGCGCGCACCTCCGAGCCTTCCCCGACCTCGAGAAGTCCCCTAGGTGAGCCGCCTCCGTCTCCCCTCTCTCCCTATGCCTTTCGCTCGTTGAACCGCAGCAGGTAGGACACCCTAGCGCGGGCGACCTCGCCACCGTGCACGCATGGTGCCACCGCGCACTGACCAAGCCGTTACCCTCCCCAGTCACCCCGCACCGCCGGCGAAGGCTTCATCCAGTTCGCCAAGCCGAGCGCAACGCCACAGAAACCTTGCCGCTCCACCCGTTCACCCTGACCCTCCCCGCCGCGGACGAGTGCCGAGACGGACTCGGTGCTCCGCCCGCTCTCGCCCGGTGCCCACCGCGAAGGCAAAGGAGGCCTGCAGCGCCTCCTGTCGACCTTCCAGCCGCCGCCAATGGCCGCCGCCGCGCTCTGAGTGCCCACCGCCGTGCACAGCGCCGCCTCGACTGCTCCCAACACCCCAGCGCCGTCCATTTTGATTTCTACGGCCACGATTAGATTGGAAAAATACCCCTTCGAGCGGTGCACCCGGTCCATGATGGACTCAGCCGCTCCGTGCTGTCCACCGACGCGTGGTGCACCCAGCCAATCAACTCGCGCCACCTGTCGCCACGCAGCGCCGCGTCAGCAGCCACGCAGCACCACGCCGACGCCTCTGCCACGCGCGCGTGTTTTGCAAAAGAACCCCTGAGTTTCCTTGAAACAAACCCGCCGTCCCCTGGCACTGTGCTCCGAGTCTAGCGCATCTCGCATCCTAGCCCCTGAGCTTTTAGGAAAATGACACCGGGTCCCGAGCCTTTTCCTTTTCAGTTTTGATTTATTTTAAATTACAAAAATGAGTTCAGTTTATTTATAGAATTGCCACTCAAATTCAACAGCCCATAACTTGCTCATTTTAACTCTGTTTCGACTCATTCAACTCGCGTTAGATTCGTCTCGTCGAGCTCTACGCGATAGATCTGCTTATGTTCTGTTTTCATAATGTTGGTGTACTGTTTCTTATATTGCTTTGTTTGGGCCCTGTGATGATGTTTGATCCAGTGAATGCAAGCTACGTGGAACCCCTGGATCAACCTTGTGCTTTCGTCGCTCCGGACCCTTCTTGTGATCCTGCAGTTTCGACCCAGCCCGCAGGCAAGTGTCCTTGAACATCTTGCACCTACTTTTATTTTACTTTTGGTATTAGAGTAGTTAGATCCTGTAGATGCATGCAGCGTCTAAATTTGAATCCCATGATAGGGTTTACTAGATTTTGTTTATATTAACCTTGACACCTGGTTTGGGATGTTTGGGTAGAAGTCATGCTTAGCCTTGTTGTCTTGGGATGGGCTGGTTAATAATTAATTCTGATTAATGATCTATGAAACATGTGGCTGGTAATGTTGTAGTATGGTTAGTAGGTAAATCCGGCAGGATGGACCGTTGGTGGTGTGGTGCCATGTGACTTGGCGTACGGTTGCTGTGTGACTCGGCGTTACGGTTTGCCATGGGACTTGGCGTTGGTTTGAGTTTGTGGTTTGTTATCCTGCCTGGATCCCTAGGACCCGGTTCTCGAAGCCTGTAACCCGGCAAAACAGCGCAAACCATGAGGCCTATATGGCTCTGGGACTGGCTAATTAATTAGAGAAGCCTTATGTCGTTATTAGTTACATATGGACATGGGACAGGGCTTCTTCTACGCAGGATACTGCTTGGTACGGGAGTGATTCCCAAGCTCGAGTGCCAGACCTGGTGTTATTACGGAAGGTAGCTCTACGTCATGACATATGGAACTAATACGCATAGGAGGACTCTTTGTAACGGCCTTGTAGTGAACCCTGCCGACTCACCTTGGAAGTGGGTTAAGAGACTAGCTACCTCGGGCACAAGGGCAACACGACTCATGGGTAAAGATGTGCAAACTCTGCAGAGTAAATAAACTGATATATCAGCCGTGCTCACGGTCACGAGCGGGCTTGGTCTTCTTCGAGATTAGTTGGTTACTGGTTCCTGGTTCGGATCATCTGATGGACTTCAGGTGTGGTTTGCGTGATGGACTTCAGGTGTGGGTGCTCGGTGTGACTCCGAGTGTGGTTTGCTCGGTGCAACTCCGAGTGTGGTTACTGTTACAGATGGAGACTGTGGTTATAACTTAGTAAATAGGTGCATAGGAAATAGGATTTAATAGGATGTGTTGCTTTAGGCGCTTGAGTCAAACAGAGTCAGCCTACCTTTGTTAATAGCCTCATAAGCATATATTTCCTACACTTGCGGAGTACATTTCGATGTACTCACCCTTCCTCTTTGAACCCTCTGCTACCCCACCCAGACGTTGGAGTCTACGACGCAGAGCAGGAGTACCAGAAGACGGCGGATATGACCGCGACAACTTGTACCCAGAAGACGGTGGATACGACCCAGACGACTTGTACTAGGATGGCGCAGCCCCCGGTTGATCTTCCTGTGGAGATGGCGTCCAGTTTCCGCGAAGTCTACATTAGAGTTAGACTGAGAGTCTGTACTTTTCTTTTGGACCCGAGGGTCATTTTTGTAATAATGTTCGATATATTAATAAAGCATTGTTTTGATATTTACTATGATGTGGATATATGTATGAAAATTGATCCTGGCATACATATATTGTGCTCCAATTTTGTTCTTAAAATTGGGGTGTCACAAAATAGGCTATCTACTATGTTAATTCCATTAGAACATAATTAACCTCAGCAGCAAGGAAAGAGTCTGAAATATACCATAGATAAAGTAGGATACAAAAATACACTAGTTCGGATCTCTTGCACTTCCAGTTTAATGCTAGGTGGTACCGAGATAAGGAAAAATCAGACCAGTTCAAGGTACATGTTCAAAATCGGTTTAGCAATAACCAAAGGCAAGGTAATGCATGTGAAGACCCTACAAGACACCGATTCTGAACTTATATTGATTTTAACCAGTTAAGAAATTTAAAAGAGAAAATTATAGCATGTGGATACGCTGCACTCTTGATCTACATTTCAGTTCGCTAAACCATGTATCAGTAAAATGTTCACGTCTTAAAAACTTAACTTACAAAATGACCTATATATCCATGCTAGTATCACACCATTCATACTAAGGTGGCATGAAACAACCACCATTATTTGCTCTAAATTCAGTTAAGAAAATAAGATCTGACAAAATGAAAAGTAAAAAACAAAGCATGAACAAAGATAGTAAACTGGCTGAGCTAAACTAGTGAAGCGACCACAAGTAACCTATCAGACCAAATGAACTAAGGGGAATATAAGCCAACACAGCAGATGGAAATAAAAATCAGGGACCAAAATTGATATTAAAATTCCCCAACCCTAAGCAGCTCAAATCTGCCACATTCCACTCCACCAGAACATACCTCAAATCATCTAAACCTAGCTACTCCAAAGACAACAACCACAACCATGGTGGTCGACAGCATTCAGAATACCAAGGCAATCCTGGCCGCCGCGGCGTCGACGTAGCGTATGAAGCAGCATGAAGCTAGGCAGGGACAGGGCAGAGGAAATAGCGCAGGGAGCGATAACATAACATGGGAGGCGGAGGCAAAGGTGAAACAATGTAGGGAGGTGGGGGACTTGAACAGGCGGCTCACCTGTAGCACCTCGCCGCGGCGGTCGTCGTCTCCAACAATGCAGTAGACACGGGAGGGCTTGGCGGCACTGGAATCGACGATGGCCTAGCGGAGTGCAGATCCAACATACACAAACAACAGAAAATTGTGATATCTACTTTTTGTTTCAACAATCCAATTGGTGTGCTCACACATAAACTGAGCTTGGCTATGGCGAGCTTGAGCTACAAACAACCAAGGACAATAGCAACAACCTAGACCCATTAGACACACCCAGCCCAAAAATGACCGTCTAATCGACGCACAAACACACTCATGTGATAGTGAAAGAAACTCTCAATAATTTGATGGTTACGGTGCAACAGAGAAAGCTCATGAAAGAAACATCCCCATTGTTGTGCCATTGATAATTAACATTATTGGCAAAGGAGTCCCGAACAGTGATTGACACACAAACACAGACAGTCGATCGGCACGCAAACACAGACAGTCGATCGATCCCCATTACTCCTACCACAATCACAGATGACAGATCACAAGAAACACTGTGCATTGTTAACAGACCAAGAAATGAGCAGTAACCTCTAACACCTTATCGCACATTCACGAGCACAGATAGAACAAAGAGCACACGAGAAGAGCACTACACAAGTCTTAACTCCACTAATGGAAAAAATGAAAAGATATTACAAAATACAAATCAATAATAGAAAAAATGCACATTACAGCTAGTGCAATTTCCACTATTGAAAAATGCAAAAATGAAAGACACCATTTGTACAAACTACAATTTATCCTATACAAAAACAAAGATAAATACTGAAAATGTGTTGGCACAGATCATTTTTTCTACGAAAGGACAATTTACAATTTTTTCCCATACCAACACAATCACAGATCACAAAAACAATTTTTGTGAAATGAAACTGGCAGTGCTTGACCAATTGCAGGTAAAAGAAAACTTATACAGTCAGTACTGCGAACTCTAAAAATAAATAGCATCATGCAGTGCTATTTCTATTAAGCATATATGATAAATTTTTAAATCAATGGTACCAACAAAGTACAGAATCTGCTGGCAAAAAAATCATCCTAACACAATGTGAAATGAAACCTTGAAAAAATTCACTAATCCATGAGAAAATAAATAAGGATGGCAAATATAATCATTCACAATGAATCATTTCTGCTTGACAATCATTTATTGTTTGTTCAGTGGCCACTTAGTATAGTATAGTACTGGATAAAAAATGTTTATCAAAGGGAACAGCCAGCCTCGAAATAATCGCGAGAAAACAGAAAAGAATGTGTGCACTCTTGTTCTTGTTTTTTTACCAGACTACCGGTGATAGGATGTAGAAGTCTGACGGGGCCTCGTTCTGTAGGATGACATCCTCCCTGGGCACGAAGTACTCGGTGTTTATCTGAGAGACCTGAATCACACACAGTCACTCAAACAGGCTGCCGACAGAATTCAGAACTCAGACAGGCTGCCGACAGAATTCAGAGGAGGTTCCAATGCCTCCTCCGATGGAGGGGTCGTTACTTACAATAATTAATTACCTACCACAATGAATAATTAAAAAAAATTAATTACCGATGGAGCGGATAGCCTTGGGCAGCGCATCCAGCGTCTCCTGCTGCTACAGCCCCTCTGAGTCAGTCCTGAACTTGAGGCTCAGGTGGGAGACCATCTGCTCCTGTAGCCGCGCCGGCAGCTGGTGCCGCACCACGAAGCTCGTCGCCGCCTTGATGGCGTCCCTCTGAATCCATCCATCCATCTGTTCGATCGGTGTCCATTTCCATGGCGGCGGAGCATGGATGCAGACAAGAAGATGTCAGTTGCATTGGCTGACGACGACGACAGAACAGAACAAATCAAACACGAATAAACAACCCATGGAGAGAAAACAACAGATCAGAACCGCGTTGACTAGATCTACAAGTTTCATAGGATAAAAGCTAAGAAGAACTCACATATTAGACAAGGAATTCAGCACTAGGCAGTGGCAGAGGAGCGCGTCGTGGAGGGACTGGAGGTGTCTGCGCATGCGGGGGGCAGGCAGTGCCGGAGAGGCACGGGTGGAGAAGCGACGGTGTCGGGGACTCACCGCGGGTGCAGGCGCAGAAGGTGTGAGCCTCCACACGGACGAACAAGGACGTCGCGGCGACAGCGGGCGAGTCGTAGGCCAGCAGGATGGCCTCCTCGAGGTAGTCCATGGTGATGCAGAGAAATCTGAGGGGAGGGAGGCGGAGACAGGAAAGGAGAGGTCGTCGGGAATCCCTGGTCGCCGTTGACAGGAACAGAAGTGCGGGGAGGAGCAAGGGAGGAAATGAAAATAAGCAAAAGGGGAAACCACATCGGCAGACATGCAAGGCCCACATGGCAGAGATATTGAGAAACCACATCTGCGGACAAAGATCAATCAGCACAAAGAGTGACACGCGTCAGATTGGACGACCACAAATTCATGTGCTGCCGCACAAAAAAAACACACAAGTGTCATATAGCAATTCCGGAGCCAAACCCTCGTCGTAGAAACCGACTTGGCAAACGTGGAACCCCCAAACAGCCTCCTGCACCATTAGCTTTGCGGCAAAGGCTTTTTCTTTGGCAATTTCTTTGCCGAGAGCCTTGGCCCAGGATCTCGGCTAAGCTTCCATGTATCCCGTTTATCCATGACCTCCAATAAATTTTTATTTCCGATAATAAAAACATTGGACGGGAGTGAGACGACGATGAGTGGTCAATCAGACCAAGGGAAGCGAGAGCTTAGCGTACGTACGATCCGTGGGTGGCTCTGAAGCCTTGGAGCCAGAGGAAGGTGAGGAGCCGCCGGTGCCGGATCGAATCGCCTCACGCAGGGGTACTCCACGTCCACGTCGCCGTCGCGGGAGAGTTTGCCGTCGCCGCAACTCGTCGTAGCGATCCACATCTCGGTGCCACTGCGCTGCGGACTGGGGATTCAAGTAACTTCCTCGGCGTTGGCCACAAGCCCACAATATACGTATATATATATATATATAAGTACTACTAGAACATCAGGCTGCAATAGCTTGAAGACCACAAGCTATGTCTATGCTCAAGACACTAAGATATCAAGTACATACATAGCTATTTATAGTCATGACATTGCCGCCATAGCATCGGTACCCAAAATCAAGCATATCAAACCGTGTGTAAAAACACTAATGCAGGAACAAAGGTTCAGGTAATTTCTCTTGCTTAGTGACACAACCGTGTGCAAGCTTCAGAGTTTCAGAGTGCTCAATGCTGCACAGGTGTTGGTATAAATTAACACACACTCTACTTTATCCGCAAGCGCACAGATAACATCTACCGATGTAGCACTTCACCGGAGTAACCCAGTTTTAATATCGAACCCAAAGGAACGGATAGTGTTAAGTCTTAAAGTCTAACCCCTGAGTAGCTAACAACGATAGAGAATCTAGAAGTATAGAGGGGATCACTAAGGCTGTCTAATTCCAATTTAAGAGTGATATGTTTGCATTATTCTTAGTGAGGAAGTTGTCATAAAAGGTCACAAACAGAGTATGAATATTTTATGAAAATGTATAATCCTACCGAGCCTACACACGTGTAAGTGGACTATAGAAGAATCAACAAGGCTATAAGAGTCACCCTTGCGAACAACCGTTACTACCGGCGTTATAGGAGGCATTTATGAGCTATCAAGTCTAAGCACCACGCTTACACTATCCAACTACTCTAACTCTAGAATGACTAGAATCAAAGTACTCAAAAGAGAGTCATAAACCTTAAGAATAAAAAGAACAATGGCTCAAACTTAAATATAGACGTTGATTACCGAAACAATCGCTAAAGCAAGTTAAAGATAAACTTGAATCCGCAGGTACAAGATGAAGAAGTTGATCCGACAAGCCGGAGCTCCTTCTTGATCTCTTCCTCTCTTTCTCTCTTCTAGTTCTAATATAAGACTAGGTTCTAAACCTAAACTAGAGGGGTAACTAGTCTTCTACTTGATAGCTGGCTCTTGAAGTCTTCTTCTAGGGTTTCTGAATGAGGCGTAGACTTTTCTGAAGAGAGACTTGATCTTCCCTGGGGTCTGGGGGCCTGTTTATATAGCCCTGAGGGATCAACCGCGGCCGATAGATCAAACCGACTTCACGTAGGGCTGAGATGGATCCTCAAAGATGGTGGAGGAAGCTTCCAGAAGATGGAGTCCAGCGGGCCCGGGAGGAGACCGACCGGTCTAAGGTTGGGACCGGTCGGTCCCACCTGGCGGCCTCTCGGGGTGTCCCGCCTCGTGGTGTCCTTTGGTGTCCTCTAGGTCCTTCTAGAGTATTCCTGACGTGCTAGTTTCGAAATCTTCCATCGGTTTCCTTCTAGGAGAAGTAATCAGTGCTGGTTTCCTGGTTTAGTCGCTACAGAATCACAATTCACAAAAACTCATGGAATATTATCAATTAAAACCCTAAACCTTTGTTGGTGATTGAATTCATGCCCTTTTCATATTTATTTATCCTTTAATTTTGATAGATAACCAGTGTCAACAACTCCCCTAAGCTTACCCTTTGCTAGTCCCTTAGCAAAACCAAAAATTAACAATGGATCATGAGTTGCTGCAATATCTTCACTTCCAACAAGTACACCTGCTGTTAAACAAAAATTCTCTAAAATATATTATGTTATTCTTCATGGGGCATATTACTCTTACCTTAGATCTTGAATAGTTGAGAGATTGAACGATCAAATCAAGCACTATGTCTCTAGTTCTTTCACTTCACCTTTATCCCGCAGTTTTTAATTATTTTTTTAAAAGTTTTAATACATATGTTGTCAAATTCACCAATGGATCCAAAGAGAAAGTCAACCAACCATTGAATCAAGAAGTGCATGTGTATGGAAAAATGGAGTCAGATGCTCTTTTGAATATATTCACTCTCTTCTGTTTATCAGAGACATATGGCTACTAGGCTAATTCTACTGTCGGGCACGTGCCCATTTTTTCTGACATTTTTTTTCGAGGTTCCGGACACTTGTCCCTTTTTACTTCCTCGGGATCTATCTTTTTGAGGTTTCGGACACTTGTCCCTTTTTATTTCCTCGGATCTCTCATTTTTTTCTTCTCTTTTTTTATAGCCACATGTTTCCAACAAACTTCTGAGAGGGTAGCAATAGATAATTATGAGCATTTATACGAAAGATGGATGAAATGTGTAAGTGATCTCAATTCAATGGCAAGATAACATCTCACAGGGTCACAAAGCTTAATTTAACTCAATGCAATTATTAGTCATGTTTATATTTAGAAATCTCCGGAACTTTAGTGTTGTTTAGAACAAGATAATAGCAGCTCAGATCATCACATGTCATATCCCAATTACCTAGACCTTAGATCAAGTATTTTTCCTACCATACATTTAATTTTATTTTAAGACACCATTATTAATTAGGAGAACTCATGCTTTGAAGGCTAGGTACTTGAAAGAAATTAGATAGAGCAACTATTCATCATTTCCATGCAAAAGATTAGAGAGAGGGGGTTCTTCTTCAGTCATCAACTCCTTAAAACAAACTAGACACACTATTTTATTTATTTAACCTAACACACTTTTAAGATATAAAATAAAAACTAATACTAGTAGTAGTGATAATAATAATGACATACCTGAATCACGAAGATAACGGGGGTGCACCTCCCCCAAGCTGGTTCCTTTATAGCATTGAGCCTTCATGTGCCCATATATTTTTGTCTCTTTTTTTTAATGGTGTGCCTTCATGTGCCCACATATTTTTGTTCTTTTATTTTTTATGGGTGAGCCCTTATGTGCTCACATTTTTTTAATTTGAATTTGTTTATAGAATAAAAACCTTAAGAGGATAAAGATACTTACGTGGATACATGGGGTGCCTTCCCCCAAGCTGAATGTGACATAGTCGTTCGATCTTGCAATGTAGCAGACGGGCAGTGGATATGTCCTTCCTCTATTAGAGCTTTTGTGACACCCTAGTGTCAAGCACTACATTAGGAATCACATTAGCTACTAAATTTCCATAAGCAATGCTTTGCATCATTTCATGTGCATGGAAGTGTTTTTGCCTTTTGTTTGTTTATTTGAATTTTGGTTTCAATAATACTTGGTTATTTAATTAAATTCTTGTCTTGGCAAATAATTTTATAAAATAGGTAATATTGAGTATAACACTTTCTATATTGACACCTTGACCTTGTTCAATATGGTTTAATAATTAAAAATGTGGGAACAAAAATGATTTACGGCTCAAAATCAACTTTAATTATGTGTAGGCTAGAGAAATGATTTTCAAAAAAGTGTCTTATATGAAAGTTGTAGAGAAAATTATTTTGAGCAACTTTTATTTTTGGGTCAAAGTCTAGTTTTGAGTTTTTGAAACTGTTTTGATTTGGTCAAAATTTGGAAAAAGAAAAAGGGCTTTTCTTTCCTTCCGGCGCAAGCCTTTCGGCCCGCCTCGTGCCCGCGCCGGCCCGCTCACCCGCGCCGCGCCGCTCCCGCTCACCGCGTCGTGCGCCCGCGCACCGGCCGACCGGCCCGCCGCGCCATACGTCGGCCGGAGTGCCGCGTGGCCGCCCTTCTCTGCACCGGATCCCGCTTGCCCACTCAACGCTCGATCTCCTCTCGTCCGAGCACGCAAACAATCTCGCCCGGCCACTCACTCGCCGCCTCGGCTGCCGCGCGCCCTGCTCCCGCCGCTCGGCCGCCGTCGCTGTGGCCCCCGCCACGACCACCAGACGGCCAGCCCGAGCCAAAACCCCGCGCGCCGCTCACTCCTCCTCCTCACTTGTTTAACACTACAGATACATGGGTGTATGCCGAGTCTCTGAGTGATGAGTGATTGTCAACTGGGATGATGTGCATGTTCTTTGGCTTGTGTTGTGCAGGTGTCGACCACGGAGACAGTGATCAGAGGCAAGGTGAAGGTCAAGTAGAGACGTGCCGTGCCGATGGACTGAGAGTGGCGAAGGGTGGACGTGAGGCTTGGACTGAGGGACCGGTGGCCCGAGGATCAGCTGTGGTGGCTGACAGCCTGGGACAGCGACGAGCGGAGACTTGCGGGCACGGTGTTGCTTGGGTCGAGGACCTAGGGACACGTGTCGGTGGACGGGGTGCACGGGCGGTGCATCCCCTCTACAGCTTCGGTTTGGTGGTAGAGCCAGAGAAAAACCATCGGCTGGACAGTTTCCAGGTTTGGGCCTTAAAACCTGGGCGTGGATGGTTTCCGAGTTTGGCCACAAAACACGGGCTGAGGACGGTTTCCAGGTTTGGGCCTTAAAACCTAGGTGCAGCGGGTTTGCTGAGTTTGGGCCACAAAACTCAGACGCTGGTGGGCTGGTTTCCCGGTTTGGGCCTCAAAACCGGGGGTGGACGTGAAGGCTGGTTTCCCGGTTTGGGCCACAAAACCGGGGGTGCGACGTCCGAGAAAAGGACGCAGAGCAAGGGCAGCACGTGGCGGCAATCGGTGAGGTTGCGTCGAGGCAACGCTACCAGTTGTGCGGGCGTGGCCGTCGGATCCACCTACCACCGAGTTGGTCCAGAATAACCTTAGGGTTTAGCTGGTTCGTTCTATAAGTAGTTAGGGGTAGAGTGAGAATTAGGAATAGTTAGAATTAGGATAAGTAGGGGGAGACACCCACCTCCCCATGTTATCTGAGTCATTTGCTCTTTGCTTCTAGGGTTTCCTGCTCTCCCAATCCCCTGCTGTAGCTAGCTGAGATCCGCAAAGAACCATACCTCTGTGTACTGGAGATTTTGAGGAAGTGAGGTCGTAACCTCACTGTTGTAGCGTGTGGTAGCCACACGGCTGCAGATCGATGTGTTGATTCGCGTTTTGTTCGTGTTCTTCGCGTTCTTCGTTTGCTCGCAATTTTCCCGTCACTCGATCTCCCTCTCTAGTGCGTCTTTGCGAAATCCGTTTGAATCAACTTGTTCGTTTTTGAAAGGAGGTCATTTCCACCAAAGGAATTCATCTAACTCCTCACGAACAAGTAGATCGGGTTGAATTCGTTTTCATGGCGCTTTTTTCGTTCTTGATCTTCCCCTTTCGATTTCCCGGTGATTGAGTCGATTTGAGCGGATGATTTCTTAGGGATAGTCTCCTAACTACCCCGTAATCATCTTCTCCAAGTTTGGGAACGTGAGATTTTGATTTGGATCGAATTTGGAGAGATTTGGGGAGAAGGCGACTGAAATCGTCCTCTCTGCGCACTCGCGGACAGTCCGCGGTTTGACCAGCGGACAGTCCGCGCGTCGGGCTTCGACCGAGCAGTGGTCGCGTGGCTTGACTGTTTTTTGCCTCGGGTGACCGGCGGACAGTCCGTCGTTGTCAGGCGCGGACAGTCCGGGCCCGAGCAGGGAGACTTCAGCAACTGTGTTGTTTTGGGGATTTTGCCGGCGGACAGTCCGCCATCCCCCTGCGGACAGTCCGCGTTTGAGCCGGACAGTCCGGGACCGTACCGGCGGACAGTCTGGGATTCGGCTGTTTGTTCCTGTTTAGTGCGTTTGCTCTCCCGGCTTCTTCGCTTGTTTTCCGGACTTCTCGTTTGGCCCTAGAGTTGATCAAGGAACCTCTCTAGTTATCTTTCCTACTTGTTAGCATAGGTATTTGGGAGTTTCTCGATGTAGCTGTCTATCTACGTTCGGGACTTGGTTTTTGGGGTCGTATTCGAGCTGGTGCTTTTGGCGTTTGGTTTGCTATTGCTTTATGGTGCCTCGCTGTGATCCTAGAGATCATCCACCCTCTTCCAAGGGTCATGGGCATCATGGTTTCGGTCATAACTCTTGAGGGATGATTTTGGGACATTTGGCCAAAGTTTCAAGAGAAATTTTTGAGCTCCCATTCACCCCCCCTCTGGTCGCCTTACTAGTGCATTCACGGTCCTTCAATTGGTATCAGAGCGGGTTAAGGATCTTCCACCTTAGCCGGTTCCAGATCCACAGAAGGCGACATGGATCGCGGCGTTGGCAAACCGCCGTTTTTCAATGGGACAAACTATGCGTATTGGAAGATACGCATGTCGGCCTATCTGCAGAGTTTGGGTGCTTCCATTTGGGATATTTGCAACTCTGCCGATTACGTGGTCTTGGCTGCTCGTGTGACTCAGCATCAGATCGATGAGCACGATGCCAATAGCCGAGCATGTAATGCTCTTTTCTCATGTTTGAGCATGAGTGAGTTTGATCGTGTTTCTCACCTCGCTACGGCTTGGGAGATTTGGGCTACCCTCATGTGTTTCCATGAGGGAACCTCTCAAGTCAAAACCCGTCTCTACGAGTCGTTCAAGCGAGAGTATGAGAACTTTCGACATATGCCTAGCGAGAGCATAGAAAGTTTATTCGCTCGCTTTCAGGTGATTGTCAATAGGATGAGGGCTAACAAGGAGCTGTTGCCTTTCGACGATCATGAGAGGGCTTTGAAGCTTTTGCATACTCTTGATCGGTTGGTGTGGGATTCCAAAGTTCAGGCGATCATCGAATCACCTAACTATGAGACCCTCACGTGCGACGAGCTCTTCAGTAAGCTCAAGTCCAGTCAGATCGATGCCATGGTGAGGGCTTCTTATGAAAATCCTTCTGGCCCGTCAATGGCTTTGCTTTCTGGCTCTTCTGCTAACCCCTCTGGAGGCTTTGCTTTGCATTCTCTTCTTTCTGTCACAGAGGAGCAGTTGGAGTCTTTGGGAGACGACGAGTTGGCTTTGCTTGCCAACCGGTTCTCGCGGTTCCACAACAACCGCATGAACCGTCGTCGCGGAGGAGGACACTCGGGCTGTTTCGAGTGCGGCGACCCCGACCACTTCATCGCCAACTGTCCCAAGAAGAACAAGCATTCTGAGAAGGGCGATCATGGGCACAAGTACGACTCCGGCAAGCGCAAGGAGAAGTACGTCCCCGCGAAGCACAAGCGGAAGGGCGGCTTCAACAAGGAGTACATCAAGACCAAGTACTTGGAGAAGGCCCAGGCTGAGCAGCGTGCGTTCTTCGCCACGCTCAGCGACGTCGACGATTCGGATGACGACTCCGCCTCCTCAAGCGACGACGAGTCCGAGAAGAAGAAGAGGATCGAGGACAAGCTCAACGGCCTCTGCTTCTTCGCCGACGACGAGGGCTTCTGCACCATGGCCCTCGGCAAGGAGGTCAGCGGCGACACTCCTCGGGACGACGACGACGACGTCGACGACACCTCCCAGGTATCTCTGACCCCCGATGAACTTTCTGCTGAGGTCGAGAAGCTTACTGCCGCGCTCCTTAGTCAGGATAAGTTGCTTAGGCGTGCCGCTAGAGAGCGCAAGGAGTTTAGGCAGAAGTGGGAGGACACGATGAGGGAGCTTGAGTTTGCCAAGTCCACCGTGGTCGTATCTGAGGATGCCGAGTGTGAGATGTGCACCACGCACATGACTGACCTTCTCACTTTGAGAGGTAAGTATGTTGCGTTGGTTGGAGAGGTGGATGAGCTCCGGGCTAGACCCATGCTGTTGGGTGCATGCAAGACTTGTCCAGTCTTGCAATTTGAGTTGGCAGAGAAGAATGCCAAGATTGTGTCTCTTGAAGAGGCCAACTCAGGTAGCACTTGTGTGTCTAGGTGCGCTTTGTGCGAAGGGTTGGAGATGGAGATAGCCAATGTGAAGCATGACAAGATGCAAACCGAGGAGGAAAACACATACCTTCGGACCATCTTGTCATGGGTGTCTAGCGGTGAGCCACAGCTCGGGATGATGATCTCCCAATTCAAGCGAGCTGCTGGAGGTCCTTGTGTAGGCTTTGCTCCGGGCGTTGATGTTTCTGCTTTTGGGAAGATTGGAGAGTCGAGTGGTTTGAACCCGAGTGAGAAGCCCAACTCCACCACTACTCCCAAACTTACCAAGCTTCCACCCAAAGAGCCTCTCAAGCCTAACACCAAGGATGGAGTGTTTGAGGAACCTCCGAGAGCTCCACCCAAGAACCAAGTGTGGCATCCCAAACCCAATCACCTAAAGAACAAGCTAGACACCATGCCACCCATCCAGGAGGAGCTTATGTCGCAGAAGGGCAAAGTGATCCAAACCCACAACCGTGTGTACCAACAACCCCCTTTGAGAGCGGTGAGGTACCATTGTGAGCATTGTGGGAGAGATGGACACTTGAGTGAGTTTTGCTTTCGGCGCAAGAGAGAGGCGCGCCGTGCAAGGGAGATGAACAACCCAGACATGTACCATCCTTTCCATGATGTACATGTGCCGAACGTTCAGAGGAGAGCTCCGTGGAGAGTTGCTAGGCCTAGAGGTACAGAACCTCAAGTTCCTAGGCCTAGGCAGCAGAGGAGAGGACATGCCCGGCGGGAGCCTACCTGTGTGGGCTATGGACCCCGTGGCGGTGGCTTTGTAGTTGAGCGTTTTCCCCCACCGCGTTTTGAGTATCGCAGTGAGCGCTCTTTCCCCAGCGGACCACGCTTTCCTCAGCGTGGTGATCGCTCTTCTTGTAGACGTGCTAGGAATGGTTTTTCTGCTAACCGTTCTTTTGAGCAGCCGGCCTAACACTGGTTTTCCCCTTAATTCACTAACCCCAGTGTTGGACCGTATGCTAACCCTATGTCTTTTTATTGATGTAGGTAAAACGATTGGAGAACGTTTGGTTGGTGGATTCCGGTTGCTCGAGGCACATGACCGGAAACGCCAAGTGGTTCTCCAGTCTTAGTCCTGTTGCCGGAAAGGAGTTTATCACCTTCGGCGACAATAGCAAAGGTAAAGTGTTGTCTCGTGGGTCGGTGCGAGTTAATGAGCACTTTGTGTTGCGCGATGTTGCTCTTGTTTCTAACTTGCATTCTAACCTTCTTTCTATTTCGTAACTATTTGATGATGACTATGAGATTCGTTTTAAACCGAATCTCAGACGTATTTTGGATCCTCAGGGCAATCTTGTATGTTTGATTTCGCCCTTTGGAAAAGTCTTTCGTGCGAATTTCTCGGAGTCTTTTGGCACTTCTCGTTGTCTTGTGGCTGGATCTTCCTCTTCTGATCTTTGGAAGTGGCATAGGAGACTAGGACATTTGAGCTTCGACTTGCTTGCAAGACTTAGTTCACTTGGACTAATCCGAAGATTGCCCAAGTTATCCATGGAGAAGGATCTTGTTTGTCACTCTTGTAGACATGGGAAGATGGTTGCCGCTCCCCACCATCCAGTGACTCAGGTCATGACCAAGCGCCCTGGAGAGCTCTTGCACATGGACCTTGTTGGTCCGACTCGGGTGAGCTCGGTTGGGGGGAAGTGGTATGTGCTTGTTGTTGTTGACGGCTTTTCGAGATATTCGTGGGTCTTCTTTTTAGCTGAGAAGACCGAGACTTTCTCCTTCGCTCGCAATCTGATTTTCCGTCTTCAGAACGAGTTCCCTTTGAACTCGATGCGAGCTATTAGGAGTGATAATGGTTCCGAATTCAAGAATTCGGATTTTGAGAAGTTTTGTAACTCTTTGGGTTTAGAGCATCAGTTTTCGTCCCCCTACACATCGCCCCAGAATGGTGTTGTAGAGAGGAAGAATCGGACCCTTGTAGAGATGGCCAGGACGATGCTCGATGAGCATAGGACTCCTAGGCGATATTGGGCCGAAGCTATGAGCACTGCATGCTACATTTCCAATCGCATTTTTCTCTGAGCTTTCTTGAAAAAGACTTCTTATGAGTTGTGTTTTGGAAAACTGCCCAAGGTGAGTTATTTTCGAGTTTTTGGTTGCCATTGTTTTATACTCAAAAAGGGCAACTTGGACAAGTTTGAGTCCCGTTCTTCTGACGGTGTGTTTTTGGGTTATGGCACTCACACTCGAGCTTATCGTGTACTTAACCTTGACACTAACCGAGTCATTGAGACATCCGATGTCACCTTCGACGAGACCATGGTTTGTCCTTCTTCTCGTTTTGAGCGTGCAGGTGATCATGAGGTTGGTGAGCCTCTTTTTGATGATGAGGACGAGGGTGCTGAAGGTATGGATGATCCAGCACCCCCTCCACCTGTTGTGCTGCAAAGAGCGGCTTCTACGATGACTCACGGCCCCGACACTTCTTCTTCCTGGGGGCCGTGGGATGCGCCACCTCGAGCGGTACCCTTTGTACCCGAGGAGGCACCAGCTGCTGTTGAGGGGGAGGCCACTTCGGCAAGGGAGGTGCCTCGACACATTCAGCACCAGCACCCGCCTCAGCTGATGATTGGCAGCATCGACGAACGCGTTACCCGGTCAAGGCAAATCTCTCACTTTGCTCATTCTGCTTTTGTTGCTGATTTTGAGCCCCGAGATGTTGGACACGCTTTGACGGATCCAGATTGGGTCAATGCCATGCATGAGAAGCTTGAGAACTTTGAGAGAAATCGGGTTTGGGTTCTAGTGTCTCCACCTTCTGAGTGTCACCCAATTGGGACAAAATGGGTTTTCAAAAACAAACAGGGAGAAGATGGCCATGTTGTGAGAAACAAGGCCAGACTCGTAGCCCAGGGATATAGTCAGAAGGAGGGGATAGACTATGAGGAGACGTTTGCTCCTGTAGCTCGTTTGGAGGCAATTAGGATACTCTTGGCTTTTGCTGCTTCCAAAGGTTTCAAACTTTTTCAAATGGATGTCAAGAGTGCCTTTTTAAACGGCTACATAGAAGAGGAGGTGTATGTTAGACAACCCCCCGGTTTCGAAAATCCCAAGTTTCCAAACCATGTTTTTTAAACTTCACAAAGCTTTGTATGGTTTGAAACAAGCCCCTAGAGCTTGGTATGATAGGTTGAAAACCTTCTTGCTTGCTAAGGGTTTTAAAATGGGATGTGTGGATAAAACGCTTTTTCTCCTCAAGCAAGGCACTGATTCACTCTTGGTCCAGATTTACGTGGATGATATCATTTTTGGTGGTTCTTCTCACGCTTTGGTTGCCAAGTTTGCAGACACTATGAGCAGGGAGTTTGAGATGAGCATGATGGGCGAGTTGACGTTTTTCCTCGGGTTGCAAATCAAGCAATCCCGAGAAGGGACGTTTGTGCACCAGGGCAAGTACACCAAGGACATCCTGAAGAAGTTCGACATGGGTGAGGCCAAGCCTCTTCCAACACCCATGCCGACCACGGCGGCCCTGGATGCGGATGTGGATGGAGAAGTGGTGGACCAGAAGGAGTACAAGAGTATGATCGGGTCGCTGCTCTACCTGACGGCGACACGCCCGGACATCCAGTTCACGGTGTGTCTGTGTGCACGCTTTCAGGCGTCCCCGCGCACTTCTCACCGTCAGGCGGTCAAGCGCATAATGAGGTACTTATTCTTCACTCCAGAATTTGGGATTTGGTATTCTGCTTCCTCCACTCTTTCTCTTTGCGGTTATTCCGATGCCGATTTTGCTGGTTGCCGTATTGACCACAAGACCACTTCTGGGACTTGCCAGTTTATTGGTTCTTCTCTTGTATCGTGGTCTTCTCGCAAGCAGTCTAGTGTTGCCCAGTCTACCACGGAGGCTGAGTATGTTGCTGCGGCTAGCTGCTGTTCCCAGTTACTCTAGATGATGGCCACTTTGTGTGATTTTGGTCTGAGCTTTTTCTCGAGTTCCCTTGCTTTGTGACAGCACGAGTGCGATTAGCGTTGCTAAGAACCCCGTGCTTCACTCGAAGACCAAACACATTGATGTGCGCTTTCATTTTCTGCGAGACCACTATGAGAAGGGTGATATCGACCTTCGCCATGTCGATACTCATCATCAGTTGGCTGATATTTTCACCAAGCCTTTGGACCAATCAACCTTTGCTAGGTTAAGAGGTGAGCTTGGAGTGTGTTTCCCCTTTTAGATGGGGGAAACATTTTGGTTTGTAAACTGACTTTTCGCTTCTCTTTGGTTCTTCAATTGGTTTCTTCTTGCATCTTTTTGCATACACTTTTACATTCTGAACTTCATGGATATAATCATTAGAATGTAATTATGATCTGTGTAGTATATGCTCCGATGCTTTATGTTGATGCCTGTAGCTTATGCTCCTTCTGATCACTAATCCATACTATGAGCTGAGCTATTTTTGAATGGTGAACCTGCTTAACGAACTTAAAATCTGAAAATGTTCACCATCGAGATGTGCATCTAGCATGTGTAGAATGTGTTGAAATCACTTGTGCTTCTCGTATATGCTAGGTTGCTATGTCTCTAGTTCTGAGTCTATCACTTTGTTTGGTATGTTCATATAATGTCTTTATTTTGAATCAAGTTAAGTGAATCAGAAAGATCGAGATGGGATTGCTTGTCAACACATCACAGTTTCGAGACTGTTTCTCATTGCACTTTGAGTTAAACTTGAGCTGTGTAGTGTATGACCGAAACTGTTGCTTTAAGCTTCTGATTGCTTCTGCATAGGCTTTGCACAGTTGAAAAGTTAGGCAAGATAAGCTTTCAACCTCTCGCAATCACGTGCTAAATTTAAACTTGTGTAATTTCACCGCTGCAACTCTGATTTAAAACTGACAACACAAGTCCATGGTTCATTCTATAGCATGATGATTGAACTTTGTTAGGGGTAGTTCACCTTGTATACATGCTTAGCACTTGTTTGACTTCCTGTCTATACTTGTCTAGTGCTATTTTGATGGTGACTCCTTTTTGGCTAAAATTGCTCACTTTGCTCATATGTTCATATTTCATATTTGGTGATTAGTTTGAGCCTCTGCTAGCATGTGTGCTTCAGTTGCGTCATTGGACTTATACTGTGTAGAGCATCTTTGCACTCTCCTGACTATATTCCTGAAGCTGCTAACTTGCATTGTGACACATATGCACTTTGGAAGGGGGAGAATCTCTCTTGTTTGGCACTTTTGATGATGCATTTTCTGAGGGGGAGAAAATTGCTTTCGGTTCCTTTTGCTTGATGGTGCATTTTCAACTAAGGGGGAGAATTTGCAAATCATATGCTTCCTTGAGTTCAACTAAGGGGGAGTGTTTTAGTTGTGTGCACTATTCGAAGGGAAGATTGACCGTAAGGTCTTGTTTTTGAGCTCTTTCTTGCTAGTTGTGTTGAGCCTCTGTGCCTCTGTCTTGAGGGACTAGCATTTGCTTCGATTTCTCATTTGGTGTCGAGCTCTCTTTCTGGAGTTTTCAATTGGTATTCGCTAGCGGTGTTGAACCTGTTCTACCTCTTCTTGAGGGCTAGCTTTGCTTTGCTTGGTTGCGTCGAGCCGTTGCCCATGTCTTTGTGAACCAAGTTGTCTTTGCTTCTTCCACTTGACCTTCTTTGGCTTTGCTATGCTTTTGGGTCACTTGGTCGAGTTTTACTCCTCTCACTCCTTCCTTCCTTCTTCTTCTATTATGATTTGTGTTGGTAGTTGACAATGCACTCATCAAGGGGGAGATTGCGGATACATGGGTGTATGCCGAGTCTCTGAGTGATGAGTGATTGTCAACTGGGATAATGCGCATGTTCTTTGGCTTGTGTTGTGCAGGTGTCGAGAACGGAGACAGTGATCAGAGGCAAGGTGAAGGTCAAGTAGAGACGTGCTGTGCCGATGGACCGAGAGTGGCGAAGGGCGGACGTGAGGCTTGGACTGAGGGACCGATGGCCCGAGGATCAGCTGTGGTGGCTGACAGCCTGGGACAGCGACGAGCGGAGACTTGCGGGCACGGTGTTGCTTGGGTCGAGGACCTGGGGACACGTGTCGGTGGACGGGGTGCACGGGCGGTGCATCCCCTCTACAACTTCGGTTTGGTGGTAGAGCCAGAGAAAAACCATCGGGTGGACGGTTTCCAGGTTTGGGCCTCAAAACCTGGGCGTGGATGGTTTCCGAGTTTGGCCACAAAACTCGGGCTAAGGACAGTTTCCAGGTTTGGGCCTCAAAACCTTGGTGCTGCAGGTTTGCTGAGTTTGGGCCACAAAACTCAGACGCTGGTGGGTTGGTTTCCCGGTTTGGGCCTCAAAACCAGGGGTGGACATGAAGGCTGGTTTCCCGGTTTGGGCCACAAAACCGGGGGTGCGACGTCCGGGAAAAGGACGCAGAGCAAGGGCGGCACGTGGCGGCAATCGGTGAGGTTGCGTCAAGGCAACGCTACCAGTTGTGCGGGCGTGGCCGTCGGATCCACCTACCACCGAGGTTGTCCAGAATAACCTTAGGGTTTAGCTGGTTCGCTCTATAAGTAGTTAGGGCTAGAGTGGGAATTAGGAATAGTTAGAATTAGGATAAGTAGGGGGAGACACCCACCTCCCCATGTTATCTCAGTCATTTGCTCTTTGCTTCTAGGGTTTCCTGCTCTCCCAATCCCCTGCTGTAGCTAGCTGAGATCCGTAGAAAACCATACCTCTGTGTACTGGAGATTTTGAGGAAGTGAGGCCGTAACCTCACTGTTGTAGCCTGTGGTAGCCACACGGCTGCAGATCGATGTGTTGATTCGCGTTTTGTTCGTGTTCTTCGCGTTCTTCGTTTGCTCGCGATTTTCCCGTCACTCGATCTCCCTCTCTAGTGCGTCTTTGCGAAATTTGTTTGAATCAACTTGTTCATTTTTGAAAGGAGATCATTTCTACCGAAGGAATTCATCTAACTCCTCATGAACAAGTAGATCGGGTTGATTTCGTTTTCGTGGCGCTTTTTTCGTTCTTGATCTTCCCCTTTCGATTTCCTGGTGATTGAATCGATTTGAGCGGATGATTTCTTGGGGATAGTCTCCTAACTACACCGTAATCATCTTCTCCAAGTTTGGGAACATGGGATTTTGATTTGGATCGAATTTGGAGAGATTTGGGGAGAAGGCAACTGAAATCGCCCTCTCTGCGCACTCGCGGACAGTCCGCGGTTTGACCGGCGGACAGTCCGCGCGTCGGGCTTCGACCGAGCAGTGGTCGCGTGGTTTGACTGTTTTTTGCCTCGGGTGACCGGCGGACAGTCCGCCGTTGTCAGGCATGGACAGTCCGGGCCTGAGCAGGGAGACTTCAGCAACTGTGTTGTTTTGGGGATTTTGCCGGCGGACAGTCCGCCATCCCCCCGCGGACAGTCCGCGGTTGAGCCGGACAGTCCGGGATTCGGCTGTTTGTTCCGGTTTAGTGCGTTTGCTCTCCCGGCTTCTTCGCTTGGTTTCCAGACTTCTCGTTTGGCCCTAGAGTTGATCAAGGAACCTCTCTAGGTATCTTTGCTACTTGTTAGCATAAGTATTTGGGAGTTTCTCGACGTAGCTGTCTATCTACGTTTGAGACTTGGTTTTTGGGGTCGTATTCGAGCCGGTGCTTTTGGCGTTTGGTTTGCTATCGCTTTGTGGTGCCTCGCTGTGATCCTAGAGATCATCCACCCTCTTCCAAGGGTCGTGGGCATCACGGTTTCGGTCAAAACTCTTGGGGGTTGATTTTGGGACATTTGGCCAAAGTTTCGAGAGAAATTTTTGAGCTCCCATTCACCCACCCTCTGGTCGCCTTGCTAGTGCATTCACGGTCCTTCACACATCCGCCTGCCTCGTCCTTGCTCTCGCCTCCTCTTCCCTCTGCTGCACCGAGCAAACCAAGCGCTCACCACGACCGCCACCGCTAGGCCGTTGCCGGCGTTCCGGCCACACCGGAACAGCACCACCCAATCCACCTAGCTCGCCGCTCCGCCCTTGTCTGGGACACGCGGTGCTCTCGCTTTCACCCCCGCCGGAGCCCCACCGTCACCGGGACACGCCGTGCCCCCTTTCGGCCGTCATCGACACCGAGGAGTGCCCAAGGACGTCCCAAGTCACCCAAGTCTCCGCCAAGCCCTATCTTCCCCGGAGCTCTTCACCGCACCAAGGCAAGGTGAGAACACCCATCCGTCTCAACCCTACCGCTCCCTACCACCCGCTCTCACCCGGCCGAGCGCCATGGGTGTCCGCCATGGCCGCGCACGAGGCCAAGCTTTTCTGGAGCTTTACCGGCCAAACCACCCCCTAGCCTTCCTTCCTAGGGTTCACTAAGCACGACGCACCCGTCAATTTAGCTGGCGACCGCCGGAAACGGCCAAGCCAAGCACCACCGCCGCCGCCGTCCGCCATGGCTCGCCGCCGGCGAGCTACGGCCACCCACTAGCCAAACCACCACCACCAATGGGTTCGCCTCGTCGAGACGAACTCATCAAGCCTAACCTCACTGGTGGCAACCCCACCGGCGGCGAGTAATCGCCGGTCAACCCTCATCCCCTGTTCGGCTTCCACCTGTCGGTGGGTCCATTGACCCAGCCGACCCCACGCGTCAGCCGCACCCAGTCCATGGGTCGAGTCCACGCAAGTCTGGCCCGGAGTTTTCAAATGTTTTTCTTTTTCCTTTTGTTTTCCAGAAAAACTTGATTATTTTGTGTAGCACATTTTAATGATCCAAATGAAGTGCTTTCAGTTTTGTTAATCTGTTTATGAGTAGATCTATCAAGGAAAAATGAGAAAGTATTTTTAGTGAAAGTTTATTATACTGTTCTTATTTATTTCAGTTTATGTGCTTTTTGTTAAATAAATAGGTTTATATGTTTTCTGGTTGAATAAATTCATGAAAAAATTGTGTATGTTTCTTATCTGATTATGTATCTGTGAAAAATTTATGAGGGCTTGTTTCTGTAGAAAAAGTATCTGTTTAGATTTAAATTCCTTTTAGACTGTTTTCTTAAAATATTTGTTAAGAGAAATATATGTGGAAATAAAATATGGGAAAATTTATGCAGTCTCTGTGTGTTATGTTCAAGCTGAGAAAAATGGTAGGTATAGGTTGTTGTATGAAAAATAAAGAGTTGTAGTACAATTATGTTTTTCTGTATTTTTCTTAGAAAATTCATGCAGAAAAGAATATAATGTTTATGTTCATGGAACTTTTTTGATAAATATGAAATATGAAGTAGAACCGGAGACAAATATAAAAATGAGGATTGCACCCTTTTTCAGTAGGGTTGCAGTTCAAAAGGTTTATTCTGAAATAAACTTGTTTATTTTGTGTAGACTTATATGTTCATGCTTTAGCAGTAATTTTTCTGCAGTAAAGTAGTTATAGGTAGGTGAAGCTAGAAAAAATATGAAATTTGCTGTTTGACACTTTTCATAAGAAAAGTTAGTTCAAAGCACCTTTTGGGCAGTTTATTTCACCTTTTTGTATCTGCTATTCAGTAACTTATATCATGGTGAAATTTGTACAGTGAGGTCCAGTTAGTGTAAGTTGTATACTAGAATTTTTGTCGATTTTTCTGAGTTCAGAGAAATGCCCTTGCTGTTCAAACCTAGTTTCTTTGAATTAATCAATAGGAAATAGTTAAAATGATGGTTTTGTTTAAAAAGATAAATAAGTGTTTTCCTCAATGTCAAAAGTGGTTCAACAAGTTGGGTTTGTTGGTTTGCAAGGAATATTCATATTATTTCCTATCATACGTGCACCCCACATTATTTATTTATCCACCGCATTGCAATAGGATCGACAGCCCCGGAGCCCGACCAGGAACCAGAAGCAAACGTCGAGGAGGAGATTCCGGAAGTGCCCATGAGCAAGGAAGCCGACCCTACACCAGAAACTAACCTGCCCGAGTGCCCCTCTCACGAGGCATCGGTCTTCACCCAAGGCAAGCCCCGGAGCATTCTAAGTCTCCCAGTATTTACAATTAATCTATTGAGTATTTTATATTGTGATGCATTAGGTACAGGAGTTGATTGAATCCCACTTGTTGCATTACCATTCCTTGGTTATTGTTATACCTGCCTTGTTATCCTGTTACTTAATTATAAATAGAATTGCTTAGTCTGCTTAAATAAAAGTAGTAGTTAAGGATGTTCCCGTAATACTCCTGGTGGGTATTCACCGGATCACAGTTGGCTATATCTGCTATCGTGGAAAAGAACCTGAGTAGTAATGAAATACGGTCAACTGGAAGGCAAGGCACCAAGTTGGAACTTGGGGGCAGTTCGTCCGTTGGATCGTGTAGGTTTGTATCGATGTTGGCCCTCGGTCATTTTTGAAAGCGCCCTTTTACTTAGGGTGTCGGTGATGTATTCCTGACCCCGAAGCCGGTTAGACGCTGTTCGGGCCGGTCTCAACCCGTGTCGCACCCTCTAGTATGGAAACACGATCTGCCTCGGAATGACCATCGTATAGTTCCAATTGGGTGGTCCGTGCTGTGAGCCGCGACGATTACCACCACGAACAGTATCGAGCGGTGACCCAATGCATGGACCCGACGGGGAAAGTGTGGGTTTGTATTAAAGGTTTCTCGCCAGCTGGTTTGTAATTCGATTCAAGTCGCCATTCCCCCGGTTAGTGGGAAACTATGTCGAGCTTCACCACAATACAACTCCATGTAATGTTTAAAGGTTCAACTAAAATGTGGTTAAGTCAACTGGATATGGTTATATTATTGATTGATTAGTCTCAAGTGGATGTAATACTTCAGGTGCAAATCTAGACTAAGAGGTAGGTCTAAAATTTGATTGCTCACTGATATCATTAAAATACTCCTTCTCTTAATTTGAGCTTTTCGCAACTAAAGATCCCAGCTCCACCAAAAAACCTTGCATACCCTTGGTGTCATTTATTTTCAGTTGGACGGGTAAGTCTAGCTGAGTACATTCCCGTACTCAGGGTTTATCCCGTTGTTGCAGATGGCTAGGCCTACTACGGCTATTGTAAGCACTGTCTCTACACCGTGGAGGGTGATGAGGAGTAGGCCAAGGACAGGGTCATCCAGAAGCTTCTCCTTTTCTTTTGCTGGACTCAGACTGTTGGTGGCACACTATTTAAAAAATAAGGAGTGAGTTATCAAACAATGTTTATTTCGGACCACGTGTGTGGTGGTCATGTTTCAAAACTTATTTGAGCTTCCGCACTTTTAAACTCAGTGTTGTAATACCTCTTTTAAGATTTCGCACTCTGATGTTAATTTCGGTTTCGATTATCAACTGTGTATCCTTGCGAATGTGGTACTTGAACAATGCGATCTTGTATGTCGTACGATGTTTGAAATCCTTCGAGATTTCTGGACTACCGGAGCTATATGGGTTCAAGTATGAGTCAACGTCAGTCGAATTGGGCTAAGACGGTACTTGAGCTCTTATAATTTAGACGGTTCCGTCATAGCTTTGATTGATGTTGATAGTGCTCCAACAGTGGATGGAGCATTCACTTGCTCGTCAGCTTTTCCTGGCCTTTCAAATCATGTGAAACTCAAATAGACAACAAAACTTGTGGAACAGATTAAGCATTAGCGGTTGGCCACTCAAGCCTTAGTTGTCCAAAATTTTAGTAAGCTCTCTTTCTCAATATTATATTTTTAATATTTTTATGATGTAAGAGAAAAATGCAACAGGATGAATGTATGTATGTATATTTATTTTTATTTTTATTTTTTATGCCACCACGGTGAATATCCTTGCGGGTTTTTACACACCAAAGAATTATTCACATGGGGCTTTATGGTTTATGATGTAGTGTAACAAATGCAATATTTTTATTTTCTTTTCTAATGCGATGTAGAAATAAAAATGTGTTGTAAATTAAATATGATGATGTGGGAAATGATTATAGATTAAATATGAGAAATATGTAGAAAAGTAAATATGAGGATAACTACCGATTTTTACCTTTTGGTGAAGGTTCAGATATTTAGGTCCGACGAACCGTACCTTCCCTTGGTTCAGACCTCCCAATGTATGTCAGACGTTTAGAAAGTTGTTATTGATTGTACCTCGTTTGAGTCTTCACTTCCTGTGGTTCACTGTCTTGAGGTTTCTCTTGTTCTTTTCTGGGACAGTGTCGACAGCTTCTTCTTCGTGATTGGCCTCTCTATTCTTGATAGCTTGTCTTCTTTGGCGTTGAGAGCGGCGTCTTTCACTTCAATTCTTCTTGGATGCTTCATTAGGCATTTAGTTCATGAAGTTGCATCGTGCCTTTTCTCCAGGAAAGTGAAAATGGATTTCCTCTTTAAATGATTGTACTTGTAGCGTAGAGGAATGGTCTTCCTAGGATGAGGTGGACATCATTGTCTTCTCATGTCGAGGATCAAGAAATCTGTGGGGACTTCATGACCTCTAATTCTGACTACGACGTCTTCCATCATTCCTTCTTGTTTATGCCTCTTGATATGGTGTCACTCATGTCATTTGTTCGTCTAGCAGTTTGAAGTGAAGCGTTAATTGTGGAAGCTGGCAGCATCTTGCTAAGTGTGCATGTTCTTGTAGATCTAGGACCTTCACTCTATAGAATTTGGGAGTGATAAACTTCTCCATGTTTTGCTCAAGAGTGTGTCCTACTCATAAAGACAAGGTAGAGATCAAGTGCATGGGCTCTGTTGGTGGAAAAACACCAACAGGACCTAAAGTTTTGTTTATTCCACTCTAACCTTAGTCACATTGCACAAGACAAACTTGTTGTTTATGTGTTCTATTTAATCTTAACATGAGTGATAGGATCAGAGGATGAGCATGAAAGTAGCATCTTAAAATATTTAACAGATCAAATTACTTAACCCAAGGAATGATAATCTATGCATAAAGTGTCGATCTTTTCATAATTGAGATATATCATCTTCCAAAGGTTAGATGCACAACATTTTAGCTCATTTAGTTAAGACAGTGAGATTCAAGAGAGTAAAGCTAGGAACACAGATCAAAGGACTGAATATGTTGAGTTGATTAGGTTGGATCAAGTGAGGTGCAACTTAAACATGTTTAGTTCTTTATACTAGAATCAAGAAGAAGCTTTTACAATGATGGTTACTTACCTTGAAATGTTACTTTGTCATTGGAGAGTGATTGTGCTGAACCACCTTGTGGAAGCTCCTCTTGTCTAGCTGGTTGTTGTTTATGAATGACTTGTCTTCTCTTGTTTGTCTCACAGTGTGATTGAGACGAGGAAGATCACAGTGGAATCATCTTTAGAGGTATCGACCTTCCTTCTCTTGTATCGACTTATCAGTGAAGGCGCATTGTTCCTCGAGTATGCTGTCTAAGATCCTCTCTCTTTCTTGTATTAATTCTGTACTATGAGGATGTAGGGACAGTTCCGCATTCTTCTCTTGTCAACCTTTCTTGTTTTCCTTTAATTATTGGGTTGATAAGAGACTTGAAGTTAGAGCTGTTACTCGAGTGCCTCCATGATAGTCTTTGTCTCTTAGTGTCATAATGGAGACTTGTTCTCTCAACAGTGTCTAGATGATGGAGAGCTTATCGACTGTTCTTCTTGATTTGCTGGCTCTCCATCTTCTAACTCATGTGGTGCAGTGGCTTCATCCTTCATGATGCCCTCCTCAATTCTTGGTAGTTGGTTCTCCCTTCGACATCTTCTCTTGGTTCTCTTTGGCTGCTCATAAGTGATGTAGATGTTGAAGGTGTAGCGAAAGATCCAAAAGTTGACTTCTCCAGGTCCGATAAAGATGATAACATTGATGGTGTTCAAGAACGATCTTCCAAGAATGAGTGATGGATCATATTCTTCTTCTCGACTAGGACAACATCTAGTGGTTTGTACTGATCAAAGTGATAGGTAGGAGATCAACTGAAGTTGGTTTTCTCCTTCCCCCTTTGATTGTAAAACACATCTAGACAACGGAATTGTCTCTCCCAGGTTGGCTTGTGATGTAGATGGTCTCCCAACAACATGTTCATGTGTTTGACTTGTAGATCTTGTTATTGTTGTAGTGGTACCATCTTGTCTTCCAAGCTAGCTCTTGATTAGAAAAGAGAATAACTTCCCACTTCTTGTCTTGATGTCTTGGGCAATGATGGTTGCAGGCATAAGTTGTCTCATACGAGGTAAGTTGCATCCTGTTTATCATCAGCACCCAAGCAAGACTCTAGGCTAGCACCATTTGTGATCTGAGAGTAGGTTTGTGTGTCTATGGTTTGGGTTTTGGATCTTCAATGTTTAGACCAAATCATGGATGAACAAAATCTCTCTTCTGCATAACGCTAGTGGATATATACCCGAAGGATTGCAAGAATTTGAAGCATGGGTTGTTATCCATAACTTATGTATTTTGCATCTATGCTAATAAAAAAATGTTTTTAGGATTATTTTAGCATAGACTAGTATTTTATGTGTTGGCTGCACTTTAACATGATTCAAGGCAAAAGATAACTTGCAGTAGAAGACAAAATAAATAAACTTTGATACTCACAGTTCTTTCATGCATGATGAATGAGCTGAGTCTTCATTGTGCAAGAGTTGTTGAAGTTCATGTGTCTCTTCATCTTCGGTGTGAGTTCATCTCCAAACTTTCCCAAATTGATATTGAAAGTTTCCCTGCAGTGGTTAGTCCAACAGAATATCCAGCATCCACTATAGCATACTATCGGCTCAAAAATCAACCTAGACACCACGTCTAATTTGATCTAGGAAGGCATTTTAACCTAAGCACCATACTTAATTTAAAAGCCTTTAGAGGTAAAATCAGCACACCTTTTAGCTCAAGAATCAAACCAGACACTATGTCTTACTTTAATTCATGAAAACAGTTAAACTAAGCTCCATGCCTAAATTAAAAGGTGTATGATAATACTTCAAAACCAAAGTATATACTATAGCAAATAAAGATAACATGAAAGCATTGTAGAGATTTATTCAGATGGTGATGAAAGAGTATAATTAGTATATGAGCATATCCTAAAGGTAGGGACAACCAACATAGCAACATGGAAAGAAATATTCTTAGAAAGTCTATTCCCCAAGCTTGGGTTTTGCACAAATCAAGATTGGATGAATGTAATTCAATGTTGCATGATGATTGGTGGGACATACCTTGTGTTTGTTGTTCCTTCGTTCTTTTCTGCTCTAGATCTGGAAAGGTTAGTGACAAGAATACCCGAAGGAATATTTTCATAATCATATTTCTATGCTCATTACAAGGACAGTGCAACAGAAAGGTAGGCATAGCTCATAACCAGGTATTATGATGGGGTGTAAGGATTCTACTAGTTATAGCTTGTGCTCATGGGATATTGATAGATAAGAGTGGAATTCAAAAACAACATTCATAAGAATGAAAAAAAGTAATGAAAAGACTGGGACAAAAAAGAAAAAGATAAAAGTATGATTACAAGGTTAAACTAAGACTTAAGATGATCTACCGTTCCCCGGCAACGGCGCAAGAAATGCTTGTTAGTATAAATTAACGCACAATCTACTTTATCTGCAACCGCACAGATAACATCTACCGATGTAGCACTTCACCGGAGTAACCCAGTTTTAATATCGAACCCAAAGGAACGGATAGTGTTAAGTCTTAAAGTCTAACCCCTGAGTAGCTAACAAGGACGGAAAAACTAGAAGTATAGAGGGGATCACTAAGGCTGTCTAATTCCAATTTAAGAGTGATATGTTTGCATTATTCTTAGTGGGGAAGTTACCATAAAAGGTCACAAACAGAGTATGAATCTTTTATGCAAATGTATAATCCTACCGAGCCTACACATGAGTAAGTGGACTATAGAAGAATCAACAAGGCTATAAGAGACACCCTTGCGAACAACCGCTACTACCGGCGTTATAGGAGGCATTTATGAGCTATCAAGTCTAAGCACCACGCTTACACTATCCAACTACTCTAACTCTAGAATGACTAGAATCAAAGTACTCAAAAGAGAGTCATAAACCTTAAGAATAATAAGAACAATGGCTCAAACTTAAATATAGACGTTGATTACCGAAACAATCGCTGAAGCAAGTTGAAGATAAACTTGAATCCGCAGGTACAAGATGAAGAAGTTGATCCGACAGGCAGGAGCTCCTTCTTGATCTCTTCCTCTCTTTCTCTCTTCTAGTTCTAATATAAGACTAGGTTCTAAACCTAAACTAGAGGGGTAACTAGTCTTCTACTTGATAGCTGGCTCTTTAAGTCTTCTTCTAGGGTTTCTGAATGAGGCGTAGACTTTTCAGAAGAGAGACTTGATCTTCCCTGGGGTCTGGGGGCCTGTTTATATAGCCCTAAGGGATCAACCGCGGTCGTTAGATCAAATCGACTTCACGTAGGGCTGAGATGGATCCTCAACGGCGGTGGAGGAAGCTTCGAGAAGACGGAGTCCAGCGGGCTCGGGAGGAGACCGACCGGTCTAAGGGTGGGACCGGTCAGTCCCACCTGGCGGCCTCTCAGGGTGTCCCGCCTCGTGGTGTCCTCTGGTGTCCTCGAGGTCCTTATAGAGTATTCCTGACGTGTTGGTTCCAAAATCTTCCGTCGGTTTCCTTCTAGGAGAAGTGATCAGTGCTGGTTTCCTGGTTTAGTCCCTAGGGAATCACAATTCATCAAAACTCGTGGAATATTGTCAATTAAAACCCTAAACCTTTGTTGGTGATTGAATTCATGCCCTTTTCATATTTATTTATCCTTTAATTTTGATAGATAACCAGTGTCAACAACAGGAAACTCAAAGTTGTTCGCAAAAGGTATCAATGGTAGGAATAAATAATGTTGTCCTAAATCTGATAAACACAAACATCTTCAAATCTAAAATTGTATTAATATTTGCTGATAAACATAAACATGGTCAAATCTAATAGTTGTATTAATATTTGCTGACATGCCTGGACATTGTTTCAAGCAGAGCACACCAAAATTCATGTACCTGAATAAGTGCAATCATTCATCTAGTTCTAATGTAAGCTAGTAGGGCACATGGATGTTAGAATTATATGGGCTTGGCCCATTAATAAATTCTGAAATTCATAATAAATCTCAAAGGCCCATTGATGTGTGAGCAAAGAGAGGAAGTGGAACTCTTTAGTCCCACCTTGCTAGTGGAAGGGGAGGAGGACTTGCTTAAATATGGAAGTCCTCTCCACTTCCTCAAGTCTAGTGTGAGAAGGAGAAAGAGAAACCCACACGCGCGCGCTCGCTCGCCTCGCCTCGCCGGGCCGGGCCGGGCGTGGCGTGGCGACTTGCGCGGGTGCGCGGCACCTGCGTGAATGGTCCGCCGAAATCCGGCTCCTCGCCTTGCGGGAGCGCAGTCTCCTTTTGCAGTTTTAGTTTTTGGTTTCTTGGCCTTCAAGTTGCAGAGTCCTAAACAATTACGACTCAAGAGTCCTAAACCGATTTAGATCGTGATCGCGACACGAGGTCGGTTCAACAGGGCTATATAAGCAACCTATCGGCCACGCCAAAACGTATCTCAACACCTCTCGAGCTAGGGTTTGCCTCATATCACTTTTGCGCTGCCGTCTAGTCGTCTCCAGTCCGTTCGCTTGCGTGCACCAGCGACCGGGCGAGCAGGTCTCCGGAACCCTCGTCTTTGCGATCCTGCACCGGGAGAAGGCGAATAAGGTTTTTGGGAAGCGCTCGTCGCGTGACTGCTCTCGTCTTCAACAATGGGTCGTCTACCGTCAAAGTCAGGCGGCGCTGCGTCAAGACGTACTCGTCGTCAACTGCTCCGAGCTGTTCCTCCAGCGCTCATCGAGGATCGTCCAGCGCCGACTCCGCCACCGTCTTCTCCAGCATCAAAAAGGTACGCCGTTCGTGATCTAATTTCTATGCTTATATCAGGTCTTATGCCTTTGTTCTTGCTTTTTAATCTATCTGGTGTACGAGCTATATTTACACCGGTTGTCATGTATGAGATCATGTTATGCATGTTTTGCTATGCTAGTAAACAATACAATCTGAGATATCTAGATCATCATTTTATCATGATTTATATTCTGGTTTTAATCTAGAAATTGCATATTCCTTTAACAATCCAAAAACCTTATTATAAGTTTCCAGAATTAACTATGGCTAGTTTTGTTGATGCGCTGAAGCCAGAAAAATTTTCTGGAGAGCACTTTAAGAGATGGCAAGTTAAGGTCACCAATTGGTTGATGACCATGAAAGTGTTCTGGGTGAGTGCTGATATGCCGGAGGGAAATATCTCTGAAGAGAATCAGAGAGCTTTCCAGGATGCCAACCAAATCTTTGTGGGAGTTGTGCAGAATGTCCTTGCTGATCATATCTTTGATACAATTCTGCACATTAAAGACGCAAAGACTTTGTGGGATTATCTGGCAGCTACCTTTTGTGCTTCAGATGCTGGCAAAGAGTTGTACATCATGGAGACTTTTCATGACTACAAGATTGTTGCGAACAAATCTATAGTCGAGCAAGCTCATGAGATACACCGTCTGGCAAAAGAGCTTGAACTCCTCAACTGTGTTATACTCGATGAGTTTGTGGCTGGGTGCATTATTGCAAAGCTACCTTCCTCTTGGAGGAATTTTGCCACAAGCCTTAAACACAAGAGACAGAAAATATCAGTTGAAAACCTGATAGCATCTCTTGATGTTGAAGAGAAGGCTCGGGCTAAAGATAACACTGAGAAGGGGAACGAGGAAAGAGCTAGCGCCCACTTCGTCCAGAAAAACCATGGCAAGTACAAAGGAAAGCCTAAGTCTTTCAATGCCAAAACTACTACTACATTTAAGAAGAAGAAGAAGAAGAAGAATAAAGCAGAGTTGTCGTGCTTCACTTGTGGAGAGCTTGGGCATTTTTCAAAAGAGTGTCCGGAGCGAGCGGATCGCAAAGGGAAAAAGAAGAATGTCAACCTTGTGACTACTAGCGATGCTGATGACGGGTATGGTAATTTTCCTACTGTACTATCAGTATTTCAATCACCAAATTGGTGGGTTGATACAGGTGCTAATATTCACGTGTGTGCTGATATCTCTCTGTTTTCTTCTTATCAGAGGCTCCAAGGTTCCTCCGTCCTAATGGGGAATGGATCACATGCTTCTGTTCATGGTGTTGGCACGGTAGATCTGAAGTTTACTTCGGGAAAGATCGTGCAACTGAAGAACATGCAGCATGTCCCTACTATACGCAAGAACCTTGTTAGCGTATCTCTTCTTTTGAGAGATGGTTTTAAAGTAGTTTTAGAGTCCAATAAAGTAGTTATGTCTAAGCATGGACAATTTATTGGTAAAGGCTATGATTGCAGAGGCTTGTTCCGCCTATCTTTGGCAGATTTTTGTAATAAGTCAGTAAATCATATTTATGGCACAATTAATGATAGTTCTAATATTTGGCATTCTCGTTTATGTCATGTGAACTTTGGTTTAATGTCACATTTGTCTAGCCGGAGTTTAATTCCAGATTTCACTATTGCCAAAGGTTCTAAGTGCCATAGTTGTGTGCAATCAAAGCAACCTCGCAAGCCTCACAAGGCAGCGGAGGAGAGAAACTTGGCACCTCTAGAACTCATACATTCTGATCTTTGTGAGATGAATGGTGTGTTGACAAAAGGTGGAAAGAGATATTTAATGACTTTAATTGATGATGCAACTAGATATTGTTATGTTTACTTGCTTAAAACTAAAGATGAAACGCTAGACTACTTTAAAATCTATAAGGCTGAAGTTGAGAATCAACTAGAGAGAAAGATTAAACGTCTAAGGTCAGATTGTGGTGGTGAGTATTTTCCTATGCTTTTTGATGATTTCTGTACGAAACATGGTATTATTCATGAGAGGACAGCTCCCTATTCTCCTGAATCAAATGGGATTGCCGAGAGGAAAAACCGCACGTTGACTGACTTGGTGAACGCCATGTTAGATACTACTGGTCTTTCTAAGGCATGGTGGGGGGAGGCTTTATTGACTGCGAGTCATGTCCTGAATAGAGTTCCAAACAGAAATAAAGAGACAACTCCATACGAGTATTGGGTTGGAAGGAAACCATCACTTACATACTTACGCACGTGGGGATGTTTGGCGAAAGTCAATGTTCCAATTTCTAAGAAGCGTAAGCTTGGACCAAAGACCGTTGATTGCATCTTTCTAGGATATGCACATCATAGCATTGCCTATAGATTTTTAGTAGTAAAATCTGAAGTACCTGATATGCATGTGGATACGATCTTTGAATCTCGTGATGCTACATTCTTTGAGAACATTTTTCCTATGAAAGATATGCGTAGCAATGCTAAGTTTTCCTCTGAATTAACTCCTGATTTTACTACACCTATTGAGTCTCCGTTTAAGTCATTTGAACAACCACTTAATGAAGTCCTTGAGGAAGATGACAATGAAATTCCTGTGAGGAACAAGAGACGAAGGATTGCAAAATCCTTTGGTGATGATTTCATTGTGTACCTTGTGGATGATACTCCTACTTCTATTACAGAAGCATATGCATCTCCAGATGCAGATGATTGGAAAGAAGCTGTTCGTAGTGAGATGGACTCGATTCTTTCTAATGGTACTTGGGAGTTATCTGAGTTGCCTTTTGGTTGCAAACCTGTGGGTTGTAAGTGGGTGTTCAAGAAGAAGCTTAGACCTGATGGTACTATTGACAAGTACAAGGCTCGACTTGTGGCTAAGGGTTATACTCAAAAAGAAGGCGAAGATTTTTTTGATACTTATTCACCTATTGCTAGATTAACCACTATTCGAGTATTACTTTCCCTGGCTGCCTCATATGGTTTTCTCATTCATCAAATGGATGTGAAGACAGCTTTTCTTAATGGAGAGTTGGATGAGGAGATCTATATGGATCAGCCTGATGGGTTTATAGTAAAAGGTGAAGAGCAAAAAGTGTGTAAGTTATTGAAATCTTTGTATGGCTTGAAACAAGCACCTAAACAATGGCATGAGAAATTTGACACTACTTTAATTAGTGCAGGCTTTGCTGTTAATGAAGCTGATAGGTGTGTGTATTATCGACATGGTGGGGGTCAATCTATTATATTATGTTTATATGTTGATGATATTCTTATTTTTGGAACAAATATTGATGTTATTAATGAGGTCAAGTCTTTCCTATCCAAGAGTTTTGATATGAAAGATCTGGGTGAAGCTAATGTTATTTTGAACATTAAGCTGATTAAGGATGAGAGTGAGATTACTTTATTGCAATCTCACTATGTTGAGAAGGTTTTGAGTCGCTTTGGCTTTATGGATAATAAACCTTCTCCAACACCTTATGATCCCAGTGTGACTTTGAGAAAGAACAGAAAGATTGCTAGAGACCAACTGAGATACTCTCAGATTATTGGTTCACTCATGTATCTAGCGAGCGCAACTAGACCAGATATCTCATTTGCTGTGAGCAAGTTGAGTAGGTACATGTCCAACCCGGGTGATAATCATTGGCATGCACTTGAAAGAGTTTTGCGTTATCTCAAAGGTACAATGAGTTTTGGAATTCACTATTCTAGGCACCCAGCTGTGCTAGAGGGATATAGTGATGCAAACTGGATTTCTGATATTGATCAGATCTACGCCACTAGTGGGTATGTTTTTACCCTTGGAGGTGGTGCAGTGTCATGGAGGTCTTGTAAACATACTATATTGACTAAATCAACCATGGAAGCAGAACTTGCTGCTTTGGATACAGCTTCTGCAGAGGCAGAGTGGCTGCGTGAGCTCTTGTCTGACTTACCGGTGGTTGAAAAACCAATACCGGCTATCCTTATGAACTGTGATAATCAAATAGTGATCACTAAAGTGAATAGTGCTAAGGATAATGCGAAGTCAACAAGACACGTTAAAAGACGTTTGAAGTCTGTCAGGAAGTTGAGAAACTCCGGAGTAATAGCTGTGACTTATGTGCAAACAGACAAAAACCTAGCAGATCCCTTTACAAAAGGGTTATCACGGAATGTGATAGAAATCGCATCAAGGGAGATGGGTATGAGACCCATATGAGTTTACAGTAGTAGCAACCCAACCTTTTTGATCGGAGATCCCGTGACTAAGGATCTGGGAAGAACAAGCTATTGGTAAACTGAGGAGAGTAACCTCTAAACCCTCTCTATGTGAAAGATGCAATACTCTCATTGCTATGAGGCACTGTATGGAAGGTTGGCAAAGGCCTTAATATGTTCTATTGGCTTTTAAAAGCAAAGATGTTGTCCTACAGAGTATTCTTGAAAGAACATACCTATATGAGCCACGACTGTTAAACATCGCAGTCTATGAGATTAGGGTGATCTCTAGTAAGCTCATGAAGAGACCATGGAGTATGACGTATATGCTCCACCCACGGAGAAAGGCTATTGGCAGCCAGGTACTAGTTTAACCTTGAGTAAAACTTGCTTCACGCAAAACTTGCAATTCAAGGCATAGTCCATTGTTCAAGTTGTGAATAAGTGTAACTTAAGGTTATAGGCGGAAGTTCAACTTAACAGTCTCTGCTAAACACTAGTATATCAAACAGTAGCGGGAACAGGCAAAACTCTAAATGGGAATTTGAGATCTGGTGGGGGATTGTTGGAATTATATGGGCTTGGCCCATTAACAAATTCTGAAATTCATAATAAATCTCAAAGGCCCATTCATGTGTGAGCAAAGAGGGGAAGTGGAACTCTTTAGTCCCACCTTACTAGTGGAAGGGGAGGAGGACTTGCTTAAATATGGAAGTCCTCTCCACTTCCTCAAGTATAGTGTGAGAAGGAGAAAGAGAAACCCACACGCGCGCGCTCGCTTGCCTTGCCTCGCCGGGCCGGGCCAGACGGGGCGGGGCGTGGCGACTTGCGCGGGTGCGCGGCACCTGCGTGAATGGTCCGCCGAAATCCGGCTCCTCGCCTTGCGGGAGCGCGGTCTCCTTTTGTAGTTTTAGTTTTTGGTTTCTTGGCCTTCAAGTTGCAGAGTCCTAAACAGTTACGACTCAAGAGTCCTAAACCGATTTAGATCGTGATCGCGACACGAGGTCGGTTCAACAGGGCTATATAAGCAACCTATCGGCCACGCCAAAACGTATCTCAACACCTCTCGAGCTAGGGTTTGCCTCATATCGCTTTTGCGCTGCCGTCTAGTCGTCTCCAGTCCGTTCGCTTGCGTGCACCAGCGACCGGGCGAGCAGGTCTCCGGAACCCTCGTCTTTGCGATCCTGCACCGGGAGAAGGCGAATAAGGTTTTTGGGAAGCGCTCGTCGCGCGACTGCTCTCGTCTTCAACAACGGGTCGTCTACCGTCCAAGTCAGGCGGCGCTGCGTCAAGACGTACTCGTCGTCAACTGCTCCGAGCTCTTCCTCCAGCGCTCATCGAGGATCGTCCAGCGCCGACTCCGCCACCGTCTTCTCCAGCATCAGAAAGGTACGCTGTTCGTGATCTAATTTCTATGCTTATATCAGGTCTTATGCCTTTGTTCTTGCTTTTTAATCTATCTGGTGTACGAGCTATATTTACACCGGTTGTCATGTATGAGATCATGTTGTGCATGTTTTGCTATGCTAGTAAACAATACAATCTGAGATATCTAGATCATCATTTTATCATGATTTATATTCTGGTTTTAATCTGGAAATTGCCTATTCCTTTAACAATGGATAGGGAATTAGGGATGGGCCTTGAGATTGAGAGCATTTACTTGCAGCAGTACTGCTAGAGCTGGCAAATCTTGGATGAGAGCTTGTAGTGTGGGAAGACGAAGATACTGGGGATCCTGGCTTCAGTGTTGTCGTCCATACTTACCAATGCTGCTTACAGAGAACGTAGTTTTGCAAAACTGAGGTTGTACATTGAGCAAAAACATATATAAATAATAGATCACATAGTATGAAAAAAACATCATCTTAACCTGCACTGCTTGGTTGACAAATCAATTATTCATTGTGCCCTTATTTTACAAAGTTGATGTGCTTCTGAACCAAGAAAGTGAATAGTGATAACCTGCAAATTCCACAAAGTCACCAAGTGAAACAATCACCCACGACCCTAGTGCCCAATGTCTTTGACAAGGCCACGACCGCCACAACAGTGGCCTCCCGGCGCTCCTCAGCGAGGTTCAGGTGACACCACCGAATCTCATATGCTGCCAACCCTATAGGAGAGTTCACGCGGGGGTCTTTTCTCCTTTGTGCCTGGATTCCAGTGCTCTGCAATGCAAGAAGCACGTAGCAAGGAGAGAATGATTGGTAGGAAGCAACACATAAGTGAGATGCAAGGAGCATAGGAGATGAGAACGGACACATGGAGCAAGAAAGCAGGAGAAAGGATCTCACCATCGACAGCACCTCACCTCCAACATCCGACGAGATCTTCGTGTACCAGCAGGATCCTGCCGAGCTGGGCAAGAAAGGTCGGGGATAGTGGAGAACCCGTTCAAATACACTTCAATACATGTGGATTTAGTTAAATACATGTGCATCCAAACAAGCCCTTACAGATCTAGGGGAAGGCCACCACGCCGTATCACCAGCACGCCCCGCTGCTGCACCTGCTCGCCACGCCAAACTGCTGTCACACATGTCCGTTCGCTAGATCTGTGAAGTGAGATTAGGAGCTCGACCGTTGTTCGCCAGATCTGGGAAGAAGTGAGATTAGGAGCACAACCGAGGGGAACGAAGGGGAGAAAGGACGGAGCCGCGCCCGCCATGGGCATGGACACACCCTCGTCTGGTGAGTTGTGCCCGGGAGCCGCGCCCTATAGTCTGTGGAGGGGGAGGAGCACGACGGCGAGCCGGGATGCACTCGTGCGCGGCATGGCGAGCCACATCGGCACGCGGGAGAAGGCAGAAGTGAGACGAATGAGGAGGGGGTTAGGGTTGGGCACTTGGGGTCGACGGACTGGACTGCGGGTTGGAGGTGCGGAGGAGGCGACGCCGACGGTCTGGAGGATGAGAGAAAGGAGAGGCGTCGAGCTAGGGTTACGGCCCTGCGGGGGTGGCCGGGGTGGGGAGGCTGGGAGGAGTAAGATAGAGTGCGGGTTGGTTCTGAAAATCCAGAAGGGGCTTTTTGCAAAAGTGCCAGAGACAGGTGTCGACACGCGGTGGAGCCAGCAAAGCTCCGAATTCTCTGGTGGCTCCAACCCTAAGTGGGTTTAAACAACCCCGGATAGAGCATTCTCTTACTTTCTCTTTCCGAGTTTCCGACTTGGAATTTGGTAGGTGCGTCTCACTCGAGCACACAGCCACAGGCCGATTTTGCTCTGGTCCGATTTTGCTCAACTATAAAATCAGTGCTTTTATCCTCTCGACTTTAAAAATCGATTGTTTTTTTTCTATCTTAGATTATTTTAATAGAGATTTTTGCTGAGATGGCACCACGCAAAAGGGTAAATCGAACTAAGTTGACTGGTTGAGATGTAAATTCGACAACAGATATTTTTTTAAAAAAATTTCTAGAGATTCATTTTTTTTTTCAAAATCTATCTAAATGTTTTTACATGGAACATAATGCAGTTAAAAATTCTAAAATTCGGTTTAATTTTAGAAAATTGGTTTTTAACTTGAAACATTATGAAACAAGTTTTAGTTTTTTTAAAAAACCATAATCTTGATGTACTTATTTTGGTGCTTATTTGTTTGGGAACTTATGCTATGAAAACTAATCTCCTGTGCAAACTATAAAAACTTTAATCAATACCAGAGAAATCTAATCTGATGGTGAGTTATTTTAGCACTTAGACTCCTCCACTCATCTCATCCTAATCCAAACAAGCATGGGCACAATGAGGGTTTAAGTGCTAAAATAACTCACCGTCACCTCTAATTTACCATCGAATTAGAGGTCTCGATTAGAGTTTCTATAGTTTATACAGAACGCGGGTTTCCATAGCATACGTTGCTAATAAATAAATGGTTAATTGGAAAGGTACCATTACAATTCTTATAGTTTTGAAAAAGACCATTACAATTCAACTATTATGAAATATGCCATTATAATTCTGCTGCTGAATGAAATATGCCATGTTGTACGTCTAGTCGAGTCTTGGGTCCGGTTACAGGTTGACGCAATTTTGTATGGACCAAAATAACCTTATTGCCTTCTTCTCTCCTTCTTCGCCTAATCTGGCTTTTCTTCTCACCATTTCTTCCTCACCGCACTTGGGGAAGAGAGGACTACCTGACACTCTGAGCCCTTTAAGTGGGACCATGCACCTTGGAGACTCACATGTGTTGTTGCTCAGGTGTCTCGGGGATGCGGGTGCTCGGCGCATGCCATGGCGAACTCAGTAAGTTGGTCACCAGCGAGCGGCCAGCGCGCGCTGATGGCTGAGGCTGCTGACTTGGGTGGCTCGGCGAGCTCGATCGTCGGCGAGCGCAACCGGGCTGACTTGATTGGCTTGGCGCGTGAGACGGCGAGCTCGGTCAGTCGGTTACCGGTGAGCGGCGAGCGCAGGCTGTTGACTCAGTGACTCGGTGTGCTTGACGGCGAGCCCGATCGCCGGCGAGCGACGCGCAACCGTGCTTACTCAGGTGGCTCGGCGCGCGCGACGGTGAGCCCGGTCCCCGGCGAGCAGCGGGCGCAACCTTAACTTACTCAGGTGGCTCGGCGCACGCGTGACGGCGAGCTCGGTCCTGGTGAGTGGCGAGCACAGGTGTGCTGCTCGCGTGGTTCGGCGAACGCAACGGGGAGCTCAATTGCCGGCGAGCGACCAACACAGGCGTGCTAACTTAAATGGCTTGGCACGTGCGACGATGAATTTGGTCGCCAGCGAGCAAAGCGTAGGCTGTGGTGCTGTTGTGCTGTACGCGTTGTCCCTGTTACGAACGACGTATAGGAATATGAAGTAAACGAAATTCAATCACAGAGAAGACACACGATTTACGTGGAAAACTCTTTCAATGTGAAAGGGAAAAACCACGGGCACCAACCGGCAACAATCTCACTATCTCAAGAGTTTTGGGTTACACGCCTATGACGCCTTACAAGAGAATCAAGTCTCCACGAAAACCCTAGCAAGGGTATATGTCCAAGCCACGAAACCATGGGCACCGCTTCGCTCCGGCCCAACCCTCCGGCGACGGGCCTCCGCTTCGCTCCGTCAAAAGCCCGACCAATATCCTGAAGTGAATTTGGAACAACTCCAACAAACTCCACTTTGAAACAAATTCATCTTGTATCATAAATCAACCCATCATCCTGAACACAATAAAAATAGAAAACCACTGGTGCCAACAATAGTCTCTTGGACTATCCAATTAAACCAACTAAGCTTAAGCACAACTCAAACTTAGCAATAGGAACTGGCTTTGTCATCATATCAGTAGGATTATCATGAGTACTAATCTTGCATACCTTCAACTTACCTTCTACAATCACATCACACACAAAATGATACTTGATATCTATGTCCTTAGTTCTCTCATGGAACATCTGATCTTTAGTGAGGTAAATTGCACTTTGACTGTCACAATGCAAACTTATGCAAGATTCAACTCCACGAAGCTCTGTGTACAAACCTTTCAACCAAATTAATTCTTTGCACGCTTCAGAAATAGTCATATATTCTGCTTCAGTAGTAGATAAAGCAACAACAGACTGTAAAGTAGCCCTCCAACTCACAGCACAACTGCCAACAGTAAACACATAACCTATAAGTGATCTTCGTCTGTCCAGATCAGCAGCATAATCAGAATCCACATATCCAATAAGACCCTTATCAGTTCCTCTAAATTTTAAACAAGAATCTGCTGTGCCTCTGAGGTACCTGAAAATCCACTGAACTGTCCTCCAATGTTCTTTGCCAGGATTAGACATATATCTACTAACAAGACTCATAGCATATGACAAATCTGGACGAGAGCAAACCATGACATACATCAAAGACCCAACAGCACTAGAATAAGGAACCCTTGACATGTACTCAATCTCTGCATTTGTACTAGGACACTAAGCAGCTGACAACTTAAAGTGAGGTGCAATAGGGGTACTAACAGCCTTAGCATTTTGCATGTTGAAACGCTGAAGAACCTTCTTGATATAATTTTGTTGACTAAGAAATAGCAAACCAGATTTTCTGTCTCTACTAATTTCCATACCAAGAATTTTCTTAGCACTATCAAGATCTTTCATATCAAACTCACTACTCAACAGCTTTTTTAACTTAGTGATTTCAATCTTACTCTTGGCAGCAATCAGCATATCATCAACATATAACAGCAAATATATACATGATCCATTAACATGGTTGATGTAAACACAGCTATCAAATTTAGATCTTTTAAAACTGTGTGACAACATAAATGAATCAAACCTCTTGTTCCACTGACGAGGGGACTATTTCAAACCATACAAAGATCGCTTCAACTTGCACACATACTTTTCTTTGCCAGGCACTATGAACCCTTCCGGTTGGTCCATGTATATGTCCTCCTCAAGCTCTCCATGCAAAAATGCAGTCTTCACATCTAACTGCTCAAGCTCAAGATCATGTGAAGCAACAATACTAAAGAAAGTACGAATTGCACTGTGTTTTACCACTGGAGAGAACACATCATTATAGTCAACACCCGGAATTTGACTATAGCCTTTAGCAACTAACCTTGCCTTATACTTTGGAGGCTCGCTTGAAGATAAACCCTCATTTCTCTTGAAGATTCACTTGCAGCTGATGGTCTTCTTCTTCTTAGGCAAAGGTACAACTTCCCATGTATTGTTCTTCTCAAGAGACTGCATCTCATCATACATAGCAGAAATCCAATTTTCACTATCACCAGAGCGACCAACTTCTTTATAGGTTGCTGACTCATGAACATTCTCCACCTGTTCAGCACAACTCAAAGCATAGTAAGACAAATTACATTCTTCAATGAGACGTTTAGGAGGTGCAACTATCCTTTTTGCCTTGCGTTGAGCAATAGATAAATCCTCCTCTGGCTGCAAAATAGGAGGAGTTTGCTGAACATCATCATGAGCATCATTCTCAGCAACATCATTATCATGGTCATCCTGCTCATCAACAGGCTCCACCTGCACACCTGTATCATTATCAACATGCTCCACCTGTATGCGCATATGTTGCAGCTCATTTTCTGGAACATGATCTGAGGGCAAACTGTTAGTAAACATCACAGATTCATTGAATACAACACTCCTGCTCATAAAAGTCTTTCCTGTTTTAGGATTCCACAATTTATAACCTTTGATTCCTGAACCATAACCAAGGAAAAGACACTTAACAACTCTAGGCTCCAATTTTCCATTATCAACATGAGCATAAGCAGTGCATCCAAAAACTTTCAACTGTGAATAATCAGCAGGCGTACCAGACCATACCTCAATGAGAGTTCTATGATTTAGTGGAATAGAAGGCGACCTGTTTATCAAGTAACAGGCAGTATTAGCAGTTTCAGCCCAAAAACGCTTGCTCATCCCTGCATTAGACAAGATGCAACGGGCCCTGAATATGATGGTCCTGTTCATACGTTCGGCCACACCATTCTGCTGTGGAGTATGTGGTATGGTGTGATGCCTAACAATGTCTTCCTGCTTGCAATAATCATTAAAGGCATGCGAACAAAATTCTCCACCATTATCAGTACGAAGCAATTTTACCTTCTTTTCAGTTTGTCTTTCTATCATTACTTTCCAGTTCTTAAAAGCAGCAAAAGTATCATCTTTATGTTTCAGAAAATAAGGCCAAACCCTTCTAGAGTAGTCATCAATAATTGTAAGCATATAACGAGCACCACCAAGTGAGGGCTTCTTAGAAGGACCCCATAAATCAGCATGAATATAATCAAGAGTGCCTTTAGTGGTGTGAACAGAAGTGTTGAAATGTACCCTTTTATGCTTCCCAAAAATGCAATGCTCACAAAACTTGATTTTACTCGAAGTGCAGCCATCCAGCAAATTTCTCTTCATCAGTTCTGCCATACCATGGTGACTCATATGTCCCAAACGCATGTGCCAAAGGTTAGTCTTACTAGGTTCATCATTAGTAATAGCAGCAACAGCGAAATCAGAACCAGGTAAAGTACACCCTCTAAGGACATATAATTTTGCAGAATTAAGGTCACCTTTCAAGCAGACAAGAGAACCTTTTGATACCTTTAGAACGCCATCTGAACCGGAATATTTGTAACCTTCTGCATCAAGCGTGCTCAATGAGATAAGATTTTTGGACATCCCTGGTATATACCTGACGTTTTTCAGCGTGCGTGTCATGCCATCATCAGTCTTGATCTGAACTGATCCAATCCCCACAATGTCACATGGGTTGTCATCTCTCATCCGCACAACATCCCCTTTTTGCACAGGCTTATATGAACTAAACCAATTTCTGTTAGTGCATATATGAAATGAACATGCGGAATCAAGAATCCATTCATCATGACCAGCAACACAACCAGCAAATACTACCAGACAATCTCTGGAATCATCATCAGAAGCAGCAGCAGCAACAGAGACCTTACCAGCCGACTTGTTTTTTCTCTTCTCCTTATTTTGTACTTTTCTGCAATCCTGGACATTATGATTTGTCAGCTTGCAATAAACACAAAACTTTTTATTACCCGACGGCTTGGACTTTGAACGGCCTCTCCTTTCGTAGCTCTTTTCATTTGAGTGCCTGTTTTCCGTTCTGCCTCTTACATGCAAAGCTTCGCCCTTTGAGGACGACGTTCCTTCATTCTGCACCATGACTTTCATCTTCTCCCTAGACTGGAGAGCCTCATAAACTTCCTTTAGGGTTAGTTCATCACGGATCAAAAGTATGGTGTTACGAAAATTTGCATACGAATTTGGCAAAGAACATAACAGTAAAAGACCTAAGTCCTCATCATCATACTTCACCTCCATCGACACTAGGTCGGCCATGATCTTCTTGAATTTAGCGATGTGGGTCATCACTAAATCCTCCTCCTTCATCTTCAGAGTGAACAACTTCATCTTCATCTGCATCTTACTGGTTATTTCCTTGACATACAGATCGATTCCAGTTTCAGCCATAGTTCTGCAGCAGTTTTCTCTTGCAAACACTCCTGCAAAAATATCATTATGAAGATGTAACTGAATTAGGGCGAGCGCCTTTTGATCCTTGCGGATCTCCTCCGGAGTCCACTCGGCCTTCCTCTTGCCGAAGTTATCCAGCGCCTCATCATAGTCATGAGTCTGCGCCAGAATCCCCCGCGTCTTGACTTGCCATAGCGAGAACCGCGTGTCATAGTTCAACAGCGGAAGATCGAACTTCATCGACGTCGACATGAACCCTAACAACAACCGTAGCTCCGGTACCACTTGTTACGAACGACGTATAGGAATATGAAGTAAACAAAATTCAATCACAGAGAAAACACACGATTTACGTGGAAAACCCTTTCAATGTGAAAGGGAAAAACCATGGGCACCAGCCGGCAACAATCTCACTATCTCAAGAGTTTTGGGTTATACGCCTATGGCGGCTTATAAGAGAATCAAGTCTCCACGAAACCCTAGCAAGTCTCCGGCGACGCGCCTCCGCTTCGCTCCATCAGAAGCCCGGCCAATATCCTGAAGTGAATTTGGAACAACTCCAACAGTCCCTAGGCGATTGGGCGAGCTCGTCCCCATCGGCGACACGCACGGGAGCACGGGGAGAGCACAGAGGGTGGTGGCTGGCACGGGGGAGCTTCTTGGATGTCATTGGAGCATGCACGAGACGAAGGAAGATGAAAGTACAAGGGCATACTGTATGCGGCTGTCACCCTGTAACTGGGCCCAAATCAGCATCATATGTAGACCATGGTGTATTTGAAAAAGTGACAAAATTATAATGGCATATTTCATAATAGCTGAATTGTAATGGTGTTTTCCAAAACCATAAAAGTTACAATGGCACCATTCAAATTAACCCATAAATAAAGTCTGATTTTTCAAGCGGACCACCGAAAACGGTCTCCTTCAGTCAAAACACACCCACCTTCCTTGTCCAACAACATAGAATTCAACTTCAACATTTGGTCCATACATGCTGCACATCTTCCCTCCAGTCAAAACACAACAGCCTTTTTGTCCAACAAGATAGTATTCGACTTCAACATTTGGTTGATACATGCTACCGATCTTCCCTCCAGTCGAAACACACCCGCATCTAGGGTTCAACAACAACATAGAATTCGACTTCAACATTTGGTCCATACATGCTGCAGATCTTCTTACATATCTCCTTGCTTTCTAGAGGAGCTTGGAATTTACTCTTGTCATAGTCAATAACCAAATGTTTTAGACTTGTGGCATTGCATTTTGGTAACAGCTCCATCAAATTCCAATTCTTCATGAAAGCTTGTACAGGAACTGATTTTTACCTCTTCGAATGAGCTGAGAGCAATGTCATCAACCCTGCAACTCTCTGCCAAGCGACAAGAGCAAGATAGCGGGCAAGAATACTGCTCAATATAAGAAAAAAAATATTTGTATTAGTTGCAGGGTTTGGGTCCATGAACATTAACGTATATCTAAAATGATTGGGCATGTTATACTACCACAAGCAAGTTAAACAACCTTGTAGTTGAAAACTTTTTCATTTAAATTAATTTACTGCTTCAAAATATGATTTGAAAATTGGCTTTATCGAGTGTAAAAAAACACTCGGCAAAAAGCTCTTTGTCGAGTGCCAGAAAAAAGTACTCGGTAAAGAAATTCTTTGCTGAGTGCAAAAAAAAACACTCGGCAAAGATGGCAAAGAAAATCTTTGCCGAGTGTTTTTATTTGACACTCGGCAAAGAAGCTCTTTACCGAGTGCCAAAAAAAACACTCGGCAAAGTACGAGACACTCGGTAAAGATTGGTTTTCCCATAGTGATACTAGTTGTATGGGTTTCAGGTAGTGCTAATGAACTAAATACACAATTTTCGCATGTTATTTAAGTTGGTTTTTAATCATGAATAGATGAATAGATAGATACCCACCACCATTTTAGCGATAGGTTAATGTTACACAGAAGAACAAATATTATCGTAACCTCAGTTACAGTGCCACACCTCAAGGAAAAAAAAGCAGATTAGGAAACTATCCATTATTCTCACGTAAGTAAAGATCAAACCATTTAACAACAAATTAAGAAGAATCTTATGTAAAGGACAGAATATTAAGATTACCTGTGAGTCATCATAAAGATAATGCAATCGGACGGAAAACTTCTTTGTACTACTGCAATTCCTCAAGAGTTGCAACATGCTTGGTGCCAGACCATGGCGCATCTCCTTGAAAGATATGTTCAAGGTCTTACATTTAGGCAGCTTCCTTGTCATAACTCATGAGTAGAAACAGAATAAAATAAATTACTGGATCATAAGTAATTTGATTGGTTTTTTTGAGGATATGTACTAGATCTTCCATCCCATGATGTCTAGCAGCTGAAGGCTACGGCTGACATTATCAAACTGGTGACTGTCATTGGCATAGTGCCCTGTCCAAACCAACTCTGAAAGCTTGGGTATTGACAATGACAGACGAGCCTTATTAGAGGCGTAAGATACACAGCGAGCGCAGCGTGTCACAGCAAATGGAGACGTCCGAGGCATGGAGTCTGAGCATGATGGTCTTCGTCCTGCCGCACGCGGGAAGCTCGAGCTCCTGCACGGCGACGGACTGACGGAGAGCGAGGATGACACCCGCGTAGGGACGAGGAGGATGAGCGCGCTCCGCCGCGAAACGCAGCCACGGCGCGGCGCGCCCGCTCGTGATGGCGTCAGCTTCGCTCACGGCACCCAGGCCGATGACGAGGCGCTCGACCATGGGCGCGGCGAGGGCGGCGTCGATGGTGTCGACGAACGAGGCCGAATCGATCTGGACTCTACAGTACGTGTGGGCAACTGGGCAAGGCAACCATTTGCTGCGTGTGTGGTCCGTGGCCCCTGGACTTCGGTTAGAGCCAATTTTGGGCTTTCTTTTTTTGATGAAGTCTGGAAATTTTTGAAGCCTAATATGTTAAGGTAAAGACTTTGTTTCGAGCGACCATGATTTTGTTCAACCACACGCACCCATCGATCTATCATCTGCGCATGCGCAAGATTAAAAGGTGTGGAACCCATTGCTCTGTGATGGGCCCACTATTTTTATTCCTCTCTTCTACCTTTCGTTGCTATCCATTTCTCCTCTCTTTCTTTCTCTCTCGCTCCCGCAAGCCACTATCCCAAATTCCATGGCGATTGGTACAGGCGACTCAGGGGCGACCCCGCCATCGGCAAAGGGGCTTCCTCCACGTCGTTCGGTCACCACCGCCGTTCCCTCGGCTAGTGGCCACCGCGGCCAGCTGCGGCGCTCCCCAAAAAGGCCTCCCATGCCTTCTTCCACCTCTCCTTCGCCCTCCTTCTCCTCCCCTCCCGTGACCGTTGCTCGGGATCAAGGTTGGCCGGCGGCAGGCCCTTGGCGGCCAGATCCGGCGACCCCCACCCCGAATCCCGCGAAGTCGCGGGCTGCTTGGGCGAGATGGCCGGCTTCCGCGTGGGTTGGCGCCGACAAACGACTGTGGCGGTCAGTGAAGCAGCCTCCTGCATCACTGAGGTGAGAGAAGCCTGCCGCCGCGCAACCGCCCCACATGGCCACCGCGCTCGGTGGGGGGCCCCACCCCACCGCCGACGCCATGGAGATCGACCCGCCTCGCGCCTCCGCCAACGAGAAGGTGAGTGCGCGCTTCCATTTCATCTTCGCGCTCGCTTGGGCTGGGAAGGGAACTCCGCGATCTGCTAGTATACCGTTAAATAAACAAGACCATATTTTATTTGTTTATATGTCAATCTTCCACAAGCACTCTATCCCGATTAGTGCGTAGGGATTGCTGGTGCTGGTGGTGAGCGGTGCTCATCCATGACCATCATCCAATAGAATCTAAACAAGATGGAAAGCTGAATCAACTCTATTTTCAGAAGCATAGCCCAGAAATTTTGCCAGTTTTGCCTTCCAACATGGTGTTGATCTACTCCAGATGCTCACCATATTGTTGTTTTCAGAGTCTGTTTATTTTCAGTCTCGTTAGTACTTTCAATTTAGTCAGTCAAGATTAGCCAGTTTCAGTTTCGTCAGTTTAGATATTAGCTTGTTGTACGTAAGTGGCCATTCTATTTGCGGACGCTAGCAGACGTTAGCGGGCTTGTCCGCCGGTCCCACTGGTTGTTCGCGGCAATAGCTTTGCGGCTGGCGGACTTTGGCATAGCCCGCTTAATAGCTTGGTGGTTAGCTTAGTGGCCTGTGGACGGTCCACAACCCGCCCCGCCTGCAATTTGACTTGGTGCTGCTTCGTTCCAATGGCTTGCGTCCTTTTTTTCTTGTTGCGGATTTGGATGTAGAAGATGGTGTCTGGTTGGAGACCGTTAGAGCTGCGGTAGCTTTGCTTTTTCTAGGGACGGAACCTGCTGCTCAATATTGTCTCCTCTCCGGGCAACTTTGCGTGCGCGCCCATTCTTGTGTTGCTTTTGGATCGTGTCTAAAGCCGGGTGGAATGTGTTCTACAAGTTGTCTTGTAGCTGCAGTTTCAGTTACGGGATTTGATGTTTGACTTTAGTTGGGGTTCATGTAAAGTGGCAGTTGGTGTACCTTCAATAGCATCATCGCGGCGTTGCGGTGGGCGGATGGGTGGCGAGCGGCCTCAAGGGCATTGCGGCCAATGACCACCTCGCCGCGTCGCTGGGGCCGGCGTTCGTTGGGTGCAGCGTCCGACAGCTATGGGCTACCCCGTCGTCCCCCTCGTTTCCACTCCGCGTAGCAGGTGCACGGGGATGCATGGGCTCAAGCAGGTCGTCGCCGTTTCAGGACAAGGGGCACAGGCGTCCGCTGCCCAAGTTCGGGGAGTGGGACGTGAAGAACCTGACCACGTCCGAGGGCTTCATCGTCATATTCCACAAAGCCCGCGATGGCAAGAAGACCACCACCGGCCCCGGGAAACGTGCGCCTAACGAATACTTGCTTTTTAGAATACATAAATTGTCTATTTAGAAATATATTATTGCCTAATAAATTATATTTAAATTGCCAAAAAATACAATCTCCTTTGTCCGTCTGGTTGGGTTAAGCTCGAGGAGATGTGCACATTTCTATATCATTTTGCAATCTATATTTTGAGTAAAAAGAGATGTGTCTTGGAGCCCTGCAACCATCTAGATTTTTGGAAATCATGCTGCTGCTTCGACTACAACTGAAATTTCAGTCTAATACATTTTTGAGTTCTGCTCTGGTTTAACAGAAGTTGTAGCCATATTTTTTTTCTGTTGGACACATAATTACTACCAGTTTCGTGATAACTTGTCTGCCTAATAATATTAAATTGCTTAACTTTTTGATATTAAACTGCTTAAGAAATGATATTAAATTTCTTAACTAATGATAATAGATTACTAAAACAAAATTATCTAGATTAATCCCCTCATTTGAAATACAGTTATACTCATCTAGTACATCAGCAGGCAAAGGCTCCCCAAACAATATGTAATTAAAGGTGCCATGGATTCGGGATGATCTTTTCACCAACATAATTACACATGGTTTCAGTCCTGCTATTCTAGTTGGAAATATGAAGCCTCCGACTCAAATACTGAGGGTTTTCCTTACATAGACGATACTAAGAGCTCTGTGGTAACATTTGAATTGTTTTGTTTTACAGGCGTGTCGCCGATTGACGACATCTCGATGGATGTTTTCACTATAGGATTTTGGCACAAAACCGAATGGTACGTAGAACACTGCATGAATGAAAAATTACTAACAACATGAATTATCTTTTTTGGTGATTGTGGCCCATTTTTGCATATATATTTTTTATGCATGTGTCAGTAGTATTATGGATACTCTACGAAATTTACTATTGAGCTGCCATCAATGGCAGAGGCTGTCAGCAAATGCCATTTTTAGCTCTAGTAACAGTAGTAGCTTCTTTTATAATTCATTAGGCAATAATATACTACTAAATTAGGCAAAATAATGTGTTTCTCAAAGCAGTAATATGGTTATAAATTAGCAAATTATAAATACTCTACTGAATCTGTCATTGAGCTAACATTAATGGTATGTGCTATCAACAATGATATTTTAAGGTCCAATCACAATAGTAGCTCTTTTATTGTAATTCATTAGGCATCTCAATTAAGCAATAGTACTACTATTTCAAACAATAATGTCTTCTGAATAGGCAATAAAAGATTTTTTTTAACATATGCATCTTTTTTATCTCAATCCATCAACAAATCTACGATAGATGTTATCTTTCTTTTTTTTAACATGCAGAATGCATGTACAAAAAAACATGATGCAAGCCGTGTACAGAGAAGATGCGGAAATGTGTCCTTTCTAGGGACTAGATGTATAGTGGTGTGTTCTATAAAATCGCAGATGCAAATATGTTTTTTTAGTTGTTCTTTTATCAACACATCATCCTTTTTTAACGTGAATGTATACATGTAATCTCTAGAAATATATGTTTGATCTGATTTGCCTTTTTCCTTGGTCTGATTTGCTTTTCTTGTTGGCCTGATTTGCTTTTTTCTTCTATAAATTGTGGTGGTTTTTCGTCTCAATTGCGCAAGTCGTTTACAGCAAGACAGCATGATTAACATCTTTCCAAAAAAGTAATATACTAATATAAGCAAGAGGGCGTAGAAAACTTTAATAGTAGAAGATATGGTACAGAGTGCGGAGGAAACTGTAATAGGGCAGCTGACTAGCGTTCGGTGGAGGCAACATTTACCGTAAAAGGAAAAAACTGAATTGGTGGAAATTTTATTTCCTTAATTAGACTGTGCGTGCAGAAGGTCAAAAGCATGGCCGGCCGTGCATTAGTTGCTTCCGTATATTAATTGTGATTTCTGCTAATACAAAAAATATTTTTGTTCTTGTCCTTTTATAGAAAAAAGATTGTAATTTGTTAATTATGATTTGTGCCAACGTAGACAACACATGCATGAGTATAGAAAGTATTGTAAATTGTTAATTGTCTTTGTACCAACACTAATCAATTTTTACAGATCGGACACTAGTTAACTGTACCTGCGGCAGGCTTCACAAGTACAAGCTGGATTCCCTAGTCAGTGAGATCGTGAGGAAGAATAACTCCTCCCTGATCAAACAGTTTACCCAACAATCTCTACAGTGTCCACTGCTACAAGCATTCTGGTATCTGTTTGTTTATCAACCTATTCATTTGAATTTTAATGCCATCGACAGCTCTGATAAGTTGCTTTCCAGGCCTTACAAACAAGAAGATCGTGTGGCAGTGTAGGCAGCTAGTGGTAGGGAGATTGTGGTGATCCTCTAAACAACTAAAACAAAGAAACAGAACAAGACACCACGTAACATATATAGATGGTGTTTGTTTATACACCTGTGGATATAGGCGTCAACTGAACCATACAACATATAGATGGTGTTTTTGTATGCATCCGTGGGCCTTTCTAATTGTGAGAATTTACTATTTGCATACATGTAAAGTATAATTGCATTATCGAAAGGTAATAGTTGCACTAACACAAAATGTGCAATTTTCTTGTGTCTGGTTTGAAATTTTCTGAGAATACATATGATGAATGATTCACATTTATGAAGAAGGTTTGAGTCTTTTCCCGGTTGAGTCCATATCTTGCTATGCATTTAATGATTATGACTAACCGGTGACGTTGAGTTGTGGTGTGTTACCGGGTTGGTGTGCGTGTGCAAACATGTGTCTCTTGGTTGTGTTGATGTGAAGGTGTGGAGCTCAGAGACAGTGGTCGATGGTGAGGTGAAGGTCAAGTAGAGACGTGTCGTGCCGACGGACCGGGAGCGGTGAAGGATGGGCGTGCCGCGCGGCGGACGTGTCATGCTAATGGACCCGGAGCGGTGAAGGGCGAACATGAGGCTTGGACCGACGGACCAGGAGGCCGAAGGACCAGCTGTGGTAGCTGGCACTTGGCATCGGCGAGCGAGAGCACAAGGGCATGTGCGATGCATCGGCCGAGTCGGGAGGAACATGATGGTGTCGTGGCACTTGGCGGGAGGTCGGACACGGGCTTGCGTGCGGCGCAAGTGCTGTCAGCCGAGTCAAGAAGGAAGGCGAAGGCATTGTGTCCGGCGTGGAGGCTGGACATGCATCGGCATCAGTGTCGGTGGTCGGGGTGTGCGAACCACATCCCGTCTTTGGTGCGGGTTCGGTAGTTGAGCCTCAGAAAGCTACCGTCGACGGTTTCCGAGTTTTGACCTCAAAACTCGGGGTGGCGGGTTTCCGAGTTTGGACTTCAAAACTCGGAGTAGACGGTTTCCAGGTTTAGGCCTCAAAACCTGGGCTGGCGGGTTTACCGGTTTGGGCCTCAAAACCGGGCGAAGGTTCCTATGAGGAACGGTCGACGCGTGGCGGCACCGAGAGGCTTGCGTTGCGGTGAAGCTATTGGTGAGGAGGCGCGGCGGTCGACATGACGACACGTGGCGGCATCCTAGAGCTTGCGTTGAGGCGAAGCGAAGGATGAGAAGGCGTGTGGCCGTCGGATGGAAACTGTCACAGTTGGATGGCTTTACCCCTACGGGGTATTTGGGGTTAGTGCTTCATGTTAGGGTGTTTGTGTCTTTTGGAAGTGCGCCTATATATATGTGAAGGGGCTGTGTTGAACAGCCATCCTTGGAAGGCACCACTCATTTTGTTGTTGTGAGAGGAGGTTAGGGTCAGGAAGAGAGGAGTGGCTCTTGTTCTTGAGCTTTTCGCCATCCGCGCTTTGTTGTTGCGAGGAGTGGCTTGTAACCCCACACTGAGTGCTACACAATCCATCTTCTAGTTGAAATCCAAGGATTATTTTCGTGCTCTTCTTTGTTGGCTGAAAATTGGATTGAGTTCGCGTTTTGTTCTTCGCGTTCCTCTCTTTTCCCCCTTCGGTGATTTCACGATTTCTTTTGATTCGAGGGATGTTTTGCGATTCCGTTTGAGCCATCTTGTGCTAGGACATGAGAGGTATATTTCCACCAAAGGATTTGTCCAGAAATCTCACGAGCATATAGATCAGGTGGATTTCGTTTTGGATCACGTTCTTGCTCCTTTGCCCTGAAATTCTTAGATTCAGATTTGGAGTTAGGTTCGAGCCATGATCTCCTAGGAGTAGCTCACTAACATCCTTGTGACCCCTCACACGAAGTCTAAGCCTTAGAGCTTCTGATTCGGAGGAGATCGGGTTGAATCGGCGGAAGAACAACACAGTTTCGGGGGCATCGGACGCTTGTGTTCTTGACATCGGACGCTGGCCCGAGTAGCATCGGACGCGTCGTTGTCACGTGTCAGTTTCTGTGTTTTTGAAGGGGCATCAGACGCTGGTCGTGCAGTGAGGCTCCAGAAACCCTCATTTTGCATCGGACGCGTCAGGTCTCTGGGCATCGGACGCTACTGTTCACATCGGACGCGCCGGCCCTACGTCGGACGCTGGCATCGGACGCTGAGCTTTTACTGTAGCAGCGTCCGATGGATACATAGTAAGGTTCTATGAAAGTACTGTTCACATCAGACGCGTCCGACGTGAACACATCGAACGCTCCTCAGCGTCCGATGCAGCTGGTTCTGCGCTGTTTTGTCCGTAGCTCGACCGTTTGGTTTTGGATTTGAGTTCCGGCTTTTGCGTTGGATTTTTGGCTTACGTGCTCTATAGAAATCGGGCTTCACGCTTTGCGAAATAGCGTGAATGCCCCTCGCGTTGCTCGGGGGAGGTTGAGGTTACCCAAAGTCCATCCTATCACTAGTTGACCTATGTGAACTTGGGTGAGGAAGCTTTTGTTGTGTCCCGCTGTTTTCCTAGGGAATATCCACCCATTCTCTTGAGTCATGGACATCACGTGTTTCGGCTTTGCTCTTGGGGTTGATTTTCTGGGACAGAGGCCTAAACATTTCGAAAGAAATTTTACGGCTCTCATTCACCCCCGCTCTGGTCACCATTTTTTGTCCTTCAATTAGTATCAGAGCCAGTTAAGGATCTCTCTACCTTAACCGGTTCAGGATCCGCGAAGGCGACCTTTTTAGAGTGGTTTTGCTTCCAACAGTATTTGTCGAGGTGTTGAGCTTTTGTTTGGCTAACACTAACGGTGCTTTTGGAAATGGCACCAAGTAATTCCTTCAGTGTGTCTTTGTCCTTAGGTTTGAATGATGGACATGCGATCGAGGATGACAGTTTGGAAAGGAGGAGGAGTGCAGTTGATGAGAGGGATCGTGAGATGAATGATTTGTTGAACCTTTTACGTGATGGTGAGCTTTCACCAGAGGATCTTCTACGTCAACTTGGCAAGGCCAAGAAAGGTACATTTGCTTGTGGTCTTGTGATCTTGCACAACCTATATGAGGATTGCTCTAGTAATGATGAGCTTTGTGATACCTTGCGTAGAAAGGTTGAGAAGTTGAAATGCTCCATTGCTAGGTTGAAGTCTAGTACCTCTTTGCCTTGCACCTCCTGTGTTGACTTGGTTAGGAAGAATGACGAGCTATGCTTTTCTCTTGATGGCTTAAGATCTGAAAATGAAATGTTGAAATCCAATACTTCCGAACCATGTCTAGGTTGCATTGACTTGAGCAAGGATCTTGATTGTGCTAAAACTGAAATAGCCTTGCTAAAGTCAAATGCTTTGTTACCATGTGTTTCTTGTGAGTCTTTACATGCTGAAATTAATAAATTAAAATTGACTCAGACCACATGTGTAGATGAACTTGACCATGCTAGGGCTGAAATTATTGAAACAAACTCTAGGCCTTGTAGCTCATGCTCTTTGAATAAAAATGCTTATCTTGCTTCTTGTGCTACTCATGATTCCTTGCTTGATGTAAATGGTGATGTTTCTTCCACCGATTTCATTTGCACATGATGCATTGATTTAGAAAAAGAAGTTTTGGCTTTGAAACAAATGCGCGATGATATGAGCACCAAGTTGGTTGAGCATAATGATATGAGTGCCAACCTTGAGAAAGAAATTGGACTCTTGCGTACCACATATGTCGAGTGCATTAGAAAGGAATGGACAGTCTGAAAAATGCTCCTTGTGGTACTTGTGATCGCCTCATGTTTGAGAATGAGGTTTTAGCCAAAAGATGCAAGAGTCTTAGTGCTAAGTCTTTTGAGTCACGCACTTCTTGCAACTCCGATGTTGAAATTTCTAAGTTTGCATCTTTGCAACCGAAGTTGAGTTCTTGTGTTGCGTGTGAGTCTTTTGACGTTAGCACTTGTGCCAAGGTTTCAGATAGCTCTCTCATAGCTACTCCTAACCTTGTTGTTTCTTCGAGTGATGTCCAAGGGACTTCTCTTGACAAGGGTGCTTCTCGCATTTTTGGAACTCGTGTTCCCAATCCGATATTCCATTGCACTTTTTGCAAGAAGGATGGACATTCATTCGATTTTTGCTTTTGCCGTGTCAAACACGAGTGGCGTATTCGAGCTAAGGCTTTTAGGAAGCCGTGTAGCCTTTCCCGTGGCACGTGTGCTCCTAGTGATGGCACCAAGTTGAATGTTGATGCTTCTTATTCTAAGTCCCAAGGGACTTCTCACTTATCGAAGAACGGTGTGCTTTCCGAGAGGACTTTGTACCATTGCTCTTTTTGTGAGAAAGATGGGCATCAAGAAAGTTTTTGCTATCGGCGTGCCAAACGTTTGCGCCAAGCTCGCTCTTCTAGGAAATTGGTGGTTCATGGCCTTTCTCATGGCATGAACACTTGTGCTCCTAGTAAGAAGCCCCTCTTTGTTGATGGGTTTTATGACTCCTTTTCTAGTGGGTTAGGTCATGGTCATGGACGTGCTTCTAGTTCTTCTTGTGTTGGTCCACCTCATGCTTCTCATGGTGCTTGTATTGGTTCTTCTCAAAAAAACCTTAGGAGATGTTTGTCTCTTTGCCCGTGGTACGACTCATTCTTCTCCTCGAGTTGTCCTTTTGAGGAATGTTTCCAGGGAAGCTTCAAAATTGCATTTGAACCAACTTTTGCATCATGCTAACCCACTATAAGTTGAGTGTTCCTTTGAGATGTGTGACCAAGTCTTGGATTCCCAAGTACATGCTTGCTAACCCTTCAGGATCCAAGGCTCGGGTTACTTTGTCCTCTTGTGTGTAGATATGAGGACGTGGGGTGGAGAACATGCGCCTGATGGAACTTGGTCTTTTAGATGTGATCAAGTTTTTGATGGTTCTCTACATCCTGTTTAGAATTGCCTCCAAAGAGGCTTTTGCAGTTTGGTGAGCTTTCTTATACACTCATACCTTGTACATCCATGTTCTATTTCTTGTGGTATGAGATGAACTTTCATGTGCTCACTTGTATAGTTTCTTGCATACAAATTTTCTTTTGTATCATGTTTTGTTTTAGTCTAACATGTGCTATCTTGTACATCATGTCATGCTAGCTTTGTGTACAGCTTTGGTGGTTAATCCACTTTTTATGCTAGTTTGTGATCCTCATGAACATTATGTCATGTTTTACCATGAGCTTGATTTGTAGTGATATGATGTTCATTAGGTGTCACTTTTTAGGTGCTAGTTTTGATTAGCTACATGTATCCTGTTGATATGTTTAGTTCGAGCACTAGCCTTTCCATAATTTTATCATGTTACATGCATCTGGATCTATTGCTATCATAATCTTGCATCGTAGCACGTGTTAGGGTTTAGGCTGTGTTTTGGTTGATCATGTCTCTAGGCTGCATTTTGCTATATAGTGCTTTATCCTATTGCATGGTAGTCTTGACTAGTTTGAGTTCGGATCTCCTAGCGATATCTTTCATAGGTAGGCCTCTTTTTGTTGAGAGTTAACCTTATGCTTTTATGTGACTAACCATTTTGTGGAGACCTTGAGGTCACACTGGACAAGACAATGCCTTGTGTTTCTTCTGCCTTTGAGCTTGCAGGAGAACATGAGCTTGGAGAGGGCATTTCGACTCACGGACCTGATCCCACTTCTTCCACGACTTGGGGTTCCGTTCAAGCAGCTCTCCAGCGAGCACTAGCTGCACCTGTGGGAGCGATCGCATCAGGCGAGGGGGAGATGACTTCGGCGAGGCAGACACCTCGGAGATTTCAGTAGATTCAGGCGTCCCCTCGGATATCACACCAGCAGACGGTCAAGCACTTCATGAGGTACCTCTGACATACTTCTGAGATCGGGTTTTGGTACTCTTCTTCGACCTCTTTCTGTTGTGTGGACTTTCCAATGTGGATTTTGCTGGCTGTTCGCTTGAGCATTTCTTGGCTCTTCTCTTGTGAGTTTGGTGTGTGTTTCCCTTTTAGTTAGGGAAGCATTGTGCTTGTTGTATCTTAGTTTGACTTCTGCGATACCCCTTTTGTTTTGGGTCTTCTTTTTAGGCTAGTTTTTGTTTCGATTCTTATCGACTAGCTTTAGCATGCATTTCATCATGTATTTAGTGCATTTTAGAGCTTCATGTATATAGTAATGAGATGATACTTTGCTCTTTTTGGTATGCTTTGTTTATTCATGATGATGCTTGTAGCTTAGGCTCTTTTTATCACTTGATACATGTTATGAGCTAAGCTATTTTTGCAAATGGTGAACTTGATTAATCAACTATGAAACATTTAATTTGTTCACCATTGAGAGTGGAAACTATGTCACACCCCCAATTTTAAGAACAAAATTGGAGCACAATCTATGTATGTCAGGATCAATTTTCATACATATATCGACATCATAGTAAATATCAAAAAAATGCTTTATTAATAATATCGAACTTTATTACATAAATGACCCTCGGGTCTGAAAGAAAAGTACAGACTCTCGTGACAACTGATTCTAATGAAGACTCTGATGAAGACACGGAAATCTGGACTCCAACTCCACAGGAAGGTCGACTAGGGGTAGCGCCATCCTAGTACAGGTCGTCAGGGTCGTAGCCACCGTCCTCTGGATACTCCGGCTCCTCGTAGGTGTAGTCTCCAGCGTCTGGGTGGGGTAGCAGGGGGGACAAAGAGGAAGGGTGAGTACATCAAAATGTACTCCGCAATTGTAGAAAATATATGCTTATGAGGCTATAAACAAAGGTAGGCTGACACAGTTTGACTCATGCGCCTAAAGCGACACATCCTATTCATCCTATTAGTCCTATGCACCTATTTACTAAGTTATAGACACAGATTTTGTAGAAAAGTAGAACACTCGGAATCCACCGAGCAAACCGCACTTGGAATCCACCAAGCAACCACACTTGGAGTCCACCAAGCACAACCCACACCTAAAGTCCATCAGGCAAACCACACCTGAAGTCCATCAGGCCACCCACAAGGCCAACTCGAAAAGTCCCCCTATATGTATTAGTTCCATATGTCATGACATAGAAAGCTACCTTCCGTAATAACACCAGGTCTGCGCCCGAGCCTGGGAATCACTCCCGTACCAAGCAGTAACCCGCGTAGAAGAAGCCTGGGTACCCATGTCATATGGGACTAATGTCCATATAAGGCTTCCTAACGAACCAGGCCTAAACCCACCAACTAATGTCAAAGAAGTCCAAGCCGCTCGTGACCGTGAGCACGACTGATATATCAGTTTTACACTCTGCAGAGGTTGCACATCGTTACCCATGAGTCATGCGTTCCCCGTCATGCTAAACACTGCCAAGGTGCATAGCGGGGTCGCACTACAAGGCCGTTACAAAACTCCCTCCAAGCCCGTTTTACACGTTCACTAAGGTTTCACCGCTAACAGTGGATATACACACCACTGCTGAAGCCCCCTCTTGTGCCACAAATCCGACCCTGTGTAAACCCTCAACTTGGAGGCAATTAATTACTTAGCCAGGTCCAGCCCATCCAGACCTCATGGTTGTGCTGTTAAGCCGGGTTACATGCTCTGAGAACCGGGTCCTAGAGATCTAGGCATGATAAATCTAGCACAAGCCCCGAACCAAAAACCAAATAAGAGCTGCCAAATCCATGGCACAAAACCACCAGTACGGTCCATCCTGCCGGATTTTCCTAACAACCATGTTACTACAAAAAATTTACCATGTCCACATTGTTTCATAGTTCATTAATCAGGATTATTTACAATTGACCACCATCCCATCCCGACATGACTGTAGGGCTAAGCATGACTTCTACCCGAACAACCCAAACCAGGCGACAAGGATAATATAAAAAAATCTAGTAAACCCTAACATGGGATTCAAATTAATGACAAGCATGCAACTACAGGATCTAACTACTCTAATACCAAAAAGTAAAATAAAGTATAGGTGCAAGATGTTCAAGAACACTTGCCTGCGGGCTGGGTCGAATCTGTAGGATCGCAGGAATAGACGGGAGCGTCCTCGAACTCCGCACTCTCTGGCCCAATCAACATACATGGCACATGCAAAGCAAAATAAATAACAGAACACCAAACGGTAATAAAACAGAAAGTAAATAGATCTAACGCATAGAGCTCGACGAGAGGAATCTAACGCGACTTGAATGGGTCAAATCGGAGTTAAAACGCAAAAGTTATGAGCATTTGAATATGAGTGGCAAAACTGTAAATAGATTGAACTCAATTTTGCAATTTAAATAATTTGAAAACTGAAATTCGAAGGCACCAGGACCCGGCCTCAATTCCTTGAGAAAACAAGGGCTAAACTGCAAGGGAGCAGAGACTCAGAAAACAGTGTTGGGAGACCGCGGGTTGGTTTCGGGAAAATTCGGGGGTGTTACTGCAAAAGTATCTGGGCGCTGACGCGGTGGCCTCGCTGCCGACACGCGGCCGTCTATGGTTGGCGCGGTCCATCCACTGTACTGTGGACGCGGAAGAGGCGATGCGGTGAACTGGGTTCATGGTGCGGTGCGGTGCGGTGGGCGGTGGACTGCGCCTCGTTTCCACAGAAATCCAGGGGCTTGATTGTAAGATACCTGAGACTCAGTGAATAGTGCTCATAGGATGGCGGGTTGGTTTCAAAGATTCTCGGGGTCTCTTTTCCAAAACATGACACGCGTGGCGGCTCTGGCTGGCGTGGCGCTGAGTGGCGCTGACGGGGTGTCAACGTCGCATCACAGGGTAGGATCGGTGTGCCACCCATGCTCGTGGTTTGGGTGAGCTGGCGATCATGGACCCAGTCCACGGTGCAGTGGGCGCGGTGCATACCCCTTCGGGGTAAGAGATCTAATCTACGCCGTAGATGAATGATCTAGCGGTCCAGATCGAAAGAGAAAACTTGGTGGCTGCCGGCGGAGGAAAAACACGGCGGCGCCATCTCCTAACGCGGCGGCACCATGACCGCAAGCTCGAAAAGTGCCCTAGGGTATGGTAGCGACTGCGGTAAACAAGGGAATATGGAGGGGAGCTCACCACGGGCTCGATGGCGGGGTCGTTGTCGCCGGTGCGGGCTCGGGCAGGGGGGTTCGACGGGGCGAGTGGGAGTTGCTTCGGTGTGGTCGGGTGGTGCGCTCCGGCTCGGGTTCTCGCCGAAGAAGGACCTCTGGGTCGCGGCGCTGTCCCGTGAATCGGTCGGGGCGGAGGAGAGGCAATGATAGACGCTTCGGGGAAGACGATGAGCTCGAGCCTTGCTCGGGTGGCCGGCAATGGTGGCGGCGGCGTCCTCTGCGGCTGCGAAGATGAGAAAAGGTGGTGTCTCGATGTGTGGGGAGGAAACACGAGCGGAGAAACTCGGGATGTGCTTAAGTAGACAGAGGGAGGGATCGGCGGCGCGAGCTCGCGTTGCGGCTCGCTCGGGGTTCGGAGGTGTGCGCTGCAGCGTGAAGGGCGGAGGGGGAAGTTGGAGACGACGGCTGACGGGTGGGTCCTAGGCGTCAGTGACGGTGGAAGTGGGCTCCGGGCGTCAGCGGAAGAGCGAGGTGGGTGCACTGCGTGAAGGTGTTGGGCCTGCGCCTTGCTTCGGCCCACGCGGGAGGGGGGGAGAAGAGTCAGGCCGGGGAGGGGAAAGGAGGGCTCGGCCCGGGAAAAAGAAAGGGGAGCGGGCCGGCGTCGGATTCGGGCTCGGCCCAGAGGAAAAATGGAGGGAGAGGAGAGAGAGGTGTGCGTACTGCTGGCGCTGGGCTGGAGCGGAGGGTGGGAGGCGGCCCAAAGGAGATGGGCCCGGCGGGGAGGTTGGTCTGAAAGGACGGAGAAGAGAGGGTTTGGTCCTTTTCTTTTTTTTAAGCTTTGCAATTTCTTTCCAAAACCAAATTCAAATCAGTTTTGAAATCAAACAACTTTTGAAAACTTTTTAGGAATATTTTTCCTAGGTTTTGAAAATAAAATTTTGAGTTTGAATTCAGAAAACTTTTATAAATTCTTTTATTTGGTTTCTAAATAGAATAAAACCGATTGGCCCTAAACGGGTTTAATAAATTTATTTTCCACGCAATAAAATATGCAAGGGCATGAATGCAACATGACACACTTGAATAAAATTTATTTTCCTCCTCTAATAAATTAGCCAACCTATATAGTTTCTAATTAATTTAATTCAAGTGGGGAAAATTTAAATCAGGCTGTTACAAACCTACCCCCTTAGAAGAATCTCGTCCTCGAGATTAGGAAGAGTCGGTAAAGAGGTGAGGAAAATCTGCCCGAAGATCATCTTCCTTCTCCCAGGTTGCTTCTTCTTCGGAGTAATGTTTCCATTGCACCTTGCAGATTTTGATCCTGTTGTTGCGAGTGCCTCGCTCCATCGTGTCCAGAATCTTGATCGGCTCAGAGAATGTCAGATCATGTCTCACATCAAGCTCCTCAAGTGGCAACTGCTCCTCTGGAACTCGCAAGCATCTCTTCAGCTAGGATACATGGAACACATCATGAATACCTGCCAGCTGTGTAGGCAACTCCAGCTGATAAGCAACTGCGCCTTTCTTGTTAATCACCTTGAAAGGGCCAATGAATCTCGAAGATAGCTTTCCTTTGACATTAAACCTCTGAAGACCTCTGAAGGGTGACACCTTCAGATAGACATAGTCCCCAATCTGAAATTCCAGCTCTCGTCATCTGACATCTGCATAACTCTTCTGTCTAGACTGAGCTGTCATCAGGTTGCTTCTGATCTGCCTGACCTGTTCTTCAGCTTCCTCTATAGACTCAGGGCCAAAGACTTTTCTTTCTCCAACCTAGTTCTAGAATAAAGGAGTTCTGCACTTCCTGCCATACAATGCCTCAAATGGTGACATCTTCAGGCTGGCCTGATAGCTGTTGTTATATGAGAACTCTGCATATGGCAGACTCACATCCCAACTCTAGCTGTTCTGGAGTGCACTAGCTCTCAACATGTCCTCCAGAATCTGATTCACCCTTTCTGTCTGACCATCATTCTGAGGGTGATAAGCTGAACTGAAACTGAGGCAAGTGTCCATAGACTCATGCAACCGCTGCCAGAATCTGGATGTAAACTGTGTGCCTCTATCAGATACTATGATCTTTGGCACTCCATGCAAGCACACAATGCAAGAAATGTACAGCTCTGCCAGCTTCGGACCCTGATATGTCTCCTTGACCGGGATGAAATGAGCAACCTTGGTCAACCGATCAACTATGTCCCAGATAGAGTCATATCCAGACTGTGTCCTGGGCAAACCAGTGATGAAATCCATGCTAATTTCTTCCCATTTCCACTTTGGGATCTGCAAAGGCTGTAGCAAACCAGTGGGTCTCTGATGTTGGGCCTTAACCCGCTGACATGTGTCACACAAAGCCACATACTCTGCTACTTCCCTCTTCATACCATACCACCAGTAATACTGCTTCAGATCCTGGTACATCTTGGTACTGCCTGGATGAAGAGAGTAGGCTAAATCATGAGCTTCCCTCAGAATCAACTCCTTAATAGCCTTCACATCTGGAACACATATCTTGCCCCTGAACCATAAGACACCATGATGATCCTCTGTGAATCCCGGGGCTTTGTCATCCTTGATCAACTGCCTCATCTCCAGAAGATACTCATCAGTGAGCTGCCCTGCTTGGATATCATGCTCCAAGGTCCAGTCAACCTCCAAGGCTATTGCATCAGTGTGGCCAAGAATACCCAAGTTGAGCTTCACAAACTCCTCATGCAACTCGGGCTGCTGCTCCTTGATCTCCAGCACATTGCAGTAGACCTTCCTGCTCAAGGCATCTGCTACAACATTCGCCTTGCCTGGATGATAGTTGATATTCAGATCATAATCTTTAATCAACTCTAGCCATCTCCATTGGCGAAGATTTAGATCTGGCTGGGTGAAGATGTACTTCAGGCTCTTATGATCAGTGTAGATCTCTGTCCTCTTGCCCATCAGATAGTGCCTCCAGATCTTCAGAGCATGAACAATAGCTGCCAATTCTAGATCATGCATAGGATAATTCAGCTCATGCTTCCTGAGCTGTCTCGAGGCATACGCAATCACACGGCCTTCCTGCATGAGTACACATCCCAGACCCTGACGTGAAGCATCACAATAGACCATGAAGTTCTTCTGGACATCTGGCATGACAAGAATAGGAGCAGAAGTCAACCTCGCCTTCAACTCCTCAAAACCCGCCTGGCATTCAGGGGACCATACAAACTTGGCACCCTTCTCAGTCAACTTCGTCATCGGCTTCACGATCTTGGAGAATCCCTCAATGAATCTGCGATAATATCCAGCCATACCGAGGAAACTCCGAATCTCAGTGACACTCTCAGGTACCTTCCAGTCTAATATATCTTGGACCTTGCCTGGATCAACTGATACACCACCTTCTGAGATGATATGCCCCAAATATGCAACCTTCCTCAACCAGAACTCACATTTGCTCAGCTTCGCATACAACTGATGCAATCTAAGCTTCTGCAACACTAACCTCAGATGCTTCTCATGCTCCTCTTCATTCTTCGAGAATACCAGAATATCATCAAGGAACACCACGACGAACAAGTCCGGAAACTCCATGAAAACCTTGTTCATCAGATACATGAAGAAAGCTAGGGCATTAGTCAAGCCGAAGGACATCACTGTGCACTCATATAGCCCGTATCGAGTCACAAAAGCAGTCTTCGGAATATCAGCTTCACGAATCTTCAGCTGATTATAACCTGTTTGCAAGTCAATCTTCGAGAACACATGAGCACCCTTCATCTGATCAAATAGATCATCGATGCGAGGAATAGGGTACTTGTTCTTAATGGTGCCTTCATTCAATGCGCGGTAATCAACGCACATCCGTTGGCTTCCATCCTTCTTCGGAACAAAGATCATAGGGGCTCCCCACGGGGATGTACTAGGACGAATATGCCCCTTCTCTAGCTGCTCTTGGATCTGCGTCTTCAGCTCAGCTAGCTTTTCAGCATCCATTCATGGTCGCCTGTATATAGGTGTAGTACTAGGAACTAAATCAATAGAGAACTCAATCTCACGATCAGGTGGCATACCTAGCACTTTCTAGAAGACATCAGGAAACTCCTTGACAACCCGAATATCGGGCACCACAACTGCCTCATACACTCTGGCTGCCTTCATCATCTTCGGTGGTGCCTGATAGGAAATCTCTGTGCCATCTCGGTGCTTCACTGTGATGGTCCGCCGAGCACAATCAATAATACCATGATATCTGCTCAACTAGTCCATACCCAGAATAATATCCACCTCTTGTGACTCTAGGACGATGAGATGAGAAGGGAAGACTACCCCCCTTATGAATAGACTCACATTGGGGCACATATACTCTGACAACATTTCTCCTCCAGGAGACTTGACTAGCAGCTTATTTTCCAACAAAGATTTAGGCAGATTACATCTTGCTATGCATGGTGTTGATATGAATGAATGCGATGCCCCAGAATCGAACAACACAGTAACAGGATATGCATCAATGGAGAACGTACCAATCACCACATCAGGAGCCTCCTGATCGAGCTGACTCCAGAGCCACATGGTTCACCTTCCCATGCCTGAAGTTCTGGCCACCATTCCTGTTCTGGTTCTGCTGCCGAGGTGCTGGTGGAGCCTGCTGCCTAGTCAGGCACTGGTTGGCCAAATGCTCCAGCTGGTGGCACTTGTAGCACGGACCAAGCTGCCCTGCCCCTTGTGCTGGACAGGGCTACTGCGGAGCTGGAAGACCCGGGCGAGGTGCCTCAGCCTGGCGAGGCTGCTGCTGCTGCTGGGGTGGAGAGTGGTACTGTGGAGCGGGCTGCCGGTACTGGGGAGCTAGCTGCCGGTAATGGGGCGGCCGGTACTGCTGCTGCTGCTGTTGTGGGAACTGCCTGGAAGCTGGAGCAGGTGGAGCGTAGCGGGGATGAGTGGAGCTGCTTGAGGACTGTCCCTGGAAGACCATCTTCCTCTTGCGATCTGTATCGAGGTCATTCCTTTCCTTCTCCACCGCGAAGGCAAGGTCAACCAACTTCTGGAATGAGGAATACTCATTTGAAGCTAGGGCGTAGCGGAGTCCAGGGTTAAGTCCATGCCTAAAGCAGACCACAATTTAATTACTTGACAAGTAACAAAAGGGAATTGAACAAGGATACATGAAAGATATATTAATGTAAAAGAATGACAGAGGTCTTGCCTGAAGCAATCCTGCTTCTTGTCATTAGTGTCCACATCATCTAGGGCATAGCGAGACAACTGGCTGAACTGCATGAGATACTCACGCACGGACATCGTGCCCTGCCTGAGGTCCTGAAACTCCTGGCGCTTCACCCTGATCTCGCCGGAGGGGACGTACTGATCACGAAAAGCCTTGCGGAACTCCCGCCAGGTGATGGTGTCGGCGTCCTCGTGAGCGGCGGTGTAGGCAGTCCACCAGTTCTTCGTCGGGCCCTGAAGCTGGTGCGCGGCGTAGAGGACCCTATCATGGCCCTCGACATGAGCAAGCTGCAACTTGCCCGCAATAGTCTCGAGCCAATCGTCAGCATCCATCGGCTCGATCGCGTGGTGGAAAACAGGAGGGTGCATCGTCATGAACCTCCTGAGAGAGTCATCCTGTCGGGGTGGCTGTGCAGCTCCTCCACCCTGAGCACCCTGGGCCATCTGCTGCATGTGCTGCATGATCTGGGCCATGTTCTGCATCATCTCGTTCTGCACCTGGGCCATTTCGAGCGGGTCGTACGTGGGCGGTGGTGGAGGTGGCGGAGGTGGTTGAGGTGGCTGGTTGCCACCTGCCCCGCTCCCGCCAGCGTTTCCCGCGTTGGTCCTGGTATTAACCATCTGTTGCATTTCCAGGAGTAAAAGTGAGACATGATGGATAGATATCAAACAACCCTGATTTAGTTAATTAATTGAATTAATAAAATATTTTAAACAAATGATGTCGCTGCAACCTACCGGTCGCAACACACCAACAATCATTATAAAGAACCAAAACATTACATATGTGTTGACGGAAGTTATAGCATGTTTTACCTTACCAAAATACCGTCAACATGCCTCGATTTCAAGGAAGTATAGCATATCATGAGCATATTTATCACTAATAAGTTCCACTTGTACTCTTAGCTTGTGAACATGTAGGAGATGCCAAAATGAACAAAATGAGGCCAGGTGGGCCCACCAAGGGGGTCGGCCGACCCCACCTTGGTGGCCACCTCGGCCAAGGTGACATGGCACGATCCAAGAGAAGCATGCTCAGGCCAATATCATCCCTTGGATCAAACATGTGCTTTTACTCAATGGTGCAAGATGAGAAACACATGGATTCATGGGTCCACACCGAAACCAAATGCAACCAACTTCCCAAGACTTGCTCCATGACATGTGGGGTCACCAAGGGAGAAAAGATGGTGGGCCAGCCCTGTCATAGGGGGTCGGCCGATCCCCCCTTGGTGGGCCCTGGCTATACTGTTCAGCCTGGTGACATCAGCATCTTCTAGAAGCAAAGTGGTGGGCCCACCTGTCATTGGCTGGGGTCGGCCGACCCCGGGGTGAATCCCATCCAAAGTCGGTTGCTTGCACATGTTTCACACGTGAACAATATCCTGGCCATCCATCCATGACGATTACTATGGCGGTTTGATCCAATGGCCAAGGAAGGAGAGCACGCGGATCGCTGACGTGGCACCGGAGTAGCCGCTACTCCACCTCCAAGCTATAAATATCCCCTAGAGCTCTTCATTTGTATGGATCCAAGGAGAGAAAGCCTACTTAGTAGCTTTAGTGTTAGAAGAGAGGGAAGGGAGTGAGGAGTTCCACAGAGGAGTCCCGGCCTGTCGGGAATCTTCTCCAAGGTGCGCCTCAGCGGATGCGATTCTTCTTGTAAGTGTTACATCTGAGTCCTTCTAGTATTTAATATTCTGGTCTGGTTATTTAAGTTTACAGTTCTTTTACTTGGCACATTGCTTTACTTTGTTGAAGTGCTCTAGGCCTATTAAGCTTAGCTTTAGAGTAGTAAGATTAGTGTAGACGTGGTGTCTAGGCTATATCTTGCCAGTGTGGACTTCTTGTCGCACTTGTGTAGACGCCTGGTGGTAGAGTGACAGACACAACCAGTGCTTGGAGTTCCTCTCAAGTGTTGTAGGCAAGTTGAAAATAATAGTTGGGCAGCAGCATTGCCGCCTCAGTAGTTGTTAGGTGGAAAACCTTTTAATCAACTACTGTTTCGTCCTTCGCCCCCAGTAAGGAATGAGGTGGCAAACCTCAGTACTCTTAGAAAACCCAGTACCAGATATTGATATTAGGAAGACCTCTCTATCCCTGTTATCATATACCCTTTGATCATCCTTTGACGACCCTACTTCTAGTTAATCCACTTCACGTTCCCTGTGGAAATACGATACCTGGAATACTCCCGGTGAAAAGCTACAATTGACTACCGTGCGCTTGCGGTATATCCGTTTGCCACTTCTGGTGTCAATAAGCATCTCTGGTGCCGCTGCCGGGGATTAGGCTCCATAGTCTAGTTCTAGTGGTTGCATTAAGAAGTGTCAACAAGCTTTTCTGGCGCCGTTGCCGGGGAACAGTAGCTGTGTTAGCTAGAACAAAGTCGTTAAAGTTATCGTAGTTTGATTAGAACTTTTATTTCATAAATCAATATGGATCAAACAACCCTTTTTGACTACGCTGCTCCATCGGGCGCTGAGTCGGAGCCGCCTAGTTCATCTCATGCCATTTTGGCAGTTCGCTATGAGCTTCGCCCCAGCCTCATAGCGATGGTTCAGGAGAATCCCTTTTCAGGAGATGTAGATGAGAATCCTTATACCCACCTACATGATTTCGAACAACTTTGTTCGTGTATTCACATCCAAGGAATGAGGCGAGTCACTCTTAAGTGGAAGCTATTTTTGTTCTCGTTAACAGGAAAAGCTAGACACTGGTATACTCGCTACGTTGGTAGTGTGAACGGAGAATAGGAGAAACTGCAAGCCATGTTCTGCTTAACATACTTTCCCATATCCCGCGTAGCTCGTCTTCGTAGAGATGTGCTAAACTTCAAACAAGACGAGAAGGAATCTCTAGGTGCGGCCTGGGCACGACTTACAGACTTAGCATCCTCTGGCCCAGATTTAGCTATAACCGAGCCAACCCTTATGCAACATTTCTATCTCGGTCTTAGCCAAAACTCCGCACAATTCCTTGATTTAGCCTCTAAAGGAGCTTTCCTCCATTTACCCATTAGTGAAGGTAAGGACGTTCTTGTGACCATTCTCAAAAACACCCCCTACAACGATGACCATGGTGAAACTCTAGAGGAAGATCAAACTCCTAGGGACGAACCCACGACAGCTGAAACTCCTTTACCTATACCCCAAGCTGTCAGACCTGAACCACAACCACCTACTCATCCAAAGGAAGAAGTAATTCATCCTTTGGATTATCCTCTAAATATCGAGACAGATCTCTTCGCCGATTATGGCAATGTCTCGAAACAACCTGTGCAGAAGAGATCCACAGCCCGTAGAGCTCCTAATAACCACATGCCAACCCAGTTTGAGGCAAGTTACCTTAAGGCGACTGCCCAGGAGCTCATGTCTATTATGAGCAACGAATGGATCAGGGAGGCTGAAGTATCTTTAGATGTCGTTAAGCTTCTGTCCTGTTTCACATCTATACCGTGTGCCATCAACAAGACGGCTGTAGATTCCCTCTATGATCCCGCTGTAGGAGTAAATTTAATGTCTAAATCGTTGATGTTAACACTCCTAGGTGAGGAACCGCTAAACCCAACCAATAAATTCCTTAAGCTTCCTTCTGGAAAATTGGTCGAGAGTTGCGGGATTGCACAAAATATTTCTATCACAATTAACAAAGTTAGCTTCCTCGCAAACTTCTATGTCTTTGACGTAGACGAGGTCGACTTGTTAATTGGGCACCCACTCATGAGATTCATTGAGGGATTTCGTGAAGGGAGCCTTAAGGGTCACCTTGGGAAGGATCTAGATCTTTCAGTTCCTTTTACCAGCTCCGTTAATTCGATAGCCGAACCAAAACTCGAGCCTGATCCAATAGAGGAGGTGATGTCGGTATCTTCACTAGAAACTTCTCAACCCGATCTAGAAGAAGACGCCCATGAATTTATCCAAGAAGAAGACATTGATTTAGATGAACCGTTAGACTTGGATGAGTTTGAACCTCCACCAAAACCCTCTATAGAGCTTAAGCCACTTCCTTCTGGGCTTAAGTATGCCTTCCTTAATGGTGACAGAGAGACTCCCGTGATCCTTAGTGATCGACTTACAATGGAAGAAGTTTCTAAACTCATCACCATCCTATAAAAACACCGATCCGTCTTAGGATATTCGTTGCAAGATCTCAAGGGAATTAGTCCCGCTCTTTGCACACATCGCATTCCGATCGAACCCGATGCTACACCTTCTAGAGATCCACAAAGGAGGCTCAACAATGCGATGAGAGAAGTAGTAAAGAAGGAGGTCTTGAAGCTCTTGCACGCGGGCATAATCTACCCTGTTCCAAACAGCGAGTGGGTCAGCCCCGTCCAAGTAGTTCCTAAGAAAGGAGGGATGACGGTCGTTAAAAATCAAAACAACGAATTGATTCCACAACGAACCGTCACAGGATGGAGAATGTGCATAGACTACCGAGAATGTGCATAGACTACCGAAAACTTAACAAGGCCACAAAGAAAGACCACTTTCCGTTGCCATTCATCGATGAGATGTTGGAACGGCTAGCCAAACATTCCTTCTTTTGTTTCCTTGATGGGTATTCGGGGTACCATCAAATTCCAATCCATCCCGACGACCAAAGTAAGACCACGTTCACATGCCCCTATGGGACATATGCATACAGGCGCATGTCATTTGGCTTGTGCAATGCCCCTGCCTCATTTCAGAGGTGCATGATGTCCATCTTCTCAGATATGATAGAAGAAATCATGGAAGTTTTCATGGACGACTTTTCAGTCTATGGAACAATCTTTGATCACTGCTTAAAGAATCTGGACCGTGTCTTACAACGTTGTCAAGAAAAGCACTTGATCTTGAACTGGGAGAAATGCCACTTCATGGTTCGAGAAGGGATAGTGCTAGGACATAGAGTATCTGAACGTGGAATAGAGGTAGATAGAGCTAAAATAGAAGTTATAGAACAACTCCCACCTCCCATGAATGTTAAAGGCGTTCGCAGTTTCCTTGGCCATGTCGGTTTTTATAGAAGGTTTATAAAAGATTTTTCTCAAATTGCTAGACCTTTAATAAACCTGCTAGCTAAAGACGCACCCTTTGACTTTGATGACAGATGCTTAGACTCTTTTTACCATCTAAAGAAAGCACTTATCTCTGCACCAGTCATTCAACCCCCTGACTGGTCGCTACCTTTTGAGATAATGTGCGATGCTAGTGACTATGCTGTAGGAGCTGTCCTAGGACAGACCCAGGATAAGAAACACTATGCCATTTCCTATGCTAGTATAACGCTAACCGGACCACAGCTAAACTATGCAACAACAGAAAAAGAACTTTTAGCTGTGGTGTTTGCTATAGACAAGTTTAGATCTTACTTGGTAGGAGCCAAGGTGATTGTCTACACCGATCACGCGGCCCTGAAATACCTACTTACTAAGAAAGATGCCAAACCACGGCTAATAAGATGGATCCTACTCCTCCAAGAATTTGATCTAGAAATTAGAGATAAAAAGGGAGCAGAGAACTCTGTAGTCGACCACTTGTCTAGAATGCAAACTGAGGATAAACAGGACCTGCCCATCAACGACTATCTTCGGGACGACACACTCCTCAAAGTTTCAGACACCTACCTGTGGTATGCAAACATCGTCAACTACATAGTCTCAGGCTACGTACCACCTGGAGTAGACAAAAAGAAGCTTATCAAGGAGAGCTCGGTGCATCTATGGGATGACCCATATCTCTATAGAGTATGCCAAGACGACATACTAAGAAGGTGTGTGCCCATGAACGAAGCAGTTAAGATCATGGAGAAGTGTCATGGAGCAGAGTATGGAGGCCATTATGGAACATTCCGAACCCATGCCAAGATTTGGCAAAGTGGATTCTATTGGCCTACCATGTATGAAGACACCAAGGACTTCGTGAAGAAGTGTGCAAGGTGTCAGAAACATGGGAACATCAATGCCCGTGATGCAATGCCACTCACAAACAACCTACAAGTAGAGTTGTTCGACGCCTGGGGAATTGACTACATGGGTCCTTTCCCCCGTCTCAAGGTTGTGAGTATATTCTGGTGGCGGTAGACTACGTATCCAAATGGGTTGAAGCCATGCCGTGCAAGTCAGCGGATTCGTTGCACGCAACGAAGATGTTCAAGGAAATAATATTCCCACGGTTTGGCACCCCAAGGTTAGTAATCAGCGATGGAGGAAGCCACTTCATTGATAGAAAATTCCGACGCTACTTAACAGAAAGAGGGATAAGGCACAATATTGGAACACCTTATCACCCACAAACAAGCGGACAAGCAGAAACATCGAACAAGCAAATCAAGAATATTCTGCAAAAGACTGTCAATGAAATGGGGATAGCATGGAGAAGCATGCTATCAGATGCACTGTGGGCATACAGGACCGCATACAAGACTCCAATTGGTATGACCCCATACCAACTAGTATACGGCAAGACATGCCATCTGCCCGTGGAATTGGAGCATAGAGCACACTGGGCAATAAAGAGATGGAATATGGATTTGCCCGCAGCTGGAAGAAATAGGAGAATGCAGATCTCTGAACTGGAAGAATGGAGAGAGAAAGCCTATCACAACGCTAGGATCTATAAAGAGAGAACCAAGAAATGACATGACAAGAGGATCAAGCAAAAGGAATTCCATCCGGGAGACAAGGTTCTTATGTTCAACTCAAGGGTCAAGCTCTTTGGCCATGGAAAACTAAAAAGCAAATGGGAAGGACCATTCCTCGTGATCGATGACGCAACTGTTAACACCGAGTTTTCGCACTATGACAAGTGGACCGACACTATGAAGATTCGGCGAACGACGCCGCTTGAAGGATTCGGCAGACGGCGGATGCGGTCGGCTAACTCAATGTATTCGGCAAGGCTGTGAAAGCGATTAGTCAACGGCGAGCAGATTCGGCAACGTAACGCTACGGTCGGTTACCTCAAGCCAAGTCGGTTTGCGACGAATACGGCATGTCAAGAAGATTTAGCGATGGGAATCTCGTCATTTTAGCGCATGCCGGTTATTAAAGGAAGCTTGGAGCAAAAGGCATCATGTTTTTGATAGTTTCCTAATTTATCATTGTAATCGTATCCTTCTAGGACTCAGAGAACACCAGGGTATAAATATAAACCCTGAAACTATTGTAAAAAAGGTTCACAATCAATACAACCAACCCGACCCCGTGCCGTCTTCGAGTGCAAGTCGTGTCGTTGTGTTCTTCGAGAGGGGCCATCGATCCGTCGACCTCCGTAAGTTTTGACAACCTTGTTATCATGTCTAGTATCGTGCGGCGGATTTAGATATGGAGCAAGTAGTCTCGTACGTTAAGCTTAGTATCGTGCGGCGGATTTAAGCTTATGACGGGAGGTTTTTGCTTATGCCTTGTATCGTGCGGCGGATTGAGTCATGAGTAAAAATAGTCATCGGCTCTGTTAGATTTGGCAATCTGATAGATTCATTAAGTTACCTTGTGTTATATGTTTTGTTATGTTTATCTCATCATAACACTTTTGCCCAATCCTAGATACCGTTCGGTTCGGCTTCATCTTTACAGATCTGCTCTGTTCTTTCACGTTTATTATTGAAAGGTCTTTTATGCAGTAGATCTGTTGTTCGTAATAGCCGATCGGATCGTATCTGGATTGCCACATGGTGAGGGTTCATGCATGTTTAGTGTGTTGGATCTATGACAAGGCTAGGTGTCGTGCGGCAGGCGCAGGCTTTAGATTAGCTTAGTCATGCTTAGTTTGTATGTTCAATCTCCATGGATCCCAACTCGGTTGTACAATCGAGATTGGTTAAGTTTTAACCTATATCCAATACATCACGCAAGTACGATTTTTATGCAAACGTGTTCGGCAACCTGTTATTCACGTAACTCTGTTCATATTGCCGAATAATCTTTAAACCTGTTGACAGATAGCTTTCATAGCTATATGTCGTCGTAAGTGGCTTCAGGGCCGTATATTTTGGAACTGTCTGGTCATACCCGACATGTTCCAGCTTTGTATTTAACAGTTTATCTCCCTTGTTAGTTGCAGGGCAAACTGACTGGCATGCACCGGACTTCCGAGCACCCGGGCCACGATTGAAGCCAGCTTCTCCGGCTTGCTGTGTGATTGGCACAGTGCGCCACTTTTTGCGCCAACAGCAACGCATGGAGCTGTCACGCTTCAGGACACCGACGGCAATATCTTTAAGGTAAATGGCCACCGTCTTAAAGTTTTTCATGAACATGATCCCGTAGAAAATGAAGTAGACATGGTAGAGTTCAAACTATACACAACCTAAAACCTACAAGTCTCTTCTCTTCATTGCTTGAACCAAATCCTAAAAGCTCCATGTTAGATTTATTTTGAATTTCCAAGTTTCATCTTAGATTTATTTCTTCTGAATTTCTCTTTTTAATTTCCAATGTATTTCCCTTCTTAGAGAATAAATAAAATTTATATCGTCTCTACTGGTGTGTTTCCCACCAGTAGAGCGCTTTGCATTTTACCTTTGCGTCATGTTCAGAGTTCATTTATGGAAAGATTCAAGTGTGGGGGGTCTGACGACCCCCAGATTTCATCATTAGACCACACTGAACTGCTGAGCAGAGTCTGACACACTGCAGTGCACAATACAGAGGTAAGCAAGGGGGTCGGGCGACCCCCGTTTTCTTGAATTTTTGAAAAGTGTTTTTGCAGATGCAAAACTAAATGGAGGAAAAGGCAAATGGCAACGAAAACCACCATTTGGTGGGGTTGGCCAACCCCACCATGGTGACCTTGGCCCACCAGCTCACCTCTGCACAGTAAGCTCAACACTGCTATCTGGTTCGTTTCCCCATTCTCCTCTCGGTTCAAGCAGTTTCACAATCATTCCATACTCTGAATAAAATAAAATAAAAAGCTACAAAGTGACTTGAGTTATGATATGCTAAGAATGTTAATGACATAAAACCATGTTCTTACATATGTTTATACTCATGGGTAAACTAAATTAGGAAACCATATTGACTAAGTTGTTAAAAGTGAGATAAATCTTGGCTTAAGACTCAAACCTGTTTTTGTTTAAGGTGCTTAGAGATTTGTTTTTGAAAATATCTCAAAACCATAGTATCATTTACTCCTCTATAGTGAGAAATACCTACCAAAACCATACATATGCATACATGAGCAAAACCTTTTACACACATGCTACTTGTTTTTGCCTTGAGTTTGGTCAAACCTTGTTGACCCTAGTCGAGAATTTTGTCATAATCCCAAGATCAAGGTCACGTACACACCATCTACATATGCAACTTCTACACTGGAAGTATGCCTGCACATGCCATTCATTTCCACTCTATAGATGCTCCGTACATTAAAGTTCTACAATATCTCTCTCTAACTCTGGTTAGTAAAAAAAAGAGACATTAAGGCTAAGCAAAAAAAAAAATTGGACACATGAAGGTCCACTAAAAAAAAATATATATATATATGGACACATGAAGGTCCATTGTTGAAAAATGCTAGCCATGTCTCAAGGTAAAATAAAGTAGAGAGAGATTATGTTAAAGGAGCATTCTAGTCCACATACTTTCCACACACATGCACATCTTGATCTAGGATTATAACATTCTTCTCCTTGGATCCTTGTTTTGACTTTACAATATATGCAAAACAAGTATGCTACTTTGTTTATCCCTACCAAGCTCCACATAAGCCTGATAGATTAGGATAAAACAAAAATAAGGCAATCACATGCTATGCCTTGGTGAGGAACCAAACACCTATAAGAGTGTCTTGAGAGTACTATATGAGGAGTAAGCATGAACTATGTGTTTTCCTTTCAAACTGTCCTAAAAACTCTAAGTACCAAGAACAAGAATTCAGGGAGATGACTTTGCTTTGAGATTTGTTCCTTTTCTCAACATCTAAAGGATATATGATAGACAGCACCACATAACCCATTTGTATAAACTATGTTAGGAATGATGCTTTATGATCATTATCATTTTAAGTATGTAATAATCTCTTGTTCACTTTCTCTAACCTTTACTCGAGGACGAGCAAAGATTCAAGTGTGGGGGATCTTGTTGACAGAAGTTATAGCATGTTTTACCTTACCAAAATACCGTCAACATGCCTCGATTTCAAGGAAGTATAGCATATCATGAGCATATTTATCACTAATAAGTTCCACTTGTACTCTTAGCTTGTGAACATGTAGGAGATGCCAAAATGAACAAAATGAGGCCAGGTGGGCCCACCAAGGGGGTCGGCCGACCCCACCTTGGTGGCCACCTCGGCCAAGGTGACATGGCACGATCCAAGAGAAGCATGCTCAGGCCAATATCATCCCTTGGATCAAACATGTGCTTTTACTCAATGGTGCAAGATGAGAAGCACATGGATTCATGGGTCCATACCGAAACCAAATGCAACCAACTTCCCAAGACTTGCTCCATGACATGTGGGGTCACCAAGGGAGAAAAGATGGTGGGCCAGCCCTGTCATAGGGGGTCGGTTGATCCCCCCCTTGGTGGGCCCTGGCTATACTGTTCAGCCTGGTGACATCAGCATCTTCTAGAAGCAAAGTGGTGGGCCCACCTGTCATTGGCTGGGGTCGGCCGACCCCGGGGTGAATCCCATCCAAAGTCGGTTGCTTGCACATGTTTCACACGTGAACAATATCCTGACCATCCATCCATGACGGTTACTATGGCGGTTTGATCCAATGGCCAAGGAAGGAGAGCACGCGGATCGCTGACGTGGCACCGAAGTAGCCGCTACTCCACCTCCAAGCTATAAATACCCCCTAGAGCTCTTCATTTGTATGGATCCAAGGAGAGAAAGCCTACTTAGTAGCTTTAGTGTTAGAAGAGAGGGAAGGGAGTGAGGAGTTCCACGGAGGAGTCCCGGCCTGTCGGGAATCTTCTCCAAGGTGCGCCTCAGCGGATGCGATTCTTCTTGTAAGTGTTACATCAGAGTCCTTCTAGTATTTAATATTCTGGTCTGGTTATTTAAGTTTACAGTTCTTTTACTTAGCACATTGCTTTACTTTGTTGAAGTGCTCTAGGCCTATTAAGCTTAGCTTTAGAGTAGTAAGATTAGTGTAGACGTGGTGTCTAGGCTATATCTTGCCAGTGTGGACTTCTTGTCGCACTTGTGTAGACGCCTGGTGGTAGAGTGACAGACACAGCCAGTGCTTGGAGTTCCTCTCAAGTGTTGTAGGCAAGTTGAAAATAATAGTTGGGTAGCAGCATTGCCGCATCAGTAGTTGTTAGGTGGAAAACCTTTTAATCAACTACTGTTTCGTCCTTCGCCCCAGTAAGGAATGAGGTGGTAAACCTCAGTACTCTTAGAAAACCCAGTACCAGATATTGATATTAGGAAGACCTCTCTATCCCAGTTATCATATACCCTTTGATCATCCTTTGACGACCCTACTTCTAGTTAATCCACTTCACGTTCCCTGTGGAAATACGATACCTGGAATACTCCCGGTGAAAAGCTACAATTGACTACCGTGCGCTTGCGGTATATCCGTTTGCCACTTCTGGTGTCAATAAGCATCTCTGGTGCCGCTGCCGGGGATTAGGCTCCATAGTCTAGTTCTAGTGGTTGCATTAAGAAGTGTCAACAATATGCACAAGTACATGTCAGACAACGACCTACGACATCACATAATTATGGTGGGCTTCTTACGAGATTGGAGGACCTACTTTAAACAAAGTTTGAATTTTTTAGCAGAGACAGGCTATAGGAGTGGGAAAAAGGGTGAGACTTTTTTAAAAAATAGTTTTGTAAACTCGACGACTGACTAGGGTAAGTCCTACAGTCAACAAAGCTTTGATACCACTCTATCACACCCCAATTTTATGAACAAAATTGGAGCACAATATATGTACGCCAGGATCAATTTTCATACATATATCGACATCAGAGTAAATATCAAAACAATGCTTTATTAATAATATCGAACTTTATTACATAAATGACCCCCGGGTCTGAAAGAAAAGTACAGACTCTCGTGACAACTGACTCTAATGAAGACTCTTATGAAGACGCGGAAATCTGGACTCCAACTCCACAGGAAGGTCGACCGAGGGTAGCGCCATCCTAGTACAGGTCGTCAGGGTCGTAGCCACCGTCCTCTGGATACTCTGGCTCCTCGTATGTGTAGTCTCCAGCGTCTGGGTGGGGTAGCAGGAGGGACAAAGAGGAATGGTGAGTACATCGAAATGTACTCTACAAGTGTAGGAAATATATGCTTATGAGGCTATAAACAAAGGTAGGTTGACACAGTTTGACTCATGCGCCTAAAGCGACACATCCTATTCATCCTATTAGTCATATGCACCTATTTACTAAGTTATAGACACAGACATTGTAGAAAAGTAGAACACTCGGAATCCACCGAGCAAACCGCACTTGGAATCCACCAAGCAACCACACTTGGAGTCCACCAAGCACAACCCACACCTGAAGTCCATCAGGCAAACCACACCTGAAGTCCATCAGGCCACCCACAAGGCCGACTCAAAAAGTCCCCCTATATGTATTAGCTCCATATGTCACGACATAGAAAGCTACCTTCTGTAATAACACCAGGTCTGTGCCCGAGCCTGGGAATCACTCTCGTACCAAGCAGTAACCCACGTAGAAGAAGCCTCTGTACCCATGTCATATGGGACTAATGTCCACATAAGGCTTCCTAACGAACCAGGCCTAAACCCACCAACTAATCTCAAAGAAGTCCAAGCCGCTCGTGACCGTGAGCACGACTGATATATCAGTTTTACACTCTGCAGAGGTTGCACATCGTTACCCATGAGTCATGCGTTCCCCGTCACGCTAAACACTGCCAAGGTGCATAGCGGGGTCGCACTACAAGGCCGTTACAAAACTCCCTCCAAGCCCGTTTTACACGTTCACTAAGGTGTCACCGCTAACAGTGGATATACACACCACTGCAGAAGCCCCCTCTTGTGCCACAAATCCGACCCCGTGTAAACCCTCAACTTGGAGGCAATTAATTACTTAGCCAGGTCCAGCCCATCCAGACCTCATGGTTGCGCTGTTAAGCCGGGTTACATGCTGTGAGAACCGAGTCCTAGGGATCCAGGCAGGATAAATCTTGCACAAGCCCCGAACCAAAAACCAAATAAGAGCTGCCAAATCCATGGCACAAAACCACCAGTACGGTCCATCCTGCCGGATTTTCCTAACAACCATGTTACTACAAAAAAATTACCATGTCCACATTGTTTCATAGTTCATTAATCAGGATTATTTACAATTGACCACCATCCCATCCTGACATGACTGCAGGGCTAAGCATGACTTCTACCCGAACAACCCAAACCAGGCAACAAGGATAATATAAACAAAATCTAATAAACCCTAACATGGGATTCAAATTAATGACAAGCATGCAACTACAGGATCTAACTACTCTAATACCAAAAAGTAAAATACAGTATATGTGCAAGATGTTCAAGAACACTTGCCTGCGGGCTGGGTCGAATCTTGAAGGACCGGAAGTGCAACCAGAAAGCAACCAGAGGGGGGGGGGGTGAATGGGAGCTTCAAATTTCTTTTCAGAAACTTGTCACCACTGTCCCGAGAGTCAACCCCAAAAGCAAACCCTAGAGCTTGCGAGTGTCCACGACCCTAGATGTAGGGTGGATGCTTCCAATAAGCACAGCGGGACACTACACAACTCTAGAAACCCAACGCAAAAGCCAGAAATCAAATCCAACAACAGACGAACGAACTGCAGACGGAACAGTGCAGAAACACCTGCATCGGACGCTGGCCAGCGTCCGATGACCAAGCAACGGACGCGTCCGATGCAAACATGATGTTTTTGGAACCTTACTGCATAGACATCGGACGTTGCTACAGTGAAACCCTAGCATCCGATGCTTGACCTCCGGCGCGTCCTATGGCAACGGACGCTCCGATGGTCAGCGTCTGATGCTCCTTTAAAAGCACTGTCAGACGACACGTGGCATCGGACGCTCCGATGGTTTGAGCTCAGCGTCCGATGCTCACGAACTCAGCGTCCGATGGTCCCGAACCAGCACAGTTCTTCCGCGAAATTCACTCGATCTCCTCTGAATCAAAAGCACTAAGACTTAGGCTTGGTATGAGGAGTTCCTAGGAGGTTAGTGAGCTATCCCATAGAGATCATGGCTCGAACCTAACTCCAAATCGGTGAATTGGAAGAATTTGGGATAAAAAGAGCAAACTCAATCCAAAACAAAAATCGACCGATCTACTAGCTCGTGAGGTTAGAGATGAATTCCTTCGGTGGAAAGGAGTGCCTCACGATCTAGCACAACTCAGTTCAAACGGATTTGCAAAAGATGCACCGAGCAAAGAGATCGATCAACGGGAAAATCATGGAGAAAAGTAACCCCGAAGAACATGAACAAAACACGAATCACAACCACGAAATTGCAACCGTGTGGCTACCACACGCTACAATAGTGAGATTATGGTCTCAGTTCCTCAAAATCTCACGGGCACAAAGGTATGATTGTCTTCTCTGTGGATCTCAGTTCGCTACAGCAGGGAATAGGGAGAGCAGGAAACCCTAGAAGCAAAAGAGCAAATGACTGAGATGTTTTGGGAGGTGGGTGTCTCCCCCTACTTATCCTAATTCTAATTCCCAATCTACCCCTACTTAATTACAGAGTGAACCAGCTAAACCCTAAGGTTATTCTGGACCAACTCGAAGATAGTGGTGATCCGACGACCACGCCCGCACAACTGGTAGCGTTGCCTCGATGCCACCTCACTGATTGCCGCCATGTGCCGCCTCCGCTCTGCTTGTCCTTTTCCTGGACTCCGCCCCCGGTTTTGTGGCCGAAACCGGGAAACCAGGCCTTCACGACCAACCCCCGGTTTTGAGGCCCAAACCGGGGAACCAGCCATCAAGTCCATCCCCAAGTTTTGAGGCCGAAACCGGGAAACCCGCCGTCCGTCGCCTGAGTTTTGTGGCCCAAACTCAGAAACCCGCCAGCGCCCAGGTTTTGAGGCCCAAACCTGAAAACCGTCCTTAGCCCGAGTTTTGTGGCCCAAACTCGGCAAACCCGCAGCACCCCCAGGTTTTGTGGCCCAAACCTAGAAACCGTCCACGCGGTGGTTTTTCTGTGGCTCAACCACGAAACCGAAGCTGTAGAGGGGATGCATCGCCCGTGCACCTCGTCCACTGACACGTGTCCCTAGGTCCTCGACCCGAGCAACACCGTGCCCCGCAAGTCTTCGCACGTCACTGTCCCAGGCTGTCAGCCACCACAGCTGATTCTCAGGCCACCGGTCCCTCAGTCCAAGCCTCACGTCCGCCCTTCACCGCTCCCGGTCCGTCGGCACGGCGCGTCTCTACTTGACCTTCACCTTGCCCTCGATCACTGTCTCCGTGCTCGACACCTGCACAACACAAGCCAAAGAACATGCACCTCAAACCCGTTGACAATCACTCATCACTCGAGACTCGGCATACACCCATGTATCCACAATCTCCCCCTTGATGAGTGCATTGTCAACTACACACACAAATCATAATAGAATAGAGGAAGGAAGAAGGAGAAGAGAGAACTCGACCAAATGACCCAAAAGCATAGAAAAGCCGAAGAAGGTCTAGTGGAAGAAGCAAGACAACTTGGTCCCCAAAGACATGGGCAACGGCTCGACGCAACCAAGCAAAGCAAAGCTAGCCCTCAAGAAGAGGTAGAACAGGCTCAACACCGCCAGCAAGAAAGCTCGATACCACCTGTTACCAGCTTAAGAACAAAAGAGCTCGTCACCAACTGAAAAGCTGAAAGGCGTATGCTAGTCCCTCAAGAAAGAGGCAAAGGCTCAACACAACTAGCAAAAACGCTCCGTACCAACTGAAAAATGCTCAAAAACTCAGTAACGAGCAAACTCCCCCTCAAATGGTGCACACATTAGTTCAACTTTCGGAAGGCACATGATTTGTCAAAAATTTCTCCCCCTTAGTTGAAAATGCACCATCAAGCAAAAATTGCACCAAAAAGCAAGTTTCTCCCCCTTCCAAAATGCATATGAGTCAAAATGCAAGTTAGCTGCTTCATGAATATAGTCAAAAGAAAGAGAAGATGCTCCATATAGTATAACTCCAATAACTCAATAATATCCACAACAAGCTAGCAAAGGCTCAAGCTGATCACTAAATACGAAATATGAACATTGAGCAAAATGAGCAGGTTTAGCCAAAAAGTATTCACCATCAAAATAGCACTACTCATGTATAGACAGAAAGTCAAACAAGTGCTAAGCATGTATACAAGGTGAACTACCCCTAGCAAAGTTCAATCATCATGCTATAGAATGAAGCATAAACCTGTGATTTCAGATTTTAATCAGAGTTGCAGCGGTAAAATTACACAAGTTTAGAATTCAGCATGTGATTGCGAGAGGTTGAAAACTTGTCATTGCCTAACTTTTCAACCGAGCGAAGCCTATGCATATGCAATCAGAAGCTTAAAGCATCGGTTTCGGTCATACACTACACGGCTCAAGTTTAACTCAATGTGCAATGAGAAACAGTCTCGATACCGTGATGTGTTGACAAGCAATCTCATCTCGATCTTTTCAATTCACTTAAAACTTGGTTCAATTTTAAACAGATTGTGAACATACCAAGCAAGTGAGTGACTCAGAACTAGAGACATAGCAACCTAGCATATATGAAAAGCACGAGTGAATTCAACACATCCTACACATGCTAGTTGCACATCTCAATGGTGAATATTTTCATTTTAAGTTCATTAAGCAGGTTCACCATTCAAAAATAGCTCAGCTCACAACATGTATCAGTGATCAGAAAGAGCATAAGCCTACAAGTACATTCCAAAGATTATAGACATGAAGCTCAGAGAATGAAAATGCATGATGAACAAGACAAACGAAAAAGAGTCAGTCTATGATACAAGAACCAAAATGTTTCCCCCATCTAAAAGGGGAAACACACACCAAGCTCACCTCTCAACCGATTAAAGGTTGATTGGTCCAAAGGCTTGGTGAAAATATCAGCCAACTGATGATGAGTATCGACATGGCGAAGGTCGATATCACCCTTCTCAACATGGTCTCGCAAGAAATGAAAGCGCACATCAATGTGTTTGGTCTTCGAGTGAAGCACGGGGTTCTTAGCAACGCTAATAGCACTCGTGCTGTCACAAAGCAAAGGCACGCGAGAAAAGCTCAGACCAAAATCATGCAAAGTGGCCATCATCCAAAGCAACTGAGAACAGCAGCTAGCCGCAGCAACAAATTCAGCCTCTGTGGTAGACTGAGCGACACTAGACTGCTTGCGAGAAGACCAAGATACAAGAGAAGAACCAATAAACTGACAAGTCCCAGAAGTGGACTTGCGCTCAACTCGCCAACCAGCAAAATTGGCATCGGAAAAACTGCAAAGGGAGAGGGTGGAGGAAGCTGAATACCAAATCCCGAACTCAGGTGTGAAACGAAGGTACCTCATAATGCGCTTGACCGCCTGACGGTGAGAAGTGCGCGACGACGCCTGAAAGCGCGCACAGACACAGCGAACTGGATGTCCGGGCGTGTCGCCGTCAGGTAGAGCAGCGACCCGATCATACTCCGGTACTCCTTCTAGTCCACAGCTTCTCCATCCTTGTCCGCATCCAGGGCCGTCGTGGTCGACATGGGTGTTGGAAGAGGCTTGGCCTCACCCAAATCGAACCTCTTCAGCAAGTCCTTGGTATACTTGCCCTGGTGCACAAACGTCCCTTCCCGGGATTGCTTAATTTGTGTCGGGGGTCCGCAAAAGGGTTACCCCCAATCAACGCAAACAAATAGGGCAAACCTAGAACACCGGTTAATAACAGACCTAACTAGTCTAACCCCCTAAAAAGCCGACCCCCCGAGGCCTACGACGCTGGCCCACCGAGCCGAGCCCTCCAAGCCAGGCCTCGGGCGCACGCTCGTTTTCCGTCTCGCCCGAGCCCTCCAAGCCAGGCCTCGGGCGCACGCTCGTTTTCTGTCTCGCCCGAGCCCTCCAAGCCAGGCCTCGGGCGCACGCTCGTTTTCCGTCTCGCCCGAGCCCTCCAAGCCAGGCCTCGGGCGCACGTTCGTTTTCCGTCTCGCCCGAGCCCTCCAAGCCAGGCCTCGGGCGCACGTTCGTTTTCCGTCTCGCCCGAGCCCTCCAAGCCAGGCCTCGGGCGCACGTTCGTTTTCCGTCTCGCCCGAGCCCTCCAAGCCAGGCCTCGGGCGCACGTTCGCTTTCCGTCTCGCCCGAGCCCCCCAGGCCTCGGGCAAGCGCTCCACTACCCTTCGAGCCCCCCACAGCCGAACACCACACCTCGAGACCCCACGCGGGGACCTCGAGCCTCTCTGGCACAGCGGCCTATCCCTCGAGACGCGTTTTGCCTCCCTCGAGCGGTGCAGACATCGGATGCCAGCCCCATACCGCGCACTTAATTCATCCACCTACTCCAATCACGTCCTCTGTGACACAACGTGTGCCATGGTGGTCCGGGGCAGAGTCAAGTCTCGTTTTCACCACAAGTATGGGCGAAAAGGCACCAGTGAAGCACTGTTAACCCACGCCCTACACTGTGGCACATCCAAGACACGCCTCGAGACCCAGATGCCTGCCACTCAATCGATTTTCACGGGACTCAATCGATTTTCACGGGACTTGCCCATACCTGCGGGGACTCGAGCCCCCCGTAGACGCCGCCTCGAGGCCGGCTCCATGCCCCTCGAGCCCTGACTACTTTCTTGCTATTGGAGGACAGGTACCCCAAGACCCGGAGGGACCCCGCCGCGTCCTGTACGTTCCGGGATGGGTGTTGTACGACTTCCACCTCGCCGCGCCATCACGTCCGCGCCCAGGATGGAGGCCACGCTTTAAGGACGCTTCAACAGCAACACCCACGTCGGCTACAATGTCTTCGACAAGACAGGGTTCCTACCCTTCTTCGTAAGGGACACAATACACCCCGATACCTGTAATACCCTTGTGTAACCCTGGCCTCCCTTTGCTCTATAAATGGGGACACCAGGGCCCTCATTCGAGAGGGACACGGGGACAGACACGTTAAGACACAAGTCCACACACACACGAGTCCGGACTCCGGTCCACGCTCATTGAGCTTGTATTCGCCCCTGTACAAGCACTTAGGTGCAAGTAATACAAGAACCTCCCCCCGCTGGACGTAGGGCCTTCTTTGCCCGAACTAGGATAAATCCTTGTGTCATCTTGCATCACCATCCAGGAAGAGAGCACGCGATCACATTACTCGTTGGTGTCATACCCCCGGTTTCGCAACACCGACAGTTGGCGCGCCAGGTAGGGGCCTTCGCGTGTCGAGTTGGATTCTCGCCGTTTCCTGGATGGCTGCTTCGACTCCTTCGTTCTCTGCCGGCACCGTCATCTGGTTCGGGAGCCTCAAGTTCCTGGCCACTGACAACGGCAACGAGCTGACCTTGCTCTCCACGGAGGGCCCGAGTGGAGGGCGTGTCGCGCCGCCCCGTGCGAGGAGCATGGCACGTCGCCCACACCATCGCGCGTCGCCACCCCGTGAGCGGCGTCGTCGTCATCATCGTCGCCAGGCACAGGCGGCGCCGGCGGCATACACCCACCTCCCCGCGGCCAGCGCGGAGTTCCCGAGGAGGAGCTTGCCCGGCGCACGGCCGGAGACTTCCCGGGCGCGCCCGCGCCCGCCCAGCGACTTCACGCTCATCATGCGCACTGACCAAGAGCCAGGCCAGAGGCCTCCGAGCCGCGCACCGTCGACGCCGCCCGGCCTCCTCCCGCACGGGGTGTACCGCGCTCAATGCCGGCAGTTCCCGTTCGGCCTCGACAGCTCCGCGGCAGCCTACGCCCGCGAGCTCAAGAAGCGCAGTCGGGGCCGACACCCGGCGGAGCAGGAGGAATGCCCGGGCGTGCTGCTGCAGGCCATGGCCAACCTGGAGATCGTCCACCCCGCACGCGTCGACCGTGGCCTCTCACGAGCCGTCGGGCCACCTCGTCAAGCCACCTTCGGGGAGTGGTACCGCGAGCTGCAGCCCCGGCACGAGCCAAGGCGGCGCGACATCACCAGCCCCGACTCCGACGAATACGACTACCACGACCCCGACCTCTGGGATCCCACCAGGGAGTGATTCCAACTCGAGGGGGTCGTATGCGACACCGAGGACGAGGGCGACGACGTCAGGCCGGCGCTCAACCTCGAAGGGCCCGGAGATGTGGCTGCGGCAGGCGGGTCACGTATTCACGGGAGGAACGAACCCCCAGCACCATCCCAGCACGGCGACGACCGAGCGGCGCAGCACGCGCAGCTGCGGGAGGCCATCGCCAAGGCTGAGGAGGACCGACAACGCCTGCTGCAGCTCGAGAAAACCATAGCACAAGAACCAGCCCAGCCTCGAGGTGCCGGCGCTCGTGGCCGAGCTCGAGAGGTCCACCGGCAGATCCTCGAGGACGGGGCGCCAGCACGCCCCGAGGTGCGTTTCCCGCGAGCGGGACAGAACGTGGTGGCGGCGGCGATGCTGCTCCGCGATCTGCCCGCCGTCTCCAACCCTGACGCCAGGCGCATGCTTGGGGAAATGAAGAACCTTCTCGAGACAGCCGCTGTGCAGCAAGCCGAGAGCTCGGCGTCACGACGACGCGGAGCAGCCTCGGGGAAACCGGCGGACACGCCCCGCAACGAGCGCGAGGCATCCGTCCACCAACCTGACGCCTCTCGAGCTAGACCAGTCCGCGAACGGATCATCGACAACCGGCCACCTCGAGACCCCAACGACGCCCGCAACGACATCAACCGCCGGCGCAAGGACAAGGGGGCCCAGGAGCGTGGCTATAGCGCCCATCGAGGGGGGCGCTACGACAGCGACGAGGATCGGCAAGCCCTCGAGCCCCCGGGCCCCAGAGTCTTCAGCCGGGCCATCCGCAGCTCAACCCTCCCCGACCGCTTCCGACCACCGACCAACATCGTGAAGTATGACGGGGAGGTCGAGCCCAAGCTCTGGCTCTCGGACTTCCGCCTAGGCTGCCAACTGGGCGGAGCAAAGAACGACGACCGTGTGATCATACGCCAACTCCCACTTTACCTCTCGGACACCGCCCGCCGGTGGCTCGAGGGGCTCCCGCCGGATCGGATCGACGGACTGGGCCGACCTAGTCAGGGTCTTCGACGGGAATTTCAAGGGGACGTGCGTGCGCCCAGGCAACCCCTGGGATCTACGGCGTTGCAGGCAGGCGGCGAACGAGCCCCTCCGCGATTTTGCTCGACGGTTCTCGAAGCAGCGCCTCGAGCTCCCCCACGTGCCTGATGAGGACGTCATCTCAGCGTTCCTCGCGGGCACGACATGCCAAGAGCTAGTCCATGAGCTAGGACGCTACCGTCCCAGGACGGTCGAGGACCTGATGGATCGTGTCACCAGCTTTGCCTCAGGCGACGAGGCAGTGGGGGCCTTCTTTGGCCGTTCCACGGACAAAGGCAAGGCGGTGGCCGCGCCGGAGGTCACGAACAAAGGCGACGACGCCAAGAACGACAACAACAACAGCAACAAAAAGAAGAAGAACAAACGCAAAGGTCAGAAGGCGAAGCGCGACGCCAATGATGACGACGACGACGAAGTGCTCGCAGGCGCCCTCGAGCCTAAGAAGCCCCGAGGCCCCCCTGACGGGGCTGTTTTCGACCAAATGCTCGAGGGCCCCTGCACTTATCACAGGGGCCCCGTAAATCACAAGTTAAAGGACTGCCGACTGTTGAAAGGCTACTACTCCAAGCTCGGCGATAAGAGAGAAGACGCGCCTAAGGGCAAGGATACCGATCGACGCGGCGGTGGGGACGCGGACGGCGACTTCCCCCCGGTGCGCGACTGCTACATGATCTACGGGGGGCCGACCGTCGGGCTCTCGGCTCGAGAAAGAAAGAAGGAGCGCCGGGAGGCCTTTGCACTCTGCCACGACGCCCCCCGGTACCTTGACTGGTCTGATGCGCCGATCACGTTCGACCGTGACGACCACCCGGACCGTGTCATAAACCCGGGGGCGTACCCCCTCGTCGTCGACCCCGTCATCGTCGACGTACGGTTCTCCAAGGTGTTGATGGATGGGGGCTCGAGCCTCAACATCATATACCTCGAGACACTCGACCTCCTGGGATTTCAGAGGGTCAGCTCCGGCCCAGCGTCGGGGGGTTCCACGGAGTCGTACCGGGGAAGAAGGCCCACCCCCTCGGGCGCATCGACCTGCCGGTTTGCTTTGGCACGCCGGCTAACTTCCGCCGGGAGACGCTCACCTTCGAGGTGGTTGGGTTCCAAGGGGCCTACCACGCCATCATCGGCCGGCCGGGCTACGCCAAGTTCATGGCGGTTCCCAACTACACGTACTTAAAGCTCAAGATGCCGGGGCCAAAAGGGGTCATCACCATCGACACCTCCTACGAGCACGCATACCACTGCGACGTGGAATGCGTCGAGCGTGGGGAGGCCAACGTCCACCTCGACTCGCTCGAGGCCCTAGCCGCCCTGGCCACCGAGGGGGCTCCTGAAGCGAAGCGTCACGCTGGCAACTTCGAGCCGGCGGAGCACACAAAGCGGATACCCGTCGACCCGACTTCGACCGATGGCAAGACGCTGGCCGTCAGTGCCAGCCTCGAGCCTAAATAGGAAGCCGTGCTCGTCGACTTTCTCCGCGCGAACATCGACATGTTTGCGTGGGGCCCCTCGGGCATGCCGGGCATACCAAGGGAAGTCGCCGAGCACGCCTTGGAAATCCGGGCCGGTTCCAGACCAGTGAAGCAACGCCTGCGCCGCTTCGACGAGGAGAAGCGCAGGATCATCGGCGAGGAGGTGCACAAGCTTTTGGCGGCCGGGTTCATCAAGGAGGTATTTTACCCAGAGTGGCTAGCTAACCCTGTATTAGTTAGGAAAAAGAATGGAAAAATGCGGATGTGTGTAGACTACACTGGCCTGAATAAAGCATGTCCAAAAGTTCCATTTCCTTTACCTAGAATTGATCAGATTGTCGATTCCACTGCTGGGTGCGAAGTGCTTTCGTTCCTTGATGCGTATTCCGGCTACCACCAAATTAAGATGAAAAAATCCGACGAACTCGCAACCTCTTTTATCACGCCATTTGGTATGTATTGCTACGTTACGATGCCCTTCGGCCTACGAAACGCCGGGGCAACGTATCAACGATGTATGCAGCACATCTTTGGCGAGCACATAGGCAGGACCGTCGAGGCCTACGTCGATGACATCGTGGTTAAGACCAAGAAAGTCGGGAACCTCATCAGCGACCTCGAGACCACATTCGAGTGCCTCCGGGCCAAGAATGTGAAGCTCAACCCCGAGAAGTGTGTCTTTGGTGTGCCTCGAGGCATGCTACTCGGCTACATTGTCTCACAACGGGGGATCGAGGCAAACCCCGAAAAAATCTCAGCAGTCACGAGGATGGGCCCGATTCGAGACCTCAAGGGTGTGCAGAAAGTGACTGGCTGCCTAGCCGCTCTCAGCAGATTCATCTCGAGGCTAGGGGAAAAAGCGCTACCCCTCTACCACCTGCTGAAGAAGACGGAACACTTTACGTGGACTGTCGAAGCCGAGGAGGCCTTAACCAAGTTGAAGGGGTTGCTGACTTCCGCACCAATCCTCGTGCCACCGCGACCAGCCCAGGTTGGCGATTCCCCCGAGCCTCTCCTCCTCTATGTGGCCGCAACCACTCAGGTGGTCAGCGCGGTCGTAGCCGTCGAGAGGCACGAGGAGGGTCATGCATTGCCGGTCCAACGACCGGTGTACTTCACCAGTGAAGTACTCTCCGAGGCCAAGGTCCGGTATCCGCACATCCAGAAGCTGCTCTACGGCATCATCGTCACAAGGCGCAAGCTCCAGCACTACTTCCTCGCTCATCCCGTAACGGTGGTGTCGTCCTTCCCCCTCGGAGAGATCATCAACAATCGGGAGGCCACGGGGCGCATCGCCAAGTGGTCCGCCGAACTAATGGGGGAGACCATCACCTATGCCCCGCGAAAGGCCATCAAGTCGCAAGCGTTGGCGGACTTCGTTGCTGAATGGACCGACACTCAGCTCCCGCCGGCACAGATTCAAGCCGAGCTCTGGACCATGTACTTCGACGGATCCCTCACGAAGACGGGGGCAGGCGCAGGCCTGCTCTTCATCTCACCCCTCGGAGTCCACATGCGCTACCTGCTACGCTTGCACTTCCCCGCCTCCAACAACGTCGCCGAGTACGAGGCCCTCGTCAATGGGCTGCGCATCGCCCTCGAGCTCGGGGTCCGACGCCTCGACGCCCGAGGAGACTCGCAGCTCGTCATCAACCAGGTTATGAAGGCTTCAAGCTGCATCGATCCCAAGATGGAGGCATACTGCGGGGAGGTGCGCAAGCTGGAAGATAAGTTTTACGGCCTCGAGCTCAACCACATAGCTCGAAAGTACAACGAGGCCGCAGACGAGCTGGCAAAGTTGGCGTCCACGCGCGGCACGGTACCACCAGACGTCTTCTCGAGGGACGTCTTCGAGCCATCCGTCGAAATCGACCCGGGGCTGGCCCCTCGACGCCACCCCTCAAGCTAGACACGGGGGCTCGACTTTCAACGCCACCCCTCGGGAATGACCCCTGGACATCCGCTGAGGCGATGCAGGTCGACGCAACCGCCTCTTCTTCACCACGACACCTCGACTGGCGGACGCCCTACCTCGACTACTTAGCGCTAGGCGTGCTACCGGAAGACAAGACGGAGGCTCGACGCATAGCTCGAAGGGCCAAGACCTACGTCACCTACGGCGACGAACGGGAACTATACCGACGAAGCCCGACCGGGATCCTTCAGCGCTGCATCCTCCTCGAGGAAGGACGCAAGCTCCTCGACGACATGCACTCGGGGGCTTGCGGCCACCACGCAGCGCCGAGGGCCCTGGTTGGGAACGCCTTCCGTCAAGGCTTCTATTGGCCGACCGCCATTGGGGACGCCAAGCTCTTGGTCCGAGCATGCCATCGGTGTCAATTCTACGCCAAGCAAACGCACCAGCCCGCACACGCCCTGCAGATGATCCCAATCACTTGGCCATTTGCCGTTTGGGGGCTCGACCTTGTGGGTCCCCTCAAAAGGACAAGTGGAGGGTACACACACGTGCTCGTGGCCATCGACAAGTTCACCAAGTGGATCGAGGCTAAGCCGATAGGAGACCCCACCTCCGAGAAGGCCGTCGAGTTCATCGCCAACATCATGTACCGGTTTGGAGTGCCTAACGTCATCATCACCGACAATGGCACCCAATTCACGGGCAAAAAGTTCACCAACTTCTGCGATGACAACCACATTCGCGTAACCTGGGCCTCGGTCGCATACCCTCAATGCAACGGGCAGGTCGAGCGCGCCAACGGCATGATACTCCATGGGCTGAAGCCGAGGCTGTTCAAGACTCTCAAAAATTTCGGAAAGGGATGGGCCGCAGAGCTCCCCTCGGTGCTGTGGGGCCTCAGGACTACGCCGAGTCGAGCCACCGGGTTCACTCCGTTTTTCCTAACCTACGGCGCCGAGGCAGTCTTGCCTACGGACCTCGAGTACGGCTCCCCTCGACTTCGAGCCTACAACGAGCAAAACAACGACGAGAGGCTTGCCAACGCCAAGGACCAGCTCGAGGAGGCCCGAGATGCGGCGCTCATCAACTCCGCACGCTACCAGCAATCACTTCGACGCTACCACGACAAGTATGTGCGCAAAAGAGACCTAGCAGTGGGGGACCTCGTGCTTCGACGGCTTCAAGACAATCGAGGGCGCCACAAGCTCACCCCTCCATGGGAGGGCCCATACACCGTGGCCAAGGTGCTCAAGCCAGGAACATACAAGCTCTACGACGATCAAGGCAGAATCCTGGCGAACGCGTGGAACATATCTCAGCTACGTCGCTTCTATCCTTAAGGGCCTCAAGGCTTTGTTCATTTTGTTGCTTTGTACAAACATGTCAAATATGAATGAACAATCTCGTGCGTTGTCTTTCATTTTGCCTGGCAGCATAAGGTAGCCTCGACCCTGCCTTGCTCAGGGTCGAGCCTCCCTCGGGGGCTGACAGGGGGGTAACCGCCCCCCAGACTCCGGAAAAAATGCGTGTTTTCTTTTCAAAAAATTCGACCCTCGTCTCGACTCGTGCCTCGAGTGAACTAGCGACGTCTAAATCCCAAAATACCTCGAGCCTCCAAAGATCGGGAGGCGTCGACGTAGACGGCCACCTACGCCCCCGGGCTACGGTACCCTACCTACGCCTCCCCTCGAGGGGCTCGCGACGTATCGAAGGAGTACGGACTAAGTTAGCAGAAACTCGAGCTTGCAACAAAGAGAAGTGGTCAAACGCATTTGAAAAGAAAACAACACCTTTAAACAAACAAGTCATATATGCAAATGGGTCTCGATAGACCCTCATCCATGCCATAAAATCTTTACAAGGGCCTCGACGCCCAAATTTGGCACGCAGGCCCTAATCCTCGTCGGTGTGGTACTCCTCCCCGAGGTCTTCCACGGCGGGCTCAGCCTCGACGCCCGAGCTAGAAGGAGGAGGGCCCTCGACACCGCTGCTGGCGTCAGGAGGCAGCACGTCCTCCTCGAAAATCTTGGCGAGCGATGTACCCGGCCTCTCCATCTTCTCCAAAATTTTGTCAACACGGCGGTTGTTCCACTCCTCGTCCTTCCCCTCGATCTCGATGAAGCCGTTGGCGACAACGTGGACCGGGAAGCGGAAACCGGAGCGAACGACCGCGAGCGTCTGCTTGACGCCATGATGGAGAGCTTGCCGGACACGGTCCCGCGCCGCTGCGTCGAAGAAGCACAAGGCGTCGACCAAGGCATCGCCTCGGGCCACCGCGCCTTCTGCCGCAGCTACTGGAGGAGCACCCCACATGGGGCCAAGCCGGTCGAGGGAGGTGCGAGCCCGCTCCGCCACCATCGTCTCGTCTTGGAGTTGGTCCAAGAGAGCCTGGTTCGTCCCGCGGAGCTCCTCGACCGTCTTCTCGACCCCTGCGCAACGAACAAGGAAGAGTGAGACTGCGGCGTAACAAAAAACTTCGAGACCCAAACAAGAACAAGGTGTAAGCCTCACCGTCGCAATGTTGCCCCAGTGCGGCGAGGTCGCTGGTCAGGCCCTCAGCACGCTGCTCAAGCCTGCGCTTCTCGGCCAGCATGAGGAGCCTCTCGGACCTAAGGTCCTCGATCAGCCGGCCCGCCTCCACAAGGGCCAGATCCTTGCGGATCACCTCCTGCCGCGCCGCCCCCTCGGCAGCTCGGGCGGTGGCGACACCAATCTCGGCGTCTTCGGCCTCTTTTCTCGCCGCCTCCGCTGCGGTTCGGGCAGCGGCGGCCTCGCCACGGGCGTCAGCGGCCTCCTGCTTCGCCGCCTCGGCTTCAGCCCGGGCGGAGGTGGCCTCGCTTCGGACGTCCGCGGCCTCCTTCCTCGACGCTTCGAGAGCGGCGGCGGCCTCCTCCTTGGATCGAGCGACCTCGCCTCGAGCCGCCCGGACCTCCGCCTCCGCCTCGTTGAGCCGGCTCGCCATTTGGGCGTTCCGGCTCAGCTCAGCGCGGAGATCTTGAAGCTCCGCCTCAGCCCTCGCGAGGGCGGCCGACACCTGTGCGGACCGGCCCGCCTCCTCGGAACAGGACCGCTCCGCCTCCGCCATGAGCTCGGCCACCTCCCGAAAGATGGCCCGCACCTCGCGCGGAGCCCCCCGCTGAACCGGTCGCTCGACGTGGACCATGGCAAGGGGCGGGCTTGGCGCGTCAGGAAACGGCCATACTGGACGGTCGAGCTCGATGTCGGGCTGATCCTCCTCCGTCCCGAGCTGCCCCAGCTGCGGCCTGCCGCCCGACGGCACGGGCCCCGGCTCTTCCCTGGCCGGGCCCTCCTGCGTCTCGTCAGCACTTGCTGGCGCCTCGGGCGCCTCCACCATCGGCAAGCCCGCGGCGAGGGGCGGCCCCTGCTCCAGCTCGTTCAGGAGGTCCTCCACCGTCGGGGCCTCGAGGGGCGTAGTCCCCTCGGCCCCAGACGCCGGCGGGGCCGTGCTCGCCCCAGGCGCTTCCCCCGGAACAGCCGCTGTAGCGGGGGGAGGGGTGGCACTCCCGACAGACGCCATCGCAGGAGGAGAAGGGGGAGACGGCAGCGCCTCAGTAGGCATGATAGCGGCGGGCTCGATGCCGTGAGCTGAGGCCCCTGCAATGCGAGATGACATTGATATCAGAATCAAGAGGAATGCCTCGACCCCTGCGGTCGACGGCGACGGCCTCACCAAAATTTGCGACGATCATCTGGTCACCTCGAGCCATGGCAGCTCGAGCCTTCTCCAGCCAAGCAGCTTCTCTAGCGGAGGAAGGTGCCATACCTCGAGGTGCTTGTGCCTCGACGGGGCTCGAGGTCTTGGCCCGCTTAGACGAAGCAAGGTACGGTCCACCTCCGGGTAGGAGCGCTTCCCCCTGAGAAACCAGAGATGGCATGTTTATCAAAAGAAAAGAGGTCAAGCCTCGCTTCCGACGAGGTCCAAGAAAATTACTCACCCAAAGCGGCAACTGGGCTTCTTCCCGGAATCGCCGGACCCACTCAGGGGTTTCGAGCCCACCCCGCGGCTCGAGCCCTGCGCCCGGGCCGTCTCCACAGGGCTGGGATGGGGAGAGGGCTCCCGACGCCTCCCGTGGCTCGACCTCGAGGGAGATCCCTCCTTCCGCCCCACCTCGCGGGAGGGCAACCGCACCTCCCTCATGCTGTCATCGTGGCGCCCGCCCCGGCGCGGGCTCCGGCGCATGCGCTGGCGGTCGCGCCCTCCCGCGTCCGCTTCTGTGTCCCGGCGGCGGTGCGGCGATGGACTCCGGGGACGCTCACGCCCCTGGGCACGAGACGCCCGGGGGCTCCCTCCCCGACGCTCGTGATGGCGCGGGCTCGACACCTCCTCCTGGCGCCCGCTCATCCGCGGGCTCGACCCCGACCTTGACGGCTCGCGGCGGTCGGGCCCGAAATCCTTCTCGACCTGTCGGCCGCTCCTCGAGGCACGACCCTTCTCCAGGCCTCCCGCCTGGGCTGGCGCGGGGGCGGCCTCCGTTGGTGCTGTGGCGGAGGCGCTCCGGGTTCGAGGCTTCCTCACGACCGGGGGCACGTCCGCCGCGGAGCTCGACGGACCCCGGGCCCCCGACGAGGCAGGAATCGGCGCCGCCTTCCGCGGCTGCGTCCCGCGCGGTACCTTCGCCGGGGGGACCTCCAGCATACCCTCCTGCACAGAGGAGCGGTCAGCCCTGTCGTCGACGACCCCCGCGCGCTTCAGGCGCGCCTCCATCCCCTCGTCGTCGCTCTCCTCCTCATCACCGCTCTCCTCCTCCGAGCTCGAGGAGCTCAGCTCGGGGGACCCGTCTCCAGGCTGACGGTTGCGACGAGCCTTCGCCAGTCTCTGCTCCCGAGCCAAGCGATGCAGGTTTTTGTTTTTTTCTTTCCTCTTCCTGGCATCCTTGCTCTCCTTGTCTTTCTGAGCAGAGAGGCGCCTCACCTGAGTATCCGTGGCGTCCTCCCTCACTGGGGGCCTCGACGCGCGACAAGTAAACGCCCCCTGAAGAAAGAAGAAGCGTGATGAGACAAACCACAAGAAGAATGCAAAAGGATCGAAGGAGGAGAAAGGGGGAGGGGGCTCGGAATAGCTCAGCTCGAGGGAGGCTCACCAGGTCGAGACACCCCTCGTCGGGCGCCATGGCGACCAGATGGGTGTACTCAGGGATGAACGGCCCCTGGATCGTGATTGACACCCGGGAGACGCCCTCATTCCGGGACAGCCTCTCCTCGGCCATCCTCAATCGATTAAGCGCCTCGAGCCTGGCCTCCGGCCCCATCTCGTGCATGAGAAGGGGGCGGTCCGCCAGCGGGAGAACTCTTCACTGGTGGAACGCCCAAATGACCGCTTGCACGATCAACTTCTTCTCATCCACCAGCGTCTTCATCATCTTCATCAGCGGGGCTAGGTGGCGCTGCCTGTCCGCTGCGACGCCCCAGGTCCACTTCTCCGGGCGTTGAGCGAGGACCCTGCCGGTGTACTGCGGAAAGAGACCATCTTCATTCCGCAGATAGAACCAATGGTCGTCCCACCCGGCCTGGTTGGTGGAAAGCTTGTATCGCAGGTATTCACGGGGGACGTTGGCCGACGAGGTCCCAGCCCTCGCAGTGATGGCGAGGGAGCCCATGCGCACGAGCCGCCTCCCGCTGGGCTTCAGGGCCTTGATGAAGAGCTCGCCCTGGAAGAGATGGACGAACATCTCCCAGTGCGGCTCCATCTTCAGGTACCCCTCGCACATCGCGGCGAATATGGCGGCGTGCGAGATGGAGTTGGGGGAGAAGTGCTGCAGCTCCACCTCGAAGTGGTGGGCCAGCCCCTGCATGAAGCGGCTCGGCGGGACGCCGAGCCCCATACGGTGGTAGCGCGTGAAGCTCACCACGTACCCCTCCGGCGGGTGCGGCTCCCGGTGCTCCGCTGACGGGATAACCCACCACGCGGGTCCCTCCTTCGGGTTGGGGCGCAGAAGCCCCTGGCCCACCAACGAGTCCATCTCGCTCTGCGTCACCTTCGACGAGCTCCAGTCTTCGGCCGGCAGCACTTGTGTCTGGGCGGCCATAGCGGTGGCGCGGCGCGGACCCGAGCAGCGGACGGGCAGCCGGAAAATCCCCAATCAACTAGCTCGAAGGAGAGGGCGCGTGAAGGCTACGGCGGCGGTGAAGGCAAAGGCAAAGTGAAGGGTTCCTGTTCCCCTCTCTCGATATTTATAGGGGGAAACCCCGACGGGCGGGGTCTCCCACGACGTAAAAAGGTAACCGCATAGCATTTAAGGCACCCACCTAACTACGTCTCGAGCCGGATGCAGGGAACACGCGGCAGCTCACCGTTCGCTCAACTGCCAGGGCCCTCTGCGGCCGCCGCTCCGACTCCGCGCCCGCTGCCCTGGCGCCACGATCTCCACTCCCTAGCGGTTTCCGCCTAAAAAGGCGCGCCCAATGGGCAGAAGGATTCCAAGCGACGAAGGCTTCTTCCTGAAGTAAAAAACGGGCCCCGGCCCTAAGTCTCGAAGCAGCGAAGGCTGGCCCTCGAAAAAGGGTTCGACAGCCGGCTTCGAGCACCCAAAAACGGGCCCCGGCCCTAAGTCTCGAAGCAGCGAAGGCTGGCCCTCGACGAAAGAGGGTTCGACAGCCGGCTTCGAGCACCCGAGTCAGGGACACCAAGGGGCGCCATTCGTGGCATCACTCGAGGGCCAAGCCCTCGAGGCCCCTCACGTGTATCCAAGGCGGGGAGCTCGACATGCAGTGAGATCCCCTCGGAGGGAGGCATCGAGCCACCGGGTCCTATCGAATGGGTCCGGCACTCCTGCAGACTGAGTACCCATGCTTTATGAGACCGCCTCCGGGCCACAGTCGACCCCTATCGAACGGGGCACGAGCTCTCACTTGGATTTCCCGTTACCAGCTCACCGGGAACCTTGATACTCGCCCACTCGGGGTAGTATGAGGCATCCCCCCTCGCATCCGATCGAAAGGATTCGCGGGATGACAAGCCAGGGCAACCGGTGCGCCGGACAGCTCGAAGAGCCGGCCGGCCGGTTCAGCCTGGCACCCCTCGAGAAAAGAGGGTCTAAAAACTCGGGGGCCTGACACCCCCGAACCTAAAAATCGCAACTAAAACTCGCAAAAAGACCATGAGGAAGTTCTAAACCACTCCCTCGTGGCCTCGGGGGCTACACCCGCGGGTGTCGCTCGCACGACACCCACAGAATCGAATCGACGAAACCCTTGAGGCCAGTCAGCTAACCCACGAGATCCTAGTCGGGAGCCCCTGCTCGAGTGCAAGCACTCGAGCAAGGGCTCGGGGGCTACTGTCGGGGTCCGCAAAAGGGTTACCCCCAATCAACGCAAACAAATAGGGCAAACCTAGAACACCGGTTAATAACAGACCTAACTAGTCTAACCCCCTAAAAAGCCGACCTCCCGAGGCCTACGACGCTGGCCCACCGAGCCGAGCCCTCCAAGCCAGGCCTCGGGCGCACGCTCGTTTTCCGTCTCGCCCGAGCCCTCCAAGCCAGGTCTTGAGCGCACGCTCGTTTTCCGTCTCGCCCGAGCCCTCCAAGCCAGGCCTCGGGCGCACGCTCGTTTTCCGTCTCGCCCGAGCCCTCCAAGCCAGGCCTCGGGCGCACGTTCGTTTTCCGTCTCGCCCGAGCCCTCCAAGCCAGGCCTCGGGCGCACGTTCGTTTTCCGTCTCGCCCGAGCCCTCCAAGCCAGGCCTCGGGCGCACGTTGGTTTTCTGTCTCGCCCGAGCCCTCCAAGCCAGGCCTCGGGCGCACGTTCGTTTTCTGTCTCGCCCGAGCCGTCCAAGCCAGGCCTCGGGCGCACACTCGCTTTCCGTCTCGCCCGAGCCCCCCAGGCCTCGGGCAAGCGCTCCACTACCCTTCGAGCCCCCCACAGCCGAACACCACACCTCGAGACCCCACGCGGGGACCTCGAGCCTCTCTGGCACAGCGGCCTATCCCTCGAGACGCGTTTTGCCTCCCTCGAGCGGTGCAGACATCGGATGCCAGCCCCATACCGCGCACTTAATTCATCCACCTACTCCAGTCACGTCCTCTGTGACACAACGTGTGCCACGGTGGTCCGGGGCAGAGTCAAGTCTCGTTTTCACCACAAGTATGGGCGAAAAGGCACCAGTGAAGCACTGTTAACCCACGCCCTACACTGTGGCACATCCAAGACACGCCTCGAGACCCAGATGCCTGCCACTCAATCGATTTTCACGGGACTTGCCCATACCTGCGGGGACTCGAGCCCCCCGTAGACGCCGCCTCGAGGCCGGCTCCATGCCCCTCGAGCCCTGACTACTTTCTTGCTATTGGAGGACAGGTACCCCAAGACCCGGAGGGACCCCGCCGCGTCCTGTACGTTCCGGGATGGGTGTTGTACGACTTCCACCTCGCCGCGCCATCACGTCCGCGCCCAGGATGGAGGCCACGCTTCAAGGACGCTTCAACAACAACACCCACGTCGGCTACAATGTCTTCGACAAGACAGGGTTCCTACCCTTCTTCGTAAGGGACACAATACACCCCGATACCTGTAATACCCTTGTGTAACTCTGGCCTCCCTTTGCTCTATAAAAGGGGACACCAGGGCCCTCATTCGAGAGGGACAAGGGGACAGACACGCTAAGACACAAGTCCACACACACACACACGAGTCCGGACTCCGGTCCACGCTCATTGAGCTTGTATTCGCCCCTGTACAAGCACTTAGGTGCAAGTAATACAAGAACCTCCCCCCCCCGCTGGACGTAGGGCCTTCTTTGCCCGAACCAGGATAAATTCTTTTGTCATCTTGCATCACCATCCAGGAAGAGAGCACGCGATCACATTACTCGTTGGTGTCATACCCCCGGTTTCGCAACACCGACAATTTGCAATCCAAGAAAGAAAGTCAGCTCGCCCATCATACTCATCTCGAATTTCCTGCTCATTAAATCTGCAAACTTGGCAACCAAAGCGTGAGAAGAACCACTAAAAATGATATCATCCATGTAAATCTGGACCAAGAGAGTGTCTTTGCCTTGCTTGAGGAGAAAAAGTGTTTTATCCACATATCCCATTTTAAAACCTTTAGCAAGCAAAAAGGTTTTCAACATATCATACCAGGCTCTAGGGGCTTGTTTCAAACCATATAGAGCTTTGTGGAGTTTAAAAACATGGTTTAGAAACTTGGGATTTTCAAAACCGGGGGTTGTTCGACATACACCTCTTCTTCTATGTAGCCGTTTAAGAAGGCACTCTTGACATCCATTTGAAAAAGTTTAAACCCTTTGGATGCAGCAAAAGCCAAGAGTATCCTAATAGCCTCCAAACGAGCTACAGGAGCAAAAGTCTCCTCATAGTCTATCCTCTCCTTCTGACTATAACCCTTAGCAACAAGTCGGGCCTTGTTTCTAACAATGTGGCCATCCTCTCCTTGTTTGTTTTTGAAAACCCATTTTGTCCCAATAGGATTACAGTCTGGAGGAGGTGGAACCAAAACCCAAACCCGATTTCTTTCAAAATTTTCTAACTCCTCATGCATGGCATTGACACAATCCGGATCTGTCAAAGCGTGTCCAACATCTCGGGGTTCAAAATCAGCAACAAATGCAGAATGAGCAAAGTGAGAGATTTGTTGTGACCTGGACCGAGTGACACGTTCATCGATGCTGCCGATCATCTGTTGTGGCGGGTGTTGGCGCTGGATGTGTCGTGGCGCCTCCCGAGCTGAAGAAACCTCCCCCTCAACAGCAGCTGGTGCCCCCTCGGGTACAAAAGGTGCCGCTCGAGGTGGCGGATCCCACGGCCCCCAAGTGGTAGTGGAAGAAGGGTTGGGGCCGTGAGTCATAGTAGAAGCCGCTCCTTGCGGCACAACAGGTGGAGGAGGTGCTGGATCATCCATCCCTTCAGCACCCTCGTCCTCGTCATCAAAAAGAGGCTGACCAACCTCATGATCACCTGCACGCTCAAAACGAGAAGAAGGACAAACCATGGTCTCATCGAAGGTGACATCGGATGTCTCCATGACTCGGTTAGTATCCAGGTTAAGTACACGATAAGCTCGAGTGTGAGTGCCACAACCCAAAAATACACCGTCAGAAGAACGAGACTCAAATTTGTCCATGTTGCCTTTCTTGAGTATGAAACAGTGGCAACCAAAAACTCTAAAATAACTCACTTTGGGTTGTCTTCAAAAACGCAACTCATAAGAAGTCTTTTTCAAGAAAGCTCGGAGAAAAATGTGATTGGAAATATAGCATGCAAGTGAGCTAAGCCTTGCAAGCAAGTAAAAGCTCAAATGTCCAAGTCTCCTATGCCACTTCCAAAGATCAGAGGGGGAAGGTCCAGCCACAAGACAACGAGAAGTGCCAAAAGACTCCGAGAAATTCGCACGAAAGACTTTTCCAAAGGGCGAAATCAAACACACAAGATTGCCCTGAGGATCCAAAATATGACTGAGATTCGGTTTAAAACGAATCTCATAGTCGTCATCAAAGAGTTGCGAAACAGAAAGAAGGTTAAAATGCAAGTTAGAAACAAGAGCAACATCGCGCAACACAAAGTGCTCATTAACTCGCACCGACCCACGAGACAACACCTTACCTTTGCTATTGTCACCGAAGGTGATAAACTCCTTTCCGACAATAGGACTAAGACTGGAGAACCACTTGGCGTTTCCGGTCATGTGCCTCGAGCACCCGGAATCCACCAACCAAATGTCCTCCAATCGTTTTACCTACATCAATAAAAAGACATAGGGTGAGCATACGGTCCAACACTGGGGTGAGTGAAATAAGAAGAATACCAGTGTTGGGCCGGCTGCTCAAAAGAACGGTTAGTAGAAAAACCATTCCTAGCATGCTGTTGACGCAAAACGTGACACACCGCGCCTAACACACAGCAAGCCAAAAAGCTTGGCTTCAATCGGGTGCCCAGACGGTTTGGAATCCGGAGACGTGCCAGTCGGTTTGACCTGAAAACCAACAAGGGATAAAACTGTGAGAATACCACTGGAACATGTCGGGTGAGACCAGACAGTTCCATATGTGCGGCTTTGAAAGCCAATCACGATGGCACACAGCTATAGAAGCTGTCTGTCAAAGCATGTTTATAGAGTTATTCGACTAACGTGAAAAAGAAAGCATGTAGGTATACCAACTGCTGAATGCACATATGAGGAAAGAACATGCTTAAACAAACAACAAACATCGTTTAAAAACGTAGCGAATTGTAAATAGGCAACTTGTAAATATAAATCTATTCAAACAACACATGCATAGGCTACTCCAACTAGTCTGCCACACGTCTAGTCTTCGTAAAACCTGTCAAGCATAAACCAGGTCTAAACCACTCCTTATAATTAGATTAATCCACCGCATAATACAATCTAATTATAAGAAGCTAAAAGCATGCATGTATCCAAACAGATCTATAAAAACTCATTACTCGCGTAAGCTTAACCAAGATCGGCAAACTAGCCGAGTTGGGGTCCATGAGGAAGGAACATACAAACAAGCACGATCAAACTAAACTAAAACCTGCATCTGCCGCACGATACCTAGTTTTACTAAAGCCTAATTGTGGTTGACATGCATGAACCTGCAAAATGTAACAATCTAGATTGAAAGTTAACTCGGCCGTCATGATCTTGCGATTAAAGAGACACAAGCAAACTTGTGAAGCAGGGGCCGAACAAAAATCAATTTAGATTGGGCAAAAGAGTGTTACAAAATTGAATAAACAATGCAACACATGATAACTTAATGAATCTATCAGATTTGCCAAATCTAACAGAGCCGATAACTATATCGCTTTTGCTAAACATATGAATAAACGCCTACCGCACGGTATCTACCCATAAGCAGAGCATAAGCAAAGACTTCTTGATCGCTAACAAGGGTCCGCCGCACGACCATTGAAAACAAGCAAGACTACTTGCATCATATCTAAATCCACCGCATGATACTAGACATGATAACAAGGTTGTCGGGACTTACGGAGGTCGACGGATCGATGATTCCTCTCGAAGAACTCGACGACACGACTAAGGACTCGAAGGTGGCACGGGGCCGGTTTGTATTGATATGGTTGTGAACACTTTTACAATGGCCGACGGTTTATATTTATACCCTGGACGAAACACGAGTCCTAGACGATTACGATTTACACAATAAAATTTGGAAAGATACAAATCCTTATTCTTATTCTTCTCGGTGTCCTTCAACGTTACGTGCCTTCTCGTGCAAGCCGGCTTTACCTGCCATATCCATTTACCGAATGGAGTCGTTTCCTTGCAAGATACCCGACCGCATAGGCATTTACCGAAACTCCTGAGGACCAAATATTCGCCTGATCGTTTGCCGAATCATCTCCTCACTGCTGGCTGGGTCCATTTGTCATATCTTCGTGCGTGCGAAAATCTAGTGTTAACACATGCCCCCTAATTTTGGGACAAATATTTATTCCAAAATTCCTTTCCTTTGTGTATTGACGTGGCGCCTCTGGAAGCATCCACCTTCACATACCATAATTGCTGTACTTGTCGGTTCATCTCTCGATGCACCTTTGGGATCCTTTAAAGTCCCCTTTCACTCTGTTTCGGCTTGTGTATTCTGAACTCCCCTGCTCCAATCTCAAAACTAGAAAACCCTCTTTTCACCTGCCATCTTCCAATCTAGAAGATGTCTTCTGAAGCGAGCCGTCATAGCTCTGAGCTTGGGGATCTAGCACTTCCAAGAAGAGGTTATTCTTCATTGTTTCTATTTCAAAGATGAAACAGTTGTTCTCATGTTGCTTTTTATTTAGGAGGACCAACGACGACCTCTCCGAGGACTTGACTCAGAAGGTCATCGACCTTCAATTTGATCTGGAGGGGAAGGATCGGGAGATTACCCGAATCTCTCGGGAGCGTGATGTCGCTCGGAATTAGGCCACTGGTAAATATTTTTCATCATTTTTACTGTTTCTTTTCCTGTTTTCCCCCTCCTGCCTTTGCTCATCCTTCTCTCTTTCAGCTCTGGAGGTCAAACTTCATGCTCTTGAGGTGCTGTTGCCAATCTCGCCATCACAGCCAATGTACCGGGCACGACAGCCCAGAGGCGGGTAAACGAGGTCAACCGAGTCCTCCCCGACATCTCCAGAGCTGGTATGGGATACGGCACAGCCCTTACCTTCAACGCTGTACGGATTCATTCCGGTGCCGATTACCGCAACTTTGATGTCTGTGAGCGAGGGCTAGAATACAGGGTGGCATACTCTGTCAATGATATGAAAGAAGCTGGAACAGATCTGGCCGATTCTTTTGACTTTGATCTCCCGATTAGAAATAGGATAGAATGGACGAACTGATTTTCCACTGTAACTTGTTCCCTCTTTTGTAAATAAGAAGTTTTCTGATCCGATCTCCAAAATCAATCTGTGACTGATCCTTCGAGATCAATATGTGTCCTGTTTCGTGCATCGGCTATTAATTTTATCTTTACCCCAGCGACGATGCATATTACATCGGCTATTACTGATAATCATGCTAAGCATCTCTGTCCTGCAAGCAATCACTGCAACTAATTACTTTAGATCCAAAGTTTTCAGTCTTCTCCAATTTTTCCGATCCATGATGACATCAGGATAGTATTTTTTAAGGGACTTCTCCGTTTTCAGCTTTCTGTCCTCAGTGCCACACGGTAACATGAGTTCCCAATTAGCCGAAACTGAACAACTCTTAACCGAATCTTATCGGCTTCCCGATTCTGGAGTCATGACTTTCTCTAATCATCAAAAATCCGGCCGGGCCCAACAACGGCCCATAAACTGTGAAAAAAACCCTATTTTGATGCTTGATTTCCAGTGTGCAAGCCATGGTCCAATAAATATGACCTTGCGCAGGCTGTCATTCTTGACCCCAATCGAACAGCTTGATTTGTAAGCTCTCCACTTCTCGGCTCTTAGCTTCAAGCCAGAGAAAAAGTCCTTCGCTTGAGCTTTCTATCAATGGCAGGCAACAGTGACCACAACAAGCATCCCTTTGGAGGCGAAGCAGGAAGAAGCCGAGCATCAACTCACCGGCACTATGGGTAAAAAATCGATCCCTTGCCCCCTTGCGGTAGCTTCCCTTGTTCATCTATTCCTGACTTGTCATCCACTCCCCTTCCAGGGTGGGGTCTTCCTCCAGCCAAGCTTGGGTTCCTCTTCCAGAAACGGTAGCCCCAATGGCTTCTCTCAATCTCCTCCCTAGGCCATCAGATTCTGAGTTTGATGATCCACTTCAGCAGACCCATTTGGATGCCCTTCGGCACCGCGAGGAAAAGGATAAGGCCCAGAAGGAACTGGATGATGCATCCAAGAAGCATGGCATTGAGAAAACTGAATGGGCAAACCAATGGAAACAGCTCTGCAGTATTACAGGTCAGTAGAGTCTTGGTCCTCTTCTTCTGTTCGAGCTTGCCTTGCTGACGCATCCCTTCCTTTTGTTAGCTCTTTCTGCAGAGAATGACCATCTGAAAATGGCGGTGAACAGAATTGCTGTCAAGGTGAATGCTCATGGGGACTCAGCCGAAGCTCGTCTTGATGCTGTAAACGGCCGCATAGATCAGGCCGTCATCCAAGGTGTGCATATGCTGGGGTTTCCCTCGGGCTAGCGGCAATGAGTTCTGGGACCAAAGAGGACTACTCCTTTCTACCAGTCGGCTTCGCAGGTGGATACCCGGATGAAACGGAAGGTATCGAAGATTACGATGATCATGTCGCTGCCATTGCTGAAACTACTGATCCACAGTCTGTTCTGAACAAATTATTCCAAGGGTAGTTTGTACTAGGACAGATCTGTGAATGAAGTTTGTAACAGATGAAACTTGTTCTTCTCTGAATAATTCCATTTTCATCTCTTAGTGATCTTCCTGATTGCAACATCCCTTCAGAGAAAATGTTTCCCGAACACATGACGTCATCTCAGCCGATTAGATCTCGTTTTTGACATGTCATGTCGCTCGACATCTTACTTACTGCACTTCACCTTTCTCTTCTCCTGATAAACCTGCTAATTTGAAAAAATGCTAGGGCCACCAGCGTCATGAATATTCTTGTACTAAAGGCGATATAAACAATATCAGCTATAACTTAAATTCTTGGAACATTTTTTTTCTGCTAAAGGCGATGCTTTACATTGGCTATCTCTGTATACAAATATCCTTGAATTTGTCTTACATACAATTACCACGCGTTCAGCTTTTAACAAGTAATGCTGAAGCTTCAATTCATAAGCAACACAAAAATATATTCATAGCCGAACACCTGTCTCTGGGTCTAACATTTTTCGGCTAAGGCAATCTATCACTTTTCCTTTAAATTTTGTATAAGGGCCGATCCTACCGTAAGGCTATCGGCCGCCACATACAACTTGAAACGATCACCAAGTTGTCGAAGTGCCTTCATATATTCTTCAATTTCATCAGAAAGCTTTTGTTGTATGTCACCTTATACAAATTCCTTCTGATCTTTCTTGAGTTTTGGCAATGGAGAAATAAGCAGAATTCTTTCAAAAGTTCATTAACTTCAAAACACACTCGGGATCAAAATTTGCACATATTGGTCTTATTTCGGCTTCACCATCAAAACTTTATTCCTTATCAGCCGACACGAAACTTGGTCTCGACTTTTCTCTATTACCATCAGTTGGATTATTTATTCAAAAATTGCTTTGAGAGCCGATCGTTCGAATCGGCTGTTGGTCCTTGTCAAAAACATTCACAGGACCTGCTTCCCAAGCTCTTCCAGAGAAGCACTCGACACCATCATATTCCTAGTAGATGGGTTCTGCATTAGCAACACTCACCGAATCATCAGCATGGACAATTTCGATGTCATCTCCAATCCACTGGATGAGGAATTAGTGCATAGTTGACGGTACACGGTAGTTTGCATGTATCCAATCCCTTCCTAAGAGCAAACTGTATGCCCCCTTGCCATCGATAATGAAGAAAGTAGTAATCAAAGTCTTTGACCCAATCGTTAACTCAACATGAACTGCTCCTCGAGTATCAGAAGAATTACCAGCAAAGTCTCTCAACACCATGTCAGTCTTCAATAGTTCCTCACTTGCCATCCCAAGCTTTCTGAAAGTGGTATACGACATGATATTTATGGCAGCTCCTCCATCAATAAACATTTTGGATAGTGGCTTTCCATTAACATACCCCCTCATATAAAGTGGCTTCAAGTGTCGATGCTTAGCTGGTTTATCAAACACCGCCCGTTGAGCCAAAACAAGATGAGCCAACAGATCTTGGAATTCATCTTCGTCGAAATCTGAATACACTTCCTCTCGGATATCTTGATCTTCAGGAGCCATAAATTCTGATGGAAGAAAGAATGCCATGCATGCATCAGCCGAACGATCAGCCTCATCTGGCTTCTCTTTAGGGCGCCAAATTTGTTTCATCCTAGTGCCTGCTTGCACCAACTCTCTGTTCCTTAGGCGCTGCACCCTTCTTTTCTGGCACTTTCTCAATCCTGGTGGACACCACTGTCCTCTGTGCCAGACATACTCGCGGTATTCTTCTTCTCCAGTGCGAGCCCAATTTCGATCGGCAAATCCTCTTTCCTGCCGATTCTCGGAACTGTTTATTTTTAAGCGTTGATCGTCCTCAGGGATTCGTGCCCCAAGCCTTTCATGGACCAAATGGCGGTTGACTCGAGACTGCCTATATTCAGAATATTGATCACTGCATTCAGGGCAATTGTTCTTTGCAGGCAGCTTCAAGCCTTCATTCCAACAATACTTGAAGAATGAGCATTCCCAATGTGATTGCTCTTGTTCTCTCGTATATTCTCATTCCTCTCGGCATATCTCCTCTTCATACCTCTGTTGTTTCTCTAGGAACTTCTGTTCTTCATAAAACCTCAGCTTTTGATACCGCTCTTGCTCCCGATGCCATTTATTCAACAGAATGCGTGTCGTGATCCTGGGCCTGGAAGCTTCACCCTTCTCAGTTCGACTATTTTGGAAACGGACTTGTTGCCGAAATTCCTCATTTGTGATTTGTCGATCCGGGTCAATAGCACCGGCTTCTCTCGCTCTATCAGAGGTTAACACCTTCATCTTGCTTTTGCCCCTGGGATCAGCTGCATTAACCATATTAATAGAGAAGGACACAGTATTCTGTCCAAAAGGGTTACCATCAACTTTCATCTTTCCATCAACTATTGCATAAAGGGTCCATATAGTCAATATTATACCATCAACTATTGCATAAATTAACATGAAATGAACCATAAAGCATAGTTGTAAGGTTTGAAACTAACAAGTTCCACGAGTTTTGATGCTCTCACTTGTTTTGTAGGACATCAATATTTCACCATATAAAAGTACCTCAAGTGATGAATTGGAGTGTACCATTGCGAAGGGCTCGTCGAGACGATCGAAACGGACATATCATTTGCTATATTCGGAGTCCCGGATGAAAAGATATTAATTTTGCAACGAAATCTGCAAAAGAAGGATCTAGAAGACACCAGAAGACACCACGAGGCGGCCCACCACGTGGGCCCACTGGGCCAGACCGACCGGTCCCACTTGGAGACCGACCGATCGGCCACGGAGGCCGTATCGCCTCCGCCTTCTGGAACCTTCTTCCACCGCCTCCTAGGATGCATCTCCACCATCCCTGAAGTCGGTTTGATCTAACGGTGGGCGATAAACGTGACGCGGATCGATGACATGGCGATTCCTTGCCCCCTACTCCACCTCGGGCTATATAAGCAGCCCCAGACCCCCCTCTCTAGGCATCTCCATCTTCATTATTCATCTCCATATCAGAAACTAGGGTTCCAATGTAGAAGTAGAGGTCCCTCTAGATGAATCTCTTCTAGTTCAACTAGATTTGGATCTAGTTCATCTAGTGAAGGGCCGAATTGGCGACTAGAGGGGGGGTGAATGGGAGCCTCAAATTTCTTCTCGAGAAATCGGTGGCCTCTGTCCCAGAAAGTAAACCCCAAAAGCAAAGATCACAAACCGTGATATCCACGACCCAAAAGATTGGGTGGATGTTCCCTAGGAACACAGCGGGACAGCACACACGCGATCAACCAAGCACACCACCAAAACTGGAGCTCTGAACGGGAAGCACTACACTCCTATGGAGAAGAAGTAAATGCCCAACCAAAAATACTTGAGTCAACTGGTGACAAAAGTACTTTAGAATGTTCCCCACAAATTTAGAAAACCAACGCAACAAACGGAACTCGAATCGGAGCTCGAACGCAAAAACTACGGACGAAACAGCGCGAAAACTGCATTGACCGGACGCTTGTACTATAGCAACACTGTAGCATACAGTCAGTTACTGTAGCATCGGACGCACTATAGCAGTTACTGTAGCGTCCGGTCACTGTACTGGAGCAGATACTGGAGCACTGGACGCATGAATAGTAACAGTGCAGAGTTCGGTCAGAAAACAGCGCAGAGTCCGGTCGTTGTTGTAGCAGTTTACTGTAGCACCGGACGCACTGTAGCAAATTACTGTAGCGTCCGGTCGTAGTGTAGCAGCGTCCGGTCAACCTGAAAACAGCGCTGTTCAAACACCAAATCGACCCAAAACTCAGTCAAATCAACTCCAAACTTCACCAAATTTTGCACAGATGATAACAACTATGTTGGTGAGCTATCTCTAAGAGATCATGGCTCGAACCCAACTAGAAATTCGTGAATTGCAGATCTCGTGCAAAAGGGAAAAGTTTAGAACCGAAAATGAAATCCGCCCGATCTATGTGCTCGTGAGGAATTAGATGAATTCCTTTGGTGAAAAGATGCGCATCACGATCTAGAAGAAGTGTGTTCAAGTGAAATCAAAAAACCGTTCCTCGGAGAGGGAGAATCAAGCAAAACTCCGGGAAGGCAACACCGAAAATGCGAAGAACACAAGAACAAAATGTGAATCGATTCGGGATTTCAACCGTGTGTCTACCACACGAGACAATCGTGAGATTACGGTCTCACTTCCTGAAAATCCCAAACCACAGAGGTATGATTGGAGTCTCTCTGTGGATCGCTAGCAGCGAGGTATGATTAGAACCTAAGCGAGGGCTAGAGAGAGAGAGCTCAGGAACAAATGGCTGCCAGGATGAGGAGAGAGGAGGGGCGCCTCTCTTATTTATAGCCTAAGTACAATAGTCCCCTTCTACCCCTAGATACAAGAGCGAAGCGGCCAACCCTAGGGGTATCCTGGTCCAACTCTGCTGATTGTCGATCCGACGGCCACGCGCCTTCCTTACCCTTAGCTTTGCCTCGACGCAAGCCTCAGGATGCTGCCACGTGCCGCCCTGTCAACCGCCGCGCCTTCCACGTGGATAGCTGCGCCGCCGCGCCAGCCTCTCCACGCTGCCACGCATCAACCATCCTTTTTGCGGACCTCCCCCCCGGTTTTGAGGCCGAAACCGGGAAACCTGGGCCTTCCCCCGGTTTTGAGGCTGAAACCGGGAAACCTGTCCTCCGGCTGAGTTTTGTGGCCCAAACTCAGAAACCCGTGCGCCCAGGTTTTGAGGCCCAAACCTGGAAACCGTCCATGCCAAGTTTTGAGGCCCAAACCCAGAAACCCGCCACCCCGAGTTTTGAGGCCCAAACTCGGAAACCGTCGAGGGTAGCTTTTTGAGGCTCAACTACCGAACCCGCGCCGTAGACGGGATGTGGTTCGCACACCCCGAGTTCTAGCACCGATGCCGGAGCATGTCCAGCCTCCACGCCGGGCACAGTGCATTCGCCTTCCTTCTCGGCCTCTCGCCAAGTGTCACGACGCCATCACCTTCCTCCCGACTCGGCCGATGCACTGCACATCCCCATGTGCTCTTGCTTGCCGATGCCATGTGCTAGCTACCACAGCTGGTCCTCAGGTCTCCCGGTCCGTCAGTCCAAGCCTCACGTCCGCCCTTCACCGCTCCCGGTCCGTCGGCATGACACGTCTCTACTTGACCTTCACCTCACGTTCGACCACTGTCTCCGAGCTCCGCAGCTGCACACCAACACAGCCAAGAGACATGTTGCCCGTTGACCGATCACTCATCACTCAGGAAGGGAACCACAAGGGCACATATCAACCTTGTGTTCGCATCTAGTTCCAGTTCTAGTTGTCTAGTTCATCTAGTTGTAATTAGAGATCCAATTAGAAAGAGGAGAAGGAGAGATTAGAGAGGAGCTACGCTCTAATTCCGGAGGAGTCTTCAGAGATTTGGTATGCTTTTGTATCTTTTCTTTGTAAGACTTATGCTTTAATATATTTATCTTCTCTATTTATTTTATGCTTTATTATATGATTAGTATAGTTGTTATATCTTGGCATGGGATCTTTGTTCGTATTGAGTGCTCTAGTTATCCTAGGTAATTAGAGTAGTAATCGATAGATTAGACATGGTGTTTAGTGTAAGGTTACGAGGATGCTACGCTAGCCAGAAAACAAAATTTTTCAACCCCATAAACCAGGAACTACTGCTAGTTATAGATCACGGGATTACCACTAGACGCGCAGATGCAGCAGAAGACGTCTCGGTGTAGACGTGCGCGTCGCAGCGATGTCGTGTAGTTGTTCACGTCCGTCCTTCACGTTTCCACGTGGAGTTCGTCCTTGTGCTCCAGATGCAGCACCTTCGAGGTATCCCACACGTACAGGGAGGAAGCGTCACGCCTCCAGACTGTTAGGTCTGCGAAGAGCAATAGGCGCGGGCGTGGGTGGGCGACGGCTGTCTAATGACGTCGTGGAAACCCTGGACGCCCCACCCCTCTATTTATAGGCGTCCCTAATGAGCTCGCCGACCTGGAGGCCCATTAGCAAACCCTAATCCCGGTCTGATTCGAGTCCAACTCGAATCAGGCTTCCAGCCCCTTAAGCGTGCGACCCTATGGGTTCACGCACACATAGACACGGCCCGAGTACTCCTACTCGTTCGATAGTTGACAGCGGCCTCTAGCAAGACATGTCAACTCCTTTGTACACACAAAGATCATATCAGATGAACCACCACGATCACATACACGTAATTCCCTTGCCACACAATATTTGGTCCAACTCATAGGTTAACACTTAACCTAAGCACGGCCATGCATTTTATGATCCAATCATTTGAGTGGTCCAATGATATCTCTCTCGCAAAGAGAGGGGCAAATCTCATCTTGATCGTCTATGTCTCACAGCATACTTCCTGACAAACCCGAAGACTATCTTTATAACTACCCTATTACGAAGTAGCATTTGATAGTCCCTAAGTGAGTCGATTCATATCTTGAGTACATACAACAATCTCAGGTCGAAGGACATAACGTACATGATGTGTAAAGAGATAATAATAAGAACATCTCATGTTGGGTCAGTCCAGCCCCATGTCATACATGTGCCCACATTATTAGTTTGACATCTCCATGTCTATGACTTGTGAAACATAGTCATCAACTAATACATGTGCTAATCTAATATTCATATGTGTCCTCACATGAACTTTGATCAGGGACAACTGTTGAATAACCATACAAGTAAAAGAGTTTCACAGACAATTCACATAATTGTCAATCAATCCAAGTTGTCTTTAATGGATATTCAATGAACATATAATAAATCATGGATACAATAGAAATATCATCATCTCTATGATTACATCTAGGGCATATTCCCAACAGTCTCCCACTTGCACTAGAGTTAATCTTTTAGATATCTAATACCCATAGACCTCACATGCGCCTCATGCTTAGGCTGTGGAAGAGCCTTTGTCAAAGGATCTGCTACATTCAAATCCATATGTATTTTGCACATCTTAATCTCATCTCTTCCAATGAACTCTCGAATGAGGTGAAATTTCTACAGTACATGTTTGTTCTTCTGGTGATTCCTTGGTTCCTTAGCCTGCGCAATCGCCCCATTGCTATCACAGTGTAGAGGCAATGGACTAGACGCATTTGGAAACACATCAAGATCAATGAGGAACCTCCTCATCCAAACACCTTCCTTTGCAGCTCCACTGGCTGCAATGTACTCGGCTTCTGCTGTAGAATCGGACACGGTCTCCTGTTTGGAACTTTTCTAACTGACTGCACCACCATTTATTGTGAACACAAAACCTGATTGAGATTGTGAATCATCTATGTCAGTTTGGAGGCTAGCATCGGTGTAACCATTTACAACGAGCTCCTCCTCACTTCCATAGATTAGGAACACATCTTTAGTCCTTCTCAAATACTTAAGGATGTTTTTAACAAGTGTCCAGTGACTCTCACCTGGATTTGCTTGATATCTGCTCGCAACACTTAGAGCATATGAGACATCCGGGCGTGTACATATCATGGCATACATGATGGAACCAATAGCCGAAGCATATGAAACCTTACTCATGCGCTCTCGCTCATCAGATGTCGAACGACACTGTTTCTCGCTAAAGCGCATGTCATGTGACATAGGCAAGAACCCTTTCTTGGGCAGTTGGACTGTTCCATGTTGAACCGCTTCAACACCTTGTCAATGTATGTTTCTTGGCTTAATCCTATTAGCCTCTTTGACCTATCTCTATAGATCTTAATACCCAGAATATATGTTGCTTCTCCTAAATCCTTCATAGAAAAACTATTATTCAGTGAAGTCTTTACGGTTTGCAACATCGGAATATCATTCCCAATCAACAGTATGTCATCTACATACAAGATTATAAACACAACAGCGCTCCCACTTTCTTTCTTGTAAACACAAGGTTCTTCTTCACTTTGACGGAAGCCAAACCCTTTGACCACCTTATCAAAACGAATATTCCAACTCCGAGATGCTTGCTTTAATCCATAAATAGATTTCTTAAGCTTGCATATTTTTCCAGCATTGCTAGGATCAACAAAACCTTCGGGCTGTATCATATACACGTCCTCTTCCAAATTTGCATTTAGAAAGGCTGTTTTAACATCCATCTGCCATATCTCATAGTCATAATAGGCAGCAATTGCTAGAATGATCCGAATAGATTTAAGCATCGCTACCGGCGAGAAAGTCTCATCGTAGTCAACTCCTTGAACTTGTCGAAAACCTTTTGCGACAAGTCGAGCTTTATAAATTTGGACGTTTCCAACCATATCTTTTTTCTTTTTATAGATCCATTTGCACTCTATAGGTCTTACCCCATCAGGCGGGTCAACCAAGTTCCAAACTTGATTAGCTCCCATGGAATCTATCTCGGATCTCATGGCACTATGCCATTTCTCGGAATCAGGGTCCATCATTGCCTCGACATAAGTTGCAGGTTCGTCATCGTCTAACAATAACACATCCCCACGCAACTCACGAATTCTTGCCGACCTTCGTGGTTGGGGCGGGGTGTCTGTTGCCACAGGTAGCTCAACTTGTTCTGCTACATTAGCATCACTCGTGGAGTCAATCCCTGTTGGCTCATCCTGAACTTCTTCAAGATACACCTTCTGCCCTCTCTTGTCTCCTTTGAGAAACTCTTTCTCTAAGAAAACACTGTTTCGAGCAACAAACACTTTGCCCTCTGAGCGGTTGTAGAAGTAATACCCTAAAGTTTCCTTTGGGTATCCCACGAAAAAGCACTTGTCCGACTTGGGTGTTAGTTTATCTGATATAAGTCTTTTGACATAAACTTCACAACCCTAGATCTTTAGAAAAGACAAACTGGGACTCTTACCAGTCCACATCTCATATGGTGTCTTAACTACGAACTTAGATGGTACCCTATTTAATGTGAAAGCAGTTGTTTCTAGAGCGTATCCCCAAAATGATAAAGGCAGGTCCGACTGGCTCATCATAGACCGAACCATGTCTAACAGAGTTCGGTTACGTCGCTCAGACACGCCGTTTCTCTGAGGCGTTCCGGGTGGCGTAAGTTGTGGAACAATTCCGCAACTCTTAATATGATTGCTAAACTCGTGGCTCAAATATTCACCTCCACGATCAGATCGCAAAACCTTAATTTTCTTGCCATCTTGATTCTCTACCTCATTCTGAAATTTTTAGAACTTTTCAAATGTTTCAGACTTATGCTTCATCAGATAGACATAGCTATATCTGCTAAAATCATTAGTGAAGGTTATGAAGTATTGGAATCCGCCTCTTGCTGTCATACTCATTGGTCCACATACATCAGTATGTACAAGTTCCAACAAGTCAGACGCCCTCTCAGGAAGACCTGTGAAAGGCGACTTGGTCATCTTGCCCAGCAAACAAGCCTCGCATGTCTCGTATGATTCAAAATCAAACGAAGTTAGAAACCCATCAGTATGGAGCCTCTTCATGTGATTCTCACTTATATGACCCAAACAACAATGTCACATATAGGTAGGACTTAACTCATTAAGTCGAGGCCTTTTAACAGTTACATTACAGATAGACATAGGTGCATCATCAAGATTTAAAATAAACAACCCCATCACAGTGGATGCAAAAGCCACAAACATATCATTCTTAGAGATCACACAACCATTGTCTTTACTCGCAAATGAATAACCATCCTTCATCAAACATGAAGGTGACACAATGTTTCGACTTAAACTTGGAACGAAATAACAATTATTTAACTCCAAAATAAATCCTGATGGGAGATGTAGTTGCATCGTCCCGACATTCAATGCAGCAACTCTTGCATTATTGCCCACACGGAAATCAACCTCCCCTTTTCCAATGCTTCTACTTCTTATCATTCCCTGCATCGTATTGCAAATATGGGCAACCGAGCCGGTATCAAATACCCAAGAATTAATATAAGAGTTAGCGAGGAAAATATATGTAACATAAACAACAAGTGTATGAGCAGCGGGAGTACCTTTACCACCGCCATCCTTCTTCAAGGATGCTAAGTACACCTTATAGTTTCTCTTCTAGTGACCTTTCCCCTTACAATGGAAGCAATCAGAATCAGGAGTAGGTCCGGTAGCTTCAGGCGCAGGAGGGTTTGGCTTAGAGATCACATCTTTGGCCTTGCCCTTGCCCTTTTTGTTCTTCCAAAAGTTGCCCTTCCTTTTAAAGTAGGCTTGTTTTGGATTGCCATCACATGGCTGCTGCTAGCACCTTTCTTGATGTCTGCCTCTACTGTCTTGAGCATGCCACACAGCTCATTCAAGCCCCTCTCCGCACCATGCATATGGTAGTTCGAGATGAAGTTTCCATAGCTAGGTGGGAGAGAAGAGAGAATGAAATCAGTGGCCAACTTTGGACCAATTGGGAAGCCTAGCTTCTCCAACCTCTGTGTGTAACCAACCATCTTGATTACATGTGGCCCAACTGCTGCACCCTCTGCTAGCTTAGTCTCAGCAAGAGACTTAGAGACATTGAACCTTTCAGTTCTAGCCTGGGTCTGGAACATCTCATCCAGCGCCACGATCATATCGTAGGTTGTATGGTTATTATCAAACTGCATCTGCAGATCTGGTTCCATGCAAGCAAGCATCAGGCATCCCACTTCAAGATCAGCATCACATGCTTTCTTGTAAGCGGTTTTCTCAGCAACAGGTGCATTATCAGCAGGTTCCTCTGGTAACGGGGTGTCTAGAATATCTTCCTTTTTCTCAGCCCTGAGAACAATTCTCAGGTTGCGGATCCAATCCGCATAGTTTGTTCCATTCAACTTATCTTTATCTTTCTCAAGAATCGAACGTAAAGTAAATGGTTGAGGTGCGGGTGCCATTTATCTACAACAAAAGTATATGCAAAATACTAAGACAATGTTTCCAAGATAGAGTAAATGATATTAAAACTTTAATAAAATCTACTCCCACTAAGATCAATATCCCTCTATTGAATTTTAGTGATTCAAGACCCAAACTAACAAGTCTACTAGTGAGCTTTAGCATCACCGCTAGTGGACATGGTAGATCGGTAAGCAACTCTTTGCTAATCATATCACATATGACTCTTGTTGTTGGCCAGCATCTCTATGCGTGCTCAACTCCTTATGCTTCAAGGTCCCTAACCGTTAGGATGACCTTGTTCAAGCAACCAACCCTTCTGCAGTAAGTATCCGATACGAACCTGCCTAGTCAAGGAAAATCAGTGACACCCTAATTTCATAGGCGCGCCACCAATTGTACAAGACATATGACAGTGCAAGGTTTGGGGAAGCATATGACTTGAACATTACTGAGGGATCGTTCAACACTTTCACTACCGCATGTAGACAATAAACATGAATCGCATGTGAAAGTAGAACATAATAAGAGAATAGCATCAACACAGATATGACTTGGTATAGCCCAGTGTCCATTTGGAGATCTCCATCTTCGCCAATCTGTTCACCATAATGATCTCCATCTACATGGTGCATGTATGCCATCCTCCAGTGATGAATCCACCAAGACTAGCTACAACTAGCGTAATTAAAAAGCAATTACATAGTCACGAGTAGGATCATCACAATTTGGCACGCAGGCCATTACATCAAATTGATGACAATATCTATGTGGCTCCTGCCATATTGTCATGTTACATGACGTGCAAGCCATGAATCAATTACATACAAGCATCACATACACATAAGGGCTATATCAGTCATCAATTCCTGCAAAACAGAGTTAAACGTTCCCGACGTCTAAACTTGAATCGCAGAAAACATAATTTTCCCGGCCTTTTTCGCAAATCTAAAGTCGACAAAACCGGCTAAATCAGGTGAAAATTGAATGTAAAATTTTCTGTAGATTGATTTTCGTTTAAAGATCATCTCAATCTGAGGTCGTATGCAAAAGTTATGTCCGTTTTACCGAACAGCGCTCCTTTTGCAGATTTCCTCATACCGACGCACATCTCATGCACCCGGTTCTTGATCTAGACTCGATTCGATCAATCTGATTGATCTCCATCCTGCCATGATTGGATTTACACGTATCACTTAACTCCGATGGCGGAATTCCGACCGGTAGGAGTAGATCGTTACATGACCAATACGGTAAGATCACGAATCAAGATCAGAAACTGATCTACAACTGCGCATATCTCTATATGCACACAACCGAATCTATAACGAGGCAGTAACGGCTTTGATACCACTGTAGGATTACGAGGATGCTACGCTAGCCAGAAAATAAATTTTTTCGACCCCATAAACCAGGAACTACTGCTAGTTATAGATCACGGGATTACCACTAGACGCGCAGATGCAGCGGAAGACGTCTCGGTGTAGACGTGCGCGTCGCAGCGATGCCGTGTAGTTGTTCACGTCCGTCCTTCACGTCTCCACATGGAGTTCGTCCTTGTGCTCCAGATGCAGCACCGCCGAGGTATCTCACACGTACAGGGAGGAAGCGTCACGCCTCTAGACTGCTAGGTCTGCGAGGAGCAATAGGCGCGGGCGTGGGGTGGGCGACGGCTGTCTAATAACGTCGTGGAAATCCTGGCCGCCCACCCCTCTATTTATAGGGGTCCCTAATGAGCCCGCCGACCTGGAGGCCCATTAGCAAACCCTAATCCCAGTCTGATTCGAGTCCAACTCGAATCAGGCTTCCAGCCCCTTAAGCGTGCGACCCTATGGGTTCACGCACACATAGACACGGCCCGAGTACTCCTATTCGCCCCATAGTTGACAGCGGCCTCTAGCAAGACATGTCAACTCCTATGTACACGCAAAGATCATATCAGATGAACCACCACGATCACATACACGTAATTCCCTTGCCACACAATATTTGGTCCAACTCATAGGTTAACACTTAACCTAAGCATGGCCATGCATTTTATGATCCAATCATTTGAGTGGTCCAGTGATATCACTCTCGCAAGGAGAGGGGCAAATCCCATCTTGATCGTCTATGTCTCACAGCATACTTCCTGACAAACCCGAAGACTATCTTTATAACTACCCTATTACGAAGTAGTGTTTGATAGTCCCTAAGTGAGTCGATTCATATCTTGAGTACATACCACAATCTTAGGTCAAAGGACATGACGTATGTTTACACCAAAATTTGGATTAAGGAGGAGATGAACCGAATTTTACTAAAGATGGCTGCAATTTGAGAAATCGGCAGAATCAAGGAAGAACGGTTGATCAAGTGGACCAAGAAAATGACAAGTGGACCCAACCGGCAGTGAGATGGGCATTCGGTAAACGACCAAGCGGTCGGTTAACTCTCGGAGATTCGGCAAGTGTTTGTGCGGTCGGCTATCTTATGAAGGCGATGACTCTATTCGGGGAGCGAATATGGTAAGTAAAGCCGGCTTGCACGAGAAGACACGTGACAATGGAGGACACCAGAGGAAAATAGGAATAGGACTAGTGTTTTTTCCAAGTTTCATTGTGTAAGTCGTAGTCTTCTAGGACTCATATTTCGCCCAGGGTATAAATATAAACCCTCGGCCATTGTAAAACTGTTCACAACCATATCAATACAAATCGGCCCCGTGCCACCTTCGAGTCCCTTGTCATGTCGTCGAGTTCTTCGAGAGGAATCATCGATCTGTCGACCTCCGTAAGTCCTGACAACCTTGTTATCATGTCTAGTATCATGCTGAAGGACCGAAAATGTTAAAGCAAGGCGACCAGAGGGGGGGTGAATGGGAGCCTAAAAAATTCTTTTGAAATCCTGGTCTCTGTCCCAACAAAATCAACCCCAAATGCTTCGGACTCAAACGTGATGCCTACGACCCTCGGAAAGAAGGTGGATAATCCGTAGGATCACAGCGAGGCACCACACAAGAGAGCAAACCAAAACTCTCAAAACTCCGAGCCAAGTTCATGCCTAAAAGACCCACTCCCAAACGTAGATGGAAGGCTACGTTGGGATTCCTCCAAATACCGATGCTAATGCGTAGCAAAGATATGTAGAGAGGTTCCTAGGTGAACTCTAGGAGCAAACGACAAGTCCGGAAACGAAGCGGAAAAGCCGGGAGAGCAAACGCACTAAAACTGCACAAACTGTAGAATCCCGGACAGTCCGCCGTCAGGCTCTCGGACTGTCCGGTGAAGGCCGAACTGTCCGCCACACGGGGGCCGGACTGTCCGCCGGCCAAAGGACAAAAACAGCAGTGCTGCTGGACGCTCCTACACGACTCGCGGACTGTCCGCGCCTGTCAATGGCGGACTGTTCGCCGATCAAAATGACCGTGAGCAGTGCGCGCTGCGCTCGTTCTGGTCTGGCCGAGCCCGATGGCCGGACAGTCCGCGACCAAGGGGCGGACAGTCCGCCACTGCCCAGAACGCCCAAAAACGCCACGGGATAAAACCAAAATCGATTGGATCTTCACCAAATCGAACGGGGCTGCAACCAAACTTCTCCCAAGTGTTCTTCTACATGTTGGGAAGCTAATCCTAGGATATCATCGCTTCAACCCAACTAAACCATGAGAAATCCGAAGAACACTAGAAAAGGGGAAGAACGAAGAACAAAAACGATTTCGACCCGATCTACTTGTTCGTGAGGGTAGAGATGAATTCCTCCAGTGGAAATGTTCTCCTCACTCCAAAGAACAAGTTGATTCAAACGGAATCGCAAAAGACGTAGCGTAGAGAGAGATCGAGTGAGGGGAAAATCGTGGAGAAAAGCAGAACGCGAAGAACAAATTCAAAACGCGAATTCAACCACGAATTTGATCCTTGGATTCAGAGGAATGGATGATTGATTAAGCACTCAGTGTCGGGCTACAAGCCACTCCTAGCAACACAAAGCTTGGATGGCAAAAAGCTCAAGAACAAGAGCCAACTCTCCCTAACCCTAGCCTTCTCTCATAGGAACAAAATGAGAGAGACACCGTCCAAGAATAGCTGTCCAACACAGCCCCTTCATCTATATATAGGCGCACGTCCAAATGACACAAATGCCCTAACATGAAGTACTAACCCAAATACCCCCTAGGGGTAAAACCATCCAACTCTGGAAGTTTCCATCCTACGGCCACACGCCTTCTCATCCTTCGCTTCGCCTCGACGCAAGCTCCAGGATGACGCCACGTGCCATCACCGTCGACCGCCGCGCCTTCTCACCGATAGCTTCGCCGCAACGCAAGCCTCTCGGTGCCGCCACACGTCGACCGTCCTTTTGGACCTTCCCCCGGTTTTGAGGCCCAAACCGGGAAACCTGCCAGCCCAGGTTTTGAGGCCCAAACCTGGAAACCGTCCACCCCGAGTTTTGAGGCCCAAACTCAGAAACCCACGAGCCCAGGTTTTGAGGCCCAAACCTGGAAACCGTCCATCCCGTGTTTTGAGGCCCAAACTCGGAAACCGGACACCCGAGTTTTGAGGCCCAAACTCGGAAACCATCGAGGTAGCTTTTTGAGGCTCAGCTACCGAACCCGCAACATAGACGGGATGTGGTTCGCACACCCCGACCACCGGCACCCATGTCGATGCATGTCCAGCCTCCACGCCGGGCACAACGCCTTCGCCTTCCTTCTTGACTCGGCCGACGGCACTTGCGCCGCACGCAAGCCTGTGTCCGACCTCCCGCCAAGTGCCACGACGCCATCGTCTTCGTCCCGACTCGGCCGATGCACCGCACATCCCCATGTGCTCTCGCTCGCTGATGCCACGTGCCAGCTACCACAGCTGGTCCTCTGGCCTCTCGGTCCGTCGGTCCAAGCCTCACGTCCGCCCTTCACCGCTCTGGGTACATCGGCATAGCACGTCCGCCGCACGGTACGCCCATCCTTCACCGCTCCCGGTCCGTCGGCACGGCACGTCTCTATTTGACCTTCACCTCGCCATCGACCACTGTATCTGAGCTCAACACCTGCACATCAACACAGCCAAGAGACACATGTTGCACACGCACACCAACACAGAAACACCACAACTCAACACCACCGGTTAGTCATAAACATTAAGCGCATAGTGAGATATGGACTAAACCGGGAAAAGCCTCAAACCTTCCTCATCAAAGTCAATCATTCATCATATATGCTCTCAATCTCCCCCTTGATGAATGCATTGACTAAAAATAAAACCACAAAGGAAGGGTTTGAAGGCAAGCCTCATTCAAGTGCCCAAAAGCCAAGCAAAAGCAAACACAAGGCTACTTGAGATGAGGAAGGATCATGAAAACTCCAGATAAAAGCTCTCGGTCCCAAAAGAAACGGGAAAAGCGGGCAAAGCCTCCACACAACCGAAGAGTCAAGAGAAACAAGAGTTTCATGAAATCCCAAAAGGTACTCCAAAACCAATCTCAAATAAATTGTCAAACAATCATCACAAACAAAACCAATGTATTTATCCACTTGGGTTTCCAAATTTCTCCCCCTTGATGATTGAATTGACAAAGACTAAACACAAAGAGATGGTTTGAGATACCAAAACGGAAAACTTGGTCCCCAAAGATATGGGCAACGGCTCAACGCAACCAAGCAAAGGATCGGAGCAACAACTCATAAAAGTGCAAAACTTGATCACACAGAGCGAAAGACTTGGTTCCCAAAGACATGGGCAACGGCTCGACGCAACCAAGTCAAAAATGAGCTAGCCCTCAAGAAAAGGCAGAAAATGGCTCAACACCACTAGCTCAAGGCTCGATACCAATTAAGGCTGAATCAACGCATAAGAATGCAAAACTGCGAGTTCCTCAAGATAGGGCACAGAGGCTCAACACAACTAGCAGAAGACTCGATACCAATCACAAGCAGCCAAAAATTGGTGAAAATAGCTAGTTCCTCAAGACAGAGGCACATAGGCTCGACGCAACTAGCCGAAGGATCCATACCAATCGAAAATACCAAGCAAAAATTGCTGGTCTCTTAAGAGAGAGGCAACATTGGCCCAACATGACTAGCAGGCTCGATACCGATGGAGAAAAACACAAAGAGAAGCTCAACACTAAATGGAGCACAAACACTTGGAGCACGCGGAGAAGCAGCAAGACAAAAGCGACTCCTTCTGAAGGCAAGCCTACACACAAAGGCTATGCACCAAAGCTCACTATGAAGGATACCAATTGAAACACATAAAAGAGCTATACCAATTGAAGAAGGACATAAAAGAGCTAAACTCCCCCTAGCTCAAAGCTCTCCCCAAAATGCATGACTATCTCCTTTGTGCAAACACACAAACTCCCCCTTGCAAACAGCTTCTCAACCTTGACAAAAGGGAACATGCTGAGAGGTTTTGACATTTCTCCACAAAGTTGACACAAACACAAGACAAGTCATCAACCAAAAGCATATGGGGGGCAATGAAAAGCACTGAAAGTGACCACAAACTGTATCGGAGCGGGGGTATGTACACTAAGCTAAAAATGCATGATATGCACAATGCAACAGCTTCAAGTGTATAGCAATCAGAATGAAAAGATGTTCAAAAGGGTGCTTCCCTGAAAATGTAGCAATCAATTCAAATGCTAGCAAAGGCTCAAACTGATCAAATGAATACGAAATATGAACAATTAAGCATATGAGCAGTTTTAAGCCATTTGAAAAGGAGTCCACCACTAAAATAGCACTTAGCATGAATAGACAGGAAATCGAGCAAGTGCTAACTCAAGTATAAAAGGTGAACTACCCCTAGCAAAGTTCAATCATCATGCAATAGAATGAAGCATAGACTTGTGTTATTTTCAAATTTTATCGGAGATTGCAGCGGTATTGACACAAGTTCATATTAAAGCATGTGATTGCGAGAGGTTGAAAGCATGGTCATTGCCTAACTTTTCAACCGGGCTAAGCCTATGCAAGAAAAGCAATCGGAAGCTTAAAGCACCGGTTTCGGTCTTACACTACACGACTCAAGTTTAACTCAATTGTGCAATGAGAAACAGTCTCGATACCGTGAGGTGCTGACACATGTAATCCCATCTCGATCTTTTCATTTCACTTAGACTTGGATCAGTTTTTAAGCACATAGTAAATATGAACAATCCAAGCAAGTGAATGAGTCAGTGCAAGAGACATGGCTACCTAGCATACAAAATGTAGCTCAAGTGATCACAATGCCTTCGCCTTCCTTCTTGACTCGGCCGACGGCACTTGCGCCGCACGCAAGCCTGTGTCCGACCTCCCGCCAAGTGCCACGACGCCATCGTCTTCGTCCCGACTCGGCCGATGCACCGCACATCTCCATGTGCTCTCGCTCGCCGATGCCACGTGCCAGCTACCACAGCTGGTCCTCTGGCCTCTCGGTCTGTCGGTCCAAGCCTCACGTCCGCCCTTCACCGCTCTGGGTACATCGGCATGGCACGTCCGCCGCACGGTACGCCCATCCTTCACCGCTCCCGGTCCGTCGGCACGACACGTCTCTACTTGACCTTCACCTCGCCATCGACCACTGTATCCGAGCTCAACACCTGCACATCAACACAGCCAAGAGACACATGTTGCACACGCACACCAACACAGAAACACCACAACTCAACACCACTGGTTAGTCATAAACATTAAGCGCATAGTGAGATATGGACTAAACCGGGAAAAGCCTCAAACCTTCCACATCAAAGTCAATCATTCATCATATATGCTCTCACATGCGGTGGATTTAGATGTGATGCAAGTAGTCTTGTTCGTTTACAATGGTCGTGTGGCAGACCCTTGTTAATGATCAAGAAGTCTCCGCTTGTGCTTTGCTTATGAGTAAATACCGTACGGCAGGCGTTTATTGATACGTTTAGCAAAAGCGAGATAGTTATCGGCTCTATTAGATTTGGCAAGATCTAATAGATTCATAAAGTTATCATGTGTTGCATGATTTAATTAATTTTGTAACACTCTTTTGCTCAATCTAGATTGATTTTGTTCGGCCTTGCTTCACAAGTTTATTTGTGTTCTGATAGTTGCATAATCATGATGGCCGAATTAATCTCTAATCTAGATTGTTACATGTTGTGGGTTCATGCATATCAATCATGCTTAAGCTTTGATAAAACTAGGTATCGTGCGGCAGATGCAGTTTTAGATTGGTTTGATCGTGCTTGTATGCATGTTCCTTCTTCATGGACCCCAATTCGGCTAGTCTGCCGAGCTTGGTTACACGTTAATTTATAATCTGTCTTTACTTGTTCAAGCATGTCTCTTTCATGTATGTACGTTTGGCAACTAGCTATTTACATATATTCATGTTTGGAGTTAGCCGAATGATCTTTAAAACTTGCTGACATACAACTTCTATAGTTGTATGTCGTCATGAGTAGCTTCAGAGCCGTAAATATGGAACTGTCTGGTCTCATCCAGCATGTTCCAGTTTTATTCTCACAGTTTTATCCCTTGTTGGCTTTTAGGTCAAACCGACTGGCACGTCTCCGGATTTCACACCGTCCGGGCACCCGATTGAAGCCACGCTTTTCCGGCTTGCTGTGTGTGAGGCGCGGTACACCACATTTTGTGCCAACAACCTTTTTGGCACGCCCTGTGGGACACCACATTCCAAGATGCCTGAAATCAATGACACTCAAATTCTGGAAGTAACCATGGATGAGTTGCCACCAGATTTGAAAAATTTGGTTCAACAAGCATGCAATGAGTTTCAGCGCAAATGCTTGATGTCCTTCTCCAAGAATAAAAGCAACAAAGTTTTCCAGAAGCAATCACTCCCAAGGGTTCTCTTTCCTCATCAATCTGATAGCACTCATGAGGAAGATGTTCAAAAATTAACCGAGCTGGTGTACAAGGCTATATCAGAGGCCATGACAAATCATCAATCAGCTTTCTTAAATACTTTCCGTGCCGTCATGGTTAGTACTTTCGGCCCAGCGATTGATAAATGTTTTGAGGAAGCTGCTGGCCCAATTCAGGGGCCAATGTTTTTCAATGTACCCTAGCATCAGAGGAAAACTACTGAAGACGGAGGAGTTAGTTCAAGCACAGGTGGGATGGTTCTTCATCAAGGGCAGCAACCTCCCACAACTCATGGCCAGCTCGCATTCGGAACAACGCGAAACGTCCCACAATCTGCCTTCAGAGTGTCCCCCGCAACAAACATGATACAAAAGAACATGTTTGGAGATGGATATCAAGAGTTCATTTATTATAATGCGATTAATGCTTTTCCAAATCCAGGCTATAAAAATTCAGTAGGGGCATTTCTTGGGGGTCAAACACAAGCAGCTCCAGATTCAAGTGTCGACCTCATCATGCATAGGATGGCCGACATGATGCAAAATCAATTTGGCCTGAAGCCAAAGAATCAGTCTTACGCTTACAAGTCTCCTTACTCAGAGTGGTACAACTGGGTGGCACTTCCTCCAAGGGTGAAACCTCCCACTGATTTTACCAAGTTTTCAGGTCAAGATGACACCAGTACTATAGAGCACATCAATCGTTACTTGATGCAACTTGGAGAAGCATCTATAGATGAAGCTTGGAAGATTCGGTATTTTCCGTTGTCACTAACAGGACCAGCCTTCTCGTGGTTCACTTCTCTGCCAGCAAATTCTATTAATACATGGGCAGAGCTAGAACAGAAGTTCCACGTGTATTTCTTTACGGGCACCAATGAGAAGAAGTTGGTCGATCTCATGAGTCTGAAGATGAGAACTAATGAGACACCACAAGAATACTTGCGCAGATTTAGGGAGACTAAAAATCTCTGCTATTCCCTGAATTTGCCAGATGATCAATTGTCAGGGATAGCTATAGCTGGCATGTTGCCGAATATCAAGGAAAAGCTATTCGGCATGGAATTTGACGACCTTGGGCAGTTATCGCAACGATTGGCAACAATGAATAGTCAGGCTCAGGGGTTTAGGAGAAACAACCAGTTCCAGAAAGGCGATGTGGCTAGTGGAATGTATCAAGCTTTCTTAGAAGAAGCCATGGAGTATGATGATGAAGATGAGGTAGCTGCAGCAGAGCTGGTCTGGGCTAAAGAGCCAACTCAAGTCAATCAGCGATGGCTGAGACAGCAAAAGGGTACCTATGACTTTGATGTTTCCAAATCCGATAAGCTATTTGAATTGTTGTTGAAAGAAGGACGCATCAAGCTGCCGGAGGGCCATCCAATGCTGCACCCTGAGGGAGTTAAAGATAAGAAGTATTGTGGTTTCCATAACACCAGATCTCACTCTATAAATGATTGCCGAGTGTTCAGAGTGTGAATCCAGAAGGCTATCCAGGGGCATTTGAAATTTGACGGAAAAATGAAAATTGATGGTAGCCCTTTTGGACAGAATACTGTATCTTTCTCTGTTAACATGGTCAATGCAGATGACCCCAGGGGCAAAAGCAAGATGAAGGTATTAACCTCTGATAGAGCGAGGGGGACCGGTGCTGTTGACACCGATCGGCAAATCACAAGTGAAGAATTTCGACAACAAGTTCGTTTCCAGACTAGCCGAACTGAAAGAGGTGAAGCTTCCAAGCCCAGGGTCATGACACGCATTTTGTTGAACAAATGGCGTCGGGAGTAAGAACGGTACCAGAAGCAAAAGTTTTATGAAGAACAAATGTTCATAGAGAAGAAGCGGAGGTACGAAGAGGAGATATACCGAGAAGAACGAGAGTATATGAGAGAGCAAGAGCAATCTCATTGGGGGTGCTCATTTTTCAAATATTGTTGGAATGAAGGCTTGAAGCTGCCTGCTAAGAGCAACTGCCCTGAATGCAGTGATCAATATTCTGAGTACAGGAAATCTCGAGTCAACCGCCGCTCATTCCATGAAAGGCTTGGGGTACAAATCCCTGAGGACGATCGGCGCTTAAAAATAGGCAATTCCGAAAATCGGCAAGGGAGAAGATTTGTCGGTCAAAGCTGGGCTCGCGCTGAAGAAGAAGAGTACCGTGAGTATATTTGGCAGAGAGGACAATGGTGCCCACCGGGATTAAGAAAGAGCTAGAAAAGGAGGGTGCAGCGCCTAAGGAACAGAGAATTAGCACAAGCAGGCGCCAAAACAGAGCAAATTTGGCGTCCTAAAGAGAAGTCTGATGAGGGTGATCATTCGGCTGATGCGTGCATGGCATTCTTTCTTCCATCAGAATTCATAGCTCCCGGAGATCAGGATGTTCAAGAAGAAGTGTATTCGGATTTTGACGAAGATGAATACCAAGATCTGCTGGCTCAGCTCGTTTTGGCTCAACGGGCAGTTTTTGATAAACCAGTTAAGCATCGACACTTGAAGCCACTTTATATGAGGGGGTATGTCAATGGCAAGCCATTAACCAAGATGTTTATTGATGGGGGAGCTGCCATAAATATTATGCCATATACTACCTTCAGGAAACTTGGGATGGTAAGTGAGGAATTATTCAAGACTGACATGGTGTTGAGAGATTTTGCTGGTAATAGAGGAGCGGTTCATGTTGAGTTGACGATCGGGTCAAAAACTTTGATTACTACCTTCTTCGTCATCGATGGCAAGGGGGCATATAGTTTGCTCTTAGGAAGGGATTGGATACATGCAAACTGTTGTGTTCCATCAACTATGCATCAAATCCTCATCTAGTGTATTGGAGATGACGTCAAAATTGTCCATGCTGATGATTCGGTGAGTGTTGCTACTGCAGAACCTGTCTACTGGGAATATGATGGTGTCGAGTGCTTCTCTGGAAGAGTTTGGGAAGTAGGTCCTGTGAATGTTTTTGACAAGGACCAACAGCCGATTCAAGCAATCGGCTCTCAGAGCAATTTTTGAATGAATAATCCAGTTGATGGTAACGGAGGAAAGTTGGGATGAGATTTCGTATCTGCTGATAAGTTAGAAGAGGTAAATATTGATAATGAAGCCGAGACAAGACTGATATGTGTCAGTACAAATCTAGATTCAGAATACAGATTGAAATTGATAAACCTTCTGAAAGAGTTCTGCCTTTTTCTCCATTGCTGAAGCTTAAAGAAAGATCAAAAGTTCGCATGAGGTGACGTACAACAGAAAGCTTTTGATGGAATTGAAAAAATACATGAAGGCACCACCGTGTTGGTTCCTCCTCAGCTTGGTAGATCTTTCAAGTTGTACGTGGCGGCCGATAGCCTAACAATAGGATCGGCCCTTATACAAATTTGAAGAAAAAGAAAGAGTAATATCTTACCTTAGCCGAAAGCTATTAAACCTAGGGACAAGGTATTCGGCTATAGAGAAACCTTGTTTTTTATGTGTATTACTCATGTACCGAGCTTCGGCACTATTTATTAAATGCCGATTGCGTGATAGTTTCTGAATTTAATATGATAATGCTATTAATGCCTATTTAAAATGGAAGGATCGGCAAGTGGATTTTAGCATTATCAGAATTTGATTTAAGGTATGAATCGGCAAAGGCAGTAAAAGGTTAGGCTGTTCCGATTTTGTTACTCATCGTCGTAGTCTTTCTGACTAACATGATATCCCTAGGGGGCACAATGAAGAAGTAAATAAGTTAGCTCAGGCTGCTTCTGGATATCAGGGAGATCAAGAAGCTCTTGCTTTGGATGAAGATCGTATGGTTGATGATTGGGAAAGGAGTTTTCTAGAGCTATTAATGAGAAATTTATTAAAAGGTTTCATCCCAGATGTGATAGTCAGTACATGTGACGGAACGACCCTAATCCCATGGCCCACGTGTCCCTGTCAACCTCTGACAGCAGAACCCATGTTCCATGTGATTAAGACTTGTTCGCCACCGGGCTACATCAGTGCCCAATGTCCGCAGGATCATCTCACAATTCGGTTACAGCATTGCATACTTTTACAAATAACATCGGAATAAAGAGCGGAAGACATAAATAACATAAATTTTACAAAACAGGGTTCCAAATAGAAATTAAGGTGCAGTTATTACAACCCAAGTTCTGATAATAGAAATAGACATAGGCAACATAGTGGAGAACAGCAAAGATACTTATAATCACCCAGCCCGAGGGTGTACAACTATTCTTTGGCCTCATCGGCCTCTTCCTGGACGATGGTCACGCAGCAGGGTGCAAGACACATCGGGGACTCTGTCATACCTGCAGCATGGGTAACAAACCCTGAGTACTGGGGTACTCAACAAGACTTACCCGACTAAAGAAAAAGGGAGAAGACTCAGGAATGAGAGGCTTAGGGTAGTCAAGGTAAGGCTTAAGCAAGATCAAGTATTTTGCAGAAAAGCATTTTTGTAAACCTTATTTTATTTTTGAAAGATTCAGTATTCCTCAATTCTTCATCGTTCATGATTCATTTTACATTTCAAAACATTCCTAGTTGAGAACCACTCTCCGTTGACAGTCAGTGGACCAAGTCTCCATAACCGAGGAGCAACGTTAATCCGGATAAATAATACTCAGCTGAGGATCCCTATCCACACTGCATATGTAGCACCCAAGCTTGCATATGCCAACTCGTCTACCACGATTCCTCCAAGATTGGGCCCGGTCCTACGCCACCCGGAAGTACAGTACACCACTCCTATCCAGGTACGACGACCACGTGGGTACATGCTACTTCCGCCATCTCTCCACTCCCAGTGCGCGGTTGTCGGTCCAATAAAGGATTCCTCGGAGCCAGAGCTTTCCGAAGTATGTGAATAGTTACAAGTCTTGACCAGCAGGCCCCCATACGGATGGTCCCTAATTTTCCAGCCAGAACTATACCTTGGTCATATCTCACCCAAGCGTAATAGTCCTGTCAGTTTTTCAACCCTGTCCCGGTCGGTGTCAACTGTTGAGTCCCGGACTACAACATGACGGCACCGTACGCTCGGACAACCTCTCCTCGCTATTGACTAGGTACGGATCAGATACCTAACCAACAGCCGGGGAGTAAGACCAAAATCCCATAAACATTCCTTAAGTGATCACACTTTTGAAATTGGCATTTTATTACAAAGTCTAATTCAATAAGCATTGCTAAGCATTTTTCAAATACTTTTGAAAAGCAGGTATCAGGTGTATCAGTGGTCAAGGTGGATAGTGCATCAATTAGGATAGCACACAACTCCTATAAACCTAATGCAATAATTTAACTCAAAAGCATTTAAGGAAATCATTTTATAAATTCAAGGAAAGGATTAAATGCACCGGGGCTTGCCTTGAAGAGCAAAGAGGGCAGGCTCGAAGGCGGCGGAGCAGTTGTCGGAACTCGGGGTAGCCTCGGGGACAGGTTCGTTGGCGGCTGCCTCGATCTTGACTCCTTCTTCGGTGACTATACGAATGCAATGATGCATGCACATGAGTATGCTAGCATGAACAATGCAAAACAGGGCATACAACATGAACCCTAATCACTTTTTCTATTTTCCTTAATTATTTAAAAAGGTCATTTTATGAAGTTGCTCCAAAAATTACCAAATTAATCACATAAGTTCATTATGGTGTAGATAGATGGCAAAACAAATTTCATAATTTTTGGAGGTCATTAAGGTGCTCAAATAATTCCGGACATTAATTAACAAAAGGCACTATTTAACAATTAAAGATAAATGCTCAAAAATCAACTTGTTCCAAAAGACTTCAAAATTTCACCAGAGACTAAACATGGCATAGGAAGCTCACAAAAATTTATCTCATGATTTTTGAAGTTATAAATAATTTTCTAAAAATCCAAAACCATCCATTTATTAATTAAAAGAGGGATTTTACATTTTCAAATTCTTGCAGAAAAGTCAAGTTTCATATTTTTCTAAAATACTACACAGTGCAAGGAGCATACCATAATTTTCTCAGTATTTAAAGAACAACAGATTAATTCACACAAAAAAGAGAAAACAGAACACTATTCACATCTTTCAGAAAAAGAAAAGAGCACTGTGCTCCTTCTATGCAGGGCTCGGCGAATCGCGCGGGGTTCGGGCGAATCGCGCGGGGCTCGGGCGAATCGCGCGGGGCTCGGGCGAAACGGGCTCGGGCGAGACGGAAGCGACTGCTTCGTCCGAGGCCTGGCCCGGAGGCTCGGGCGAGACGGAAGGCATGTGTTCGCCGAGGCCTGGCTCGGGCGAAGCGGAGAGCATGCGCTCGCCGAGGCTTGGCTCGGGCGAAGCGGACTCGGGCGAGACGGAACGATCGCTTCGTCTGAGGCCTGGTCTTGGAGGCTCGGGCGAGACGGAAGGCTCGGGCGAGACGGAAAGCAAGCGTCCGTCCGAGGCCTGACTGGGAGGCTCGAGCGAAACGGAGTGGAAGCAGAGACCGGAGGCTTCGGGTGCTTACCACGGGTCGGAGGCAGGGCTCGGCTGCTTCGAGGGAGCGCGGTTCGCAGGCGTGCTCGAGGGTGTGGCTCGAGGGTGAGGCTCGACACGTGCTCGAGGGTGAGGCTCGAGGGTGAGGCTCGACACGTGCTCGAGGGTGAGGCTCGAGGAAGGAGACGACCGCGGCGGCACTCCGGCGATCCGGCGATCCTGCGCAACACACGAGACCGCAAGGGCCTGGTTAGAGTCGCGCGGAGCCAAGGAAGCTGACACAGGGGTCAGGGGAAGATGATCGTGGCCGGAGAGGGAGTATTTGACGAACCCGAGTTCACCGGTGTTCCGTCGGAGTTTGGGAAGATGGGGTTACGCCGGGCGATTGGAGGCGGGGGAGGTGAAATTGAGGGGTGGGAAAGCTTCACGAGCTCAAGGCGGAGCTTTCGGGCTAGGTGGTTGAGCGGCGGGAGCTTCGGAGTGGGCTGGCCACGGCGGCGGGGTCGAGTGCGGAGCTCCGGCTCCGGCGGGCCTTTTATAGCCGCGGCCAGGGGACGGTAGAGAGCACGGGATGGTGTGGATGAGTTCGACCAAGGCGTGCGCACTCGATTGCAAGCCGGCGGGAGGACGGCGTGCGCGCAGGGGCCGGGTATGCGTTCGCCGGCGACGGCCACGCGGCGGCGTCGTGCTGGGAGCAGTGGGGGACGGGGCGGAGGTCAGCGCTTTGCGCGTGCGGGTGCGGCATGATGGCGCGGGCGCAGGCGACAAGTCGGGGGCGGGCGTGCGGCTGCCAGGCGCGCGTGGCGCAGGCGCGCGGCCATGGCCGGGGCCCCCTAGCTGTAGGTTGAAGATGAACAGGGCTAGGTCTTAGGGTTTGACTATGGGCTGATCTCTGTATTTTGCAAATTACTCCCAAAACTTGAACTGAGCAGCAAAAACTCAAAACACCAAAGTTGTGCAGAAAAAGGAGATCTACAACTTTGTAAAAAAGAATATTTTCAAAATCCAAATAGTTTTTGGACCACATTTGAAAACAGAAAAGGGAACACTTTTGGGATTTGAATAAATTCAAAATTACTTTTGATTTTACATTGAAAGTTGGAAATCTGCAAATATGAAAGTTGTTCCTTTTGTCAAAACCTACAACTTTGCTAATATACCTTTTTCTGAAACTCAATAGTTTTTAAATAAATTTTGAAAACTAAAAAGGGGACAAAAATTGGAATTTGAATGAATTTGGATTTACTTCAAACTTTGTACAGAAACTTGAAAATTTGTAAATACCAAAGTTGTTTCTCTTGGCCAGATCTACAACTTTGCTTTTTGCACCAACCCCAAATTTTGAATAATTTTTGAATTACAAAAAGAGGGATAAAATCCAGGGTTTGGAAATCAGGGTTTTGCAAAGGGATTTGAAATCTGATTTTGATTTTGAACTTTGGCCAACACAACAAAACTTCAAGACATCCAACTGAACAAGAATTACACAAAGCTAGGCACAGAGGTGAAATTACCATTTTTGCCCTTATAGGAAGATTTGGGCTTTTAGGGTTTTTGAAAAGAGATTGCTACACAAGTACTAAGCAAACATAAATGCAAGGCAAGGATGATTAATGACTAATGATGATGACATGCCAGGTTAATTACAGTTAAACATTAGAGGTGTTACAGCCTTCCCCCCTAAAAGAAATCTCGCCCCGAGATTCGACGTCTTAAGAAGGAAAAAGCAAAACCTTACATCTACAGAGATTCGAGAAAGTCGGGATAGTTCTTTGCTAAGAAGTCTTCGGATTCCCAGGTGGCTTCTTCTTCAGAGTGCTGGTTCCACTGGATCTTGTACCATCTTGTGGTGGTTCTTCGGGTAACACGATCCTTGTGATCCAACACGCGAACTGGATACTCAGTGTATGACAGATCTGGTTCTAGCTCAACGCCTTCAACTTCAACCACATGTTCAGGTACTCGGAGACACTTCTTGAGTTGGGAGACATGAAACACATTATGAACTGCTGAAAGATGATCTGGCAAACTTAGCTTGTAAGCGACCTTGCCACAACGATCCAGAATTTCAAACGGACCAATGTAACGGGGTGCTAGCTTTCCTTTGACTCCAAAACGAGTGACTCCTTTGGTGGGTGAGACCTTCAGGTACACATAATCCCCGATCTCGAACTGCAGAGGTCGACGTCTCTTGTCAGCATAACTTTTCTGTCGAGACTGTGCAATCTTCATGCTCTCTTGTATATGCTTGACTTTCTCTTCCATATCTTTTACTAGGTCAACTCCAAAGAATTCCCTTTCTCCGGGTTCAGACCAATTGAGAGGTGTACGACAACGGCGGCCGTACAGTGCTTCAAAGGGTGCCATTTTGATGCTCTCCTGGTAACTGTTATTATATGAGAACTCTGCCAAGGGCAAACAGCCATCCCAAGTATCTGCGAAGGTGAGCACACATGCTCTCAACATATCCTCTAACACTTGGTTGACTCGCTCAGTTTGTCCATCGGTTTGCGGATGATATGCCGTACTATGCAAGAGCTTGGTTCCAAGTGAGGTATGGAACGCTTTCCAAAACTTGGCGACAAACTGGGTACCACGATCAGAGATAATGCTCTTGGGTATGCCATGGAGTTTCACTATGTGGTTCTTGTACAAAGTGGCATAAGTGGGGACGGTGTAACTGGTCTTCACTGGCAGGAAGTGAGCTGCTTAGTGAGGCGATCCACGATCACCCATATGGAATCAAAACCTCTTGATGTCTTGGGTAGACCGTTGATAAAGTCCATACTGATATTGTCCCATTTCCAAGCAGGTATAGGTAAAGGTTGCAATTCTCCTCCGGGCTTCATGTGCACGGCTTTGACTTTCTAGCAGGTATCATACTGAGCGACATACCGGGCAATCTCAATCTTCATCTTTGTCCACCAGAATTGCTGCTTCAAATCCTGGTACATTTTGTTGCTGTCGGGGTGGATGGAGAATCTAGTCAAGTGTGCTTCATCAAGGATTAACTTTCTTAACTCAGGCACTTTAGGAACTACTAACCGATTCTTAAACCATACTACTCCTGCATCATCAATACTGAAACAATCAACCTTTCCGGATTGGACCTTTTCGATGATGTGCTTGATTCCAGGGTTATCTTTCTGTGCAGCGATGATCTGCTCTCTGATAGGGGTTTCTATTCTGATATTACTCAGAGTTCCTTGTGGAATCATTTCAATATTCAACTTTTCCAGCTCATAACACAAAGAAGAATCATAGGGTTTCATCATCAGACAGTTGCAATATGACTTGCGACTGAGCGCATCGGCAACCACATTCGCCTTACCCGGATGGTAATGCACTTCAAGATCATAGTCCTTAATTAACTCAAGCCATCTTCTCTGCCTCATATTCAGTTCCTCTTGAGTGAAGATATACTTCAGGCTTTTGTGATCAGTGTACACATTACAGGTACTGCCCAACAAATAATGACGCCAGATCTTCATGGCATGCACTACTGCTGCTAACTTGAGATCATGAGTTGGGTAATTCTCTTCATGTCGCTTAAGCTGTCGGGAGGCATAAGCGATCACTCGACCTTCTTGCATCAAAACACAGCCCAAACCAGTACCAGATGCATCACAGTAGACATCAAAGGGCTTCTCGATGTTCGGCTGGGCTAGTACTGGTGATGTGGTCAACAGTTTCTTCAAAGTTTGAAAGGCTTGCTCACAGGCTGGTGACCAGACAAACTTCACAGAATTCTTTACTAACTCGGTGATAGGCTTGGCGATTCTTGAGAAATCCGGAATGAATCGACGATAATATCCTGCCATTCCCATAAAGCTGCGGATTTGATGAACAGTGGTAGGTGGCTTCCAATCCAGAATGTCTGCCACTTTACCAGGGTCAACTGACACACCTTCAGCGGATAGGACATGACCAAGAAACTGTATCTGATCTAACCAGAACTCACATTTACTGAACTTGGCATACAGCTGATGTTCTCTGAGACGGGATAGAACGATACGAAGATGCTCAGCGTGATCTTCAGGGGTTTTTGAGTAGACAAGGATGTCGTCAATGAACACGACCACGAATTTATGAAGCTCTGGCATGAACACAGAGTTCATGAGGTACATGAAATGAGCAGGGGCATTGGTCAAACCGAAGGACATGACCAAGTACTCATATAGGCCGTATCTGGTGGTGAAAGCTGTTTTAGGAATATCTTCAGGACGAATCTTTATTTGGTGGTAGCCAGATCTGAGATCGATCTTGGAGAATACTTTGGCTCCAGCTAACTGGTCAAAGAGAAGATCAATCCGAGGCAAGGGATATTTGTTTTTGATGGTGACCTCATTGAGTGGGCGATAATCAATGCACATTCTGAGAGTCTTGTCTTTCTTCTTTACAAAGATTGCAGGACAGCCCCAAGGAGACGAGCTTGGGCGAATGAAACCCTTGTCCAACAAATCTTGTAGTTGGATTTTTAGTTCTGCCAACTCTCTGGGAGGCATTCGATAAGCTCTGCGGGATATAGGAGCAGTCCCGGGCTTTAGCTCTATGGCAAACTCAATGTCACGGTCAGGAGGCAGACCAGGCAAATCCTCAGGAAAAACATCAGGGAATTCACAAACCACGGGGATGTCCCGGGTTTCCAGAACATAGGCGGTATTTATTTGAGTGGCTGCTGGTTTTTGAGGCATTGGAAGTTGGAGAAGGAGTTTGGCGGTACTGTTAGGAATATCCACTCTCACAACTCTATTCAGGATGTCGATCATGGCTTTATACTGACACATCCAATTCATGCCTAGGATGACATCTATCTCCTGATCATGAAGCACTATCATGGTGGTGGGAAATACATGTTCCCCCAACCTTACTGGTATACTGCGAACCACTTCCTTAGTACTTATACGCCCTCCAGGCGAAAATATGCAGAAACTTTCTTTTAAATCCTCAATTGATATTTCATGCTTGATGACAAAAGTACGACTGATGAAGGAATGCGATGCACCAGAATCAAACAACACAACTGCAGGGTGATTGGCAACAGGAAACCTACCGATCATGACGGGCTCCCCTTCTGGTATATCGCTGACAGCGGTGTAGTAGACTTGCCCGTGCTTCTTGACAATCTTGCCCTTCTGAGCATGCTGCTGCTGTACACGGTGCTGCTGCTGCTGAGATCCTCCAGGATTCTTCTGAGCATTCTGAGCATACCTCTTGGGCTTTGGGCACTCACGAGACCAGTGACCAAGCTGGCCACAGTTTTAGCAGGGATGGTTGTAGGCTGTTTGTGGAGTGGTGATACGAAAACCTGGGGCGTTCGGCTGTGTGGCACTCTGCTGGTTGGTATTATGGGTGGTGGCCGCGGTACGGACGACCACTTGCTGGTTGGGGTAAGGTAGACGATTGTGGTGGTGGCTGGGGTGATAGATGATTCTCCGGCGTTTGTGACCGCCAGAGAAGCTGCTTGACCCTGCTTTCTTCTTCTTCTTCTCTTCCTAGTACTGGCGATTGCTTTCTTCAAAAGCAACAGCCCGGTCAACAACATCGTGATAAGACCCAGTCAGGTTATTGGACAAGCTCCTGCGGATCTTTGGGTGCAGTCCTCTGAGGAAACAATCCCTCTTCTTCTCATCAGTGTTGACATACTCTGAGGCATACTGGCTGAGATGATTGAATTGACCCACATACTGCATGACTGTGGAGTCTTTCTGTTGGAGAGCCAGGAACTGATCAAGCTTCATTTTCATTAATCCGGAAGGGATGTGATGAGCACGGAAAGCAGTGCGGAACTCTTCCCAGGTCAACCGATGACCTTCTGGCTGGGCAGCCAACAGGTTGGCGTACCAAGCACTTGCCGGACCACGAAGCTGCTGTGAAGCGAACCGTGGCTTCTGGATATCGGTGCAGTTGATAAGACCAAACTTCTGCTCCATGGTGCGGAGCCAATCATCAGCTTCGAGGGGTTCATCGGCCTTAGTGAAGACCGGTGGACGAGTTTCGGTGAATTCCACATAGGTGGTCTCTTGGTTGATGTTGTGGCGACCACGGTGAAAGTTCTGCTGTCCTTGGTTTTGAGCCATTAGGTTGGCAGCGGCGGCCAAGGCTGCAATGGCATCTGCTAGGGTAGCTGGGACAGGTGGAGGGTTTGGGAGGTTGGCATCATCAGAACCTCCAGCTCCAGTGCGAGTGTTCACAGGCATCTGTTAAGCAACTTGGAACTTAGCATTCATAGATAGGGTTTTGAAAACAATAGACTGATAGCTTCTTCTGATACAAAAGACTGATGACTTGATAAGGTGACTGACAGATGATACAGACCGATAAAGGGAAAAGATGCGAAAAGAAAGATACATGCCAGACTTGGCAACAGACAGACTAACGCCCCCAAACCTAGACTAAGGTTTTAGGTAAGCAGATGGTACAGACACTACGAGTCTAGTCGTCGTCGATGATGATCATGTCTTCGTCGTCGTCTTCTTCGAGGATGAGCTCAGGCTCTTCCTCCTCGTCCTCGTCTTCAGCGTGGACGTCCTCAGCAGGTTCAATTTCTTCGTCCACGTCTGGCTCTTGTTCCACATCGGGTTCTTCCACTACTCCGTCCTCAGGGTCTTCCATAACCGGGGGTACCAAGGGGTGGAGTTGATCATACAGCTGATGCACTTCCTCATGAAGCATATCATTGAACTGTTCAATCTGAGCTGTGTACTGCTGCAGTCCGTGGAGCTGGGCTCTGGTAACGTCCTCGCGGGTCCAAGCATCATTGCGCTGCTCGATAGCGCGAACCGTGTTCCGGTTGGCCTGCTCCAGGGAAGCTCGTGCCTCATAAAACTCCAGGCGTGAGTGGTAGAAGTCATGCTCCAAGTTCTTCAGCTCAGCCTTCAGATCCTTGATCTCCTCCTTCAGGTTCTTACGGGTGCGGCGGGGAAAGCGACGACCGTTGGAAGATTCTCCAGTCTCCTCCCCAGCGCGTGGTGCCAGCTGGTGGCGTGGCACACCATGCGGTCCAGTCGACTTGCGGGCAGTCAGCTTGATACGGGCCATGTCTGGATAAGAGAAGATGGATGAGAAAGGCTAGCAAGAACAGGTAAAGGCATACTACCCCAACGAACTTAGAGAGGAAGTTGACTTTAGTGATTATGACATGATGCATGAATCGTTCCTACGGAACAAAGTAATGCAATAAATAAGGTACATAGGGCTTAAAACATGTTGTTCCACTAGCTAGTGTTGCCATATGAGAGACAAGATGAGAGAAGCAATTTGGACTCAAAATAGTCAAGTTTAGTTTGTTTGGACTCAAAAGGTCTTTTGAAGTTTTCGCAAAAAAAACGAACACTGCAACGTTAAAGTGAGATGCTCCGATACCACTCTGTGACGGAATGACCCTAATCCCATGGCCCACGTGTCCCTGTCAACCTCTGACAGCAGAACCCATGTTCCATGTGATTAAGACTTGTTTGCCACCTGAAGGACCGAGAATGCAAAAGCAAGGCGACCAGAGGGGGGGTGAATGGGAGCCAATAAAATTTCTCACGAAACTTTGGCCAAGTGTCCCAAAATCAATCCCCAAGAGCTACTACCAAAAACGTGATGCCCACGACCCTTGGAAGAGGGTGGATGATCCCAGGGATCACAGCGAGGCACCACAAAAACTTCCTCACCCAAGTTCACGCAAGTCAACTAGTGACAGGATGGGTTTTGGGTAACCTCAACCTCCCCCGAGCAACGCGAGGGGGATTCAGGCTATTTTGTAAAGCGGGAAGCCCAAATTCTGTAGAGCACGAAGTTAGGAATCCAACGCCACAAACGAATCACGAATCGAAAGACGAACGAACAAACTGCGGACGAAAACGCGTCGAACTGGATCGACCGGACTCTGGCCAGCGTCCGGTCAGCAGGGACCGGACGCGTCCGGTCAACAAAAATCGGCTCTGGAACCTTACTGTTCGCGACCGGACTCACGAGTACGGAGCGTCCGGTCGAGAGCAGTGCGTCCGGTCAGAAACGAACAAGCACGATGAACAGTGAAAGCGATGCGTCCGGTCAAAACGTGAACGGAGCGTCCGGTCAAAGTGAAGAACACGGCTACGTGCTGTTCATCGACCAGACTCACGGACCGAGCGTCCGGTCACCCCGACTAAGTGTCCGGTCGACTCGCTGCAGCCCCGTTCGTCCACCGATTTGCCTCTATCTCACCCAAAACAATTCCTCTAGGGATCAAACTTGGTGAGATGAGTCACAAGGAGTATAGTGAGCTATCTTTAAGAGATCATGGCTCGAACCTATCTCCAAAACGGTGAATCGAAGAATTTCGGGGAAGGAAGAAAACTTGACCCGAAACTAAAAATCGATCGATCTCCTAGACCGTGGGGTTTGAGGATGATTCCTTCGATGGAAAGAAGTGCCTCACGATCTAGAACAACTTGGTTCAAACGGATTTGCAAAAGATGAACCGAGCAAAGAGATCAAGCGACGGGAAAAACGTGGAGAAAAAGGATTCCGCGAAGAACACGAACACAACGGAAATCACAGCCACGAATTGCAAGCCGAAACGCAAACACACGCTACGACAAGGAGGATACGGCCTCCTTTCCTCAAAATCAACAAGTACACAGAGTTCTTGGTCTCTCTGCGGATCTCAGCTACAGCAGGGGATGGGAGAGCAGGAACCCTAAGTGCAGGAAGCAAATGAGATGGCTAAAACTGAGATAACTGAGATAGGGGAGGAGGGTGTCTCCCCTGACTACTTATCCTATTCTAGTCTAAGTCTATTTCCTACTCTACCCCTCTCTATTCTAATTACAGAGCGAACCAGCTAAACCCTAGGGTTATTCTGGACCAACTCGGTGGTAGGTAGATCCAACGGCCACGCCCGCACAACTCGTCCGCGTTGCCTCCACGCAACCTTCCGATTGCCGCCACGTGCCGTCCTCGCTCTGCACCCCCGGTTTTGTGGCCCAAACCGGGAAACCCGCCTTTTCCATCAGCCCCCGGTTTTGAGGCCCAAACCGGGAAACCAGCCTCCAGCCCGAGTTTTGTGGCCCAAACTCGGAAACCCGCAGCGCCCGAGTTTTGAGGCCCAAACTCGGAAACCGGCCCACGCCCAGGTTTTGAGGCTCAACCTGGAAACCGTCACGCCCAGGTTTTGTGGCTCAACCTGGAAACCCAGCACCCAGGTTTTGAGGCCCAAACCTGGAAACCGTCCACCGTTGGTTTTTCCCGGGCTCTACCAACAAACCGGCGTCGTAGAGGGGATGCACCGCCTGTGCACCCCTTCCACCGACATGATCGCACTTCTCCGCTTGTCGCTGTCGCAGGCTGCCAGCCACCACAGCTGATCCTCCGGCCTCCAGTCCATCAGTCTAAGTCCACGTCCGCCCTTCACCGTCCGATACATCGGCATGGCACGTCCGCCGCACGGCACGCCCATCCTTCATCGCGCCCTGTCCGTCGGCACGGCACGTCGCAACTTGACCTTCACCCGCCATCGACCACTGTCTCTGTGCTCGACACCTGCACAACACAAGCCAAAGAACATGCGCATCATCTCCGTTGACAATCACTCATCACACAGAGACTCGGCATACATCCATGTATCCGCACCACCGGGCTACATCAGTGCCCAATGTCCGCAGGATCATCTCACAATTCGGTTACAACATTGCATACTTTTACAAATAACATCGGAATAAAGAGCGGAAGACTTAAATAACATAAATTTTACAAAACAGGGTTCCAAATAGAAATTAAGGTGCAGTTATTACAACCCAAGTTCTGATAATAGAAATAGACATAGGCAACATAGTGGAGAACAGCAAAGATACTTATAATCACCCAGCCCGAGGGTGTACAACTATTCTTCGGCCTCATCGGCCTCTTCCTGGACGATGGTCACGCAGCAGGGTGCAAGACACATCGGGGACTCTGTCATACCTGCAGCCTGGGTAACAAACCCTGAGTACTGGGGTACTCAGCAAGACTTACCCGACTAAAGAAAAAGGGAGAAGACTCAGGAATGAGAGGCTTAGGGTAGTCAAGGTAAGGCTTAAGCAAGATCAAGTATTTTGCAGAAAAGCATTTTTGTAAACCTTATTTTATTTTTGAAAGATTCAGTATTCCTCAATTCTTCATCGTTCATGATTCATTTTACATTTCAAAACATTCCTAGTTGAGAACCACTCTCCGTTGACAGTCAGTGGACCAAGTCTCCATAACCGAGGAGCAACGTTAATCCGGATAAATAATACTCAGCTGAGGATCCTTATCCACACTGCATATGTAGCACCCAAGCTTGCATATGCCAACTCGTCTACCACGATTCCTCCAAGATTGGGCCCGGTCCTACGCCACCCGGAAGTACAGTACACCACTCCTATCCAGGTACGACGACCACGTGGGTACATGCTACTTCCGCCATCTCTCCACTCCCAGTGCGCGGTTGTCGGTCCAATAAAGGATTCCTCGGAGCCAGAGCTTTCCGAAGTATGTGAATAGTTACAAGTCTTGACCAGCAGGCCCCCATACGGATGGTCCCTAATTTTCCAGCCAGAACTATACCTTGGTCATATCTCACCCAAGCGTAATAGTCCTGTCAGTTTTTCAACCTTGTCCCGGTCGGTGTCAACTGTTGAGTCCCGGACTACAACATGACGGCACCGTACGCTCGGACAACCTCTCCTCGCTATTAACTAGGTACGGATCAGATACCTAACCAACAGCCGGGGAGTAAGACCAAAATCCCATAAACATTCCTTAAGTGATCACACTTTTGAAATTGGCATTTTATTACAAAGTCTAATTCAATAAGCATTGCTAAGCATTTTTCAAATACTTTTGAAAAGCAGGTATCAGGTGTATCAGTGGTCAAGGTGGATAGTGCATCAATTAGGATAGCACACAACTCCTATAAACCTAATGCAATAATTTAACTCAAAAGCATTTAAGGAAATCATTTTATAAATTCAAGGAAAGGGTTAAATGCACCGGGGCTTGCCTTGAAGAGCAAAGAGGGCAGGCTCGAAGGCGGCGGAGCAGTTGTCGGAACTCGGGGTAGCCTCGGGGACAGGTTCGTTGGCGGCTGCCTCGATCTTGACTCCTTCTTCGGTGACTATACGAATGCAATGATGCATGCACATGAGTATGCTAGCATGAACAATGCAAAACAGGGCATACAGCATGAACCCTAATCACTTTTTCTATTTTCCTTAATTATTTAAAAAGGTCATTTTATGAAGTTGCTCCAAAAATTACCAAATTAATCACATAAGTTCATTATGGTGTAGATAGATGGCAAAACAAATTTCATAATTTTTGGAGGTCATTAAGGTGCTCAAATAATTCCGGACATTAATTAACAAAAGGCACTATTTAACAATTAAAGATAAATGCTCAAAAATCAACTTGTTCCAAAAGACTTCAAAATTTCACCAGAGACTAAACATGGCATAGGAAGCTCACAAAAATTTATCTCATGATTTTTGGAGTTATAAATAATTTTCTAAAAATCCAAAACCATCCATTTATTAATTAAAAGAGGGATTTTACATTTTCAAATTCTTGCAGAAAAGTCAAGTTTCATATTTTTCTAAAATACTACACAGTGCAAGGAGCATACCATAATTTTCTTAGTATTTAAGAAATAACAGATTAATTCACACAAAAAAGAGAAAACAGAACACTATTCACATCTTTCAGAAAAAGAAAAGAGCACTGTGCTCCTTCTATGCAGGGCACGGCGAATCGCGCGGAGTTCGGGCGAATCGCGCGGGGCTCGGGCGAATCGCGCGGGGCTCGGGCGAAACGGGCTCGGGCGAGACGGAAGCGACTGCTTCGTCCGAGGCCTGGCCCGGAGGCTCGGGCGAGACGGAAGGCATGTGTTCGCCGAGGCCTGGCTCGGGCGAAGCGGAGAGCATGCGCTCGCCGAGGCTTGGCTCGGGCGAAGCGGACTCGGGCGAGACGGAACGATCGCTTCGTCCGAGGCCTGGTCTTGGAGGCTCGGGCGAGACGGAAGGCTCGGGCGAGACGGAAAGCAAGCGTCCGTCCGAGGCCTGACTGGGAGGCTCGGGCGAAACGGAGTGGAAGCAGAGCCCGGAGGCTTCGGGTGCTTACCACGGGTCGGAGGCAGGGCTCGGCTGCTTCGAGGGAGCGCGGTTCGCAGGCGTGCTCGAGGGTGTGGCTCGAGGGTGAGGCTCGACACGTGCTCGAGGGTGAGGCTCGAGGGTGAGGCTCGACACGTGCTCGAGGGTGAGGCTCGAGGAAGGAGACGACCGTGGCGGCACTCCGGCGATCCGGCGATCCTGCGCAACACACGAGACCGCAAGGGCCTGGTTAGAGTCGCGCGGAGCCAAGGAAGCTGACACAGGGGTCAGGGAAAGATGATCGTGGCCGGAGAGGGAGTATTTGACGAACCCGAGTTCACCGGTGTTCCGTCGGAGTTTGGGAAGATGGGGTTACGCCGGGCGATTGGAGGCGGGGGAGGTGAAATTGAGGGGTGGGAAAGCTTCACGAGCTCAAGGCGGAGCTTTCGGGCTAGGTGGTTGAGCGGCGGGAGCTTCGGAGTGGGCTGGCCACGGCGGCGGGGTCGAGTGCGGAGCTCCGGCTCCGGCGGGCCTTTTATAGCCGCGGCCAGGGGACGGTAGAGAGCACGGGATGGTGTGGATGAGTTCGACCAAGGCGTGCGCACTCGATTGCAAGCCGGCGGGAGGACGGCGTGCGCGCAGGGGCCGGGTATGCGTTCGCCGGCGACGGCCACGCGGCGGCGTCGTGCTGGGAGCAGTGGGGGACGGGGCGGAGGTCAGCGCTTTGCGCGTGCGGGTGCGGCATGATGGCGCGGGCGCAGGCGACAAGTCGGGGGCGGGCGTGCGGCTGCCAGGCGCGCGTGGCGCAGGCGCGCGGCCATGGCCGGGCCCCCCTAGCTGTAGGTTGAAGATGAACAGGGCTAGGTCTTAGGGTTTGACTATGGGCTGATCTCTGTATTTTGCAAATTACTCCCAAAACTTGAACTGAGCAGCAAAAACTCAAAACACCAAAGTTGTGCAGAAAAAGGAGATCTACAACTTTGTAAAAAAGAATATTTTCAAAATCCAAATAGTTTTTGGACCACATTTGAAAACAGAAAAGGGAACACTTTTGGGATTTGAATAAATTCAAAATTACTTTTGATTTTACATTGAAAGTTGGAAATCTGCAAATATGAAAGTTGTTCCTTTTATCAAAACCTACAACTTTGCTAATATACCCTTTTTCTGAAACTCAATAGTTTTTAAATAAATTTTGAAAACTAAAAAGGGGACAAAAATTGGAATTTGAATGAATTTGGATTTACTTCAAACTTTGTACAGAAACTTGAAAATTTGTAAATACCAAAGTTGTTTCTCTTGGCCAGATCTACAACTTTGCTTTTTGCACCAACCCCAAATTTTGAATAATTTTTGAATTACAAAAAGAGGGATAAAATCCAGGGTTTGGAAATCCGGGTTTTGCAAAGGGATTTGAAATCTGATTTTGATTTTGAACTTTGGCCAACACAACAAAACTTCAAGACATCCAACTGAACAAGAATCACACAAAGCTAGGCACAGAGGTGAAATTACCATTTTTGCCCTTATAGGAAGATTTGGGCTTTTAGGGTTTTTGAAAAGAGATTGCTACACAAGTACTAAGCAAACATAAATGCAAGGCAAGGATGATTAATGACTAATGATGATGACATGTCAGGTTAATTACAGTTAAACACCAGAGGTGTTACAGCCTTCCCCCCTAAAAGAAATCTCGCCCCGAGATTCGACGTCTTAAGAAGGAAAAAGCAAAACCTTACATCTACAGAGATTCGAGAAAGTCGGGATAGTTCTTTGCTAAGAAGTCTTCGGATTCCCAGGTGGCTTCTTCTTCAGAGTGCTGGTTCCACTGGATCTTGTACCATCTTGTGGTGGTTCTTCGGGTAACACGATCCTTGTGATCCAACACGCGAACTGGATACTCAGTGTATGACAGATCTGGTTCTAGCTCAACGCCTTCAACTTCAACCACATGTTCAGGTACTCGGAGACACTTCTTGAGTTGGGAGACATGAAACACATTATGAACTGCTGAAAGATGATCTGGCAAACTTAGCTTGTAAGCGACCTTGCCACAACGATCCAGAATTTCAAACGGACCAATGTAACGGGGTGCTAGCTTTCCTTTGACTCCAAAACGAGTGACTCCTTTGGTGGGTGAGACCTTCAGGTATACATAATCCCCGATCTCGAACTGCAGAGGTCGACGTCTCTTGTCAGCATAACTTTTCTGTCGAGACTGTGCAATCTTCATGTTCTCTTGTATATGCTTGACTTTCTCTTCCATATCTTTTACTAGGTCAACTCCAAAGAATTCCCTTTCTCTGGGTTCAGACCAATTGAGAGGTGTACGACAACGGCGGCCGTACAGTGCTTCAAAGGGTGCCATTTTGATGCTCTCCTGGTAACTGTTATTATATGAGAACTCTGCCAAGGGCAAACAGCCATCCCAAGTATCTGCGAAGGTGAGCACACATGCTCTCAACATATCCTCTAACACTTGGTTGACTCGCTCAGTTTGTCCATCGGTTTGCGGATGATATGCCGTACTATGCAAGAGCTTGGTTCCAAGTGAGGTATGGAACGCTTTCCAAAACTTGGCGACAAACTGGGTACCACGATCAGAGATAATGCTCTTGGGTATGCCATGGAGTTTCACTATGTGGTTCTTGTACAAAGTGGCATAAGTGGGGACGGTGTAACTGGTCTTCACTGGCAGGAAGTGAGCTTGCTTAGTGAGGCGATCCACGATCACCCATATGGAATCAAAACCTCTTGATGTCTTGGGTAGACCGTTGATAAAGTCCATACTGATATCGTCCCATTTCCAAGCAGGTATAGGTAAAGGTTGCAATTCTCCTCCGGGCTTCATGTGCACGGCTTTGACTTTCTGGCAGGTATCACATTGAGCGACATACCGGGCAATCTCAATCTTCATCTTTGTCCACCAGAATTGCTGCTTCAAATCCTGGTACATTTTGTTGCTGCCGGGGTGGATGGAGAATCTAGTCAAGTGTGCTTCATCAAGGATTGACTTTCTTAACTCAGGCACTTTAGGAACTACTAACCGATTCTTAAACCATACTACTCCTGCATCATCAATACTGAAACAATCAGCCTTTCCGGATTGGACCTTTTCGATGATGTGCTTGATTCCAGGGTTATCTTTCTGTGCAGCGATGATCTGCTCTCTGATAGGGGTTTCTATTCTGATATTACTCAGAGTTCCTTGTGGAATCATTTCAATATTCAACTTTTCCAGCTCATAACACAAAGAAGAATCATAGGGTTTCATCATCAGACAGTTGCAATATGACTTGCGACTGAGCGCATCGGCAACCACATTCGCCTTACCCGGATGGTAATGCACTTCAAGATCATAGTCCTTAATTAACTCAAGCCATCTTCTCTGCCTCATATTCAGTTCCTCTTGAGTGAAGATATACTTCAGGCTTTTGTGATCAGTGTACACATTACAGGTACTGCCCAACAAATAATGACGCCAGATCTTCAAGGCATGCACTACTGCTGCTAACTCGAGATCATGAGTTGGGTAATTCTCTTCATGTCGCTTAAGCTGTCGGGAGGCATAAGCGATCACTCGACCTTCTTGCATCAAAACACAGCCCAAAACCAGTATCAGATGCATCACAGTAGACATCAAAGGGCTTCTCGATGTTCGGCTGGGCTAGTACTGGTGATGTGGTCAACAGTTTCTTCAAAGTTTGAAAGGCTTGCTCACAGGCTGGTGACCAGACAAACTTCACAGAATTCTTTACTAACTCGGTGATAGGCTTGGCGATTCTTGAGAAATCCGGAATGAATCGACGATAATATCCTGCCATTCCCATAAAGCTGCGGACTTGATGAACAGTGGTAGGTGGCTTCCAATCCAGAATGTCTGCCACTTTACCAGGGTCAACTGACACACCTTCAGCGGATAGGACATGACCAAGAAACTGTATCTGATCTAACCAGAACTCACATTATGAACTTGGCATACAGCTGATGTTCTCTAGACGGGATAGAACGATACGAAGATGCTCAGCGTTGATCTTCAGGTTTTGAGTAGACAAGGATGTCGTCAATGAACACGACCACGAATTTATCAAGCTCTGGCATGAACACAGAGTTCATGAGGTACATGAAATGAGCAGGGGCCATTGGTCAAACCGAAGGACATGACCAAGTACTCATATAGGCCGTATCTGGTGGTGAAAGCTGTTTTAGGAATATCTTCAGGACGAATCTTTATTTGGTGGTAGCCAGATCTGAGATCGATCTTGAGAGAATACTTTGGCTCCAGCTAACTGGTCAAAGAGAAGATCAATACGAGGCAAGGGATATTTTTTTGATGGTGACCTCATTGAGTGGGCGATAATCAATGCACTTCTGAGAGTCTTGTCTTTCTTCTTTACAAAGATTGCAGGACAGCCCAAGGAGACGAGCTTGGGCGAATGAAACCCTGTCCAACAAATCTTGTAATTGGATTTTTTTAGTTCTGCCAACTCTCTGGGAGGCATTCGATAAGCTCTGCGGGATATAGAGCAGTCCCGGGCTTTAGCTCTATGGCAAACTCAACGTCACGGTCAGGAGGCAGACCAGGCAAATCCTCAGGAAAAAACATCAGGGAATTCACAAAACACGGGGATGTCCCGGGTTTCCAGAACATAGGCGGTATTTATTTGAGTGGCTGCTGGTTTTTGAGGCATTGGAAGTTGGGAGAAGGAGTTTGGCGGTATGTTAGGAATATCCACTCTCACAACTCTATTCAGATGTCGATCATGGCTTTATACTGACACATCCAATTCATGCCTAGGATGACATCTATCTCCTGAGCATGAAGCACTATCATGGTGGTGGGAAATACATGTTCCCCCAACTTACTGGTATACTGCGAACCACTTCCTTAGTACTTATACGCCCTCCAGGCGAAAATATGCAGAAACTTTCTTTTAAATCCTCAATTGATATTCATGCTTGATGACAAAAAGTACGACTGATGAAGGAATGCGATGCACCAGAATCAAACAACACAACTGCAGGGTGATTGGCAACAGGAAACCTACCGATCATGACGGGCTCCCCTTCTGGTATTCGCTGACAGCGGTGTAGTAGACTTGCCCGTGCTTCTTGACAATCTTGCCCTTCTGAGCATGCTGCTGCGTGCACGGTGCTGCTGCTTGCTGAGATCCTCCAGGATTCTTCTGAGCATTCTGAGCATACCTCTTGGGCTTTGGGCACTCACGAGACCAGTGACCAAGCTGGCCACAGTTGTAGCAGGGATGGTTGTAGGCTGTTGTGGAGTGGTGATACGAACACCTGGGGCGTTCGGCTGTGTGGCACTCTGTGGTTGGCATTATGGGTGGTGGCCGCGGTAACGGACGACCACTTGCTGGTTGGGGTAAGGGTAGACGATTGTGGGGGGGGTGGGGGGTGATAGATGATTCTCCGGCGTTTGTGACCGCCAGAGAAGCTGCTTGACCCTGCTTTCTTCTTCTTCTTCTCTTCCTGGTACTGGCGATTGCTTTCTTCAAAGCAACAGCCCGGTCAACAACATCGTGATAAGACCCAGTCAGGTTATTGGACAAGCTCCTGCGGATCTTTGGGTGCAGTCCTCTAAGGAAACAATCCCTCTTCTTCTCATCTGTGTTGACATACTCTGAGGCATACTGGCTGAGATGATTGAATTGACCCACATTACTGATGACTGTGGAGTCTTTCTGTTGGAGAGCCAGAAACTGATCAAGCTTCATTTTCATTAATCCGGAAGGGATGTGATGAGCACGGAAAGCAGTGCGAACTCTTCCCAGGTCAACCGATGACCTTCTGGCTGGGCAGCCAACAGGTTGGCGTACCAAGCACTTGCCGGACCACGAAGCTGCTATAAGCGAACCGTGGCTTCTGGATATCGGTGCAGTTGATAAGACAAAACTTCTGCTCCATGGTGCGGAGCCAATCATCAGCTTCGAGGGGTTCATCGGCCTTGGTGAAGACCGGTGGACGAGTTTCGGTGAATTCCACATAGGTGGTCTCTTGTTTGATGTTGTGGCACCACGGTGAAAGTTCTGCTGTCCTTGGTTTTGAGCCATTAGGTTGGCAGCGGCGGCCAGGCTGCAATGGCATCTGCTAGGGTAGCTGGGACAGGTGGAGGGTTTGGGAGGTTGGCATCATCAGAACCTCCAGCTCCAGTGCGAGTGTTCACAGGCATCTGTTAAGCAACTTGGAACTTAGCATTCATAGATAGGGTTCTGAAAACAACAGATGATAGCTTCTTCTGATACAAAAGACTGATGACTTGATAAGGTGACTGACAGATGATACAGACCGATAAAGGGAAAAGATGCGAAAAGAAAGATACATGCCAGACTTGGCAACAGACAGACTAACGCCCCCAAACCTAGACTAAGGTTTTAGGTAAGCAGATGGTACAGACACTACGAGTCTAGTCGTCGTCGATGATGATCATGTCTTCGTCGTCGTCTTCTTCGAGGATGAGCTCAGGCTCTTCCTCCTCGTCCTCGTCTTCAGCGTGGACGTCCTCAGCAGGTTCAATTCTTCGTCACGTCTGGCTCTTGTTCCACATCGGGTTCTTCACACTCCGTCCTCAGGGTCTCCATAACCGGGGGTACCAAGGGGTGGAGTTGATCATACAGCTGATGCACTTCCTCATGAAGCATATCATTGAACTGTTCAATCTGAGCTGTGTACTGCTGCAGTCCGTGGAGCTGGGCTCTGGTAACGTCCTCGCGGGTCCAAGCATCATTGCGCTGCTCGATAGCGCGAACGTGTCCGGTGGCCTGCTCAGGGAAGCTCGTGCCTCATAAAACTCCAGGCGTGAGTGGTAGAAGTCATGCTCCAAGTTCTTCAGCTCAGCCTTCAGATCTTGATCTCCTCCTTCAGGTTCTTACGGGTGCGGCGGGGGGAAAGCGACGACGACCGTTGGAAGATTCTCCAGTCTCCTCCCCAGCGCGTGGTGCCAGCTGGTGGCGTGGCACACCATGCGGTCCAGTCGACTTGCGGGCAGTCAGCTTGATACGGGCCATGTCTGGATAAGAGAAGATGGATGAGAAAGGCTAGCAAGAACAGGTAAAGGCATACTACCCCAACGAACTTAGAGAGGAAGTTAACTTTAGTGATATGACATGATGCATGAATCGTTCCTACGGAACAAAGCAATGCAATAAATAAAGTACATAGGGCTTAAAACATGTTGTTCCACTAGCTAGTGTTGCCATATGAGAGACAAGATGAGAGAAGCAATTTGGACTCAAAATAGTCAAGTTTAGTTTGTTTGGACTCAAAAGGTCTTTTGAAGTTTTCGCAAAAAAAACGAACACTGCAACGTTAAAGTGAGATGCTCCGATACCACTCTGTGACGGAACGACCCTAATCCCATGGCCCACGTGTCCCTGTCAACCTCTGACAGCCGAACCCATGTTCCATGTGATTAAGACCTGTTCGCCACCGGGCTACATCAGTGCCCAATGTCCGCAGGATCATCTCACAATTCGGTTACAGCATTGCATACTTTTACAAATAACATCGGAATAAAGAGCGGAAGACTTAAATAACATTAGTTTTACAAAACAGGGTTCCAAATAGAAATTAAGGTGCAGTTATTACAACCAAGTTCTGATAATAGAAATAGACATAGGCAACATAGTGGAGAACAGCAAAGATACTTATAATCACCCAGCCCGAGGGTGTACAACTATTCTTCGGCCTCATCGGCCTCTTCCTGGACGATGGTCACGCAGCAGGGTGCAAGACACATCGGGGACTCTGTCATACCTGCAGCATGGGTAACAAACCCTGAGTACTGGGGTACTCAACAAGACTTACCCGACTAAAGAAAAAAGGAGAAGACTCAGGAATGAGAGGCTTAGGGTAGTCAAGGTAAGGCTTAAGCAAGATCAAGTATTTTGCAGAAAAGCATTTTTGTAAACCTTATTTTATTTTGAAAGATTCAGTATTCCTCAATTCTTCATCGTTCATGATTCATTTTACATTTCAAAACATTCCTAGTTGAGAACCACTCTCCGTTGACAGTCAGTGGACCAAGTCTCCATAACCGAGGAGCAACGTTAATCCGGATAAATAATACTCAGCTGAGGATCCTATCCACACTGCATATGTAGCACCCAAGCTTGCATATGCCAACTCGTCTACCACGATTCCTCCAAGATTGGACCCGGTCCTACGCCACCCGGAAGTACAGTACACCACTCCTTTCCAGGTACGACGACCACGTGGGTACATGCTACTTCCGCCATCTCTCCACTCCCAGTGCGCGGTTGTCGGTCCAATCAAGGATTTCTCGGAGCCAGAGCTTTCCGAAGTATGTGAATAGTTACAAGTCTTGACCAGCAGGCCCCCATACGGATGGTCCCTAATTTTCCAGCCAGAACTATACCTTGGTTATATCTCACCCAAGCGTAATAGTCCTGTCAGTTTTTCAACCCTGTCCCGGTCGGTGTCAACTGTTGAGTCCCGGACTACAACATGACGGCACCGTACGCTCGGACAACCTCTCCTCGCTATTGACTAGGTACGGATCAGATACCTAGCCAACAGCCGGGGAGTAAGACCAAAATCCCATAAACATTCCTTAAGTGATCACACTTTTGAAATTGGCATTTTATTGCAAAGTCTAATTCAATAAGCATTGCTAAGCATTTTTCAAATACTTTTGAAAAGCAGGTATCAGGTGTATCAGTGGTCAAGGTGGATAGTGCATCAATTAGGATAGCACACAACTCCTATAAACCTAATGCAATAATTTAACTCAAAAGCATTTAAGGAAATCATTTATAAATTCAAGGAAAGGGTTAAATGCACCGGGGCTTGCCTTGAAGAGCAAAGAGGGCAGGCTCGAAGGCGGCGGGCAGTTGTCGGAACGGGGGGTAGCCTCGGGGACAGGTTCGTCGGCGGCTGCCTCGATCTTGACTCCTTCTTCGGTGACTATACGAATGCAATGATGCATGCACATGAGTATGCTAGCATGAACAATGCAAAAAAGGGCATACAACATGAACCCTAATCACTTTTTCTATTTTCCTTAATTATTTAAAAAGGTCATTTTTATGAAGTTGCTCCAAAAATTACCAAATTAATCACATAAGTTCATTATGGTGTAGATAGATGGCAAAACAAATTTCATAATTTTTGGAGGTCATTAAGGTGCTCAAATAATCCAGACATTAATTAACAAAAGGCACTATTTAACAATTAAAGATAAATGCTCAAAAATCAACTTGTTCCAAAAGACTTCAAAATTTCACCAGAGACTAAACATGGCATAGGAAGCTCACAAAATTTATTCTCATGTTTTGGAGTTATAAATAATTTTCTAAAAATCCAAAACCATCCATTTATTAATTAAAAGAGGGATTTTACATTTTCAAATTCTTGCAGAAAAGTCAAGTTTCATATTTTTATAAAATACTACACAGTGCATGGAGCATACCATAATTTCTCAGGATTTAAGGAACAACAGATTAATTCACACAAAAAAAGAGAAACAGAACACTATTCACATCTTTCAGAAAAAGGAAAAAGAGCACTGTGCTCCTTCTATGCAGGGCTCGGGGAATCGGAGCGGGCTCGGTCTCGCGGGCCGGGGCTCGGCGCGAATCGCGGGCTGGCGAAACGGGCTCGGGCGAGACGGAGGAAGCGACTGCTTCGTCCGAGGCCTGGCCGGAGGCTCGGGCGAGACGGAAGGCAGGTTTCGCCGAGGCCTGGCTCGGGCGAAGCGGAGAGCATGCGCTCGCGAGGCTTGGCTCGGGCGAAGCGGACGGGCGAGAAGGCGAGCGCGTCGAGGCCGCTGAGGCTCGGGGCGAGGAAGCTCGGGCGAGACGAAAGCGAGTGTCGAGGAGGCTGGGAGGCTCGGGCGAACGGGGTGGAAGCAGAGACCGGAGGCTTCGGGTGCTTACCACGGGTCGGAGGCAGGGCTCGGCTGCTTCGAGGGGGAGGCGGTTCGCAGGCGTGCTCGAGGGGTGGCTCGAGGGTGAGGCTCGACACGTGCTCGAGGGTGAGGCTCGAGGGTGAGGCTCGACACGTGCTCGAGGGTGAGGCTCGAGGAAGGAGACGACCGCGGCGGCACTCCGGCGATCCGGCGATCCTGCGCAACACACGAGACCGCAAGGGCCTGGTTAGAGTCGCGCGGAGCCAAGGAAGCTGACACAGGGGTCAGGGGAAGATGATCGTGGCCGGAGAGGGAGTTTTGACGAACCCGAGTTCACCGGTGTTCCGTCGGAGTTGGGAAGATGGGGTTACGCCGGGCGATTGGAGGCGGGGGAGGTGAAATTGAGGGGTGGGAAAGCTTCACGAGCTCAAGGCGGAGCTTTCGGCTAGGTGGTTGAGCGGCGGGAGCTTCGGAGTGGGCTGGCCACGGCGGAGGGTCGAGTGAGGAGCTCCGGCTCCGGCGGGCCTTTTATAGCCGCGGCCAGGGGACGGTAGAGAGCACGGGATGGTGTGGATGAGCTCGGCCAAGCGTGCGCACTCGATTGCAAGCCGGCGGAGGACGGCGTGCGCGCAGGGGCGGGTAGGCGTCGCCGGTGACGGCCACGCGGCGGCGAGTGCTGGGGGCACTGTGGGAGGGGAGGGGCGGAGGTCAGCGCTTGCGCGTGCGGGTGCGCATGATGGCGCGGGCGCAGGCGACAAGTCGGGGGCGGGCGTGCGGTGCCAGGCGCGCGTGGCGCAGGCGAGGCGGCCATGGCCGGGGCCCCCTGCTCTAGGTTGAAGATGAACAGGGCTAGGTCTAGGGTTTGACTTGGGCTGATCTCTGTATTTTGCAAATTACTCCCAAAACTTGAACTGAGCAGCAAAAACTCAAAACACCAAAGTTGTGCAGAAAAAGGAGATCTACAACTTTGTCAAAAAGAATATTTTCAAAATCCAAACATTTTTGGATTACATTGAAAACAGAAAAGGGAACACTTTTGGGATTTGAATAAATTCAAAATTACTTTTGATTTTACATTGAAAGTTGGAAATCTGCAAATATGAAAGTTGTTCCTTTTATCAAAACCTACAACTTTGCTAATATACCCTTTTTCTGAAACTCATAGTTTTAAATAAATTTTGAAAACTGAAAAGGGGACAAAAACTGGAATTTGAATGAATTTGATTTACTTCAAACTTTGTACAGAAACTTGAAAATTTGTAAATACCAAAGTTGTTTCTCTTGGCCAGATCTACAACTTTGCTTTTTGGACCAACCTCAAATTTTGAATAATTTTGAATTACAAAAAGAGGGGATAAAATCCAGGGTTTGGAAATCAGGGTTTTGCAAAGGGATTTGAAATCTGATTTTGATTTTTGAACTTTGGCCAACACAACAAAACTTCAAGACATCCAACTGAACAAGAATTACACAAAGCTAGGCACAGAGGTGAAATTACCATTTTTGCCCTTATAGGAAGATTTGGGCTTTTAGGGTTTTTGAAAAGAGATTGCTACACAAGTACTAAGCAAACATAAATGCAAGGCAAGGATGATTAATGACTAATGATGATGACATGTCAGGTTAATTACAGTTAAACACCAGAGGTGTTACAGCCTTCCCCCCTAAAAGAAATCTCGCCCCGAGATTCCACGTCTTAAGAAGGAAAAGGCAAAACCTTACATCTACAGAGATTCGAGAAAGTCGGGATAGTTCTTTGCTAAGAAGTCTTCGGATTCCCAGGTGGCTTCTTCTTCAGAGTGCTGGTTCCACTGGATCTTGTACCATCTTGTGGTGGTTCTTCGGGTAACACGATCCTTGTGATCCAACACGCGAACTGGATACTCAGTGTATGACAGATCTGGTTCTAGCTCAACGCCTTCAACTTCAACCACATGTTCAGGTACTCGGAGACACTTCTTGAGTTGGGAGACATGAAACACATTATGAACTGCTGAAAGATGATCGGGCAAACTTAGCTTGTAAGCGACCTTGCCACAACGATCCAGAATTCAAACGGACCAATGTAGCGGGGTGCTGCTAACTTTCTTTGACTCCAAAACGAGTGACTCCTTTGGTGGGTGAGACCTTCAGGTACACATAATCCCCGATCTCGAACTGCAGAGGTCGACGTCTCTTGTCAGCATAACTTTTCTGTCGAGACTGTGCAATCTTCATGTTCTCTTGTATATGCTTGACTTTCTCTTCCATATCTTTTACTAGGTCAACTCCAAAGAATTCCCTTTCTCCGGGTTCAGACCAATTGAGAGGTGTACGACAACGGCGGCCGTACAGTGCTTCAAAGGGTGCCATTTTGATGCTCTCTTGGTAACTGTTATTATATGAGAACTCTGCCAAGGGCAAACAGTCATCCCAAGTATCTGCGAAGGTGAGCACACATGCTCTCAACATATCCTCTAACACTTGGTTGACTCGCTCAGTTTGTCCATCTGTTTGCGGATGATATGCCGTACTATGCAAGAGCTTGGTTCCAAGTGAGGTATGGAACGCTTTCCAAAACTTTGCGACAAACTGGGTACCACGATCAGAGATAATGCTCTTGGGTATGCCATGGAGTTTCACTATGTGGTTCTTGTACAAAGTGGCATAAGTGGGGACGGGTGGTGTAACTGGTCTTCACTGGCAGGAAGTGAGCTTGCTTAGTGAGGCGATCCACGATCACCCATATGGAATCAAAACCTCTTGATGTCTTGGGTAGACCATTGATAAAGTCCATACTGATATCGTCCCATTTCCAAGCAGGTACAGGTAAAGGTTGCAATTCTCCTCCGGGCTTCATGTGCACGGCTTTGACTTTCTGGCAGGTATCGCACTGAGCGACATACCGGGCGATCTCAATCTTCATCTTTGTCCACCAGAATTGCTGCTTCAAATCCTGGTACATTTTGTTGCTGCGGGGTGGATGGAGAATCTAGTCAAGTGTGCTTCATCAAGGATTAACTTTCTTAACTCAGGCACTTTAGGAACTACTAACCGATTCTTAAACCATACTACTCCTGCATCATCAATCCTGAAACAATCAGCCTTTCCGGATTGGACCTTTTCGATGATGTGCTTGATTCCAGGGTTATCTTTCTGTGCAGCGATGATCTGCTCTCTGATAGGGGTTTCTATTCTGATATTATTCAGAGTTCCTTGTGGAATCATTTCAATATTCAACTTTTCCAGCTCATAACACAAAGAAGAATCATAGGGTTTCATCATCAGACAGTTGCAATAAGACTTGCGACTGAGTGCATCGGCGACCACATTCGCCTTACCCGGATGGTAATGCACTTCAAGATCATAGTCCTTAATTAACTCAAGCCATCTTCTCTGCCTCATATTCAGTTCCTCTTGAGTGAAGATATACTTCAGGCTTTTGTGATCAGTGTACACATTACAGGTACTGCCCAACAAATAATGACGCCAGATCTTCAAGGCATGCACTACTGCTGCTAACTCGAGATCATGAGTTGGGTAATTCTCTTCATGTCGCTTAAGCTGTCGGGAGGCATAAGCGATCACTCGACCTTCTTGCATCAAAACACAGCCCAAACCAGTACCAGATGCATCACAGTAGACATCAAAGGGCTTCTCGATGTTCGGCTGGGCTAGCACTGGTGATGTGGTAACAGTTTCTTCAGAGTTTGAAAGGCTTGCTCACAGGCTGGTGACCAGACAAACTTCACAGAATTCTTTAAACTCGTCAGTGATAGGCTTGGCGATTCTTGAGAAATCCGGAATGAATCGACGATAATATCCTGCCATTCCCATAAAGCTGCGGACTTGATGAACAGTGGTAGGTGGCTTCCAATCCAGAATGTCTGCCACTTTACCAGGGTCAACTGACACACCTTCAGCGGATAGGACATGACCAAGAAACTGTATCTGATCTAACCAGAACTCACATTTACTGAACTTGGCATACAGCTGATGTTCTCTGAGACGGGATAGAACGATACGAAGATGTTCGGCGTGATCTTCAGGGGTTTTGAGTAGACAAGGATGTCGTCAATGAACACGACCACGAATTTATCAAGCTCTGGCATGAACACAGAGTTCATGAGGTACATGAAATGAGCAGGGGCATTGGTCAAACCGAAGGACATGACCAAGTACTCATATAGGCCGTATCTGGTGGTGAAAGCTGTTTTAGGAATATCTTCAGGACGAATCTTTATTTGGTGGTAGCCAGATCTGAGATCGATCTTGGAGAATACTTTGGCTCCAGCTAACTGGTCAAAGAGAAGATCAATACGAGGCAAGGGATATTTTTTTTGATGGTGACCTCATTGAGTGGGCGATAATCAATGCACATTCTGAGAGTCTTGTCTTTCTTCTTTACAAAGATTGCAGGACAGCCCCAAGGAGACGAGCTTGGGCGAATGAAACCCTTGTCCAACAAATCTGTAATTGGATTTTTAGTTCTGCCAACTCTCTGGGAGGCATTCGATAAGCTCTGCGGGATATAGGAGCAGTCCCGGGCTTTAGCTCTATGGCAAACTCAACGTCACGGTCAGGAGGCAGACCAGGCAAATCCTCAGGAAAAACATCAGGGAATTCACAAACCACGGGGATGTCCCGGGTTTCCAGAACATAGGCTAGGCGGTATTTATTGAGTGGCTGCTGGTTTTTGAGGCATTGGAAGTTGGAGAAGGAGTTTGGCGGTACTGTTAGGAATATCCACTCTCACAACTCTATTCAGGATGTCGATCATGGCTTTATACTGACACATCCAATTCATGCCTAGGATGACATCTATCTCCTGATCATGAAGCACTATCATGGTGGTGGGAAATACATGTTCCCCCAACCTTACTGGTATACTGCGAACCACTTCCTTAGTACTTATACGCCCTCCAGGCGAAAATATGCAGAAACTTTCTTTTAAATCCTCAATTGATATTTCATGCTTGATGACAAAGTACGACTGATGAAGGAATGCGATGCACCAGAATCAAACAACACAACTGCAGGGTGATTGGCAACAGGAAACCTACCGATCATGACGGGCTCCCCTTCTGGTATATCGCTGACAGCGGTGTAGTAGACTTGCCCGTGCTTCTTGACAATCTTGCCCTTCTGAGCATGCTGTGCTGCTGTGCACGGTGCTGCTGCTGCTGAGATCCTCCAGGATTCTTCTGAGCATTCTGAGCATACCTCTTGGGCTTTGGGCACTCACGAGACCAGTGACCAAGCTGGCCACAGTTGTAGCAGGGGGTTGTAGGCTGTTTGTGGAGTGGTGATACGAACACCTGGGGCGTTCGGCTGTGTGGCACTCTGCTGGTTGGCATTATGGGTGGTGGCCGCGGTACGGACGACCACTTGCTGGTTGGGGTAAGGTAGACGATTGTGGTGGTGGCTGGGGTGATAGATGATTCTCTGGCGTTTGTGACCGCCAGAGAAGCTGCTTGACCCTGCTTTCTTCTTCTTCTTCTCTTCCTGGTACTGGCGATTGCTTTCTTCAAAAGCAACAGCCCGGTCAACAACATCGTGATAAGACCCAGTCAGGTTATTGGACAAGCTCCTGCGGATCTTTGGGTGCAGTCCTCTGAGGGAAACAATCCCTCTTCTTCTCATCTGTGTTGACATACTCTGAGGCATACTGGCTGAGATGATTGAATTGACCCACATACTGCATGACTGTGGAGTCTTTCTGTTGGAGAGCCAGGAACTGATCAAGCTTCATTTTCATTAATCCGGAAGGGATGTGATGAGCACGGAAGCAGTGCGGAACTCTCCCAGGTCAACCGATGACCTTCTGGCTGGGCAGCCAACAGGTTGGCGTACCAAGCACTTGCCGGACCACGAAGCTGCTGTGAAGCGAACCGTGGCTTCTGGATATCGGTGCAGTTGATAAGACCAAACTTCTGCTCCATGGTGCGGAGCCAATCATCAGCTTCGAGGGGTTCATCGGCCTTGGTGAAGACCGGTGGACGAGTTTCGGTGAATTCCACATAGGTGGTCTCTTGGTTGATGTTGTGGCGACCACGGTGAGTGAAGTTCTGCTGTCCTTGGTTTTGAGCCATTAGGTTGGCAGCGGCGGCCAAGGCTGCAATGGCATCTGCTAGGGTAGCTGGGACAGGTGGAGGGTTTGGGAGGTTGGCATCATCAGAACCTCCAGCTCCAGTGCGAGTGTTCACAGGCATCTGTTAAGCAACTTGGAACTTAGCATTCATAGATAGGGTTCTGAAAACAACAGACTGATAGCTTCTTCTGATACAAAAGACTGATGACTTGATAAGGTGACTGACAGATGATACAGACCGATAAAGGGAAAAGATGCGAAAAGAAAGATACATGCCAGACTTGGCAACAGACAGACTAACCCCAAACCTAGACTAAGGTTTTAGGTAAGCAGATGGTACAGACACTACGAGTCTAGTCGTCGTCGATGATGATCATGTCTTCGTCGTCGTCTTCTTCGAGGATGAGCTCAGGCTCTTCCTCCTCGTCCTCGTCTTCAGCGTGGACGTCCTCAGCAGGTTCAATTTCTTCGTCCACGTCTGGCTCTTGTTCCACATCGGGTTCTTCCACTACTCCGTCCTCAGGGTCTTCCATAACCGGGGGGTACCAAGGGGTGGAGTTGATCATACAGCTGATGCACTTCCTCATGAAGCATATCATTGAACTGTTCAATCTGAGCTGTGTACTGCTGCAGTCGTGGAGCTGGGCTCTGGTAACGTCCTCGCGGGTCCAAGCATCATTGCGCTGCTCGATAGCGCGAACCGTGTCCGGTTGGCCTGCTCCAGGGAAGCTCGTGCCTCATAAAACTCCAGGCGTGAGTGGTAGAAGTCATGCTCCAAGTTCTTCAGCTCAGCCTTCAGATCCTTGATCTCCTCCTTCAGGTTCTTACGGGTGCGGCGGGGAAAGCGACGACCGTTGGAAGATTCTCCAGTCTCCTCCCCAGCGCGTGGTGCCAGCTGGTGGCGTGGCACACCATGCGGTCCAGTCGACTTGCGGGCAGTCAGCTTGATACGGGCCATGTCTGGATAAGAGAAGATGGATGAGAAAGGCTAGCAAGAACAGGTTAAAGGCATACTACCCCAACGAACTTAGAGAGGAAGTTAACTTAAGTGATTATGACATGATGCATGAATCGTTCCTACGGAACAAAGCAATGCAATAAATAAGGTACATAGGGCTTAAAACATGTTGTTCCACTAGCTAGTGTTGCCATATGAGAGACAAGATGAGAGAAGCAATTGGACTCAAAATAGTCAAGTTTAGTTTGTTTGGACTCAAAGGTCTTTTGAAGTTTTCGCAAAAAACGAACACTGCAACGTTAAAGTGAGATGCTCCGATACCACTCTGTGACGGAACGACCCTAATCCCCATGGCACGTGTCCCTGTCAACCTCTGACAGCGAACCCATGTTCCATGTGATTAAGACCTGTTCGCCACCGGGCTACATCAGTGCCCAATGTCCGCAGGATCATCTCACAATTCGGTTACAGCATTGCATACTTTTACAAATAACATCGGAATAAAGAGCGGAAGACTTAAATAACATAGTTTTACAAAACAGGGTTCCAAATAGAAATTAAGGTGCGAGTTATTACAACCAAGTTCTGATAATAGAAATAGACATAGGCAACATAGTGGAGAACAGCAAAGATACTTATAATCACCCAGCCCGAGGGTGTACAACTATTCTTCGGCCTCATCGGCCTCTTCCTGGACGATGGTCACGCAGCAGGGTGCAAGACACATCGGGGACTCTGTCATACCTGCAGCATGGGTAACAAACCCTGAGTACTGGGGTACTCAACAAGACTTACCCGACTAAAGAAAAAGGGAGAAGACTCAGGAATGAGAGGCTTAGGGTAGTCAAGGTAAGGCTTAAGCAAGATCAAGTATTTTGCAGAAAAGCATTTTTGTAAACCTTATTTTATTTTGAAAGATTCAGTATTCCTCAATTCTTCATCGTTCATGATTCATTTTACATTTCAAAACATTCCTAGTTGAGAACCACTCTCCGTTGACAGTCAGTGGACCAAGTCTCCATAACCGAGGAGCAACGTTAATCCGGATAAATAATACTCAGCTGAGGATCCCTATCCACACTGCATATGTAGCACCCAAGCTTGCATATGCCAACTCGTCTACCACGATTCCTCCAAGATGGGACCCGGTCCTACGCCACCCGGAAGTACAGTACACCACTCCTATCCAGGTACGACGACCACGTGGGTACATGCTACTTCCGCCATCTCTCCACTCCAGTGCGCGGTTGTCGGTCCAATAAAGGATTCCTCGGAGCCAGAGCTTTCCGAAGTATGTGAATAGTTACAAGTCTTGACCAGCAGGCCCCCATACGGATGGTCCCTAATTTTCCAGCCAGAACTATACCTTGGTCATATCTCACCCAAGCGTAATAGTCCTGTCAGTTTTTCAACCCTGTCCCGGTCGGTGTCAACTGTTGAGTCCCGGACTACAACATGACGGCACCGTACGCTCGGACAACCTCTCCTCGCTATTGACTAGGTACGGATCAGATACCTAGCCAACAGCCGGGGAGTAAGACCAAATCCCATAAACATTCCTTAAGTGATCACACTTTTGAAATTGGCATTTTATTGCAAAGTCTAATTCAATAAGCATTGCTAAGCATTTTTCAAATACTTTTGAAAAGCAGGTATCAGGTGTATCAGTGGTCAAGGTGGATAGTGCATCAATTAGGATAGCACACAACTCCTATAAACCTAATGCAATAATTTAACTCAAAAGCATTTAAGGAAATCATTTTATAAATTCAAGGAAAGGGTTAAATGCACCGGGGCTTGCCTTGAAGAGCAAAGAGGGCAGGCTCGAAGGGCGGAGGGAGCAGTTGTCGGAACTCGGGGTAGCCTCGGGACAGGTTCGTTGGCGGCTTGCCTCGATCTTGACTCCTTCTTCGGTGACTATACGAATGCAATGATGCATGCACATGAGTATGCTAGCATGAACAATGCAAAACAGGGCATACAACATGAACCCTAATCACTTTTTCTATTTTCCTTAATTATTTAAAAAGGTCATTTTATGAAGTTGCTCCAAAAATTACCAAATTAATCACATAAGTTCATTATGGTGTAGATAGATGGCAAAACAAATTTCATAATTTTGGAGGTCATTAAGGTGCTCAAATAATTCCAGACATTAATTAACAAAAGGCACTATTTAACAATTAAAGATAAATGCTCAAAAATCAACTTGTTCCAAAAGACTTCAAAATTTCACCAGAGACTAAACATGGCATAGGAAGCTCACAAAATTATCTCATGATTTTTGGAGTTATAAATAATTTTCTAAAAATCCAAAACCATCCATTTATTAATTAAAAGAGGGATTTTACATTTTCAAATTCTTGCAGAAAAGTCAAGTTTCATATTTTTAAAAATACTACACAGTGCAAGGAGCATACCATAATTTTCTCAGTATTTAAGGAACAACAGATTAATTCACACAAAAAAAGAGAAAACAGAACACTATTCACATCTTTCAGAAAAAGAAAAGAGCACTGTGCTCCTTCTATGCAGGGCTCGGCGAATCGCGCGGGGATCGGGCAAACGGGCTCGGGCGAGACGGAAGGATGGGCTTCGTCCGAGGCCTGGCCCGGAGGCTCGGGCGAGACGGAAGGCATGTGTTCGCCGAGGCCCGCTCGGGGCGGGCGAAGCGGAGAGCATGCGCTCGCCGAGGCTTGGCTCGGGCGAGCGGACTCGGGCGAGCGAGACGGAACGATCGCTTCGTCCGAGGCCTGGTCTTGGAGGCTCGGGCGAGACGGAAGGCTCGGGAGAACGGAAAGCAAGCATCCGTCCGAGGCCTGACTGGGAGGAGGCTCGGGCGAAACGGAGTTGGAAGCAGAGACCGGAGGCTTCGGGTGCTTACCACGGGGTGGAGGCGGGGCTCGGCGGTCGAGGAGGGAGCGCGGTTCGCAGGCGTGCTCGAGGGTGTGGCTCGAGGGTGAGGCTCGACACGTGCTCGAGGGTGAGGCTCGAGGGTGAGGCTCGACACGTGCTCGAGGGTGAGGCTCGAGGAAGGAGACGACCGCGGCGGCACTCCGGCGATCCGGCGATCCTGCGCAACACACGAGACCGCAAGGGCCTGGTTAGAGTCGCGTGGAGCCAAGGAAGCTGACACAGGGGTCAGGGGAAGATGATCGTGGCCGGAGAGGAGTATTTGACGAACCTGAGTTCACCGGTGTTCCGTCGGAGTTTGGGGAAGATGGGGTACGCCGGGCGATTGGAGGCGGGGGAGGTGAAATTGAGGGCTGGGGAAGCTTCACGAGCTCAAGGCGGAGCTTTCGGGCTAGGTGGTTGAGCGGCGGGAGCTTCGGAGTGGGTGGCCACGGCGCGGGGTCGAGTGAGGAGCTCGGCTCCGGCGGGCCTTTTTAGCCGGCCGGCGGTTTTATAGGCGAGGGGACGGTAGAGAGCACGGGATGGTGTGGATGAGTCGACCAAGGCGTGCGCACTCGATTGCAAGCCGGCGGGAGGACGGCGTGCGCGCAGGGCCGGGTATGCGTTCGCCGGCGACGGCCACGCGGCGGCGTCGTGCTGGGAGCAGTGGGGACGGGGCGGAGGTCAGCGCTTGCGCGTGCGGGTGCGGCATGATGGCGCGGGCGCAGGCGACAAGTCGGGGGCGGGCGTGCGGCTGCCAGCGCGGTGGCGCAGGCGGCGCTGGCGCGCGGCCATGGCCGGGGCCCCTAGCTGTAGGTTGAAGATGAACAGGGCTAGGTCTTAGGGTTTGACTATGGGCTCTCTGTATTTTGCAAATTACTCCAAAACTTGAACTGAGCAGCAAAAACTCAAAACACCAAAGTTGTGCAGAAAAAGAGATCTACAACTTTGTCAAAAAGAATATTTTCAAAATCCAAATAGTTTTGGACCACATTTGAAAACAGAAAAGGGAACACTTTTGGGATTTGAATAAATTAAAATTACTTTTGATTTTACATTGAAAGTTGGAAATCTGCAAATATGAAAGTTGTTCGTTTTATCAAACCTACAACTTGCTATATACCTTATAACTGCTAAATACTTTTCTGAAACCAATAGTTTTAAATAAATTTTGAAAACTGAAAAGGGGACAAAAACTGGAATTTGAATGAATTTGGATTTACTTCAAACTTTGTACAGAAAACTTGAAAATTTGTAAATACCAAAGTTGTTTATCTTGGCCAGATCTACAACTTTGCTTTTGGACCAACCCCAAATTTTGAATAATTTTTGAATTACAAAAAGAGGGATAAAATCCAGGGTTTGGAAATCAGGGTTTTGCAAAGGGATTTGAAATCTGATTTTGATTTTGAACTTTGGCCAACACAACAAAACTTCAAGACATCCAACTGAACAAGAATTACACAAAGCTAGGCACAGAGGTGAAATTACCATTTTTGCCCTTATAGGAAGATTGGGCTTTTAGGGTTTTTGAAAAGAGATTGCTACACAAGTACTAAGCAAACATAAAGCAAGGGCAAAAGGATGTAAGACTAATGATGACGACATGCCAGGTTAATTACAGTTAAAACACCAGAGTGTTCAAGTACATGAGCGGATTCAAGAAATATTTGTGTACAAAGATAGCCGATGTTAAAGCATCGCCTTAGCAGGAAAAAAATGCTCCAGAAGTTTTGGAAATATAGGCCGATATTTGTTTATATCGCCTTTAGTACAAAAATGTTCATAATCCTTGGTGGCCCTAGCTTTTTCAAGTTAGCAGGTTTATAGGGAGGAGAGAAAGGTGAAGTGCAGTAAATAAGAATTGTCGAGCGACTATGGACATGTCAAACAAGATCTAGTCAGCTAACGGTGACGTCATCGTCAGGAAGCGTTTTTCTGAAGACATGTTACATTGAAAAGATCAACTGAGTAATCAGGAAATGCAATATGGTACGATTAATCAGAGAAAAACCAACTTCTTAGTTCAATTTGCAGGATCCGGATTCCTAGTACAAAACTACTCCTGAAGTAATTTTTCAGGAACGGACTTGCGGATTGGTGACTCCAGCGAGGAGCCAGCGCCATGATCATCATAAACTTCAATGCCTTCGATTTCATCTAGGCATCCGCCTGCGAAACCGACTGGTAGAAAGGAGTATATCTTCGTTGGTCAAGAGCTCCTCATCGTTAGCCCAAGAGAGACGCAAGATGCACACCTTGGCGACGGCTCTGGATCTATGCGAGCCATCCGCGCATCAAGGCGATGCCTCGCTGAGTCCCGTGTGGGCATTCACCTTGTCGGCACTCTGTTCTGCTGCCGCTTCAGATGGTCATTCTCTGCAGAAAGGACTGGCAAAAGAGGAAAAGATGGCATCATGGCAAAGTGAGCCTCATTAGAAAAGGGAATCGCGAAGAGTTCACTAACCTTAGAATAGCGTTATACAGAGCTGCTTCTGTTGGTTCTCTCTCATTAGCTTCCTCCATGTCGTACTTCTGGATACGTCCTCCAACTCATTCTGGCCTTATCCCTCCCTCGTGGTACCGGAGAGCGTCCAATGACCCGGAAGGAGGAGTGGAAGAACCTGATGAAGCTGTCATTTCTGGAAAAGGAATCCGGGTTTGGCTGGAGAAAGCCCTCACCACCTGAAGAGGAGTGAACAGTGAATCAGGAATGGATAAACAAGGAAAGCTACCACAAGGGGGGCAAGAAACCAAATTTTACCATGATGCCAGCGAGTCAGTGTTCGACTTCCTTCGGCTTCGTCTTCACGGGGCGTTTGCCGTGTCACCATTGCCTCGCCATTGGTGGAAATACAGGCAAGGGTTCTCTCTCTGGTTTAAGGAACTGAGGGGTGAAAGATTGTGAATCAAACTGTCTGGTTGGAGTTGGAGATGATGGGATCATATTTATGGGACCGTGACTTGCACATTGGAAAGCCAAGCATCGAAGTAGGGTTTTTCACAGTTTATTGGGCCGTTGTTGGGCCAGACCAGATTTTGCTGACTTGAGGAACTCGTGACTCCAAAATCGAACAGCCGATAAGATTCGGCTAAGGATGGTTGCTGCATGAAGAGTTCAGCTTCGGTTGATTGTTTGGAGACTCATATTACCGATTGACACCGAGACAGTAAGTTTGGCAGGTGGTCTTCGAATTGGGAAGGATTATGTTTTATTCTAGGCAATGAAGTTTTAATGAAAAAGGTCTTCAAGGAAGCTGAAAATAGCAAATCCCTTAAGAAATACCATCCTGGCATCATCATGGATTGAAAAGTTGAGAAGAGTCTGGAACATTAAAACTGAAATAGCCGATTACAGCATAGCCGGTGTGATATACATCGTCGTTGGAGCAAAATAGAAGTAGATGAATAATGCATGAGGGAAAATACGCATTGATCTCAAAGGATCAGTCACAGATTGATTTCAAGAGTCAAACAAAAGAACTTCTATTTACAAAAGGAGGGGACAAGATTACAGTGAAGATCAGTTCATCCACTCTATCCTACTCCTGATCGGGATAGCATGATCAAAGGAGTCAGCTAGATATGTTTCGTCTTCCTTCATGTCATCTACAGAATGTGCTACCCTGAATTCTAACCCCTCGCTCGCAGACATCGAATCTGCGATAATCAGCGCTGGAATGAATCCGTACGGCGTTGAAGGCAAACACAGCGCCGTATCCCATGCCAGCCCTGGAAATGTCAGGAAGGATTCGGTTGACCTCGTTCACCCGATCCAAGGCTGTCGTACCCACCGCATTGGCCGTGATGGCAAGCTCGGCGACGGCAGTTTCAAGGACGTGAAGTTTTGCTTCCAAAGCTGAAAAGGAAAAGAATAAGTAAAAGCAAGAAGGGGAATCAAAGACATAAATAGTGAAAATATTCATCGGCGGCCCGATTCCGAGCAACATCACGCTCCCGGGAAACTCGAATAATCTCTTGGTCCCTCTCCTCCAAATCGAGCTGAAGGAAGTCATCGTCGATCCTCCAGAACAAAGTAACGAGGTAAGGACGACTGTTTCATTTTGAAGCGAAAAATAGAAGAGATGAACCTTTTCCTAGAAGTGCTGGAAGCGCCAAGCTCAGAGCTGTGTTTGCTAGCCACGGAAGACATCTCCTAGATTGGATTAAGTGATGATAGGAGGAAAAGGGGGTTTTTCTTGGTGCCAAGATTGAAATAGGGGAGTTTGAAGGAGTAAGCCGAAACAAGGTGAAGGGCGACTTAAAAGGACCCCAAAAGGGGCATCGGGAGATGAATCGACAGGTAAGGCAATTATAGCATGCGAAATTTCCACGAGAGTAGACGCTTCCAGAGGTTCCACATCAGTAATTCGGGAGAAAGGAATTTTGGAATAAATATTTATCCCAAAATTAGGGGGCATGTGTTTACACCAAAATTTGGATTAAGGAGGAGATGAACCGAATTTTACTAAAGATGGCTGCAATTTGAGGAATCGGCAGAATCAAGGAAGATCGGTTGATCAAGTGGACCAAGAAAATGACAAGTGGACCCAATCGGCAGTGAGATGGGCATTCGGTAAACGACCAAGCAGTCGGTTAACTCTCGGAGATTCGGCAAGTGTTTGTGCGGTCGGCTATCTTATGAAGGCGATGACTCTATTCGGGGAGCGAATATGGTAAGTAAAGCCGGCTTGCACGAGAACACACGTGACAATGGAGGACACCAGAGGAAAATAGGAATATGACTCGTGTTTTTCCAAGTTTCATTGTGTAAGTCGTAGTCTTCTAGGACTCATATTTCGCCCAGGGTATAAATATAAACCCTCGGCCATTGTAAAACTGTTCACAACTATATCAATACAAATCGGCCCCGTGCCACCTTCGAGTCCCTTGTCGTGTCGTCGAGTTCTTCGAGAGGAATCATCGATCCATCGACCTATGTAAGTCCCGACAACCTTGTTATCATGTCTAGTATCATGCGTTGGATTTAGATGTGATGCAAGTAGTCTTGTTCGTTTACAATGGTCATGCGGCGGACCCTTGTTAATGATCAAGAAGTCTCCGCTTGTGCTTTGCTTATGAGTAAATACCGTGCGGCAGGCATTTATTGATACGTTTAGCAAAAGCGAGATAGTTATCGACTCTATTAGATTTGGCAAGATCTAATAGATTCATAAAGTTATCATGTGTTGCATGATTTAATTAATTTTGTAACACTCTTTTGCTCAATCTAGATTGATTTTGTTCGGCCTTGCTTCACAAGTTTATTTGTGTTCCGATAGTTGCATAATCATGATGGCCGAATTAATCTCTAATCTAGATTGTTACATGTTGTGGGTTCATGCATATCAATCATGCTTAAGCTTTGATAAAACTAGGTATCGTGTGGTAGATGCAGGTTTTAGATTGGTTTGATCGTGCTTGTTTGCATGTTCCTTCTTCATGGACCCCAATTCGGCTAGTCTGTCGAGCTTGGTTACACGTTAATTTATAATCCGTCTTTACTTGTTCAAGCATGTCTCTTTCATGTATGTACGTTCGGCAACCAGCTGTTTACATATATTCATGTTTGGAGTTAGCCGAATGATCTTTAAAACTTGCTGACAGACGGCTTCTATAGCTGTATGTCATCATGAGTGGCTTCAGAGCCGTAAATATGGAACTGCTTGGTCTCATCCAGCACGTTCCAGTTTTATTCTCATAGTTTTATCCCTTGTTGGCTTTCAGGTCAAACCGACTGGCACGTCTCCGGATTTCACACCGTTCGGGCACCCGATTGAAGCCACGCTTTTCTGGCTTGCTGTGTGTGAGGCGTGGTACACCATATTTTGCGCCAACAACGTACATGATGTGTAAAGAGATAATAATAAGAACATCTCATGTTGGGTCAGTCCAGCCCCATGTCATACATGTGCCCACATTATTAATTTGACATCTCCATGTCTATGACTTGTGAAACATAGTCATCAACTAATACATGTGCTGATCTAATATTCATATGTGTCCTCACATGAACTTTGATCAGGGACAACTGTTGAATAACCATACAAGTAAAAGAGTTTCACACATAATTCACATAATTGTCAATCAATACAAGTTGTCTTTAATGGATATTCAATGAACATATAATAAATCATGGATACAATAGAAATATCATCATCTCTATGATTACCTCTAGGGCATATTCTCAACATTTAGTCTATAGGTTACTTGAGGTTGCGCTCAATCCCACGAAATAGTTGTGGTAGCCCCAGGGGTGACAGCTCTGTTAGGCCTTTGTAGTCCACCACGTTCGGATTGATGTTTCGTAGAGCTTTTGGCAGCCTTCTCCCAACTACCTTTTTCCCAGTCTTCTTCGAGAGTTGGAAAGGACCTGCTCCAAAGTGCCAATGATTATGACTGCTATACCTTTTCATCTTTGTTGCCTTAGAACCCAAGTAATAGAGAAGTATATAGGAACCTTGATCTCTCCCGTTGTCCTCCCACTATAGTTATCAATACAGTTATCATTGAATATCTTTTATGTGCTTTCATTCATATCATATATCATTCACTCCTGCTTTAGTCTATTTAGTACTCTGAGTTAGTAGATGCATGATAGTAAGTTATCAGATTCTTGACCCCTGCTTCCATGTGGTAAAATATAAATAACGATCCTGGAATACTCCCGGTAAAATACTACAATGATGTTCTGTGCGCTTGCAGAATCTTTCATATTCTTATTTGCACTAACGAACGTCAACAGCGCCCTTCGTGGAAAGATTTCCAGCTTCCAGCAACAAGCTGATGAGACAATTCCTGAAGCATGGGAACGTCTACAAGAGTACATTCGCGCCTGTCCTCATCATCGGATAGAGGAGTGGCTCATCATCCAAGGTTTCTACCATGGCCTGACCGGTATGGCCCGTAGTCACCTAGATGCAGCCGCTGGAGGGGCATTCTTACAACACAATGTGAGAGATGGCAAGGACCTCATAGAGAAGATGGTTACCAACCAAGGTTGGAATGAGGAACGTCTTCAGCCCAAGAAGAGAGTTGTTCATGCTCTCAACGAGGTGGACATGCTCTGCACAAAGATGGACCTCTTGATGAAGAAAGTAGGAGAAAGTTCCAAGAAGGAACAAGAGGTCGTTCAACCTTATGCAACCGCACAAGTCATCGAAGCCGAACAATGGTGCGAGGTATGCGGAGGCAATGACCATTCGGGAAATAATTGTCCTGAAATGAAGGAGAAAGTGAGCTTCATCAACAACAACAACAATGGGTACCGGCCCCAACAACAACAACAAGGATGGAATTCGCGCCCCTTCTACCAAAATCAAGGTAACAGTTATAGCAATAAATTCAATAATTCTTATAATAACCAACCTTCTTTAAGAGATCTTGTCTTAGGCCAATCTAAAATAAATGATAGTATTTATAAAAATATGATGGCTAATGATAAGATTCTTGAAAATATAAATGAGAAAATGGATATCTTTAATTCTGCTATGAAAAATCAATTGAGTAAAATGCTAGAAACACAATTAGCTCAATTAGCAGCAGCTGTCCCATCCTACGAGCAAGGTAAGATCCCAGGAAAACCCGAGGATCCAATAGAGGGTGTTAAATTAGTTACTACGAGGTACGGTAAGCCTCCGCTTCGGTCAAATTGGGGCTATCTACTTGATCCACCCTTCGTCACTAAGAAGGAAGATCCAGGCCTGCCGACCATCACCTGCCAGATTGGACCACAAGTCTTCCACGACGCCTTCTACGACCTTGGATCGGGTGTCAACATCATGTCCAAGGTAACGTATGATAACTTACTAGGGGGACCTTTGCTCCCAACATATGTTCGTTTGCAGCTGGCCGATCAGACGTTACGGTTCCCCGAGGGACTAGCAACGGACATCCTCATCAAAATCCAAAACAGCTATGTCCCCGTCAATTTCCTTATATTAGACATGGGATCCAATGTAGACATCGCGATCATCCTGGGAAGGCTGTTTCTCAATACGGTTAACGCCATCATCTACGTGGGATCCGACCAACTTCACCTCCAGTTCCCGGAGTATAAGGTAAAGTGTCCATTCAATGGTTATAAAACTAACATGCAGGTGAAGGGCAAAGAACCTCAAGACAACAAACATCGTCATCGTCACCCACGCCGTAGGAACAAGAAAAAGAGCGAGTCGGCCAACAAAGCCGAAGTAAAAGAAGAACTCGCCGACGAGGTGCAACCACGGTCTCCATCTCCGGGACCGACCAAAGCACCCAATGAATGACAAGACGGAGAGGTCCTGCTCTACGGACCTGAAACATGGAGCCCTTGCTGATAAGGTAAATCAGTAGTTATCTCATATTAATTTTTTTATGCATTTCAATTTTTTGCATTTTCCCTCAATTGCATACTTAGTTAATTTTGCATACTTCATTTCGACAAAATAAATTTCCATGCTAGTAACACCTTTACAATAACTTGCAACACATTTGAGCCGTGGGACCACCCCAAGGTGGGGTCGGCCGACCCCACCAGTGGGCCCACTAGCACATGCTCTATCCTGGCTTAGTCTACTGAGTATGACACAACACTTTGATGCTTGAGGAGCATCCAAGGTGGGGTCGGCCGACCCCACCATGGTGCCCCCCTGCACTATGTTGTCTCCCATTCAGCTTACATATGAATGCTATGCATGTCATCTAAGCCAACATCTCAAAAGAAAAGGGTCCTTTGCTTTACTCTTTAAGCATGAAATGTTCCCCTTTATGTTGGATGCTCATGGGACCACAAGAACCAGCCAAAGGCATGTCTTAGTGCTCTCATGGTCCATGGGAATCACTTTAGACATGTCTCCACTTTGGCCATTCATCTTTTCTCTTTCACCAAACACTAGGCAAGGGAATCTCTGAAATTTGTGTCAACTTTGGACCAAACATAGTTACATCTTTACTAGACACTCGATGACACAAAGTTTAAAGCTTGAGGGGGCCACGTCATGGGGTCGGGCAACCCCCATATTGCACCATTCTGAAAATGTGTTTGCCCACTTTAGACATGTCCCCTGGCCAAAGCAAAAGCAAAGTAAAGTTTTGTCCAAAGTTGCAAGGAGGGGGGTCGGTTGACCCGTGCTATGGGTGGTCACCACTTGCCCTTCTCCCCCTATATATACCCTTGCATTGTGAGCTCAACTCCACACCAAAACCACCAGGACCATCTCGAGCTCACAAGTTCTTCCTTTCCTTCCTTAGCAAGTTCTTCCTTTCCTTCCTTAGTTGCAAGTTCATTCTCAAGTTTAGCTTAGTAGTAGCCATCCAAAAACCAAAAAAAAACCAAAAATAGTTCCCATTTCATGGTAGTAGTAGAAGCTTGGTAACTTATCTTGTAGTAAGATGAAGAAGTTGCTTGCCTCCCGTTTCAAAAAGTCCAACAAGGGTGAGAGTTCTTCCCAAGAACCTCACCATGCTAGTGCTCATGAGAGGGGAGAGGTGGGAAGAAGTGGGCTAGTACCCTTCATTCCCCCGGCTAGATTAATGGAGACCGAGAGTGGCCTCAGGCTAAATGCTGAAGAGATGGGGAAATTCCTTACTCTTCGTGAGTGTAGTTTCTCACACACAAGTGCCATTGATCCGGCCCTCTTGCAAGAAACATGATTTGATCACTCCTGCCATCTTGATGTAGACCATGCTTCTCATTATGACAAGAATGTTTTCTGGTATGTCATTACTGGCTCTAGTGATTGTTCCAATCCCTCACCACACAAAATTCATAACCCAACCTTACGTTTCATGCACTACTGGCTGTTCACCACTCTTTTCCCTGGCACGATAGGAACTTTGGTAAGTGATGATGAGCTGAAATTACTCTATGCCATGGTTAGCAAGGTTAAAGTTTCACCTGTTAAAATGCTAGTGAACTATTGGCTTAGCTACATAGAGCCTAGGAAACCCATATACTTCACATCATTCATCACACGCATAGCCGAAGCTTTGGGTGCACTAGAATCCCAAACTTTTGAGTACATTAAAACCGTGAGAGATGTTTTAGAAGAAAGTGTATTTATTTATTGCGATATACCCGAAAGGGGTCCCAAGGGTGAACTAATAATGATTTATCCACGCCATATAGTCGAAATCACTCTCCCTGGTGAGAGACTTCGATTGTATGTGCTTCGTACGCTAACCTTTGATTTGGATCCCGAGGAAAGAGCCCCAAAAATTGCAGGCACTAGCAGGAGGACAAGGAGAGCGTCCCGTGCTACTCGAATGGAACAAGGCGGATCTTCACATCCGGCTAAAGAAGTTGAGGAGGAAGATGAGGCAGCCTCCATGGACAATTCAGGGTCCTTGGGGAGGCCTCCTCGCTCACAGGACACTCCTCGTTCTCAAGACACTCCTCTCCCACGGGGTAGAGGAAGGAAACATCAAAGGACGCCGATGGACGAGCTCATCGACAACATGGGTGCGATGAACATCGAACAAGAGGCAACATTGCTTCTTGCACAACAAAACGCCCAACTCCTGCAGGCCATTCAAGAAGAAGAAGCACGACGTTGGGCCAGGTGGTACCAGCATTATCCACCACCACAGTAGGCAAGAACCAAGCTTGGGGGAGATCCTCTACCCCACCAAGGTAAGTCTTGTATCTTAAGTTATTTACGTTTCAATTAGTTTTCTCACTGCATTTAAAAAAAAAGGAAAATACCAAAAATATTTGCTTAGTATTCCCCTTAGCACATATGTCTCATATATGTCTATCTTCCCCATGGAAATGATGACTAGTTGCCTTGCTAATGTTTCTCTAGTGCCTAGTTTACAACTTAGTATTTCTCTAAGTATGGATTGCTTAGCTCATTTAAACCATCATGAACCTGAAAACTTTGTGGGTTGCAAGTGCTAGAACTAAGTCTAAGTTGTTGTGAGACATGATATAGTGAGACAAGAGTTGCTATAATATTGTTCTAAGCATGATAGATTACCGGAGAATTTATCCTTAAAATGATCAAAATCTTAATTGTTCCTCAATGGTGATAAATTCCTACCACAGCCATATATGCTTTACATGTTTACAAACCTTCTACATAGGCTATTTGCTTTGTAGTGAGTGTTGTCAAGTCTTGTTGACCCTTGTTAAGAGACTTTTCATGCTCCTAAGATCAAGATCACGTACACACCTCATATACGTGTTGCTTCTACACTGGAAGTACGCAAAAACATGTCTTTCATTTCCACCAAATAGGTTGCTTCATACTCCAAGTGTTAGGAAATCTCTCTCAATTATTTAGTAGATGAGACTAAAAAGGCTACGCAAAATAAAGATGAAAAAAAAAGAGAGAGATGGAAAAGTGAAAGTCCATGAAAAAAAATGCTAGCCATGTCTCATTAGAAAAGAGAGAAAAAGAAAAAAAATATAGAGAGATAGATCTTATCAAATAAAGAAGCAATCTAGTCCACCATACACCACACACTTGCACATCTTGATCTGGGAGTATGACACTTCTCTTCAAGGATCCGAGCTTTGACTTCGCAACAAAATGCAAGTAAATATGCCATCTTCTTTCATCTCTACCTTGAGCTACACATAAGCCTGTTTAGAAGTAGGATGAAATAAAGAAGGCAACACTTATCATATGCCTTGGTGAGGAATCATACACCATTTGAGCGACATGAGAGAACCATATGAGGAACATTAAGTCTTTCTTTTGAAAAATATTGCAAAACCTCTGGTATGAAACTTACTAAAAACAAAAAAGTTAGTGCTCAAGTCAAACTGTTCTATCTTTCAACCACCTAAGACAAAGGAAAAGCCATAAGCCCCATAGAGTACTAAGGTAATATGGGTGATTTACATAGCTAATTTTTCCATTCAAAGAGAAGAACTTTGTTGTGCACATGGTACTCTTGAAATGTGATGCATAGTAACAATACTGATCCATCGAGGAAAAGTTTGATTGTTTGCTCGGGACGAGCAAAGGTTAAGCTTGGGGGATCTTGTTGACGGAAGTTATAGCATGTTTTACCTTATCAAAATACCGTCAACAGGCCTCGGTTTCAAGGAAGAATAGCATATCATGAGCATATTTATCACTAATAAGTTCCACTTGTACTCTTAGCTTGTGAACTTGTAGGAGATGGCAAAATGAACAAAATGAGGCCAGGTGGGCCCACCAAGGGGGTCGGCCGACCCCACCTTGGGGCCACCTCGGCCATGGTGACATGGCATGATCCAAGAGAAGCATGTTCAAGTCAATATCAACCATTGGATCAAACATGTGCTTTTGCTCAATGGTGCAAGATGAGAAGCACATGGATTCATGGGTCCACACCGAAAACCAAATGCAACCAACTTCACAAGACTTGCTCCATGACATGTGGGGTCACCAAGGGAGAGAAGGCGGTAGGCCAGCCCTGTCATAGGGGGGTCGGTCCACCCCCCCCCCCCCCCTTGGTGGGGCCCATCTGCACTATTCATTAGGATGACATCATCACCTTCTAGAAGTTGTACCCCGAGCCCACATGTCATAGAGGGGGATCGCCGACCTCATGGTGACCCTCATCCAAGTCGGTGGCAAAGTGCATGTTTCACACGTGAAGAATAACCAAGCCATTCATCCAAGGTCAGTTGCTATGCCGGTGGATCCAAGGGTGAAGAGAGGAGACCACACAGATCGCTGACGTGGCGCCGGAGTAGACCCTACTCCACCTCCACTGTAAATAGAGGCCTCCATCCTCTCATTCTTGATATCTCACAACACATATCTCCACTCTCATGTGAGATCAAGCAAGAGTAGTAGTAGTTAGTCTAGAGTGGGAGTTAGAGTTGAGTCGGGCGAAGCTCGGGTCTCCGGAGTCGTCTTCTGGGAGTCTGGTATAGCCCTTGTATCTTTCTTCTTTTGTAAGACTTTATTTATTTAATACATTATTCTTTCTTTACTTTACTTTGCATTTACTTAAGTATTTACTTTCCAAGTATTTATTTAAGTATTTACTTAGTGCAAGTCTATATTTATATAGTCTTGTTGTGTGCTTATCTTAGTTCTATAGTTGTCTTAGTTAGGTTGATTTCCTTTAAATAGCTTCTTGTGTGTGCATCATCGTCCTATCTTAGGATAGGGGCTTTAGCTATTTTGATCGATAGCTAAAGGTGTAGATAAGTGTGAGCGTGGTGCTCATACTTCATCTTATCTTTGACTACCGCTGGCTTGCACGGACAGTAGGGGCGCATGGGCAAAAGGTGATAGATTTTGCCTGGCTACCTAGATCCCCTCACGTGAACTCAGGCTAGTTTTTAAAAGGTAAGGCGTCCGTAAACCAAATATCCGCTTGAGTATTGGGTTAGGTGAACAACCTTCTATCGCTTTACTCTCTCGTTTATCCCTCTCACACAAGTAGCAAGGCGTCAATCTAGCTAGGTCATCTATTTAATTAGGATTAGTTCATAGGAGTAAAGGTAGAAACATAGGAGTATTTTATACTCACTCGTTGTCCTCCCACCTAGCTAACTCTACTAAAGTTATCTTTCATATCATATACTCTTTGCTTAACTTATTTATCTTATCTATCTATCCTCCCTTATATCCACTTATCCCCTTTTGCTTCTCTATTTGATAATAGAGTATAGTAAGACTAAAGGATCTATCTTTACTCTCTCTGCATCTTTCCTAGCTTGCTTTCCTTTGAGATAAAATAAATAACGATACCTTGGAATACTCCCGGGTGAAGTGCTACATCGGTATATTCTGTGCGCTTGTGGAATTATCCAATAGTCAATAGTTTTACCACCAAGACACTTCTAGCGTCGTTGTTGGGGTTAGGCTCCATAGTCTAGTTCTAAGTGGTTGCGTTAAGAAGTGTCAACATTACTGCAAAAGTATCTGGGCGCGGATGCGGTGGCCTCGCTGCCGACACGCGGTCGTCTATGGTTGGCGCGATCCATCCACTGTACTATGGACACGGACGAGGCGATGCGGTGAACTGGGTTCATGGTGCGGTGCGGTGGGTAGTGGACTGCGCCTCGTTTCCGCAGAAATCCAGGGGCTTGATCGTAAGATACCCGAGACTTAGTGAATAGTGCTCATAGGACGGCGAGTTGGTTTCAAAGATTCTCAGGGTCTCTTTTGCAAAACATGACACGCGTGGCGGCTCTGGCTGGCGTGGCGCTGAGTGGCGCTGACGGGGTGTCAACGTGGCATCATAGGGTAGGATCGGTGTGCTGCCCACGCTCGTGGTTTGGGTGAGCTGGCGATCATGGACAAAGTCCACGGTGCAGTGGGCGCGGTGCATACCCCTTCGGGGTAAGAGATCTAATCTACGCCATAGATGAATGATCTAGCGGTCCAGATCGAAAGAGAAAACTTGGTGGCCGTCGGCGGAGGAAAAACACGGCGGCGCCATCTCCTAACGCGGCGGCGCCATGACCGCAAGCTCGGAAAGTGCCCTAGGGTACGGTAGCGACTGCGGTAAACAAGGGAATAGGGAGGGGAGCTCACCACGGGCTCGATGGCGGGGTCATTGTCGCCGGCGCGGGCTCGGGCAGGGGGGTTCGACGGGGCGAGTGGGAGTTGCTCCGGTGTGGTCGGGCGGTGCACTCCGGCTCGGGTTCTCACCGAAGAAGGACCTCCGGGTCGCGGCTTTGTCCCGTGAATCGGTCGGGGTGGAGGAGAGGCAATGACAGACGCTTCAGGGAAGACGATGAGCTCGAGCCTCGCTCGGGTGGCCGGCAATGGTGGCGGCGGCGTCCTCTGCGGCTGCGAAGATGAGAAAAGGTGGTGTCTCGATGTGTAGGGAGGAAACACGGGCGGAGAAGCTCGGGATGTGCTTAAGTAGACAGAGGGAGGGGTCGGCGGCGCGAGCTCGCGTTGCGGCTCGCTAGGGGGTTCGGAGGTGTGCGCTGCAGCGTGAAGGGCGGAGGGGGAAGTTGGAGACGACGACTGACGGGTGGGTCCTAGGCGTTAGTGACGGTGGAAGTGGGCTCCGGGCGTCAGCGGAAGAGCGAGGTGGGTGCACTGCGTGAAGGTGTTGGGCCTGTGCCTTGCTTCGGCCCACGCGGGGGGGAAGAAGAGTCAAGCCGGGGAGGGGAAACGAGAGCATGGCCCGGGAAAAAGAAAGGGGAGCGGGCTGGCGTCGGATTCGGGCTCGGCCCAGAGGAAAAATGGAGGGAGAGGAGAGAGAGAGGTGTGTGTACTGCTGGCGCTGGGCTGGTGCGGAGGGTGGGAGGCGGGCCAAAGGAGATGGGGCCGGCGGGGAGGTTGGGCTGAAAGGAGGGAGAAGAGAGGGTTTGGTCCTTTTCTTTTTTTAAGCTTTGCAATTTCTTCCCAAAACCAACTTCAAATCAGTTTTGAAATCAAAAAACTTTTGAAAACTTTTTAGGAATATTTTTCCTAGGTTTTGAAAATAAAATTTTGAGTTTGAATTCTTTTATTTGGTTTCTAAATAGAATAAAACCGATTGGCCCTAAACGGGTTTAATAAATTTATTTTCCACGCAATAAAATATGCAAGGGCATGAATGCAACATGACACACTTGAATAAAATTTATTTTCCTCCTCTAATAAATTAGCCAACCTATATATTTTCTAATTAATTTAATTCAAGTGGGGAAAATTTAAATCGGGGCGTTACAAACTAGCATGGGTAGGATGTGTTGAGATCACTTGTGCTATCTTTTGTATGCTAGGTTGCTATGTCTCTTGCACTAGGTCATTCACTTGCTTGGATTGTTCATATTTACCTTGTGCTTAAAATTTGATCCATGTCTAAGTGAAATGAAAAGATCGAGATGGGATTGCATGTGTCTGTACCTTACAGTATCGAGACTGTTTCTCATTGCACAATTGAGTCAAACTTGAGCCGTGTAGTGTAAGACCGAAACCAGTGCTTTAAGCTTCCGATTGCTTTTCTTGCATAGGCTTAGCCCAGTTGAAAAGTTAGGCAATGACCATGCTTTCAACCTCTTGCAATCACGAACTTGTGTTAATACCGCTGCAATCTCCAATAAAATATGAAAAATAACACAAGTTTATGCTTCATTCTATGGCATGGTGTTTGAACTTTGCTAGGGGTAGTTCACATTTTATACTTGAGTTAGCACTTGGTTGATTTCCTGTCTATTCATGCTTAGTGCTATTTTATTTGTGAACTCCTTTTTTAAATGGCTTAAAACTGCTCATAAGCTTAATTGTTCATATTTCGTATTCACTTGATCAGTTTGAGCCTTTGCTAGCATTTGTATTGGTTGCTACACTTTTAGGGCAGCACCCTTTTGAGCATCTTTTCATTCTGATTGCTATACACTTGAAGCTGTTGCATTGTGCATATCATGTATTTTTAGCTTAGTGTACATAACCCCAGCTCTGATACACTTCGTGGTCACTTTCAATGTTTTTCACTACCCCATGTGCATTCTGTTGATGACTTGATTTATGTTTGTGTCAACTTTGTGAAGAAATATTAAAACCCATCAGCATGTTCCTTTTTGTCTAGGGGAGAAGTTGTTTACAAGGGGAGTTTGTGTGTTGGCACAAATGGGAGAGTCGTGCACTTTGGGAAGAGCTTTGAGCTAGGGGGAGTTTAGCTCTTTTATGGTCTTTTAATTGACATCCTTTTTGTGCCTCTATTGGTAACAAGTGTTCAGTTCAGTTGGTATGGAGTGCAATTGGTGTCATGAGCTTTGATGCATAGTCTTTGTGTATAGGCTTGTTTTCAAGGGGAGTCCCTTTTGCCTTGTTGCTTCTCCACGTGCTCCAAGTGTTTGTGTTCCAATTGGTATGGAGCTTTTAGTTAGTTGTGTCGAGCCTCTGTACCTCTGTCTTGAGGGACTAGCTGTTGTCACAATTTTGATGTTGAGTCTTTTACTTGTATGCCATTAAAAAAGATGGTGTAATCGTCCATGTCCCTCGAAGATGGACTCTAACACTCTTGCAACTGGGTCTGAAAACTTTTCTCTCCTACGTCATTTCGTCCGTTTGAACCACTAACGGTGTGAACTGTGTGAGGAAAAAGACATCAATGCCCCTCGCCTTTTACTTGTATGCCATTAAAAAAGATCGTGTAATCGTCTATGTCCCTCGAAGATGGACTCTAACACTCTTGCCACTGGGTCTGAAAACTTTTCTCTCTCACGTCATTCCGTCCGTCTTCCGTTTGATTTGCGTCGTTTGGCAGTCCTGACGAGTGGGGCCTGCTGTGACAATTGACCTCGGTTGCCCCTGGACGCTGCCCCTGGCTGACAGACTAAACAAGGAGGCACCCGATGATGGCGGCGCCGCTGCTGGCCTTGCTGGCGCCCGCTGCACCCTCCTTGAGGAACCTGCGCACGAGGCGCAGCACGAGGGGCACGTCGAGGAGCAGCGCCGAGTTGGCGTGCGCGCCGGCGGCGTGCCCGAACGCCGGTATCATCACGGCGCCCAGCGTGTCCTGGTCCAGCCGCCTCGCCGCCGCGTGGGCCTCCAGGTCTCGCAGCAGCGCCGCGTCCGCGCCCACCATGCTCCCCGCGCGGACCAGCTTCAGCAGGAAGTCGCACGTGATGCCGTCGTCGGTCGCACGTGATGAAGTCGGTAATTATATATTAAAACATACTAATATTTATGTTAAGTAATTAGTACATCGGAAAGATCTTTACGACACTTATTTATGTTTTCAGCTGCTCTCGTTTCTTCAAACTCACGTGCTCCATCTTATCCGACTAGATCCGATCCTTCATCAAACAGTAATGTGCTGTGTCGTTCATGCATACACTACAATCTACAGCAGCTACGTTGTACATACGTTTCACTTTCACCCACCAAATTAATATACTTGAACTACACATATGCATGCCAATGATACATAGAAACACAGGCGTGTTGTCGATTTATGCATTAGAATGGTATGATGACGGTTCCATCCCTATCCATATGCCTCTGTACCCACTCCCGTCCAAGTATGTCACCGTCTCTCGCACTGCGGCACAGCTTGTGCTTTTTTGTTGGTCCATATATGCCACACACACACACTCTCGGCTCTCAGGTGACCAAGCATGCAGCTGCTCACACGTTGCTGCTTGCTTAGCTAAAGCTCTATTGCTCCTATTTCTAATTTTCTACCCACTCCGCGAACGCACATACAGCAGCTGAGAGCCAGCCCAGCTTTCGCCCCGCCGCTGCCGCCACCATCAGCAGCAGCCATGAAGTCGTCGTCTCGGAGTCAGACCCCGAAGACCCCATCGCCCAGCGGCGGCATCACCGCAGAGCACGCGCGCTCAGCCTCGGAGCCGTGGCTGGCCGCCGAGGCGGCGAGCACCAGCGACGACTCGTGCGTCAACGACGTGGACAATTTCGCGCGAACCGTGGCGGCCGTCAAGTCCAAGGCAGCGTCGTGCGCGCGCCCCGACATGCTGGCGTCCGTGCTGTGGCACTACGCCGCCAAGTGGCTCCCGGACGTGGCGCCCCTCCCCGCATCGTCGTCGTCGCCGGCGTCGTCCGTGTCGGGGCGCTTCCTGCCCCCGGAGAGCCCCACGGCCACGTGGCTCAAGAAACGACTCCTGCTGGAGTCGCTCGTCGCCGCGCTCCCGCCGGACCACCCGCCGGTGACGGCCGGGGCCGGCGGCTGCTGCGCCGCCGCCGCCGCGGCGACCGACGACGGCATCACGTGCGACTTCCTGCTGAAGCTAGTCCGCGCGGGGAGCATGGTGGGCGCGGACGCGGCGCTGCTGCGGGACCTGGAGGCCCACGCGGCGAGGCGGCTGGACCAGGCCACGCTGGGCGCCGTGATGATACCGGCGTTCGGGCACGCCGCCGGCGCGCACGCCAACTCGGCGCTGCTCCTCGACGTGCCCCTCGTGCTGCGCCTCGTGCGCGGGTTCCTCAAGGAGGGTGCAGCGGGCGCCAGCAAGGCCAGCAGCGGCGCCGCCATCATCGGGTGCCTCCTTGTTTAGTCCGTCCGCCAGGGGCAGCGCCCAGGGGCAACCGAGGTCAATTGTCATAGCTGGCCCCACTCGTCAGGACTGCCAAACGACGCAAATCAAACGGAAGACGGATGGAATGGCGTGAGAGAGAAAAGTTTTCAGACCCAGTGGCAAGAGTGTTAGAGTCCATCTTCGAGGGACATAGACGATTACACCATCTTTTTTAATGGCATACAAGTAAAAGGCTCTTTGATGTTGTGATTGGTATGGAGCTTTTTGTTAGTTGTGTTGAGCCTCTGTGCCTCTATCTCGAGGGACTAGCAGTTTTGCATATTTATGCGCTTTTCAATTGGTATCGAGCTTTGAGCTAGTGGTGTTGAGCCCTTTCTATCTCTTCTTGAGGACTAGCTTGTTTTGACTTGGTTGCGTCGAGCCGTTGCCCATGTCTATGGGAACCAAGTCTTTCGCTCTGTGTGATCGAGTTTTGGTCTTTGTTGAGTTGTTGCTCTGATCCTTTGCTTGGTTGCATCGAGTCGTTGCCCATGTATTTGGGGACCAAGTTTTCGGTTTTGGTATCTCAAACCATCTCTTGTGCCTAGTTTTTGTCAATTCAATCATCAAGGGGGAGTAATTTTGAAACCCAAGTGGATAAGAACCTTCTAAGTGGATAAGAACCTTGGTTTCTTTTGTGATGATTGTTTGACAATTTATTTGAGAATGGTTTTTGAGTGCCTTTTGGGATTTTAGGAAGCTCTTGTTTCCTCTTTGACTCTTCGGTTATGTGGAGGCCTTGCCCGCTTTTCCCGTTTCCTTCGGGATCGAGAGCTTTTATTTGGAGTTTTCATGATCCTTCCTCATATCAAGTGGCCTTGTGTTTGTTTTATTTTTTTTTTATTTTGGGCACTTGAATGAGGCTTGCCTTGAAACCCTTCCTTTGTGATTTTATTGTTAGTCAATGCATTCATCAAGGGGAGATTGAGAATACATATGATGAATGATTGAAATTTATGAGAAAGGTTTAAGGCTTTTCCCGGTTGAGTCCATATCTTGCTATGCACTTAATGATTATGACTAACCGGTGGTGTTGAGTTGTGGTGTGTTACCGGTTGGTGTGTGTGCAAACATGTGTCTCTTGGCTGTGTTGATGTGCAGCTGTGGAACTCGAAGACAGTGGTCGATGGTGAGGTGAAGGTCAAGTAGAAACGTGTCGTGCCGACGGACCGGGAGCAGTGAAGGATGGGCATGCCGTGCGACGGACGTGCCATGCCGATGGACCCGGAGCGGTGAAGGACGGACGTGAGACTTGGACCGACGGACCAGGAGGCCGGAGGACCAGCTGTGGTAGCTGGCACTTGGCATCGGCGAGCGAGAGCACATGGGGATGTGCGATGCATCGGCCGAGTTGAGAGGAAGACAATGGCGTCATGGCACTTGGCGGGAGTTCGGACACGGGCTTGCATGCGGCGCAAGAGCCGTCAGCCGAGTCAAGAAGGAAGGTGAAGGCGTTGTGCCCGGCATGGAGGCTGGACATGCATCGGCATCGGTGCCGGTGGTCAGGGTGTGCGAACCAAATCCCGTCTACAGTGCGGGTTCGGTAGTTGAGCCTCAGAAAGCTACCATCGATGGTTTCTGAGTTCGGGCCTCAAAATTCGGGGTGGCGGGTTTCCGAGTTTGGGCCTCAAAACTCGGAGTGGACGGTTTCCAGGTTTGGACCTCAAAACTTGGACTAGCGGGTTTACCGGTTTGGGCCTCAAAATCGGGTGAAGGTTCCTATGCGGAATGGTCGACGCGTGGTGGCACCGAGAGGCTTGCTTTGCGGCGAAGCTATCGGTGAGGAGGCATGGCGGTCCACGTGACGGCACGTGGCAGCATCCTGGAGCTTGCGTCGAGGCAAAGCGAAGGATGAGAAGGCGCGTGGCCGTCGGATGGAAACTGTCAGAGTTGGACGGCTTTACCCCTAGGGGGTATTTGGGGTTAGTGCTTCATGTTATGGCGTTTGTGTCTTTTGGACATGCGCCTATATATATGTGAAGGGGCTGTGTTGGACAGCCATCCTTGGAAGGCACCACTCTCATTTTGTTGTTGTGAGAGGAGGTTAGGGTCAGGAAGAGAGGAGTGGCTCTTGTTCTTGAGCTTTTCGTCATCCACACTTTGTTGTTGCGAGGAGTGGCTTGTAACCCGACACCGAGTGCTACACAATCCATCTTCTAGTTGAAATCCAAGGATCATTTCCGTGCTCTTCTTTGTTGGCTGAAAATTAGATTGAGTTCGTGTTTTGTTCTTCGCGTTTCTCTCTTTTCCCTTTTGGTGATTTCACGATTTCTTTTGATTCGAGGGATGTTTTGCAATTCCGTTTGAGCCATCTTCTGCTAGGACGTGAGAGGTATATTTCCACCAAAGGATTTGTCTAGAAATCTCACGAGCACATAGATCGGGTAGATTTCGTTTTGGATCACGTTCTTGCTCCTTTGCCCCGAAATTCTTCGATTCAGATTTGGAGTTAGGTTCGAGCCATGATCTCCTAGGAGTAGCTCACTAACATCCTTGTGACCCCTCACACGAAGTCTAAGCCTTAGAGCTTCTGATTCAGAGGAGATCGGGTTGAATCGGCGGAAGAACAACACAGTTTTGGGGGCATCGGACGCTCGTGTTCTTGAAATCGGACGCTGACTCGAGTAGCATCGGACGCGCAGTTGCCATGTGTCAGTTTTTGTGTTTTTGAAGGGGCATCGGACGCCACAGTGCAGCGTTCGATGGTCGTGCAGTGAGGTTTCAGAAACCCTCATTTTGCATCGGACGCGTCAGGTGTCTGGGCATCGGACGCTACTGTTCACATCGGAAGCGCCGGCCCTACATCGGACGCTGGCAACGGACGCTGAGCTTTTAGTGTAGCAGCGTCCGATGGATACACAGTAAGGTTCCAGGAAAGTCCTGTTCACATCGGACGCCTCCGACATGAACACATCGAACGCTCCTCAGCGTCCGATGCAGCTGGATCTGCGCTGTTTTGTCCGTAGCTCAACCGTTTGGTTTTGGATTTGAGTTCCGGCTTTTGCGTTAGATTTTCGGCTTACGTGCTCTATAGAAATCGGGCTTCACGCTTTGCGAAATAGCGTGAATGCTCCTCGCGTTGCTCGGGGGAGGTTGAGGTTACCCAAAGTTCATCCTGTCACTAGTTGACCTGCGTGAACTTGGGTGAGGAAGCTTTTGTGGTGTCCCGCTGTGTTCCTACGGAACATCCATCCATTCTCTTGGGTCGTGGACATCACGCGTTTCGGCTTTGCTCTTGGCACTACGGGAAAACCAATCTTCGCCGAGTGCCTGCGAGTTTGCCGAGTGCCAAATTTCGGCACTGGGCAAAGAGCCTCTTTGCCGAGTGCCGGCCACGTGGCACTCGGCAAAGCGCCAACACAAGGCAAAGCATGCTTTGCCGAGTGCCACGTGGCCGGCACTCGGCAAAGAGCCCCTCTTTGCCGAGTGCCAGCCACGTGGCACTCGGCAAAGCATGTGGCCCCGAATTGTGCCACGTGGGCGGTTCTTCGCCGAGTGCCACGTGGCCGGCACTCGGCAAAGAGGGGCTCTTTGCCGAGTGCCAGCCACGTGGCACTCGGCAAAGCATGTGGCCCCGAATTGTGCCACGTGGGCGGTTCTTCGCCGAGTGCCACGTGGCCGGCACTCGGCAAAGAGCCCCTCTTTGCCGAGTGCCAGCCACGTGGCACTCGGCAAAGAGCTCTTTGCCTAGTGTTTTTTTCTGACACTCGGCAAAGACAGTTTTTAAATTATATTTCGATGCAGTAAATTAATACAAATGAAAAAGTTTTTAACTACAAAGTTGGTTAACTTATCAAGATGAACAATTTTTGTTTTGGTGATTTTTTCATTTGACAAACTTAAAATAAATTCGTTCACAAATCTTATATCTCTCTCCGGTAGTTTATAAAACTACAAGAGTGATATATAATGTTTATGAATAATATTAGAACCACAATGTCGGATGCATAAATAGTCAAACAACCAAAATAAACTTTGTAGATCTTGACAAGTTATGAAAGTTTGTAGTTGATAACTTTTTAATTTGAAGTCATCTAGTTATGCAAAACTGCGTCGAATTTGAAAATTTTAAAATTCAAATTTTTCAAAATACCTCAGATGGAGAAATGACCAAAATGAAAGTTGTAGATCTCGAAAAGTTATGAAACTTTGGTGTTGACAACTTTTTGATTTGAAATCATCTTGTCAACGAAAACTACGTTTCAAATTGTAAAATTTAAAATTCAAATTTTTATAAACGACCTCGGATGGAAAAACCACCAAAATAAAAGTTGTAGATCTTGAAAAGTTAGAAAACTTTGTAGTTTACAATTTTTTTATTTGAATTCGTTTAGGGCCTCAAATAAGCAAGTTACACATGGTTTAGTATAATATATGGGTAATCGAAACGGAGATGGAACGTATATGAGTGTGTAGTGCAGTGGTAGAGGAGGCTCCGCGCGAACGAGAGGTCGTGAGTTCGAATCCTGCTGACTGCGTGAGAGAAAATTGCGTGAAAAATAGTAGAACTTGCGATTTCGAGGGCGACAAGTGGGCGCTGCCCAGTGGGCCCCTCCTCCAATTAAATAAAAATTTTTCCCTATTTTTTCGGGGTTTTTTTATTTTTTTTCTTTGCCGAGTGCCAAATATGTCAGCACTCGGCGAAGCCTTCGCCGAGTGCCCGATATTTGGCACTCGGCAAAGAACCTCTTTGCCGTGATATTCTTCGCCGAGTGCCCTTCGCCGAGTGCGGCACTCGGCGAAGCCTTCGCCGAGTGCAAAAGGCTCTTCGCCGAGTGCTGCCAGCACTCGGCGAAGATTGATTTTCCCGTAGTGTGGGGTTGATTTTCTGGAATAGAGGCCTAAACATTTTGAAAGAAATTTTACGGCTCCCATTCACCCCCCTCTGGTTGCTATTTTTGGTCCTTCATTTTCAAAATTATATAGATGGTCCATTGTTTACTCAGTACAAATGATTGTGTCTTCATTTTATTGCATTTCATAATATGTCTTCTATCTAAACTTGAGTGTGTCCTAAACAAAAAGGAGAGAACACGCAAGGCAGTAACGAACTTTTCTTGTTGCACTTGATCCTTTGGTATTCAAAATTCTATCTGGATGTTTATGTTCATTTGACATTCAAAATTATTGTTGCACTTGATCCTTTGGTATTCAAAATTCTATCTAGATGTTTATGTTCATTTTACATTCAAAATTATTCTAGATAGTTAGGTTCCTAACTCTTGAATTCATCATGAATAACATGTTATGGTGAAAACACTTGCTACTTCAGCTGGCAAGTAACACAGGAAACCTCAATTGCTATTAGGAGGTGCTTGCTTCATGGACTAAAGTTTAGTCTCTGTGACATCACATGTTTAGACACTAATTTAATTTATTAAATATAGACTAATTACAAAACTAATTGCATACATATAGACTAATTTACGAGATGAATCCATTAAGTCTAATTAATCTATTATTATTAGTATATGCTTATTGTAGCACCATATTGACTAATTATGTTCGTGTTGTAAATCATTCTTCATCTTTGCAATTAGTTTTATAATTAGTCTATATTTAATAAAGCCCAAAAATCCAATGTGACACACGTTAAACTTAGTCATGGGATATAGAAACACCCCACTTAATGTTGTATCGACAACCAACATAATGTATTAGTTTGAATTTTACTGTAGTGTTGTTGTCTGACTTGTTAACCTATTCAGAAGTGTGGAGCTACTAACTAACTTGGAGTTAAGTTTAAGATTATAGTTATCAGACTTTAATTTGACCAATCAAATTGGTGAAAATTGTATACTCCCTCCGTATCGTTTTTAGATGACGTTTAGGACAGCGATAACTTTGACCACTTATTTCTTTAAAAATATTTATTGTAAAATAGTATATGTATATTTTTATGAAAGTAATTTTCAAGACAAATTTATTTATATGATTTTTACATCTCTAAACTAAATAATTTAAAAGTTATTCATAATTTATATTTCCAATATTTGACTCAAACCTTTTCTAAAATGTCATCTATTTCTGATACGGAGGGAGTATAAATTATTTGGAACACAACTTTGACATTCCTTCTTTAACGAGTATCAAGAATTGTATTCTCATAAAATCTCCGGTAAATTCCCTGTGACTTCAGGGTAAGAATTAAGATAGAGGATGGTTGGAGGAAAATAAGAATACAATACTTGCTTCATTCTATTCCCTTGTATCAACCGACACACAGGTCAGATCAGGCTAACTCGATTACTTATTTCCTAATTATTTCCATTTTTTTATGAACACACCATGTGTGGGCACATATATTTATGTGCGTATAGTGGCACTTGGTGATAGGGTTTTTACAATGAGTTTAGCGCTACAATAACACGACATCATCAGCTAATAAAAGGATGAATCAATATTAATCATAATTGATTTTTACCAATTTTCTTGGTTATAAATAAAACATACCAACACAACAGTGAATGAACAACACATCAAATAAAACTCAAAATGTGTCGATGTAACCTGGAAAATATTTGGGCAGATAGCCATTTCTCTAGAAGTAACATCAACTCCCCAGTTTTTAGTCTCCGAAAAGGAAGATTTCCCACAGTGCTCGTGGCACAGTTTCTCTTGAAAAGCTATAATTTTCTGTTCACGTAAATAAGGTGTTGCTATATCAACTCTGCAGAAACTTTGGTGTAGATCTGTGCTATGTAACCAATGCTTAATTTCTCATCACAATTGTTATGCAAACTCAGGTTCTAATTATTGTGATACAACCTACAATCTCAAAAAGTTTTTTGTCCTATAATAATAGGACATTGCTTATCATAACCATAAATTACAAATTCCACTAGTTTATTTTTAAACAAAGAATCTCAAAGTCTAAGAAGCACGTCCACTGTTGGGGTAAGGCAAATGGTCACATTTGAAAGGATGAATCCTGAAAATGACTGAAACATTCCTGCACATATTATGCAAAACCTATGGAAAAACCATGACATTACATTCGCCACAAGCCTTAAGTATTCAGTCAAAGGGTACTAGCCTCCCACGACGAAACACATTGAATTTGACTTCAACATTTGCATGACATATGCCTCGGACCTTCTCGCATACTTCCTTGGTCAGTGAAGGAGCAGATAAGAACATGTAATTGATGACCAACCTTTTCAAGATTGCTGCATTGCAGGATAGAAACTCCACAAGTTCCATGTATTCGAGAGAATCTGTAAAATCACTGATTTCTACCTCTTCAAGTGAACTGAGAGCAATGCCATCAAACTTGTGATTCTCTTCCAAGCGACAAGGGCAAGATGGTGGGCAAGAAGGCCACTGGAGAAAAAATGCAGTGTTGTTGCATTAGTGGAGATTATTAATTAGTATATTCATAAAACAACTATAGTTTCTTTTGTTGATGAGAGGTTTAGCTATCTAAGCAAGCACATTACATGCACCACAACCAAGTGATGAGGACCACCTGCCAATTATTATGCTACATATGCAGTCCCCCTTCCTTCACAGCTAGGTCAAGCTAACATGAATTCAAACGAGCAGACAAAAACAAAATATTCACAAGCTAGCATATCAGCATTTTGAGCCCATTGAATAAACATTTCCAAAAACTCAGCCCCACCTCAAGAAAAAATGTAATATTAGGAAACTCTCAATTATCAAATAATAAGTTGAAGGTCACAATCAATTAAATATTTAACAATCAACACTATGATGCAGATTCGTATAAAGGCTAAGATCATAGAAATTACCAATGGTAGTTTCCTATCATTAGTAAGCAATAGTACTGAAATATTCTTTGTACTATTGCATCTCTTCAAGAGTTGCAATACGCTTGGCACCAAGGCGTGGTTATACCAAGTTAAGAATATCCTGATGCTCTTACACTTGGGCAGCTTATTTGTTTCATTCAAGAAGCTTTCGTACCCTGCTACTCCCTGTCATGCGTAGACAAAAAGTTGTCGCTTAGACTGTCAGAAACAACCCCTGGTGAAGAAATTCATTAATGCCAACACACCTCTGAAATGGAGATGTTCAGTCTCAACTCATCAGCTTCATCAAACTGCTTAACCAGGGATGGCACTAAAGATGCTCCGCTGATTTCCAGTAGACGGAGGGAACGGCCAACATCAGCAAACCGATGGAGATGAGGGTCATAGGCACCAGCCCTCCAAACTACCTTGGCAAGCTTCGGGGCAGAGATATGAGCCTCCATAGGGTCATGTACCGTGAGTTCTTCCAGTTTGGGGGCTACAACCTCTAGCCGCCGTGTGTTTCTGACGAGGAACAGCACTGAGTACAACGAGTTGGAGTGAAAGAATTTTTTTTTATTAATAACCCAATTAAATAAAAAATTTCATAAATAACACTGTCTTTTTTTTTTGCAAAACTAACCCTTTTGCCGCGCCGTCCCCAATGGCGCGGCAAAAGCGTTAGCCGCGCCATGCATGATGGCGCGGCAAAAGTGCCACCGTGGCACCGCCCGGCCACGCAGTCTCGGGCGGGCCCCGCCTGTCAGTTTGCCGCGCCAGGCGGGCTGGCGCGGCTAGTGCGTTTGCCGCGTCAGGCGGCCTGGCGCGGTCAACGGCTTTGCCGCGCCAGGCGGGGTGGCGCGGCAAAGCCGATCTAGATCTGGCCGCCGCGCCGAGCAGCAGGCTCCTCCTCATTCCTCTCTTCTCCCAAACCAATTCAATCCAATCCATTCCATTTCATTTCATTTCATTCCTCCTCTCTTCATCTCCCTCCCCCAATCAAACTTGTCTACAAGAGGTATTTTGATCCATATTATTGTTTTTTATCCATATTTGCAATGTAGGATTGAACCATATTTTTGTAAGTTAGGGTTTGTAGACAATATTTATTTTGATACTGTCGTGACGTTAGTTGTTAATTAATGATGGATTTGTTCATGTATTAGACTTTTTATATCTGTTTTGCTTAATATTTTGTTCATTTTGTGTACAATTTTTTGTGTAATATTTGTTACGTCATTATGTAGATTTATAATTAATCATGAATGTATGTGTAGCGTTGACATATTTTTTATTGTTAGGATGCCGCGGCGTGGCAAAGCTAGTAAGGCAAGGTAAGATCGGTACATTGTTGATTTATTTGTCTGTTTTAATGAAGTAATTTTGTGTTATGTTCATTTGTTATTGCGTTGATGATTGTAGGCAGCCTCTCACGGGCAATGCCTATGCCCGTTTGTCATTGCCTAGCGGTGTTCCGGTGCCCATGTGCTACTGCGGCGATGATTGTAAGGTCGCAATATCTGATGAGGAGCACACATACGGTCAGAGGTATTGGATGTGTGAGAATTATGCCTTTGACCCTACACCTAAACAGATCCGTATTGGACTGATGGTGAGAAGCTGATGGCTTGTTCTATACATGAATGAAAAATCATTTATATTTTATTACCTAATTGATTTAGTCGTATTTTGCAGGAGCCTCCACCACTATGTGACTTCGAGCAGTGGATCGACACTGAGATGAAGCCGGAGGACAAGGAGCACGTAGAGAGGATGAAAAAGTGGGCTGCGGAGGACAAGGACCGTTTGGAGAATAGACGCAAAGAAGAGGCAGCACAAAAGCAGCATGAGGAAGAGGCAAGAATGAGGGATGCAGCTAAGCGTAGGGGGGAGAGGGAGAAGAGGCTTGAGCGTGTGCGCCGTGCCAAGGCTGCCATGGAGCAGGATCCGGATGCTGTGAGGAAGGGAAAATGGCCTCGTTGCACTCAGTAGTGTGGTAGGTTCAGTAGTCATTATTGAGTAATGAACATTGTTGTCATTTGGTGGACTTGTTAGTGTATTGTACTCTTGGTTTGTACTTCCGTGTACCGTTTATTTCGGATCCTCGATTATGTAGTCTTGAACTGCACTTTGTTCGGCTTTATTATATGTTGTTGTATTGTTTGCGGTAGTTCATGTGTCATTGTTTTTTTGTGGGATAAAGTACGAGAAATAGAATAGAGCAAACCATTACACAAACAACAAACTAGTACATGGCATGTGAGGACCTTTTACCGTAACTTGGTTAAAAGGTCCTAGACTAATCCTAAGATGCCTTAGGTAATTGATTGGCACAACACAACACGCACGTAGTGATCTAAGTAGTCTAGAAGCCGTCCCACATAGCAAACTGAGTAGACCCTTCTCCGTAATAGCCTCCCATTGCGGGTGGTGGTGGTGGTGGCGGTGGTGGGGGCGGCGGTGGAGGCCCCTTGTTCTTGTGATGCGGGCAGTTGCAATATAGATCAAGGCATATTGCTTCATCTGAACCGCCTGCATCGCTGTCGTCATCATCATAGTCCTTGAGCATGCTTTTAACTTCTCTTTCAAGATCGTCGATACGACGCTGCAGATAATAGATGTATTCCTGATGCGGCCATATTGGAGGAGGATCCACCCATCTGGTGAAGCCGCAGTTTTCTTCGGAAATAGAAGACTGTCATTCACAAAATGACTAAGTATTAGCAAACATGAGACGCATAGCAACAACAATTAAATAAAGTTACCCATGCTCGCGGGCATTTGAAGAAACGTCGGCCTGCCTCCAGGTCGTCGTGGAGCATCTGCACCAAACAGTCCTCACCATGGCGGCATTTTGGCCAGTCCTCTAAACGGTTATCATATCCCCTAAGAGGACGGTCCCGGCTGAAATCCTTTTTGCTCTCAACGGGAAAGTCATATAGTGCCTCTAAGAAGAAATCAGGACCAAGAGATCCCTCCCACACAATGGGAGGTCCCTTCCTCCCACCCTTTCCTCTCCCGCCTTTGGACGAACCTCCAGACATCTCTACTACGAACCTCGCAAGCTCTGCTGAAGTTGTTGAATATGCAAGGCGCTGATGGGTTTATATAGGCGGAGCCCTGGTTTTGAACTTGTGAATTATCTCAGCTGCATTGTGAGTGTGTAGTTAATGCAACTGAAAAGGCTATTCGCTGAAAAATCTAATCACTGAAAAGCCTATATACTGAAAAGCCTATACACTGAAAAGCCTATACACTGAAAAGTCTATGGGAATCAAAACTGCAGAGCACTTATGAGGACCGGACACGACACTGAAAAGGCTGTGCAACAAGATGCCAGCTTTTGCCGCGCCAACCCTGGGGGCGCGGCTGACGCTTTTGCCGCGCCAGGCGGGATGGCGCGGCTGACGCTTTTGCCGCGCCAGGCGGGATGGCGCGGCTAATGCATTTGCCGCGCCACCCCGCCTGGCGCGGCAAAAGCGTCAGCCGCGCCCCCAGGGTTGGCGCGGCAAAAGCTGGCATGAAGTACAGGCAAAGCCCCAAGGTTTCCCGCCGACTGGTCGAGTTCCTGATCGATCTTTGTCCTAATGTGTTGTCTCTGTTTGATCGAATGTGTTTTTCCGTTTTTCCTGTCTTTCTCCGCAAACGGAATAACAAGGAACCAAACATTGACACAATTTTAATAAACGGAAACATAATAGCGGCCATAAAAACCAGGCTTAGTGGCTCAGGCTCCACGAATTACATAATAGGGTTCTCAAACAAGTTATCTAACATATACATCACCTATCCATATAGTCTAACACTAAGCCTAGCTAGGTGTGTACGGCTGACGAGGCCGCCTCCGACGTCTCGGCTGCGACAGATCCATGTTCGGCGTGAACGTGACGTCCGTGCGGTCTCTTGCGCGTGGCTGCCGGCGTGGTGACCCCTGCGTCTGACTAGGTCCCTGCAACATTCAAAATAAATGTTAGCAAACAACTTAAATATATCTGACGAACTTAAATGTATAGCGGTCAACTTATGTACCTGCACGTCCTCCTGAGTAGGTAGTGGAGCTCCACCTAGCTGTGAGTACCCCAGCTCCTGTGCTGCGCCCTGCTCTGGCCAAGGCTGCCAGCCAGGGCCGGTGTAGTAGCCACTAGGGTAGTCGTAAGCACCAGGTACCTGCCACGCCGTGTCGTCCAGGCCACCTCTGGAGGAGGACCCTCCAGCGTAGTGCGAGCTATGGCCGAGGGCCATGTAGCCTGCACTAGCCGTGTAGGGTGGTGTCGTGCGCTCGACGTACTGCTCCTCGTCCTCCTCCTCCTCCCCCTCCTCCTCGGGCTGCTCCTCTGCAGTGGGGCCCTTTCCGCGTGGATCTGCAGAAGTGCCTCCCGTCCGAGCGTCGGACGACGCTGCTGCTGCTGGGACAGTGTCTGACACCAAAGGGCTCGAAGGCTGAGGAAGGTGCGGTGGGGCCCACGCTGTGTCCATGCACCCAAGCTTCTGAGCAAGCTTCCTGCAACCCTTCCTGATTTTCTGCAAATAAGAAAATAATAATAATAAATATTAGTACAGTTTATGACTTCTTAAAATTTACACGTGCAGTTCGAATGTGTTATGATACCTGCAGAAAAGCCTGTACCGGGGCGTGGTCTCCAGTAGAGCTGGTGTGGTGTATAAGCTGCGCTGCCTCGTCGGAGTACCGAGACAGCTGCGACGCCTGCCGACACAAGACCAGGGGGTAAGTGCACCAAGTACAGAAACACAAACAATAGTTGAAGGACATGATATATTACCACGTAGCTGTGTAGAGGGGCTCTGTCAGGCTGAGTCGATGCCCTAGTGGTAGCATCGTACGGGTCCTCGTCGTCGTCCGACTCGTCCTCAGCGGTGGCCTCGTAGTACGGTGGCTTAATGTGCAACCGGGTGCTCCGGTGCAGCCACTGTAGGTACTGGTCGAAGACGCCCTAATTGTACGGCTCGCCGTCGTCAACGTCCTGCTGGTACCTGTTTGTCCAACTCAGGACATGATCGACGTGCTCCGCGCGCCAATCAACGGGATTCTTCCGTCTGCTTTGGCGCTTCACCCTGCATTGCAAAGGAAACCCATCTGTTAGAGCATAAGATAGAATTTACTAGAGTAACTGAACAACACTGTGGAGGATACTTACTTGTGCAACCTCTGATCCGTGCTAATCAGAGGTGGAGGAAACTCCTGTCGTAGGCCGAACTGACGCATCACCCTAATGGGCAAGTGCATCTCGACCACGTAGAAGCAGATAAGAGGGACGGTGCAACGCCAATCTAAACGGTCCAGCTCCGTGGCGGGGTCGAACACGTTGTCGTACAGGTCCCAGGGGTCCCAACTGACCTGTTTGTAATGAACAGACATAGTTAGTCATGTTCCTTTTTCAATATAAAAAATTGAACTCATTCCGGAATTACCTGGTGGTGTGTCAGGACGTCCAGCAAGTCCGTGTACAGGTGGTAGCGGCGCTGGGGGTTGCCTCTAACTGCCTCTGCCGTGGACCAGACAAACAGAGCAGTGGGTCGGGTGTCCGGGTGCGTCCACACCTGCATTCCAATTCGAATCAGTTAAATGACTGTAAATTTGTAAAAGCACACGCACGCAAGAGGCATGTACTTACCGCCTCCTCTCGTACGCTGGGACGACCCACAGGCAGCCGCTGCCAGGCCCAAACCAGGGGCAGACACCCTCCCAAGCTAGAGGAGGCCTGCCTCCGCCGGCACCCCTCGCACAGCTGTCTGTACAGCCATGCTAGAACAGCGCTCCTCCAGCTATAGCCGGCGATGTTCTCCCACGGCTGTGCGAGGATGGGGACGAACATCCAGCTGATGGTGTTCCCCGATGAGTCGGGAAACAGGAAGGCCCCAATAAAGTGCCACAGCCACACTCTGGCATACCTCTCGACTACCTGTGGGTCAGCGTTGAGGGGGCAATACGAAAAGTGCTGGGTGATCCACGACGAAGGCACCCCAGTAGTCTTCCTGTTTGTTTACAAAAAGTAAAAGTTAGGAAATGATAGTAGCACATCGTATGCAACTAAATTAGAAAAAAAATAGCTTACTTGTTCCTCTTAGCGTCTGCGTCGTCGGGGGGCGTACGACCACAGAACTGGTGGACGGTGTCCATCCACGTGTCGGTGTCAAGAATCCTCGTCACGGGGAGGCCGCCCAGGCGTAGACCAAAAATCTTGGCCACGTCCTGTAACGTCACGGTCATCTCCCCACAGGCTAGGTGGAAGGTGTGCGTCTCGGGACGCCACCTGTCCGCCAGCGCGGTGAGGAGCGCGGGGTCGAGCTGCAACACCACGTCATTGGCAACGCGGGCTAGCACCAAGAAGCCCACGCGCCGTAGGAAGGGTGCGTAGCGCTCGTCCCACCGGTGCCATAGGTGGGTGCGCGGCCTCAGCAAGGACAACCTCTCCGGAGGGGCGTAGTCGGTGAGCCTGTGCGCTCTGTGCTCGCCGTCGTAGAACGGCTCAAGGAGAGGGTACGCTGGAGGGTTCGCCATCCTGTTTAAACAAAACATGGTAACAGGTTAGTACAACGTCAAAAATAATAAAGCATTAAAACAAATGAAAGACATATGTACAATAATAGCAAAAGCATTCAAATAAATAATATAAGTGAAGATAAAAATAATAAAGCATTAAAACAAATGAAGACATATGTACACCTGTTGTGTTCGTCTACGATGGAAGGCTGCATTATGCCCTGGCATGTGGCAAACAGAGCATAGGTTCGTGCTCGGTGTCTGGTCAAAGTCCCCCCCGCCATACCTATCCATATTGTCCATGTCACCCTTTAGTCTCTTCTTCCTCCTCCTACCCTTACCTAACTTCAGCAGCTCAGGATCAGGCATGAAGTCTCTACCCAAGTATGGAGGCCATTGAGTGGGATCAAGGTAAGGCTCGAAGCTGCTCTGCCATATTGCGACGGTGTTGCTCCGGTGATAGTACTCGGACATATATGGTACGGCCTTGTAGTTATATCCGCGCGCTCTACAGGACGCAATCATGTGAGAGCAAGGGGCATGCATTATCTGCGGCACGTTACAACTGCATTCCACTCTTTCAAGATCGATCCGATAGTTGCGACCACCGTAGCGTTCCCCGCCCATGGTAGTTCCACCCTTTGCTCGAACATTATAGATTTGTCTGGTTGGTCCATAAGCCTCACAAGTTAGCTGCGTTGCCCAGATCTCATTTTCCTGAATATGCTCCTTTCCCGCCTTTCCAAATTCACCATCCGTTTGTAGGTTGTCTTGAGCAATGGACCACCTTTTCACAAAATACTCGTTGGTCTTGTGAAACGAGTACTCAACGATTCCAGAAACGGGCAAGGCTCTAACACCGGTGAATACCTTGTTGAAAGACTCCGACCGAGTTGGTGGTCATTATGCCGAACCGGAAACCGCCCTCATCGTAAGCAAGCGCCCACTTCTCCTTGTGTTCCATCTGTCTCTCGATCCAGGCCCTGGCAGCACTGTTTAACATTTTGTCCAACTCTTCCATTGTTTCTTTGAATTTGTGCTCAGTTTTAACACAACATAGCTCTTTCACCTTGGCACAAACCTCCTTTTTTCTCTGCCGACGCCAGAAATTGGCGGCAAAGTGACGCATGCACCATCTGTGCACTAGAGGAGGACAACCCTCTATCTCCTCCTCTGCGGCACGAAGCAACCCAACATGACGGTCCGAAATCAAACATATTGTCCGAGAAGGCCCTAACACTTGTATCCGTAGCAGGGCCATGAACCAAGACCAAGACTCAACGTTCTCCCCCTCAGCCAAGGCGAAAGCAATTGGAACTATCTGGTCCTCGGGATCAACAGCCGCCGCCATCATCAACACACCCTTGTACGCTCCGGTCAAGAAAGTACCATCCACAAGTATGACTGGACGACAGTACTGATACGCATGCTCTGTTTGTGCAAAAGACCAAAATACACGCTGAAGCACATGTGTAACCTTGCCGGTGTTGCGGTCTATATACTGCCCATTGGTGTGTGGAAACCATTTAAGGCCAGGGTTATAGTATGCCATTGCACACAAAATCCGAGGAATCCTGTTGTAAGCTTCATCCCAACCACCCCAACGAATTGCAAGGGCGATCTGCTTCGCACGCCACGCCTTTCCATAAGTCACCTTATAGCCTGTGAATCCAAATATGGAGATAAGCAATTGTGAAACAGATACGTCGGCGTCATCATCAACAAATGCCAAAATACGCCGTGCAAGGTATCTTGCCGTTAATTGAGGATGTTTTTCTTGTCCCTTATTTGTAAAACAGGTATGCGGTTGTACTACTTTACTGATCCTCCACTTGTCATCAGTTCTCTTGCGAGCATTCAGCCTCCACGGACAACCAAGACTCAAACACTTGACGTGGTACCTCAAACTAATATCTGAATGGCTGACCGTGTACGGTCGATGATGATGCACAGCATAGTTCTCAAGGAAAAGCTTCAACTCAGTCATAGTGTTGAAAATCATACCCTTCTGAAGAATCCAATCTATATGGTTATGCAGTGTTTGCTTGCACAGATTCAATCCAGTATCACAAACTGCCTGGTCCACCATACTGACATCCCTATAACTTGGAACGCCTCTAAACTGCATGTTAACCGACCTCAATTGCTGCAGCTCTGTCTCAGTCAAAGGATCGGGCGCAACATAATACCTCGCTTCGCTCAAACGCCGCCACGCATCAAAATGTATATGATCCTCTGGTATATCAGTGACTAGTCTCCCTGGAGGATGCATATTCTGAGGAACCGGTTGTGGCATAGCACGAACCGGTTGTGGAATACCACGAACTGGGTCAGGCATAGCACAAATATAACTGTCCTCTTCTTCGTCATAATCTGAATCATCATCAGAATCATAGTTTTCATCAAACAATTGTGCCTCCTGGTCCTCCTGCTCCTGCCGCTCTAGGTCGGCCACATCAAAATCATTGTTTATTTGACCGACGTCAGCGTGGACATTTTCAGATGGATACACCGTCTCCTGCGTGGGGTGACCATCAACGTCCATAGTCATCGGAGCTGCATCGTCATCATCCCCTACCTCCTGTGCTTCACCTTCGTTGCCATCATTGGACGCCTCTGCCTGCTTCCTTCTACCATCCTCTACCACGATCTCAGCCATGGTCGAATTGGATGCCATAACGATCGTCTGGTATTTTGCCCAGTCAGCCTGGTTGCGCAAGGGCATCAACGCATAGTTCGCCCTAATCTTGCCACTGTCAAATCTCCCTTTCAACGAGAAATCACCATCGAACTTCTCCTTCAGACGCAACATAAGCTCCGTAAAAGAAGGACGCTCATCAAATACTTCGAGTTCTTGTTCCATGTTATCATCAAACAACCCATCTCGTTTACTAACTGTGCCTCCATAAAACAATCTGAATACAGTGTCCATCTACAAAGTCAATAGTGGAACTAAGGTCAAGTGATTGTCTTCTCAAAAGTAAAGAATGGCGTAACTACTTACTAAGTTGGCTTCACTAACCTAACTAACATATTAACCTAACCTAACCCAACCTAACTAAGTAACTAACTAAATATCCTAACTAACTAACTAACAAACTAACTAACTAACCTAACCTAAGCTAACCCAACCTAACCCAATGAAATAACTAACTTACTTACTTAGTAACTAACTAAACTAATCTAAACTAAACTTACCTAATTCACTAACTAACTAACCAACCTATTAGCACTAACTAACTTACCTAATTCACTAACTAACCAACCTATTAACACTAACTAACTAACATAACCTAAAGCACTAAACTAACCCTAAGTCACTAACTAACCCTAAGTAACTAAACTACCAAATCTAAGTCATTAACTAATATTTTGATAAATAAATAACTAACTAACATTTGCAAAAAAAAATATAACAAAAACTAAAATAAACTAACAAAGAAAACTAACCTTAGCTTCCGGTGCTTAAGCGGGGGAGAGGGAGAGGGGGGTGGCCCCCGGCCACTGCCTGGCCGCCGGCGAGCTCCCCTGCCGTCCGGTTGCACGGAGGCTAGGGAGGAGGGCAGCCGGTGCAAGGAGGAGAAGGTCGGCCAGGCGGAGGAGGGAGCTCCGGCGACCACGGCGGGCTGGAGCGGCGGCGGCGGCGGGCTGGAGCGGCGGCGGCGGCGGGCTGGTGCGGTGGCGGCCGTTGCGGGCAGCAGAGGGAAGGAGGAGGAAGAAGGGCGCGGCGGCCAGATCTAGATCGGCTTTGCCGCGCCACCCCGCCTGGCGCGGCAAAGCCGTTGACCGCGCCAGGCCGCCTGGCGCGGCAAACGCACTAGCCGCGCCAGCCCGCCTGGCGCGGCAAACTGACAGGCGGGGCCCGCCCGAGACTGCGTGGCCGGGCGGTGCCACAGTGGCACTTTTGCCGCGCCATCATGCATGGCGCGGCTAACGCTTTTGCCGCGCCATTGGGGACGGCGCGGCAAAAGAGTTAGTTTTGCAAAAAAAAAAAGACAGTGTTATTTATAAAATTTTTTATTTAATTGGGTTATTAATAAAAAAAAATTCGAGTGAAACAAGACATCAGAGACAACAATCAGCTCCAAGATAAGAGTCAGGTCCCTCAAGCACGGGCACTGCATGCACACAAGGGATGTGAGCTCGCAGCCTTTCAAGCGGCCATACTCTATCTTCAAGGACGTCAGCGCCTTGAACAGGCCGGACGGCTGGAGCCGTAGCCGCCATTCATGTGTAAGAGAGAGCTTGATTCGTTTCGCTCCTTCACAAGCAGGAAGCTCGAGCACCGCCGCCTCATCCTCAACGACGTCCGGCCCGAATAATCGTAGCGGACTTGGAGCCACATCCACATAGAGACGGATCTTGCCCACCACGTGCTCCGCCGCGAATTGGAGCCATGGCGCAACGCGTCCGGCCGTGATGGAAACGTCACGCTGCTCGAAGGAGATGCTGAGGTGCCCGAGAGTAGGGGCCAAGTAGCCGGCGAGGGCACCGTCGACGGTGTCCAGGAACGAGGCTGGCGCTGCCGCTCGCGGCGCGACGAGGCTAAGCTCTGGCACTCGCGGCGGTTCGACGAGGCGAAGCTCTGGCAGATGCGCCCAGACGTGGCGCCAGCGGCGGGAGAGCACGCTGGTGCGCCCGGCGGCGTGGGCGGAGCGGAGGCGGACGAGGATGTCGTGCAGCAGCTCGTCGGGGAGGCCGCTGATGCGGTCCTCGCCGGAGCCGCCGCGGCGTTCATCTTCATCCATAGGAGTCGGGGAGAGGGTTCGTGCTCTTTGGATTTGGGGATTAGGGTTTGCAACGTCGGAAAACGGATCGATTCGATTAACACCACGGCAAGAAGGTCTCGGTTGCGTTACTTTTGGCAGATGGGCTTCCGGTTTGACACTGCCTGTGCAAGTGGGCTTGTGGTGATTTGCAGGCCGAAAACACGTGTAGGAACCTTTTTTTTTTTTGTACCCTACATTTTTCTTTGAGATATTTACTTTGCCGGCCGTAATTTAGATCTGTCCCATGGTCTTACCATTTTTGATAAAGATGTATTATTATATTACTTTTTTTTAGTAAAATGCTAATTATGCTGGCTTGCTGCTGCAGAATTGAATTTTTTTTCCGTCATATGTAAACGGCTTGCGCAGCTGAGACGCAAATACCGACCACGATTTATTGGAGAAAAAGATAAATCAGAAAAGACAAATAAGTAAAAAAGAGGCAAATCAACCTAAACATTTGCTATTTGCTTTTAGAGATTGCATGTATAGGTTCACTATCAAAAACGATAATGTATTGATAAAAGAACACAGCTAAGAAAAGTACATATTTAGATTTGTAGTTTTATAGACCACAACACTATACATCTAGTCCCTATAAAAAACATACATTTCCATATCTTTTTGTACACGGCTTGCATCTTGTTTCTCTGTACATGGGATACATCCTGCATGTTAAAAAAAGAGATAATATTTGTCATAAATTCGTTGTTAGATTGAGATAAAAAAAGATGCATATGTTAAAATATAAAAACCTTATGTTGTCTGTTTAGAAAACATTATTGTCTGAAAGTAGTATTAGTATTGCTTAATTAAGATGCATATATATATTGCACAAATCAGTATGGTTCTTGATGTCTTGTGTTAAAAACATTAGCCAAAAATAGCAGCAGCTGGCTGCAAGGAAAAACTGCATTTTCTTAGATAATTTAATTGTTATATATTTGGCAATAATATCTTTTTAAATAGACAATTTTTGTATTCTGAAAAAGCAAGTACAATATTCAAACAACAACAAAGCATTTTAGTCCTCACCAAATTAATCGTTACCCCTAAATTATGCACTTGCACAGTAGAGTAGTTAGCGCACAGCACATAAGCCTCAACTAGCACTCAAAAGACCTAGCAAGGATCGATGATCCTACTACACTTAGTCTAGGCAAAAAAACAGGCGGCTGTGTCTATGACAGCAGGAATAACACACTGTGTTGGCGTCACCAATCAAGCAAGTCAAACCAATTCAAACCCAACTAAGCCCAACAATTACAACCACTCTCCTGGTTGACTTCATTCAACATGCATGTAAGCTAGACCTAGATAGCATACTACGCGCATCCGTCACCATCCACAGAATGGATGCATTTTCGGCGCAACGTATACTAAACCCATTTTCATGAAAGATAAGGCCATTGTGCATAGGCAACATCGTTAGCTAAATTAAGGATGAAATAGTATACTACACAAAAGAAAAGGCTAGGCACGAAAGAAACTACAGAATAAAAACATGAAGTATAAGATGAATCAAAATTTTGTAATTTATTTTTAAAAAATCACACAATGGGTTGAACTAGTAAATAGGAATGGCAAGGTATATATCACATTTTACAGATTCACAAGTTAAACAATTTAATATCACTAGTTAAGCAATTTAACATCTTTGGTTAAGCAAGTTAGTAGCAATCTTTCGATGAGGAGACCTACCCTGAAGCGTGCATTCCAGCAAGCGGAATAATACTGTCAATGGCTACAGAAGTTGTTCTTGATCCTACAGACGACTCCGGCACCAAGGTACCTGCCTTATCTCCCCCATGGCGATTACCTCGGCAGATCATGGTGATGGCTACTACAAGTCAGCCAATACTGCTCCATGGAGTGTCCAATTGATCTTCGTTGGATTGTTGCCCAGGTATCTCACCAATGTTCAATCTACTCCTTTACTGGATGTGCTTCTATTTGGGTGCTGCAAATGGACATAAAGTTCCTTGTCCACCATCTGGGTTAGTACACAGTGCTGTTTGCCACTCCATAGTACCAAAAGCATAAGAATTCACCTAGTTAGTAATAAGAATTCTACCAAAAGCATTAGAATTCTCTAGGATCAGAAAATTCTACCTAACTGAAATATATAAAATTATCTAACTAGAAAAGGACAATAATTTGCTTAATTTAAACAAGATTCACCTAGTTAGTAATAGCACTTTTACCTATCTAAACCGATAAATATGTTTAACTAAAAAGGTAAAATATCAAACTAAAGAAGGTAGTAATTTGCTTATTAGTAATACTTTGCCTAACTAAAATAATAATTTTGCCTAACTTATAAAGACAAAATGTCTAACTACAGGAAAAAAAACAATTGGAGGATCAGTATACGGCATATATTTTGAAATTTGAGTTGTTTATTAGATATGTAGTGGAAAAGACAGCATATCAGCTAGTTCTGTGTTCAAACATAATGTTTATTAGTTCTCTTGGTGGTCAGTAGCAGCAAGAATGGGGGAGTATAAGCAGCAAGAAAAGGGGAGTATAAGCTATATTCATTTGCTAGGTATAAAAATCAGCACTCAACACTGAACCTAAAAAGTTTAGGAGAAGATTCAGGTAGTAACATAACTATCACTGTTAGAAGCACTGTCCAGATTGATTTGATGAGACCACTCACTATAGCAGCGATGGAACCATTATACGGACAATGGGCTCTTTCCTGAAGGCACCACCCATTAGGCAAGCAAATAATGGGGAAGTAACAAAAAAAATGGTATCCAGTGTCACTGCTATAAGCAGTAACCAAAATGCCTTGATGGAACTGTGAACCCAACAATGCTTCCCAATGACATCACCCATGGCAAAGAATTATTTGGGAGGTACCAAAAAAAACTAATTAACCGGTTAATCTGCTAAGACCATATCTACACCAACCAAAAGGATGCCAAATACAACACCCTAGATCTACACCAACCAAACCTAATTATTATTAGTCCTTTCAAAAAAAAACTAATTATTAATCAAACCAGGCAGCAGCTTCAATCACCAAGCTGATCTGCTCCCACAAGCAACCCCATTTCACATTGCATCAGAAGTCATAGGGTGCACTGATAAAAGTAATTCGTCAGCTTCAATATCAGAATTTTATAATTAAACATCCATCAGTTTTAATATCACGCCCAACAGTTTTGTCCTACATGCCTAACATAATGGTTCAATTTGTAGTTGAACCTTAACCAAACAAATATTGGGCGCACAAGTTCGTAGCATGAACTCTTATGCCTAAAATCAAAAGAAACTTGGAAAATTGGCAGTGCTAAGAGTCATTCAAAGTCTCAACTCTCAAGCATAGAAGGAATATGATTTGCAGAAATTATATACTCACCGACGTACTCTCTGACCATCTCTACTCTTGCCACCTCGGAGGTCAGAGCAGGGAGTTGTTTGAACTGCACCTGCTCCGTTCTCACCTCCACCTCTTCTCCAGCCCCTAAAAAGGCATGAATCACGAAATTACTGAAGCAATATACTTAGTAAGCTCTTATTTGAGAACCTAGTGTGTGTTCGACAATACCTGTTGACCCGGATGCTTTGAGGGCACCAATCCCGCCGCCACTGATGGCACGGAGGGCAGAACCAGCGACCTCACAGCAAGATGAGTACGCTATGGCAGCTTCCTGAAGGTGTACGTATATGTTGGAAATGGAGGCCTCTAGCTCCGCACAGTGCTCGCGGATCTCAGCCTCGACGTCGGAGGCCGTGGCGAGGTCATGCGTCGAGGAAATGGCGGACCCTCGGGTCATATCCATGGTCGTCGCGTCCACTTGTACCCGGGGGCAGCCACCATCAGGTCCTGCCGTGTCGGCGTGCATCATCCGCAGGGTAGGGTGGTGGGGGCACCGTCGCGCGCAAGGGGCGACACAGGCCATCGTCGACCCACCTGCGCGGCCGCGGCGCCACACCAACCTACAGTCGGGTCCCTGCCCAACCTGAACCCTAACTGTAATAAAATGTGTCTCAAATCGAGAGGAGGGGGGAAGGGAAGGAGAAGGCGGAGAGCCAATCTCATCAGCCAGAATATGCACTACCAATTGGAGCACCAAATTTCACCATGAAATTTTGGGGCAAGAGTTGTGGGAGGTAGGGAGAAAGAGGAGAGGAGAAATGAATAAGGATTGGGGGAATGAAAGGATAAGGATGAATGGCTGAAGGAAGTCTACGCCTCCCGGTCCTTCGAGTCGTGTAGATGGATGTGCGTACGCGACAACAAAATTACGGTCGGCCCACTTAAAATCTTTAACTTAAAATAATTCGTCTTCCTTTCTATGACTTTTTTTTTGAACTTACTTGTAAGAGCATCTTCAAGAGTTCCCTAAACATTATGCTAAGGATTTTTTTAGAGAGATGAGAAAAAACACTCTCCAACAACTCCTAATATCTACTCCTGATATTCTAGGACTTCGGAAATTCCTCCCCCTTGCCGCGTCACGGATACGCCGTTCCCGCGTCATGGAGTCCTTCCCACGCCTTCTTCTATCGCGACTCCCTTCTTCCCGCGCTGGCTAGATCTCCATCGCAAGTTCCCGCGCGTTCTTCTATCGCAGCTCACTCCTTCCTGCGCTCGCCAGATCTCCATCGCAAGTTCCACAGTAGAGGATCGACGCCGTCACGGACATACAGACGAGGTACGTACTCCATCGATCCCTAGATTTTCCTTGCTCATTGCCGTGTAGGCCCGGCAATTGCTGGCCACCGCCCTGGTGCTCTGCCACCCTAGCCCTGCCAAAATCACAAGTCACCCCTAGAGGCACGCAGCATCATCAGAGTTGGAGCAGCATGAGATAAAACAGTCAGATGAGATCAATCAGATCAAACGTTCCTCCCTACCTATTCGTTTACGAGAGAGAGAAAAAAGGCCGGCAAAAAAACAATCAGATGAGATCAAAATTTGTTTTTTTAGAAGTGAGATATTAGGAATTATTGGAGACGACCTTCTGTTTTTTCTTCCAATATTGTTTTAGGAGTTTGTAGATATCAAATTTTTAGGAGAAATATTTAGGGAACTATGGGAGATGCTCTAAGTCCCAAAAATAGAGTTCTCTTACTTGTGTGGTCTTCTATTCGTTTCTGGTACTTAACGGTGTTAAGTAAAAGATAAAATAGACTATTTTACCCTTGGTGAAAAAATGCATTGACTTTGAGCAATTTTTTTTTTTTTTTGCATTTGATATGCTAACTTTATTGCAATGAATTTGTGTATAATTTTGTGTCTTACTATATGTTGTTATGTGTGACCTTGTTTGTGCACTGTTACTCAATGTAAAAATGACAAAGTAAACTTTGGAAAAAAAATCACTTTTTTTGAGACCATGCCAGCAGGCATGTATTTCATTAAGAAGAAGTAGAGTTCACATACAAGGGAAAGCTAAGATAGTAATGATGATTACCAATAAGCTTACCCTCACACCCACATACAATAGCTTTCTATTACATAACTAGATTTCGCTACAAGCTGATCGACGAGGCCACACTAAAGCAGCTGATGGACCAGCCCCGCCAGCGATCTGTAGCCAGCAGCAGCCCATGCCCCAGCCTCTTCGACGATGGCTTCAAGCAGCTGCGGGACTGATCTCGCTGCCCTATCGAAAACTCGAGTGTTCCTCTCTTTCCAGATCATCCAGCCGATTAGAAATTAAATAGCAGCCAATCAAACCCTTTTCGAACCTGAGAAGGCATGCGCTTTCTACCCCGAATCCACTAGACAAAGAATGACATTTGCCTTGGATGAATGGCATTCTCAAGATGCAGCCTGGAGAGGACGGCGACCTAAATCTCTTTCGCCACCACACAGCCCAACAACAGATGTTCCATCGTCTCACTCGCTTGGTTGCACAGCGCACACTCGTCCGAGTGCTGTAGCCCATGGCGTTGTCGCCTTGCCGCCGTCCAACACTTCCCATGGAGCACCATCCAGAAGAAATGCTTGACCTTTGGAGGTGCCTTCGTCTTCAAAAGTTGCTTAGCGCCGAGCTTTCCAGGGCATCCTTCAAACAAGGCGGAGTATGCAGACGCCGCCGAGTACCGACCATCGGGTGTCCATTTCTAGCGAATCATGTCCTGGACCCCATCCACTAGCTGCAAAGCTTCAGCCAAATCCCAGACCCACAAAAAATCGATCAAGACCTGTGATGTAAGACCCCCAACAATGTCGCGGACCCAAGTCCCTGTTGTGATACCTCCCTGACCGATCTTCGTCTCCCTGCACGCGATGTTGCCTGGTATAGGGCCGGCATCTCCTCCCTGAGTACTAGACCCTGCAGCCATGAGTCTTCAGCGAAGCGAACCCCCTTGCTGCAACTGCTGTTTCCACAGCCATCTTGTTCTGAAAGCAGTCCCCATGTGCCGTAAGTCCGGGATGCCCAAGCCGCCTAAATTCTTTGGACCGCAGACAACCGACCAGGCCACCCTGCATCGCCCCTGCGCGCCTGCACACCCACCCATCCACAAGAAAGCTCTGCGAAGTTTGTCAATCGACTCGATTGCCCAACCTGACAGACACAAAACATTTGCCGTATGTACTGGAATAGCGGAGAGAGTGGAGCGAACTAAGGCCGTTCTCCTGGCCTCATTGAGGAGTTGTCCTTTCCAGCCTAGAATTCTTTTTGCAACGGCATCAATCAAAGGCTGCTCATCCGCCCTGCTTAGCCGACGAACTGAGAGCTACACACCCAGGTAGCGACACGGGAACTCAGCTGTAACACAAGGGAAGATGTTTCGTACCTCCTGCAGCTGCTGATCGGAACACCCAATATTGGTTGCAACACATTTTTCCACGTTTACCTCCAACCCGGAAGCCTTGGCATAAAGGTCCAGAGCAGCCTTCAGCGTTGTAAAGTCGGTCAGAGTTGGGTTGATGAAGAGCACCAAGTCATCCGCAAACAGAGAAATCCTATGCTCCAGCCGGCATGGCAGCGGCGAAAGGAGCCGATCAGAGTCCAGCCACTGCAACAATCTATTCAGCACATCCATGGCAATAACAAAGAGCATCGGCGACAGAGGATCTCCCTGACGCAACCCTCTTGCATGGCATATACGATTTCCGGGCGTACCATTGATGAGCAGCACCTTGGTGCTGGCTGTTGAAAGAAGAACAGAAATCCACTCCCTCCAACGGCTGCTAAATCCGAGCTGCTGAAGCACCTCAAGCAGGAACAACCAATCAACCGAATCGAAAGCACGCGCCAGGTCCACCTTTAGTAGCAAACAGGGCCATTTTGATTTTTTTAATTTTTTCACCGAAGCCTGAACACTTCTGAAATTATCATGTAGACACCTCCCTTTGATGAAAGCACTCTGGTTTGGCAGGATGAGACGATCGAGGAATGGGGCTAGCCTGTTGGCCAGGCATTTATAAATTAGCTTGCCAATGGAGTGGATGAGACTAATTGGGCGATAGTCTTTTATCACTTTGGGGTCGGCCTTTTTGCCCAGCAGAATCAGGAAAGCTTCATTAATAAGATTAAAGCTTCTAGTATCCAAGTCCCATAACGCATTATTGAATGCAGCTGTAATATCATGTTTGATGATGCCCCAAGCCAGTTTGAGAAACCTCTTCGAGAATCCATCGGGCCCGGCGCTTTATCATTGGGCACTTTTTTGCCACAGTTAAGACTAGAAACGGACGGAAGGCCATATGCAGGTAAGAGAATTTCATTTTCGGACTTTAAAGTTGAGTTTGAAAAAAAAAAAAATACAGACCATAGAAGGAAGACGCATTATTTTGAGGGCCATCTCCGATCCATTTTTTTTTTCACAGTTGCAAACTCCTATTTTACATCGTCCAGTTTCATAGTTTTTGGTCGTGGTGGTCAATTATTTCGCGTTTTAGAATGTTTTCGAAGCAATCAGAAATGAAGCTGCTAATAGTTTGGATTGAAACCGGATCATGTTATTTGTTTTCAACTGCTAATTGTTTGTGATTTCACTGCTAATAATTGGGTTTTTTTCCACGAGGGGGCCGACAATCGTGCTGCTTATTTGCGAGCAGCACGAGAGGGGGACAATCGTGCTAACGGTCTAAAATCTTACAAGTAACAAGAGACCATATCTATATCTATATATATTATATACTCCCTCCATTCCAAATTATAAGACGTTCCAAGAATCTTGGAGAGTCAAAGTTTTTCAACTTTGACCAAAATTATAGAGAAAAATATAAAGATTTATACCATCAAATATACATATTATGGAAATATAACTAATGGAGAATCTAATTGCACTTAGTTGATATCATAAATATTATTATCTTATTATATAAATTTGGTCAAAGTTGAAAAACTTTGACTCTCCAAGATTCTTGGAATGTCTTATAATTTGGGATGGAGGGAGTAGTTCATACCCACTAACAATCCACCACCTCTATATCTCTTCTCTCAACCTATCCACGTCATCCACTATTTTCAGTTTCTAATCATCATTAATTTTGCAACAACCATATTGGTTCCATCATAGCATTGCCTATTTCTCCTTGAACCGACTTCTAAATCCCATCCATTCGGCTTCACATCCCAGCGGTACACATATCTTTTGCTCTGCCCAAAATCTATTGTTTGCTTCAGAAAACCATATTGTACGTCAGGGAGCCAAGCCGTCATTGATTTGTTTTTTTTTACTATATTTCTCCACCTGCAATTCACGGTAGCCGAGCAGCTCGATTGTGGTATACATAGATATCGCAGCTGCCAGCCGAGTGGCACACCCCCTTCCACCGGCTGTCGGCCGAGCAGAACACACCCCCTTCCACTGTTGTACTATTGTTTTCATGTGACTTCTACTTCATCGGATCAAAATATATAGACACTACCAATAATGACTCCTACCAATGTTAGTATTCTTTATTTCTAATATTTCAGATCGTGGTGTAATTATTTATGGTTTCTACGATGACTCCTACCAATGTACAACAAAACTTAGAGAGTTTTTTAGATACAAATAAGAAACCTAGACTTCGAAATGGTGGTGCCAAAAATCAATCTGCTATGATCTCACTTTGCATAGATGACGGATGGACATCTTCTCTACAATTAATCCAAACTAAACATGGTATGCTTCTGAAATGACAAGTACAGAGGAACATCCAAAATGTCCATGAAACATCATTCAGGTCAAGTTTTTTCCATCCAGTCCTGCAGCAACGCGATTGTTTGCTTCAGAAAACCATATTGTACGTCAGGGAGTCAAGCCGTCATTGATTTGTTTTTTTACTATATTTCTCCACCTGCAATTCACGGTAGCCGAGCAGCTCGATTGTGGTATACATAGATATCGCAGCTGCCAGCCGAGTGGCACACCCCCTTCCACCAGCTGTCGGCCGAGCAGAACACACCCCCTTCCACTGTTGTACTATTGTTTTCATGTGACTTCTACTTCATCGGATCAAAATATATAGACACTACCAATAATGACTCCTACCAATGTTAGTATTCTTTATTTCTAATATTTCAGATTGTGGTGTAATTATTTATGGTTTCTACAATGACTCCTACCAATGTACAACAAAACTTAGAGAGGTTTTTAGATACAAATAAGAAACCTAGACTTCGAAATGGTGGTGCCAAAAATCAATCTGCTATGATCTCACTTTGCATAGATGACGGATGGACATCTTCTCTACAATTAATCCAAACTAAACATGGTATGCTTCTGAAATTACAAGTACAAAGGAACATCCAAAATGTCCATGAAACATCATTCAGGTCAAGTTTTTTCCATCCAGTCCTGCAGCAACGCGCGGGGAATTCACCTAGTTTTTCAAATAGGGCACGCTAGCTGGATTTAGTATAGAGCTCGATTCTTTTTTCAAGAGGACACACTTAGAACTTGTGATTTTTCAAGAGGCGAGTTAGAGACCAGTACGTCTCGCCAAACTGAATAGAATGGTACGGTGTCGTCATGCATGTAGGCAAACACATCCATTTATTTGAAAATGCCCATGATTTACAACAGCTACGCACTGTCCTGTAATAATATCAGTTTATTTAAGGAAAAAAAACACTGTACATTGAACGCATAATATCCCAAATTATCTAGAACATATATACCACCGGCAGTAGTAATTATATCGGGGTACATGATTTCGATCAGAAGATGGCCGGGAAGCTTGCTCCATCGAGCTCAAAGTCAATTCTCAGGCGACGGGGGACGGCGGGGGCCCTGCATGCAGCAGGGGCAGGCGCAGTGCACGGCGAGCCATGGGAGCACGCAGCCGGGGTGGTACGCGTGGGAGCACGGCAGCGTAATCGCCTCCGCCGGTGCGCCCCGCCGGCCCCGCACCTCCTCGAGGCAGACCGCGCAGAGCACGGACGAGGCCTCCGACGACGACGGCGCGATCACGTTCTCCTCCACCTTGCCCTTGCCGCGAGCATCGCCAGCGGGCAGCGGCCGTCTCCGCCGCCTCCAACGCGACTGCGGCCGCTGATGAGCCCGCACGCTCCTGCTGCCTGCGGCACCCCGGAGCCGGCGCATGCTCGGCGCGCGCCGTCTGGTGCCGCCGCCGCCGCCCGGAGTCTGGTGCCGAGCCTGCGTCGTCCTGCGGGAGCCGCAGCAGCCGTCCCTGCGTGCCGGCCTTCGGTGGTCCTGCGGGAGCCGTACCCGCCGCCGCCGCCGCCGTACCCGCGGCGTCGCTGCCGCGGCAGTGTATGCGGCGGCGCCTCCTCGCGAGGCAGGTGACAGACAGCATCGCAAACCACTGCGGCACAACGTACTGGTTGGCTACTACTTGGTACTTGCTGGTCATTCTGATCGGACAGATATATTATGTACAGTACTGTAATTAGCTACCCCGTGGCCCGTGCAGCGTCAGCCGTCAATCTGCTTATCCATCAGACCATCATCGCTTAGGGCTTGTTTCGAACGCGGGAATTTCAGAGGAATCACGCAGGAATTTCATAGAAATCAGTTCAATTTCACAGGAAAAACACAGAAACAGAGAAAAATTCCCGCGTTCCAAACAGGGCCTTATCAATTGGAATCCAAGTTTTCCTAACCAACAAGGCAGCAACAACCCAGCAAGAGGAGAAATCCATCGCCTTCAGATGTTTCAAGAAAACAAGGCAGCAACAACTCGTTTCCAACTAGCTAGCCAGCAGTACACGTCATCGTGGGTTCATGAGTCATGACTCATGTTAATCCACTCTTGTTAACTGTTATATGTCACTTTGTCAGCATCTGAGGTCTGCTTTTTCTCTCATTCTAGTAAGGCAAACGGTGATTTGTGTCATCACGTCTACCACTTTTCTACACTAGCTACTCACCTCGTCTTGAGCTAACTTATAAGACGTTTTAGTTTTTCTAGATATATTCTTTTTATTATATAAGTCTAGGCATCGTCTATGAAATATATATAGTTCCGTGTAATACATTTATTTGATGCTACAAATATTCATATTGCTTCTACACGTTTGATCAAAATGTAGATAGCTTGACTAAAATGAAGCCTTACATCCTGTTATGGACTGAGACGGTATTTGTCATAACAAGTACTCCCTCCGTACTCGTAAAACACGTTGTTTTAGACAAGATTTAGATCAAACGTTGAGAATATAAATCGTGAATAACTTTTTAGTTGTTGAGTTTCCAAATGTGAAAATTATATAAATAAATTTATCTTAAAAATTTTTTCATAAAAGTATACTCACTTTTCTATAAATATTTTTTATAAAAAAACAAAAGGCCAAAGTTGTGATTTGGAGACTGTGTCACTGTCCTAAACAATATGTTTTACGAGTACGGAGGGAGCATACAGTATAGCGAAGAAGATTTGGTGTGTGTCATCTGCCATGCCGGTTTTTTTTGACGAGAAAATCTGGGAAAGCCAGGTTTGTATTGATTAGCAGCAAGAAGCTGCAAGTACAATAATATCGTTTATAATTACATTCTGAATAGTCGTGAGGACAGGACAATCAAAGACATGAGGTGCATATGCACAAGCACCTGAGCAAGGTGAAGGGTCTGTGGTGAAAGAGTAGAGAGCTCTCCGAGCTAGAGAATCAACTAGGAGGTTTTGATTTCTCTAGACCCTTCTGACGGTGTTGTTTGTAGTCTGGATGAGGTCCCAGACCACCTGTGTGAATGGCATAATCCTCCAATTTGGTGGTTGATCTTGGTTGGCTGAGTTGATAAAATGGACAACCTACAAATTATCTGAAAAAATTCTTGTGCTGCTCCACTGCAGACTGCGCAAGACTGAAGAGGCCAGAGCCAGACCTGCAGCTTCAGCCATAACAACCGAAAAAGAATTACGTAAGACCGCCTGGATGAAGATACTCTGAGTTCCCTGCAAATCAGAGTTTATCAAAAAAAAATCCCAATGCCTGCCGGTCTGATGGAGAGTCCCGGAGCATCTGGAAGAATAGAAGCATCAACATAGCATCTGTTTCCTACCACCGAAGAAGGTGAGTGAACAAGCCACCTATCTTGCATATTAGTAGGTGAGTTTATATTGTCTTGTTGATTGGACTGTCCTAGAAAATTACCTGCAGGAATAGGTTGTTCAAGTAAAGCTGTTAGTTGAGTCATCATATGTGATCGGGCTGCTTGGACGATTTGTGGCGCTGTCCAAGTTCTTCTCTGGAATCTGTTATCGTTGCGTGCTTTCCAGATATACCACATGGTAAACAAAGTGTGACATAGAGTTGAATCAGAGGGGTTATTAGTAATAAGCATGGGCAGGGCTTGTTGAACTCCATCTTCAGAAAGGCTAAGATTGGCAGTGTAAAGTGGTGGATCAGATGCTGCCCAAACCTGTTGAGCTAGCTGACAAAGGAAGAATAGGTGAACATCATTTTCTAATAAACCACACTAGTTGCAATTGGCATCAATATGAACTGAGAAACGACTAGCCCGCTCTCCAGTAGAGAGTGACCTCCTGATTAGACGCCATGCAAAGGTTTTAATGATGAGAGGAATTGTTTTGCTTTTCCATACTTGTTGCAGGATTTTATTTGAATCATTGGAAATGCTTCTTGACCCTTGAGGAGGTAAGGAGAAAGGCTGTTGAGCAGCAATGAATCTATAAGCTGCCTTCGCAGTGCAGATACCTTTTCGATCTGGTATCCATCTCAGGATGTCTTGGCTAGTTGAACTGACCACCAGCGTTTCTCGGATCGATTGGACAGCCTCATCTGAAAATGTAGCAAATAAAAGTTGTTGATTCCATTGTTGCGTACCTGGTGTCCAAAGGTCTGATATCGTTTCTGGAAACGGGCTTGTCATAACTGGTAGAAGCAGATGATTGTGGATCTGGTTCCATAGGGGTGTCCAAGGTGTTGACCAGATTGAAGAGTTGTCTGCATGAATCCGAATGGCCGAATTAGAGAGGAGGAGAGGTCGGATCTGCAAGACAAAAGACCAATAGATTGATTTCGAAGCACTGTTAGTGGCTGTCCAAAAGGACTCATGGGGATGGTATTTTGCTTTAAGGATGCCTGAGAGAAAAGGGTTTTTTTGTTAGCTACGTTCCAAGCTGATTTTAGAATTAGACTTCTGTTTATAGCTTCCATATCTCTAACCCCAAGTCCTCCATCTTTTGTTGGTTTACAAATATCATCCCAGGATCTGTAGGGGATTGGGTTGCTATGATTCTCCTCCTGGATACCTGCCCACCAGAATCTTCGAATAATGGTGTTAATTTTTTATCAATAAAGTGTTTAGAGAAAAGCACAGTGGACATGTAATAAATAGGAATAGCAGCTAAACTGATTTAATGTATTGAAGACGTCCTGCATGATTTAGCTTATTTGCTTTGACAGTACTGAATTTGGTATAGAATTTATTGAAAATGAAATTGTACACCCTGTTTTTGTCCTTGTGACTGAAGATCATCAGATGACCTAGATGCATGGAACTGGGTTGCAGATCTTGAACAGGGAAAATATGTTTAATTTGGTCTTTGGTGATGTTAGTAACATTTTTGCTAAAGTAAATTGCAGATTTTTGAAGGTTTGGAGTCTGACCTAATTTATGGCAGAAATCATTGAGAACGTCCTTTATGGTCTGAGCTTCATGGGTCGACGCATGTCCACAAAGAATTAAATCATCTGCAAAAAGAAGGGAGTGTATGGCCGGACAACCAGGACCCAGGGAGATTCCTGAGAGGTTGTTATTACGCAAGGCCTCTTGTAACCTGCAAGATAATTCATTAATAGCTATGACAAAGAGATATGGAGAAAGAGGACAACCTTGTCTTAGGCCTCTTTGACATTTGAAGTTTGGACTCGGTTCATCATTGACTAAAACTGCAAAAGTAGTAGTGGAAATGCAGGCATAAATGAGGTTGATGAAGTTTTGGTCGAGACCCAACCTCTGCAGAGCAGCAATTATGAAGTCCCATTCGAGTCTGTCGAAGTGTCTGGCCAGATCAATTTTTAGAATGAAAGCTGATTCTTTCCAAGATTTTAGAGTGAAGGACTGGATAATTTCTTGGGTTATAATAATATTTGAAGAGATATGCCTATTAGCAATAAAAGCAGTTTGGGAATGAGAAATCTAATTTGGTAAATGATTCTTCAACCTATTCGCTAGAGATTTAGAAATTATTTTGTAGATGACATTGCAGAGACTAATGGGTCTGTAATCTTGAGGTGTTTGTGGAATGTTTATTTTCGGGATTAGAGAGAGGAAGGTGAGATTGAGTTGAGAAGGTAAGACAGCCGTGGAGTAGAAACTAGTTACCACATGACAGACATCCTCCTTTACCCACGACCATGCCGATTTGTAGAAGGCAGCATTGAGACCATCAGGACCCGGAGCCGCATTATTGCGCATCTGTTTAACAAGCTCAAAAAATTCATTAGGAGTGGGAGAGTGAAGGATCGAAGATGCTACCAGAAAGCGACCACAGGGGGGGTGAATGGGAGCTTCAAAATTCTTTTCCGAAACTTGTCACCACTGTCCCAAGAATCAACCCCTAAGAGCAAACCTAGAGCTTGCAAGTGTCCACGACCCTAGATGTAGGGTGGATGCTTCCAAGAAGCACAGCGAGACACTACACAACTCTAGAAACCCAACGCAAAAGCCGGAAATCAAAACCGACAACGAACGAATGAACCACAGATGAAACAGTGCAGAAACACCTGCATCGGACGCTGGCCAGCGTCCGATGACCAAACACTGGACGCGTCCGATGCAAACAGGACGTTTCTGGAACCTTACTGGACTGACATCGGATGCTGCTACAGTAAAACCCTAGCGTCCGATGCTAGACCCCCGGTGCGTCCGATGACAACGGACGCTCCGATAGTCAGCGTCTGATGCTCCTTAAAAGGCACTGTCAGATGACACGTGGCACCGGACGCTCCGATGATATAAACTCAGCGTCCGATGCTCACGAACAGAGCGTCTGATGGTCCCAAAACAGCACAGTTCTTCCGCGAATTCAACCCGATCTCCTCCGAATCAATAGCACTAAGGCTTAGACTTGGTATGAGGAGTTCCAAGGAAGTTAGTGAGTTATCCCGAAGAGATCATGGCTCGAACCTAACTCCAAATCAGCGAATTGGAAGAATTCGGGGCAAAGGGAGCAAAACCGATCCAAAATGAAATTCGACCGATCTACTAGCTCGTGAGGTTACGGGTGAATTCCTTCGGTGGAAAGAAGTGCCTCACGATCTAGAACAACTTGGTTCAAACGGATTTGCAAAAGACGCACCAAGTAGAGAGATTGATCAACAGGAAAATCGTGGAGAAAAACAACAACAAAACGCGAATCACAACCACGAATTTGCAACCGTGTGGCTACCACACGCTACAATGGTGAGATTACGGTCTCACTTCCTCAAAATCACATGGGCACAGAGGTATGATTGTCTTCTCTGTGGATCTCAGTAGTTACAGCAGGGAATAAGGAGAGCAGGAAAAAACCTAGAAGCAAAGAGCAAATGAGTACTGAGATAGTTTGGGAGGTGGGTGTCTCCCCCTACTTATCCTAATTCTAATTCCCACTCTACCCCTATGTATTTACAGAGCGACCCAGCCAAACCCTAAGGCTATCCTGGACCAACCCGAAGATGATGCTGATTCGACGGCCACGCCCACACAACTGGTAGCGTTGCCTCGACGCAACCTCACCGATTGCCGCCACGTGCCGCCACCGCTGTGCTTGTCCTTTTCCCGGACTCCGCCCCCCGGTTTTGTGGCCGAAACCGGGAAACCAGGCCTTCAAGTCCATCCCCCGGTTTTGAGGCCCAGAACCGGGAAACCAGCCGCCCATCGCCTGAGTTTTGTGGCCCAAACTCAGAAACCCGCCAGCGCCCAGGTTTTGAGGCCCAAACCTGGAAACCGTCCTCAGCCCGAGTTTTGTGGCCGAAACTCGGCAAACCCGCAGCACCCTTGTTTTGTGGCCCAAATCTGGAAACCATCCACCCGGTGGTTTTTCTGTGGCTCAACCACCAAACCGGAGCTGTAGAGGGGATGCACCGCCCATGCACCCCATCCACCGACACGTGTCCCCAGGTCCTTGACCCAAGCAACACCGTGCCCCGGAAGTCTCCGCTCATCGCTGTCCCAGGCTGTCAGCCACCACAGCTGATCCTCAGGCCACCGGTCCCTCAGTCCAAGCCTCACGTCCGCCCTTCACCGCTCCCGGTCCATCGACACGGCACGTCTCTACTTGACCTTCACCTTGCCTTCGATCACTGTCTCCGTGCTTGACACCTGCACAACACAAGCCAAAGAGCATGCGCAGCAAACCCGTTGACAATCACTCATCACTCGAGACTCGGCATACACCCATGTATTCGCAATCTCCCCCTTGATGAGTGCATTGTCAACTACTCACACAAATCATAATGGAAATAGAAGAAGGAACAAGAAGGAGAGAGAACTCGACCAAATGACCCAAAAGCATAGCAAAGCCGAAGAAGGTCAAGTGGAAGAAGCAAGACAACTTGGTCCCCAAAGACATGGGCAACGGCTCGACGCAACCAAGCAAAGCAAAGCTAGCCCTCAAGAAGAGGTAGAACAAGCTCAACACCGCTAGCCATTAAAACCGCTCCGAACCAATTGAAAAACAATTGAACTGAAAAGCGTTTGCTAGTCCCTCAAGAAAGAGGCAAAGGCTCAACACAACTAGCTATCAAAAACGCTCCGAACCAATCAGACTGTAAAGCGTTTGCTAGTCCCTCAAGAAAGAAGCAAAGGCTCAACACAACTAGCAAAAAAGCTCCGAACCAATCGAACTGTAAAGTGTTTGCTAGTCCCTCAAGAAAGAAGCAAAGGCTCAACACAACTAGCAAAAACGCTCCGAACCAATTGGAAAAATCAAAAAAAATCAAAAACTCATCAAACGAGCAAACTCCCCCTCAATTACTGCACACAACCAGGAAATCTCCCCCTTAGTTGATCTTATGATTTGAGAGAATTTCTCCCCCTTAGTTGAAAATGCACCATCAAGCAAATTTCTCCCCCTTCCAAAATGCATATGAGTCAAAAATGCAAATTAGCAGTTTCAAGAATATAGTCAATAGAATGGGATGATGCTCCACAAAGTATAACTCCAATGACTCAATAACATATACAACATGCTAGCAAAGGCTCAAACTGATCACCAAATACGAAATATGAACATATGAGCAAAGTGAGCAGTTTTTAAGCCAAAAGATATTCACCATCAAAATAGCACTAAACATGTATAGATAGGAAGTCAAACAAGTGCCAAGCATGTATACAAGGTGAACTACCACTAGCAAAGTTCAATCGTCATGCTATAGAATGAAACATAGACTTGTGATTTCAGATTTTGATTAGAGTTGCAGCGATGAAATTACACAAGTTTAGAATTTAGCATGTGATTGCGAGAGGTTGAAAGCTTGTCATTGCCTAACTTTTCAACCGAGAGAAGCCTATGCATGTGCAATCAGAAGCTTAAAGCATCGGTTTCGGTCATACACTACACGGCTCAAGTTTAACTCGAATGTCCAATGAGAAACAATCTCGATACTGTGATGTGTTGAGAAGCAGTCCCATCTCGATCTTTTCAATTCACTTAAAACTTCATTCTATTTTAAACAGAATATGAACATACCAAGCAAGTGAATGACTCAGAACTAGAGACATAGCAACCTAGCATATATGAAAAGCACGAGTGAATTCAACACATCCTACACATGCTAGTTGCATATCTCAATGGTGAACCATTTCAAGTTTTATGTTCATTAAGCAAATTCACCATTCATAAAGTAGCTCAGCTCACAACATGTATCAGTGATCAGAAAGAGCATAAGCTACGGACATCATCATATAGCATCGGAGCATACTAAACAGAGCATAAGCACATTCTAAAGATTATATACATGAAGCTCAGAAAGTAAAGATGCATGCAAAAACTGATCTACCCAAAAAGAAAACAAAATGAAAGGAAAAGAAAATTAGTCTATAATACAAGAGCCAAAAATGTTTTCCCCATCTAAAAGGGGAAACATACACCAAGCTCACCTCTCAACCGATTAAAGGTTGATTGGTCCAAAGGCTTGGTGAAAATATCAGCCAACTGATGATGAGTATCGACATGGCGAAGGTCGATATCACCCTTCTCAACATGGTCTCACAGAAAATGAAAGCGCACATCAATGTGTTTGGTCTTAGAATGCAGCACGGGGTTCTTAGCAACGCTAATAGCACTCGTGCTGTCACAAAGCAAGGGAACGCGTGAAAAGCTCAGACCAAAATCACGCAAAGTGGTCATCATCCAAAGCAATTGAGAACAGCAGCTAGCCGCAACAACATATTCAGCCTCTATGGTAGACTGAGTGACACTAGACTACTTGCGAGAAGACCAAGATACAAGAGAAGAACCAATAAACTGACAAGTCCCAGAAGTGGACTTGCGATCAAGTCGGCAACCAGCAAAATCGGCATCAGAAAAACCGCAAAGGGAGAGGGTGGAGGAAGCTGAATACCAAATCCCAAACTCAGGTGTGAAGCGAAGGTACCTCATAATGCACTTGACCGCCTGACGGTGAGAGGTGCGCGGTGACGCCTGAAAGCGCGCACAAAGACACACCACGAACTGGATGTCCGGGCGTGTTGCCGTCACGTACAGCAGCGACCCAATCATACTCCGGTACTCCTTCTGGTCCACCGCTTCTCCATCCTCGTCTGCATCCAGGGCCGTCGTGGTCAACATGGGTGTCGAAAGAGGCTTGGCCTCACCCATATCAAACCTCTTTAGCAAGTCTTTGGTGTACTTGCCATGGTGCACAAACGTCCCTTCTCGGGATTGCTTAGTTTGCAATCCAAGAAAGATTGTCAACTCGCCCATCATACTCATCTCGAACTCCCTGCTCACAAGATCTGCGAACTTGGCAACCAAAGCGTGAGAAGAACCACCGAAAATGATATCATCCACGTATATTTGAACCAAGAGAGTGTCTTTGCCTTGCTTGAGGAGAAAAAGCGTTTTATCCACACATCTCATTTTAAAACCCTTATCTAGCAAAAAGGTTTTCAATCTATCGTACCAGACTCTAGGGGCTTGTTTCAAACCATACAAAGCTTTGTGAAGTTTAAAAACATGGTTTGGAAACTTAGGATTTTCAAAACCGGGGGGTTGTTCGACATACACCTCTTTTTCTATGTAGTCGTTTAAGAAGGCACTCTTGACATCCATTTGAAAAAGTTTAAACCCTTTGGATGGAGCAAAAGCCAAGAGTATCCTAATAGCCACCAAACGAGCTACACGAGCAAAAGTCTCCTCATAGTCTATCCCCTCCTTCTAACTATAACCCTTGGCTACAAGTCTGGCCTTGTTTCTAACAATGTGGCCATCCTCTCCTTGTTTGTTCTAGAAAACCCATTTTGTCCCAATATGATTACAGACTGGAGGAGGTGGAACCAAAACCCAAACCTGATTTCTTTCAAAATTTTCTAACTCCTCATGCATGGCATTGACCCAATCCGGATCCGTCATAGCGTGTCCAACATCTCGGGGTTCAAAATCAACAACAAATGCAGAATGAGCAAAGTGAGATATTTGTTGTGACCTGGACCGAGTGACACGTTCGTCGATGCTACCGATCATCTATTGAGGCGGGTGTTGGCGCTGAATGAGTCGTGGCGCCTCCCGAGCTGAAGATACCTCCCCCTCAACAGCAGCTGGTGCCCCCTCGGGTACAAAAGGTACTGCTCGAGGTGGCAGATCCCACGGCCCCCAAGTGATAGAGGAAGAAGGGTCGGGGCCGTGAGTCGTAGTAGAAGCCGCTCCTTGCGGCACAACAGGTGGAGGTGGTGCTGGATCATCCATACCTTCAGCACCCTCGTCCTCGTCATCAAAAAGAGGCTCACCAACCTCATGATCACCTGCACGCTCAAAACGAGAAGAAGGACAAACCATGGTCTCGTCGAAGGTGACATCGAATGTCTCCATGACTCGGTTAGTATCAAGGTTAAGTACACGATATGCACGAGTATGAGCGCCATAACCCAAAAATACACCGTCAGAAGAACGAGACTCAAATTTGTCCAAGTTGCCTTTCTTAAGTATAAAACAATGGCAACCAAAAACTCTAAAATAACTCACCTTGGGCTGTATTCCAAAACGCAACTCATATGAAGGCTTTTTCAAGAAAGCTCGGAGAAAAATGCGATTGGAAATATAGCATGCAGTGTTCATATCTTCGGCCCAATATCGCCTAGGAGTCCTATGCTCATCGAGCATCGTCCTGGCCATCTCTACAAGGGTTCGATTCTTCCGCTCCACAACACCATTTTATAGCGGTGTGTAGGGGGAAGAAAACTGATGCTCCAAACCCAAGGAGTTACAAAACTTCTCAAAATCCGAATTCTTGAATTCGGAACCATTATCACTACGAATAGCTCGCATCGAGTTCATAGGGAACTCGTTCTGAAGACGCAAAATCAGAATGCGAGCAAAAGAGAAAGTCTCAGTCTTCTCAGTCAAAAAGAAGACCCACGAATATCTCGAAAAATCGTCAACAACAACAAGAACATACCACTTCCCCCCAACCGAGCTCACCCGAGCCAGACCAACAAGATCCATGTGTAAAAGCTCTCCAGGGCGCTTAGTCATGACCTGAGTCACTGGATGATGTGGAGCGGCAACCATCTTCCCATGTCTACAAGAATGGCAAACAAGATCCTTCTCCATGGACAACTTGGGCAATCCTCGGATTAGGCTAAGTGAGCTAAGCCTTGCAAGCAAGTAGAAGCTCAAGTGTCCCAGTCTCCTATGCCACTTCCAAAGATCAGAGGAGGAAGAACCAGCCACAAGACAGCGAGAAATCCCAAACGACTCCGAGAAATTTGCGCGAAATACTTTCCCAAAGGGCGAAATCAAACATACAAGATTGCCCTGAGGTTCTAAGATACGACTGAGATTCGGCTTAAAACGAATCTCATAGTCATCATCAAAAAGTTGTGAAACAGAAAGAAGGTTAAAATGCAAGTTAGAAACAAGAGCAACATCACGCAACACAAAGTGCTCATTAACTCGCACCGACCCACGAGACAACACCTTACCTTTACTATTGTCGCCGAAGGTGATAAACTCCTTTCCGGCAACAGGACTAAGACTGGAGAACCACTTGGCGTTTTCGGTCATGTGCCTCGAGCAACCGGAATCCACCAACCAAATGTTCTCCAATCGTTTTACCTACATCAATAAAAAGACATAGGGTGAGCAAACGGTCCAACACTGGGGTTAGTGAAGTAGGAAGAGTACCAGTGTTGGGTCGGCTGCTCAAAAGAACGGTTAGTAGAAAAACCATTCCTAGCACGCCTATGGGGAAAGCCATCACCACGCACAGGAAAACGTGGTCCGCTAAGGAAAGAGCGTCCATTGCGATACTCAAAACGCGGTGGAGGGAAACGCTCAACAAAGCCACCGCCACAGGGTCCATATCCTGCAAAGTCAGGATCCCACCGAGCAACACCTCCCTAATGCCTAGGACCTTGAGGTACTGCACCTCTCGGCCTAGCAGCTCTCCTCGTAGCTCTCCTCTGAACATTCGGCACATGTACATCATGGAAAGGATGGTACATGTCCGCATTGCTCATCTCCCTGGCATGGCACTCCTCTCTCTTGCGCCTGAAGCAAAACTCCCTCAAGTGTCCCTCTCTCCCACAGTGCTCACAATGGTACCTCACCGCTCTCAAAGGGGGTTGTTGGTACTCACGGTGGTGGGTGTGGATCACTTGGCCTTTCTGTGGCATAAGCTCCTCCTGGATAGGTGGCATTGTGTCTAGCTTGTTTTTCAGGTGATTGGGTTTGGGATGCCACATTTGTTTCTTGGGTGGAGCTCTCGGAGGTTCCTCATACACTCCGTCCTTAGTGTTAGGCTTGAGAGGCTCTTTGGGTGGAATCATGGTAAGCTTGGGAGTAGTGGTGGAGTTGGGCTTCTCACTAGGGTTAAGACCACTCGACTCTCCAATCTTCCCAAAAGAAGAAACATCAACACCCTTAGCAAAACCTACACCAGGACCAACTGCAGCACGCTTAAACTGGGAGATCATCATCCCAAGCTGCGGCTCACCACAAGACACCCATGACAGGATGGTCCGAAGGTATGTGTTTTCCTCCTCGGTTTGCATCTTGCCATGCTTCACGTTTGCAATCTCCATCTCCAAACCCTCACACAAAGCGCATCTAGACACACAAGTGCTACACGAGCTGGCCTTCTCAAGAGACTCAATCTTGGCATCCTTCTCTGCCAACTCGGTATGCAAGCCTGCACAAGACTTGCATGCACCCAACAACACGGGTCTAGCCCGGAGCTCATCTACCTCTCCAACCAAAGCAGCATACTTACCTCTCAAAGTGAGAAAGTCAGTCATGTGCTTAGTGCACATCTCGCACTCACTCTCATCAGAAATGACCACGGTGGATCTAGCAAACTCAAGCTCCTTCACCGTGTCCTCCCACTTCTGCCTAAACTCCTTCCTCTCTCTAGCTGCACGCCTAAGCAACTTATCCTGACTAAGAAAAGTGGCAGTAAGCTTATCAACCTCAGCAGAGAGTTCCTCAGGAGTTTGAGATACCTAGGAGGAGGAGGAGGAGTCGTTGTTTCGAGGGGTGTCCTCCAGCTTGCCGTCGACCTCATCGCCAAGGGCCATGGTGCAGAAGCCCTCGTCGTCGGCGAAGAAGCAGAGACCGTTCAGCTTGTCCTCGATCCTCTTCCTTTCTCAGACTTGTCGTCGCTTGAAACAGCGGAGTCGTCATCCGAGCCATCGACGTCGCTGAGCGTGGCGAAGAAAGCACGCTGCTCAGCCTGGGCCTTCTCCAAGTACTTCTTCTTAATGTACTCCTTGTCGAAGCCGCCCTTCCGTTTGTGCTTCGTGGGGACGTACTTCTCCTTGCGCTTGCCGGAGACGTACTTGTGCCCATAATCGCCCTTCCCAGATGTGTGCTTGTTCTTCTTGGGACAGTTGGCGATGAAGTGGTCGGGGTCGCCGCACTCAAAGCATCCTGAGCGTCCTCCTCCGCGGCGATGGTTCATGCGGTTGTTGTGAAACCGTGAGAACCGGTTGGCAAGCAAAGCCAACTCGTCATCCCCCAAAGACTCCAACTGTTCCTCTATGACAGAGAAAAGAGAAGAGAGTGCAAATCCTCCAGAGGGGTTAGCAGAAGAGCCAGAAACCAAAGCCATAGACGGGCCAGAAGGATTATAAGAAGCCCTCGACATGGCGTCAATCTCACTAGACTTGAGCTTACTAAAGAGCTCGTCGCATGTGAGGGTCTCATAGTTAGACGATTCGATGATCGCCTGGACCTTTGAGTCCCACACCGACCGATCAAGAGTATGCAAAAGCTTCAAAGCTCTCTCATGATCGTCGAAAGGCAACAACTCCTTGTTTGCTCTCATCTTGTTGACAATCACCTGAAAGCGAGCGAATAAACTTTCTATGCTCTCACCAGGCATGTGTCTAAAGTTCTCATACTCCCGTTTGTGCGACTCGTAGAGATAGGATTTGACTTAAGTGGTTCCCTCATGGAAGCGCATGAGGGTCGCCCAAATCTCACGAGCCGTGGGGAGGTGAGAAACGCGATCAAACTCAGACATGCTCAAACAGGAGAAAAGAGCATTACACGCTTAGCTATTGGCATCGTGCTCATCGATCTGAAACTGAGTAGCATGAGCAGCCAAGACAACGTAATCGGCCTTGTTGCAAATCTCCCAAACAGAAGAGCCCATGCTCTGGAGATAGGCCGACATACGTATCTTCCAATACGCATAGTTTATCCCATCGAAAAACGGCGGTTTGCCCACGCCGCGATCCATGTCGCCTTCTGTGGATCTGGAACCGGCTAAGGTGAAAGATCCTTAACCTACTTCGATACCAATTGAAGGATCGAAGATGCTACCAGAAAGCGACCAGAGGGGGGGTGAATGGGAGCTTCAAAATTCTTTTCAGAAACTTGTCACCACTGTCCCAAGAATCAACCCCTAAGAGCAAACCTAGAGCTTGCAAGTGTCCATGACCCTAGATGTAGGGTGGATGCTTCCAAGAAGCACAGCGAGACACTACACAACTCTAGAAACCCAACGCAAAAGCCAGAAATCAAAACCGACAACGGACAAACGAACCGCAGACGAAACAGTGCAGAAACACCTGCATCGGACGCTGGCCAACGTCCGATGACCAAACACCGGACGCGTCCGATGCAAACAAGACGTTTCTGGAACCTTACTGGACTGGCATCGGACGCTGCTATAGTGAAACCCTAGCGTCCGATGCTAGACCCCCGGCGCGTCCGATGACAACGGACGCTCCGATGGTCAGCGTCAGATGCTCCTTAAAAGGCACTGTCAGATGACACGTGGCACCGGACGCTCCGATGATATGAACTCAGCGTCCGATGGTCCCGAAACAACACAGTTCTTCCGCGAATTCAACCTGATCTCCTCCGAATCAAAAGCACTAAGGCTTAGACTTGGTATGAGGAGTTCCAAGGAAGTTAGTGAGCTATCCCAAAGAGATCATGGCTCGAACCTAACTCCAAATTGGTGAATTGGAAGAATTTAGGGCAAAGGGAGCAAAACCAATCCAAAATGAAAATCGACCGATCTACTAGCTCGTGAGGTTACAGGTGAATTCCTTCGGTGGAAAGAAGTGCCACACGATCTAGAACAACTTGGTTCAAACGGATTTGCAAAAGACGCACCAAGTAGAGAGATTGATCAACAGGAAAATCGTGGAGAAAAACAACCCGCGAAGAACAACAACAAAACGCGAATCACAACCACGAATTTGCAACCGTGTGGCTACCACACGCTACAATGGTGAGATTACGGTCTCACTTTCTCAAAATCACATGGGCACAGAGGTATGATTGTCTTCTCTGTGGATCTCAGTAGTTACAGCGGGGAATAAGGAGAGCAGGAAAAAACCTAGAAGCAAAGAGCAAATGAGTACTGAGATAGTTTGGGAGGTGGGTGTCTCCCCCTACTTATCCTAATTCTAATTCCCACTCTACTCCTATGTATTTACAGAGCGACCCAGTCAAACCCTAAGGCTATCCTGGACCAACCCGAAGATGATGCTGATTCGACGGCCACGCCCACACAACTGGTAGCGTTGCCTCGACGCAACATCACCGATTGCCGCCACGTGCCGCCACCGCTCTGCTTGTCCTTTTCCCGGACTCTGCCTCTCGGTTTTGTGGCCAAAACCGGGAAACCAGGCCTTCAAGTCCATCCCCCGATTTTGAGGTCCAAAACCGGGAAACCAGCCGCCCATCGCTTGAGTTTTGTGGCCCAAATTCAGAAACCCGCTAGCGCCCAGGTTTTGAGGCCCAAACCTGGACACCGTCCTCAGCCCGAGTTTTGTGGCCCAAACTCGGCAAACCCGCAGCACCCAGGTTTTGTGGCCCAAACCTGGAAACCATCCACCCGGTGGTTTTTCTGTGGCTCAACCACCAAACCGGAGCTGTAGAGGGGATGTGCCGCCCATGCACCCCATCCACCGACACGTGTCCCCAGGTCCTCGACCCAAGCAACACCATGCCCCGCAAGTCTCCGCTCATCGCTGTCCCAGGCTGTCAGCCACCACAGCTGATCCTCAGGCCACCGGTCCCTCAGTCCAAGCCTCACGTCCGCCCTTCACCGCTCCCGGTACATCGGCACGACACGTCTCTACTTGACCTTCACCTTGCCTTCGATCACTGTCTCCGTGCTCGACACCTGCACAACACAAGCCAAAGAGCATGCGCATCAAACCCGTTGACAATCACTCATCACTCGAGACTCAGCATACACCCATTTATCCGCAGAGAGGAGTAGGTATACCTGAAGACATCCAAGAGATGCATTTCCTCCTGACTTGGGCTGACTGTGTTGGACGTTGGAGGAGGCCAAAGGTGGGTGGGAGTAGGACAGGGCATGCTCGTATCATTAGTAGAGGAGGAAAAAAGAGAGGAGAAATAAGTGAAGGACCGAAAGTGCTACCAGAAAGCGACCAGAGGGGGGGTGAATGGGAGCTTTAAATTTTCCTTTCGGAAACTTTAAGCCTCTATGCTGAAAATCAACCCCAAGAGCAAAGCCTACACACGTGATGTCCATGACCCAAGAGAATGGGTGGATGTTCCCTAGGAACACAGCGGGACACCACAAAAGTTCCCTCACCCAAATCCACGCGAGTCAACTAGTGACAGGATGGACTTTGGGTTCAGACCACCTAACTCTCCAATCTTGCCAAAAGATGACACATCAACACCCGGAGCAAAACCTACACCAGGACCTCCAGCAGCTCGCTTGAATTGGGAGATCATCATCCCGAGCTGTGGCTCACCGCTAGACACCCATGACAAGATGGTCCGAAGGTATGCGTTTTCCTCCTCGGTTTGCATCTTGTCATGCTTCACGTTCGCAATCTCCATCTCCAAAACCTCACAAAGAACACACCTAGCCACACATGTGCTACCTGAGTTGGCCTCTTCAAGAGACACAATCTTGGCATTCTTCTCTGCCAACTCAGATTGCAAGACAGGACAAGTCTTGCACGCACCCAACAGCGAGGGTCTCGCCTTTAGCTCATCCACCTCTCCTACCAAAGCAGCATACTTACCTCTCAAGGTGAGAAGGTCAGTCATGTGCTTGGTGCCCATCTCACACTCAGCCTCCTCAGCCACGACCACGGTGGACTTAGCGAACTCAAGCTCCCTTACCGTGTCCTCCCACTTCTGCCTAAACTCCTTGCGCTCTCTAGCAGCACGCCTGAGCAACTTATCTTGACTAAGCAAGGTGGCAGTAAGTTTCTCGACCTCAGCGGAAAGCTCATCGTGGGTGAGAGATACCTGAGAGGTGTCGTCGTCGTCGTCATCGTTCCGAGGGGTGTCCTCCAGCTTGCCGTCGACCTCATCACCAAGGGTCATGGTGCAGAGGCCGTCGTCATCGACGAAGAAGCAGAGACCGTTCAGCTTGTCCTCGATCTTCTTCTTCTTCTCGGACTCGTCATCGCTTGAGCAAGCGGAGTCGTCATCCGAGCCGTCGACGTCGCTGAGCGTGGCGAAGAACGCACGCTGCTCAGCCTGGGCCTTCTCCAAGTACTTCTTCTTGATATACTCCTTGTCGAAGCCGCCCCTCCGCTTGTGCCTCGCGGGGACGTACTTCTCCTTGCGCTTGCCGGAGTCGTAATTGTGCCCATGATCGCCCTTCCCAGATGCGTGCTTCTTCTTGGGACAGTTGGCGATGAAGTCGTCGGGGTCGCCGCACTCAAAGCATCCTGCGCGTCCTCCTCCGCGGCGACGGTTCATGCTGTTGTTGTGGAACCGCGAGAACCGGTTGGCGAGCATTGCCAACTCGTCATCCCCTAAAGACTCCAGCTGGTCCTCTGTGACAGAAAAGAGTGAAGAAAGTGCAAATCCTCCAGAAGGGTTAGCAGAAGAGCCAAAAACCAAAGCCATAGTAGGGCCGGAAGGATTTTCATAAGAAGCCCTCGACATGGCATCTATCTCACTAGACTTGAGCTTACTAAAGAGCTCGTCGCAAGTGAGAGTCTCATAGTTAGACGATTCGATGATCGCCTGAACCTTTGAGTCCCACACCGACCGATCAAGAATGTGCAAAAGCTTCAAAGCCCTCTCATGATCGTCAAAAGGCAGCAGCTCCTTGTTCGCTCTCATCTTGTTGACAATGACCTGAAAGTGAGCGAATAAACTCTCTATGCTCTCGCCAGGCATATGTCGAAAGTTCTCATACTCCCGCTTGTGCAACTCATAGAGACAGGATTTGACTTGAGTGGTTCCCTCATGAAAGCGCATGAGGGTTGCCCAAATCTCATGAGCCGTGGGGAGATGAGAAACGCGATCAAACTCGGACATGCTCAGACAGGAGAAAAGAGCGTTACGCGCTCGGCTATTGGCATCGTGCTCATCCATCTGAAGCTGAGTAACACGAGCAGCCAAGACAACGTAATCGACCCTATTGCAAATCTCCCAAACAGAAGAGCTCATGCTCTGAAGATAGGCCGACATGCGTATCTTCCAATACGCATAGTTCGTCCCATCAAAGAACGGCGGTTTGCCCACGCCGCGATCCATGTCGCCTTCTGTGGATCTGGAACCGGCTAAGGTGGAAGATCCTTAACCCACTCCGATACCAATTGAAGGACCGAAAGTGCTACCAGAAAGCGACTAGAGGGGGTGAATGGGAGCTTTAAATTTTCCTTTCGGAAACTTTAAACCTCTATCCTAAAAATCAACCCTAAGAGCAAAGCCTACACACGTGATGTCCACGACCCAAGAGAATGGGTTGATGCTCCCTAGGAACACAGCGGGACACCACAAAAGTTCCCTCACTCAAATCCACATGAGTCAACTAGTGACAGGATGGACTTTGGGTAACCTCAAATCGAGCACAGAGTCAGGAATCCAACGCAAAAGCCCAAAATCTTCACTGTTTTTGCAAAGCGGGAAGCCCTATTTTTGTAGAGCACAAAATCAGGAATCCAACGCAAAAGCCCAAAACCAAATCCGAAGTCGAACGGTCAAACTATGGATGAAACAGTGAAGAAATCACTGCATCGGACGCTGGCAGCGTCTGTTAGCTAAGCACCAGACGCGTCCGATGCAAACAGGACCTCTCTGGAACCTTACTGGACTGGCATCGGACGTTGCTACAGTGAAACCCTAGCGTCCGATGCTAGACCCCCGGCGCGTCCGATGGCAACGGACGCTCCGATGGTCAGCGTCCGATGCTCCTTCAAAAACAATGTCAGACGACACGTGGCACCGGACGCTCCGATGGAAAAGACTCAGCGTCCGATGCTCAAGAACACAGCGTCCGATGGCCCCGATACTGCACTGTTCTTCCGCGAAAATCACCCGATCTCCTCCGAATCAAAGGCACTAAGGCTTAGACTTGGTATGAGGAGTTCCAGGGAGGTTAGTGAGCTATCCCAAAGAGATCATGGCTCGAACCTAACTCCAAATCGGTGAATTGGAAGAATTCGGGACAAAAGGAGCAAACTCGATCCAAAACGAAAATCGACCGATCTACTAGCTCGTGAGGTAAGAGATGATTTCCTTCGGTGGAAAGAAGTGCCTCACGATCTAGAACAACTCAGTTCAAACGGATTCGCAAAAGATGCACCGAGTAGAGAGATCGATCAACGGGAAAAACGTGGAGAAAAGCAATCCGCGAAGACCACGAACAAAACGCGAATCACAACCACGAATTTGCAACCGTGTGGCTACCACACGCTACAATAGTGAGATTACAGTCTCACTTCCTCAAAATCTCACGGACACACAGATATGGTTCTCTTCTCTGTGGATCTCAGTTCGCTACAGCAGGGGAGAGGGAGAGCAGGAAAACGTAGAAGGCAAAATAGCAAAATGACTGAGATAGATGGGGAGGTGGGTGTCTCCCCCTAGTTATCCTAATTCTAACTATTCCTAATTCCCACTCTACCTCTAACTACTTACAGAGCGAACCAGCTAAACCCTAAGGTTATTCTGGACCAACTCGTGGTAGGTGGTGATCCGACGGCCACGCCCGCACAACTCGTAGCGTTGCCTCGACGCAACCTCCCGATTGACGCCACGTGCCGCCACCGCTCTGCGTCCTCTTCACGGACTCCGCCCCCGGTTTTGTGGCCCAAACCGGGAAACCAGCCTTCACAGCCAACCCCCGGTTTTGAGGCCCAAACCGGGAAACCAGCCCACCGTAGCCTGAGTTTTGTGGCCCAAACTCAGCAAACCCGCAGCACCCAGGTTTTGAGGCCCAAACCTGGAAACCGTCCTCAGCCCGAGTTTTGTGGCCAAACTCGGAAACCATCAGCGCCCAGGTTTTGAGACCCAAACCTGGAAACTGTCCACCCGATGGTTTTTCTCTGGCTCTACCACCAAACCGAAGCTGTCGAGGGGATGCACCGCCCGTGCACCCCGTCCACCGACACGTGTCCCCAAGTCCACGACTCATGCAACACATGACCGCAAGTCTTCGCTCGTCACTGTCCCAGGCTGTCAGCCACCACAGCTGATCCTCGGGCCACCGGTCCCTCAGTCCAAGCCTCACGTCCGCCCTTCGCCACTCTCGGTCCATCGGCACGACACGTCTCTACTTGACCTTCACCTTGCCTCTGATCACTGTATCCGTGCTCGACACCTGCACAACACAAGCCAAAGAACATGCGCATCATCCTAGTTGACAATCACTCATCACTCAGAGACTCGGTATACACCCATGTATCCGCAATCTCCCCCTTATGAGTGCATTGTCAACTACACACACAAATCATAATGGAAATAGAAGAAGGAAGGAGGAGAAGAGAGAACTCGACCAAATGACCCAAAAGCATAGCAAAGCCGAAGAAGGTCAAGTGGAAAGAGCAAGACAACTTGGTCCCCAAAGACATGGGCAACGGCTCGACGCAACCAAGCAAAGCAAAGCTAGCCCTCAAGAAGAGGTAGAACAGGCTCAACACCGCTAGCAAATACCAAATGAAAAATCGAATCAAAATGCTAGTCCCTCAAGATAGAGGCACAGAGGCTCAACACAACTAGCAAGAAAGCTCGACATCGACTGAAAAGCTCGATATGAAAAATTCAGCACGAGCAAACTCCCCCTTGCATGGTGCACACAACCGATTCCTCTCCCCTTAGTGAAACATGGGAGGCATGATTTGTCCAAATTTTCTCCCCCTTAGTTGAAAATGCACCATCAAGCAAAAGGAACCGAAAGCAATTTTCTCCCCCTCAGAAAATGCACCGTCAAAAGTGCCAACAAGAGAAGTGCTCCACCTTCCAAAATGCATATGAGTCACGATGCAAGTTAGCAGCTTCAGGAATATAGTCAAGAGAATGCAAAGATGCTCTACACAGTATAAGTCCAAGGACGCAACTGAAGCACACATGCTAGCAAAGGCTCAAACTGATCACCAAATATGAAATATGAACATATGAGCAAGGTGAGCAATTTTAGCGAAAAAGGAGTCACCATCAAAATAGCCTAGACAAGTATAGACAGGAAGTCAAACAAGTGCTAAACATATATACAAGGTGAACTACCCCTAGCAAAATTCAATCATCATGCTATAGAATGAAACATAGACTTGTGTATCCAAAATTTTATCGGAGTTGCAGCGGTTAAATTACACAAGTTTAAATTTCAGCATGTGAGTGCGAGAGGTTGAAAGCTTGTCTTGCCTAACTTTTCAATTGTGTGAAGCCTATGCAGAAGCAATCAGAAGCTTAAAGCAACAGTTTCGGTCATACACTACACAGCTCAAGTTTAACTCAAAGTGCAAAGAGAAACAGTCTCGAAACTGTGATGTGTTGACAAGCAATCCCATCTCGATATTTCTGATTCACTTAACTTGGTTCAAATTAAAGACAGTATATGAACAGACCAAGCAAGTGATAGACTCAGAACTAGACACATAGCAACCTAGCATATATGAAAAGCACGAGTGTGATTTCAACATATTCTACACAGGCTAGTTGCACATCTCGATGGTGAACATTTTCAAGTTTTAGTTCATTAAGTAGGTTCACCATACAAAATTAGCTCAACTCATAACATGTATTAGTGATCAGAAGAAGCATAAGCTACAAGCATCAACATAAAGCATCGGATCATAAACTACACAGAGCATAATTACACTCTAACGATTATATCCATGAAGCTCAGAATGTAAAAACGTATGTAAAATGAAATGCAGAAAAGATGCAAGAAGATACCAATTAAAGAAACAAAGATAAATGAAAAGTCAGTTTATGATACAGAGAACCAAAATGTTTCCCCCATCTAAAAGGGGAAACACACACCAAGCTCACCCCTCAACCGATTAAAGGTTGATTCGTCCAAAGGCTTGGTGAAAATATCAGCCAACTGGTGATGAGTATCAACATGGCGAAGGTCGATATCACCCTTCTCATAGTGGTCTCGCAAAAAATGAAAGCGCACATCAATGTGTTTGGTCTTCGAGTGAAGCACGGGGTTCTTAGCAACACTAATCGCACTCGTGCTGTCACAAAGCAAAGGAACACGAGAAAAGCTCAGACCAAAATCACGCAAAGTGACCATCATCCAAAGCAACTGGGAACAGCAGCTAGCCGCAGCGACATACTCAGCCTCCGTGGTAGACTGGGCGACACTAGACTGCTTGCGAGAAGACCACGATACAAGAGAAGAACCAATAAATTGGCAAGTCCCAGAAGTGGACATGCGCTCAATGCGACAACCAGCAAAATCGGCATCGGAATAACTGCAAAGGGAGAGGGTGGAGGAAGCTGAATACCAAATCCTGAACTCAGGTGTGAAACAAAGGTACCTGAAAATGCGCTTCACCACCTGACGGTGAGAAGTGCGCGGCGACGCCTGAAAGCGCGCACACAGACACACCGCGAACTGGATGTCCGGGCGTGTCGCCGTCAGGTAGAGCAGCGACCCGATCATGCTTCGGTACTCCTTCTGGTCCACAGCTTCTCCATCCTTGTCCGCATCCAGGGCCGTCGTGGTCGACATGGGTGTTGGAAGAGGCTTGGCCTCACCCATATCGAACCTCTTCAGCAAGTCCTTGGTATACTTGCCCTGGTGCACAAACGTCCCCACTCGGGATTGCTTAATTTGCAATTCGAGAAAGAAAGTCAGCTCGCCCATCATACTCATCTCGAACTCCCTGCTCATAGTATCTGCAAACTTGGCAACCAAAGCATGAGAAGAACCACCGAAAATGATATCATCCACGTAAATCTGGACCAAGAGAGTGTCTTTGCCTTGCTTGAGGAGAAAGAGCGTTTTATCCACACATCCCATTTTAAAACCCTTAGCAAGCAAAAAGGTTTTCAACCTATCATACCAGGCTCTAGGGGCTTGTTTCAAACCATATAAAGCTTTGTGGAGTTTGAAAACATGGTTTGGAAACTTGGGATTTTCAAAACCGGGGGGTTGTTCAACATAAACCTCTTCTTCTATGTAGCCGTTTAAGAAGGCACTCTTGACATCCATTTGAAAAAGTTTGAAACCTTTGGATGTTGCAAAATCCAAGAGTATCCTAATAGCCTCCAAACGAGCTACGGGAGCAAAAGTCTCCTCATAGTCTATCCCCTCCTTCTGACTATAGCCCTTCGCTACAAGCCTGGCCTTGTTTCTAACAACGTGGCCATCCTCTCCTTGCTTGTTTTTGAAAACCCATTTTGTCCCAATAGGCTTACAGTCTGGAGGAGGTGGAACTAAAACCCAAACCCGATTTCGCTCAAAGTCTTCGCTCGTCACTGTCCCAGGCTGTCAGCCACCACAGCTGATCCTCGGGCCACCGGTCCCTCAGTCCAAGTCTCACGTCCGCCCTTCGCCACTCTCGGTCCATCGGCACGGCACGTCTCTACTTGACCTTCACCTTGCCTCTGATCACTGTATCCGTGCTCGACACCTGCACAACACAAGCCAAAGAACATGCGCATCATCCCAGTTGACAATCACTCATCACTCAGAGACTCGGCATACACCCATGTATCCACAATAAGTGGTCAGGGTATTAGATAACTGGGTAGGTGTAGTGGAATGGGAGCCATCCGGATTGAGAAGATATGAAATTTTGTTCTTTCGGTTTCTTTTGATAATGGCATGGTGGAAGAAGGCAATGTTTCTATCGCCAGCAACAACCCAATTTTTTTGGCTCGTTGTAGGTGGTAGATCTCCTCTTTTTTTAACAGATCTGAGTGTTTGTCATGGAGCTGGCGTTGAAGGTTGTGGTTTTGTTGGGTAGGAGGAAGAGATTGCTGGGTAAGCAACTGGTTTTCTATAGAAGCAAGCAAATCACTATTTTTAGGCTTTTTCTTTCTCCATTTCTTGAGGTCTACTGCAAGAAAACAAGTTTTTTGCGTGAAATCACGCTGGTGAGATCGGTTCCAACTCTCCTTGGCTATGTACTGGTACTTAGGTTCCTGCAACCACCAATTTTCAAATCTAAAAGGTTTATTAATACAAGGACGGTTAGAGTTAAGCACCGCAAGAATAGGAGCATGATCACTACATCATAGGGAGATGATAGATAGTAGTCGTGGGGTACTCCATACACCATTTTGCATTGCCTAAACAACGATCAAGTCTTTCATAAGTGGGTACAGAAGAAAAACGTTTATTAGTCCATGTGTACGTCGGCCCACTATAACCAAGATCCACAAAACCGCATTGTCTAACATACGCACAGAAAGCATCAATACGATTGGCATTAGCCCCCGTGGGACCTATTTTTTCATTCGCATGCATAAGTTCATTTAGATCGCCCATACAGAACATAGGCAAAGAACTATTGGGCATAACAAAGTTTGTCACTTGGTCCCAAATAACATTGGTAATACGATGATGGGGATCGTCGTAGATACAAACTAAGCCATATTGCTGTTGGGTAGGTCTATTTACACAAAAGGCAAAGATGTAGTGATGATTGAAGTCAAAGATAGTGATGTCAACTTCATCAGTCCACATTAGCCATAGGCCACCAGAATGGCCATTAGAAGGAACAACAAAAGCATCATTAAGATTGAACCTATTCTTAATAGCAGATTTATTAATTGTAGAGTTCCTAGTTTTCGAAATAAAACATACCTTAGCTTTAGTTGATAGTAGTAGGCGGGAGAGGTGGGTTGTTGTCGAACTGCGGAGGCTCCCTCCTATCCCTCTGCAGTTCCATGCCAGTAGTGTCATGGAGTCTGTGGCGCCCTATCGGCCGGCGCCGAAGCCTGTTGACGAAGGTGGTTGCCGCTCGCGCGAGTAGAGTTCCTAGGACGAAAACGAGCATGACCAGCCACGAAGGGTGGGTCGCTTTCCTCGGTGGGTGTTGCTGGAAGGAGTGAAGTTGGAGAAGGCACGGCTCGGGGGAGGAGGGAGGTCGGAGGTTGCAGAGCATGGGGGGACCAGAGGTACGCTTGATGGTGAGCTATTGGGGTTAGGTGGAGCAGCAGGGGAGGCGGATCTGGAGGAACGTGCTCCATAGCCGGGGGGACCTGAGCCTCGGTGGCGACGTCGAGATTGGGCGGAAGAGGAAGGATGAAGCGAATGAGAGGGGCAAAAAAGGAGAAAGTGGAGAACGGATGGTCATGGTAAAGCATGGCAGAGAGGGGAAAGGGCGGAGGAGTTACCAGGCGAGGGCAACAACGAGGAGCAGCCGCCAGAATTCGTCGCGAGGCAGAGCAGGTCGGCGACGAGGGGCAGGTGTCGAATCCAGTGAAGGATGGAGGGCCAGGAGACAACGCCTCCGATAGAGATGAATTCAGCAGAGGAATCCACCGATTGAATCCGCAGAAGCAACGAAGCGGCAAGAGATGGAATCACGGGCCGGTCGAGGAGAAGATTAACACGATTTAGCTGGATTGGGAGAGGAGAAAGGTGAATCGCAAGGATGGAAGGTGGCTTACGACATTTCTCCCAGTACTACTTCGAGCAATCCCAAACGGGCCCGTGGCGGAGGTGGCGGGTGACGATTGAATGCAGGCCAGATCGATTTTGCAATCAATTTTAATGGATTGAGCGGAGAAGACGGATTGAGATTGGGGAATTTGGGGATTGGAGACGAACGGGAAGAGGGAAAACGGCATACGCCTCTGCTCACTTCGGAGACTGTAATCCACTCGTCGCTTGATGATGGTTCTCTGCCATGTCGTTGGGTAAGAACGAATTCAATTTAGGTCAGGCCTTATACTTGGGGCTGGACACAAAGTGGTCTTTTCTAGCCCACAAACACCCAGACAAATGCTCCATTTGACAATGTCGTTGGGTAAGAACGAAATTGTCAAATGGAGCATTCGTCTGGGTGTCTGTGGGCTAGAAAAGACCAATTTGTGTCCAGCCCCAAGTATAAGGCCTGACCTAAATTGGAATTAATTAAGACTAAAAAATGTCTAATAAAGAAACAAAACTTCAAATTTTCAGCTCCCTCTCACCTATGTACCAAAACAAAAACTGCAAAAAATCCATAGTTTCGTAAAAAAGAATTGTGTGTGCATGTTTAATACTAGTATACTTTCATTTTTCTTATTATTTCAATTCTTTTTCTTTCGTTTATTTCCCCTAGGTGATTTATCAATTCCATGCCATTTCTTACTTGTCAGCTAAGAAAGGAAAAAAAGAGTGCATAAAAATTATATAGCCACTATTTTTTAAATTTTATTTCTTACATTTTTCATTTAGTCGACTTATTAAAACTATCATTTCCACACCATTTATAACTAATCCACGATCTACGGAGTACAATACTCACTCCGTATCACAAATAGAGTTCGTTTTGGAAAAGGTTTTGGTCAAACATTGGGAATATAAATCATGAATAACTTTTAAATTGAGTTTAGAAATGTAAAAATCATATAAATAAATTTATCTTGAAAAGTACTTTCATAAAAGTATATATATACCACTTTATAACAAATATTTTTACAGAAATAAGTGGTCAAAGTTATGCTTTAGAGACTGTGTCGCTGTCCAAAACAAACTCTATTTGTGATACGGAGGGAGTATATATTTATCCCTTCTCCTATATTTCTGGTGCTGAATTTTAATACGATTTGAGGTAACACCCCTGTACTATCAACCAGTAAAGTAAGCTGTTATTTTTGTGATTTATTATTTGTCTATACGTCATAACACATATCAGTTTTTTTTCCTTGTTTGACTATAAAAATATTTGTTAATTTTTTTTTACCTAAAAAATCAATTTTTGTCGAGTTTATGGTTTTGTCTAACAGGTATTTTATTCTTGGAACAAAAAATTACAGATTGTATCTAAGAAATTACAACGAACTAAAGGAGCAGTTTTAATATAGTATAAAATAAATGCAATAACTATCATACTCAGGCACTTGAATTTTAGTAACTCCTATATTTTACGTTAGAGAACAAAAAAAAAGGGTCAAGTGTCATCATTTATCTAGAACGATGAAGTGTGGGCGACCGACCCACCCCCTACGTCATCTCCCGGTTTTTCTCCATGCCAATTGTCAAGCATTGCCAATCACACGTGTTTTCCCCATCTTTTTTCCCCGTGCATTGCAGTCAATCAAGGAAAAGAAATGCACAATTACCGTGTGTTTGGTCTGGGGATCAAGCGGGTTGGGTTGGATCCAACCTAGTTTTCTGGGATGAGATGAACTCACCTCATGTTTAGAACCCAGTTTTTTTGTTTAGATAGAAGGATGAAAATGAATATGATGATGACATTTTAACATCATTAACAATAGCCATCAGTGGGGCCCACCTGTCACCCACCTTATTTCACCTACGTTATCTTCTTCCTCCGTTCTTCTGAACCCGCACCGCACCACCGTTGTCCCCTGCGGCCGCTCGCCCAACGCACCACCGCTATCCCTTGCGGCCGCTCGCCCTGAGCCGCTCCCCCGCTCTCCCCACCTGGCCCTGCATCGGTTCTCGCTCCGCTCTCTCCACCTCGCCTTGCACCGCCGCTCGCCCTGCTCTCGCCTAGCTCGCCCTCCCGCTCTGGTCTGCGAGGCCGTCACCCGAGCGGACCAACTCATCGGGCACCGGCCATGGGAAGCCTCACCCCCTCGCGTAGCACGAGCTCGCCATGGCCACTGCCTCTATGGGACCGGGGCGGAGCAAGACCGGGGCCGCCGCGGTCGCCGCTGCGGGGGCCGATAGTGGGCATGGCGGAGCCACCGCGGTCACCGCTGTGGGAGCCGATGGCGGGGCGTGGCGGGGCCGTCGAGGTCGCCGCCTTCAGCGTGAAGCCGGGGCAGGGGCACCGGAGCCAACGCCATCTTCGCCAGAGCTGACGCCATCTTCACCGGAGCGCGAGGACGGGTGAGAGGCGCGGACACGGAGAGCAACGGTGTTGATGTGGGTTCGCTCGGTCCCCTCGATTTGGAGGAATCCGGTGAACCCGCATATTGAAGGAATATTCCAACCCGGATCGATCCTGTTCCACTCAACCCCCTAACCAAACAACAGTCTACGGACACTGCGCGGGGGCGGTGGCGCTCGGTGCTCCTCCTGGTCCGGCCGGGCTCATTGTGCATGGCCATCGCGTCCGCGACGAGATCTTCTAATCCCGCGACTGACAGTGACAGGTGGGGCATCACAAACGTGCCTGGCTCGCAGGGCACGGCACGACACGGCACGGCACGATGACGCCTCTAGGATCAACGTCTGCTACGACACCTCGCCTGCGCCCGCGCGTCCAGCTCCAGCCTGTGTTATTCTTGTCCTCCTTTGCTTGTTGGGCTTCAGTTCTATATAAGTAATTCAAGTACGGGAACGTATCCTATGTAAACTAGACTTCTGTGCAAACTATGCAAACTCTAATCAAGACCTTAAGAATCTAATCCGATGGCTGGTAATTTTAGCACTCAAATCCCTTGAAGTACAGCCCATTTTGCGAGGCAATCTCGTTCAGACCCTGTGTCGAAGCGGCTGCTGAAATTCCTGAGCTCTACCAGCCATGGAAATGGAGACGAGTGACTGACCGGTGGAGTGGCATCTCGCGCAAAAAAAAAGGTGAAAACTTTTTCGGCGTAGACAGATTTTCAACCAATATCACTGCACCACACCTCCGTCTTGTTTAGATGCATGTGGTTAGTTTTTTTCTCAACTGTAGCACTTTCATTGTTATTTGATAAACTTTGTTCAAATATGAACTATGTAGACTCAAAAGATTCGTTTCGACATGTACATCCTAAAAGTGCAATTAGTTATTTATTTTACCAACATTTAATGCTTCATGCATACGTCCAAACATTGATGTAATGGTGATGTGATAGAGAGTGAAAAAAGTTGAAAGTTTGTGGTATCTAAACAAGACCCTCGTGTAAATAAATTCACGTGGATCTGAATACAAACTGTAACAAACAACAGCACCAGAGAGAGAGAGGTCCAGAGCTCGTCTCCCTGGTCCCTAACTCCCTATGCTCTACTAGCAACCAACCAAGCCATCGTCTATAAAATCCTTGTCTATGCTACAACAGGCTTTGCAGTTGCGGCGCGGCCTAATAACAAGACATACAAAACACATTCGTCAAAAAACTGTTTCTTATCCACGGCCTAACTAACAAGCAGAGAAGCGACGAGATAGCTAACCCACGGCGGCGGCGGCGGCGGCACAGTGATCATCATCAGCTACGCCTGGACGAGCGTGTCGGCGGCGGCGGCGGACGGAACGAGCGCGCGGCAGCAGGGGCAGTCCGGGTGGATGGCGAGCCAGGGGAGGACGCACTCGGAGTGGTACTTGTGGGAGCACGGCAGCCGCGTCACCCGCTGCTGCCGCTCCCGCACCTCGTCCAGGCACACCGCGCACACGTCCACCTTGGACAGCGTCCGCGTCAGCTCCGCGCGCCGCCGGGACCGCATCGCCGACGCCGGGACCGCCGGCCGCCGCCAGGGCTCGGGCTCGGGCTCGGGCTCGGGCTCGGCGCCGGTCGCCGGGGGGACGACTTCTTCTTGCTCATCTCGCCGCGTGGTGCGCCTCGGGGGGGCCGGCGACCTCCCGTCGCGCATCAGCCTGCTCCACCTGCGTTTGGTTCACGCGCCGATCGTTAGTTAACAGTAGAGCACACACAGATAGATAGAACACGGCCGTGAAGTTTGGTCATTCTGACGTTTGTTAGGTACTGTACAGTAGTACTATTCATCAAGATGACGCCCCCCATGCCGAAAGCGTTTTGAAGAAAACAGGAAAAGTATGAAAATGGATGTCTGAGCCAGGCAGTTTCCACTCAACGGGTGGTTCTTGCTGACGTTTCATACTCTTGACTTGTTTGGGTTGGGGGTGCTGAATCGTCTAACCGTAGCAAGGTTCGTTTGTGTTACCTCTGCAATTATAGCCCGTTTGTGATACTCGCTCGAAAGTCAGAACAGATCCAAAGTTTTTTTTTTGTCATCATCACAAGGCAAGATACTCTCTTCTTCGTTTTGTTTTTTTTTTTTTTTGACTCAGCTTTCTCCTTTTGTGAGCGGAAAAGCCAGGCCACACAGCACATGCAAGATTCCACCGTCCACTTGCCAGTTGTCATTACTAGTAGTAGCATCATAATAACACGGGGAATTGGGATCTAGAATCTTCTAGAAGGCGAACGCATCATGGGAAGGAAATTGGGATGCATCGACGGAGGAGAGCCAAAAAAAAAAAAAAAAAAAACCAACATCTATCATCGACAGCGGCCGTTGCTAGGCCTACTTCCTACTTATGATTCAGGGTTCAACGCAATCGAACTCCCCGCAGGTTATGCTGCCGTAATCAGATTCAGATGGGCTCTTTGCTAACAGCGACAACTTAAATAAACTACCTAAAAAGATCCAGGTAACCCAACCGCGTGCCCAACGCATCTCCCAACTTCCCAAGCATGATGAACAGTACGGCAGCACACGGACCTGGTTTTAGCAGATTTTCTGCCATGTTTAAACATGGAATAATTGACAGGAAGCGTCAAAAGCGTGCAGAACGGGGGAGAGGAAGCAGAGGAGGGAGGCACGGAGAGGGGCAAACCGACCTGGACGGAGACGTCGACGTGGACGCCTGCGGCAGCGCGGCGCCGCGCAGCTTCTCCTCGAGCCGGATGCGCGCCGCCAGCGCGGGCCCCGCCGTGGGCCCGGGCGCCGCGTGGTGCGCGTGCGCGTAGTACTGGTGGTGGTGGCTGCCGTGCTCCGCCGACGACGCCGCGTCGCCGCCGTGGTAGTGCACGCGCCGCCGCCGCGCGAGCTCCACGCCCGGAAGCATCGTCGTCCCTCGCTCTCGCCTCCTCCTCCTCCTCTGCTGTGCCGCCGGGCCCCGCGACGGTGGACTTTCTCGTCTCGCTGGCTTCGCCTCGGCCGGCCGGGCCCCCGCCCAGATGCTGCTCTCTTCTGCCTCGGCGGTGGCGGTGGCGACGCGCCGGCCGGTGTCGCGGCGCGGCAGCGTAGCGGCGGCGGCTCTGGACCGGTGGTGTGGTTGGTCCAATGGGTTGCGCAGCGGGATGTGTCGTGCGTGTGTTGTCACGGCGAGAATTTCTAGTCTCCGGGTGAACTTGCGGGTTTGGTCATATATACAGGCGGGGGAACGAAAGACGCGGGGGCGGGGGTGGAGAGAGGTGGAGGACTATCGCGATCCACCACGACGACGACGACGTGGCGCGCGCGGCGTGCTGGACAGGACCGCGGGCGCCGGAGGAAGGTACGAGGAAAGCGCGAGCCGGTTTCCCAAGCCCGGAACGGGGGATATGCTATGCTATTCGCAGCGCCGTGAAATTACCGGAGCACCCTCTAATGACGACGAGAGGGGACCTGCTTGACGGCGACTCGAGGAGATTTGGGCATTCGGCACCGGCCTCAGCGTGACGTCATCACGCGTTGGTGGCACTCGGTACGGCCACTAGAATCAACTGAATCGTCATGCTCGCAAACTGAGTGATCTGTGCTCCTCGTGCAACAATGCATAGTCACAAAGGGATTATCCAAGTACATATAACGTCTGATTTTTTTTCTCTATTCTTATATGAGTATCCAATCGATTGATCTCTTAATGAATGGTCACAAAGATATAGAGCACATGAGATGATGTACACATTCAATCCTTAAGTACTTATTACTCTTTATTTAAGCCTACAGTCCTAATAGCGAGATTAGCAGCGAACCCATATTATTGGTTCTAGCCCATTTCAGCTGGCTAAATATTTAGCCTGGCTGTACTCAGTGGTGAGTTTCATTGCATTGTTTTCAAGACTGTCATGTCATATAAAATAAAATGAAACTTGAATGAAAATCTTTATTTGGAGTGAGAGTTTCATTCTAAAGTTTTATAGACATTAAATTTTATGACTCATGGAAAGTTGGTATTCGTGTCAAGACACAAATATTTAGATGAACCTTCTTAAATAAACTGTCATGTCATCAAAAACACTTATACGATAGCATATTTAATGCACATCTGCTAGACTTCAGTCGACTGAGATCTCAGGCGACTACGGAGTAGTTCACACACTGTCTGCTGCCTTTTGCTGCTATGCTGACGTAAGTAACAAAGAGAAGCATAGCCCATGGCTAACAACGTCCCCTGATCATTTGTATATAAAAAAAACAGGCATCTGTAGAATAACAATCCCGTATTTAATGTAAATAAAACTCTCTCTAAGAGACCTAAGTAACTAAAACACATACCGGCATACCGCAGCCAGCTCATTAACCACTTACTTGTCGTAAGTTTTGTATTGTTGATGCCACGGTTCCTATGCAAAGCTAGATATGGTGATGATGGGGCTTTAACAACAAGCAATACACTTAGTCATAGGCAATTCACATAGGACACTTTAGGTCTGTTTGGTACCCACCATCTTTTGCAGCTACATTTCTCACACACACAAAATATTGTACAGACAACATCAACGGCTAACAAACGGACTCCAAGTTTTAAGGAGGACGCACCTATGAAAACACACAGGACCCTCGTGCCACTCGCTATTAGAGGTCAAAGTGGTATGAATAATTCTTCATTCTGATTCGCTTCAAATCCAGATTTTAAGAATATAGACAAATATATTTAATATCCACACAGATGTGGATAATCCGAATCTGATTTTATGCGGATACGATGTAGGATATGGAATTAGCGAAATCCGGTGAATATGAATTATCTGATAATTGAATGCGGATTATTATCTGACGCTTATAATACAATAATCTGAAAATTTTAAAGAGCCCAACCAACAAGAATACGAGTCAGTCCAACCCATATAACCTATAAGCGAAGCTTATCAACTATATATACTAATTTAAAATTTTAAAGAGCCCAACCAACAAGAATACGAGTCAGTCCAACCCATATAACCTATAAGCGAAGCTTATCAACTATATATACTAATTTAAGTATCTTTTCAATACGTGAAACGGTGATCAGTGATTGGATTTTTTTTAGATGCTTGTTTTATATTCATAAATTTAAACTGGGTACTTGTATTGATTTTATAAGCTCTTAAATTGAAGTGGTGGATTGATGATGATTATTTCGTGTTGTATTGTCACTTTATGACTTTGATTAATGAATTGTTTCTCATGTTGACCAAAGCCATAATATCCACTCCGCTCCAAATCCAACTAAAAAATATGGATTAAGATATGGGGAATCCGCTTCGATCCGACCCGCTTTGCATCCCTACACACTATTATGCACGACAAAAGGCTACCGAATACAACGATTTTTTGTGTTTTTTTTTTGTGCCCAAAAAAATGATCCGCTGTATTGTTTTGTGAGGCAAGGGTAGTAATATATACTCATTCTATCTTTTTTTTCACGAATAGGATCATAAGTTCATCTTCTATTTATAAGGAATCAAGCAAGATCCTCCTGACTAATTAGAAACTGGTCCGGCCATTCATTGCATCGATCAAGAGCTGCATCAATCGGCCCGTGCACTCGTGCAGCGTGCTGAAGCCAGATGGCTACCCTGTCAAAAAAAAGCTAGATGGATGATGATACTGTAAAGGGCAAATTTAGTGTATACCGTCTCTGGTGGTGCTAAGTTTTGTCACGTCAGGTGGTAGTTGCTTGTTCTATTTTGCTCTACTGTATAAACTCTGCTAGCACCAGTTAAATGGAACCCACAATAAATAAACAATTGTCCTCTCTCACCCTCCACATCTATTTTCAAGTATTTTTCTCTCTCCTCTAGCACCAAGTGCTAGAATAGGCAATAGGTGTCAAGAGGCGCTAACACTACTACAGAAATAACATTCACTGCCGGTACATCACTGGCGGTTTCTATTCAACCGCCACTGATGTTTCTTCACTGGCGGTTTGAAAATTAAAAACCAGACAATGATTGGGGGAGGTCACAAACCGCCAGTGAAGATAGCTAACAGTGGCGGTTCGTGGCTCAAACCGCCAGTGAAGCTTCACTAGCGGTTTGTAGCTCAAACCGCCAGTGAAGATACCTAACAGTGGCGGTTCGTAACTCCAACCGCCAGTGATAGTTTGGTATCACTGGCGGTTTGGTTTTAAACCGCCAGTGATGAATCGTGTATAAAAAGTCAATTCCTTCCCCCTGCTCTCTCCCAGCTCGAGCTCCACAAGCAGATGAGCGTTTTTCCCCACCCTCACTCCATTGTTGCGGCCATTTTTCACCAAAATGCTCAATGTGGATCTTGTTTTTCCAAGCATGGGCATGATCTTCTTGCTTTGAGGTTAGTAATAAAAAGCCTCAACTCCTTCGATTTTATAGCTTTAGAGTGTTTTGCATGGCTACATTGTCATTGTAATTGTTTCTCCATTTTAGAGAGCACTTTTCAATTGGATTTTGAGGAAGGCATCCAAGTTGTGGTGAATCAATCTTGCAAAAGGTTGGTGTTTATGAGTCCATCATATTTACTAGCTAATTGCATGGTTGTTTGGATAATTGCTACTATGTCATGCTTTAATTAGTTCATGGATTATTTATTTTGATGAACAAAAACTATGTGCTACCAAGCCATTTGTGTTTAGCTAAATTGTTTTTGTTGATTAAGTTTATAAATTTAACCTTTTATATTTAGTGACTCCATTTGTTCTCAATTTTAAATTTACCATGCTAAGCTAAGTGTAGATTATTGTTTCCAAAAACAATGACTAATTTAAATAAGTGAAATATATACTACTGTAGGCATGGAGTTAGAAGCGCAAATTCTCGATAATGAAAGGACCATTTTTTATTTCACTGTAATTACTCTCTTAATTTTTATTTTGAAGAGAAAAATCTATGTGACACCTACCGACCCATTTGTTTGGAGCTACATTGTGTTGTTGATTAAGAGTCCATCCAAATTTAACTCTTTATAATTAGGGACTCTATTTGGTCTCAAATTCAAATTTGCCATGATAAGCTAGGTGTAGAATTAATTTTGTTCAAAAAATAAGGAGCAAAAAATAAGTGGAATATACTGTGGGCATGGAATTAGGAGCTGAAATTCTTGATCATGAAAGGATCATTTTTTATTTCACTATAATTACTCCCTCAATTTTCCTGTGTAGAGATGGATCGAGAGTGGATGTACGGTCTGGCACCGACGGACGAGCGGTACTTGATGGGCATCAGCACATTCATCACTGAAGCAGTAGCCAACGCTAGGGATGAAAAGCTTGTATTTTGCCCATGCAGAGATTGCAAAAATAGAAAGAAATGGGGAAACATGGAGTCTATACGATGCCACCTAATTACTAGGGGGTTCATGAGGGACTACAAAATATGGCATATGCATGGTGAGGATGGTGCTAATGTTTCACAAGAAAAAAATGATGATGTAACAATGCCCGACATAGCACTTAATGAGTATGCAACTCATCAGCAAACTGGTGTTCACACGCAACCCATGGCTACCAATGACAATGTGTTTACGAATACATTAGCCGATGACATGGAGGATGAAGATGGCCTTCCTAAGATGCTACGTGATGTGGAGGGAGGATGTCTTAATGATCGACAGTTGAAAAAGCTAGAGATAATGAGAAAGGATTCCAAAACACCATTGTATCACAGTTGTTCGGTGAGCAAACTGGAAGCCAACATCATGCTATTAGAGTTCAAATCTACGCATGGATTGAGCGATAAAGGCTTTGATGACTTGTTAGGCATAGTGGGGAAACTTCTACCAGAACATAATGAGTTGCCAGAGAAGACATACTTGGCCAAGCAAATGATCTGCCCAATCGGCCTTGAGGTAGAAAAAATTCACGCCTGTTCTAATGATTGCATATTGTACCATGGAGACAAATACAAAGACTTGGATACTTGTCCCAGGTGTAAAGCTCCTAGGTACAAGGAAGGGCCGTCAAAAGAGGGTACCAAGACCAGAGGAGGGCCCGTAAAGGTGGTTTGGTATTTCCCCATAGCTCCTCGGGTGCATAAAAAAGATATACAACAATCAAAATATTGTCATGCATATATCAATCAAGATGTGTCATACACGACAATCAAAATATTGCCATGTATAAAAGGTTGAAAAATAAAAGGACAATTTACATCAGAAATCCTATATTATTTCTATATTTTAACTATTTTTATATATTCTTTCTACATTTGCATCAGAAATCCTTCTATATTCTTTATTTCCTTTTCCACCCTGACACCTGGCTAAACGACAAAAGTTTTTTCTCACGGACGATCGGACGATGAAGCGAAAGTTTTTGTCACACGAATATTTTTTCGGGAGGAACGTATGTGCACGGTGTCGTCATTTCAGGAGAGGACCGGGCGGAATTTTTTTAGAAGTTTTTGACCATGGCCGGACGGGATTTTTAGTGAGTGGCTTCACCATGGCCGGTAGACAGGTCCTCTCCGTATTTTTTAGTTGCCGTGCTTTCAGGAGAGGGTCGGGTGGAATTTTTTTCAGAAGATTTTGACCATGGCCAGACGGGATCTTTTAGTGAGCGGCTTCACCACGGCCAGTAGACGGGTCCTCTCCGTATTTTTTAGTTGTAGAGCATCTAAAATTCTATGGTATTTTTTCCACGGTATTTTTTCTAAATTAACATGCGTGAATTTAAAGTTTAATGGAGTACAACCGATGGAGTTATTTTTTGAATTCATACTTCACGCCTATGAAAGGAGTGTGGTACAGTATTTTTTGGTAGCTAATTTAAATCTATAGATAATAAAAAATAAAAAAATAGCACCTAAGAAGGGAGTGTGGTACAATATTTTTTGGTAGCTAATTTAAATCTACAGATAATAAAAAATAAAAAATGGTTCCATGGGGAGTCAAAACCAGGAATTGAACCCAGGACCTCACGGCACAAGACAAACACATCAACCAACTGGACTAAGTAGCGGTAGTGATAAATTAGGGGGTTTTGGCGTTTATTAAAGCGTAAGAAATCACTGGCGGTTTCACCTCTAGAACCGCTAGTGATGTTCGTTCCCCCATATTAGAGTGTGGCCGCCGCCCCTAGTCATCCGCTCGCAAAAACGGCGCTCTCTGCCACCGCCGCCCCTTCCCGCGCCTCCACGCCGCCGGCCGGCTCGTCTGCGCCACCGCCGCTGGGGAGGCGCCGCCCGTCGAGGTCGAGCAGCGGGACGAGGCCGGGCCGGCCCCCGCCGCGGCCTCCAACGGGGCCGCCGTCAAGGCCGAGGCGCCGGCGCCGAAGGTCGTGGGGCTGAGGCCCCGCCCGTCGAGGTCGAGCAGCGGGACGAGGCGGAGCCGGCCCCCGCCGCGGCCTCCAACGGGGCCGCCGTCAAGGCCGAGGCGCCCGCGCCGAAGGCCGTGGGGCTGAATACCACGCGCTCCGAATTTGCCTCCATCGCTCCTTTGCTCAAGTCCATCTGTATGGTTAGTGCTTACTGAACTTGATCCTCTTCTTTGGCTTACTCAAGACCATCTGTATGGTTAGTGTAGATTTCAGAGCTGTATGAAGCCTGTGTATGGTAAAGTAATTCACTGGTAAATCTGTTTCCACTTAATTAAACAGTAGTTCACACAACTGATGGATGGATGTTACTCAAGATATTACCATATAATAATATGAAATACAATGCATATACATATAACATGAGCCGGTCTTTCTATAATTGCATTGGTATAAAAAGTAGTCTTTGTGTCCTCTTCAATCAGTGCTCCTCCAATTCTTGATTTTGTGAAGGAGACAATTGTTTACTGATCAACACAGGTAGTGAGGGAAAACAAAAAAGTAATATCGGTGCACAACAGTTGAATCACTTGCTATATGGTAAACTAAACTGAAAAGGGAAATTTGAATAATTGAAGGAAGATTTAAGAAACTCACCTAGCCGGCCAGAAGTTTATCACTACCAGTTGGAGGTTGTTCAATATATTTACACAAAGCTGAATAATGATTCCATGAAAACCTTCAGATTCCAATGGTAAGGATGTGACCATATGAATTTTGCATAGCTATCCTAATGTTCAGAGATAAAATTCTTGTGAATTTCTCCCAGAAATCATGAGAATCATTATGATCTCGTATGAATTGACCCAGACCAAAAATCTGAAATTAGTCATGTACACGTCATGACAAAGAACACCAGGTCTCCAATGGTGATCTCAACCAAGATTTTACACATCCCATGATCTAACGCACGTTTCATGAATGAGAGAAATTCCAAAGTGTCCACAGGGCAGGAAATAGTAAGCTAGAAGGATTAATGTGATACACATAATTAGAACTTTGCGGCAACTGATGATAGAGTTCCAAGCAGACCGGATAAATAGTCTCACTGGACGCAGTTCAAACGTTAGAAAATTAATGAGGGAGATAGAACCGAAGAGATGCCAATTGTGGAGAAAATTTGGGGTTCTGCAGATCAGTCTTCCTGTGTGCTCTTACTTGTTACTGCAGTTGAGCCCCATCTTGAACACAATATTTTTCCCCCAACCTCGCAGGAACTGACTAGTCTTCCTGCAGACTATTTGGTTGTACCATTTAACTTAAATAGATGCAGTTCATTATTAGCTAGCAAATTTATTTATCCAGATGAGGTTTTCGCCATATGAGGAAATAGATACCTAATAAAGAAATAGGTGTTTTTCTGGTAGTGCTTAGACATATTGATGTAGAAAGTTGTGGTCATGTTTTCTAATCGACTTTGGAATTTATGCTATTTTAACCGAGTAATTTGTGGATGTCCACAGTCATGACTCGTCGTCGCCAGTTTACCCGTCGACGAACTGATAGGCAGCAGGACGAAGCGGCTAGGGTGGAACAGCCGCAAGATGTAGATAACAATGGCGAAGGTAACAACGCGGAAGCATGGAGCCCTAGCTCTTGTCTACAGCTAGATCAAGAGGATGAGGTAACTTAGGGCAAAAATAACTTCGTAGCCACACACACACGTGCTAATACTGGTCTGAGTATATTTTGGTTTCTCTAGCAGGTTAATCTGGATGCTGCAACTGGTTCAGGTAGTACCAAGACCAAGCGTGGGCACACAAAGCTTCCTAGTGGTACTAAACACTATCACATTTTTTAGTTTGACCAAGTAGGGGAGCCGATAGAACCGGTTGATTCATTGGGCCCATACAAGAGTATCATCGGGGTACTTGTAAGGGAGTACATCCCTTTGAAGTACAGAAGGTGGAACGGGAAAGAGACTAACCCGTGGAGGGTTCCTGAAAGTGAGAAGGATGTAGTTTGGAATGCATTGAAACAATATTTCACATTCCCACCTGGCTATGATGAAAACTTAGTGAAGAAACGCGCCAAAGAGACCATGGGTACAGCATTTAGGACTTTTAGGGGATTAATGTACAAGTTACTCAAGGAGGATAAACAGCCAGATTTTGAGCATGGAGAGTATGACAGCCAGAAGCAGTATTGGGATGAATTCAAGTCATACAAGGATACCCCTGAGTCACAGGCACTGAGCGAGAAGAATAAATTGAACTCAATGAAGTCAACCAATCCTCATCACCTAGGCTCGCGTGGGTATGCACGAAAGATTCCTGAATGGGACATGGAAGTTGAAAAACTCGAACAACGTGGTGTACTTCCTCAAACTGTCAATTGGAATCTTAGGTCTGTACGTTATCTTCTCGCGAGGGGTGCACGCTACAAGGAGGATGGGTCCCTTTCATCCACCAGTCAACCCTTGAACGAGGTGATCTAGAGGGTGTCGTCAATAACCGAGGAGGTGAATCAAGGCACTCGCAAGGTTGACAGGGAAAATGACGAGCTCACTCTCGCACTTGGAAACAAGGAGCACTCTGGTCGCACAAGAGGTGCAGGTGTTATTCCTTGGAAAGTGGCATTTGATGGTGAATCTTCGTCGTATCGTAGCCGATCGAGGGCTAGAGATCGAAGAGAAGAAGAGTTTGAACGACACTTGAACGAAATGGAAGCACGAGTGGAAGCACGTTTGGAAGCACGAGTTCAAGAACGAGTAACTCAAGTTATACAAAGCATTGGAACCGCACCACCAGAAGTCCCTGTTCTACCAAGCATGAGTCCAGTGCCGAAGGGTCGCAGTAGCTGTGGGTCAACCCCATTCGTTGTAGATGAAGAAGAGGCACATGCACCTCATCCGTTGGATGACATAACCGAACCCGTTAATGTCAAGTTGTACATCCGCCAGCAATGGACCACTGACAAGGTGGCAACAGGACAGGCCTTTCCACAAGGAAACGGTGAGGTTCATGGGAACCCAATTCCATCGGGGTATGCCAGGGTTAGCATTGATTTGATCTTGGATAAGAAGTACAACAAGATACACATTGATTGCCCTGCAGAGGCGGACAGACCGCGTCTTGTTCAGAACAAGGGCACTCTTGTTGCTTGGCGAAAACGCTTCATTAAGCTTGATTCGCAAGCGTCTTCAGATGATGAGGATGATGAGGGATCATCACCTCATAGGGCGGTAACCGCACCTAGAGATCAGCTGCCTCCATCTCCACCTCTATGTTCATTGAACCATACAAAAGAAAGGTCTCCATCTCCACCTCCACCTCCACCTTTATCGACCCATACAAGAGAAAGGTCTCCACCCCTACCTCCACCTCTATCGACCCATACAAGAGAAAGGTCTCGACCTCCACCTCCACCACCCTCGAGAAAAGAAAAAAGTGCTACTCCACTTCCTCCCCATCCAAGTCCTGAAAAAGTGCGTCGTTCAAATAGAAGATCAGGGCCATCCTCGCAAAAAAGGTCATCAGAGTCAGTAGATAATATTCCCAAAACAGATAAAAAGAAGAAGTCGGTAGACGGGAGCATTACAGGGTTGATGCCAGAGAAGATAGAGTACGATATTCCCATCGAAAAGATTAAAGCCTTCTATAATCGAATCGCCTCGTACCCAAGATGTATGCTAGACACCGAATACGACAGGCAAGCTAAGAAACCGGAAATGGAAATAAATGAAAGAGAAATAGCCACTGCAGAGATGCTTGAGATACAGAGTATGTCTGAAAGGATGAACATAGCCATGGATGCTGCTGAAGGCATATATTTGAAGTGCCATCAGTTAGAGTTAGAATTTGAGACAGCACCATTAGCATACAAATTCCGGTTAGGCCACCACTTGGTCTCAGACGGGGATTACCCTCATTTGACAACATATATGCGGGATCTACATGATTATTATGTTTTTGATAGTCATAGGGGGTATGATGGCTTCGAAGTGCTTATCCCTACTGGGTATGTCTTTTTTCATGCTGAGGAAACTATACACCATGTGGAGTATGAATGCTTGTTTCAGTTGTACCAAAGGCGTGAGCTCGATACACAAATACTGATGATATGGACTCTGTAAGTTATTTACTGATGAAATGGTACTTTAGTAAACTATGTCTTCTACATTTTAACATATGTCATGCTTATGCAGGTACATCGCAAAAGGTTTCTTAAAATTGAAGCAGCATAATATAGCCTTCTTTGACCCCGTCTTTGTGAACGAGAAAACCTGCACAGGTGACGTGACATATTTGAAAAGTGCTTTGAAGGGGGAGATCCAAACGATGTTACAAAAGGGAAAAACAAACGCACTCCTAGCCTACAACTGCGAGTATGTGTTCTCATAACTTATAGTTTTCGTGCATGATAAGCAAACATCGTCGATTCGTCGTATGTTAATGGAGCGCCCGCTGGCCTGTAAACAACTTCATCACATGGGTTGCTTTTCGTGCTCGTTTTGGCACACTAGATAGAGTGGAGTGGCGCTGGAGTGACACAAAGACCTGTCCAAACTGAAGGTCGTCGATGGGGGAGCTCCTACACTGCTACAGCTAGCTAGCTAGCCCAATAATGGAAGTTTTAGAGGCCCTACTGTTGCACGTACTACGTACAAATTTCTGCTGGTAGTTGTAGGCATGATGGTTATCCATGAATATGCATGATGGTCGTATGTGATGATAAGCAAACTATTTCTTTGACGCTGGTTTTATAAAGTTTATTATTGATTAACAAGGACTTTGTGCTTGCAGGCATCATTTCGTACTCGTAGATGTCATATTTGGAGAAGATCATATAGAGGTGTGGGACTCGAAGAAGAAGCCACTTTCGCAGATTGACCCCCTAGTCAGGTTGCTGAATGAGTAAGTGATCCCATTATCATCAGATTATTGAATTAATATAACACATTTTAGGCCTTTTACACCCTATAAATTGGCGTAGTATCAAGGCGGAGTTGGACGGGCACAAGAACCGACTTTTCAAGGTTCATCGTTCGGAGTTGAAGTCCCTGGACCAGCCGGCGGGGAACAATCATTGTGGCTTCTACGTAATGTGGGCAATGTACGTCATGCTGGGCTCCAACACTTCCATTGGAGATGACATGGTATGTATGTTTCACACTAGATAAAAGAATCCACTATTTTGTCCTTAATTGATGCAATTTAATATCTTACTTACAGCGCAAGAAGTTAGGCCACAATAAGTTGTTATACTTCGAGATTAAAGGACTGAGTGGGGACCTAGCAAAATTCTTATGTGAAGAGGTATTGAGCAAGGAAGGATCATTCTCAGTCGCTAAGACCAAGAAGTTCAAGGCTCAATATGATCGAGAGCAGATGGATAGGCTACTGTAATTCTCGTCTTTAAGTTCTAGGCTTTCAATGTAACATTTATGATATTTGTTTTAATTGGATTCTATAAGGATTGTAATACTTTAATTAGAACAATTTCGATGTAATTGTAATCTCGATGCATTTAGGGTTTCATATCTATGATATTGTATCTAGCAATGTGGCAAATAAAAAACAAACAAAAATAATAAAAACCAATATAATTCAGAATCTGTCAGATCACTGTCAGTATTTTGAACCGCCAGTGAACTGGATGAAACACTAGCGGTTTGTACCATAAACCGCTAGTGTTAACTTTGCCAACACTGGCGGTTCATATCACGAACCGCTAGTGTTGGCTATATCAACATTGGCGGTTTGTGGTACAAACCGCCAGTGAAAGGTTTGGATCACTGGCGGTTTGAAATAACCGCTAGTGATGGAAGACCCCCTTCACTGTCGCTTTGGTTGTGGCGGTTCAAAATCCGCCAGTGAAGGGGGGTTTGAACCGCCAGTGATCCTCTTTCCTGTAGTAGTGTAAGCTAGCACCACTTCTATAATGTATAGCACATCATGTTCTTTTTTTTCTCTACTTCTAGCACCACTCAACGCAAACATTAGAACTTTACGTCATAGGTACCACCACAGGATACCAAGGGCAAAACGGTCCAAGCGCAGCGCAGCGAAGCTTCCTCTGGGCTCGCGTCCGCCTGTCGCTAAACGTCCAAAACTCCAAACGCAAGCGGCGGCGCGAGGCAACTCGAAGCCCTCCCCCACGGTGTTGAGGATATCCTGATGGATACCACCCCCACGCCTCCTGTAATTTTTCCGTTCGGCGTGGTTTTTTTTAAAAAAAAAATGCATTGAAGGTGGTTTGATTTAGAGGAATGTATGCTATATAAACTAGACTTTTGTGTAAACTATGCAAACTCTAATTAAGGCCACAAGAATCTAATCTGATGGCTGGTAATTTTAGCACTTAAATCCCTCCACTCATGGGAGTGTTTTGCAATAACAAAATTAGCAGTCATCGGACTAGATTTATGTGATCCCGATTAAAGTTTGTATAGTTTGCACTGTAGCAGCATAGCATTGGTTCCCTTGATTTAGAGAATCGCCGCCTAGCTAGCTTGTGTGGACACGGGACGTTTCGACTTTATGCAAAACACCGTACATGCTGATCAGCTTGATTTGGTGACAGCCACACCTCGTCCGGTACTCTTTTAGGTGGTGTTTGAACGGCTCCACTCCAGTTTTTCTATTTCGCTCTACGAACTCCATTATAAAATAGCTCCACCATGAAATTTGTGGAGCAAATGATCTTGTTTGGCACACAACTCTGCTCTAACTCTAGAAATAAGTTGTTTTCATAAAAATAGTCCATTATATCCTAAATTGAAATTGCACTTGATATTATTATTACTAAAATTTTAAATAAATATTTTTGAGGGGAAGAGATTATAAAACATTAAAAGAGATTAAAAAACTAGAGTACCAAGCACCCGTCATTTTTAAATAAATACACAACCATGGGAAGGGAAAGAGAGATTACAAGAAATAATCCATCATTAATGAGTGGCAAGGTGAGTAATTACCTCACAATTCTACGTGGGAGTACAAAACTCCAAAAACTGGAGTACCTCTTGAGGTGCTCAAAAAAAACGTAGAGTTGGTCTCTAGCTCCATGTTTTTTGCGGAGTAGAGTTCTTGGAACTGGACGCGTTTGGCACTGCGGAGCTGGAGCGGAGCAACAAAAATAGGAGCAGAGCAGTCTTAAGCACCCCCTTAATCTCGTTTTTGCCCTGACGCTCGAGAGTGACATCTAAGACTACCAGCTTCCTTTAATGAGTTTTATTGATTGAAAATAGCAAACAGAATACTACAATCCACTTCCACAAAAGAGGGCGGAGCCGGAGCGGGGTGGGATAATTGGAGTCGTAATGTGAAATCTATTTCAATGGACTATATATTTTGGCGCCAAAGGCCGGTGGTTGTGTAATACTATGTAGTAGTACTACGTATGCCATGATCTCGTATACTAACACATATGTCTTGAAATGAATTCTAAGTATTTCACAAGCCAAACTATCTAAATAATGTTATAGATAGGGGTATTATTAACATCTGCCTTGTCAAGGAGATAACTTAAAAGGGAATGTATGCTATGCAAACTAGACTCCTGTACAAACTATGCAAACTTTAATCAAGACCACAAGAATCTAATCCGATGGCTGGTAATTTTAGCACTCAAAACCCCCACTCATTCTATCCGGCTGTTGCAAAACACCCCTATGAGTGGAGGAGTTTGAGTGCTAAAATTACCAGCCATCAGATTAGATTCTTGTGGTCTTGATTAGAGTTTGCATAGTTTGCACAGAAGTCTAGTTTACATAGCATATGTTCCCAACTTAAAAAATATATCTTATATAATGTAATAGTTATGGTAGTTATAATAATAGTAGTAAATACTATTATTGTTCTTTTCTATTAACTTTGTTAAACTTAATATATTTATAACTTTAAGATAAACTCAAGATATACCTTGTATCTGAGAACAGTACGATACTGTGATTGTACACAAGATATGATGATTCTTGCAACAGGTTGCCTAACTATGACTACGACCGAGACCCCTTCTGGTCCTGGCAAGATCTTCAAGTTGCCTCTTCATCTGGTATCTTCGTCACCTGGGGAATGTATAAAAGGTATGCATACAGTACAGTAACGTAAAAGAGTGGCAGGATCAGTTGCATACGCATTCCCCCGACCATCTCAACGTACTGAAAAGTCGTTAAAACCGAGTTAATTAAGGTAAATAATCAGCCAGGAGATATTTGGAAATTTCGACTGCTCAAGCAGCGCTCCATTCTTCTTGAACCGTGGAAGAGCCCAGCATGGCCTCCTGCGCTGGGCCTACGGAAAAGAAAGCAGCCCAACATTCAGATGGCCCGAAATAGTCTGAAGCCTTATGCTATTTCTTCACAGATATAGATAAAATTATAAAATCGGGCCCTCGTATGTTTGTCATGATTGGAGGGAGGATGGGAAAAGGGAGAAAGATGCATTTTGGGGCTTTTGGCTTCCGGGAGAGAGTGTGTGTTTAGTTGGCTTGATCATTTTCATTCTAGCTGGTTGGATTCATATAATCTGAGAAAGAAACATGTTGGTCTATCTACTGGTGTGATGAAGATTAATTATCAACTATTCCCTAAAAAAAAGATTAATTATCAACTAAACATTATTATTCCTTTGAGAATCGTGAGTGACGTGGCCAGGTCATTGGCTCGAGCGTGCTAATACAAGATTCTCAACATTTAATTGAAGTCGCTTGGTCGCAGGGAGAAAGGATTGAACATGGCGCGGGATTCTCAATATTTAATTGGATCGCCCCGATGCAAGCGGGGAAGGATCGGACGGCTGTGAAGTGTGAACAATGAGTGATGTAACTAAACCATTGGCTCCAGCGTGACATATGATTCTAAGTCTCTACGACTAAAAAACAACAAATGTATTCCTAAAAAACAACAACAAATGTTCAGGTCTACCCGGCAGAACCAAAACTTCCTACTTCATCATATGCCACTATAGTCTTTTTCCACCCCTCATATGACACTCCTAAAACAATTATTTTACTACATCTTACATCGTGTCATTCCCCACCTCTTTGGGAATCGTTCAGCTTCCTTTCTCTTCTATTCTCAAATCAAAAACAAGAAAAAGATATTTGTTTGCCTAATTATTTTATTAGTAACCTAATATAAGACATCACAGAGCATATCTCTTAAATTTTACTATAATCTCGTCTAGAGGACTCCACCGCATGTGCAATAAATCAATTATTTGTTTAGTTCGTAAACATATGCGTACTAATATGATAATGTTTTTAAGACATTGTTCATAATTTTGATCTGAGATAAATATATTATTCATATTAAAAATATTACATGAGTTTTCACAAAACACGAAATATGGTGATAGCAGTGTTCATTCAGTCCGGTGAAGTTGTAGCACGTGTCGAAGTCGGAGAACCTCACCGGCGGTGAGAGGTTGTTGTTGTACTGCTACATTGTCCTTCCAGAAGGCGTCGCGCAGCGGCGTGTACGCGTCTGGTGATAGCAGTGTGAAGGCGGTGCCCACGTCTAGATTGGTGTCGTTGATGCTGAAGGTCGCCGCGAGGATCAGGAGGTCCTCGTCGCCGAGGCTCATCCTGACGAGGTTGATGAACTATATATGCTCGTCAGCTTGGGGCTGCCTTCGTTGTTGTTCGTCACCAGCCGGGCGTGCACGATGGCGCGATTGTCGTCGCCGCCGATACCGACGATGAGGGAGAGGAAGCCCTACGAGCTCGAGGACTGCGGAAGGCCGACGATGAGAGCCGCGATGGCAGCGAGTTGTAGTCGCACTGAGGTCGAGGGTGCTGGCCTCCGTCAGCTCGTCAGGAGGACGCTAGGATGGGCATATATGCTCAACGTCGGGAGAGTACGTACGTGGGTCAGATTGGACCGGTACAAAATTAAGGTAAGAAAAAAATAAGATAAGTTGCCACGAAAGAACTAAATTATAAAAAACACACGTGTGCGTACGTTGGTCCCACCTGTCAAATTAATATCTAGCGTCAGATGTAAAATCAAAACACATCCAAGGGAGGAGACCAAGTTTTTTTTGGGTAAGAGCTAATTTTCAAAAAAAAAAAATCTATAGATAGATATAGACGTTGATATTTGAATTATTGTGATATATATTTTTTCAGTCGCAATGCAGGGCATTATCCTAGTTAAATTAAATACAGTAGTTCATCTCGTTTTAGCCACGAATGGCTTGGAAAGCGACACCACTAGTTAGCAAATGTTATGATATTAATTTACGTATGTACACAAGTTATTGTAAGGATCTTGGTTAACCTAGATGAGGATGAATAGGCCTGTAAAATTTTAGCTCTAACAAATATTAGAGAATTAAAGCTATGTTATGATATTAATTTGTTATACTACATAATTTGTTTCTGTATTTCTACTAATGTTCAGATATTAATTTGTACCTCTTAGTTCTTGATTATAATTTATATGTCTAAGTTTACATCTAAGTGGTTCATCAAAGTTTTTTTTTAAAATGATGACTCATTCATCAAGTTATATGTAAAAATTTTGTGTATAATTTGTAGTTTTCTATAAAAAATTATTGATAAGTTTGTTCCGTAAAATATTATATATAAAAGTTACGCGTATAACTTTGTAAGGTAGTAAGTTATTATAAGTTATATGAGTAACTTGTCACGTTAAAATTATGTATATAAATTAGATGTATAAATTGTTCATATAACTTTGTAACTTTCCTTTTTTAAAAAATGGAAGACTTTCTAAAAAAAGAAAGTTACAAATTTTTTTGTCAAAAATAAAAGTAGTAGAGTGTCTGAAATCATCCGTTGGTTTCAGTTTAAATGAACGTTTTTTTACATGATTTAAATGAACGTTAACAACCAGTGGTGTCGACCAATGGGAGTATGGGGACGTAGGGTTCAAATATTCGTTTTGTTGTAGTTGTACTGTAGGCTTGTAGCCACGTATGGCTCGGATCCGTCGCAATCCATCCGCCGTTTCTATTCCTTCCCTAAAACCACGTATAAACCCCCAACAGCGGCGCAAGTGCGACACCTGTGTCACTGTGTGTCTGCGCGGCTCCTCATTGTCTCTCTCGCTCGCCTCTGCTCTGCTCTGCTGCAACTCGTGGGTTGCTTTTCGGTTCTCCAGCGAGTGGGGATCGATGGACGCGCCGCGGGGTGTCGGAGACGGCGGCCGTGTCGGGGAGTGCCACGCGGCGCAGGTGGTGGGCGCGGACGGAGAGATGGACGCGGCCGCCATGGAGCGGTTCGCCGCCGCCGCGGGGCTCCGGGGGCGGGGCCTCTCCTACGCCGTCGTCTCCATCCTCGGGCCCCAGGGAAGCGGTACGTACCTCAGCCGCGCGTCATCCTCCCCTGCTCCTCTCCGGCCTCCGGCCTCCCCCTTCCCTTCTGCTTCTTCTGGTACGAGGTGCTGCGGCGTACTCGCTGGGTTTTTTCTGCAGCCGGCGTAGTGAACGGATTCAGTCATTCAGTTATGTTCCGGGTGATATTCTCGTGTCTTAGCTTACCCTCGTGTCAATTCCTCATGTTGATTGATCGGTGACGATGAGGACTCGAGAATGATCCACGATATCGTGGGGGGCCAATTTTTTTTATCGAGAATTACAGCTGTTGCCAATTATTACTGCACAGTTGATTGGTTCCGGGTCCATGTAGCGTGTAATGATCGTCGAGCTCTCCTATGCTTCAATTTCAATTCCGTCATTTAGCGATTTTTCCCTGGTAGTTGGATTAGATTCAGCCATTCAGGGCCCGTTTCTAACGTCTGCTGCTTTGTACACTCGCCAGGGAAAAGCACCTTGCTCAACCATCTCTTCGGGACAACCTTCAGGGAAATGGATACCTTGAAAGGAAGGTAAACGCCGAGCACAGAAGCATTGTTTGTTACATCATCTGCATTTCTGGTGTGTGTAGTCCATATGTGCTGCTCCCTTTGTTTCACACCAGGCACCAGACCACCAAGGGCATTTGGATCGCCAAGGCTGCTGGAATCGAGCCGTTCACTGTTGTGCTGGACCTGGAGGGGACGGACGGGAGGGAGAGAGGGCAGGTGAAAGTTCTACTTGCAGACATTTGTCCACTTAATTGTTCCCGAACAGTGTTCTTCTTTCTCATCAAATTGTGCTGTCCATGTTCGACATTACCAATTGACTGATGGGTGATGGTTCTCCCCCTATAGCATGTTCTTGTGTTCTCTTGTGCGTTGTGCCTTACGCCTTAGCATAACTCATTATGTGCTGACGGGTTGCCAAATTACAATTTACATGTACCTGATTTGCTATGTACTATGTGGCATTTAACCTGTCAAGAAGAAATTGGCCGTGTTTAGTAATTATTACTTATTAGTACTTGGCTTGATTCACATGCAACATTAGTGTCGTTGTGAATTCTCCTGTAAGGATCTTAAAGATTCAGGACTACTATATTGTGAGTAATGTTGCCAATAATATGCCATGTGGGGTGATATTAATGCATTTGGTTACTTGGAGCTGTACACGTCCCTTCACCACGTTAGTCACTAGTTTAGCACTCTGCTGCCTGAATACAAGCAACTCATTTGAGCATCCATTATTTTAGTGTAATTAATTTAGTTTTAATTAATCATACCTTTTTTTAGCGAATTCTCTGTGTTCAACAAAGATCTCCTTGCACCAACTAAAATTATACATAGCCAGTCATTTCTTGTTTTCACAAATTTGGAAATTCTTGTATTTCTGGTTTATCACTGATGGCCAATTGATTACTATTGTCTTGCTTATGTTATTTATCCCTTATATGCTAGTGTTTTATTCTTGTAGGATGATACAGCTTTTGAGAAGCAGAGTGCTCTGTTTGCTCTTGCAGTTTCAGACATTGTTATGATAAATTTGTGAGTTTCTATTTCACATATTACTGCTTTATTGAAAGTTAATGATTTTTTTTTTGCGATCAGGGAGATATTTAGTTATTATACGATTTGCAGGTGGTGTCATGACATTGGGCGAGAACATGCTGCTAACAGGCCTCTTTTGAGAACAGTATTTCAGGTGATACTTCTCTTACAGTGTGACACTGTATTGCTTTTCTCCCATGTTCGGTCACTTACAATCATTTCTCTCTTTATTAAGGTCTTGATGCGTTTATTCAGCCCTCGCAAGACAACACTGCTACTTGTTATCCGTGATAAAACAAAGGTTTGTACAGTTCCAGAGGATGAGTCCAGTTTCTTTCTCTATTTCTGCAGTTTGATGTTTTCAGTTTGTTTGACTTTTCTTGTGCTCTGATTTTTTCCCTGTATTTGCAGACTCCACTACAGTACCTCACACAAGCTCTCAAGGAGGATATTGAGAAGGTGCCAATGCTTTATTATTGGCTTGCCTGCTTTCCTCTGTCATGTCGCAATTTTCATCAATCACTGTCATTTTCTATCAGATATGGGACTCTGTTCAGAAACCAGAAGCTTACAAGGAAACAGCGCTTAGTGATTTCTTCAATGTCAGTGCATCAGTTTTCTGAAAGTAAGGCTTTCATGCATCAACTGACTCGTATATTCTGCAATATAAAGGTGGAGGTCACTGCTCTATCGAGTTATGAAGAGAAAGAAGAATTATTTAAGGAGCAGGTAGACTGGACGTACAAGTACTCTATTTTTCTTTCTTCAGTGTATCCCATTCCCTTCTCTTCTCTATTGGATGCAACTGCATTTGTTTTAAAATTATCATCTTCAGTGGAACTTACGAGTTCAGATTTATGCATGTCTTATTTCACTTTAATGATACAGAAGACCTTTTAGTGTGCTATGTATCATATATTTTTTCTTGCAGGTTGGACAACTAAGGCAGAGGTTTTATCATTCAATTGCACCAGGTGGTCTTGCAGCTGATAGAAGAGGTGTGGTACCTGCTTCAGGCTTCTGTCTCAGTGCACTGCAGATTTGGAAAGTTATACGTGAAAATAAGGACCTCAACCTTCCTGCTCACAAGGTTATTGTGCCATTGTTTTCCATCAATGCTACAAAACTAAGAATTTGTGTGTGACATGCCCACACTATATATTTGAAATGTAACTTTTTTTGTATGTTGTCTAGGTCATGGTTGCTACTGTTCGATGCGAAGAGATTGCAAACGAAAAGCTCAAACACTTTTTGTCTGATAAGGTGACAATGTTCTTATGTCATTCTGTATTATTTGTTTGATTGTCTGAATGGGAGTTATTCTGCTCTGCAGGGTTGGTTGGATCTAGCTGCAGCAGTAAAATCTGGTCATCCACCAAGCTTCGGAACGAGGCTCAGTGCTATTCTCGACTCTTATCTATCAGAGTGGGTGATCTAACTAATTATCATCATAGCTTTTCTCTTAGAAAGTTGAGATAAACATAGTGGCAGCCATGAATCTGTGTTCAAAATCTGAATTTTCTAGATTTAACTACTTGCTTCAGTTCATTCTCTTGAGTCTTGAGACAAAATGCTGATGCATTTTTCATGCTGTTTGACATTTAATCGTGGACTGTCTATATGGAAACTAAGTTGGTATCTGACAATAAGTTGATCAAATTACTGGTTTCCTTATAATGGCCCTCTTTTTTCTCCTTTTGTTACTCCTATGAATGCCAATGCGTTAATACTGGTACTGGATTAATTGTTCTACCCTCTTGGTATTGAAACAATTTAAACTATACTGGTGGTATGCAAATTCTCAATCGCTGGGAATAGAGTGTTTGATATCTGAGATGACTGGCCATATTCTTAGTCCTGGATAACACTAAGAAAAAATTAATCTGATTGTTGCTTGTAAGCCAATGTGACAAGTTATTGTACTGATTTCTGTTGCAGGTATGACATGGAAACCATGTATTTTGATGAAGGTGTAAGAGCTGCTAAGCGGCAACAATTAGAATCTTCAATGCTAGATGTGAGTAACTCATTTCCAAATGACCAAAATCACCCCTGATTTGAGAGTCTAGTTTATCCTAGATGATTTTATTTGTTATCTGCTTGAGGAGGACCATGGTCAAGCTCAAGGACTATTACTAAGTTTTCTTAAGAATCAGTGGTTCATGATATTTCATATATTTGAGTACCTTTTTCCAACCACTGTCATCTTAGTGCAAACTGCAAATATCTCAGTCCTTTTAGTAACTAAATCTTTATCATGCGCTTCTAAGTTTCTATGCACTGATGCATACATAGTTCTGGCTGATATAATGTTATAAGTCGGATGTTTGTTGTTACAACTTCTTTGATAGTTAGTGGACTGTTTCATCTTCTTGTAGCTGGCCTCTTTCTCTCAGAGTGTCATGAGAAAAGTCATGTTTTGCAGCACACATATCCTGCTATCGAGAGAGTAATGGAGCACCTGCATCATGTGGCTCTTAACAAATTCAAAATTGATCTGGAGCAGTCATTAAGGAACACAGAGGGATTTGCAGAATCAGTTCGTCAGTGTTCTCAAGCTTCAATGGCAGAGTTTGATGCTGGAATGAGAGGTATGTGGACAACCACATATACACCTCATCTTCATTCTGTTATTAACATATATTAACCAGTAGGCGTCTCTACCCCTCCTGTTTCCTAAAAAATAATTAAGGGCTACAATAAGATTTTGTTGAGCTTCTGCTGGACAATACCATTAGTGCAATCCTAGGCTCCTGGAGTCCTTTGTCATATCATGTGTCCTCCTGTAATGGATGATGCTTGTTAATTTTTTTTGAACGTAACGGCATGAGCTCTGCCTTTCAATTAAGATGCTAAAAGAGTTTTATGTACAGAGCAAGAGGGGGCATTGCCCCCATTATGATTACTGGATGTCTCCCGCGATATTGCCCCCTCCCCAAGCTAAAGCCCTCTTTCTTTGCTCGATATCCTCTTTTATCCTTAGGGCCGCTTGCTTTGCCGTCTCGTGGGCGTTGTTAAAGATTCTCCTATTCCTTTCCTTCCATATGTCCCATAGCGTGTAGATGACCATCTCATTGAATCGCCTTTTTTCTTGTTTCTCTATCTTGGTTGCGGCCTCTTCCCACCATGACTTCAGGTGAGGTGGGTCTTAAGAGATGCTAGCAGTAGGGGCAGCAACAGGACAGAGGCCAATAGGTGAATCAAGCCAGGACGAAAGAGAATCGAGCCGGTGGCAGGCTAAATCCTCAGACACGGGGATCGGGACAACAGCGAAAAGGTCACTGTCCAATCAACTGAGATGCTAATTGTTACTAACCTTGCAGTTGACAGAGTACAAATCCTCCATTAGTGGAGGTCACTATATATAGGGACAGCTTCATAGGCTATATGGGCCTATAGAATGGGCCTTGATATTCACTTAACACCCCCCTTCAAACTCAAGGTGGAAGTGGAGGATCTGAAGCATTGAGTTTGATCAAATGAAGCCGATGTTGCTCTCTAGTTTGAGCTTTAGTGAAAAAATCAGCCAGTTGCAACTCAGAGGGTACATACTGAAGATCAATTGTCTTCTGATGACAGTGAGAGCGGGTGAAGAAGGCATCAACACCAATATGCTTAGTAAGCTCATGTTTGACAGGATCATTAGCAATCTGTATAGCTCCAGTGTTGTCACATAAAAGAGGTGTAGGTGCATTACAAGAAATACTAAAATCAGCAAGTACCCATCGAAGCCATACAATCTCTGTAGTGGTAGTGGCAAGTGCTCGAAGTTCGGCTTCTGTACTAGAGCGAGACATGGCAACTTGTTTCTTTGACTTCCATGCAAGAGGAGAAGAACCAAGAATGCAATACCCTGTGATTGAGCGGCGATCCGTGGGGTCACTTGCCCAAGTGGAGTCCGAGTACGCATGGAGTTGAAGTGGACTATTGCAAGAATAAAACAAGTACCAAGATGATGTCCCTCGTAGGTATCTTAGCACACGAAGCAAATGACCAAAATGAACACAAGTGGGAGCACTCACAAACTGACTTAAAATGTGAACAACATGAGCAATGTCAGGGCGAGTAACCGTAAGATAAACAAGACTGCCCACAAGATGCCGATAGCGAGAAGGATCCTTAAGAGGTGTTCCATCAGTAGCACGAAGTTGCAAGTGCATATCCATAGGTGTTGCAGCCGTGCGAGTATCAGAAATGCCCGAACGAACAATAAGATCGTGGATATATTTGGACTGAGAAAGATAATAGCCATTGGCGGAACGGGAAACTTCAATGCCCAAAAAATAACTAAGAGGACCCAGATCAGACATTTGAAATTGCTCACCAAGTTGCTTCTTCACATAGGAAATATGTTCTGCATCATCTCCTGTAATTAAGATGTCATCAACATACAGAAGGAGCAAAGTACGGCCACGTGGAGAGAGGTGAATAAATAGAGCCAGATCATGAGCACTAGATGAAAAACTAGCAGCTTGTATCACAGAAACAAATCGCTCAAACCAAGCACGAGGAGCTTGTTTGAGACCATATAAGGCACGACGAAGACGACAAACATATCCTAAGGGAGCATCAACACATGGAGGGGGCTGCATGTAAACTTCTTCATTCAAGTCACCATGAAGAAACGCATTCTTAACATCCATTTGAGAGATATCCCAATTTGAGGTGGCAGCCACTGCAATCAAAGTGCGAACGGTAGTCATATGAGCAACGGGTGCAAAAGTCTCATCATAATCACGCCCTTGAGCCTGCTGAAAACCTCTAGCAACAAGTTTAGCTTTATATCTTTCTATAGAACCATCAGATTTTCTTTTAATCTTGAACACCCACTTAGATGTTATGGGCACCGCATATGATGGTAATGGAACAAGATCCCAAGTCCCTTGACGATCAAGGGCAGCAAGCTCTTCACACATTGCAAGCTGCCATTCAGTGATGCTGGAAGCTTCTTGATACGTGGAGGGTTCATCAACAACAACATTCACACATGGAAAACCATACTTGTTAGTAGGGCCAATAGTAGTGCGATCCCGAAGATTATATCTTGGTCCAACCTGTAGCTCATCAGGTAAAACTTGTGACTCATTAGCAACATTAGGAACATCAATAACGGGATTGACAGGATTGGCCAGAGTGGTAGAGGTAGATGAAGTATCAATGGGACCTTTGGGACGACGAGAGTAGAACTGTGTAATAGGCGGTTTAGATGGAGGTGGAGGTGGACTCTCATGTGTCAAGATGACAGGTGGTGGAATGGAGGAGGGTGATGCAGGAGCATCACCACCAGATGGAGTGGGAAAACTCAAAAAGGCAGTTGATTCAGTTAGGGAGTATGAAGGTTTAGTAGATGGGTGGTAAAAGAAGGGTCGGTCCTCATCAAAACTCACATCACGGGAGATACGTATACGGCGAGAGGAAGAATCATAACACCGATAGCCTTTATGCTCAGGACTATACCCCAGAAAGACACACTCAACAGATTGGGCGGTCAACTTGGTCCGTTCACGAGGTGGAAGCAAAACATAGCATGTACATCCAAAAACTCGAAGATGATCATAGTTGGGAGGAGTACCAAAAAGTATTTCACCAGGACATTTGTTGGATAGTTTGGATGAGGGCTGTCTATTGATTAGATAGACAGTAGTAGAAATAGCTTCCCCCTAAAAATTAGAGGGAACAAATGATGAAATGAGGAGTGTTCTAGCAGTTTCTATGAGATGGCAGTGCTTGCGTTCAGCAACACCATTTTGAGCATGTGTGCCAGGACAAGAAAATTGAGCAAGCGTGCCCTCAGAGACCAAAAATTGGCGAAAAATATCAGACAAATACTCACCACCAGAGTCAGAGCGAAAGACTCTAATAGGAGTAGAGAACTGAGTGTGAACCATGCGCGCAAAAGACCGGTAAATAGAGCACAATTGTGAGCAATATTTCATGAAATAAATCCAAGTATAACGCGAATGATCATCAATAAAAATAACATAATATTTATGACCGCCCTTTGTAGGAAAAGGTGCAGGACCCCAAACATCTGAATGAATAAGATCAAAGGGTCTAGGAGAATGAGAGACACTAGAGGAATATGGAAGCTGTATTTGCTTTCCAAGCTTGCAGCCCTTACAATGGAAACTAGACTCGACAGATGTATGACCTAGACAACCTTTATTTATTAATGTTGACAAACGAGATCCACATAAATGACCAAGACGGTGATGCCACTTGGCGAAAGACAAGGTAGATGAAGCAGCGGATGACACGAGGCGTAGATGTAGCTGAAGAAGGAAGGCGCAAGGTGTCCAAAACGTAGAGGCTAGGAGCACCTTTACGGCGATGACCAATCCCAATCACAGTCCCGCTTCGACGATCCTGAATGAAACAAGATGAGTCATCAAATCCAACAAAACAATTCTTATCAGTAATTTGACCTACTGATAGAAGATTCATGCTCAACTGAGGTACAAGAGAAACATCAGGTACAGAAAAATTAGAATTGTAAAGAGCACCCTGATGAGTGATGTGGCAAGATGTACCATCAGCAGTCTGAATAGAAGCACCATCCGTGATTGGTTTGCAAGCAACTAAGTGAGACTGATCAGATGTCACATGAAAAGAAGCCCCGGAATCAAGAACCCAAGACGTCGAGGGAGCACTGGCAGGTGAGGCTGCAGCAATAGAAACTGAACCTCTAGAAGTGGAGCCAGTACCACGACCACGGGCAGCACGACGAGCACGATACTCAGTCAATTTCTGTGGATGTTGGACAAAACAATTCTCTGGAGAATGACCAGTCCTGCCACAATGCTTGCAAGGCTCTGAAGAGGTGCCTTTTGGTACACCAGTCCGCTGCGATGCTGCCAACACACTATGAGGCGCAGAAACAGAAGAAGACATGGACTGCAAACGTGTTTCTTCTGCAAGTAAATCAGCCAGAGCCTGTGCCATAGTGAGATTGGAGGAATTGTGAAGCAACCGAGTACGGATGGAATCATATTCAGCCCGAACTCCCATGACAAATCTGTATGTAAGAAACTGCTCAATAAAAGTGAGTGTTGTACAATTTTCTGCAGCAGTACATTGAGGTACCATGGACATCAAAGAGCCCATCAAGCGATCAAAAGCAGAATAGTACTCATCAATGGACATATCCTTTTGTTCAATGACATGAAGTTGTTGCATAGGAGTATGTTGAAGAGCACCACTATCTTGAACATAGCGTTGCTTCAAGTAACTCCACATAGGTTTGGCTTTCTGAAACTTACGAAGACTCATGATCATAGTTTGCTTAACACTATTTACTATGGCTGCCATTACTTTTCCATCATTGATTTCCCAAATTTTAATAGCAGCAGCATTACTACCATCAGTGTTACGAGCAGGTGGATCATCAGTCAAATGAAAATAAAGACCACAACCCCTTAAAGCAGTCTCCACAGGAAAAAGCCCACTCCGGATAGTTCTGACCATCTAGAGTGATATTGATAACAATTGCATTGAGTTGTGACATGATTGAAAGCTCTACTAGCAGATGACCAACAAGGAAACGAGAAGTAACCAACAGGAAGAGGAAAGACAGGGATCAGTTACCACCGTAGTAGTCCTCTGTTTTCCTCTGCTGTGCAGGTGGATGTGCTCTGCTCTGCTCTGTTTTCCGTTGCTGGAACGAAGGCGGACAGGAACTGCTCCTCTGTTTTCCTTTGCTGGACAGGCAGGCGGACAGGAAGGGAGCAGGGACACCACGTACGCGGACAGGAAACGATCTGCGACGAGGAAGACAACCGCCACGTCGAGGAAGACAGTCGCGATGGTCGGCGGCCGTGACGGGGAAGACGGCCGTGCACGACAGGGAAGACGGGCGCGACGGGCGGCGGCCCGGCTGCGCCTGGAGAAACGGGCGGCGACCTCGCACGGACAGTAGCGCCTGAGCAGCGCCTGGAGAGGAACGGGCGACGGACAGCAGAGCCCGCCTGGAGAGGAACGAGCGGCGGCCGCGGACGGGCACGCGAAGAACGGGCGGCGGCCGCCGCGGACGGGCGCGCGAAGAACGCGCGACGGCGGGCGCGACGGGCGACTGCGCGTAGAGGGTGAGGAGGACAGCCGCGATGGGCGGCTGCGACGGCCGCGACGGGCGGCTGACGGAGGATAGCCGCGACGAGCGGCAGGTGGATTAAAAAAATTGATTAGCTCTAATCCCAACCCTAATCCTTGGCTTTGATACCATGTTACTAACCTTGCAGTTGACAGAGTACAAATCCTCCATTAGTCGAGGTCACTATATATAGGGACAGCCTCATAGGCTATATGGGCCTATCTTGATATTCACTTAACACTAATCAGCAGGGATATTTGGTGATGTCCAATGAATCCAACCGAGAAGAGCTACGTGTTCAGGATGAAAAGCAACAAACAATCAGTGAGGAAGATCCAATGAACTGTAGTGAGGTGTGTACAAGTGCAACGTGTGGGAAGAGGAACGACAGCTAGACGAATCAGAGGGAAAGAAACTAATCCTAGCTTAGGCTCTACTCCGTATATACCATGTCACATAAACCCCCCTTATATGATGCAAGTAAAATACTACAAAAGAATAATATGTACTCTAACAATGCTTATATAACTGTCCATTTCAATCCTTGCTCTCTAGTAGATGTGGTCATTACTTTTAATGGAGATATTTGTGCCATACTCATTATTATGTATCTCTTATATTTTACAATCTACAATTCAGTGATTTCAGGCCTAGTTCTTTTTTATGCAGATACAGCAGTTAAATATGTGCAGTGGGATGCTTCAAAAGTGAGGAATAAACTGCAAGAGCATATACAAGCTCATGTAGAATCTATTAGGAATGCAAAATTGGCTGAACTGAAAGCTAACTATGAGGTTACTTTCCTTGACTTTACATGTGTCATGGTCAACTCAGAACATTCCATCCATGTCTTTTATTACCTTTTACCATTTTGCATATTGCAGAAGAAGCTGTCAGATGCAATTGCTGGGCCTGTACAATCCATACTGGAAACTGGCGCGAGAGACTCCTGGGCTTCCATTAGGAGACTATATAGGCGTGAGACTGAAAATGCTGCTCTTGCATTCTCAGCTTCCCTTTCTGAGTTTGATCTAAACCAAACAGTTTCCAGTAAGATGGTCTCAGACTTGAGGGAACATGCAAGAAGAGTAGTAGAAATTAAAGCTAGAGAAGAAGCTGGAAATGCTCTGATGCGCATGAAAGAAAGGTATAATTTGCTCTTTTTTTTGTTATTTGAAGGGAAATGAAAGAGGGATAATCCAATGTCAGTTTTCATGTCCTATTACTTTGAGTGTTCATATATTTTGTACTCCCTCCATCCCAAATTATAATGCATTCCAAGAATTTTGGAGAGTCAAAGTTTTTCAACTTTGACCAAAATTATAGAGAAAAATATAAAGATTTATAACATCAAATATGTATATTATGAAAATATAACCAATAAAGAATCTAATTGCGCTTAGTTGGTATCATAAATATTATTATATTTTTATATAAATTTGGTCAAAGTTGAAAAAGTTTGACTCTCCAAGATTCTTGGAACGTCTTATAATTTGGGATGGAGGGAGTACCTAATATGATTGTATTATCTGTAGGTTTTTCACTGTGTTAAGCCATGATAGGGATTTGATGCCAAGGACATGGATGGGAGATGAGGATATCCGTTCAATCACTAGAGAAGCACGCATAGGGGTATTTAGACATGACATTTTTCAGCTAATCAGTGTCACAACACTTCTAGTGTGTCTGAGCTTATCTATAATGCTCATCCATGAGAAACATAATCTGAATCTCATGTTGCACTGCAGGCTTTAAGACTTATGTCTGTAATGGCAGCTATTCGGTTAGATGATAAACCAGACAAAATAGAACGGGCTCTGACTACTGCTCTTTTAGATGGCGGACCCCTTTCCCACAAGAGGAGCATAGAATTTGATTCTGATCCACTTGCTTCAAGCACGTGGGAAGAGGTTTTGCAGCCTACACTATACTTGGATATTTATGGTTTAGGATGTTCTACAGAGAAATAGTTTGGAATATTTTATGTATTTGTGCAGGTTTCGCCAAAGGATACACTGATTACGCCAGTGCAGTGTAAATCCATCTGGAGGCAATTCAAAGCAGAGACAGAGTATTCTGTTGCGCAAGCAATGTCTATGCAGGTATAATTTTGTTAGTGTCTTATCAATTGATCATCCTGTTTAGAGCCAGTGCTGGCATAAATATGATCCATGTTCACAATTTTATTGGATAATCAACTTATGGAACTGATTTTCTTTGTTTCAGACTTCTGAATGCCAATACTAGATTTCATCCCTGCTTGTTTTTCCATATTTAGAATACTTGTTTTTTCAGGCCATCTGTATCACTTGCATTTTGTTGAATTATGTTTATGAAATTTCTATCTGAATTCATTTTGCATTTTGCTAATCGAATTCTTCTAATCTGAATTCCTCACGCCAGGAAGCACATAGGCGTAACAAGAGCTGGTTGCCACCTGCATGGACTATTCTGCTTCTGGCAATACTAGGCTACAACGAATTTATGTTTCTTCTTAGGTAATCATTTTACCAGAATTAGTTATTTGTTTGCTTTCCATTTTTGGTTATGCCAGACTACAGGACTGCGACACTTCCAGATTGCAGATTCATTGTCGACATATGTATCTCTTTTTGTTACAGGAATCCATTGTACCTTCTAGGGCTCTTTGTTGCCTTTGTGTTATCATATGCCATATGGCTGCAATATGACATCACTGCTTATTTTCGTCATGGCACGGTAAGAACACAGAATTCTCTCTTTACAGAAATTAGAATTCAACCTTTTGTTCTTCATCACAAGCAATGTATTTCTTTCTTGCGTTTCTGCCTAGTGCATTTCAGTGCAACTGAATTACTGTAGTTTCGCACTAATCTCAAACTGAGTTTCTTTTATGTGCAGCTATCTGCTCTTCTTACGATTTTATCAAGACCGCTACCCACAATCATGGACATTATAATGCAAATAATCAATATGAACCACAGACACAAGCATTCCCCACATCCATCTCGCCGCCCCCAACCTATCATCCATGCTCAGAGCTTCATGAACCAGACGTGGGGACAGGCTCAGGTGCAGTACCAGTCTCCTGACTCGCCATCCTCATCTTCCTCCTCCGTGGACTCGAATGGCGGTGATGACTCTTGAAGCTGTGCATAGACCATAGAACTTCCATGTGCAAGTTCCAGTACTTAAAATAGGTAGCCTGCAGGAGTTTCTACCTAACTAGGAAACTTTGTCGTGTCATCGTGTGCTTTTGACTTTGATGTGTAAATGTGTGTTGTAAGATGAAAAACCATAACTTCTAAAGTTCAGAAAAACTACGTATGATCATCTACAGAGTTGATGGCAGCACAAACACTAGTAGATTCTTGTGTAGGCCAAACAAAATATGCATGTGTAGTGTGTACTAGACGAGAGATTACAGTAGAATACATGAGAAAGGTAGTGATGGTTATTTGGCTGTGTCAATGCTTATATACATATAAATCTACACTTATTTGATTCAGCCAAAGTACATGCTTATAATTTGTATGTGCTGCCGAGAATTACAGCACCCATATCTGTTTAATGTGCTGCTCCTAAATAGCTCGATATGTGTGTGTTGATGCTATAATTTGGCCGCGGCCGGGTTTTTGTTGGTACTCTCGACCGTGCTGCTGCTATGTTGCTGTCTGCTGTGGAATCACCGGCACGTCGTCAACAGATAGATGGGTAGCAGATATTTGGTGTGAAATGTTTGTAATGGCCTGAGTTGCTTTGACCAAAACTCAAGGTGATTTTGTTCACACATAACATTTTTTTTTGAACTACCACCTGAATTTCATTCATGGAAATAATAGCTGGTCATTTACATATGATCTGCCCCTAAACAGTGGACAGAGGGAGGAGACAATTGTAGTCATGACTCATGAGTACTACACATAATGTATTTCATTTGTCAAATGATTTGGGCATTAGTTCCTCCATGCACTAGTTGAAGGGCAGGTTAGTCTTTTGCTAGATTATTTATCTAATCCAAAATTTAGTTGAAGGACAGGTTAGTCTCTTGTTAGATTATTTATCTAATTCAAAATTTCTTGGGTCATTTTAGGCTGGAGGGAGTAGGACTTTCGAAAAATTACCATGACAGAAAAACTTTTAACATAGAATTTCCGGAAAAGGCGCCCTTCTATTTATTTATACCACATTTCACTTAGACACATAGCCTCCCAACTAGTACAAGCCCACTTAGACAAACAGTGTCACCAGATCATAAACTAGCTTCTGCTAAAGGTCCCTCATCAAACAACGTCACGATCACACATACACACAGCTAGCTCTCTCATCGGAGAGCCATGGCCGCCGTGCATATGCAGCTACTACTCTTTATTCTCATCTCACGTCTCTCTACATGCAGCGAGACGCGTATACACACACGTACGTATACACGGGCGTATATACGTACGGACGAGCAGTAGTACTTGGTCGATGTGGGTCCCTGCAGAGCCACGCCCGGTGACACGACACGAACGTACACCCTTTTATTATTAGCCCCGCGCCACGCCATGCACGTCGTCGCCCTCACGCCACCTCGAGGATGGCGCCGGCGACCACCGTCTCCCAGCCACGGCGCCCGCGGCGGCAGTCGCGTACGCACTGCTGCTTCTTGTCGTAGTCGTGGTACTGCTGGCACTGCTTCTGGCACCGGTCGCCGCCGCGGCCGCTGTTGTCCTCGTCGGCGGCGGCGTCGTCGCTTCCGCCGTCCTCCACCTGTCGCCCGCGCTCGCACCGTTGCATGCACCGCAGCCTTTTCATCCAGTCGCTGTGGCGCTGGCATCTCTTCTGGCACCGGTCGCCGGCGTAGCTGACCTCGTCGGCGGCGTCCTCCTGCTGTCCCTGACGCTCGCAGCGCTGCACGCACCGGCGCCTCGCCTGCCTGCCGCTTTGGTGCTGGCATCTCTTCTGGCACCGGTCGCTGTCCTCCTCGTCGGCGTCCTCCTCCTGCTGTCGTCCCTGGCGCTCGCAGCGCTGCACGCACCGGCGCCTCGCCTGCCTGCCGCTGTGGTGCTGGCATCTCTTCTGGCACCGGTCGCTGTCCACCTCGTCGGCGGCGTCCTCGTCCTGTCCCTGACGCTCGCAGCGCTGCACGCACGACCGCCTCGCCTGCCGGTCGCTGTGGTGCTGGCATCTCTTCTGGCACCGGTCACCGCGGTCGCTGTCCTCCTCGTCGGCGTCCTCCTCCTGCTGTCGTCCCTGGCGCTCGCAGCGCTGCACGCACCGGCGCCTCGCCTGCCTGCCGCTGTGGTGCTGGCATCTCTTCTGGCACCGGTCGCTGTCCACCTCGTCGGCGGCGTCCTCGTCCTGTCCCTGACGCTCGCAGCGCTGCACGCACGACCGCCTCGCCTGCCGGTCGCTGTGGTGCTGGCATCTCTTCTGGCACCGGTCGCTGTCCACCTCGTCGGCGGCGTCCTCGTCCTGTCCCTGACGCTCGCAGCGCTGCACGCACGACCGCCTCGCCTGCCGGTCGCTGTGGTGCTGGCATCTCTTCTGGCACCGGTCACCGCGGTCGCTGTCCTCGTCGACGTCGACGTCGGCGTCACAGCTGCCGCCGCCGCCGCCCTCCTGACGCCGGCGCTCGCAGGCCTCGACGCACCGCTGCTTGCTCTCGCGGTCGTGGTGGCGGCGCTCGCACTGCTTCTGGCACTGGCAGCGGTCGCCGCCGCCGCCGTCCTCCTCCTCCTCCTCGCCGCGCCGGCCCTGGTCCTCCTGCTCCCGGCTCTTGCAGTCCATCAGGCAGCGCTGCTTCTCCCACCAGTCCCCGCGGTGCTGGCGCTCGCACCTCGCCCGGCACTTGCCGTTGCCGCCCTCGTACTCCTCCTCCTCCTCGTCGTCGGCCTGCTCGCCGCCGTGGCGGCGGCACTGCCGCATGCACTCCTGGGCCTGCCCCGGCTGGCCCTCGTGGCGGCGCAGGCACTGGCGCCGGCACTCGCCACTCCCGTAGCGGGAGCCGTACATGTCCATGCCGCCGTTGCCGGCGCCCTCCTCCTCGGCGTCGGCGTCGGCGTCAGTTTGCTGGTACCGCTTGCGGCAGTCGCTCTCGCACTCCCGCTTCCGCGGGGTGTCCTCTCCGTACTGCCACTCGCAAGTCTTCTTGCACCACCGCAGGTCCTCCTTCTTGCTGCGGTCCGGCCGGTTGGCCACTCCGCCGCCGTCCTCCTCCGCCGCGCCGGCCGTGGCGGCGGCTGCGGCCAGCAGCACGCCAGCGAGCAGGAGGAACGCCCACCATGCACCCCCGCTGCCCTTCCCCATGTCAGTCCGCCACCCGACCAGCTATCGTCGACGGATCCTCACAACTACAGGAGTGGAGTGGAGTGGAGTGTGTGATGGACGAGGTGATGAGAAGTGAGATGGGTGGGTCGATGGCCATTGTCGAGCATGAGGCGAGGTATTTATAGATGAGCGGATGAGCGGGGAAGTGGATAATCGACGGGGCGCATGCGTCGGGACGACGACGACGACGACGACGACGAGGAGGAGGTGGCCGTGGCCGATCGATCGGGGACGTACGTGGCGGCGTGCATGGCGACGTGGCGCGGCGCGCGGGGCGTGGGCGTCGCGCGGCGAGACCACGTCGCGCGGTGGCCGCCCAGGTTCGGTGTGACCTGGCTGCTAGCAGTCTAGCTGTAGCTAGCGCCGGGTGACCGACAGTGAGTGATGCGCGAGCCACGAGCATGCGACGACGGGCGAGGTGGTGTGGCGTGGCCGCACTCCACGTGACCACTGCAGGGTCCCAGGAGTGCTTGGTGGGACTTGGAGCGTTCGCAGGTTGTGCCCGGGCAGGGGAGTAGGTGAAGTGTGTCGTTTCTGGGCCGGTGTTCTAAAATAAGTGTCGTTTTGAGTTTTTTTGCCACAAGTTTGACTTAATTTGTAAAAAATATATACAACATTTATATCTCCAAATAATTTTGTTAAAAACTAGACTTAAAGATCTTACCGATGATACTAATCACTTAATATAAATATTAATATATTTTAATATATAATTAATGACAGTGTTTTCTCGGGAAACGAGAACGACACTTATTCTGGAACAGAGGGAGTATGGCGCCGAGTTTTTTTTTAATTTCTTTCTTAAATTTTTTTATTGAGTAAGTGTTTTCTTTTGGAAAATTATAAAGTTATAAGTGCAAGTTATGTATAAAATGTTCAAAATAGCTTTCTCACATCTTCTTGAATTATTACTGACACCTCACGCTATGAATGCGCACATAATGTTAGACTAACCGCAGTGCTATACTCTATACCATACTGCAGTAGGATATAGAGTACAAAAAAAAAGTTGCCGCGGTAACGGTATACCAAACGCTAAAGTGAAGGACCAACGAATTGTACGCTATATCTGGCGTTGGGGCGGAGTCCTTTAGCGGATGACGCATGGGAGAGAGGAGAGAGGTGATTGCATGCAGTGGTGGGCCCTATAATTTTAAGTAACTAAAAAATGTTATAACTCACAAACCAAAAACCAAACTAAGTTCTGATTACACCATTAAAATCGTTTCAATAAATCCTTCAAAACAAGATCTTACATGAATATATTTAGATAAAGTTATAAGTGGACTCCACTGTTGGTAGTTAGTATAGAGTATAAAATATAGAGGATGATGGATGCGGAAGAAAGATGTACAGAGAAAAGAATCTTGATGACTAGGATGGATAAAGGATGAATTTAGAGGACGATAAGTGCGATTAGTCATCTAAAAGCGTCAACCAACTTTATAACATTTACTTTGAACAAACGTTATGTTAAACTAATACGAATATATAGCTGTGCACACACACATAATAATAGTAGTAGTAGTAGTAGTAGTAGTAGTAATAATAATAATAATAATAATAATAATAATAATAATAATAATAATAATAATAATAATAATAATAATAAGTTTTTCCTATTTTAACCCCTTTGGAAAACCATATTGTACATTGAAACCTCCTAAAGTCCTAATATGGAAGCAAGAGGAGACAAACCCTACCTAGAGATAAAAAGCCTCTCATAGAGGACTAAATGGCTTATTTAAATGATATACCTATGGAATATTGTTTACCCTGAAAAAGTGTAGTGTGTGTCGGTGGAGGTGTTGGCGGTTGGGGCTAAGTTCTTAAGCCCTCCGTTGGATCTACCTCTCAGAAAATTAGAACCACAACCATTTGGCCTCCCATGCTTTATCATGAGCCTCCCAAACATGCATTGACGCATTGTGATTTATGTGGGGTTTACATCAGGGGGGTAGGGCCAGGGTTTACCACGGTCACGAATAGTAGAAGACAGAACGAAGGTGGAAGCAATAATGGGCTGGAACGCAAGCTTCGCAAGTTCCATTCTTTCAAGATCCTCTCTCCCTCTTCACTGTTTATTTCTCAGGTATTTATAGGGCATACCAAGGGTCAATAGGTAAATTCTATCAAGAGCGGCTGGGGATCAGGGGTACGATTGTATAACCGCACGCGAGAGAAACCCTAATCCCCTCTAACTCCTCTCCGCCGCCATCGGAGCCGGGTTGCCTTCCTCTACCTTCGGAGCCCGTCAGGCGATGTCTTCTTTTAATGTGAAGGTTTCTGCTTCTCGTCTTCTCCCGGGCGACCTCCATTCGAGACCCAACTTGACTCGTCTTCGTCTCTACATGAGAAAAAGGTAAAAAGGGTGATAGTTTGCCTCGCTATTTGGTGAAGGTGAAGCGATTTTGGATTTTTTGGTCCCTAAACTTTTATTAGGCTCCCATACAAGTTGAAACAAGTTTCAATCTGCTCCTTATGCTAACGTGGCATGCTACCTCTCAGAAAATTAGAACCACAACCATTTGGCCTACCATGCTTTGTCATGAGCCTCCCAAACATGCATTGACGCATTGTGATTTAGATTCCAAGCTTTAGATTTTGGATTTTTGGTCCCTAAACTTTTAATAGGCTCCCATACAAGTTGAAACAAGTTTCAATAATCTGCTCCTTATGCTAACGTGGCATGCTAGCTCAGCACTGGTATGCATCTGACACATTGGATCCAACTAAACTTACACGATGGTGTCATCTAGATCTCAAACTTCTAAAATTATGTATCTAAATCCCTAAATTGGCTAAACTAACCACATGAGGTATCTAACTTGCATGACAATATCATATCTATGTCACTAACTTTCAAAACTGTTTATCTAAGCCCTCAACTTGCTAAGCGGGCCACACGAGGCCCAAATTACCATTGACTATAATAAACCACCAGTGTGTCTACTAATTATTTTTTTTGAGTCAACGAGGGATTATTTCCCCACATGATTTATTTCACTTGGCCCAAAAGACCTTTTAATCAGTACATATTATATATATTTCTGCCACACCAGTGATAGAAGGTGTACCCAGAAAACTTTCTATACTCTAAGCTCATTGGATTTGAGTCATAGCTTGATGAAAAAGCAAACACCATTGAAATAAACAACATGTGTGGCTACTGATTATGCACATATAGATGGGCATAAAGCCCGGGCCCGTCAGCCCGACCCAAAGCCCGCCATTTTGGCCCGTCCTGAGCACGGCCCGACCTGATGGCCAGCGGGCCTGGGCCAGACCCTCGGCACGACGTGCCGGCCCGGCCCGATATTTATACATAATTATATATAAGTATAAATATATATAATTAAACATAAATATATATAACTATAAATAAATATATATAACTATAAATAAATATATATAAGTAAATATAAATATATATTTATAAATATAAATATATATATGTACATATATATTCTAGTTTCACTGGCGGGCCTTCGGGCCGGCCCGTTCTACCATTGGGTCGTGCCTGGGCCGAAGGTCAGGCCCGCGGGCCTGATAGGCACGGCCCTCAGCGGGCCGGGCCGGGCCGGCAAAGCCCGTTGCCCATCTATATATATGCACATACCATGTGGGGTCCACATGTTGCCTTCTCTCGTACGCTACCTCTCGTGCTGCTGTCACCTCTCCGTATGATGCTGCTGTCCGAGCACCAGTGCTAACAACATAGCTGCAGCACCTCTAAACAACAGAAGCACCATGGCTGCCATGACCGGCGGCTGGCCTCCTCACACTCCCTCATTTCCTCCACACGTCCATCGAGCTTGCCCACAACCAATAAGGCCTCATGGTGACTGGCCATGGGCAAGCTATAGACTCCTTGCCCCCCGTTGCGGCAATGACTAGATCCAGACTATGGCAAGATCTTTTTGTACATTATTATGCGAATTCCACCAAATCAAGGGTAGGGAGCACTATCCGAATGGATACAAGTTGAAGGAAATAGATGAGAAAGGGATGACATGTAGACCCAAATGCTAGGTACACAGTCAGCAACCGCAAAGGCAATTTATCATACAAAAGTAATTTAGGCCTCATGTTGTTGATTAGCAAGCTTGGAGACCTGCAAACACTACTACAAGATTGATTTTATGAGACACCTAAATTTTATTAACGGAGACGAACATCCATTTTTCCCGCCATGGTTATTCCCAGGCCAGCCACGCTGGCTAACTCCCAATCGACCGTCTTGTTGGTTAATCATTAACCGAGGCAGGCCGTGTAACGCAACCGCCTCTATTAATGCAATCGTTTGTTTTCTAAGGTGGTCATTTTAAGTGACCGCCTCGGTAAATTCATTAACCGAGGTGGACGCATTAAGGTATCCGTTGCTATTAATGGCTGAAACAAAAAATAATTTATAATTTTTTCATATGAACTCAGACGAAGACAAACTTTATAGTTGATTTTTTGAATTAAAACCGTTAGGGTCCCAAAATATTATTGTAAGTGTACATATTTTGAAATTTGAAATTTAAAATTATCAAATAATCTTGTATGTTGACATGGTTTACATAAAAGTTATAGTTACCAATAGAATCTTCAATTTTGTTATTGAAAAGTTTTTAATTTGAAGTTGTTTAGAGTCCCAAATATGTGTTCAAAGGTTATAGATTTTGAAATTTAAAAATTAGAATTCCTAAACGATCTCAAATGTTCACATAGTTAATACCAAAGTTGTAGTGGTCGATATGAGCTACATCTTTGATATTGACAAATTTTTTATTTAAAATCTTCTAGAGTCTCAAATATGTGTTTAAAATTTACATATTTTGGGACTTAATTTTTTGAATTTTTCAAACTATCTTTAATGGAGATACATCCTATACTAAAGTTATAGTACTTGACAAGATTTAAAACTTTATATTTATAAGTTTTTTTATTTGAGTTTATCTAATAACCAAAATATCCAATATAAGATTACAAAATATTAATATAAAAAGATAGAATATTATATATAATCATAAATGAGTATATAGTTCAGTGGTAGAGATATAGTAGTATTTAGTTAGTGACAGGTAGTGGGATCAACTATTTAGAGTCATAGTTTTTTTTTTGATTTTCCTCGAAAGCATTAACGGAGGTGGGTATATTAAGGCACCTGCCTTCATTAACGGAGATCCATGGACGATAACAATATCATACTATCAACTTTATGGTGAGTCAGTTGAATTACAGATATTTAATCAAGGATTTCGATCAAGCTTAAGGGCAACAAGCTCTCTGCTATGCAATAAAAAGGTGGCAATGCATCCCTTGTGATTGACAGGGATGCCCAGAGAAGCTTTTAAAATGTGTTACCGAGCACAGGGGCGAGCAAGTCATGTCGCTTTGCATGGGATGAAAGTTAGAGCCTATGAGATATGGTGGGCGGTGCTGAATTTGCCATGCCATAGAATCTGAACCTCTGTCCTATCCCCTGTTTTAAATAGCGCGCTATAGCGGACGCTATAGCGCTAAATAGCGTTTCGGGAAGACAACTGCTAAGCTATGAAGATTTTAACGCTAAACGATTTTTCCCGCTATTAGCTGCTAATAGCGCGCTAAATTCGCTAAACTGGGTTCATTTAGCGCCGCTAACTTGGCTTGGCCTTCATTTCCCGTCAGCCCAACTTGGAGGCCCAAATAGCAGGGACGTGCGAGACTATGACCTATTGCTCCAAGCCTTTTGTTTGTTTGTCTAGCTGTCTGTTAAGCTTGAACTTTGAACTCATGTATGTCCCTATTGATGTATGATGTTAGTTATGTATCATGTATGAACTACGAACTTTGATGTAATGTGTTAGTGATGTATCATATATCATGTCTGTTAAGTTATTGATGTATCATCTTTAATATGTGTGAAATTACATGATGTTTGACATATTTTTTGCTCAGCCACTAAATGGCTTAGCTCGCTATAGCTTTTCTTAGCCTTTTGGAGAGGCTGCCGCTAAGAGGCTTAGCCCGCTATTTAAAACAGGGGTCCTATCCCATGTTGGCTGCAATTTCTCTCTTCAAGACCACTTGTAGTTGGCTGCAAGCAGGGGCGGATCTGCTGGGGCTTTAGCCCCTCCTATAACGGCCGCGTCCATAGAGCTCTTCCTTAGTCCCACCATAAAATTTTAGTCATGAGAGAAGATTAGAAAGTGTTTAAGATAGAAGATGAGGACACAAAAAGAAGATTTAAATCTTAATTTTGCTAAAATAGTTTGAACTTAGCCCCTCCTAAATGTTTATCCTAGATCCGCCACTGGCTGCAAGATGATATTTTTTCGGTTTGTGGTAACACCTTTTGGCACTATGGCCGGGGTCCACCATGAGAGAGAAGACGAACTTAACAGAGTGTCATATCTGGAGTTTCAAGTTGTGGTTTCCAACACGAAGGCTTGTTTGGCTATACACAAATTCATTCAAATCCACATTGTTTGAGAGGGATTATAGTGAAATTTAATTTAAGTTTCACTCTAATCCATTCTAATCTACGTAGATTGGAGTAGATTTGTGTACAGCCAAACAAGGGGCAAGGAGTTTGTGGTTTCTAACGCGAAGGAGTCGAGGAATCTAAGGTTAAAGAGAACCAATCTCTAAAGCTGAAACTTGCAGGGCAGCAATAATGAATCCGCAAGAAAGTTCAGAGAAAGAGCCAATCCCTTGTATACAACAGATGATTCAACGTTTTTCCCGTTGGAGCCGCTGGGGTGGTGTTTGAAATCTTGAAGAGAAGAGTCCCATCGACCTTCCCTCATTTGCTGAATGTGAGTGCCGAAGAGGCATGTCGCTGCAGAATGTTTCTGTTTCTGAGACAGATGCAATGGCACAAAGACAGTGCTGAAGAATACAGATCTGCATGGAGTAGTCTGCTACACAATCAAACAGAACGCTCATAGTGTTGTACATGTATATATATATTGTACTCCGTATATTTGTATGTACAAAAACAGTTATATATATATATAATAATCGACCAAAACGCTACCCAAGCTAAGAATAATGCATGGAAACTACTTCCTAATTAATTAAGATGTTCCTAAGACATGACCTAGCATGTTTACTACTACCACTACTTCCTATCAATCTGAAAAAAAAAATACGTGATGACATCCCTTATTATCAGTTCAGGATGGATCTAGCGCGCAGATGCAATTCAGGATGATGATGGCGCTGGCTAGAAGTATGATAAGCCCTGGCAGCAGATCTGGCGCCTCGGAGGACGGTGGCGGTGGAGAGGTGGTGAACGTCGGCGGCGCTACGGGCAAGGACGACCCTGCGCGGTAAACCCCAAAATTAAACGATACGCTCAGTCAGAACACCAGATTCGACAGGAGCAGCTACATACATCACCTGCTGTCTGTACGTTCTCAATTGCAACGTTAACGTTAACGATTGATGGATGATATACCGTACGTGTACGTACCTGAAGAAGCTGAAGGCGGCGGCTGTGCATTGGGAGCGGCGGCAGCGGCCGGCGGAGGCTGCGCCGGCGGGGCGTCCTGCGGCGCGTAGGGAGGGAGCACCAGCCCTTCCACTGCAACAACAAGACGTACACAAAGAAATCGATCCATATATGGATGGAGCACGGTCAGAAAACAGTTTGCGCGTCCCGTCCATGGAGCTACTCTATACTACTAGCTAGACCTAGACCTAGAGACTTACTGTTGCAGAGCTCGATGGGCGGCTGGCCCTGGCCGCAGCTGGCGGGGATCTGGAGCGCGCGGGCGACGTCGACGTCTTGCCCGGTGGCGCGCCCGTACGTTCCGTCCGCGACGTAGCAGAGGCAGAAGGGGTCGGCGTCGAAGGCGGCCTCGTACGCCGCGCAGCACGCGGGCGAGGGCGCCGGCGCGCCGCCGTACATGAAGCTCTCGCACTCCTTCAGCCCGGCCAGCGAGTCCCGGCAGTACCCCTGCGCCGCCGCGGGAACCACCGTCGTGCAGAGGAGGGCGGCGGACGCGGCGAGGAGGAGGAAGAGGCGGAGCAGCGGGCGCTGGCGAGGCGGCGGCGCCATGATCGATCGGATCGGACCGAGACTGGATGGATGCAGAATTGGAGAGAGATCGGGAGGAGAGCGCGAGGCTATACGACGTCGTTTACTTGCACTGCGACATGCATTATTTATGGATGTAATGGCTTCTCAGAGCTGAGAGACGATGAGTCTTGGAGAAACAAGGGAGGTTGGTTTTGGGTCGTTTGGAAGAGCAAGACTTTAGCGTCCCGTGCAAGAAACGGACAGACAAGCGCGGACAGGGCTCTCGTCTCGTCTCGTGTAGTGCAGTCGTAGAGGGGAAAAAAAATGAGAGGGAGAGAGAAAAAAAGGGGTGAGAAACAGGGCCGAAGGCTCTGCAGGTGAAGCCCAATATCAGCCATACAAGCCCGGCCCGTTTTGCGTGTCCACGTGGCTGCAATTTAACTGTCTTATAGTGAGCGCGCCAAATGGCAAACCAACCCAACACCACAAGGACCTTGTTAGGCTGGAAGGGATTATATAACCCTAACCAATACAGGCGTGTTTTTTTGTGACAACTTATAATCAGATTGTAGACGAAAATAATTGAGAATCCCACCCTTCTTTGACTGCTGCAAATTAAGTGTCCGTTGGGTAGAGATCGTAGAAATATTTCAGATACTCCCTCCGTCCCTAAATGTTTGTCGTTCTCACTCTCCGAGAAATAAATTTGATTAAATATATATTAAAAAATATTAATATTTATAGTATATGATTAGTATCATTAGAAAAAAAATCTTTGAATCTAGTTTTTTAATAAGTTTATTTAGAGATACAAATGTTGCACGTATTTTTTATAAATCGAGTCAAACGCACCGGCATGAACGACACACATTTAGGAACAGAGGGAGTAGATCTCTTAAGAAACGTTTCAGTTGATAAATTAGAATTACTTTATGCAATCGTTTGGCTGATATACTATATTCTAATTCCAAAATAAATATGAAAAATCATATAAATAAATAAATGCTTCAAAAAAGCTAGAACTTTTTGTGAGTGAAGAATATCTTAAATGTAACCTATTTAACTTGTCGCAACTAAAAAGGATAGTTAAGAGCAAGTATAATAGTGAGCTTCAAGAAGGCTAAATGCTGAGGTGGAGGAGAGAGGAAAGGAAAGAGAAGAGAAGTGGGTTGTAAGCTTACAGCCCGCTTGGACACAAGAACCAATGCAATTTGTGACAGAGACAAATGAGGTCATATAGCTATAACAAAGGCTTAATCATTGTATGAGTGGGCTGAAAGATGGGCTGCAAAGAGCCTTACAGCCAGCAGCAGACTGGATTATTAAACTTGCTCTAAATAAACACCAATGTGCCACACCGCCCATCCCCTTCCACGCTGTCCCAATCACCGCCAGCGCGCTGCCCTACACCGTGGAGGTACCACGCGTCCACGCCGGCCTAGGGGTCTGCCTATCCTCATAGGACACTCTCTAAAAACATGATTGCCACCTTTTATCTGAGTAGGTGATCTCGAAGACGGAAGCGTTTCAGAGGCCTACTCTCCTAGAACTCGCGTGCAAGAACCGGGACGGGAACCCAGAAGCAGTGGAAAAGTACATGGATGTGTCAAGAAAAGAAAATTAAGACCTTGTTTAGTTACTCCCCAATTTTGCAAAATTGGCAAGATTTTCCATCACATCAATCTTTAAATATATGCATGAAAAATTAAATGTAAGTAAAAAAACTAATTATACTTTTAGTATGTACATGCCGAGACGAATCTTTGGAGTCTACGTAGTCAGTATTTGGACAAAGTTTGTCAAATAACAACAAAAACGCTACATGAAAAATTTTGCAAATTTTTTCCATCTAAACAGGGCCCAAATGACACATAGGGGAAAACAGAAGTCGAGAGGTCCGAGAAGATAAGCGAATGCAACAAGACGGAGATAGCGGTAGGCGAAACATCCGTCATCAAATCGCCACCTATGCAAAAACAAAAGTAAGGCCAATGTCAATGGTGAGTTTAATTTTGTTGTTTTCAAGACTATCATGTTATATGAAATAAAATGAAACTTGAATGAAACTCGTGAGAGTTTCATTCTAAAGTTTCATAGACATTAAATTCCATGACTCGTAGAGAGTTGGTATTCGTGTTGGGGGAAAGGACCCTCGACAGTAACGCCACGCGAGCTACCTCAAAAAACCCTAGCTCCCTCAACCACCACCGGAAAACCCTCGCTGCTTCATGACCCTCGGGTCGTTTTCAATTCCTCTTGGCTGCAGGGAAAAGGATTGCGGGGACGTGAGAAGCCACGAGCGAGGCCTGGCTCTCATCCTCAACAGGGAAGGTTTCTAGGAGCTCGGTGAGGGCCCCCGACTCGGCGAAGGCGCGGCGTGCGCCTGGCGGCGGCGGAGGGAGAAGCAGGAAGTTAGGGTTTCATCACCTGTGTTTGTACGGTTTTACCCCTCCGGCCGTGTTGTCCCGAGCAATCGTCCTTGTACCCTAATGTAAATTGTGCGATGACCCCTGGTATTCCCTATAAATACCCAGGGGTGAACAGTGTGGAGACAAGATTTTTTAAGTGAAAAAAAACACGCCACCAACTTATTTTACACCTTCGCTTGTACTTTCGTTAATACTTCCGACCGTTGGAGACCCTCGCCTCAGCCCGGTACACGTGCGGGGATTTGGCAGGTGTTGCTCCCAACAGTTTCGCGCCAACCATGGGGACGACAACTTTCTTTCAAACGTGCACACTCGCATAATGGCGGGAACGAGGAGGACGAATTCAGGAAGGGACCAGCGCCCGACCGGTGAGGTTACGGCGGCGGCACGGTCCACAGAAGAAAACACCAACCCACCAGGGGCACGAGGGATTGACCCAGAGGCAGAACTCCCAGGCCCGCACCCCCGGCCGGTATCGCAGCAGCACCCACACACCTCCGGAGAAGGGGGAGGAGGAGATGAAGAGGAGATGGGTCTCGAGGCTCTGGACAGGCTCCACACGGAGTTGCAGGAGAAAAAGAGATGCCTAGACCAACTTGAAAGACACAACCGACTGCGGACCATCAGACAGAAGGCGGACGAGGCAAGGGAGCAGCTCCACAGGATGGAAGAGTCCCTCGCGGCGGCTGAGGCCGAGGCCGAAGGTTGGAACGAGCAGGAGGCGCAGCTGCCCCACGAGGGGGGCGCCCAAGGACATGAGCGCAATGACCACCAGCCAACCCCACTACTACCAAACCCCCGAGCCCCCCCCCCCACCATTCAATTACCTATACTCTGAAGGGAGAGAACCAAACTTCTGCAAACTGTACCCAGAGGAGAGAGAACTGTAACAACCCAAATTTTTCCCACACCAAAATTCACAACCACAATTTTTTTTCTTTTAAACCTTGCATGATGAGTGATCCAACATGCATATGCATTGTCACCTATCATGTGTATTAGCATTCTTAGTTTATATGTTAAATAATGGGTTAAGTTTCTTTTTGATTAACCCAACTAATTAAAATATTAAGTCCATGCGATTTGGTTCTTCTTGGATTTTTGTGTGAAATAAACTAGACAATACAAAATGTCGTATATAAAGTTTTGCAAGACAATCTCATAATCCCAAATTAAACTGATTATCCTTGGGATCAAAACCTGGAATCTAATCAAACATTAAACACCTAACTAATGAGGGAATTAACTAAACAAATGAGAAAAGAAATAGAGAAGGAAAGAATTGGGAAAGACCAACCAGGCCTGAAGCCTTCCTGCTCAGCCCAACCGGACGGCTTGCACGCACACACCAGCCCACTCGGCCGGCCCAAACACGCGCGCTCGCACGCGGCCCACGCAGCCGACCCAACCACGCATGCAAGAGGCCTCGCCACCAACGCGCACGCGCTTGCGTACGCGGCCCACGCGGCCCGCCTAGCAAACGCACGCACGCGCGCGGCTTCGCCCCCGCGACGGAGACGCTGCGCACCGGACCCCGCACGTCAGCGTCACCAGGCCCTCTGTTCATCTTCTTCCCACGTCCGCGGCGGGAGTAGGGGACAAGAGCGGCCCCACCATGCCACCGAGGCCGACCAGTCCCAACGGCCGTCAGTGAAGGACCGTGAAGCAACCAGAAAGCGACTAGAGGGGGGGGTGAATGGGGGCTTCAAAATTTCCTTTCGGAAACTAGTACCCACTGTCCCGAGAGTCACCCAAAAGGACAAACCCTAGAGCTTGCTAATGTCCACGACCCTAGATGTAGGGTGGATGCTTCCAAGAAGCACAACGGGACGCTACACAACTCTAGAAAGCCAACGCAGAAGACGGAAACCAAATCCGACAACGAACGAACAAGCTGCGGACGAAACAGCGCAAAATAGTCACGACCGGACTCTGGCCTGCGTCCGGTCAGTGAGCACCGGACGCGTCCGGTCTGAAAAATTCCTTTCTGGAACCTTACTGTTCCTGACCGGACTCACAAGCGAGGAGCGTCCGGTCGAGAGTAGTGCGTCCGGTCACTAGAGCCAAGACAGGTGAACAGTAGATCCTGAGCGTCCGGTCAATCCAACAACCCAGCGTCCGGTCACGAGCGTCCGGTCAATACTCAGAGAATCCCGCGACACATTCAACCACCGGACGCGTCCGGTCAGCCCGACCTAGCGTCCGGTCACCTCGTGACTTCACTGTTCACTCACCGATTCGACTCGATCTCACCCAAAACAAATCCTCTAGGGATCAAACTTGGTGAGAGGAGTCACAAGGAGGATAGTGAGCTATCTCTAAGAGATCATGGCTCGAACCTATCTCCAAATTGATGAATCGAAGAATTTCGGGGGAAGGGAGAAAACTTGACCCAAAACGAAAATCGATCGATCTCCTAGACTGTGAGGTTAGAAGTGAATTCCTTCAGTGGAGAAAAGTGCCTCACGATCTAGAACAACTTGGTTCAAACGGATTCACAAAAGATGAACCGAGCAAAGAGATCAAACGACGGGAAAATCGTGGAGAAAAAGGATTCCGCGAAGAACACAACCAAAACACGAATCGACACCACGATCTTGCAGCCCAAGCGCAAACACACGCTACGGCAAGGAGGTTACAGCCTCCTTTCCTCAAAATCAACAATACACAGAGGTGAGTCTCTCTGCGGATCTCAGCAAGCTACAGCAGGGGATGGGAGAGCAGGAAACCCTAAGTGCGAAAGAGCAAATGACTGAGATAGATGGGAGGAGGGTGTCTCCCGACTACTTATCCTACTACTAGCCTAAGTCTATTTCCTACTCTACCCCTCTCTATTCTAATTACAGAGTGAACCAGCTAAACCCTAAGGTTATTCTGGACCAACTCGGTGGTAGGTGTATCCGACGGCCACGCCCGCACAAACCGAAGCGTTGCCTCGACGCAACCTCCCGATTGCCGCCACGTGCCGCCCTCGCCCTGCACCCCCGGTTTTGTGGCCCAAACCGGGAAACCAGCCTTTTCCAGCCATCCCCCGGTTTTGAGGCCCAAACCGGGAAACCAGCCCACCAGCTTCTGAGTTTTGAGGCCAAACTCAGCAAACCCTCAGCGCCCAGGTTTTGAGGCCCAAACCTGGAAACCGTCCTCAGCCCGAGTTTTGTGGCCAAACTCGGAAACCATCCGCACCCAGGTTTTGAGGCCCAAACCTGGAAACCGTCCACCCGATGGTTTTTCCCTGGCTCTACCACCAAACCGACGTCGTAGAGGGGATGCACAGCCCGTGCACCCCGTCCACCGACATGTGTCCCTGAGTCCACGACTCAGGCAACACATGACCGCACTTCTTCACTTGTCGTCGTCATAGGCTGCCAGCCACCACAGCTGATCCTCGGGCCTCTGGTCCCTCAGTCCAAGCCTCACGTCCGCCCTTCACCGCTCGGTACCTCGGCATGGCACGTCCGTCGCACGGCACGCCCATCCTTCACCGCACCCGGTCCATCGGCACGACACGTCTCAACTTGACCTTCACCTCATCGCCGATCACTGTATCTGTGCTCGACACCTGCACAACACAAGCCAAAGAACATGCGCATCATCCCAGTTGACAATCACTCATCACTCAGAGACCCGGCATACACTCATGTATTCGCAATCTCCCCCTTGATGAGTGCATTGTCAACTACTCACACAAATCATAATGAAAAGAAGAATAAGGAAGGAGGAAGGAGAAGGAGAAAACTCAACCAAATGACCCAAAAGCATAGCAAAGCCGAAGAAGGTCAAGTGGAAAGTGCGAAAGAACTTGGTCCCCAAAGACATGGGCAATGGCTCGACGCAACCAAGCAAAGCTAGCCCTCAAGAAGAGGTAGAACAGGCTCAACACCGCTAGCAAATACCAATTGGAAAATCGAAGCAAAATGCTAGTCCCTCAAGATAGAGGCACAGAGGCTCAACACAACTAGCAAAGAAAGCTCGATACCAATGCCTTTCGGCCAGCAAGAGACAACAAAACTCCCCCTTAGATGAACATCCAGGAGACATGCAAACTCTCCTCCTGGGACCTCCCCCTCAAATGGACACTCGGGAAGCACAAATGATTTGCAAATTCTCCCCCTTAGTTGAAAATGCACTAATCAAGTAAAGAGCTCTCCCCATCAGAAAAGGCACCAACAAAAAGTGCGAACATGGGAGATTCTCCCCCTTCCAGCATGCATATGAGTCAAAATGCAAGTTAGCAGCTTCAGGCATATATTCAGGAGAATGTAAAGATGCTCTAAACAGTATAACTCCAAAGACTCAACAGCAGCATACAAGCTCAGCAAAGGCTCAAACTGATCACCAGATATGAAATATGAACATATGAGCAGAAATGAGCAGTTTTGAGTCAAAAGGTATTCACCATCAAAATAGCACTAGCAATGTATAAACAGGAGTCTGAGCAAGTGCTAAACATGTATACAAGGTGAACTACCCCTAGCAAAGTTCAATCATCATGCTTAAGAATGAAACATACACTTGTGAATTCAACTTTAGATCGGAGTTGCAGCGGTGAAATTACACAAGGTCAATTATTAGCATGTGATTGCGAGAGGGTGAAAGCTTGTCATTTCCTAACTTTTCAACCGAGCGAAGCCTATGCCGAAGCAATCATAAGCTTAAAGCTACGGTTTCGGTCATACACTACACGGCTCAAGTTTAACTCAAAGTGCAATGAGAAACAGTCTCGATACCGTGATGTGTTGACAAGCAATCCCATCTCGATCTTTTCAATTCACTAAAACTTGGTTCAAATTTTATACATGATATGAACAGACCAAGCAAGTGAATGACTCAGAACTAGAGACATAGAAACCTAGCATATATGAAAAGCACGAGTGAACTCAACATATCCTACACATGCTAGTTGCATATCTCAATGGTGAACATTTTTAGATTGTAAGTTATTAAGTAAATTCACCATTTCAAAGTAGCTCAGCTCACAGCATGTACTAGTGATCAGAAGGAGCATAAGCTACAAGCATCAAAATAAGCATCAGAGCATACTACATAGAGCATAGTTACATTCTAGTGATTGTAAACATGAAGCTTAGAATGTAAATGCGTATGCTGAAATGCAAAAGAAAAGAAGGACAAAAGAGTCAGTCAAATATACAAGATCCAAAATGTTTCCCCCATCTAAAAAGGGAAACACACACCAAGCTCACCCCTCAACCGGTAAAAGGTTGATTCGTCTAAAGGCTTGGTGAAAATATCAGCCAGTTGATGATGAGTATCGACATGGCGAAGGTCGATATCACCCTTCTCCTGGTGGTCTCGCAAGAAATGAAAGCGCACATCAATGTGTTTGGTCTTCGAGTGAAGCACGGGGTTCTTAGCAACGCTAATGGCACTCGTGCTGTCACAAAGCAAAGGCACGCGAGAAAAGCTCAGACCAAAATCACGCAAAGTGGCCATCATCTAAAGCAACTGGGAACAGCAGCTAGCCGCAGCAACATATTCAGCCTCTGTAGTGGACTGAGCGACACTAGACTGCTTGCGAGAAGACCACGAAACAAGAGAAGAACCAATAAATTGGCAAGTCCCAGAAGTGGACTTGCGCTCAATACGGCAACCAGCAAAATCGGCATCCGAATAACCGCAAAGGGAGAGGGTGGAGGAAGCAGAATACCAAATCCCGAACTCAGGCGTGAAACGAAGGTACCTGAAAATCCGCTTCACCGCCTGACGGTGAGAGGTGCGCGGCGACGCCTGAAAGCGCGCACACAGACACACCGCGAATTGGATGTCCGGGCGTGTCGCCGTCAGGTAGAGGAGCGACCCGATCATGCTGCGGTACTCCTTCTGGTCCACTGCTTCTCCATCCACATCCGCATCCAGGGCAGTCGTCGTCGACATGGGAGTTGGAAGAGGCTTGGCCTCTCCCATATCGAACCGCTTCAGCAAGTCCTTGGTGTACTTGCCCTGGTGCACAAACGTGCCCTCTCGGGATTGCTTAATTTGCAACCCGAGAAAGAATGTCAGCTCGCCCATCATGCTCATCTCGAACTCCCTGCTCATAGTATCTGCAAACTTGGCAACCAAAGCGTGAGAAGAACCACCGAAAATGATATCATCCACGTAAATCTGGACCAAGAGAGTGTCTTTGCCTTGCTTGAGGAGAAAGAGCGTTTTGTCTACACATCCCATTTTAAAACCCTTAGCAAGCAAAAAGGTTTTCAACCTATCATACCAGGCTCTAGGGGCTTGTTTCAAACCATATAAAGCTTTGTGGAGTTTAAAAACATGGTTTGGAAACTTGGGATTTTCAAAACCGCGGGGTTGCTCAACATACACTTCCTCTTCTATGTAGCCGTTTAAGAAGGCACTCTTGACATCCATTTGAAAGAGTTTAAAACCTTTGGATGCAGCAAAAGCCAAGAGTATCCTAATAGCCTCCAAACGAGCTACAGGAGCAAACGTCTCCTCATAGTCTATCCCCTCCTTCTGACTATAACCCTTCGCTACAAGCCTGGCCTTGTTTCTAACAACATGGCCATCCTCTCCTTGCTTGTTTTTGAAAACCCATTTTGTCCCAATAGGCTTACACTCAGGAGGAGGTGGAACTAGAACCCAAACCCGATTTCGCTCAAAATTCTCAAGCTCCTCATGCATGGCATTGACCCAATCAGGATCCGTCATAGCGTGTCCAACATCTCGGGGCTCAAAATTAGCAACAAAAGCAGAATGAGCGAAGTGCGAGATTTGCTGTGACCTGGACCGAGTGACCCGTTCGTCGATGTTGCCGATCATCTGCTGAGGCTGGTGCTGGCGCTGGATGTGTCGTGGTGCCTCCCGAGCCGAAGTGGCCTCCCCCTCAACAGCAGCTGGTGCCTCCCCGGGTACAAATGGTACTGCTCGGGGTGGCGGATCCCACGGCCCCCAGGAGGAAGAGGTGTCGAGGCCGTGAGTCGTCGTAGAAGCCGCTCTTTGCGGCACTGCAGGTGGCAGTGATGCTGGGTCATCTATGCCTTCAGCATCCTCGTCCTCATCATCGAAAAGAGGCTCACCCACCTCATGATCACCTGCACGCTCAAAACGAGAAGAAGGACAAACGAGAGTCTCGTCGAAGGTGACATCTGATGTCTCCATGACTCGGTTAGTGTCAAGGTTAAGTACACGATAAGCTCGAGTGTGAGTGCCATAACCCAAAAACACACCGTCAGAAGAACGAGACTCAAACTTGTCCAAGTTGCCCTTTTTGAGTATAAAACAATGGCAACCAAAAACTCGAAAATAACTCACCTTGGGTAGTTTTCCAAAACGCAACTCATAAGAAGTCTTTTTCAAGGAGGCTCGGAGAAAAATGCGATTGGAAATGTAGCATGCAGTGCTCATAGCTTCGGCCCAATATCGCCTAGGAGTCCTATGCTCATCGAGCATCATCCTGGCCATCTCAACAAGGGTCCGATTCTTCCTCTCTACAACACCATTTTGTGGCGGTGTGTAGGGGGAAGAAAACTGATGCTCTAAACCCAAAGAGTTACAAAACTTCTCAAAATCCGAATTCTTAAATTCGGAACCATTATCACTCCGAATTGCTCGCATCGAGTTCAAAGGGAACTCGTTCTGAAGACGCAAAATCAGATTGCGAGCAAAGGAGAAAGTCTCGGTCTTCTCAGCTAAAAAGAAGACCCACGAATATCTCAAAAAGTCATCAACAACCACAAGCACATACCACTTCCCCCCAACTGAGCTCACGCGAGCGGGACCAACAAGGTCCATGTGCAAAAGCTCTCCATGGCGCTTGGTCATGACCTGAGTCACTGGATGGTGGGGAGCGGCAACCATCTTCCCGTGTCTACAAGAGTGGCAAACAAGATCCTTCTCCATATGCAACTTGGGCAATCCTCGGATTAGGCCAAGTGAACTAAGCCTTGCAAGCAAGTCGAAGCTCAAATGTCCAAGTCTCCTATGCCACTTCCAAAGATCAGAGGAGGAAGGTCCAGCCACAAGACAACGAGAAGTGCCAAAAGACTCCGAGAAATTCGCACGAAAGACTTTTCCAAAGGGCGAAATCAAACACACAAGATTGCCCTGAGGATCCAAAATACGACTGAGATTCGGTTTAAAACGAATCTCATAGTCGTCGTCAAAGAGTTGCGAAACAGAAAGAAGGTTAAAATGCAAGTTAGAAACAAGAGCAACATCGCGCAACACAAAATGCTCATTAACCCGCACAGACCCGCGAGACAATACCTTACCTTTGCTATTGTCGCCGAAGGTTATGTACTCCTTTCCGGCAACAGGGCTAAGGCTGGAGAACCACTTGGCGTTTCCGGTCATGTGCCTCGAGCAACCGGAATCCACCAACCAAATGTCCTCCAACCATTTTACCTACATCAATAAAAAGACATAGGGTGAGCATACGGTCCAACACTGGGGTTAGTGAAGTAGGAAGAATACCAGTGTTGGGCCGGCTGCTCAAAAGAACGGTTAGCAGAAAAACCATTCCTAGCACGTCTACGAGAGGAGCGATCACCACGTAGAGGAAAAAGTGGTCCGCTAAGGGAGGAGCGTCCATCGCGATACTCAAACCGCGGTGGGGAAAAACGCTCAACTACAAAACCTCCGCCACGGGGTCCATAGCCTACAACTGCAGGCTCCCGCCGGGCACGCTCTCTACGAGACCTAGGCCTAGGGACTTGAGGCTCAACACCTCTAGGCCTAACGACTCTCCTCGGAGCTCTCTGCTGCCTAGGCCTGGGAACTTGAGGTTCTGGACCTCTGGGCCTAGCATTACGTCTCGGTGCTTTCCTCTGAACATTCGGCACATGTACATCATGGAAAGGATGGTACATGTCCGGGTTGTTCATCTCCCTAGCACGGCGCGCCTCTCTCTTGCGCCTAAAGCAGAACTCGCTCAAGTGACCATCTCTCCCACAGAAATCACAATGGTACCTCACCGCACGCAAAGGGGGTTGTTGGTACTCATGGCTGTGGGTGTGGATCACTTTGCCCTTCTGTGGCAACTCCTCCTGGATAGGTGGCATTGTGTCCAGCTTGTTCTTTAGGTGGTTGGGTTTGGGATGCCACACTTGGTTCTTGGGTGGAGCTCTCGGAGGTTCCTCAAACACCCCATCCTTGGTGGTAGGCTTGACGGGCTCTTTAGGTGGAAGCTTGGTCAGTTTGGGAGTAGTGGTGGAATTGGGCTTCTCACTAGGATTCAGACCACTCGACTCTCCAATCTTCCCAAAAGCAGAAAGATCAACACCCTGAGCAAGACCTACACCAGAACCTCCAGCAGCTCGCTTAAATTGGGAGATCATCATCCCGAGCTGCGGCTCACTACAAGAGACCCATGACAAGATGGTCCGAAGGTATGTGTTTTCCTCCTCGGTTTGCATCTTGCCATGCTTGACATTCGCAATCTCCATCTCCAAACCCTCACACAAAGCGCACTTGGACACACAAGGGCTACCTGAGTTGGCCTCCTCAAGAGACACAATCTTGGCATTCTTCTCTGCCAACTCAGATTGCAAGACAGGACAAGTCTTGCACGCACCCAACAGAGAAGGTCTAGCCTTCAGCTCATCCACCTCTCCTACCAACGCAGCATACTTACCTCTCAAAGTGAGAAGGTCAGTCATGTGTGTGGTGCACATCTCACACTCAACCTCCTCCGACACGACCACGGTGGACTTGGCAAACTCAAGCTCCCTCACCGTGTCCTCCCACTTCTGCCTAAACTCCTTGCGCTCTCTAGCGGCACGCCTAAGCAACTTGTCCTGACTAAGGAGCGCGGCAGTAAGCTTCTCAACCTCAGCAGAAAGCTCGTCGTGGGTGAGGGATACCTAGGAGGTGTCGTCGTCGTCGTCCCGAGGGGTGTGCTCCAGCTTGCCGTCGACCTCATCACCAAGCGCCATGGTGCAGAAGCCGTCGTCGTCGGCGAAGAAGCAGAGGCCGTTCAGCTTGTCCTCGATCCTCTTCTTCTTCTCGGACTCGTCATCGCTTGAGCAAGCGGAGTCGTCATCCGAGCCGTCGACGTCGCTGAGCGTGGCGAAGAACGCGCGCTGCTCAGCTTGGGCCTTCTCCAAGTACTTCTTCTTGATGTACTCCTTGTCGAAGCCGCCCCTCCGCTTGTGCCTCGCGGGGACGTACTTCTCCTTGCGCTTGCCGGAGTCGTACTTGTGCCCATGATCGCCCTTCCCAGATGAATGCTTCTTCTTGGGGCAGTTGGCGATGAAGTGGTCGGGGTCGCCGTACTCGTAGCATCCTGAGCGTCCTCCTCCGCGGCGACGGTTCATGCGGTTGTTGTGGAACCGCGTGAACCGGTTGGCAAGCATTGCCAACTCATCATCCCCCAATGACTCAAGCTGGTCCTCTGTGACAGAAAAGAGTGAAGAAAGTGCAAAGCCAGTAGAGGGGTTAGCAGAAGAGCCAGAAACCAAAGCCATAGTCGGGCTAGAAGGATTCGCATAAGAAGCCCTCGACATGGCGTCAATCTCACTAGATTTGAGCTTACTAAAGAGCTCATCGCAAGTGAGGGTCTCATAGTTAGACGATTCGATGATCGCCTGGACCTTTGAGTCCCACACCGACCGATCGAGAGTATGCAAAAGCTTTAAAGCTCTCTCATGATCGTCGAAAGGCAACAGCTCCTTGTTAGCTCGCATCTTGTTGACAATCACCTGAAAGCGAGCGAATAAGCTTTCTATGCTCTCGCCAGGCATATGTCGAAAGTTCTCATACTCCCGCTTGTGCGACTCGTAGAGACGGGATTTGACTTGAGAGGTGCCCTCATGAAAGCGCATGAGGGTGTCCCAAATCTCACGAGCCGTGGGGAGATGAGAAACGCGATCAAACTCCGACATGCTCAAACAGGAGAACAAGGCGTTACGCGCCCGGCTATTGGCCTCATGCTCATCTATCTGAAGCTGAGAGACACGAGCAGCCAGGACAACGTAATCGACCCTGTTGCAAATCTCCCAAATAGAAGAGCCCATGCTCTGGAGATAGGCCGACATGCGTATCTTCCAATACGCATAGTTCGTCCCATCAAAGAACGGCGGTTTGCCCACGCCGCGATCCATGTCGCCTTCTGTGGATCTGGAACCGGCTAAGGTGGAAGATCCTTAACCCGCTCCGATACCAATTGAAGGACCGTGAAGCAACCAGAAAGCGACCAGAGGGGGGGGGGTGAATGGGAGCTTCAAAATTTCCTTTCGGAAACTAGTACCCACTATCCCGAGAGTCACCCAAAAGGACAAAACCTAGAGCTTGCTAATGTCCACGACCCTAGATGTAGGGTGGATGCTTCCAAGAAGCACAGCGGGACACTACACAACTCTAGAAAGCCAACACAGAAGACGGAAACCAAATCCGACAACGAACGAACAAGCTGCGAATGAAACAGCGCAAAACAGTCACGACCGGACTCTGGCCTGCGTCCGGTCAGTGAGCACCGGACGCGTCCGGTCTGAAAAATTCCTTTCTGGAACCTTACTGTTCCTGACCGGACTCACAAGCGAGGAGCGTCCGGTCGAGAGTAGTGCGTCCGGTCACTAGAGCCAAGACAGGTGAACAGTAGATCCTGAGCGTCCGGTCAATCCAACAACCCAGCGTCCGGTCAATACTCAGAGAATCCCGCGACACATTCAACCACCGGACGCGTCCGGTCAGCCCGACCTAGCGTCCGGTCACCTCGTGACTTCACTGTTCACTCACCGATTCGACTCGATCTCACCCAAAACAAATCCTCTAGGGATCAAACTTGGTGAGAGGAGTCACAAGGAGGATAGTGAGCTATCTCTAAGAGATCTTGGCTCGAACCTATCTCCAAATCGATGAATCGAAGAATTTTGGGGGAAGGGAGAAAACTTGACCCAAAACGAAAATCGATCGATCTCCTAGACCGTGAGGTTAGAAGTGAATTCCTTCGGTGGAAAAAAGTGCCTCACGATCTAGAACAACTTGGTTCAAACGGATTCGCAAAAGATGAACCGAGCAAAGAGATCAAACGACGGGAAAATCGTGGAGAAAAAGGATTCCGCGAAGAACACAACCAAAACGCGAATCGACACCACGATCTTGCAGCCCAAGCGCAAACACACGCTACGGCAAGGAGGTTACGACCTCCTTTCCTCAAAATCAACAATACACAGAGGTGAGTCTCTCTGCGGATCTCAGCAAGCTACAGCAGGGGATGGGAGAGCAGGAAACCCTAAGTGCGAAAGAGCAAATGACTAAGATAGATGGGAGGAGGGTGTCTCCCGACTACTTATCCTACTACTAGCCTAAGTCTATTTCCTACTCTACCCCTCTCTATTCTAATTACAGAGTGAACCAGCTAAACCCTAAGGTTATTCTGGACCAACTCGGTGGTAGGTGTATCCGACGGCCACACCCGCACAAACCGAAGCGTTGCCTCGACGCAACCTCCCGATTGCCGCCACGTGCCGCCCTCGCTCTGCACCCCCGGTTTTGTGGCCCAAACCGGGAAACCAGCCTTTTCCAGCCATCCCCCGGTTTTGAGGCCCAAACCGGGAAACCAGCCCACCAGCTTCTGAGTTTTGAGGCCAAACTCAGCAAACCCTCAGCGCCCAGGTTTTGAGGCCCAAACTTGGAAACCGTCCTCAGCCCAAGTTTTGTGGCCAAACTCGGAAACCATCCGCACCCAGGTTTTGAGGCCCAAACCTGGAAACCGTCCACCCGATGGTTTTTCCCTGGCTCTACCACCAAACCGACGTCGTAGAGGGGATGCACAGCCCGTGCACCCCGTCCACCGACACGTGTCCCTGAGTCCACGACTCAGGCAACACATGACCGCACTTCTTCACTTGTCGTCGTCATAGGCTGCCAGCCACCACATCTGATCCTCGGGCCTCTGGTCCCTCAGTCCAAGCCTCACGTCCGCCCTTCACCGCTCGGTACCTCGGCATGGCACGTCCGTCGCATGGCACGCCCATCCTTCACCGCACCCGGTCCATCGGCACGGCACGTCTCAACTTGACCTTCACCTCGCCGTCGATCACTGTATCCGTGCTCGACACCTGCACAACACAAGCCAAAGAACATGCGCATCATCCCAGTTGACAATCACTCATCACTCAGAGACCCGGCATACACTCATGTATCCGCAGTCAGGCCTTGTCCCCTCCTCACGCGAGAGAGATCCGGGGTGGATCAACACACTGCACAACCCTCTGATCGGGACGGAGTGCTCGATCACCGTCCGCACGGCGGAGCCCCGCGCCCATATAAGCCAAGCCCCGCCAGTCCCCCAGGGCTTCAAGCCAACACCGCCACGCCGTGGCACAATCACCCCATCCACTTGCCGATAGAGAAGGAAGGGAAGGAGAGGGCGGAGAAGGAAGAGCAGAGCCGAGGAGGATCAAGGCGCCGCCGCAGAACCCGCCGGCGCCGAGGAGGAGAACCGCGAGCGGGCACACGGACGAGCTAGGAGCGGCACGACACGGCTACCGAAGCTTCACAGCATCGACTCACCTGCACCACCATCCTAACTTCAACGCCACCACGGTGAGTCGTCATGACCGCTCCACCAACCTTGCCTGTTCACCGGCCATGGTGCCCGTACCGGAGCGCGAAGGCCAGTGTCTCCACCGACCCTCGAATCGAACACACGCACGCGCGCACAAGCACTAACATAGAGCCGAACGCGAGCCTAGGAGGAAGGCATGTCCGCGCACGCGACGCCGAGACACATGAACGACGCCGTGGACTGGCAAGCCACGGCGAGTCGCCGTTCTGACCACCATGAACTGCGGAGGAAGAAGCCTTGTAGCCGAATAGAACCACCGCGGCTAGACCAACACCATGCGCACCCTAGCCGTAGTCTGTGACCGTAGGTGAGCCCTGTCACGTGGACGTGTCGCCGCCACCGTAGCCATGTCGGCATTCCGGCCGTCCCAAACGCCAACCCGGGAAAGGAAGACCCCCTCGAGATCACGGGCGTGAGAGCGAAGCCAACTGTAGCGACGATTTGATCGGAGAGACGCCGTAGCACCTAGGCCCCGATGACCGAGGTGTAGAACCGCCTCGCCCACGGAAGCGCCGCCTCGCCCACGGTTTGGTCGCCAACAACAGGTTTCGGGAACCCGTAGAGGTGAAAGAGGGAAAGCCAAGCGCACCAAATCCCATTAGACAGGTGTAGAACCGCCTCGCCCACGGAAGCGCCGCTGCGGCCCGCCACCAAACCATCCACGCCGACCGCTATGATCCCTGGAACGAGAAATTGTTGGCACAAGTAAATCCACCGAAGAAGCACGATCACGACGGTGCTCAAAATCAAGGCCGAGGGGATGCCGCGGTGTGTCGAATTGGAGCTCGCCATCGGCGGGCGCTGTGTGGGAGAAACAGAGGAGATGGGGAAATTTTTGGCCGCTAGAACACGTGCACCCATACCACCATGAGCCGGGGTGGAAAGAGGGAAAGGTGGACGCGGTCCACCGTGAACTACATGGCGGTCCATGAACCGCCCGAACGGAGTACACCGTGCGCCAGGCGCACCGCGCCTGCGAATGGGCTCAGCCCAGTCCGGCCCCGGCCCAACACGTGGCACTGCGACGGACCGACACGTGGTGGCCTGGCCCAGCCCGATCCAGCCCAAACCTGGCCCGCCAGGCCCATTCGGAGCCCAGAGATGACGTCATCATGACGTCATGATGAGGGATGGCCCGATCTTCCGAGAGGTAGCGATAGGTTCGATTGGTGGAGAACTCGACGTTGGCGATCCGGCTTCAAATCAGACACGATTCGAACCCTGCAACCGTTACACCACTGCTCCGTTGGTTATCAACCAAGCACCACTTGATTGACCTCGCCAAGAAGGCTATTCCTACAAGCAAATCGAAGAACAGAAACAAGAAGGTAAAGCACGCAATCTGAAATTGCAAATATGAATGATACAAATTTCAATAGAGGGTTCAAGAACTCGGTTCCAAAGGACTAATCAACACAGTGGAGGAGATCAAGAACGGGGGCCCTAGATCACTGTAAAAGGATTCGACACCACAGTTACAATGAACGATTCAGTTCCTCGATGGAAAACTAAACTCTAAACAAAACCCAAGACCTAACGATGATGACGACAACTAATTATAGGGTTTAGGACGTCACCCCTGCTGGACGCGCCCCCTAATAGGCTCTAAGATGATACACGGCCCAACGAACCAGGATACGGTGACACAGCACCCTGGCAGATTCTGGATGCTGACTTGTTTCAATGATTTCTGTTGACTCCGAATGAATTTTGACATGATTCTAAAGCCATTGGTTAGCTTATCAAATTATCTTTCCAAGCATATCTGGTTCATCAAAAACGGAGTCCGTATGCGTCCGGAGCGTTGATTTTACCCGGGACTGCTCCTGAAATCCGAGGGTGACGTGGTAGCTGAGTTGGAGACGAATTGCAACTTGGGGAGGACCATGATGTCGGCGTGTCCAGCGTGGCGATGTCCTCATCATCTTCCCCTTCTTAAATTGGAGTCGTCCTCGACTCCATCTTGGCGATGTCCTCATCATCCCCTCCTTCTAGAATTGGAGTCGTCCGCGACTCCATCTCATCTCCAAGCTCCTGCAAAAGGTTAGTGACCGCAAAATGCGAAACACAAGGTATAGGATCATGTGCAGCAACACTAACATGTCGACAAAGCATAGTATAACAAGGAGCATCATTATTATCATATAACTCATTAGTAGCAGAAGTTGTAGCAAGAAAAGCATCTCCTTTTAACTTAATTCCATTATTTTTAGCAATGTCTGTTGGAGGTTTATTTTTATTTTTAATCTCTTTAGCATGTTTAATAATATCTGTAGGAGACAAAGGCAACAAAGTAATTTTCTTGTCCTTATGTATGATAGTGTATGTATTAGTTCTACCATGGTGTAAAGCATCATTATCAAATTTCCATGGACGACCTAACAAAATAGAACAAGCTTGCATAGGAACAACATCAAAATCAACAGTATCATGATAAGAACCTGTGAAAAAGCTAATGCGTGCTGATTTAGTTACCTTAGTCATACCATTATTATTGAACCATTTAAGTTTATAAGGATACGAATGTTGTTGTGTGGTCAAGCCAAGCTTCTCAACCAAATCTGAACTCACCAAATTGTTGCAACTCCCGCCATCAACGATAGTGAGAACATGACAACCCTGCACAATGAGGTACATGTGGAATAAATTATGGCGTTGGATCTTCATCTCTTCTTCTTCATGTCCCACACGTATACTTAACACACACTGCACAAGAAGACTAGGATAGTCCGCGGTAGCAGCCATAAAATCAATGGTGATGGTCTCCTTGTCTTGATCGTCCTCGTGTGAATCTGCAGCAATGTTAGCAGCAAGAGCTAAATCATCTTCAACATCACTAGTACTTACATATCCATCCTCGGTAGCAATGAAAGCGCGACGACTGGGGCAATCGTTCATGACATGTCTCATGCCTTTGCAGTGGTGGCAAATGATTTTAGAGCTGGACGAGGAAGAGCCAGTAGAAGCGCTTGGAGTGGCACCTTTCTTCAGCTGCGGAAACTACACATTAGACAATTTACTTACCCCGGAAGGTGTAGATGGCTGTGGTGCAGCAGAAAGCTTGGGCGTCTCCGGCTCGGAACGCTGCTGAAAAGTCCGCCCATTGCTATACTTGAAAGGCTGATGTTGTTATTTGCGTCCCTGTACTTCTCTTTCAGCTTTAAGAGAAAGATGATATAATTGGCTGAACCTATTCCAATCTTTGTAATCAAGAATATCCTGGATATCACGATTCAAACCACCAAAGAATCTAGCACTAGCATCATTATCATCTTCATGTATACCACAACGTGCTAAATCAATAAGCAGTTCTTGATAGTATGCCTACACTCCTTTATCACCTTGTTTTAAAGTTTGTAGTTTCAAACGTAAATCACGTTGGTAATAAGGAGGAACAAAACGAGATTTTATACGTTGCTTTAAACCATTCCAAGTTTGAGGCACAGTAGCAGCATTATTAGCATTGCAAAAATCGCTCCACCAGAACAAGACAAAATTAGTAAACTCACTAGTAGCAAGTCTAACTCTATGCTCAACAGGAACATTATGAGAATCAAATTTTTGTTGAACAGCAAGTTCCCAATCTAAATATGTCTCTGGATCCATATTACCAGCAAAGGAAGGTAGGCTAAATTTAATTTTAGCAAAAGGATCATTTTTACCTTGAATATTACCTCCCATACCGCGACGATTGAAGTTGAGGCGGCGACGGGGACCAGCGTCAACATCCGCATCTTCATCACCAAAATCATCCGCATCTTCGTCATCACGATGAGGTTGAGGGCGTTGCTCAAGCTGTTCAATGCGGTTGATCATATTGTTCACGTTGCGCGTCAACTCGGTCATAAGGTTGCGTTGTTCATTCATGAATGTTGTAAGCTCGCCCTTGGACACGCACTCATTGAAGTCCATCGGAATTTTTGCCATTGTTAGAAGATAGAAAAAGACAACAACAAAGTATTATCCCTATCAACTAAAAGGAACCAAGTGGTGGTGGTGGTGGTGGTAGGGAAAGTGGAATGCAAAATCACAAGCGGCTTACCACCGTCTTACCTGTATTCTTACCAACGCTAAACAAGAGCAAACCAAAGTGACGAAGCAATCTGTTGTTGAGCGTGGGTAACAGTTGCAAGATGAACCTGTGCTGACAGAAGTATATGTGGAGCTATGAGTATGCACAATATATGCACAATATGACAACAAGAATTAGCGATTAACGAATGCAGATTAGCAAAGTTCAATAAGTATCCAAAGCACAAGTCACAATTGCTGGCTAATAAGACGTGTCGAGACGTAGCGCAACAAGCTGAAAACAAAGGACGATGGAAAGAACTCACAGAAACAAACTTTTTTATTTTTCACTATTTTTTTATATTTTTCTCTGAACAAGGATCACAAAAGATGTAACCACAAAAATTGGCACCTTCAACTGAGGTCGGATGTGGTCTACAGAAAATTAGCACGTTCTCTGAAAAGCGTGCAGAAGACTTGACAATTTTTTTTTCTTTTATTTTCCCGATTTTTTTGGCAATTTTGAGGGGACCACACAAGGCGAAAAATTTCAGATTTTTCCGACAAACGAGCGAAAAGTTATGCCTGTTTTACCAAAGGTATGTCAAGTTATGTTTTCTGGAGGCACAACACGAAAACAACAGTTAGGGCAACTCGGCAGCGCCAGTTAGGGCAAAGCGACTCTAAACTCCAACACCGATCACACGATCAAGCGTTCTTGTGACTAACAGCAGTAGGTAGATGCCAGATGATGTAAGGAGGGCTGCGATGCAGGCAAAAATGAGAGCGGTTGACAACCTATCTAGGGTTTGCCCGGTGGCGAGAAGTTACACAAGGCGTCTAGCGAGGCAAGTCGAGTAATGTGGTGGCTTTGACTTGTTGTTTGGAACGGTGGATGGGATAGCAGCGAAAACAACGAAACAACAACAGGCACGTTGAACTATGACGACGAACACAACCTAAACCAGCAACAAGACTTGACCACGGACACAAACTCAACAAAGCGAATCTGAAACGAAATTGCAAAGGCACAAAGGGCGATGGGACAATGGAAATTGAAAAAAATTTAGGCTTTTTGTGGACTCTAGGTAATGAACAAATATGAATCTAAGGGCAAACGAGATTATACCTCGCGGTAAACCTGAAATATCCGATACCAATTGATGAGGGATGACCTGATCTTCCGAGAGGTAGCGATAGGTTCGATTGGTGGAGAACTCGACGTTGGCGATCTAGCTTCAAATCAGACACGATTCAAACCCTGCAACCGTTACACCACTGCTCTGTTGGTTATCAACCAAGCACAACTTGATTGACCTCGCCAAGAAGGCTATTCCTGCAAGCGAATCGAAGAACACAAGCAAAAAAGTAAAGCACACAATCTAAAATTGCAAATATAAATGATACGAATTTCAATAGAGGGTTCAAGAACTCGGTTCCAAAGGACTAATCAACACAGTGGAGGAGATCAAGAACGGGGCCCTGGATCACTGTAAAAGGATTCGACACCACAGTTACAATGAACGATTCAGTTCCTCGATGGAAAACTAAACTCTAAACAAAACTCAAGACCTAACGACGACGATGACGACTAATTATAGGGTTTAGGACGTCACCCCTGCTGGACGCGCCCCCTAATGGGCTCTAAGATGATACATGGCCCAACAGACCAAAATACGGTTACGCAACACCCTGGCAGATTCTGGACGCTGACTTGTTTCGATGATTCCCGTTGACTCCGAATGAATTTTGACGTGATTCCAAAGCCATTGGTTAGCTTATCAAATTATCTTTCCAAGCATATCTGGTTCATCAAAAACGGAGTTTGTATGCGTCCGTAGCGTTGATTTTACCCGGGACTGCTCCTGGAATCCGAGGGTGACGTGGTAGGTGAGTTGGAGACGAATTGCAACTTGGGGAGGACCATGGCGTCGGCGTGTCCAGCGTGGCGATGTCTTCATTAGACGTCATGCTGACGTCAGTACCCTGTTGACCAAGTCAATACAGACCGTGGGACCCACCTGTCATACACTGCGAACGAACGAGCCAATAGGATGATGACACGTGTCTACACTAGATTAACCGGCCATTTTTCTTTTTCAGAAATAGATTAAACTTAGGAAATTCATAACTTATTCATACAGACTCCAAAAATAGTGATTCAAATTGCTAAATTCATCTAAAATCAAGATCTACCCAATGGTACCATGTTTGAGTGTATTTGGATCTTTCGAATTTCTATTCGTTCTTTGTGCTAATCTATAGGGGTCGCTAACGCGACCATAATCGTCCGTTTTTAGAGTCGGAGGAGACGCCTGACGACGAGGATCACGACTACCAAGCCGATACCACAAGAGAAAGCGTAATTTCCTAGAAGAGAAGCCTCTTGACCGACCAAAAGCCAACCAAGCCACGCGAGGATACCACAAGAAAAAAAGTAACATCCCCTGGCTGGGTTGGCAAACATAGCAGGAACTTTAGCCGAGGCGCCAAAGAAAAAGGTGGGCAGCAGAGACAACAAAAGTAACACGCGATTCGTCGGGCGGAGGTCCACAAGCACAACATCCCAACCAACGAGGTGTGCAATACAAAATCAATTACAAGAGCGAGCCTCGCTAAAAAGATAGGGGACGTCGCTGTTTTACAAACATCTCTTATAACTACCATACCAAAGCGAGCCTCGCTAAAAAGATAGAGGGTGTCGCTGTTTTTTTACAAACATCTCTTACAAGTAAATTACAAGAGCGAGCCTCGCTAAAAAGATAGGGGGCGTCACTGTTTTACAAACATCTCTTACAGATAAATTACAAGAGCAAGCCTCGCTAAAAAGACAGGGGGCCTCGCTGTTTTACAAACATCTCTTACAACTACCTTACCAGAGCGAGCCTCGCTAAAAAGACAGGGGGCGTCGCTGTTTTACAAACATCTCTTACAAGTAAATTACAAGAGCGAGCCTCGCAAAAAGATAGGGGGCGCAGCTGTCTACAAATTATCAACTTTCTGAACCATATCTACTTTAGCTAAGAGAGACTATCTCCTTTTACACCTTTTTTCTTCCTCTTCCCCGGTCACCTCCGATGGAACAAGAGTCCCCCATAATAGAGGAGCCGCAACCACGACCGACAGCTCCCCAGACAACACCCTCGCCCTAAACATATAGCGACGGTCCTTCTCAGTTATTTCAACGGGCTCTTTCTTAGGAACCTTAGGAGCCCCATCCGAGTCAAGACTGAGAGTATCATGCCCAAACAAAAAATTAAGTGCAGTATCATCATCTACATCGTCCTCTTCGGCAAGACGCGAAGTCGAACCAAAAAGCACACGCGTAGCCTGACGATCCGTGAAATTGGAGTTCCGCCAAAACAAAACTGATGACAAATTCTTAATATCATACCTACGCACTTTTGACCACCAGAAATGCTCAAAAGATAGCGAAGGGTGCTTAAATTTGGCACGAGCTCAAGACTCACCAGTGATGAAAATATCCTGATAATTCATCATTACGAGGGTTATGTCTAGAATCGCATGCGCAGTTCCATCAGGAACCTGCGTGGAAAACAACCAAATAAAGTCAATACTACAACATTATCCTCGCAACTCACGATAAAGTCCTCCTAACAAGTACCAAGCATAAATTGCCCTCTCTTCCTCACACCTGTTTCCCCGCCTCGGGATCAGGGGCAGCTCCTCCGCCGGCTGCAGAAGTCTCGGGCACATATTGTTCAACAACAGGACCCTCGGGCGCAGCTTCAATATTAGCCTCGACCGGGGAAGAGTGAGGACTTGGGCCGACAGGCTGGTTCTCAGCTGCCGAAGGTGCCTCTGCAGTTGCACGTTCGGCGCCAGCTCTGGAACTTTCAGGCACATCCCCAGCACCGGACGGCGAAGGAAGCGTCTCACGGCGAGCCTACAAACAATCAACCAAGCTCTAGTTAGTTTCCAAAGATCAGAAAGCACCAACAAACACATCGAAGACAGCTTCAACCTGGCGGGTAGCTTCAACGGCTTCTTCAAAAGCAAGAGTGTGTCCGCCACCTACCAACCAGAACCTCCGCAAGAAGCGCATTGCGCAATTACGGACATCAGCATCCCCGGCCTTCATCACGCGCACTTCCTCGACGGTCGGGAAAACATGATTTGGCCACTTCACCTTCTGAAGGTGCTCGCAATCCACCAGACGAAGAGTGTTGGCCATGGCAAGAGCTCCGACATACCCACCGAAGTCCGCGGCGTTCGACACAAGAGAACTGAAAACATCAAGCTCCGAAGAAAACCAAGTCTCGCATCAACGGCAGGCAGCGGCTCGCTATCAGAACCCCCGGCCTCGGTCAAGCATCCATCCATCTTCCTCTTGATATTCTCCATGCTCGTTCGCCATGACTCCGCCTAGGTAGCCAGCTGCGAGGTTAGCTCTACGATGCGGTTATTGGCTGCTGCCAGATCCTCATCTTTCGGCTTAGCAGCTGAAGACAAGTTGTTGACGCAAAACGTGACGCCCTGCGCCAGGCACACAGCAAGCCGAACGAGGCTGGCTTCAATCAGGTACCCGGAGTATTCCGAATCCGGAAGCGTGCCAGTCGGTTTGACCTGAAAACCAACAAGGGATAAAAATACGAGAATACCTTGGAACATGCTGGGTGAGACCAGGCAGTTCCATATGTACGGCTTTGAAAGCCAATCATGACGGCACACAGCTATAAAAGCTGTTTGTCGAAACAGGTTTATAATGTCATTCAACAAGTATAAAGATGGAGCTCATAAACATGTTGAATGCCGAACACATGAATAATAGAAGGGTAAAAGGGTAATTTGTAAATATAAATCTATTCAAATAACATATGCATAGGCTAATCCAACTAATCTGCCGCACGTTTAGCCTTCATGAACCCGTCAAATATAAACTCAAGCAAAGCTAATCCACCGCATGATACCACTTGCTATAAGTCCACACCACTCCTTATAATTAGATTAATCCACCGCATGATACGATCTAATTATAAGAAGCTAAAAGCATACATATATCTGAACAGATCTATAAAAACTCATTACTCATATAAGCTTAACCAGAGTCGGCAAACTAGCCGAACTGGGGTCCATGAAGAAGGAACATACAAGCAAAGCATGATTAAACTAATCTAAAACCTGCACCTGCCACACGGTACCCAGCTCTATCAAAGCCTAAGCATGGTCGACATGCATGAACCCACAACATGTAACAATCTGGATTGAAAGTTAATTCGGCCATCATGATCTTATGATTAACGAAGCACAAATAAACTCATGCAGCAAGGCCGAATAAAGATCAATCTAGATTGGGCAAAGAGTGTTATAGGAATTAAATAAATAAAACATATAACACATGATAACTTAATGAATCTATTTGATCTGCCAAATCTAACAGAACCGATAACTATTTTTACTCATGACTTAATCCGCCGCACGATACAAGGCATAAGCAAAAACTTCCCGTCATAAGCTTAAATCCGCCGCACGATACTAAGCTTAACATACGAGACTATTTGCATCATATCTAAATCCACCGCATGATACTAGACATGATAGCAAGGTTGCCGGTACTTACGGAGGTCGACAGATCGATGATTCCTCTCAAAGAACTCGACGACACGACTTAGGGACTCGAAAGGTGGCATGGGGCCGGTTGTATTGATATGGTTGTGAACAGTTTTACAATGGTCGAGGGTTTATATTTATACCCCGGACGAAACACGAATCGTAGACGATTACGACTTTAAAAATAAGGAAAGATACAAATCCTATCCCTGATCTCTTCGGCGTCTCCCATCGTCACGTATCTTCTCGTGCAAGCCGGCTTTACTTGCAACAACCATCTCCCGAATGGGACCACCGCTTCACGAAATAGCTGACCGCACAAGTATTCACCAGCGGTTTTGAGGACTAAGCAGCCGTCCAAATGCTTGCCGAATCCTTCTCTTCTCTGCTGGTTGGACCCTCTTGTCACTCTCCTGTGCGTGCGAAAATCCGGTGTTAACACATGCCCCCTCAATTTCGGGATAAAAGTCGATTTTATTCCAAAATTGTTTGCAAGCTTCTTCCCCCTTCTAGGTTTCCACTTCTCAGCACCGTAGCCGCTGCTCGGGAAATTCAAATCTTCGCGCAAACGATTCCTTCTTGAACCTTTGATGGCGACCCAAGACGAGATCCCAGAGGTAAGCTTCGCGTATTCAGTACTCTTTTGCCAGCCTCTTCTTTCGGCTCATTTTCTTCCCCCATCTGCTATTTCTTGAAGGAATATAGGAACCAAATCCTGACCCCTTATGCTGCCAACCCCAACTCCTATCTCCTTGGTCCAATGGGAGATCCCGATCCAACGGAGATTATCGAGAAGGAAACCCAAAGAATTCCTTTCAAATCTGGAATTACTTCACCGAGTCACTGGCCGAACACCTTCAAGAACTGGCCTTTTCCCCCAATTGTTGGATGGCGAAATTGGTATCGGAGGATGCTTGAAAAAAACAGCAGTCACTGGGAAAATCAAGACATTGGCCACTGCCTGGAATTGTCTTTATCAGAAATACCCAGAAACGACCCTCTCTTGATAGCAGCTTCCCACTTCTGGTCTAATGCCATCAATGCTTTCATCTTTGGTCACGGTATGATGACTATTACCTTAGCTGACGTCTTCATGATGACTGGCCTGAATGTAACATTACCTGTATATCCTTACAAATACAAGAACAAAAGCAATCAGAGAGCCGTCAGTTCTAGATGTGGATGGGCCAAATATATTCAGACTTATATGGAGTCGTCCAACACTGTCTCTGACAAAGAATTGAAAGCCTTCATGAATATGTGGCTATGTAGATTCATCTTCTGTGGAAAATCCAATGAACCCACCCTGAACCATATGGTGATGGCTGAAGATTTATCTGCAGGTACTCAAATTCCACTAGGCAAATACCTCATGGGGTCTGTCTATCATATGATGCATCAAATCACTCTCCAGATGCATACAGGCAGAGAAATTTCTTGTGTGAATGGTCCCTGGTGGCTAGTTCAGATGTGGCTTCAACTATATATGCACCAGATAGTGTCTGTGAGCCTTCTCAACTTGAGTTTCCCTTCAATCAATTATGCTGAAGGCAAAACCCCAAGAGTCAAAGCTTGCCAAACTTATGGAGAAGCAGCATCATCCATCAGCATCGACTTGGACATTGGTCATCTCTTCAAACTGTTCTTCAAGGGTTTTGGTAATGTACTCTGGTTTCCTTACAAGGAGAATGAAAACCTGACTCTCCCTTGCAAGTTTAACTATGAATCCGGCTGTGCAGACAAAACATCCATTGACATTTTCAATTCCTTCATCAAACCCTGCGTTCTGCCAGCCGAATTCCACCATGGAAGATTAGTGCAGTCCACCTACGAATTCTATTATCCAAACATGGTGGCCAGACAATTAGGATGCGGTCAATTGCCCCCCAGATTTTTCTTCTCAATAGTAATAAGACCTAGAGAAGTAATTACAGAGGGGATAATGGCTAAAAAGGTTTTTGAATTAGGATGGGAGCTGCCAATGTATGAACCATCTCCATTTGGGATAATAGACATTGCTCATCCTCTCTTCACTTCCTGGTGGGAGGAATGGCGTACTCATATTTTCAATGTGCCAGTTCACCCCTTGTGTCAAAACTTGCAACTCGACTTTGCTTCTGACAGTGAGGTAATTTCATCACTCCTGTCAATCTCCATTCTTGAATTCAACCCTTTTCTAATACTCGGCCATACACAGGATCCTGAGCCTACACCTCCTGCTAGAGTGATCCAATATTACCAGGCTGGACCCAATCCTGCTCTTGGTTTCAATGCTCCAAGTCTGAACGACTTCATGAAGATCCCTGCAACTTCAACCATCATGTCTTCAGGAGGAGAGAGCAAAAGAAAGGCACTTGAGAGTGTCTCTTCGCCCAAGAAAACAAGGACCAAAAAGGCTAAACCATCTCCCACGGTATGAATTCCCATTTAATGTTAAGCAACTCTATTCGGCAATGAATCTGATCAAATCCACATTTTGTCACCTGTTGTAGACACAAGTCAAGGCCCTGAAACCAAGCAGTACTTCAGCAACTGCCGAACTATCTCCCGAAGCTTTTACGAAAAATATTCAAGACGAGGCCGAGGATCCAAAAACTCCCAAAGGTTTAAGAAATGAAGAAACCGAAGGGATTATAGGTAATATATTTAGCCATCCCCCTTTCTGTCGTCACACGCTCATGCCATTACTCGAAACAGATGAAGTTTTGAAAGAACTGGAAGCAGAGCCATCTCCTGATCATACTCCAAGTCCACCTCCCCTGAATATTCAACAAAGTCCTCGAGCAAGCCAAGACGCAGCGTCTTCCGATGATCAATCAGCTCAACAGGCAAGCTTTGCCTTTGAATTACAATGCTTTCACTAAACATACTTAGTCGGTTAACTCCTTTCTCTTTCCTCAGAAAAATACCAAAGAGCCGACCACAAGTTATTCTTTCCCTGCCGAAGATTACATTACTGAGAAAGGTGAAGAAAATACCTCCCGACAGACTTTATCAAAGGAAAACCAGGCTCGGCTGAGGGAAATAATCACTCTATTGAATAAGGACACTATCAATCTGGTTCAGGATGCAGATCAGATAAGGGACATTCTCGAGCTCATTGATGAAGATATTCCTCCCACTCTTCTGACTCATTTGGAATCTGCAGCTTGCCTTGACAACTTCATTGGCATGATAAGGAGAGCAACTAAAAACATGTCATCCAAGACTGCCCTACAGAATAATAGATCTTCAAAGAAGTTGGAGCTTAGAGATTTGCATTCCAACATTCAAACTGCAAAGACTTCTTTGGAAACTTTGGAGTATGAACTAAAGAAATCAAGAAGACAACTGAACGACGTTCGACTTAACCAAGCCGGCCCAGCAAAAACGGCCCATCCGAAAAGGAAAACCCTACTCTGTCGCTTGGCATTCTTATTTCACTACCCCGTAAACTTTGCCACAACTCTTCTCCTGGTTTATAAATAAACTGCTTCCACTACTTCGACTAGCACTTGCAGCTGTGCATCCTTGTCTTTCGCTTCTTCACTTCTTTTGTTAGTTTAACCCGGAAGAAAACCCTAGTCCTGTATCAATGGCGAACGGTGATGACCATGGCAAGCGGCCTGCCGAAGGGGAAGCGGAAGACAACCGAGCACCGCAACGCCGGCGCCATGGGTAAGAATCAGTTATCCTGCCCCCTTGCAATCTGGATCTCCCTGTTCGTCCATCGTCTCGATTTCGATTTTTCTTCTCATTTTTAGGATAAGATTCATCTCCAGCACAGCAGCCAAAGCCACCTTCTTCCCCGGCCCGGAACTCCATCATCCGGATCTTCCAGCTCCTCCAGCTCTTCAGGTTCTTCCTCGGATTCCTCCTACTCCGACCGGTGGAGTCACCGTGACGCCCGCCGCTTCAAGGAGGAGAGGGACAAGGCCCGGGAGGAGCTGGGCGAAGTTTCCAAGCAGTACGGCATTGACCAACTCGACTGGGAGGACCAGCGGAAACAATTCTGCGATGCAATCTCAGGTTAATAAAATTTCCGCTCGATTCCCCTCTTTTCTAATCGGGTTCGTTTTCCTGATATATTCTCTTTCCTATTCAACATTATCTGCAGAGGTTGAGCGCCTGAAGATCGCGGGAACCAGGGTGGCCGACAAGGTGAACGCCCAGGGGGAAACTGTGGAGGCGCGTCTTGATGATGCAGACGGCCGTGTCGATCAAGTCGCCATCCATGGCGTACACCATGGCGTTGCCTTGGGGCTGGCGGCAATGTCCACCCAGACGCGCGAGGACTTCTCCGCCATGCCGACCGGCTTCCATGGTGGCGAGCTTCCAGAGGACATCGAGGATCTCCTGGAAAGTTATGAGGATCATGCGACCGTGCTCGCCCAGGCTTCTAATGCTCAATCTGTCTTGAACAGGTTGTTTGATGAGTAGTCTGTATCTAGGAGCCTCTCGCAACAAAAATGTCCTCCTTTTGTGAAGCATCTGCATCCGTAAAAATGTTTGTCTGTGATTTCTGTTTCTTGCATTGCCAAAAACAAAACCCTCGCACGATATCATCCTTATTTGGTTAAACTAATATTTTTGCTCTAAAGGCGACACATGTCATGTCGGCTGTTTAAACATTTTTTCCGCTAAAGGCGATGTTTCTCATCGGCTAATTCATTGCATATGATTTTTATGCACCGACCTCTATGCTAGGATGAAACTTCTTAAGAAATCTTCCATTAATTGCTCTAGAAAACTCCTCTCCCAGCAAAGTCTTCAAAATATATGCATTGCTAGGCACATGCCTTACTATCCGAAAAGGACCTTCCCAATTTGGAGACCATTTACCAAATGCTTTGTCTTTCGTCCCAATTGGCAATACAACCTTACAAACTAAATCCCCTTCTTCAAAGCAGTTTTCCTTGACCTTTTTGTTGTAATGCCTGGCAACGCGCAATTTGTTCTTCTCTATATTCTCCAGTGCCTTAAGACGAATTAAGTGCAAATCTTCTAGTTCGTCCATCATCAAGCTCTTATAATCTTCTCTCCTTAATTCACTCTACAATGTAACTCGTCTTGAATTTGATTGCAATTCCCATGGCAACACGGCACAATGTCCATAAACCAACTCGTAGGGAGACACTTGAGTAGACCCATGACATGCCATTCGGTAAGCCCATAATGCCTCATTTAAAACCGAATGCCATCTTTTCGGTTCCTCATCAATTTTCTTCTGGATAATCTTAATCATAATCTTATTTGATGCTTCAGCTTGACCATTGGCCTGTGCGTAATAAGGAGAAGAATTACACAGCTTGATCCCCATTTCTTCAGCGAAATCACAAAATTCGGACGATGTGAACTGAGTCCCCTGATCCGTGGTTATAGTTTGAGGGATCCTGAATCTGTGAACTATATGCTCCTTGACAAAATTGATCATGTTTTCTGACGTAACATTCTTCAAAGGTACAACCTCAACCCACTTGGTAAAGTAATCTGTAGCCAATAACACGAATTTGTGTCCTTTACTAGAAGGAGGGTGAATTTGACCAATCAGATCTATAGCCCATCCTCTAAATGGCCACGGCTTAATAATTGGATTCATAGCCGATGCCGGAACTCTTTGAACATTCCCAAATCTTTGACAATCTTGACACCCCTTATAATATTCAAAACAATCTTCAAGCATAGTCGGCCAAAAATAACCGGTCCTTCTTATTATCCATTTCATCCGGTAGGCCGACTGATGTGCACCACATAATCCTTCATGCACTTCATACATCAACTTCTTAGCTTCTTCTTGGTTTAAACATTTCAGAAGTACTCCATCTACGGATTTATAGTACAACTGACCGTCGAGAAGCGTAAACTTGATAGCTTTATATCTAAGTTTTCGAGAAACCTTTTGTGATGGATTCTTCAAGTAGTCAGTAATTTCTCTTCTCCAATCATCAACCGCATGATCTTCATCTAAAGCAAGAACTTCTTGATCTTCCCGGTATCCCGAAGCAACTTGAGCTAATCTATTCGCCTCTTCATTATGCCCCCTAGGGATATGATGTAAAGTTGCCAACTGGAAACATTTCAAAAGCTCCTGACATTCTTCATAATATTCTCTCAATATGTCATTTTTACATTCATACTAACCAATCATCTGGTTGATGACTAAATCAGAATCCCCGAAGATTTCGACAGAAACAGCCTTTATTTCCACAAGAAGTCGAAGTCCTCTGAGCAAAGCTTCATATTCTGCCTGGTTGTTGGTAACATAGAATTCAATGGGGATAGCATATTTGAAAGTTAATCCTTGTGGAGAAATCAAGAAAATACCAACACCACCACCCTTGCTGCAAGACGAGCCATCGAAAAATAATGTCCAAGGTGCAATATTCACCATACTAACAGAAGAATCACGATGATGAGTGACAAAATCGGCAATAGATTGACCTTTTACTGCCTTTGCCGATTCGTATCTCAAGTCAAACTCTGATAATGCTAAAATCCACTTGCTGATTCTTCCGTTTAGAATAGGCATTGACAGCATATGTTTTATTACGTCAAACTCAGAAATTATTACACATTCGGCATTTAACAAGTAATGCCGGAACTTGGTACATGAGTAATATATACATAAACAAAGCTTCTCCGTAGCCGAATACCTAGTCTCTGGATCTAGCAGCTTTCGGCTAAGATAGGCTATTACCCTTTCTTTTCCTTCAAACTCTTGCATAAGAGCCGACCCTATCGTCAGTCCATCGGCTGCCACGTACAATTTGAAAGGCTTACCAAACTGGGGAGGTATTAAAACTGGGGGTGCTTTCATATATCCTTTAATTTCATCAAAAGCTTTCTGTTGTACGTCACCCCATACGAATTTTTGATCTTTCTTAAGCTTCAGCAATGGAGAAAAGGGTAAAACTCTTCCGGATAAGCCAGATATGAATCTCCTTACAAAATTAATCTTGCCGAGTAACGATTGCAACTCTGTGAGGTTGGTTGGAGGGATGACTTTATCTATTGCCTCCATGCTTTTCTTTCCAACTTCAATTCCTCCTTTATGAATTAGAAACCCCAAAAACTCTCCTGCCGAAACTCCAAAAGCACATTTGTTTGGATTCATCTTCAAACCATGCTTCCTTGCGCACTCCAAAGTCTTCTTCAGATCAGCCAAATGTTCCCCATGATTCCTGGATTTCACGACCACATCGTCAATATAAATTTCCACAATCTTGCCGATCAATTCATGGAAGATGTAATTCATAGCTCGTTGATAAGTTGCACCAGCATTCTTTAACCCGAATGTGATAACAACCCACTCAAATAAACCGATGTGACCAGGACATCTAAAAGCTGTCTTTGGAATATCTTCTATCGCCATAAAGATCTGATTGTATCCAGTGTTACCGTCCACAAAGCTGATGACTTCATAACCAGCTGCTGCATCAACAAGCAATTCAGCAACCGGCATCGGGTAACTATCCATTGGAGTAGCTTTATTGAGATCTCTATCCCATTTTTCTTGTACACTGGAACTATACTTGAGATCCAATCTGCATATCTACACGGCCGAATGAAATTTGCTTTCAATAACCTTTCAACTTCTTTCTTCACATCGGCTAGTACTTCTTCCTTAAAAATCTTCCGAGGGGGTTGTTTCTAAGGACGATACCCAGGTTTGATTGGTAGCCGATGTTCAACAATAGAGCGATCTAATCCGGGCATCTCTGTGTAATCCCATGCAAAACAATCCTTGAACTCCTTTAAAAGATTTATTAACTTCAGTCTATATTCTGGGTCCAAATTTGCACTGCTATATATCGGCTTTGCTTCAGTCCCATCACCAATATTTATTTCTTCTAACTTATCAGCCGACATGAAGCCTTGTCCCAATTTTCCATCGTTTCCATCAATTGGCTTGTTCTCGATTCCAGGCATCTTGAAATGAAGTGGTCCCACTGGGCGTGCCAAAAAGTGTGTTGACGCAAAACGTGACGCCCTGCGCCAGGCACACAGCAAGCCGAACGAGGCTGGCTTCAATCGGGTGCCCGAAGTATTCCGAATCCGGAAGCGTGCCAGTCGGTTTGACCTGAAAACCAACAAGGGATAAAAATATGAGAATACCTTGGAACATGCTGGGTGAGACCAGACAGTTCCATATGTACGGCTTTGAAAGCCAATCATGACGGCACACAGCTATAAAAGTTGTTTGTCGAAACAGGTTTATAATGTCATTCGGCAAGTATAAAGATGGAGCTCATAAACATGTTGAATGCCGAACACATGAATAACAGAAGGGTAAAAGAGTAATTTGTAAATATAAATCTATTCAAATAACATATGCATAGGCTAATCCAACTAATCTGCCGCACGTTTAGCCTTCATGAACCCGTCAAGTATAAACTCAAGCAAAGCTAATCTACCGCATGATACCACTTGCTATAAGTCCACACCACTCCTTATAATTAGATTAATCCACCGCACGATACGATCTAATTATAAGAAGCTAAAAGCATACATATATCTGAACAGATCTATAAAAACTCATTACTCATGTAAGCTTAACCAGAGTCGGCAAACTAGTCGAACTGGGTCCATGAAGAAGGAACATACAAGCAAAGCATGATTAAACTAATCTAAAACCTGCACCTGCCGCACGGTACCCAGCTCTATCAAAGCCTAAGCATGGTCGACATGCATGAACCCACAACATGTAACAATCTGGATTGAAAGTTAATTCGGCCATCATGATCTTATGATTAACGAAGCACAAATAAACTCATGCAGCAAGGCCGAACAAAGATCAATCTAGATTGGGCAAAGAGTGTTATAGGAATTAAATAAATAAAACATATAACACATGATAACTTAATGAATCTATTAGATCTGCCAAATCTAACAGAGCCGATAACTATTTTTACTCATGACTTAATCCGCCGCACGATACAAGGCATAAGCAAAAACTTCCCGTCATAAGCTTAAATCCGCCGCACGATACTAAGTTTAACATACGAGACTACTTGCATCATATCTAAATCCATCGCATGATACTAGACATGATAGCAAGGTTGCCGGTACTTACGGAGGTCGACGGATCGATGATTCCTCTCAAAGAACTCGACGACACGACTTAGGGACTCGAAAGGTGGCATGGGGCCGGTTGTATTGATATGGTTGTGAATAGTTTTACAATGGTCGAGGGTTTATATTTATACCCCGGACGAAACACGAATCCTAGACGATTACGACTTTAAAAATGAGGAAAGATACAAATCCTATCCCTGATCTCTTCGGCGTCTCCCATCGTCACGTATCTTCTCGTGCAAGCTAGCTTTACTTGCAACAACCATCTCCCGAATGGGACCACCGCTTCACGAAATAGCCGACCGCACAAGTATTCACCAGCGGTTTTGAGGACTAAGCAGCCGTCCAAATGCTTGCCGAATCCTTCTCTTCTCTGCTGGCTGGACCCTCTTGTCACTCTCCTGTGCGTGCGAAAATCTGGTGTTAACACACGTCAATATTACGGTTGAGAACCTCTTGAGCATCCTCGCGTGATTTTTTCACCTGCTCAGCAGCCTTCTTCACCTCAATATCCTTGGACTGTACCACCTTCTGAAGTTTCTTATTTTCCTTCTCCAGATCAGATATTTTTTCTCGAAGGTATGTATCATTGTAGCCAACACGACGACGGACCGAGCGCCCAAGAAGCATTAGCTCCGCAACCTTAACATCGATGTCATCCAAGACATCATCCAACGGCTGGTTCGCCAAGCGCAGCTTAGCCTCGGGAATACATACCCGGTTGAAAACACGGCCAAGAAAGCGCCGCTCTTCAGGTGCACACTGCAGGTGGCACGACCGAAGGTCCGGACTCGTGAATAACACCGTCTCCAAATCCGTGATACCCAGCTTATTAGCATAATGGTGGAGGCTGCTACGACTCACGTCACCATAAGGGCGTTTCCCAGGGTTCTTTTCAACTTCGGGGTCAACCGGAGCCTCGACCCCATCAACCCACACATGCGACCCCGCAAAGTGAGGGACCGCCCGATGCAACGGAGTTGAAACCTCGAGCCCGTGAAGCTCCTCGTCCAAGTCAAAACCATCCGCAGCCTCGACTGGTGGGGAATTGACGGTCTTTTCCTGGCCGCCGTCATCGGAGCTCTCCTCCCCCACATGCACACCACTTCCGGAGGTGCTGGAGTCATCCTCCGATGAAGTGCCATCCAACTCAACACCTTTCCCAACATCCACTTCCTCCTCCTCAGAGTCTACTTCATCATCCGATATTTGGATGAGAGCCCCAATGCCGCCAACGCGAGGCACTTTGCCACGGGCACCAGAGCCAGCATCGGGTGCCCCTCGGCCCCCTGCGACACACGCCAACGACGACGAAGACGATGCACCAATCACTGCAGTTGCAGAAACAACCTTCGTCGCCAAAGCTTTAGCGCGGCCGCCACCTCCGCGACCTCAACCACGACCCCTCTTGGGTGCAGCAGCAGCTTCACCCCCCTTGCCCAAGCATTTCCGTTTCTTCGAGGCATCCTCGCTAGAAGGAGCCGACCAGTCGGGGTAAGGGATGCCTAACATGTCAAAAAGCCAATTAACCCGACCACCACCCCCCACTGAGCTATGAATCGCTTTAACCTCCGAGGTGGATAGCTTACTGACAAGCTCTTCCACCTTCTGATGAATCCTCTTCAAAACAGTCTCAACCCCGCTTTTTTGGTCGGGAAATTTCTTCAGGGTAGGTTCCCAAATTTGGTACACATCCAACATAGGTTTCTTTAATCCTTTCCTCTCATAAAGAGGGTCATCCTTCACTTCAAACCAGGGCTGTTTCCGGCTAAGAGGCCAAACCTTCGCACAATAATATTCTTCCACCAAATCCCGAGCACACTGTGATCGAGCCACAACCCTCAAGCAGTCTACAGCAACATGAGCTTCATCAGACATTTGAGCATCGGTAGACACATCACCAAGGAGAGGAAGGTCACCACAAAGCTCCACAACCCCGCTCAGCTTGTAGTAAAACCAACCCTCCTGCCAGCCGCTCGTCCATTTGTTCTTCTGAGCCTGTGTCGGGAGCTCTGTACCAGTGTGATGGCAAAAGGTATACACCGCAAATTCACCAAGACTGGTGTTACCTTCGCTGTCAGTAATTTTTCGGGGCTGCATGTGAACACGATGAGTCCGCACGAAACCTTCGACGTGCGGAACAACACCCTGAGAGCGACAAGCCCAAACTTAGATGGAAAGCTTCATGAAGCACGAAGGTGTAAGCTGATGAAATCTGAGATTGAACCTTTGCAGGACAGATGTCACGAAGGAAGATACTGAGAAGCGAAGCCTAGCCACGAAAAACTCCTCAAACACAACAACCTCATCAGACTCAGGCTTCGGAATAGTCTCCCCACCACAGGCCCTTGCTTTTCCCTCTTCGATCCAACCTCGCCTGATGAAGGACCCCAGGTCCGAGTTGCAAACTTTGCTAAGACCGAACTCGAAAGTAACCCCACTATCCGTAGAAGAAGGGGAAGCAGCAAGTGCGGAACGAGCAATTTGCTTAGACCTGGCCATGGCAACAATACAGCACAAACACAAAACCCTTGCGGAAACAAAAACAACAAAGGAACCCTCGCTCAAAGCAAATAGAAGCTGCAGGGTGGCTAGAGCGCAAGATGGCACGACCACGCCCCCACCAACCCCAACTATTTATAGGCCAAGAGACGGGCGGCGACACCCGGAAAGAACGGAACAAATCCCGAGAACACGAAAAACACGGCGCAAATCTCGAAAAAATCTTTAAAAAATGAAAGCGCAAAAAGGCAAAGACGGTCGGCCTGGACCACAAGCAGGCGCGGGCGTCGCTGCCGAGGGCCTTTTTCTCGTTTCCCAATAAGGGACGCTGCTTGGGCCCAAGGATCGTTACTTGCTCCAAGCCGTCGAGGGGCTACTGTTGGGGGAAGGGACCCTCGACAGTGATGCCACACGAGCTACCTCAAAAAACCCTCGCTCCCTCAACCACCATCGGAAAACCCTCGCTGCTTCACGACCCTCGGGTCGTTTTCAATTCCTCTTGTCTGCAGGGAAAAGGACTGCGGGGACGCGAGAAGCCACGAGCAAGGCCCGACTCTCGTCCTCAACAGCGAAGGTTTCCAGGAGCTCGGTGAGGGCCCCCGACTCGGCGAAGGCGCGGCGTGCGCCTGGCGGCGGCGGAGGGAGAAGCAGGAAATTAGGGTTTCATCACCTGTGTTTGTACGGTTTTACCCCTCCGGCCGTGTTGTCCCGGGCAATCGCCCTTATACCCTAATGTAAATTGTGCGATGACCTATGGTATTCCCTATAAATACCCAGAGGTGAACAGTGTGGAGACAAGATTTTTTAAGTGAAAAAAACACGCCACGAACTTATTTTACACCTTCGCTTGTACTTTCGTTAATACTTCCGACCGTTGGAGACCCTCACCTCAGCCCGGTACACGTGCGGGGGTTTGGCAGGTGTTGCTCCCAACAATTCGTGCCAAAAGGGTTTCATCTAGATGGAACTCATTTCTTCTCTCTCTTCTTAAATACAATGACATGTCATCAAAAAAGTTTATGTGGCAGTATATTTAATGCAAATAAAAATCAAATGAAATTTCCATTGAGATTGGCCTAATAGCTCCCGCAATTATGCAATTTGATTAGCAAAACGCCCATGCCCTCGGACGGCGGCGGCGCACTCGATCATGTATAGCACGTTGTCATCTTTTTTTCTCAACTTCTTAATATAAGTAGACCATATGTAACCATATAAATATTGAATGCATATCTTGTCAGAATCTCGTATATGACATAAACCATAACTTGCACAATATATTATTTGTATAACCATAGAGTTTATTTGATTTATTAAGTATTATATGTGCCAAGCCAATAATTATATCCCACACTTTTGATATATATGTATAGATAGGTATAGGTACATCATCCTGGGGGCTGCTATAGCAGGTACTAGACGACATACAGACAGGGGACTCATAGACAGGCAGACAGATCGACTTGCGCGGCGACTTGCGACTTGTGAGAGACATATAAGACGATCGCACCAACACATGCATGGTTTCAGACGCATATATACTATACTAGTAGTAGTTGTTGCGTTGGAGACTTGGAGCGAGGAGCTGCTGCATGCTGTAGCATCATAGTACTATATAGCTTATTAGCAGTTGTTGATATTGAGCTGCATGCTCTTGCCGGGGCCAATCCAGGTGCCCCCGTCGCCGTCGCCCCCCCGCCGCCCGTTAAAAAACGTGACGTCCTCGACGACGGTACCGGGACCGCCGGTGACGACGACCTCGAGCCAGGACATCAGCCAGTCGGCGTTGGAGCCCGTGCCGTCGGTCGTGACGACGAGGTTGCACGGCCGGTTGATGCACGGGCCGTCGATGTTGAGCACGTTGTCATCGTTGTGCTCGAACCACCCCCACGCTGCGCCGTCCTGGCTCACTTGGACACCTCTGCCCAACATGTCGTAGAGGTAGAAGGTGAGGGTTGAGTCAGTGCCGGACCCCAGAATCCACCCGGACGTCCTCACCGTGATTTTGTAATTGCAATACTCGTTGCCGCCGCTGCTGCTGCTGACAACGACGACCTGCTTGTTGTTCACCATCTGCATGCATGTATTATACATTATATATATATATATATATATATATATATATATATATATATATATATATATATATATATATATATCGGACAGGGCGGAGCGGCGAACTGGAAGTTCCGGCCTTCGGATGTGGGAGCGAGGTGGGATCTGCGGCCTTCGGAAAGAGTTGCGAGATGGAAGTTGCGGCCTTCGGAAGAAGATGCGGGGGCGAGCTCGTACGGGATCGTGGATTCGTGTGGCACACGGTTGAGTGGAACCGGTGGAGTCCTGGCTGGCTCGGGTAGATATTAATATTTAGTACCCAGGGTAACATAGAAAATCTATATATATATATATATATATATATATATATATATATATATATATATACTAGCTAGTAGCACGTACAACAATATTTATATTGTTTTTACAATAATAATGACGCAGGACAGGGTGAGCTAGGGTATATATGAGGGAGAGGAAGGATCGATATGAGGGAGATTTGATGAGAATGAAACCCTAACTTGATCTTGTTTATATAGGAGCCCGGTAGAATAATGGGTCCCTGTTTGGACCTTGGACACTAGAGGTTCGCCTCCAAAAAAAGGGTACTATTTTTGAAGACCGTTATTGGATTTTAGGAGGCCGTAAATCGATTTGTGAGGTAGTTGATTGTGCGTGGCCGCCTTTGTTAATAAAAATGTCTGACTCGGTTAATCTCAGGCATTAACCGAGGCAGTTGAAATAATGTTCGCCCGCCTTGGAGACCATTTTCCAAACGTCTCGAATAAGTTTTTCAGTAGTAGCACTAATTTATGAGTAAATAATAATGTATATAGTAATGCATAAATGCCATCATCAGTAATAATCGATCCATGCATCCGATCCGATCGCACAGGCCAGATTATTTCCTTTATAAAAAAAAATGCATCCGATCCGATCGATCCTACTCCTACCTCGATGTGGGGCTCCGCCGATGCCGCCTGCAGCAGCAGGGCCACCAGGGAGGCCGCCATCACCATGACGACAACGACAGGTACAAGGAGCCTGCTGGCCATGGCTACCGAATTGAACTCGCCACAGGATGGAAATGGAACCAAGGATATCAAGACGAACACCAAAAGACCTAATTTCTTGCCTGTACGTGGATGGATGCTGAGCTGAGTGAGTGAGCAGCAGAGGTGATCCAGGTGCATATGTATTTATAGCTAGCGCGTGTCTTACATTAATATTAGCAGCCAAAAAGGCCCAACGACCGCCCAAGAGTATATATATATATATATATATATATATATATATATATATATATATATATATATATATATAACTACTATTCAGGATATAACACTCTAAATAATATTTAGAGCATCAGCGGAGCATCCCAAATCCCACAACCGTAAATGTTGTTACCAACAACCATGTTTCCGTATGTACTAGCAAGGCGATCCCGCAACAGTAAATATTTCAGCCCGCAACCGTAAATGTCGTAGAAAGAAGAGAATGATGTGGATAACATTTACGGTTGCGGGATGAGAATTAGCAATAACTTTTACGGTTGCGGAAGAAAGAGGGGGAATGGTGTGGCTGCCTTTTACGATTGCGGGATGAGAATTAGTAGTAAGTTTAATGGTTGCGGGAACAAGGTTGACTGATGGCTAGTGAAGCTCTAAATAATATTTAGAGCGCAACGCTCCAAATAGCGGGGTCCTATATATATATATATATATATATATATAATATGTGTGTGTGTGTGACGACTCATGATATTACTTCATCCGTCCCAAGATATAAGGCGCACACGTATTTCAAAATTCAAATTTTTTTTATCTTTGACTAAGAATTAGTCTAATCATATGAAAAGCTTATACTACAAAAGTAATTGTATTATATTTGTATTTAGAAATACTTTCTAATGATTAAACTTTTATTTCTATAAATTATATATTATAAGAGAAATTATAGGTCAAAATATATTTTTGAAGACCGTGTCAAGTCAGATCGTGCCTTAGGCCAATCTCAATGGTGAGTTTCATTTTGGTGTTTCCAAGACTGCCATGTCATATGAGAGAAAATGAAACTTGAATGAAACTCCCCATTGAGAATGAGAGTTTCATTCTAAAGTTTCATAACATTAAATTCCATGACTCATAGAGAGTTGGTATTCGTGCCAAGAGAGTTTCATCTAGATGAAACTCATTTCATCTCTCTCTTCTTAAATACATTATCATGTCATCAAAATTGCTTATGTGACATCATATTTAATACAAATGAAACTCCCATTGACATTGGCCTTATATCTTGGGACGAAAGGAGTATTATGCATGCGTGGATCACGAGGAGTATATATTATGCATGTTCTTACAAAACGAACAAGTGAGATCATCACGCACACATTGCCGGCTAAATTATCTTGATCGGGTGTATTTTAATTAGTATTCTTGTTCTTTTATTATAGAGTTAAATGCACTGTAGGTCCACAAACTTGTTTAGGGGTGTCAGATAGGTCCATAAACTTGGAAATTGCATTTCTGGCACAGTCATCTTGAGATTTGGTTCACTACAGGTCCGTATTGCCAAATAAGCAGATCTGTGATGATGTGGCATGTCCAGGGTGGACTAAATCTCACGTGCCCGATGCGTGATGCAGCCAGCCCGCCCGCCCTCTTTTGCCAGTATGCAGAAAGGCCCCTGCTGTCCCCTGCATCCACATCCTCCTCTTCTCTCTCTCAGTCACCGTTTTCTCTCTCAGGCTCCCCTTGTCTCGCTCTCTCCCTCTACTATTGCCTGCAATATTTGACAGGCATTGTGAACCACACAAATGTTTAACAGAAAATGTGAACCCAAGAAATATTTGACATAGATGGAGCTTGACATTGCATTGCAAAAGTTAACAAGCGACATTTATGGCAACCAAGTCACCAACAGTAGCACTTTCATCTTACAAAACCAAAAGCATGTCACCTGTGTGCCACCACCACTAACTTACTCTAGTAACTATCTCCCTGTTTTGGGACAGCATCACCACTAAGTTACTGTAATACCAAAAGAAGGTCAGCATCCAAGTGTTACATCACACTGTTTTGGGTGCTACATCACATATTTACATACAAAAGCTGGATCAAATTTTGTCCACACACTCAAGTTTTGTTTGTTGGAGAAATCTTCTTCCCTTGCTTCTTTGCAACCTGACTTATCTCCTTAGAATCTGTAGGCGTCTTGCGCTTTCGTACTTGAGCTCTTCCTTTTTTGGTTGCAGTGGATGGTGCTACAGGTCTTGTAGCAGGAAGGTTGGAGTTGATGAAGGTTGAGTCGGGTAGAGGTTGAGGTTGGACACTTGATGTTATAACCTGTGTGTACTGGTACAATTCTTGAGTCAGTTTGTGCAATGCAATGGAAAATAGTAATAGACAAGATGTTGTATACAAACCTCTTTATCCAGTTGTGAAATCATAGTCTCTGTTACCTCTACACTTCCTTCTGTAAGCTGAGAAAATATTGGTTGACTCCCATCTGTACCATCTGTAAAATAGTACACAGTCTGCAACAAAAACATTTCAGACATGAATGGTGCATGGTAGTGAAATGAGACAAATTTGTAGCACTGCAAGTACCTGAGCAGCTGCATAATCATACATGTCTTCATCATGTCTAAGTGGTGATTCAGTATTATGTGCCATTGCTTCTCCTTGATCTGTCTGTCTAAGTTCATCTTCACCAACTGGAATTGAATCATTGGTATGTGGCTGTTTGTTAGGCAGTAGTCCTGCTTTCCTAAGATGACAACCCTTCTTATTATGCCCTTTATCTCCACAATAACTGCAGGTCATAGCAACTCCATGTTTTGACAGTTTACTTCCTGTAGCAGTTTCAATTTCTGTTGGTAGTTTCCTTCTATTTTTTGGAGGCCTACCCACCTTTTTCTCATATTTGGGAGGTAGAACCTTGGGTGCAGATACTTTCTCCCAGATTGCCTTATCACTACATGGCATGATCTTAGGACCATATGCTACAAGGAACCTTGCAGAACTGTAACAATCATGGACCATTGTTTCTATAGGAATCCTTTCATGTCTAAGACATGAGATGGCATGTGAGCAAGGTATTCCAGTGAGGTCCCATCTCCTACACTCACATTTCTTGAGTGCTATGTCAACTATGTAACTATGGCCCCTATCTTGAACCTGAAAAATCCCTTTACCAGAAGGTATGGCATAACATGTGTTTGCCCACGTAGAAATATTATTGACCTTTTTCCTAATTTTAGGACATATGGGACCTTGCCACATATCTCCATGTTCTTTCTCCTTGGAGTAGTGCCTTGCCATCAACTGGTTCTTAATCTGCTCTATCATACTCAACACAGGCATTTCTCTAGCATCTAAGATGAATTTGTTGAAAACCTCACAACTGTTATTTAGTAGGATGTCACACTTGCTATAAGTACTAAAAAAAGCTCTAGACCATGTGTTAGGGGGCATTTTCTCTACCCACTTATAAGCCTTCTCATCTAGCACCCTGAGTTTCTCCATGTTCTTTGTCCACTGAACTATATTACTAGATCTTGCACAAGCCCAGAGTTGGTTTTTCAAGTTCTCACCTTTAAAGTGCTTCTGGAAGTTTGAGTACATGTGTCTAACACAAAATCTATGCTCTGACTCAGGAAATACTTCACTCACAGCTTTAATTAAGCCCTATAAAAGCCATAGAAAGCACATGGGTACATAAGTTTAACATTAATTACTTTAAAAAATAGAAAGCACATGTTTAACATATTTCACACACACCTTCTGCTTGTCAGTCATAAGTGTCCAGGGGTATGAGTTCTGAATCCCTAAATCCTTCTTCAGTGTTGTCAAGAACCATCTCCAAGAGTCTAAACATTCCACCTCAACCACACCAAAAGCAATCGGGTAGATACAATCATTAGGATCAATTCCAACTGCAGTAAGCATAATTCCACCATACTTAGTCTTCAAGTGGCACCCATCCAAACATATAAGAGGTCTGCATCCTCCAAGAAATCCCCTTTTGCAAGCACCTAGAGACACATATAGTGACTTGAAAATGCTGTCCTCTAGGTTAAGGTAGAATGTGCTGTAAGGATTGGTCTTCCTCAATTCATGTGCATAATCCCAAAGCATGTTGTACTGTTCTTCTTCATCTCCCAGCACCTTTCTCATAGCCAACCTTCTAGCTCTAGCAAGTTTCGACCTTGATGGAGTCAAGTTCCACTGCTTCTGCACTGTCCTGGCAAAGTTGGACAGAGACATTTTTTGGTCAGCTCTGAATGTCTCAATGTATTTGTCAGCAAGCCAAGTAGAAGTGCAACCCTTCAAGACCCATTGCTTCTGGCAACTATGTTTCCCAGTATAAGTCTTGATCATCATGCCATTAGCCCTCTTATCATATGATGCATAAAGGTTCCAAGGACATCCTAATGCACAGTGAGCACCTAGCCTTTTCTGCTCATTCCTAGGCATCTTAATATCAACTCTATTCCTAAGACTGTATTCAGTTATAGCCTTCCTTAGCATCTCAACATTCTCAAACATCATACCCACCTTAAACACTGGGTTGGCCATGTCCTCTGGTTTGAATGACTTGAATTTGAATGCTGGTTCAAATTCACCATCAGACTCAGGTAATTCCAACCCATCATCATCAGTTGACTCCTCAGAGCATTCTAGCCTATCACCATGGGAAACTATTGCTGCTCTCTTGGTTCCCTTAGCTATCTTCTTCCCTTTGGCAACACCTTCATCTGTCACATGTTCATCTACATTGTCAACAAAAAGGTCATCATCATCCTCTAAGTTGTAATCACTATCATGAAATTCACTATCATCACTTGAGCTGTCATGTCCATCTTCAGCGACTTCATCATCAGCTGCCTCATTGTTTTTGTGTCTGGTCTGACCTTTGGAAGGGCTAATCACTCTAGGCAAGGATGCAATAGGGTTTGCAACTACATCATCCCAATCTAAGCCCGATGTAATGCTCTCATGATCAAAATATAGCACAATTGTCTTCACCCTGTCCACAACTGAAACCATCACTAAAGTGTCTTCATCTGAAACTATCAGCCTGAGGCCATCTGGGAAATCCATTCCAGGAAGTAACCAAAATACCTTCAATTCTGGATTTCTTGGGTAGTGAAGCATGAAACTGAGATCATGAAAGCTCTGTGGACACCAACTTTGAGCTTGAACATGATCGACAAAGTCCACTCTTTCATCAATGTATGCCCGATTAGTACCATGACCAACAAAAAAACCATTATGATGTATCTCAACTGTGAACTGATCACTAATTCCACCTAAATGAACAATGGGAGAACACATTCAGGCATCCAAATCAACCTAGGACAAACAAATCAGAAACCCTAGCCTAGGCAAAATAGTTTCGATACGACCCAATCCATGGCTCCTTGCTAACAAAGCGGCACGAAACTCTCAGAAACACAATCAAGATTGGACCTTGGAGGCACTTACTGTAATCGGGTGGCGGCTCCCCTTTCCGCCGCACTCTGGCCTTCATCGTGCGGTTCCACAACAGTCGCGGGGGAAGAGTGGCCTCACCGCCGGGAGAACGACCCCTTCTCACCGCAAGAGACTCCAATCACGAAGCCGATTCCACCCCGCGGCGTCGTCTTCGGTCCCGCGGTCGCCCAACTCTTCGCCTCCCCACGCGACGAACTCGAGAAGTAAGAGAAGAGGAGGATGCAGATGCAGGGGGCGGCGGGGGCCTTTCTGCATATTGGCAAAAGGGTGGGCTAGCTGGCTACATCACGTGCACACGTGAGATTTAGTCCACCCTGGACATGCCACATCATCACAGATCTGCTTATTTGGCAATACGGACCTGTAGTGAACCAAATCTCAAGATGACTGTGCCAGAAATGCAATTTCCAAGTTTATGGACCTATCTGACACCCCTAAACAAGTTTGTGGACCTACAGTGCATTTAACTCTTTATTATATTTGATCCATGTATTATTGGTGGTCGGTATTAAATAATCTTCCACGATTTTTATTGGTCTATTTCTCGGGCCAGATTTTGGCCTCATCATTAGTTAAATTTTCTATTTTTGACCCATTTTATAGAAAGGCAAACTGCTACGTCTACATGTATTATAGAAAGGCAAACTGCTACGTCTACATGTATGCCTACCAAAAGGTTGGGAGATATCATTGTTAGTTTAAGACAAAGGGAAACAACTAGACAGTTACATGTTGAAAAGGAAGAAAAGAAACAATTTCATCAAACCCCCGTCGCTACAAGATCCAAAGTCTCCAAAAGTAAACTTTCCTTGAGACATGGTTTGGTTCCATTAAATATTTATATGGTTCTCTGGCTGACAGTTAGCGAGCTGAGGAGCAAATCCATACGTGTTGAACTTTTCTTTCTCTTGCTTTATCCCAATATCTGGGAATAAACTGTTTTATCCGCTAAGGCGATATTTTGTACGAAGTAAGATGGAGAGGTTTATTTACACCAGTAGATGCGTGTTGAAGTATAGATGGCATAAAACCTAATGAAACCATAAAAATGAAGTGTTTGCATGTGTAGAAAATGTACGTTACCCAGATCTGAGAGAATCCCACAAGCCAGCCTTCAAGGACCAAGCTGATGTAGATCGTGTTTTTCTACAACTGTGGGGTTCATGCCTGCCCTCAACCCTGCTTAGCACGGGGTAGGGCGAGGGTTTACCACGATCTCGATCAAGTAAAGGAAGTAAAATGAAGGTGGAGACAGTGATTTGGAACTCGAGCCTCGCAAGCTCCTTCTATTCCGAGAAGTGTCTCTCCTTTTACTGTTTACCCCCAGGTATTTATAGGGCATTTCCAAAAGTTTTGTCATCGACATTGCAATGAAGTTAGTGATTGAATGAATAAAAGTTAATTTTCCTAACGCGTAAAAACCTCTCCACATACACTCCACTTGACCACAACCATGATTGCTAACAATCATGCTTCTGAATAAGGGGATGCATAATTAATATGGGAACAATGTATACCATATTCAGGACCTGAAGCGTAAAAACATGGAGACAATCTCGTCTATTTCTAAAATTTGAAATTTTGGAAAAACAGCACATGATGGACTATTGCATTCATAGAAACAATAATCAAGATACAACAATGAAGGGTGCATGTAATTATTTCAATATTGTATATCAGAGTGTTATAAAAATGCATACAACATGTTTTAGCAAGCACAAAAAGATGTTACAACACAGTTTCACCATGCAGTAAAACCTATGCTATAAAGCGTAAAAACTAACACAGTTCCGCCAGGGATGCACTATCGGGTGGTAGGGAGAGGGCACTGCTGTGTCTGGTTGAGCTCACAAACTTTTGCACCGTGCACCTACCATCGTCGTTCCGTCGCTAGATCTAGCACCACAACTCTGCCTCCGCCAAGCCACCGTCGTCATCGTCCACCATCTACCCCCGTAAATGGAATAAAAATTAGTTGGAGCCAAGTTGTATAAAAATAAAGTATTGATTGTAATAATAAATACATTGGTAGCCCTTATATCATTAAATCTATGTAGAGTGTTACATATAAATCAAATGTTTGCTGCATTAAAAATTCATCCGGCTAGAATCAAATGTAAAAAATGCATGCTTCTCACTAGGAGAGTGTATATATATATGTGTGTGTGACGACTCATGATATTATTATGCATGCATGGATCACGAGGAGTATATATTATGCATGTTCTTACAAACTGAACAAGTGAGATCATCACGCACACATTGCCGGCTAATCTTGATCGGGTGTATTTTAGTATTCTTGTTCTTTTATTATATCTGATCCATGTATTATTGGTGGTCGGTATTAAATAATCTTCCACGATTTTTATTGGTCTATTTCTTGGCCAGATTTTGGCCTCACCATTAGTTAAATTTTCAATTTTTTACCCATTTCTCTAGAAAGGCGTACGCGTCCACAAAATATCTAATAATCAAAACGTACATATATATATATTTCATGTTGGATTTTATGAAATTAAATTAATCTTGTAAATAATGTTAGTGTATGTTTTATGGATCCGTTCAAGCATAGCTATAGAGAGTAATGTTTGAATTAGAAGTAGAACTGATCATTGAACTCATTACACACACCACTACCTTACACGCTGTGCCCTTTGTGTATTATGCCTTGAGGGTAGGAAAAGTCGTGATGGATGGAATCCTTGATTGAAAAACAAGGTTATTATGCTTATCATCTGCATAGGCTAGCTGCTTCGACCCCGTACTAGCTAATTACACATACTAGTTATATTGTAAAATAGGGTAGAACCAGGACGGACGGTTATGCTTAAAGAAGGTTTCATATGAATTTTTTTTTGAGCAATTGGGTCATTAAATCAACATATGTCACACAATTAAAGAAACGCAGATGAGGTCCAAATCAACATACCTCATGAAACAAAATTGAATCAAAAGTCTAGCCGGCTAATCTAGCAAGAATATGAGCTGCCATCTACTTGCACCAATAAAGGAGAAAACAATTGATGAAATTTTTGTCTCTTGCTTGACGTCATGGATGATGGAAGCCACCAGAGAGAAGAGTGATCCCTTCCATTTGATTGGAGCTTCTTATATATATCACAAAGAGGCAATTATTACCTTGCTACTATATATGGGATACCGAGTCGTTGAAACAAACAGCATTGTGGGCTTTGGTGATGGCACTCCCAATACAGAAACTACTCATAGTTTCTATAGATCTAAGACTCAACATCTAGAAACTATTTTTTCCAATGCAAAGTTTTTAAACATAGTTTCTAATTAAATATGTAATACAGATAAATAAGATCATCTGTGCACAACAACCCTGTGAGCGCTCGCGTGCTCATTCGACGCCGTGGCAGTGGCATGGCAAGCCAGCAAAGAGCACCGACATGGTCAGGCCACGTGTGGCATAAGTTGTCAACGTGAACCTGTACCAGGTGCTGCCTAGTGTTGGGGAAAGGAACCCTCGGCAGCTAGCCCACACAAACTAACCTTAAAAAGACCGTCGCTTCCTCAGCCTCCGTCGGAAAACCTTTGCTATTCTCGTGCCCCTCGGGTCGGACCCCAAACCCTCGAGGTCTCTACGATCCTCGAGTCTTTTTTTGTTTTTCTTGCCTGCAAGGAGAAGGACTGCGAGAGCGCGGGAACTTGACGGGCCACAAGCGAGGCCTGGCTTTTGCCCCAGCAGCGAAGGTTCCCCGGAGCTCGGTCAAGTCCCCTAACCTGGCACTACTAGATTTTGACCCTATTGCATCAAGCCCTGTTGCATCAAACAAGAATCTGATGCAATAGGTGGGTGCTATTGCATCAATTGTTAGAATCTGATGCAATATGTGGTCGTTATTGCATCAAAAAAGAGTTGGATGCGATAGTAATTCATGTGGATGCAATAGGTGCGATCTATCGCATCATTTGGGATAAGCGATGCAATAGGTTGAAATTATTGCATCAAACATATTTGGTTGCATTAGTCTCGAATTTTTGATGCATTATGTAAGTGTTATTGCACCGGTTTACAATATGGATGCAATTAGAAAGTACTATTGCAACAGTTTTATGGTTGATGCAAGTAATATTTTCTGACATAAAAAATAATAAATGTGAAAACCTATTGTGGCTACAAAATATAAGTGAATTATTAATCTTAATTAAAATAAAACATCTATTAATAAATAGTTAAATATTATTATTAAAAATAAGTTCCACCTAATAATTAAAATTTAAATTTTAAGGAAATTTATTAAAAAAACATGACTGCTAGGAGGTGGGCATAGGAGTTGAACCTATGCGCCTACGAAACTCTAAGTTGTGGACAAACCACTAGGCTAATTAGATGTTGTTGCATGTACTAGTATATGTTTTGTTTTATATATTATTAGTTAATCATGTTTTGATCAGAACCCATATCATCAGGCCATCACGTAACCCATCATCAGGCCGGCCATCACGTATCAAAAAAAAGGCCGGCCATCACATAAATAGGCCTTCATCAAAGGCAACTACATATATAACTAACATTATATAACATTAACTTCATTGGTGGTCCAACACAGAGGTACTTAAGCACTATCACATACTAAGTGGGTCCACGATCAAGCACATAAAGTTACTTGTGGACATCAGCAAAATAGCAAAGTACCACTGCTTGTAGCAGTCCACAACCTACCAAAGTACCACTGGTTCTACCAGTCCACAATCTACCACTGGTCGTTACTTAATATATACAAATAGCAGCACATGAAGTGCAGGCACACCCTGGTTACTAAAGCTTCTTGACTTTCTCCTCCAGAGGCCTGAGCACGCTATTCACCATGTTGGTGAAGAGGACTTCATAGCAGTCATCAAGGTCCTTGAACATCTTGTTGGCCTCTTCAAGGAGAATTTTCTTTCCTTCCTCCTTGGAGTCATCAAAGAACTTCCTCATCACTTGTACAGAACTTTTCTTGGTCCACCCCACTTCCTCCAGCACTTGATACTTGGCATGAACCAACAGATTGTCCATTTCCTTATTGACTGCATAGACCAGCTTGTTTGTTCGCCGATTCAGCCTTTTGTTCACTTTGTTTTCTACTGTCCCAAACAGGCAATGGGACATGGACGCTGCATTCTCCAGATCATCCCAAAACAGCTTGCTCTTCCTCTTCGCCGACATTGGTGCCTCTACCTTCAATGGGAAAAAGACATAGTACTATTAACAAAGTAAACATAGACCCCAGGCACCTTCAAATAACAAATAAAAGCAAGTAAGACATGTGCAGATAGAGGAGAGATATTTGAAATCATTTGCCTCAGATTTAATTGCCTTGTGAAGAGACCTTGAACTTGGAGCTTAAGGAACACATATCGACATGCCATAGAACCAACATCAACGGAGAAGAACAAACTGAAATCATGATAGGCATGGAACCATGTGAGACATCCAGCCCAGGCATCAGTTTAGGAGAGTGAGAACAGTTGCTTGGGCATGGATGTTTCACATGGTTTGATGACAGCCATGACAAACATAACAACAAGGCAGAATCAACATAGCTCCAGTGCCTCACAAGGTCAAGGTCATCACATAATTCCATTCAGTCATATAACAAGCTATGCAATCGTCATAGGCAGCTAACAAAATATGAAGTGGGCCTCAGGAACATACATAGATGTCATTGGTGGCTGCTAAACAGTGGATGATTCCAGCAGATCAGATGAATGACATGAAAAATGCAGCCACCTCTATATAGCATGTTTCATCATAGACAAGAAAGAATTCACCAAACACAGGCCTCAGTATAAGTCAATTATGAAAGTTTATAACAAATTATTACAAATATGAAAGTTTTCACCTCATTGCTCAGTGCCATAGGTCTCATAAATGAATGCAATAGTCATCATAGATACTTAATAGTTAACACAACACAAGTATAATAGAAACTTAAACTCTAGAAGAGCCCCTGTTCTGCCACATAGCAGCAGCCCTATCATCCCTTTGTTGTGCCCAAGTCCCATTATCAGTGACATGAACCTCTCATTGTGGCCAACAACATGCAAGAACATTGCTACTTTGTTGAATAGGATAAAGAACATTGCCCATGCATCACAAAGCTGGAAAAAGGTGCCCTTCTCATCCTAAGCAAGTTAACACAATGCACATCATTTGAGTTGTAAATGTAGCTAAGATTGTGTATCCTTTGTTGGTCCCTCTCTGCCATGGGGCCATACGTAATTGAAGAACCTCGCACTCATATGATAAAATCTTATACACCCACAAGACAAGCGTACTCCCTCACATTTGCTCTAGCTCTGCCCCTGGTCGATGGAGGGTCATGGGTCGTAGCAACAAGACCTTCTCAGATCAGTACAAGAGGATGCAATGAACCAGGTAGAAGACATCAAAGAATATTCAGAACAATTCCATTATCCTCTAGGTATTGTTCTTCTTCCTTCTTTAGATTCTACTAATTTATGTTTGTATCTCTAGTCCTCCTCGATCTCCTTTGATTGCTCCCATTCCTTGAAGTCTAAATCCTCATATATTGTATCGGAATTATAGGTTATTGTCAGAGTTGTGAGAAAAGTGTGCTAATAATTGGTATCTAAGACACTGGTCCTCGATTTAGATCTGTCGATTCTTAGTATCCACCACCATGAGTCCTCTCGACGCTCTAGCCAAGTTAGTCGACGACTTAGACACTCGGTGGGAGCACCACTTCTCCGAGACCCAGGCCGCGCGGGATACCTCTTAGGTCGTTTCGGTCCTAACCCAGGTTGTGGCTATCGAAGCCATCATCGTTGCCGACAACTAGGGTGGTTTCTTCAGTGAAGACAACGACTCCATGAGCTGTTGTAAGCTCGACAACTAGGGTGGTTTCTTCAGTGAAGATGACGACTCCATGAGCTGTTGTAAGTTGGGTTTTTTTTTTTATCAAACACTTTTTTCCAAAACAGCTTTATAGGTAAAGCTGTTTTTTCTCCTCTCACAAACTTTTCACAACTCTCATTTCCTTCTCTCATCCATGCATGATGTTGTTGGTGACACTGTTTTATCTATTTTCCAAGAAGCTAAACTGTACCAAAGAGGGCCCCAAGTCTGATAAAAACACACACACTCCAATTATGCGTCAAGCACATTACCAATTAGGATGGTGACTAAGGTCACGAAGATGTAAATCCGGAAAGAATATGCATATACCGCTATACTCACATCAGACTATCAGAGATCACTTCATCCCCGCATCTGAGCCCCCACTGCTACCAAAGTAAATAAATATACTAAGCATAACTGGCATTCCAGGTGAGTGAACGCTGCACTATTCGCAACCGAAAAAATCTAAAGAGGACCATTATTTGCACTGCACTATAGGTGAAGCCGATTCCTCAACAAAGAATTTCTTGAATTTGAAGGCTGCATCATAAACACAGGCACTCGAATTATACTGTCTACGGATTCCCCTCATTTGTTAACATACACGGCTGTAGCAAGCAGGGTCAGGTAGTCCTAATCTAAATCCAACTCCTTTCTGCTCTTTACAGTGGCATTCTGCTTCGACTCTGGGTCCAGAATATCCAAGTCCCATGCTGTGGCAAGGAAACCGTAGAGGACCCATGTCCGCTCTCCTTTGCCGTCCACCTTGACCAGCATGGGGTTGTTATTGCCCCCGTCACCGGTGGGGACGATGCTCCGGATGCGAGCCCACGCCACTCGCCCATGGCCTTGGCGTTCGAACAACTCAACAAGCCGTGACGCATTGTTCAGACCATCAAGGCTGGCAGGAAACTTGGCTTGCATTGACTTCTGACCGTCCTTCCCAGGGAGTGGCTGAACATCGACACCAGCAAAGCCCATTTCTGGAAAAAACATACACCAGTTGGCGAACATGTCAGTTTCCGATTGATGTCCATGAGAACACAAAATAACTAGAAGATCCACAGATGCTCAGGGCATGAATTATCGCCCACCAAAATCCTAGCCCTTTAGCTGTCTCGGGATCCTATGAACTATTAAAACATCACAGGCACATATGGCGTGTTTGGATGCAGCCCTAGCCTGGGAGCTCCCGCCAGGCATGCGAATCTTGACCCTAGGCGCTCGCAATAGAACGCATAACACCTAGGAGCAATGCCTGGCATAGGCAGCTTTCCCACTACCATCCAAATAGGCCCATACAGTGGGAAAACATCACTTATCACAAGTGCAGCTGAACAGTTAACACATAGTTAACTATACTATGGAAGAATAAAACATTCACTAGTTTATCAAGTTCCTGCACTATGTGTAATGATGCAACAAAACCTTCTAGTCCCAAGCAACCTAAGGCTAGAAATGAAACCCAACAAGAACCACCCAAAAAAAGCACATAAATAAAGAAAGTGAGAAGGCATTGGTAATAGTAATAGTAAAAGGAGAACCATAGCCTCCAAATTCAAAGAAAATTCATGTATTTATTTTAGAAGATAGCCTCCAAGGCACCAGCCAATCATCCTCGGCTACACAAAATAGAAAGGTATGGAACACTGGCTACATTTATATTATTGATAGAATTCTTGCAGCAGGTCCAACCTACTATGTAAATCAAACCAAAATACTGGAGAATTCAACTGTCAGCCAATACAGTTTTCAATGTTTCTTTTCATTTCTATCTAATGCCCAATGCTTCTGAAAGACAGGCATCTTTAAAGAAACCAAATAAAAGTTTTGGTCAAACCAAATGATTCCCCCTCCCCCCCCCCCCCCCCCCCCACTTATCCGTCCAAAAGAATAAAGAGAAGGCAAAACATCATAGTTCTGATGATTAATAGGGTAATCAATCAGAATTCAGAACTACCAAGATCACAGTGACATAGCAAGCATTGAAGAAGTACCTCTCAGCCTGCTCTCCATCTCTTTATCACTCATGCCCTCCTTTTGTCCATCGTTCCTTGACTTGTATGTGTTCTCAATTATAACTGTTGGCGGCCATAAGATAAGGTCACCTTGATTGGCTTCAGCGTCGATGGTTGATAATGCTTGGTAAGCAGTTTTGTGAACAGGGGCTACGGAGTAATTCCAACCCATAAGAACACATAAAGCTTTGTGAAACCCTAGGTGATCAGCACGATGCTCCTGATTCTTTGCATAGTATGCATGATTGAGGAGCGCATGCAAATCTATAGAATCCCTGTAATCAAACCATACATACAATCGGCTTCAAATGAAAATAATGCATAAAAACATTGTCTTCAAACAATAATCCATGCCACTCTTAGAAAAATCATAGTTTTAAAAGTGATTTTGTGTGAACTATAAATGGTTTGTAAAAGAAATCAGAAAAGTACAATTAGTAGGGGAAAAAACTTTAATCATAAGAACAAAACAAAGGATCGATACATGTCCATATTCCATAATACTTCAAAACAAAAAATGGGATTCAACAAAACTAGCCAAGTAACAAAAATAAGTTTGCTTTTCAGCACAAGATAGTTCCAGGCAGTAATGACAAGGCAAGAAAACAAAAACCAAGCATGAAAATATTCATGGAAAGAACGCCACAAATGTGCAACATTTAAGTTTGCATATTAAGTCCACAGAGGCCAAGATATATCTTCATAATGAAGTAATTTCATATAAAGTGGTTTGAAACCAGTGAAACTCTTGTGGAAATTCACCAATCTAAACATGCCTCACATCAAAGTATGCACTGTGTTTCTCTTCTTTTGCTGGATTATTTGCTCCAAAACTGATTTCTATTCGCAATGCCAAAAATAATTAAAAACAATATTTACAGCTTTTCAAGCCAGGCACACACCATTCCAGAATAAAAAATGTAGTAGTATGGTAATGTTCAAATCTCCAAGAGAGTATGGTCCTGGGAATCTGGGATAAGTGATTATGTTGTGTTTCACACAAACTCTGCTAGTTTGGAGTTAAACAGGATTCTTTGTATGTTTATTCGTTCAAGTAAAGTGCATCTTAATTCTCTTTAGTACTTAACCACTTGAATTAGTTTAGGGTCCACTTAACCCCCTAAAGCTTTCAATTTTGTAGTACTATGAAAAACTCCTTTGGTAACAGTCTAACAGATAATGACCAGTCAGTCGGGTTCATCAGCACATGGAGCAATTGACTGGCATACACAGTTGGGCAGCAGATTTCAAACTTCTAACAAATACATGACGATTACAAACATTATGACACAGAAATGGAGTTGGGTACTTGCCTACTTGGATAATCCCGTACAAGTTCCTGAATCGATTGGGTCGCAGAACGGTAATTGATTTAGTAAGGAACGTGGTACGCTCTTTGAGAAAGATTTCTCCACCATGGTATGCTGCATTCCAGAACAAGAACAATGTTCCTGGGATGAGGAACATGGCAGCGTCCAGCGTACCACGTTCCCAGTGATGGATAATCCACAATATCGCTAGTATAGTATGTGTCAGAAATAATCCTGTGCATCCAGGTTCAAGTAGTGTATATATTCATTGCTATCAGTGCTAGCTAGATTTCAGTTTGTAAAAGAGATTAATGGGCAGATCATATGAGGCATGGACTGCGTTAATTAGGGGATATCTTGGGCACATGTACAACCCTGATGAGAAAACGAGGGCTAGTGTAGCTGCATCAACCAAAAACTACCTGTGCTAGTGTTATTTTGGTACTTGTGTGTGTCCACTAAACAGAAAAGTTAGTATGCATTTGTGATAAACACTCAAGAAAGAGGGAGTGATTTCAACCAGTATGATCATAGGGAATTATTTTATTACAGAATGAAAAGTTAACAGTCCAAATAAAACTTAGTGTGTGAAATGCAAAATTAGTCACTTTTAAGCCTTAGGCGGTTAGGCTGCACAAATGGAAAATAATAGGAGGTACAGCTGGTCCTGATAAGAACTGCAGATTTTGTGTTGAAGTGAGCTCAAATGCTATTTAACTGTTTGGAGGCTTGATCATCTCAACATCCTTATATTTGTTGTGGCAGACTCAAATGAGGTATGGTACGTGGAAGTACCTCATCCTATATGAGATGGTCCTTCATGGGATCAGCCCATGATTTTGAGTAGAGATCATTCCTTTACTTCCACTAGAATGTGCCTAATGATTCAGTCCATGTCATTCATCAAACTAAACAAGAGACCTAGATTCATAATCGATGGATTCTGACTATTCCATTCCTCAAACCAACACAAATACATATCTTGAAATGTCAGACTATTAGTAATACTTCCAATAACCATTAGCTTAACACAGGGAAATGTTGAAAAAACCCAGGTATTCCAGAACTTGGGCTTTCTCAATTTGAAAGTTTAGTATGCTATAATGCTAGTATATTAATTTCATATTTAGAAGTCAACCAACATGACATTACATGTTCACTATTAGAGAGAAGAATCAGACTAAAAAATTCACTCGAAAATGTTTTTAAAGATATTCAGAGAGAGATCAAATTCAAACCTAAGGATCCCAAGAAAAACGGCCAGACTTAACTGCTTATCCAACGTACAGTCATTTGTCCCAAGCAAGTTGGGGCAGGCTCAGCTGACAAAACAAGAGCCAAAAAGGAGCCAGGTGAAGGAGAAGAGTCGTTGTAGGCTTGGTGAAATCAAGAAGAAACAAGGGTAGGTGCTCTCTGACAAGATTCTAGGAGCGCTGCTATTGTATATATAATATTGAACAACGGAGCTCAGTTACTGAATAAACACACAAAAGTGTTGAACATCATCTGATACAAAACCAATTCCCATTTAGGAAAGAAAACGAAAAGAAAGAAAACAGGTAGAGGAAGGCCAGTTCACAAAATCATGCAGAGGGCAGATGCAGACAACGGGTACAGCCATATATTTCTCAAAAAGCCAAAAAAAGGGGCCTGGTATGAGCTTTAAGTCTTTAACTGTGTAAAAAAGCATGGACTGCATAAACTATTTAGTGAAAGTTTCACCCTTTTAGTAGACCTATTACATCAAATATGATATTGTAACAATTAGGAACCCTACTAGCAAAGGCTACCCAAGGTATGCTAATTTTAAATTCAATTTTAATTGACTCTCTACCTATGTTTCTTCCATCTATTGGTTGCTTGTTTTGAATTCACTTGTAATTGACTCTCTACCTAAGTATCTTCCATATATTTATTTATTTATTTTGACGATATTATCTTCCAGTTATTGTACTAATAGAACACAAGAAGCGCCAACTGTAATAATTTCATAAACTTTACATGTGTAAACAAAAAATAGACAAATAGAGTACCAAACCTAGGGGAAAGATGATTGTGGACAAAAGACCAAATGTAGCAGAAAAAAAGAGAATCTGTGGACGTGCCATGCCATGGTAAACCCAAAGGTAAAAAATGACAACGGTCTTTTGAACTGTAAAGATCATCTAACACTAAACACCAATAATCATTTTTTAAAAAATAAATATGCCTTTACAACTAGGTGTTCCATACCTAGCACTCCTAGGACAAGGAATGCCACATAGCTTCCACTCATAGTCATAGGCCTCTGCAAGTACACAGTATAGGATATACAGACATGCATGGTTTCAAAGGCGACTGGACGTCCATGCGAGTGCTAGGTCTGCCTGGACACATAGACCACAAGGCGCCATTATTTCCCAAGGCAAGCTGGGTACTGCTGGACTCCTAGGCGACGCCTTTGAAACAGAGCAGACATGTCGGGCAACAAAATTATGTTTATCAAACATTGATATACGGTGCACCATGCTAGGCATGTAGATCAACTTTGAACATTTTAATTTTCTTAGTTGTACACTCAATCAAGCACATCCAAACATAAGACCAAACCAACAGGGCTGTCAGATTTTTCAGCATACCTTTGACATACAGGGCATTTCAGCTGGGAAAGCTTCCCATTGGCCCGGTAATTCTTCTTATCTGCATCATTCTCATTCATCAGCTTCATCATCTTAAGAAAGGCGCTCTTCAGCGCCTTCGGGTCCACCCCTGTCTCCTCCACCTCCACCTTCACCTGCTTCGCAGCACGCGCCACAGGCTTCTGCAGCTGCTTGCGTCCAGAGGACTCCCCGGGCGCACCACCATTGACCTGATCCTCCCACTTCCGCTTCGGGACAGGCACTGGAAGCAGCCCGGCAGTGGGCAGGAGTGCGGGCATGGGTGGCGGAGCCCACCGCTCGAGGGGCGGGCGCGGCAGAGGCAGTGGGGGCGGGGGTGGCGGCGCCAAGAGGTGCGCGGGTATCGGCGGCGGCGGCTGGCGGAGCTGCAGCGGCGGCTCGTGCGGGAGGGCGAAGTAGGTGCGCACGGTGCCGTCGGAGAGCGCAACGGTGCGGCGGTCGAGGTCCTCCAGCCCGTACCGCGGCGGCGGCGGGATGGCGGACAGCACCGCCTCCACCGCGGCCACGGTGAGCAGCGGCCGCGACGGGGGCGGGGGCGGGGGCAGAGGCGACGCGCCGGGCGGAGGGTGCTGCTGCTGCGGGTGCGGGTGAGGGTGCGGGTGCTGCGCGGGGATCAGAGGCGAGCGGCTGGCCTCCCCGTTGACGCTCGGGGCAGGGTCTGGGGTCGCGGCCGCGGCAGCGCTGCCGCCGGCACCGGCGGCGACGGTGTTGCCCGGGAGGTTGGAGCGCTTGTTGGGCTTGGGATGGTCGGCGGCGGACGAGGAGGAGGAGGACGCCTTGGAAGCGGCTTGCGGGTTCTGCGCCGCCGCGGTGGGCGCCGCGGGCGGAGGCATCGGCGTGGGCTTGGCCTTCAGATTGGCGGCGGCCATCATGCCGAAGGATTTCTAGGGTTTCGTGGGGATTTGGATGCTGATTTGGGCGAGGAAAACCGGCTGGCGGCTGCACGCGAGATAGGTGAAGATTGACTTTGACGAGTGGGACCAGGTGTCATAGACACGTGAAGGGAAGTACTCCCTCCGTCCTAGAATTGTTGACGTTCTACAATCGGAAACAGTAACCAACCTGTGAGATAAAAGCCTCTGATACTCACCCCTATAAACCATCAATACATGTACTGAAATGTTGAAATGGTATGTAAATTAATTGTCTAGCTTGCACGTTTGTCACCGCTCTTGCTCAGCTCCACCAATTAACATACAAACTAGTGAATAGATAAGGAGATAATAACTGACAAGTGATTGATGTCTTATTTGGGCTAGAGTTGAACCCACCCTGCAAACTCTAAAACGTCCTTCTTTCTAGTACATTTTTTGAGTTACAGAATGTCATGTATTAAGGGACAAAAGGAGTAGGGAACAACCCGACTTGGAGCAAGGGTGACAAGACATCAATTCCGACTTGTGATGTTTCCTTGCTTAACCTCGCTCGACAAGGCGAACCTTTGGGGTTGGTTAGGCGTGATTGGATGTCTTGTGAGCACTGTATCACCTTACCTAGCTATAAGTTGAAGTGGGCTATTCATTTGGTTGTTTGGTTAGGTTACCTCGATTTTGGCACTAGCAAATTTTTACATTGTTTTACATGTGCCAGATCGACTCGTCGGAGCTGGTAACGATTTGCTCGTCGAGTTAGGCAAGCGAAGGCAAGTTTTGCTCTAGAACCGAGCAGGTCCTGCCAACATAAACTAGCTATGTAAGATTGCCAAACCATGTCTAGCAAAGCTAAAGCAAAGATCGAGATGTATATTTGGTTTCTCATTGCTATAATAGAGCTTCTTTCTTTATAGAATATCAACAACCATGATAATAAGCACGAGTGAGTGTGTTCCACTATGCCAGTTCGTAACCAGTAGAATACACGTGAAATAGTGAATAGAACTGATCAACGTTGTATTTACTAAAGTGGTCGTACAGTGTAGAACATTGTTTGAAACACATAAGAGGCAAGAATTTATTGTCAATTGAGGAAGTATGTATGCAACGACATGCAACAACCCCTCTATTTGGACGATCATGAGCTCATGCATGTGAGTGTAAGACAACCTTTTCTTGTGCACGCACTTTGCTAGCACGGAATTGTCAGGTCGGCTTGTCTGTCTCGGCAAAAAAAGCTTGCCCAAACAAGTTAGCTTGCTAAGCAAATCAAGTATCTAAAAGTATTATCATTCTACCAACCATATATCTTTACCTAGAAAGATGATGCTAGATAAGGTAAAGGGACCGAACAACTCCTTCATAGTGCAAGCAAGCCAAACATACTCATACAACATAGGAAGGAAAATTATTGCTCGCACAAATAATAAGGCAGATAAGTAAGAGATCCCAACGTAATTACTATTCCAATTTATAGCCTAGCAAGATGAGGCGAGACATCTAAATGATCTTGAGTGTTAGCATAGAGGGACGTGATACACACAACACAAGATGGTGTAACGTAACGCATAAGCGAAAGTAATGTTGTTTGGATAGTTGACACTAATCACTTGGATCTAATCATTTTTTGTTTTTAATAACCGGCTAGATTAGTATATTTTGCTATATGGCATCGATCTACGAACCCCCTAAATTCAAAGGCACAACACACGTTAAAACTTTACTAATGTTGTACAACATTATCGTATTCTCTGAGCTTGTAGCATATCTTCAACACAAGCTATTATCTACTTCTATCATTTCGTATTATAACTTTATAAGTCATTTTAAATGTCTTTAACTTTGACCAAGTTGAAAGGACCGTGACGCCTAAGAGGGGGGTGAATTAGGCAACTAAAAACATTACTCTAACTATGGCCTTTAATTACCACCTAGTCAAAACCTATGCAAGAAAGTAAACTAGATAAAAGAGCAACTATGGTTTTGCTAGGTGTGTTGCTATCTCTACCACAAAAGAGTTATGCTACCTAGGTTCCAAACCTATCAACTAGCCTAACAACTAAGCTAGGGAAGGTAAAGACATAATTAAGGTAGCAAAGTAAATGCGGAAGCTAAAGAGCAAGGTAGAGATGCAAACTCCCGTCGATGACTCCGGTATTTTTACCGAGGTATCGAGAAGCACGCAAGCTTCCCCCTAGTCCTCGTTGGAGCCCCTCGCAAGGAATCCCTCGCAAGGGCCAAGCTCCGGTCGGGTGACTCCGTGGATAGCTCCGGTCCTTCCCCACGCGCAAGTGGGTCTCCGGTTAAGCCACTCGTGGCAAAGCCTCTCCCGGATGCTTCCCGCCGTCTCCACTTTCAAGCTTCCGGCCGAACCGCCGCGGGCCTTGTTGCCTTCGGTACATGGTGGCGGCCACACCACAAACGCGGTTGGTGTGGTTTCGCAAGACTACAAGCCTCTCCGATGTACAACAATGGTGCACGCAAGCACCGAGTAGCAAGAGGTATGCAAACCTCACTAAACACTAGGCCTAAACCTAGAGCAAGCGCATGAGCGGTGGTCTAACTAGCCTAACCACTTCGCAAAGCACCTACACTAATCACCATGTAAATCACTAAGCACTATGCATATGGAGGCACTAATATGGTGTAGCAACACTCTTGGTATGTTTCCTTACTCCTCCACACCTCATTTGGCCAGTTAGAGGTGGTATATATAGGCCCCCAATCAAATAGAGCCGTTGGGGGGGCTGAAATCAGCTTTCTGTAGAGCATCGGACGCTACAGTTGTGGCATCGGACGCGTCCTATGCTCATGTGATGAGTAGCCGTTGGAAAACTAACCGTTAGACCTGTTTTTCGGGGGCATCGGACGCTGGCATCAGACTCTACCACAATACTGTTCATTCTGGACTAATTTTAGAGAGCATTGGACGCTGCATCGGACTCTAGCATCGGACTCTGCATCGGAGCGTCCGTTGCTCCTTTTCCAGTGAGACAGGCTTTCGTATTTTGGGCATAACTTTTAGCTTCGAACTCCGATTTCGATGATCTTGGACTTTTTGGAAAGCTAATGAAAAGCTCTACAGCTTTATGCTAGTGTCATATCAGTTTGACCAAATCCAAAATCATGAGACAGTTCCAATTCAATCAGCTCTTGTCTCGGCTTGAGCAGACATAACTGTTAGCTACGAACTCCGATTTTGATGATCTTGGACTTTTCGGAAAGCTAATGAAATGCTCTATAGCTTTATGCTAATGCCATATCAGTTTGAGCAAATCCAAAATCATGAGACAGATCCAATTCAATCAGCTCTTGTCTCGGTTTGAGCGGCTCAACTTTATTTGCGTTCGGACCTCTGTTTCCTGTGTCTTAGACTTTGCTTGATCTTTGTAATTCTTCAATACATCTTGCAGGGTCTTGCTTGAGGTGTTGGTCATTTGATCACCATATTGCCTTCGTCCAAGTCACATGTGTATCCTATTGGACTACAAAACAAACACTTGCAAACACATTAGTCCAATTTGGTTATGTTGATCATCAAACACCAAAATCCAAAGTTAAATGGGCCGAGGTCCATTTTCCTTACAATCTACCCCTTTTTGGTGATTGATGACAACACAACCAAAGCAAGCAAATAATAGAGACAAAAAAAAAATAAAATGCAATCTACTTGCTAGGATGTAATGCAAAGGCAAGATCATATGATGTTTAAAAGATACCAAATTGAAACACACTTAAAAAAACATATCTTGCCCTTGCCATTGAGTTCCTTTTAGTGGGTTTATGGATTAATTCTCCCCCTAACTCCATAATCCACTTCCTCCATTTTTGGACCATTCCCAGAACGATAACCATAAAATTTTGAAAATTTGATTTTGGTTATTTTGTTTGTTTTAGTTTGGGCTTGCTTTTGGTCCCTTCACTTTCTCCCCCTTTGGAATCAAACACCAAAAAGGAAGACATTTTAAAAGAACAATTGAGGAAACATTATATAGGCTAAACTCCCCCTAGGTATATGCAAACATATGGTGTAAGGCAAAGCATATGCATAACAGGCAAATTTGAGCATAAAGGAGTTTACTCTATATAATGCATGGAGAGAGCATATAAGAGTATCAAAGTGAAATCAACATAATGTTATCGGTTAGGAATACCATATGTAGATACCAAATAAATTATCGTCACACATGATGCTTGTCTCCGGGAACTCCATTTTCCTTGCAATGAGACTACTACACACATGATAAACTTGAAAGTAGTGTTAGTCTCAAAGCTTCCAAATTGTAGAGTAAACTCCCCCTCAAAGTGTGCATATAAGTTTGAAATACTTGTAGGAGACATGCACATTGACTAGTAAGGTCAAACTACCATTTTACAAGTTGACATCACTAGAAATGTGACACCAATTGAAGATGGTAATCGGGGTAGTTTATCTACTATTTGGACTTTGGCACATATAAGATGAATACAAGTAAGAGAAGCTATGTGTCATGCTCCTAAGCAAATTAAACCATGTAGGTTTGCTCCAAGGATGAGAGTGATACCGAGCAAAGCTACCATATGATAAGCCTAGTGTATGCATGACAAAGGATTTAAACATGCGAATGCAATCCTAGGCAGTGAGAGGAACTAGATGCTAAAAATAAATAGCAAGAAATTAAATCTAGTTACCTCACATGGGTAGGGGAATTTGGGTCCATAGTGGTCACTAACATACTTGGCAATGACATGATCCAATGTGATGCATCCCATGATATGCACCCAACTTTTGCCAAGTCTCCAAATTCCCCGTCGTCCACTTGACAACTCACTTCCCTTTCGGGACCCAAACCTTTTTGGTGCTCTTCATGGTTGAAATAATATCCTTAGGCACCCAAATGCGTTTGGCCCCATTGTTGACTTGCTTGCTCACCTTGACGGCCACCACCTTGTCATTCTTCTTCTTCTTCAAAAGGTAAGGTGTGGAGGTCTTCTTGTTCACCTTGTTGGTGTAGGTGTTGGAGAGCTTGCTTGTTTGATTTTTGTTTTTCTCTTTCTTCTTTTCTCCCCCATGCTTCACCTTGCACTCATAGGACTTGTGGCCTTCCTTGTGGCAAACATAACAAACCACGGTTAGCTCCTCATCAAGCTTCTTCACTCCCTTGACGGTGTTATCTTGATGAGTTCGGGTTTGCTTTGTCTTGCCTTTTGCTTGAGTCAAGTCCTTGGTGAGGCGAGCCACTTATTGCTTTAGTAGCTCATTCTCCATTGCGACTTCTTGTGTACATGTTTCTACAATGACATTCTCAACACAAGCTTGTTTGCACATGGGTGAGTCTAAATCAAGTAAATCAAAGCAAGAAGTAGAGGCATCTTTTTTAGGCATATCAAAGATTGACTTTTCAATTTTAGGTGACTCGGTGGGGTTTGCTCCGATGGCTTCTAGATTATCAACTTTATTAGTTAGCTCAACATAATGTTTGCACATGATTTCCATTTTAGCAAGCAAACTTTTGTAAGCATCTGTTAACACTAGATTTTCGCACGCATAAGAATATGACAGGTGGGTCCGGCCAGCAGAGGAAACAGATTCGGCAAACGATTGACAGTTGTTTGGTCTTCAGAGTTTCGGTAATTGTCTACGCGGTCGGCTATTTCGCGAGGCCATGGTTCCATTCGGAAAAAGCGTATTGTGAGTAAAGCCGGCTTGCACGAGAAGACACATGGTGATGGAAGGCACCAAATAATATAGAATTTATATCTTTTCCGTATCTCTTTGTAAAGTCGTGATCGTCCAGGATTCATGTTTCGTCCAGGGTATAAATGTAAGCCCTCGACCATTGTAAAACTGTTCACAACCACATCAATACAACCGGCCACGTGCCGTCTTCGAGTCCTTATAGTCGTGTCGTCGAGTTCTTCGAGAGGAATCATCGATCCGTCGACCTCCGTAAGTACCGGCAACCTTGCTATCATGTCTAGTATCATGCGGTGGATTTAGATATGATGCAAGTAGTCTCGTATGTTAAGCTTAGTATCGTGCGGCGGATTTAAGCTTATGACGGGAAGTTTTTACCTATGACTTGTATCGTGCGGCGGATTAAGTCATGAGTAAAAATAGTTATCGGCTCTGTTAGATTTGGCAGATCTAATAGATTCATCAAGTTATCACGTGTTATATGTTTTATTCATTTAATTCATACAACACCTTTTGCCCAATCTAGATTGATCTTCGTTTGGCCTTGTCGCACGAGTTTGCTTGTGCTCTGCTAATTATAAGATCATGATGGCCGAACCAACTTTCAATCTAGATTGTTACATGTTGCGGGTTCATGCACGCCGATCATGTTTAGGCTTTGATAGAGCTGGGTGCCGTGCGGCAGGTGCAGGTTTTAGATTAGTTTAACCATGCTTTGCTTGTATGTTTCTTCTCCATGGACCCCAGTTCGGCTACTTTGCCGATTCTGGTTAAGCTTACATGAGTAATGAGTATGTATAGATCTGTTCAGATGTATGTGTGCTTTTAGCCTCTTATAATTAGATCATATCATGCGGTGGATTAATCTAATTATAAGGAGTGGTGTAGATTTACAGCAAGTGGTATCATGCGGTGGATTAGCTTTGCTTGAGTTTATACCTGACGGGTTTATGAAGGCTGGACGTGCGGCAGACTAGCTGGATTGGCCTAAGCATATGTTATCTGAATAGATTTGTATTTACAAGTTACCTCTTTTATTCTTTTGTCACGTATGTGTTCGGCATTCGACACGATTACATGCTTTCTCTTTATACTTGTCGAATGACATCTTAAATCTGTTTCGACAAACAGCTTCTATAGCTGTGTGCCGTCTTGATTGGCTTCCAAAGCCGTACATCTGGAACTGTCTGGTTTTTACCCAGCATGTTCCAAGGTATTCTCACATTTTATCCCTTGTTGGTTTTCAGGTCAAACCGACTGGCACGTCTCCGGGTTCGATACACCCCGGGCTCCCGATTGAAGCTAGCCTCGTTCGGCTTGCTGTGTGCCTTTGACGCGAGGCGCCACGTTTTGCGTCAACACACTTTTTGGCACGCTCGGTGGGACTACTCTTGTTTCAAAATGCCTGAAATCGAGAACAACCCAATTAATGGAAACGAAGGAAAATTGGGGCAAGGCTTTATGTCGGCTGATAAGTTAGAAGAAGTAAATATTGGCGATGGAATCGAAACAAGGCCGATATATATCAGCGCAAATTTGGATCCAGAATATAGACTGAAGCTGATAAATCTTTTAAAGGGGTTCAAGGATTGTTTTGCATGGGATTACACGGAGATGCCCGGATTAGATCGCTCTATTGTTGAGCATCGGCTACCGATCAAACCTGGATATCATCCTTACAAACAACCCCCTCGAAAGATTTTCAAGGAAGAAGTGTTAGCCGACGTAAAGAAAGAAGTTGAGAGATTGTTGAAAGCAAACTTTATTCGGCCATGTCGATATGTGGAATGGATCTCAAATATAGTTCCAGTGTACAAGAATAATGGAAAAATGAGGGTCTGCATTGACTTTAGAGATCTCAATAAAGCTACCCCGATGGATAGTTACCCAATGTCGGTTGCTGAATTGCTCGTTGTTGCAGCGGCTGGTTATGAAGTCACTAGCTTTATGGATGGTAATGCTGGATACAACCAGATCTTTATGGCAATAGAGGATATTTCAAAAACGGCTTTCAGATGTCCTGGTCATATCGGTTTGTTTGAGTGGGTCATGATGACCTTCGGTTTGAAGAATGCCGGTGCAACTTATCAACGAGCTATGAACTATATCTTTCATGAACTGATCGGCAAGATTGTAGAGATTTATATTGATGACGTAGTCGTGAAGTCCGGGGGTCATGAGGAGCATTTAGATGATCTAAGAAAGACCTTGAGTGCACAAGGAAGCATGGTTTGAAGATGAATCCGAACAAGTGTGCTTTTGGAGTCTCAGCAGGAGAATTTTTGGGGTTTCTGATTCATAAAAGAGGGATTGAAGTCGGAAAGAAAAGCATGGAAGCAATAAACAAAGTCGTTCCTCCAACCAACCTCACTGAGTTACAATCGCTGCTTGGCAAGATTAATTTTGTAAGAAGATTCATATCTGGTTTGTCTGAAAGGGTCTTGCCTTTTTCTCCGTTGCTGAAGCTTAAGAAAGATCAGAAGTTCATATGGGGTGACGTACAACAGAAAACTTTTGATAAAATCAAGGAATACATGAAAGCGCTGCCAGTACTAGTACCCCCTCGATTTGGTAAGCCTTTCAAATTGTACGTGTCAGCCGATGGACTAACAATAGGATCAGCTCTTATGCAAGAGTTTGAGGGGAAAGAAAGAGTGATAGCTTACCTTAGCCGAAAACTATTGGATCCCGAGACAAGATATTCGGCTACAGAGAAACTTTGCCTATGTGTGTATTACTCATGCACCAAGTTTCGACATTACTTGTTGAATGTCGAATGTATGATAATTTCTGAATTTGATGTAATAAAACACATGTTGTCAATGCCTATTCTGAATGGCAGAATCGGCAAATGGATTTTAGCGTTGTCAGAGTTTGATTTAAGATACGAATCGGCAAAAGCGGTGAAAGGACAAGTTATTGCCGATTTTGTTACTCATCATCGTGATCCTTCTGCCAGCATGGTAAATATTGCACCTTGGGCGTTATTTTTTGACGGCTCATCCTGCAGCAAGGGTGGTGGTGTTGGTATTTTCTTAATTTCTCCGCAAGGATTGACTTTCAAATATGCTATCCCCATTGAGTCCCATGTTACCAACAACCAGGCAGAATATGAAGCTTTGCTTAGAGGACTTCGGCTTCTTGTGGAAGTGAAGGCTATTGCTGTTGAAGTCTTCGGGGATTCTGAGTTGGTCATCAACCAGTTAATTGGTCAATATGAGTGCAAAAGCGACATATTGAGAGGATATTATGAAGAATGTCAAGAGCTTTTGAAGTGTTTCCAGATAGCAACCTTGCATCATATACCTAGGGGGCATAATGAAGAAGCAAATAAATTAGCTCAGGTTGCTTCAGGATACCGTTGAGAAGTTCTTGTTTTGGATGGGGATCATATGGTTGACGATTGGAGGAGAGAAATTACCGATTACTTGAGAGATCCATCACAAAAAGTTTCTCGAAAACTCAGATATAAAGCTATCAAGTTTACACTTCTTGACGATCAGTTGTACTACAAATCTATAGATGGGTTCTCCTGAAGTGTCTAAGCCAGGAAGAGGCCAAGAAGTTGATGTGTGAAGTACACGAGGGATTATGTGGTGCACATCAGTCGGCCTACCGAATGAAGTGGATAATAAGAAGGACCAGTTACTTTTGGCCGACTATGCTCGAAGATTGTTTTGAATATTATAAAGGATGTCGAGATTGTCAAAGGTTCGGGAATGTTCAAAGAGTTCCGGCATAGGCTATGAACCCAATTATCAAGCCGTGGCCGTTTAGAGGATGGGCTATAGATTTAATTGGTCAAATTCACCTGCCTTCTAGCAAAGGACACAAATTCGTGCTCTTGGCTACAGATTACTTCACCAAATGGGTCGAGGCTGTGCCTTTGAGGAATGTTACATCAGAGAACATGATCAGTTTTGTCAAGGAGCACATAGTTCACAGATTCGGAATCCCTCAAACCATAACCACAGATCAAGGAACCCAGTTTACATCATCCGAATTTTGTGATTTTGCTGAAGAAATGGGGATCAAGCTATGTAATTCTTCTCCTTATTATGCACAAGCCAATGGACAGGCCGAAGCATCGAATAAGATTATGATCAAGATTATCCAGAAGAAGATTGATGAAAAACCGAAGAGATGGCACTTGGTTTTAAATGAAGCATTGTGGGCTTACCGAATGGCATGTCATGGGTCCACTCAAGTGTCCCCCTACGAGCTGGTTTATGGACATTGTGCTGTGTTGCCATGGGACTCGCAATCAAGTTCGAGACGGGTTACATTGCAGAATGAATTAAGGAAGGAGGATTATAAGAGCTTGATGATGGACGAGCTAGAGGATCTGCACCTGATTCGTCTTAAGGCGTTAGAGAATATAGAGAACAAATTGCGTGTTGCCAGGTATTACAATAAAAAGGTCAAGGAAAAATGCTTTGAAGAAGGGGATTTGGTTTGGAAAGTTGTATTGCCGATTGGGACGAAAGACAAAACATTCGGTAAATGGTCTCCGAATTGGGAAGGTCCTTTTCGGATAGTGAGGCATGTGCCTGGCAATGCATATATTTTGAAAACTTTGCTAGGAGAGGAGTTTTCTAGAGCGATTAATGGAAGATTTCTTAAGAAGTTTCATCCCAGCATAGAGGTCGGTGCATAAGAAAATTATATACAATGGATTGGCCGATGAGCAACATCACTCGTGTTTGAACAGCCGACATGACATGTGTCGCCTTTAGAGCAAAAATATTGACCAGACCGTATGAAAATAATATCGAGCGAGGGTTTTGCTTTCGGCAATTCAGAGTACAGAAATCACAGACAAATATTCTTCAGACACAGATACTTCACAAAGGGAGAACAGTTTTATTAAGAAGACTCCTGAATGCAGGCTACTCATCAAACAACCTGTTCAGGATGGATTGAGCATCAGAAGCCTGGGCAAGCACGGTCGCATGATCTTCATAACTTTCCAGGAGATCCTCAACGTCCTCTGGAAGCTCGCCGCCGTGGAAGCCGGTTGGCATGGCAGAGAAGTCCTCGCGCGTCTGAGTGGACATCGCTGCCAATCCTAGGGCAACGCCATGGTGTATGCCATGGATGGCGACTTGATCGACACGGCCGTCCGCATTGTCAAGACGAGCCTCCACGTTTTCCCCCTGGGCGTTCACCTTATCGGCCACCCTGGTTCCAGCAATCTTCAAACGCTCAACCTCTGCAGATAATGCTGAGCAAAAGGGGAATATATCAGGAAGACGGACCCGATTCAGAAAGGGGGGAATCGGATGGAAGTTTTATTGACCTGAGATTGCATCGCAGAATTGTTTCCGCTGGTCTTCCCAGTCGAGTTGGTCGATGCCGTGCTGCTTGGAAACTTCACCCAACTCTTCCCGGGCCTTGTCTCTTTCTTCCTTAAAACGGCAAGCGTCACGGTGGCTCCACCGGTCAGAGTAGGAGGAATCTGAAGAGGAACCCGAAGAACTGGAGTCGGAGGGCCCAGATGATGGAGTACCAGGCCAGGGAAGAAGATGGCTTTGACTACTGGTAATGAATCTTGTCCTAAGAGCGAGAAGGAGAAGTCGAAATCGAAACAATGGATAGACAGAGAAATGCGGACTGCAAGGGGGCAGATTGGCTGAATCTTACCCGTGGCGCCAGCGTTGCGGTGCTTGGCTGTCCTCCGCTTCTCCTTCGGCAGGTCGCTTGTCGCGGTTGTCACCGCTCGCCATTGCTACAAGACTAGGGTTTTCTTCCGGGTTGAACCAACGAAGAGAAGTAAAGAGGCGAATGCGAGGATGCGCAACTGCAAGTGCTAGTCAGAGTTGTAGGGGGAGTTTATTTTATAAGCCGAAAGGAGTCGTGGCGAAGTCTACGGAGTAATGGAGTCGGAATGCCAAACGACAGAGTAGGGTTTTCCTTTTGGCTGAGCTATTCCTGCTGGGCCATTTTTACTGGGCCGACTCGTTTAAGGCGGACGCCATTCGGTTATCCTCTTGAGTCCTTTGAGTTAGAGGTTCATTCGGCTATCAGAAAATGAAGACAAACGACTATGTTTTGTTACAGGAAATTTGAAAGAGAAGAAAGCCAATCATATAGATGCATAAAAGTATCAAAATGCTTTGGTAAAGACAAGGCATGCTATGCTTGGCTTATTACAAGGTCAATGTTTACTCATTCAAAAGCTGGTTGATTGTTTTTATAGCCTCAACCCTGATTCGGTTAACAGTGTCAAGGGCCTTTTGATCTTCATCTTCAGAATTTTTCATCTTAGATAGTTTGGCTTTGATTTGTCGACCTTCCTTAAGAGCCAAAGTTATCTTCGACGAAATTGCTTTTATGTCCTTCGGCAGATCGGTCATATGAGCCCTATGAGATTGGATTTTAGTATTCAGATTGGCTAGCTGAGCCTCTAGCCTGCTCTTATCCTCCTCCATGACTTTCAGTTCAGATTCCAGGGTTTCCAGAGAAGTTTTTGCAGTTTGAAAGTCGGAATGTAGATCTTTGAGTTCCTGCTTCTTTGAGGATATATTATTCTGCAGGGCATTCTTGGATGACATGTTTTTGGTTGCTCTCCTTACCATGCCAAAGAAGTTGTCGAGACAAGCTGCAGATTCCAAGTGAGCCAAAAGGGTGGAAGGGATTTATTCATCGATGAGCTCAAGAATGTCCCTTATCTGATCTGCGTCTTGAACCAGATTGATAATATCCTTATTCAACAGAGTGATTATTTCTCTCAGCTGAACCTGGTTTTCCTTCGATAAGGTTTGTCGGGAGGTACTTTCCTCACCCTTCTCAGTAATATCATCTTCGGCAGAGAAAGAGTAGCTTGTGGTCGGCTCTTTGGTATTTTTCTAAGGAAGAGAAAAGAGTTAGCCGACTACATGTGTTTGGCGGGTGCAATGTAATTGGAAGAAAACGAAGCTTTACCTGCTGAGATGATCGATCGTTGGAGGACGCTGCACCTTGGCTTGCTCGGGGGCTTTGTTGAATTTTCAGAAGGGGTGGACTTGGAATATGATCAGGAGATGGTTCTTCTTCCAATCTTTTTAGAATATTATTTGTTTCAAGTAATGGCATGAATATATGATGACAGGAAAGAGGATAGCCGAACATATTACCTATAGTCTTGTCAGTTTCTTCATTTCTTAAAACTTCAGGAGATTTTGGGTCTTCGGCTTCGCCTTGGATATTTCTTGTGAAGGTTTCAAGGGGTAGTTCGGCAGTTGCTGAAGTGTCGCTAGATCTCAGAACCCTGACCTGTGGCTGCAACAAGTGCCGAAACATAGATTTGATCAGATTTGTTGCCGAATGAAATTGATTGGCATTAGATGGAAATTCGTACCTTGGGAGATGGTTTGGTCTTTTTGGTCCTTGTTTTCTTGGATGAAGAGACAGTCTCAAGTGCTTTCCTCTTGCTCTCTCCTCCTGGAAACATGATAGTTGAAGTTGCAGGGATCTTCATGAAGCTATCCAGGTTTGGAGCATTAAAGCCAAGGACAGGATTGGGCCCGGCCTGGTAGTATTGGATCACTTTGACAGGAGATGTAGGCTCAGGATCCTGTGTATGGCCGAATGTTAGAGAAAAGTTGTATTCAGGGACGGAAAATGACAGGAGTAATGAAATTACCTCACTGTCAGAAGCAAAGTCAGGTTGCAAGTTTTGGCATAAAGGGTGAACTGGTACATTGAAAAGATGAGTATGCCATTCTTCCCACCAAGAAATGAAGAAGGGATGAGCGGCGTCTACTATCCTGAATTGAGATGGCTTATATGCTGGCAGCTCCCATCCTAGTTCAAAGACTTTTTTAGCCATTATCCCTTCTGTGATTATTTCTCTGGGTCTTATTACTGTTGAGAAGAAGAATCTGGGAGGTAACTGACCACATCCTAGTTGTCTAGCTGCTGTGTTTGGGTAATAGAATTCATAGGTGGATTGCACTAATCTTCCATGGTGAAATTCGGCTGGTAAAACGCAAGGCTTGATGAAAGAATTGAAGATGTCAGTAGTTGTTTGGTCTACACAACTGAATTCGTAGTTAAACTTGCAGGGGAGAGTCAAGTTTTCATTCTCTTTGTAAGGAAACCAAAGTACACTGCCAAAGCCTTTGAAGAATAGCTTGAAAAGGTGGCCAATGTCCATGTCGATGTTGATGGATGATGCTGCTTCTCCATAAGTTTGGCAGGCTTTAACTCTCGTTGATTGGCCTTCAGCATAGTTGATTGAAGGGAAACTCAGATTGAGCAGACTCATAGACACTATCTGGTGCATATATAGTTGAAGCCACATCTGAACCAGCCACCAAGGACCATTCACACAAGAAATTTCTCTACCTGTGTGCATCTGAATGGTAATCTGATGCATCATATGATAGACAGACCCCAGAAGGTATTTGCCTAGTGGAATTTGGGTGCCTGCAGATAGGTCTTCAGCCATCACCATGTGGTTTAAGGTGGGTTCGTTGGATTTTCCGCAGAAGATGAATCTGCATAACCACATGTTCATGAAGGCTTTCAGTTCTTTGTCAGAAACAGTGTTGGACGACTCCATATAAGTCTGGATATATTTAGCCCATCCACATCCGGAACTGACGGCTCTCTGATTGCTTTTGTTCTTGTATTTGTATGGATATACTGGCAAAGTTATGTTCAGACCAGTCATCATAAAGACGTCAGCTAGGGTGATAGTCATCATACCATGACCAAGGATGAAAGCATTGGTGGCATTAGACCAGAAATGAGAAGCTGCTATCAAGAGAGGGTCATTTCTAGGTGTTTCTGACAGAGATAATTCCAGACAATGCCCAATATCTTGGTTTTCCCAGTGGCTGCTGCTTTTTTCAGACATCCTCTGGTACCAATTTCGCCATCCAACAATTGGGGGAAAAGGCCAGTTCTTGAAAGTGTTCGGCCAGTGACTCGGTGAAGTGATTCCAGATTTGAAGGGAATTCTTTGGGTTTCTTTCTCGATAATCTCCACCGGATCGGGATTTCCCATTGGGCCAAGGAGATAAGAGTCAGGGTTGACAACATAAGGGATCAGGATTTGGTTCTTATATTCCTTCAAAAATAGCAAATGAGGAGAGAATGAATCGAAGGAAGGAAATAGAAGAAGATTGTTGAACATGTGAAGTTTACCTCTGGGATCTTGTCTTGGGTCGCCATCAAAATCTCGGAGTAAAATCGACTACGCGGGGATTTGAGTTTCTTTCGGGCGGCGGCTGCGGTTCTAAGAAGCGGAAACCTAGAGGAGGGAAGAAGCTTGTAAGCAATTTCAGAATAAAATTGACTTTTATCCCAAAATTGAGGGGGCATGTGTTAACACCAGATTTTCGCACGCATAAGAATATGACAGGTGGGTCCGGCCAGCAGAGGAAACAGATTCAGCAAACGATCTGCAGTTGTTTGGTCTTCAGAGTTTCGGTAATTGTCTACGCGGTCGGCTATTTCGCGAGGCCATGGTTCCATTCGGAAAAAGCGTATTGTGAGTAAAGCCGGCTTGCATGAGAACACACATGGTGATGGAAGGCACCAAATAATATAGAATTTATATCTTTTCCGTATCTCTTTGTAAAGTCGTGATCGTCTAGGATTCATGTTTCGTCCGGGGTATAAATGTAAGCCCTCGACCATTGTAAAACTGTTCACAACCACATCAATACAACCGGCCCCGTGCCGTCTTCGAGTCCTTATAGTCGTGCCGTCGAGTTCTTCGATAGGAATCATCGATCCGTCGACCTCCGTAAGTACCGGCAACCTTGCTATCATGTCTAGTATCATGCGGTGGATTTAGATATGATGCAAGTAGTCTCGTATGTTAAGCTTAGTATCGTGCGGCGGATTTAAGCTTATGACGGGAAGTTTTTACCTATGACTTGTATCGTGCGGCGGATTAAGTCATGAGTAAAAATAGTTATCGGCTCTGTTAGATTTGGCAGATCTAATAGATTCATCAAGTTATCACGTGTTATATGTTTTATTCATTTAATTCATACAACACCTTTTGTCCAATCTAGATTGATCTTCGTTTGGCCTTGTCGCACGAGTTTGCTTGTGCTCTGCTAATTATAAGATCATGATGGCCGAACCAACTTTCAATCTAGATTGTTACATGTTGCGGGTTCATGCACGCCGATCATGTTTAGGCTTTGATAGAGCTGGGTGCCGTGCGGCAGGTGCAGGTTTTAGATTAGTTTAACCATGCTTTGCTTGTATGTTTCTTCTCCATGGACCCCAGTTCGGCTAGTTTGCCGATTCTGGTTAAGCTTACATGAGTAATGAGTATGTATAGATCTGTTCAGATGTATGTGTGCTTTTAGCCTCTTATAATTAGATCGTATCATGCGGTGGATTAATCTAATTATAAGGAGTGGTGTAGATTTACAGCAAGTGGTATCATGCGGTGGATTAGCTTTGCTTGAGTTTATACCTGATGGATTTATGAAGGCTGGACGTGCGGCAGACTAGCTGGATTGGCCTAAGCATATGTTATCTGAATAGATTTGTATTTACAAGTTACCTCTTTTATTCTTTTGTCACGTATGTGTTCGGCATTCGACACGATTACATGCTTTCTCTTTATACTTGCCGAATGACATCTTAAATCTGTTTCGACAAACAGCTTCTATAGCTGTGTGCCGTCTTGATTGGCTTCCAAAGCCGTACATCTGGAACTGTCTGGTTTTTACCCAGCATGTTCCAAGGTATTCTCACATTTTATCCCTTGTTGGTTTTCAGGTCAAACCGACTGGCACGTCTCCGGGTTCGATACACCCCGGGCTCCCGATTGAAGCTAGCCTCGTTCGGCTTGCTGTGTGCCTTTGACGCGAGGCGCCACGTTTTGCGTCAATAGCATCTTGTGTGCTAGCTAACTTTGCTTTTAGCTTTTCATTTTTCTTAACAAGTTGCTCATCATTACTTGCGCTATCACTTGTGTTTGCACTAGCCTCAAGTTTCTCAATTTTATTAGATAGCTCAACATTTAGGTTTGAAAAAGTTTCATATTTATCAAGCATAGCATTATAAGCTTGTTAGGAACTATCTAATTTTTCTTTTAAAGCATTGATTTTCCTTTGTTGACTAGTGCATGCTTTAGCATAATTGAGATTATCTTGCACAAGTTGATTATAAGAAGGTAGCTCATCATCACTATCACTATCACTATCACTATCACTATCACTATCACTATCACTAGAGATAGATTTCGAGTTACCTCGTGCCATAAGGCACATTCGTGAGGAGCTTGATGATGAGTGCTTGTGGCCGTGCCTCTTGTGTTGGGCTTCATCATCACTTGATGAATCATCCCACGTCTTGATAGTAGTGAGGGCTTTGACCTTGCATCCCTTCTTTTTCTTGTCCTTGGGTGTGGGCTTTCGTTTTGGACAATCTTCCATATAATGCCCTCTCTTGCCGCATCCATAGCAACCATTCTTTCTTTGCTCTCTTCTTTGATTGGTGAAGAGGCAATCCTCAATGGTGATGGGCACACCCTTGACATTGAGCTTGCGGATCATCCTCTCCACTCCTCGAACTAGCTTGATTGTTTCTTCTTCATCTAGGGAGGAGTTGGATGAGGTGGAGGCTCGATCATCATCACTTGATTCATCATCATCATCCTCTTCTTCCTCATCTTCACTTGAGGAGCTTGAGCTTGAACATGTCTCAATTTGCTTCTTGCCCTTCGTCTTTTTGTGCTCATCACATGTGAGAGCTATGCCTTTGCTTGATGAAGTGGCTTCTTCTTGACCCATCTTGCATGACATCTCAAATGCCACTAATTTGCCAATGACAATGGCTGGGGTCATGGTGCTCAAGTCCTCCATGTTGTGGAGGATGGTGATGATGGTTGCATTGTTCTTTGGAAGCACGAAGATGATCTTCCTCACAATATCCGCATCACCTAGCTTTGTGATTCCTATATAATTGAGCTCATTGATAATTAGATTCAAACGAGAATACATATCACGAACAAGCTCATTATCATTCATTTTAAAGGAATCATAACTTGTTTTAGTTAGGTGATGTTTTTGCTCACGTACATTACTTGTACCATCATGGAGCTCATGTAGCTTTAACCAAATTTCATGAGATGTTTGTAAAGTAAAAACATGGTTAAAGACATCCATGCTAAGAGATTCAAACAAGCAATTTTTGGCTCTAGCATTAAGATGAATTTCTTTTTCATCACCCGCGGTAGGCTTATCGGGATTCTTAAGGGGTTTCATCCCATCGCGGGTGACTCTCCAAACACCTAGATCAACTGCTTCTAGGTAGCAAGCCATTCTAGCACTATAGTAGGGAAAGTTTGTTCCGTCAAAGTGCGGAGGCCTAGAGGTATCCATCCCAACCACTCTCAATAGCGTTGGCTCAACGGCGGTGAAGCCAAGGGTCCAAAAATGAGCCAACCGGCTCCGATACCAATTGAAAGGACCGTGACGCCTAAGAGGGGGGGGGGGTGAATTAGGCAACTAAAAACTTTACTCTGACTATGGCCTCTAATTACCACCTAGTCAAAACCTATGCAAGAAAGTAAATAAACTAGATAAAAGAGCAACTATGGTTTTGCTAGGTGTGTTGCTATCTCTACCGCAAAAGAGTTATGCTACCTAGGTTACAAACCTATCAACTAGCCTAACAACTAAGCTAGGGAAGGTAAAGACATAATTAAGGTAGCAAAGTAAATGCGGAAGCTAAAGAGCAAGGTAGAGATGCAAACTCCCGTCGACAACTCCGATATTTTTACCGAGGTATCGAGAAGCACGCAAGCTTCCCCCTAGTCCTCGTTGGAGCCCCTCGCAAGGAATCCCTCGCAAGGGCCAAGCTCCCGGTCTGGTGACTCCGTGGATAGCTCCGGTCCTTCCCCACGCGCAAGTGGGTCTCCGGTTAAGCCGCTCGTGGCAAAGCCTCTCCCGGATGCTTCTCACCATATCCACTATCAAGCTTCCGGCCGAACCGCCGCGGGCCTTGTTCCCTTCGGTACACGGTGGCGGCCACACCACAAACGCGGTTGGTCTGGTCTCGCAAGACTACAAGCCCCTCCGATGTACAACAATGGTGCACGCAAGCACCGAGTAGCAAGAGGTATGCAAACCTCACTAAACACTAGGCCTAAACCTAGAGCAAGCGCATGAGTGGTGGTCTAACTAGCCTAAGCACTTCGCAAAGCACCTACACTAATCACCATGTAAATCACTAAGCACTATGCATATGGAGGCACTAATATGGTGTAGCAACACTCTTGGTATGTTTCCTTACTCCTCCACACCTCATTTGGCCGGTTAGAGGTGGTATATATAGGCCCCCAATCAAATAGAGCCATTGGGGGGCTGAAATCAGCTTTCTGTAGAGCATCAGACGCTACAGTGGTGGCATCGGACGCGTCCTATGCTCATGTGATGAGTAGCCATTGGAAAACTAGCCGTTAGACCTGTTTTTCGGGGGCATCGGACGCTCCGGTGAGGCATCAGACTCTACCACAATACTGTTCATTCTGGGCTGATTTTAGAGAGCATTGGACGCTGCATCGGACTCTGGCATCGGACTCTGCATCGGAGCGTCCGTTGCTCCTTTTCGAGTGAGACACGCTTTCGTATTTTGGGCATAACTTTTAGCTCCGAACTCCGATTTCGATGATCTTGGACTTTTTGGAAAGCTAATGAAAAGCTCTACAGCTTTATGCTAGTGTCATACCAGTTTGACCAAATCCAAAATCATGAGACAGTTCCAATTCAATCAGCTCTTGTCTCGGCTTGAGCGAACATAACTGTTAGCTACGAACTCCGATTTTGATGATCTTGGACTTTTCGGAAAGCTAATGAAATGCTCTACAGCTTTATGCTAATGCCATCTCAGTTTGAGCAAATCCAAAATCATGAGACAGATCCAATTCAATCAGCTCTTGTCTCGGTTTGAGCGGCTCAACTTTATTTGTGTCCGGGCCTCTGTTTCTTGTGTCTTGGACTTTGCTTGATCTTTGTAATTCTTCAATACATCTTGCAGGGTCTTGCTTGAGGTGTTGGTCATTTGATCACCATATTGCCTTCGTCCAAGTCACATGTGCATCCTATTGGACTACAAAACAAACACTTGCAAACACATTAGTCCAATTTGGTTATGTTGATCATCAAATATCAAAATCCAAAGTTAAATGGGCCGAGGTCCATTTTCCTTACACAACTTAATCATAGAAAAGGTGCGCAAATATACATGTCATCAAATAGCTTCGTCAAATCCACTGTAATTATATTTTGATATTGTACTTAATTGGTATTTTTGTAGATGGTAATATAGTTTTCTAAAAACATGTCAAAATTTAAAAAGTTTAATTTACAATGAGACTAAAACGAACTATGTTATTTCAAGTTTGCAAATAATTAATGTTTTGGACAAGGTTTTGGGTCGATTCTCAAAATATGGCTAAAATAACTTTTTGAAATGATTTGGTATGGACAAGGTTTGAGTAGATTTCTTAAAACTATGGTTTTAAAAACTTTTTTTAAATGATGTGGTCTAGAAATATTAAGACCAATATACATAATTTTTTCTTGAAAAAAAACGTTCTAGTAAATCTTTTAGAATGTTCATTTATATTTCAACAGAAATAATGGTCAAAGCTATGTTTTGCAGACCATGTCCTTGGCTAAAACAGCAATCATTTGTAAACTAGAGAGGGCAATTTGCATGCTATATGTATAACTGTATGCACTATGCAGAAATGCAGAATGCCAAAGAGGCTTGGGTTTTTTTGAACTGAAACACAAGTGTTTCCACTAACCAGTGGCTCTGGGCATATCACCAGAGACCAAGTTGGTTACAAATTCAGGGACCTGGTCCATGAACACCTCAGAACCATAGCGCACAACGCTCGTCCCATAAGCAGCAAGGCTATCAACCACTTTGTTGCAAGATCTCGGGCAAGACCGGACCTCGCAATGAACAAAAGACTCCCTCATGATCTCTTTTATTTGCCGGAAAATTCCATCTTCTTGACTCTTATCCAAACAGTCAGACCTCAAGGCTTTCTCCAAATTTGTCGCATTCGTTTCAAGCAGAATTCTGGTCATACCTAGCTGAGCCACCCTCTGGAGACTTTTCAAAGCCACTAGTGCTTCAGCATGTAAGGGGCTGGTAAGGCGTTCAAGGTGTCCACAACCCCCCTCTAAAAAATCATCATTGCTATTGCGTGCCACGAAGCCCCAGCCGCCAGATCCTGTTGCAGCCTGAAAGGAAGCATCAATATTGATCTTATAGCACTCAGGTAGCAGTGGTTTACATTTCTGTTCCTTCCTCGTACTCTTCTCTCCCCCTTTTTTCTTCAAACTCTCAAAGTCTGTCACAAAGTAAGTCACAAGTGAACAGATTTCAGCTGCAACCAATCTCTTTTCCCCTGCATTTGCTTTATTTCTAGCCGACCACCATCTCCACAGCAACACCCAAACCCTCTGTTGTACAGCAGCCTCCAAATTCCAGATTTTTGTTATTGCCTCCTTGCCCGATTTACACTCAATGAGTTTCAATCTGAGCTCTTCCAGATCCAAAAGCCTCCATAGTTCTTTAGCCCCTTTGTAATTGAAAAAAAGGTGACCACGGTCTTCGTCCAACCTGTTGCACATAGGACATATTGTTTCACGTTTGACACCTCTTCTAGCTATGCTTCTTCGAACTGCCAAGCTGTTGTGTGCAAATCGCCATAAAAACATCCTAACTTTATTTGGCAAAGGCAGGTTCCACAATTTCTTCCAGTCAAAGGGTTCCTGGCTATGGATCTCCCTTTCTGAAACTGATGCATCCCTTGCATTTTCATGCTCCCTCTTTTTCACAGCCACCTTATATGCATATTTGACCGAGAACTCCCCTCTTGGGCTATAGTGCCATGCTGGCCAATCATCACTATTTTCAGTCGTTGCCATTGACAAGATTATATCCGCATCCCGCTCCCAAAAGGTGTCCTTAACCAACTCTTCATCCCAGCTGCCAGTAACTGGATTGATAAGATCAGCAACCTTAGAGAGTATAGATGAACCTCTTGGGGTAACCAGCTGTCGTGTAGTCCCTAGTGGAATCCATGGATTAGTCCACAGGTTCAAAGAATTTTCGTCGCCCACCCTCCATATAATGCCCTCCCTCAGGAGCTGAACCCCCTGGAGGATGCTCCTCCAAGTGTATGAAATGCCATCTCGGGCTTTACATTGCAAAATGTTGCTGTTATCAAAATATTTAGCCTTGAGTAGCTGACTGCACAAACTATCAGGGTTGGTAAGGATCCTCCACGCCTGTCTTGCAAGCATGGCTAGGTTGAAAAGATGTAAATCCCTGAACCCTAAACCACCCTCCTTCTTTGGTAGAGTTAGCTTGTCCCAGCTCAACCAATGAATTTTATTCTCCTTATCATTGAAGGACCGAGAAAGCAATAGCAAGGCGACCAGAGGGGGGGTGAATGGGAGCTCAAAAATTTCTCTCGAAACTTTGGCCTATTGTCCCCAAAATCTACCCCCGAAAGCTTCGATCGAAACCATGATGCCCACGACCCTTGGAAGAGGGTGGATGATCCCTAGGATCACAGCGAGGCACCACAAAGCGATAGCAAACCAAACGGCAAAAGCAACGGATCAAGTTCGACCCTCAAAAACCAAGTCCCAAACGTAGATAGACGGCTACGTCGAGAAATCCCCAAATACCGATGCTAACAAGTAGCAAAGATCCCTAGAGAGGTTCCTTGGTCAACTACAAGGCCAAACGAGAAGTCCGAAAACCAAGCGAGGAAGCCGGGAGAGCTAACGCACTAAACCGGAGGCTACAGCCAAGTCCCGGACTGTCCGGCAGTACGGTCACGGACTGTCTGCCCAGTGGCGGACTGTCCGGGCTTAGGTCGCGGACTGTCCGCCGGCCAAACGAGCAAAACCGCAGTGCTGCTGAAGTTCCCTAGACAGTTCCCGGACTGTCCGCGAAAACCAACGGCGGACTGTCCGCCGGTCAAATACCAAAGCAGCAAAGCTGCTGAACAGTCCCTCGACGACTCCCGGACTGTCCGCGAGTTCCTTCGGCGGACTGTCCGCCAGTCAAGGAATAGTAACGTGACCGAGACCCGCAGCCACTGACCTGGCTCGATCCCGACGCGCGGACTGTCCGCCGGTCAAAACCGCGGACTGTCCGCCAACGAGCAGAGAGGGCGATTTCAGTCCCCTCCTCTCCAAATCTCTCCAAATTCGATCCAAATCAAAATCCCATGTTCCCAAACTTGGAGAAGATGATCACGGGGTAGTTAGGAGACTATCCCCAAGAAATCATCCGCTCAAATCGATTCAATCACCGGGAAATCGAAAGGGGAAGATCAAGAATGAAAAAGCGCCACGAAAACGAAATCAACCCGATCTACTTGTTCGTGAGGAGTTAGATGAATTCCTTCGGTGGAAGTGATCTCCTTTCAAAAACAAACAAGTTGATTCAAACGGATTTCGCAAAGACGTAGTAGGGAGAGAGATCGAGTGACGGGAAAATCGCGGAGAAACGAAGAACGCGAAGAACACGAACAAAACGCAAACCAACACATCGATCTGCAACCGTGTGGCTACCACACGCTACAACAGTGAGGTTACGGCCTCACTTCCTCAAAATCTTCAGTACACAAAGGTATGGTTCTCTGCGGATCTCAGCTAGCTACATCAGGGGATTGGGAGAGCAGGAAACCCTAGAAGCAAAGAGCAAATGACTGAGATAGATGGGGAGGTGGGTGTCTCCCCCTACTTATCCTAATTCTAACTATTCCTAATTCCCACTCTACCCCTAACTAATTACAGAGCGAACCAGCTAAACCCTAAGGTTATTCTGGACCAACTCGATGGTAGGTGGATCCGACGGCCACGCTCGCACAACTCATAGCGTTGCCTCGAAGCAACCTCCCGATTGCCGCCACGTGCCGCCACCGCTCTGCGTCCTTTTCCTGGACGTCGCACCCCCGGTTTTGAGGCCCAAACCGGAAAACCAGCCTTCACGACCAACCCCCGGTTTTGAAGCCCAAACTGGGAAACCAGCCCACCAATGCCTAAGTTTTGTGGCCCAAACTCAGCAAACGCGCAGCACCCATGTTTTGAGGCACAAACCTGGAAACCGTCCTCAGCCGGAGTTTTGTGGCCAAACTCGGAAACCATCCGCGCCCAGGTTTTGAGGCCCAAACCTGGAAACCGTCCACCCGATGGTTTTTCTCTGGCTCTACCACCAAACCGAAGCTGTAGAGGGGATGCACCGCCCGTGCACCCCGTCCACCGACACGTGTCCCCAGGTCCTCGACCCAGGCAACACCGTGCCCGCAAGTCTCCGCTCGTCGCTGTCCCAGGCTGTCAGCCACCATAGTTGATCCTCGGGCCACCGGTCCCTCAGTCCAAGCCTCACGTCCGCCCTTCGCCACTCTCGGTCCCTCGGCACGTCACGTCTCTACTTGACCTTCACCTTGCCCTCGATCACTGTCTCTGTGCTCGACACCTGCACAACACAAGCCAAAGAACATGCGCATTATCCCAGTTGACAATCACTCATCACTCAGAGACTCGGCATACACCCATGTATCCGCAATCTCCCCCTTGATGAGTGCATTGTCAACTACCAACACAAATCATAATTGAAATAGAAGGAGGAAGGAAGGAGAAGAGAGAACTCGACCAAATGACCCAAAAGCATAGAGAAGCCGAAAAAGGTCAAGTGGAAAGAGCGAAACAACTTGGTTCCCAAAGACATTGTGACGGAACGACCCTAATCCCATGGCCCACGTGTCCCTGTCAACCTCTGACAGCCGAACCCATGTTCCATGTGATTAAGACCTGTTCGCCACCGGGCTACATCAGTGCCCAATGTACGCAGGATCATCTCACAATTCGGTTACAGCTTTGCATACTTTTACAAATAACATCGGAATAATGAGCGGAAGACTTAAATAACATTAGTTTTACAAAACAGGGTTCCAAATAGAAATTAAGGTGCAGTTATTACAAACCAAGTTCTGATAATAGAACTAGACATAGGCAACATAGTGGAGAACAGCAAAGATACTTATAATCACCCAGCCCGAGGGTGTACAACTATTCTTCGGCCTCATCGGCCTCTTCCTGGACGATGGTCACGCAGCAGGGTGCAAGACACATCGGGGACTCTGTCATACCTGCAGCATGGGTAACAAACCCTGAGTACTGGGGTACTCAACAAGACTTACCCGACTAAAGAAAAAGGGAGAAGACTCAGGAATGAGAGGCTTAGGGTAGTCAAGGTAAGGCTTAAGCAAGATCAAGTATTTTGCAGAAAAGCATTTTTGTAAACCTTATTTTATTTTTGAAAGATTCAGTATTCCTCAATTCTTCATCGTTCATGATTCATGTTACATTTCAAAACATTCCTAGTTGAGAACCACTCTCCGTTGACAGTCAGTGGACCAAGTCTCCATAACCGAGGAGCAACGTTAATCCGGATAAATAATACTCAGCTGAGAATCCCTATCCACACTGCATATGTAGCACCCAAGCTTGCATATGCCAACTCGTCTACCACGATTCCTCCAAGATTGGACCCGGTCCTACGCCACCCGGAAGTACAGTACACCACTCCTTTCCAGGTACGACGACCACGTGGGTACATGCTACTTCCGCCATCTCTCCACTCCCAGTGCGCGGTTGTCGGTCCCAATCAAGGATTTCTCGGAGCCAGAGCTTTCCGAAGTATGTGAATAGTTACAAGTCTTGACCAGCAGGCCCCCATACGGATGGTCCCTAATTTTCCAGCCAGAACTATACCTTGGTCATATCTCACCCAAGCGTAATAGTCCTGTCAGTTTTTCAACCCTGTCCCGGTCGGTGTCAACTGTTGAGTCCCGGACTACAACATGACGGCACCGTACGCTCGGACAACCTCTCCTCGCTATTGACTAGGTACGGATCAGATACCTAGCCAACAGCCGGGGAGTAAGACCAAAATCCCATAAACATTCCTTAAGTGATCACACTTTTGAAATTGGCATTTTATTGCAAAGTCTAATTCAATAAGCATTGCTAAGCATTTTTCAAATACTTTTGAAAAGCAGGTATCAGGTGTATCAGTGGTCAAGGTGGATAGTGCATCAATTAGGATAGCACACAACTCCTATAAACCTAATGCAATAATTTAACTCAAAAACATTTAAGGAAATCATTTTATAAATTTAAGGAAAGGGTTAAATGCACCGGGGCTTGCCTTGAAGAGCAAAGAGGGCAGGCTCGAAGGCGGCAGGGCAGTTGTCGGAGCTCGGGGTAGCCTCAGGGACAGGTTCGTTGGCGGCTGCCTCGATCTTGACTCCTTCTTCGGTGACTATACGAATGCAATGATGCATGCACATGAGTATGCTAGCATGAACAATGCAAAACAGGGCATACAACATGAACCCTAATCACTTTTTTCTATTTTCCTTAATTATTTAAAAAGGTCATTTTATAAAGTTGCTCCAAAAATTACCAAATTAATCACATAAGTTCATTATGGTGTAAATAGATGGCAAAACAATTTTCATAATTTTTGGAGGTTTTTAAGGTGCTCAAATAAAATCAGACATTAATTAACAAAAGGCATTATTTAACAATTAAAGATAAATGCTCAAAAATCAACTTGTTCCACAAACCTTCAAAATTTCACCAGAGACTAAACATGGCATAGGAAGCTCACAAAAATTTATCTCATGATTTTTGGAGTTATAAATAATTTTCTAAAAATCCAAAACTATCCATTTATTAATTAAAAGAGGGATTTTACATTTTTAAATTCTTGCAGAAAAGTCAGGTTTCATATTTTTATAAAATACTACACAGTGCATGGAGCATACCAGAATTTTCTCAGTATTTAAGGAACAACAGATTAATTCACACAAAAAAGAGAAAACAGAACACTATTCACATCTTTCAGAAAAAGAAAAGAGCACTGTGCTCCTTCTATGCAGGGCTCGGCGAATCGCGCGGGGTTCGGGCGAATCGCGCGGGGCTCGGGCGAAACGGAAGCGACTGCTTCGTCCGAGGCCTGGCTCGGGCGAAGCGGAGAGCATGCGCTCGCCGAGGCTTGGCTCGGGCGAAGCGGAGAGCATGCGCTCGCCGAGGCTTGGCTCGGGCAAAGCGGAGAGCATGCGCTCGCCGAGGCTTGGCTTGGGCGAAGCGGACTCGGGCGAGACGGAAGGCTCGGGCGAGACGGAAACCAAGCGTCCGTCCGAGGCCTGACTGGGAGGCTCGGGCGAAACGGAGTGGAAGCAGAGATCGGAGGCTTCGGGTGCTTACCACGGGTCGGAGGCAGGGCTCGGCTGCTTCGAGGGAACGCGGTTCGCAGGCGTGCTCGAGGGTGTGGCTCGAGGGTGAGGCTCGACACGTGCTCGAGGGTGAGGCTCGAGGGTGAGGCTCGACACGTGCTCGAGGGTGAGGCTCGAGGAAGGAGACGACCGCGGCGGCACTCCGGCGATCCGGCGATCCTGCGCAACACACGAGACCGCAAGGGCCTGGTTAGAGTCGCGCGGAGCCAAGGAAGCTGACACAGGGGTCAGGGGAAGATGACCGTGGCCGGAGAGGAAGTATTTGACGAACCCGAGTTCACCGGTGTTCCGTCGGAGTTTGGGAAGATGGGGTTACGCCGGGCGATTGGAGGCCGGGTAGGTGAAATTGAGGGGTGGGAAAGCTTCACGAGCTCAAGGCGGAGCTTTCGGGCTAGGTGGTTGAGCGGCGGGAGCTTCGGAGTGGTCTGGCCACGGCGGCGGGGTCGAGTGAGAAGCTCGGACTCCGGCGGTCCCTTTTATAGGCACGGTTGGGGACGGTAGAGAGCACGGGATGGTGTGGATGAGCTCGGCCGAAGCGTGCGCACTCGATTGCAAGCCGGCGGGAGGGACGGCGTGCGCGCAGGGGCCGGGTGTGCGCTCGCCGGCGACGGCCACGCGGCGGCGTCGTGCTGGGAGCAGTGGGGGACGGGGGCGGAGGTCAGCGCTTGCGCGTGCGGGTGCGGCATGATGGCGCGGGCGCAGGCGACAAGTCGGGGGCGGCGTGCGGCTGCCAGGCGCGCGTGGCGCAGGCGGCGCTGGCGCGCGGCCATGGCCGGGGCCCCCCTAGCTGTAGGTTGAAGATGAACAGGGCTAGGTCTTAGGGTTTCACTTTCTGTATTTCGCAAATTACTTCCAAAACTTGAACTGAGCAGCAAAAACTCAAAACACCAAAGTTGTTCAGAAAAAAGAGATCTACAACTTTGTCAAAAAGAATATTTTCAAAATTCTAAACAGTTTTTGAATTAAATACGAAATCAGAAAAGGGGACACTTTTAGGATTTGAATAATTTCAAAATTACTTTTGATTTTACATTGAAAGTTGGAAATCTGCAAATGTGAAAGTTGTTCCTTTTATCAAAACCTACAACTTTGCTAATATACCCTTTTTCTGAAACCCAATAGTTTTAAATAAATTTTGAAAACTGAAAAGGGGACAAAAACTGGAATTTGAATGAATTTGGATTTACTTCAAACTTTGTACAGAAACTTGAAAATTTGTAAATACCAAAGTTGTTTCTCTTGGCCAGATCTACAACTTTGCTTTTTGGACCAACCTCAATATTTGAATAATTTTTGAATTACAAAAAGAGGGATAAAATCCAGGGTTTGGAAATCAGGGTTTTGCAGAGGGATTTGAAATCTGATTTTGATTTTTGAACTTTGGCCAACACAACAAAACTTCAAGACATCCAACTGAACAAGAAATACACAAAGCTAGGCACAGAGGTGAAATTACCATTTTTGCCCTTAAGGAAGATTTGGGCTTTTAGGGTTTTTGAAAAGAGATTGCTACACAAGTACTAAGCAAACATAAATGCAAGGCAAGAATGATTAATGACTAATGATGATGACATGTCAGGTTAATTACAGTTAAACACCAGAGGTGTTACAGCCTTCCCCCCTAAAAGAAATCTCGCCTCGAGATTCCACGTCTTAAGAAGGAAAAGGCAAAACCTTACATCTACAGAGATTCGAGAAAGTCGGGATAGTTCTTTGCTAAGAAGTCTTCGGATTCCCAGGTGGCTTCTTCTTCAGAGTGCTGGTTCCACTGGATCTTGTACCATCTTGTGGTGGTTCTTCGGGTAACACGATTCTTGTGATCCAACACGCGAACTGGATACTCAGTGTATGACAGATCTGGTTCTAGCTCAACGCCTTCAACTTCAATCACATGTTCAGGTACTCGGAGACACTTCTTGAGTTGGGAGACATGAAACACATTATGGACTGCTGAAAGATGATCGGGCAAACTTAGCTTGTAAGCGACCTTGCCACAACGATCCAGAATTTCAAACGGACCAATGTAACGGGGCGCTAGCTTTCCTTTGACTCCAAAACGAGTGACTCCTTTGGTGGGTGAGACCTTCAGGTACACATAATCCCCGATCTCGAACTGCAGAGGTCGACGTCTCCTGTCAGCATAACTTTTCTGTCGAGACTGTGCAATCTTCATGTTCTCTTGTATATGCTTGACTTTCTCTTCCATATCTTTTACTAGGTCAACTCCAAAGAATTCCCTTTCTCCGGGTTCAGACCAATTGAGAGGTGTACGACAACGGCGGCCGTACAATGCTTCAAAGGGTGCCATTTTGATGCTCTCTTGGTAACTGTTATTATATGAGAACTCTGCCAAGGGCAAACAGTCATCCCAAGTATCTGCGAAGGTGAGCACACATGCTCTCAACATATCCTCTAACACTTGGTTGACCCGCTCAGTTTGTCCATCTGTTTGCGGATGATATGCCGTACTATGCAAGAGCTTGGTTCCAAGTGAGGTATGGAACGCTTTCCAAAACTTTGCGACAAACTGGGTACCACGATCAGAGATGATGCTCTTGGGTATGCCATGGAGTTTCACTATGTGGTTCTTGTACAAAGTGGCATAAGTGGGGACGGTGTAACTGGTCTTCACTGGCAGGAAGTGAGCTTGCTTAGTGAGGCGATCCACAATCACCCATATGGAATCAAAACCTCTTGATGTCTTGGGTAGACCATTGATAAAGTCCATACTGATATCGTCCCATTTCCAAGCAGGTATAGGTAAGGGTTGCAATTCTCCTCCGGGCTTCATGTGCACGGCTTTGACTTTCTGGCAGGTATCGCACTGAGCGACATACCGGGCGATCTCAATCTTCATCTTTGTCCACCAGAATTGCTGCTTCAAATCCTGGTACATCTTGTTGCTGCCGGGGTGGATGGAGAATCTAGTCAAGTGTGCTTCATCAAGGATTAACTTTCTTAACTCAGGCACTTTAGGAACTACTAACCGATTCTTAAACCATACTACTCCTGCATCATCGATCCTGAAACAATCAGCCTTTCCGGATTGGACCTTTTCGATGATGTGCTTGATTCCAGGGTTATCTTTTTGTGCAGCAATGATCTGCTCTCTGATAGGGGTTTCTATTCTGATATTATTCAGAGTTTCTTGTGGAATCATTTCAATATTCAACTTTTCTAGCTCATAACACAAAGAAGAATCATAGGGTTTCATCATCAGATAGTTGCAATAAGACTTGCGACTGAGTGCATTGGCGACCACATTCGCCTTACCCGGATGGTAATGCACTTCAAGATCATAGTCCTTAATTAACTCAAGCCATCTTCTCTGCCTCATATTCAGTTCCTCTTGAGTGAAGATATACTTCAGGCTTTTGTGATCAGTGTACACATTACAGGTACTGCCCAACAAATAATGACGCCAGATCTTCAAGGCATGCACTACTGCTGCTAACTCGAGATCATGAGTTGGGTAATTCTCTTCATGTCGCTTAAGCTGTCGGGAGGCATAAGCGATCACTCGACCTTCTTGCATCAAAACACAGCCCAAACCAGTACCAGATGCATCACAGTAGACATCAAAGGGTTTTTCGATGTTCGGCTGGGCTAGCACTGGTGATGTAGTTAACAGTTTCTTCAGAGTTTGAAAGGCTTGCTCACAGGCTGGTGACCAGACAAACTTCACAGAATTCTTTACTAACTCAGTGATAGGCTTGGCGATTCTTGAGAAATCCGGAATGAATCGACGATAATATCCAGCCATTCCCATAAAGCTGCGGACTTGGTGAACAGTGGTAGGTGGCTTCCAATCCAGAATGTATGCCACTTTACCAGGGTCAACTGACACACCTTCAGCGGATAGGACATGACCAAGAAACTGTATCTGATCTAACCAGAACTCACATTTACTGAACTTGGCATACAGCTGATGTTCTCTGAGACGGGATAGAACGATACGAAGATGTTCGACATGATCTTCAGGGGTTTTTGAGTAGACAAGGATGTCGTCAATGAACACGACCACGAATTTATCAAGCTCTGGCATGAACACAGAGTTCATGAGGTACATGAAATGAGCAGGGGCATTGGTCAAACCGAAGGACATGACCAAGTACTCATATAGGTCGTATCTGGTGGTGAAAGCTGTTTTAGGAATATCTTCAGGACGAATCTTTATTTGGTGGTAGCCAGATCTGAGATCGATCTTGGAGAATACTTTGGCTCCAGCTAACTGGTCAAAGAGAAGATCAATACGAGGCAAGGGATATTTATTTTTGATGGTGACCTCATTGAGTGGGCGATAATCAATGCACATTCTGAGAGTCTTGTCTTTCTTCTTTACAAAGATTGCAGGACAGCCCCAAGGAGACGAGCTTGGGCGAATGAAACCCTTGTCCAACAAATCTTGTAATTGGATTTTTAGTTCTGCCAACTCTCTGGGAGGCATTCGATAAGCTCTACGGGATATAGGAGCAGTCCCGGGCTTTAGCTCTATGGCAAACTCAATGTCACGGTCAGGAGGCAGACCAGGCAAATCCTCAGGAAAAACATCAGGGAATTCACAAACCACGGGGATGTCCCGGGTTTCCAGAACATAGGCGGTATTTATTTGAGTGGCTGCTGGTTTTTGAGGCATTGGAAGTTGGAGAAGGAGTTTGGCGGTACTGTTAGGAATATCCACTCTCACAACTCTATTCAGGATGTCGATCATGGCTTTATACTGACACATCCAATTCATGCCAAGGATGACATCTATCTCCTGAGCATGAAGCACTATCATGGTGGTGGGAAATACATGTTCCCCCAACCTTATTGGTATACTGCGAACCACTTCCTTAGTACTTATACGCCCTCCAGGCGAAAATATGCAGAAACTTTCTTTTAAATCTTCAATTGATATTTCATGCTTGATGACAAAAGTACGACTGATGAAGGAATGCGATGCACCAGAATCAAACAACACAACTGCAGGGTGATTGGCAACAGGAAACCTACCGATCATGACGGGCTCCCCTTCTGGTATATCGCTGACAGCGGTGTAGTAGACTTGCCCGTGCTTCTTGACAATCTTGCCCTTCTGAGCATGCTGCTGCCGTGCACGGTGCTGCTGCTGCTGAGATCCTCCAGGATTCTTCTGAGTATTTTGGGCATACCTCTTGGGCTTTGGGCACTCACGAGACCAGTGACCAAGCTGGCCACAGTTGTAGCAGGGATGGTTGTAGGCTGTTTGTGGAGTGGTGATACGAACACCTGGGGCGTTCGGCTGTGTGGCACTCTGCTGGTTGGCATTATGGGTGGTGGCCGCGGTACGGACGACCACTTGCTGGTTGGGGTAAGGTAGACGGTTGTGGTGGTGGCTAGGGTGATAGATGATCCTCTGGCGTTTGTGACCGCCAGAGAAGCTGTCTGACCCTGTTTTCTTCTTCTTCTTCTCTTCTTGGTACCGGCGATTGCTTTCTTCAAAAGCAACAGCCCGGTCAACAACATCGTGATAAGACCCAGTCAGGTTATTGGACAAGCTCCTGCGGATCTTTGGGTGCAGTCCTCTGAGGAAACAATCCCTCTTCTTCTCATCCGTGTTGACATACTCTGAGGCATACTGGCTGAGATGATTGAATTGACCCACATATTGCATGACTGTGGAGTCTTTCTGTTGGAGAGCCAGGAACTGATCAAGCTTCATTTTCATTAATCCGGAAGGGATGTGATGAGCACGGAAAGCAGTGCGGAACTCTTCCCAGGTCAACCGATGACCTTCTGGCTGGGCAGCCAACAGGTTGGCGTACCAAGCACTTGCCGGACCACGAAGCTGCTGGGAAGCGAACCGGGGCTTCTGGATGTCGGTACAGTTGATAAGACCAAACTTCTGCTCCATGGTGCGGAGCCAATCATCAGCTTCGAGGGGTTCATCGGCCTTAGTGAAGACCGGTGGACGAGTTTCGGTGAATTCCACATAGGTGGTCTCTTGGTTGATGTTGTGGCGACCACGGTGAAAGTTCTGCTGTCCTTGGTTTTGAGCCATTAGGTTGGCAGCGGCGGCCAAGGCTGCAATGGCATCTGCTAGGGTAGCTGGGACAGGTGGAGGGTTTGGGAGGTTGGCATCATCAGAACCTCCAGCTCCAGTGCGAGTGTTCACAGGCATCTGTTAAGCAACTTGGAACTTTAGCATTCATAGATAGGGTTCTGAAAACAACAGACTGATAGCTTCTTCTGATACAAAAGGCTGATGACTTGATAAAGTGACTGACAGATGATACAGACCGATAAAGGGAAAAGATGCGAAAAGAAAGATACATGCCAGACTTGGCAACAGACAGACTAACGCCCCCAAACCTAGACTAAGGTTTTAGGTAAGCAGATGGTACAGACACTACGAGTCTAGTCGTCGTCGATGATGATCATGGCTTCGTCGTCGTCTTCTTCGAGGATGAGCTCAGGCTCTTCCTCCTCGTCCTCGTCTTCAGCGTGGACGTCCTCAGCAGGTTCAATTTCTTTGTCCACGTCTGGCTCTTGTTCCACATCGGGTTCTTCCACTACTCCGTCCTCAGGGTCTTCCATAACCGGGGGTACCAAGGGGTGGAGTTGATCATACAGCTGATGCACTTCCTCATGAAGCATATCATTGAACTGTTCAATCTGAGCTGTGTACTGCTGCAGTCCGTGGAGCTGGGCTCTGGTAACGTCCTCGCGGGTCCAAGCATCATTGCGCTGCTCGATAGCGCGAACCGTGTTCCGGTTGGCCTGCTCCAGGGAAGCTCGTGCCTCATAAAACTCCAGGCGTGAGTGGTAGAAGTCATGCTCCAAGTTCTTCAGCTCAGCCTTCAGATCCTTGATCTCCTCCTTCAGGTTCTTACGGGTGCGGCGGGGAAAGCGACGACCGTTGGAAGATTCTCCAGTCTCCTCCCCAGCGCGTGGTGCCAGCTGGTGGCGTGGCACACCATGCGGTCCAGTCGACTTGCGGGCAGTCAGCTTGATACGGGCCATGTCTGGATAAGAGAAGATGGATGAGAAAGGCTAGCAAGAACAGGTAAAGGCATACTACCCCAACGAACTTAGAGAGGAAGTTAACTTAAGTGATTATGACATGATGCATGAATCGTTCCTACGGAACAAAGCAATGCAATAAATAAATAAAGTACATAGGGCTTAAAACATGTTGTTCCACTAGCTAGTGTTGCCATATGAGAGACAAGATGAGAGAAGCAATTTGGACTCAAAATAGTCAAGTTTAGTTTGTTTGGACTCATAAGGTCTTTTGAAGTTTTCGCAAAAACGAACACTGCAACGTTAAAGTGAGATGCTCCGATACCACTCTGTGACGGAACGACCCTAATCCCATGGCCCACGTGTCCCTGTCAACCTCTGACAGCCGAACCCATGTTCCATGTGATTAAGACCTGTTCGTCACCGGGCTACATCAGTGCCCAATGTCCGCAGGATCATCTCACAATTCGGTTACAGCATTGCATACTTTTACAAATAACATCGGAATAATGAGCGGAAGACTTAAATAACATTAGTTTTACAAAACAGGGTTCCAAATTGAAATTAAGGTGCAGTTATTACAAACCAAGTTCTGATAATAGAATAGACATAGGCAACATAGTGGAGAACAGCAAAGATACTTATAATCACCCAGCCCGAGGGTGTACAACTATTCTTCGGCCTCATCGGCCTCTTCCTGGACGATGGTCACGCAGCAGGGTGCAAGACACATCGGGGACTCTGTCATACCTGCAGCATGGGTAACAAACCCTGAGTACTGGGGTACTCAACAAGACTTACCCGACTAAAGAAAAAGGGAGAAGACTCAGGAATGAGAGGCTTAGGGTAGTCAAGGTAAGGCTTAAGCAAGATCAAGTATTTTGCAGAAAAGCATTTTTGTAAACCTTATTTTATTTTTGAAAGATTCAGTATTCCTCAATTCTTCATCGTTCATGATTCATGTTACATTTCAAAACATTCCTAGTTGAGAACCACTCTCCGTTGACAGTCAGTGGACCAAGTCTCCATAACCGAGGAGCAACGTTAATCCGGATAAATAATACTCAGCTGAGGATCCCTATCCACACTGCATATGTAGCACCCAAGCTTGCATATGCCAACTCGTCTACCACGATTCCTCCAAGATTGGACCCGGTCCTACGCCACCCGGAAGTACAGTACACCACTCCTTTCCAGGTACGACGACCACGTGGGTACATGCTACTTCCGCCATCTCTCCACTCCCAGTGCGCGGTTGTCGGTCCCAATCAAGGATTTCTCGGAGCCAGAGCTTTCCGAAGTATGTGAATAGTTACAAGTCTTGACCAGCAGGCCCCCATACGGATGGTCCCTAATTTTCCAGCCAGAACTATACCTTGGTCATATCTCACCCAAGCGTAATAGTCCTGTCAGTTTTTCAACCCTGTCCCGGTCGGTGTCAACTGTTGAGTCCCGGACTACAACATGACGGCACCGTACGCTCGGACAACCTCTCCTCGCTATTGACTAGGTACGGATCAGATACCTAGCCAACAGCCGGGGAGTAAGACCAAAATCCCATAAACATTCCTTAAGTGATCACACTTTTGAAATTGGCATTTTATTGCAAAGTCTAATTCAATAAGCATTGCTAAGCATTTTTCAAATACTTTTGAAAAGCAGGTATCAGGTGTATCAGTGGTCAAGGTGGATAGTGCATCAATTAGGATAGCACACAACTCCTATAAACCTAATGCAATAATTTAACTCAAAAACATTTAAGGAAATCATTTTATAAATTCAAGGAAAGGGTTAAATGCACCGGGGCTTGCCTTGAAGAGCAAAGAGGGCAGGCTCGAAGGCGGCAGGGCAGTTGTCGGAGCTCGGGGTAGCCTCAGGGACAGGTTCGTTGGCGGCTGCCTCGATCTTGACTCCTTCTTCGGTGACTATACGAATGCAATGATGCATGCACATGAGTATGCTAGCATGAACAATGCAAAACAGGGCATACAACATGAACCCTAATCACTTTTTTCTATTTTCCTTAATTATTTAAAAAGGTCATTTTATAAAGTTGCTCCAAAAATTACCAAATTAATCACATAAGTTCATTATGGTGTAAATAGATGGCAAAACAATTTTCATAATTTTTGGAGGTTTTTAAGGTGCTCAAATAAAATCAGACATTAATTAACAAAAGGCACTATTTAACAATTAAAGATAAATGCTCAAAAATCAACTTGTTCCAAAAACCTTCAAAATTTCACCAGAGACTAAACATGGCATAGGAAGCTCACAAAAATTTATCTCATGATTTTTGGAGTTATAAATAATTTTCTAAAAATCCAAAACTATCCATTTATTAATTAAAAGAGGGATTTTACATTTTTAAATTCTTGCAGAAAAGTCAGGTTTCATATTTTTATAAAATACTACACAGTGCATGGAGCATACCATAATTTTCTCAGTATTTAAGAAACAACAGATTAATTCACACAAAAAAGAGAAAACAGAACACTATTCACATCTTTCAGAAAAAGAAAAGAGCACTGTGCTCCTTCTATGCAGGGCTCGGCGAATCGCGCGGGGTTCGGGCGAATCGCGCGGGGCTCGGGCGAAACGGAAGCGACTGCTTCGTCCGAGGCCTGGCCTGGCTCGGGCGAAGCGGAGAGCATGCGCTCGCCGAGGCTTGGCTCGGGCGAAGCGGACTCGGGCGAGACGGAAGGCTCGGGCGAGACGGAAAGCAAGCGTCCGTCCGAGGCCTGACTGGGAGGCTCGGGCGAAACGGAGTGGAAGCAGAGACCGGAGGCTTCGGGTGCTTACCACGGGTCGGAGGCAGGGCTCGGCTGCTTTGAGGGAGCGCGGTTCGCAGGCGTGCTCGAGGGTGTGGCTCGAGGGTGAGGCTCGACACGTGCTCGAGGGTGAGGCTCGAGGGTGAGGCTCGACACGTGCTCGAGGGTGAGGCTCGAGGAAGGAGACGACCGCGGCGGCACTCCGGCGATCCGGCGATCCTGCGCAACACACGAGACCGCAAGGGCCTGGTTAGAGTCGCGCGGAGCCAAGGAAGCTGACACAGGGGTCAGGGGAAGATGACCGTGGCCGGAGAGGAAGTATTTGACGAACCCGAGTTCACCGGTGTTCCGTCGGAGTTTGGGAAGATGGGGTTACGCCGGGCGATTGGAGGCGGGGGAGGTGAAATTGAGGGGTGGGAAAGCTTCACGAGCTCAAGGCGGAGCTTTCGGGCTAGGTGGTTGAGCGGCGGGAGCTTCGGAGTGGTCTGGCCACGGCGGCGGGGTCGAGTGAGAAGCTCGGACTCCGGCGGTCCCTTTTATAGGCACGGTTGGGGACGGTAGAGAGCACGGGATGGTGTGGATGAGCTCGGCCGAAGCGTGTGCACTCGATTGCAAGCCGGCGGGAGGGACGGCGTGCGCGCAGGGGCCAGGTGTGCGCTCGCCGGCGACGGCCACGCGGCGGCGTCGTGCTGGGAGCAGTGGGGGACGGGGGCGGAGGTCAGCGCTTGCGCGTGCGGGTGCGGCATGATGGCGCGGGCGCAGGCGACAAGTCGGGGGCGGCGTGCGGCTGCCAGGCGCGCGTGGCGCAGGCGGCGCTGGCGCGCGGCCATGGCCGGGGCCCCCTAGCTGTAGGTTGAAGATGAACAGGGCTAGGTCTTAGGGTTTGACTTTCTGTATTTCGCAAATTACTTCCAAAACTTGAACTGAGCAGCAAAAACTCAAAACACCAAAGTTGTTCAAAAAAAAGAGATCTACAACTTTGTAAAAAAGAATATTTTCAAAATTCCAAACAGTTTTTGAATTAAATACGAAATCAGAAAAGGGGGCACTTTTAGGATTTGAATAATTTCAAAATTACTTTTGATTTTACATTGAAAGTTGGAAATCTGCAAATATGAAAGTTGTTCCTTTTATCAAAACCTACAACTTTGCTAATATACCCTTTTTCTGAAACCCAATAGTTTTAAATAAATTTTGAAAACTGAAAAGGGGACAAAAACTGGAATTTGAATGAATTTGGATTTACTTCAAACTTTGTACAGAAACTTGAAAATTTGTAAATACCAAAGTTGTTTCTCTTGGCCAGATCTACAACTTTGCTTTTTGGACCAACCTCAAATTTTGAATAATTTTTGAATTACAAAAAGAGGGATAAAATCCAGGGTTTGGAAATCAGGGTTTTGCAGAGGGATTTGAAATCTGATTTTGATTTTTGAACTTTGGCCAACACAACAAAACTTCAAGACATCCAACTGAACAAGAATTACACAAAGCTAGGCACAGAGGTGAAATTACCATTTTTGCCCTTAAGGAAGATTTGGGCTTTTAGGGTTTTTGAAAAGAGATTGCTACACAAGTACTAAGCAAACATAAATGCAAGGCAAGAATGATTAATGACTAATGATGATGACATGTCAGGTTAATTACAGTTAAACACCAGAGGTGTTACAGACATGGGCAACGGCTCGACGCAACCAAGCAAAGCAAAGCTAGCCCTCAAGAAGAGGTAGAACAGGCTCAACTCCGCTAGCAGGAAAACTCGACACCAATTGGAAAATCAACTGAACATCAAGCAAAACAAAGCTAGCCCTCAAGAAGAGGTAGGACAGGCTCAACACCGCTAGCAAATACCAATTTGAAAAATCAAAGCAAAATGCTAGTCCCTCAAGATAGAGGCACAGAGGCTCAACACAACTAGCAAGAAGGCTCGAAACCAAAACCTTACGGTCAAACTAGGCACAGAGGCTCAACACAACTAGCAAGAAGGCTCGAAACCAAAACCTTACGGTCAAACTCCCCCTTGAATAGTGCACGCAACTAAGACACTCTCCCTTAGTTGGACTCAGGAAGCATATGATTTGCAAATTCTCCCCCTTAGTTGAAAATGCACCATCAAGCATAAGGAACCGAAAGCAATTTTCTCTCCCTCAGAAAATGCACCATTAAAAGTGCCAACAAGAGAGGTTCTCCTCCTTCCAAAATGCATATGAGTCACAATGCAAGTTACACTACAAGAAATGGTTGGCTTTTTGACATAAAATCAATTTATGACACTGGCTTTTTGACGTTAATTATGACATAGTTATGTGAATTATGACATTAGTTATGTGAATTATGACATCAGTTATGTGTATTATGACAAAGTACAATGTCAAAAAATGATTGCCCTTCGACTCATGTCATAACTAACGTATTATGACATAAACTCATGTCATAACTAACATATTATGTCATAAACCATGCAGAATTAACGTCAAAAAGCCAGTGTCACAAATGGATTTTACGTCAAAAAGCCAACCATTTCTTGTAGTGTTAGCAGCTTCAGGAATATAGTCAAGAGAATGCAAAGATGCTCTAAACAGTATAGCTCCAACGACTCACTGAAAAGCATACAAGCTAGCGAAGGCTCAAACTGATCACCAAATATGAAATATGAACATCTGAGCAAAATGAGCAGTTTTTAGCCAAAAAGGTATTCACCATCAAAATAGCACTACACATGTATAGACAGGAAATTAGACAAGTGCTAATCATGTATACAAGGTGAACTACCCCTAGCAAAGTTCAATCATCATGCTATCGAATGAAGCATAAACTTGTGAATTCAGTTTTAATCGGAGTTGCAGCGGTTAAGATTACACAAGTTCAAATTTTCAGCATGTGATTGCGAGAGGTTGAAAGCTTGTCATTGCCTAACTTTTCAACTGTGCGAAGCCTATGTAGAAGCAATCAGAAGCTTAAAGCAACAGTTTCGGTCATACACTACACAGCTCAAGTTTAACTCAAAGTGCAATGAGAAACAGTCTCGAAACTGTGATGTGTTGACAAGCAATTCCATCTCGATCTTTTCAATTCACTTAAAAACTTGGTTCAGATTTTATTTGACAGAATATGAACAGACCAAGCAAGTGACAGACTTAGAACTAGAGACATAGCAACCTAGCATATATGAAAAGCACGAGTGAATTCAACACATCTTACACATGCTAGTTGCATATCTCAATGGTGAACATTTTCAGGTTTTATGTTTGTTAAGGAGGTTCACCATTCAAAAATAGCTCAGCTCACAACATGTATTAATGATCAGAAGGAGCATAAGCTACAAGCGTCAACATATAGCATCAGAGCATACTAAACAGAGCATAATTACATTCTAAAGACTATATACATGAAGCTCAGAATGTAAAAGCGTATGCTAAAATACAAAAAAAAGCAAAGCAAACGAGAAAATAGTCAGTGTATTATACAAGATCCAAAATGTTTCCCCCATCTAAAAGGGGAAACACACACCAAGCTCACCCCTCAACCGATTAAAGGTTGATTCGTCCAAAGGCTTGGTGAAAATATCAGCCAGCTGATGATGAGTATCGACATGGCGAAGGTCGATATCACCCTTCTCATAGTGGTCTCGCAAAAAGTGAAAGCGCACATCAATGTGTTTGGTCTTCGAGTGAAGCACGGGGTTCTTAGCAACGCTAATCGCACTCGTGCTGTCACAAAGCAAAGGAACACGAGAAAAGCTCAGACCAAAATCACGCAAAGTGGCCATCATCCAAAACAACTGGGAACAGCAGCTAGCCGCAGCAACATACTCAGCCTCCGTGGTAGACTGGGCGACACTAGACTGCTTGCGAGAAGACCACGATACAAGAGAAGAACCAATAAATTGGCAAGTCCCAGAAATGGACTTGCGCTCAATGCGACAACCAGTAAAATCGGCATCGAAATAACCGCAAAGGGAGAGGGTGGAGGAAGCTGAATACCAAATCCCGAACTCAGGTGTGAAACGAAGGTACCTGAAAATGCGCTTGACCGCTTGACGGTGAGAAGTGAGCGGCGACGCCTGAAAGCGCGCACAATGACACACCGCGAACTGGATGTCCGGGCGTGTCGCCGTCAGGTAGAGCAGCGACCCGATCATGCTTCGGTACTCCTTTTGGTTCACAGCTTCTCCATCCTTGTCCGCATCCAGGGCCGTCGTGGTCGACATGGGTGTTGGAAGAGGCTTGGCCTCACCCATATCGAACCTCTTTAGCAAGTCCTTGGTATACTTGCCCTGGTGCACAAACGTCCCTTCTCGAGATTGCTTAATTTGCAATCCGAGAAAGAAAGTCAGCTCGCCCATCATACTCATCTCGAACTCCCTGCTCATAGTATCTGCAAACTTGGCAACCAAAGCGTGAGAAGAACCACCGAAAATGATATCATCCATGTAAATCTGGACCAAGAGAGTGTCTTTGCCTTGCTTGAGGAGAAAGAGCGTTTTATCCACACATCCCATTTTAAAACCCTTAGCAAGCAAAAAGGTTTTCAACCTACCATACCAGGCTCTAGGGGCTTGTTTCAAACCATATAAAGCTTTGTGGAGTTTGAAAACATGGTTTGGAAACTTGGGATTTTCAAAACCGGGGGTTGTTCAACATAAACCTCTTCTTCTATGTAGTCGTTTAAGAAGGCACTCTTGACATCCATTTGAAAAAGTTTTAAACCTTTGGATGTTGCAAAAGACAAGAGTATCCTAATAGCCTCCAAACGAGCTACAGGAGCAAAAGTCTCCTCATAGTCTATCCCCTCCTTTTGACTATAGCCCTTTGCTACAAGCCTGGCCTTGTTTCTAACAACGTGGCCATCCTCTCCTTGCTTGTTTTTGAAAACCCATTTTGTCCCAATAGGCTTACAGTCTGGAGGAGGTGGAACTAAAACCCAAACCCGATTTCTCTCAAAGTTCTCAAGCTCCTCATGCATGGCATTGACCCAATCCGGATCCGTCAAAGCGTGTCCAACATCTCGGGGCTCAAAATCAGCAACAAAAGCAGAATGAGCAAAGTGAGAGATTTGAGACCTGGACCGAGTGACCCATTCGTCAATGTTGCCGATCATCTGCTGAGGGGGATGTTGGCGCTGGATGTATCATGGCACCTCCCGTGCAGAGGTGATCTCCCCCTCAATAGCAGCTGGTGCCTCCCCGGGTACAAAAGGTACCGCTCGGGGTGGTGGATCCCACGGCCCCCAGGAAGAAGAAGTGTCGGGGCCGTGAGTCGTCGTAGAAGCCGCTCTTGGCGGCACAGCAGGTGGAGGGGGTGCTGGATCATCCATACCTTCAGCACCCTCATCCTCGTCATCAAAAAGAGGCTCACCGACCTCGTGATCACCTGCACGCTTAAAACGAGAAGAAGGACAAACCATGGTCTCGTCGAAGGTGACATCGGATGTCTCCATGACTCGGTTAGTGTCAAGGTTAAGTACATGATAAGCTCGAGTGTGAGTGCCATAACCCAAAAACACACCGTCAGAAGAACGAGACTCAAATTTGTCGAAGTTGCCCTTTTTGAGTATAAAACAATGGCAACCAAAAACTCAAAAATAACTCACCTTGGGCAGTTTTCCAAAACGCAACTCATAAGAAGTCTTTTTCAAGAAAGCTCGGAGAAAAATGCGATTTGAAATGTAGCATGCAGTTGTAACACCTCTGGTGTTTAACTGTAATTAACCTGACATGTCATCATCATTAGTCATTAATCATTCTTGCCTTGCATTTATGTTTGCTTAGTACTTGTGTAGCAATCTCTTTTCAAAAACCCTAAAAGCCCAAATCTTTCTATAAGGGCAAAAATGGTAATTTCACCTCTGTGCCTAGCTTTGTGTAATTCTTGTTCAATTGGATGTCTTGAAGTTTTGTTGTGTTGGCCAAAGTTCAAAAATCAAAATCAGATTTCAAATCCCTTTGCAAAACCCTGATTTCCAAACCCTGGATTTTATCCCTCTTTTTGTAATTCAAAAATTATTCAAAATTTGAGGTTGGTCCAAAAAGCAAAGTTGTAGATCTGGCCAAGAGAAACAACTTTGGTATTTACAAAATTTTCAAGTTTCTGTACAAAGTTTGAAGTAAATCCAAATTCATTCAAATTCCAGTTTTTGTCCCCTTTTTAGTTTTCAAAATTTATTTAAAAACTATTGAGTTTCAGAAAAAGGGTATATTAGCAAAGTTGTAGGTTTTGATAAAAGGAACAACTTTCATATTTGCAGATTTCCAACTTTCAATGTAAAATCAAAAGTAATTTTGAAATTATTCAAATCCTAAAAGTGTCCCCTTTTCTGATTTCGTATTTAATTCAAAAACTGTTTTGAATTTGAAAATATTCTTTTTGACAAAGTTGTAGATCTCTTTTTTTTGAACAACTTTGGTGTTTTGAGTTTTTGCTGCTCAGTTCAAGTTTTGGAAGTAATTTGCGAAATACAGAAAGTCAAACCCTAGACCTAGCCCTGTTCATCCCCTACCTCTAGCCGGCACAGAGCAGGAGGGGGCCCCGGCCATGGCCGCGCGCCAGCGCCGCTTGCGCCACGCGCGCCTGGCAGCCGCACGCCCGCCCCCGACTTGTCGCCTGCGCCCGCGCCATCATGCCGCACCCGCACGCGCAAACGCTGACCTCCGCCCCCGTCCCCTACAGTGCCCAGGGCGTCGCCGCCGCGTGGCCGTCACCTGCGAGCCTTCGCCCAGGCCCTGGGTGCACGCCCGTCCTCCCGCCGGCTTGCAATCGAGTGCGCACGCTTCGGCCGAGCTCATCCACACCATCCCGTGCTCTCTACCGTCCCCGACCGTGCCTATAAAAGGGACCGCCGGCCGGCAGACCTCCTCATCCCCTCCGCCACCGTGGCCAGGCCAGTCCAGAGCTTCCGTCGCTCAACCACCTAGCCCAGCAGCTTCGCCTCGACGTCGCACAGCTCCCCAACCCCTCAATTCCACCGCTATCGGCTCCCACCGCCGAGTGCAAGTCCTTCTTCCTCAGCGCCGGTGAGAAGCCGTCTGACTCGGGTCGACGGAATTTGCCGCCGTCGCTCCACCTCTCCTCCCTCTGGCCTCTGACCTTCATTCCTTGCCTTCTTGCGTTCCTAACCAGCTACTGGTGGCCGTGCCTGGTGTACAGGGTCGCCGAATCGCCGGAGTGCCGCCGCGGCCGTCTCCTCCCTCGAGCCGCATCTCTCAAACGTGTCGAGCCTCACCCTCGAGAACGTGTCGAGCCTCACCCTCGAGCACGTGTCGAGCCTCACCCTCGAGCCACACCCTCGAGCACGCCTGCGAACCGCGCTCCCTCGAAGCAGCCGAAGCCTGCCTCCGACCCGTGGTAAGCACTCGAAGCCCCCCCGGTCTCTGCTTCCACTCCGCTTCGCCCGAGCCTAGCCTCGAGCAGACACGTACCCTCACCGTCTTCGCCGAGCCTAGCCTCGAGCGGACACACAGACCCTCACCACTTCGCTCGAGCCAGGCCTCGAGCGGACTCACGCACTCTCCGCTTCGCCCGAGCCAGGCCTCGGCGAACACATGCTTTCCGTCTCGCCCGAGCCTCCCGGCCAGGCCTCGGACGAAACGCTTGTTTCCGTCTCGCCCGAGCCTACCAGCCAGGTCTCGGATGGCCGAGTGTTTCCGCCTCGACCGAGCCCTGCTGTCCGCCTCGCCGCGATTCGCCCGAGCCCCTGCGAGGAAGGAGCACAGCGCTCTTTTCTTTTTTCCTTTTTGAAAGAGTGTGAATAGTGTTCTGTTTTCTCCTTTTTGTGTGATTTAATCTATTGTTCCTTAAATCTTGAGAAAAATATGGTATGCTCCTTGCTCTGTGTAGAATTTTATAAAAATATGAAACTTGACTTTTCTGCAAGAATTTGAAAATGTAAAATCCCTCTTTTAATTAATAAATGGATGGTTTTGGATTTTTAGAAAATTATTTATAACTCCAAAAATCATGAGATAAATTTTTGTGAGCTTCCTATGCCATATTTAGTCTCTGGTGAAATTTTGAAGTCTTTTGGAGCAAGTTGATTTTTGAGCATTTATCTTTAATTGTTAAATAGTGCCTTTGTTAATTAATGTCTGATTTTATTTGAGCACCTTAATGACCTCCAAAAATTATGAAATTTGTTTTGCCATCTATCTACACCATAATGAACTTATGTGATTAATTTGGTAATTTTTGGAGCAACTTCATAAAATGACCTTTTTAAATAATTAAGAAAAATAGAAAAAGGGATTAGGGTTCATGTTGTATGCCCTGTTTTTGCATTGTTCATGCTAGCATACTCATGTGCATGCATCATTGCATTCGTATAGTCACCGAAGAAGGAGTCAAGATCGAGGCAGCCGCCGACGAACCTGTCCCTGAGGCTACCCCGAGCTCCGACAACTGCCCTGCCGCCCTCGAGCCTGCCCTCTTTGCTCTTCAAGGCAAGCCCCGGTGCATTTAACCCTTCCTTGGTTTTATAAAATGTTTTCCTTAAATGCTTTTGAGTTAAACTACTGCATTAGGTTTATAGGAGTTGTGTGCTATCCTAATTGATGCACTATCCACCTTGACCACTGATACATCCGATACCTGCTTTTCAAAAGTATTTGAAAAATGCTTAGCAATGCTTATTGAATTAGACTTTGCAATAAAATGTCATTTTCAAAAGTGTGATCACTGAAAGAATCTTTATGGGAATTTGGCTTTACTTCCCGTTCGATGACTGCTTGCCTAGCTAGCATGTGGTCATTGTCGAGAAGAGGTTGTCCGCGCGTACGGTGCCGTCATGTTGTAGTCCGGGACTCAACAGTTGACACCGACCGGGACAGGGTTGAAAAACTGACAGGACTATTACGCTTGGGTGAGATATAACCAAGGTATAGTTCTGGCTGGAAAATTAGGGACCATCCGTATGGGGACCTGCTGGTCAAGACTTGTAACTGTTCACATACTTCGGAAAGCTCTGGCTCCGAGGAATCCTTTATTGGACCGACAACCGCGCACTGGGAGTGGAGAGATGGCAGAAGTAGCATGTACCCACGTGGTCGTCGTACCTGGATAGGAGTGGTGTACTGTACTTCCGGGTGGCGTAGGACCGGTCCAATCTTGGAGGAATCGTGGTAGACGAGTTGGCATATGCAAGCTTGGGTGCTACATATGCAGTGTGGATAGGGATCCTCAGCTGAGTATTATTTATCCGGATTAACGTTGCTCCTCGGTTATGGAGACTTGGTCACTGACTGTCAACGGAGAGTGGTTCGCAACTAGGAATGTTTTGAAATGTAAAATGAATCCGGAATGATGAAGAATTGAGGAATACTGAATCTTTCAAAATAAAATAAGGTTTACAAAAATGCTTTTCTGCAAAATACTTGATCTTGCTTAAGCCTTACCTTGACTACCCTAAGCCTCTCATTCCTGAGTCTTCTCCCTTTTTCTTTAGTCGGGTAAGTCTTGTTGAGTACCCCAGTACTCAGGGTTTGTTACCCATGCTGCAGGTATGACAGAGTCCCCGATGTGTCTTGCACCCTGCTGCGTGACCATCGTCCAGGAAGAGGCCGATGAGGCCGAAGAATAGTTGTACACCCTCGGGCTGGGTGATTATAAGTATCTTTGTTGTTCTCCACTACGTTGCCTATGTCTATTTCTATTATCAGAACTTGGTTTGTAATAACTGCACCTTAATTTCTATTTGGAACCCTGTTTTGTAAAACTAATGTTATTTAAGTCTTCCGCTCATTATTCCGATGTTATTTGTAAAAGTATGCAATGCTGTAACCGAATTGTGAGATGATCCTGCGGACATTGGGCACTGATGTAGCCCGGTGGCGAACAGGTCTTAATCACATGGAACATGGGTTCGGCTATCAGAGGTTGACAGGGACACGTGGGCCATGGGATTAGGGTCGTTCCGTCACAGCAGTTCTCATAGCTTCGGCCCAATATCGCCTAGGAGTCCTATGCTCATCGAGCATCGTCCTGGCCATCTCTACAAGGGTCCGATTCTTCCTCTCTACAACACCATTATGTGGCGGTGTGTAGGGGGAAGAAAACTGATGCTCTAAACCCAAAGAGTTACAAAACTTCTCAAAAACCAAATTCTTGAATTCGGAACCATTATCACTCCTAATAGCTCGCATCGAGTTCAAAGGGAACTCATTCTGAAGACGCAAAATCAGATTGCGAGCAAAGGAGAAAGTCTCGGTCTTCTCAGCTAAAAAGAAGACCCATGAATATCTCGAAAAGTCATCGACAACAACAAGCACGTATCACTTCCCCCCAACCGAGCTCACCCGAGCCAGACCAACAAGGTCCATGTGCAAAAGCTCTCCAGGGCGCATGGTCATGACCTGAGTCACTGGATGGTGGGGAGCGGCAACCATCTTCCCATGTCTACAAGAGTGGCAAACAAGATCCTTCTCCATGGATAACTTGGGCAATCCTCGGATTAGGCCAAGTGAACTAAGTCTTGCAAGCAAGTCGAAGCTCAAATGTCCAAGTCTCCTATGCCACTTCCAAAGATCAGAGGAGGAAGGTCCAGCCACAAGACAACGAGAAATGCCAAAAGACTCCGAGAAATTTGCACGAAAGACTTTTCCAAAGGGCGAAATCAAACACACAAGATTGCCCTGAGGATCCAAAATACGACTGAGATTCGGTTTAAAACGAATCTCATAGTCGTCGTCAAAGAGTTGCGAAACAGAAAGAAGGTTAAAATGCAAGTTAGAAAACAAGAGCAACATCGCGCAACACAAAGTGCTCATTAACTCGCACCGACCCACGAGACAAAACCTTACCTTTGCTATTGTTGCCGAAGGTGATAAACTCCTTTCCGGCGACAGGGCTAAGACTGGAGAACCAATTGGTGTTTCCGGTCATGTGCCTCGAGCAACCGGAATCCACCAACGAAACGTCCTCCAATCGTTTTACCTACATCAATAAAAAGACATAGGGTGAGCATACGGTCCAACACTGGGGTTAGTGAAGTAGGAAGAATACCAGTGTTGGGCCGGCTGCTCAAAAGAATGGTTAGCAGAAAAACCATCCCTAGCACGCCTACGGGGAAAGCGATCACCACATTGAGGAAAGCGTGGTCCGCTAAGGGAAGAGCGTCCATCGCGATACTCAAAACGCGGTGGGGGAAAACGCTCTACAACAAAGCCACCGCCACAGGGTCCATAGCCTACAACTGCAGGCTCCCGCCGGGCACGTCCTCTCCGCTGCCTAGGCCTGGGAACTTGAGGTTCTGGACCTCTAGGCCTAGCAGCACGCCTCTGAACATTCGGCGCATGTACATCATGGAAAGGATGGTACATGTCCGCATTGTTCATCTCCCTTGCACGGCGCGCCTCTCTCTTGCGCCGAAAGCAAAACTCACTCAAGTGTCCATCTCACCCACAGTGCTCACAATGGTACCTCACCGCTCTCAAAGGGGGTTGTTGGTACTCACGGTAGTGGTTGTGGATTACTTTGCCCTTCTGTGGCATAAGCTCCTCTTGGATGGGTGACATGGTGTCTAGCTTGTTCTTGAGGTGGTTTGGTTTGGGAGCCCATGATTGTTTCTTGGGTGGAGCTCTCGGAGGCTCAACAAAGACCTCATCCTTGATGTTAGGCTTGAGTGGCTCTTTGGGTGGAATCTTGGTAAGCTTGGGAGTAGTGGTGGAGTTGGGCTTCTCACATGGGTTAAGACCACTCGACTCTCCAATCTTCCCAAAAGATGAACCATCAACACCTGGAGCAAAACCTACACCAGGACCTCCAGCAGCTCGCTTGAATTGGGAGATCATCATCCCGAGCTGTGGCTCACCACTAGACACCCATGACAAGATGGTCCGAAGGTATGTGTTTTCTTCCTCGGTTTGCATCTTGTCATGCTTCACGTTCGCAATCTCCATCTCCAAACCTTCACAAAGAACACACCTAGCCACACATGTGCTACCTGAGTTGGCCTCTTCAAGAGACACAATCTTGGCATTCTTCTCTACCAACTCAGATTGCAAGACAGGACAAGTCTTGCACGCACCCAACAGCGAGGGTCTAGCCTTCAGCTCATCCACCTCTCCTACCAACGCAGCATACTTACCTCTCAAGGTGAGAAGGTCAGTCATGTGCTTGGTGCACATCTCACACTCTACCTCCTCAGAAACGACCACTGTGGACTTAGCAAACTCAAGCTCTCTCACCGTGTCCTCCCACTTCTGCCTAAACTCCTTGCGCTCTCTAGCAGCACGCCTAAGCAATTTGTCCTGACTAAGCAAGGCGGCAGTAAGCTTCTCGACCTCAGCAGAAAGCTCGTCGTGGGTGAGAGATACCTGAGAGGTGTCGTCGTCGTCGTTGTCGTTCCGAGGAGTCTCCTCCAGCTCGCCGTCGACCTCCTTGCCGAGGGCCATGGTGCAGAAGCCGTCGTCGTCGGCGAAGAAGCAGAGGCCGTTCAGCTTGTCCTCGATCCTCTTCTTCTTCTCGGACTCGTCATCACTTGAGCAAGCAGAGTCGTCATCCGAGCCATCGACGTCGCTGAGCGTGGCAAAGAATGCACGCTGCTCAGCCTGGGCCTTCTCCAAGTACTTCTTCTTGATGTACTCCTTGTCGAAGCCGCCCCTCCGCTTGTGCCTCGCGGGGACGTACTTCTCCTTGCGCTTGCCGGAGTCGTACTTGTGCCCATGATCGCCCTTCCCAGATGTGTGCTTCTTCTTGGGACAGTTGGCGATGAAGTGGTCGGGGTCGCCGCACTCAAAGCATCCTGAGCATCCTCCTCTGCGGCGATGGTTCATGCGGTTGTTGTGGAACCGCGAGAACCGGTGGCGAGCATTGCCAACTCGTCATCCCCCAAAGACTCCAGCTGGTTCTCTATGACAGAGAAGAGTGAAGAAAGTGCAAATCCTTCAGAGGGGTTAGCAAAAGAGCCAGAAACCAAAGCCATAGTCGGGCCAGAAGGATTTTCATAAGAAGCCCTCGACATGGCGTCAATCTCACTAGACTTGAGCTTGCTAAAGAGCTCGTCGCAAGTGAGGGTCTCATAGTTAGACGATTCGATGATCGCCTGGACCTTTGAGTCCCACACTGACCGATCAAGAGTATGCAAAAGCTTCAAAACCCTCTCATGATCGTCAAAAGGCAACAGCTCCTTGTTCGCTCTCATCTTGTTGACAATGACCTGAAAGCGAGCAAATAAACTCTCTATGCTCTCGCCAGGCATGTGTCGAAAGTTCTCGTACTCCCGCTTGTGCGACTCGTAGAGACGAGATTTGACTTGAGAGGTTCCCTCATGGAAGCGCATGAGGGTAGCCCAAATCTCACGAGCCGTGGGGAGGTGAGAAACGCGATCAAACTCGGACATGCTCAAACAGGAGAAAAGAGCGTTACGTGCTCGGCTATTAGCATCGTGCTCATCCATCTGAAGCTGAGTAACACGAGCAACCAAGACAACGTAATCGTCCCTGTTGCAAATCTCCCAAACAGAAGAGCCCATGCTCTGGAGATAGGCCGACATGCGTATCTTCCAATACGCATAGTTCGTCCCATCAAAGAACGGCGGTTTGCCCACGCCGCGATCCATGTCGCCTTCTATGGATCTGGAACCAGCTAAGGTGGAAGATCCTTAACCTGCTCCGATACCAATTGTAGGACCGAGAAAGGAATAGCAAGGCGACCAGAGGGGGGGGGGTGAATGGGAGCTCAAAAATTTCTCTCAAAACTTTGGCCTATTGTCCCCAAAATCTACCCCCGAAAGCTTCGATCGAAACTGTGATGCCCACGACCCTTGAAAGAGGGTGGATGATCCCTAGGATCACAGCGAGGCACCACAAAGCGATAGCAAACCAAACGGCAAAAGCAACGGATCAAGTTCGACCCTCAAAAACCAAGTCCCAAACGTAGATAGACGGCTACGTTGAGAAATCCACAAATACCGATGCTAACAAGTAGCAAAGATACCTGGAGAGGTTCCTTGGTCAACTACAAGGCTAAACGAGAAGTCCGAAAACAAAGCGAGGAAGCCGGGAGAGCTAACGCACTAAACCAAAGGCTACAGCCAAGTCCCGGACTGTCCGGCAGTACGGTCGCGGACTGTCCGCCGGCCAAACGAGCAAAACCGCAGTGCTACTGAAGTTCTCTGGACAGTTCCCGGACTGTCCGCGAAAACCAACGGCGGACTGTCCGCCGGTCAAATACCAAAGCAGCAAAGCTGCTGAACACTCCCTGGACGACTCCCGGACTGTCCGCCGGTCAAGGAACAGTAACACGATCGAGACCCGCAGCCATTGACCTGGCTCGATCCCGACGCGCGGACTGTCCGCCGGTCAAAACCGCGGACTGTCCGCCAACGAGCAGAGAGGGCGATTTCAGTCGCCTCCTCTCCAAATCTCTCCAAATTCGATCCAAATCAAAATCCCACGTTCCCAAACTTGGAGAAGATGATCACGGGGTAGTTAGGAGACTATCCCCAAGAAATCATCCGCTCAAATCGATTCAATTACCGGGCAATCGAAAGGGGAAGATCAAGAACGAAAAAGCGCCACGAAAACGAAATCAACCCGATCTACTTGTTCATGAGGAGTTAGATGAATTCCTTCGGTGGAAGTGATCTCCTTTAAAAAACGAACAAGTTGATTCAAACAGATTTCGCAAAGACGCAGTAGGGAGAGAGATCGAGTGACGGGAAAATCGCGGAGAAACAAAGAACGCGAAGAACACGAACAAAACGCGAATCAACACATCGATCTGCAACCGTGTGGCTACCACACGCTACAACAGTGAGGTTACAGCCTCACTTCCTCAAAATCTCCAGTACACAGAGGTATGGTTCTCTGCGGATCTCAGCTAGCTACAGCAGGGGATTGGGAGAGCAGGAAACCCTAGAAGCAAAGAGCAAATGACTGAGATAGATGGGGAGGTGGGTGTCTCCCCCTACTTATCCTAATTCTAACTATTCCTAATTCCCACTCTACCCCTAACTAATTACAGAGCGAACCAGCTAAACCCTAAGGTTATTCTGGACCAACTCGATGGTAGGTGGATCCGACGGCCACGCTCGCACAACTCGTAGCGTTGCCTCGACGCAACCTCCCGATTGCCGCCACGTGCTGCCACCGCTCTGCGTCCTTTTCCTGGACGTCGCACCCCCGGTTTTGAGGCCCAAACCGGGAAACCAGCCTTCACGACCAACCCCCGGTTTTGAGGCCCAAACCGGGAAACCAGCCCACCAACGCCTGAGTTTTGTGGCCCAAACTCAGCAAACTCGCAGCACCCAGGTTTTGAGGCCCAAACCTGGAAACCGTCCTCAGCCCGAGTTTTGTGGCCAAACTCGGAAACCATCCGCGCCCAGGTTTTGAGGCCCAAACCTGGAAACCGTCCACCCGATGGTTTTTCTCTGGCTCTACCACCAAACCGAAGCTGTAGAGGGGATGCACCGCCCGTGCACCCCGTCCACCGACACGTGTCCCCAGGTCCTTGACCCAGGCAACACCGTGCCCGCAAGTCTCCGCTCGTCGCTGTCCCAGGCTATCAGCCACCACAGCTGATCCTCGGGCCACCGGTCCCTCAGTCCAAGCCTCACGTCCGCCCTTCGCCACTCTCGGTCCCTCGGCACGGCACGTCTCTACTTGACCTTCACCTTGCCCTCGATCACTGTCTCTGTGCTCGACACCTGCACAACACAAGCCAAAGAACATGTGCATTATCCCAGTTGACAATCACTCATCACTCAGAGACTCGGCATACACCCATGTATCCGCAATCATTCTGATTCCACCACCACTGACCAATCATAGAGTTCAACTCCTCACATAAGCCTTTTGTTAGATCAAAACATGACACAACATACGTGGGGATAGCTTGAGCAACAACTTTAATCAACACTTCCTTTCCTGCCTTGGAGAGCATCTTTTCCTGCCATCCTTGTATCTGAACCCAAATTCTCCTTTTAATGTATTCAAAAGCTTTCTTTCGTGACTTTCCAATCGAAACCGGTAGGCCCAGGTATCGCTCATTTTTTGCTTCTGACCCTATGTGCAACTCGGCCTTAATCTGATCCCTGCTTGTCTGATTTGTATTCGGGCTGAACAGAACAGAAGATTTATCCCTATTGATCATCTGACCCGAAGCACACTCATATACATCAAGTATTCTCTATAGCCCTTTCGCATCCTCCATTTGCGCTCTCATTAGAATAAGGGAATCGTCAGCAAAAAAATAGATGATTAATCCTTGGAGCTGCCTCACACACTTTGACCCCTTCAATTTTCCCACCAGCCTCAGCTTGCTGTAACATAGCAGAGAGGGCCTCCGCACAAATTATGAACAAATAAGGGCTGAGTGGATCCCCCTGCCGGAGCCCCCTCTGCGGGGTCACTGTACCGGTGTAGTCATCATTTACCTTAATGCGATAGGAGACTGTCGAAACACAGCGCATAATCAATTCAGTCCACTTCTCATGAAAACCCAACTTCATCACCATGTTCCTCAAAAAACACCATTCCACCTCGGTCGTAGGCTTTGCTCATATCAAGCTTTATTGCTGCTAGGCCTGTTTTCCCCCTTCTTCTCTGGTTTAGAAAGTGAGTCATTTCATAGGCAATTAACACATTATCAGTAATTAAACGACCTGGAACGAAAGCACTCTGTGACTGAGAAATAATATCAGGCAAGATAGTCTTCATTCGATTTGCAGCAGTCTTGGAAATCAGCTTATAAGCCACATTACAGAGGCTGATCGGTCTAAGATCTTTTAACTTTGCAGGTTTATCCACTTTCGGAATCAAAACCACCACTGTATCATTCCAGCCCTGCAGCATATCTCCTCCATTCAGAACATTCAGTACCTCTTGCTTCACCTTATCACCCACTAAGGACCAGAACCTTTTATAAAAAATTGTCGGGATACCATCCGCCCCTGGGGCTTTCAGGTCCCCCATCTCCTTTAGAGCTTCCCACACTTCTTCATTTGTGAACGGTGTAATCAGCCTCTCATTCATATCCTGAGAAACCCGAGCCTGTACACACCCAATCACCTCCTCCATCTCTTCACCTGCACTTGACATGAAAAGTTGCTGGTATTGGTTAGCTATAAATGTTTTAAGATTCTTCCCCGCCACCACAACTCCTCACTCCTCCACTAGCATTTCAATCCGATTTTTCCTCCTCCTTTCTGAGGCTTGGGTATGGAAATATTTTGTGTTACGATTGCCTTGAGTCAGCCATGTAGAATGGGCTCGCTGCTTCCAGTAAGTTTGTTGCTGGTCCAACAGTCTTTCTAGCTTATAACGAAGCACATGCTCTCTATTGATTTGACTCTGGGATAAAAATCTGCACCGACAAATCTCCAATTCCCTCCTAGCAGTCGTAATTCTTTTCTCTAAATCCCCCCAAAACATGTTTGCATTCCCACAAAACCCTTAACAAATCCTTCTGAATCTCCATCAGCCTTGTTTCCCCCCTCTCCAGCGCCTTGCACCATGCTTCCTCCACTTTGCTTGGACCATTCTCCTCTTCCAGCCAGCGAGCCTCAAACTTCCTCAAAATTTCCGTTGTTCTTCCCCATTCTCTTCTCTCCCTCCCCCCCTAAATCAATGATGATGGGTCTGTGATCAGAATGTCTTGGGTCTCCATTTATCACACGAACCAGCGGGAAGTGAGACCTCCAGGAACTATTGGCCACTGCTCTATCTAGCCTCTCCTTCACATAGTTGTCCACCATATGGTGGTGATTCCTCCAAGTGTATATATCCCCCTCGAAACCAAGGTCACACAAATCACAGTCCCCCAGCGCTTGGCGAAAATTCTCCATGTACCTTGCAGATTTGGGAGGTCCCCCCTCCTTCTCACAGTCGAACATTATCTCATTAAAGTCCCCACAGCACAACCATGGCGGATTACTTCTATTGTACAAAATTCTTAGTAATTTCCAAGTTTTCACCTTCTCCTCACATCTCGGCTCACCATAGATTCCAGTAAAACGCCACTCAAAACCATCCTCCTCCTTTACTGTGGCATCAATATGATACTTAGACATGCTCCTCACGGTGATATCGATCCCTTTCCGCCAAAACAGAGCTAAACCCCCACTAAGCCCCACACTATCCTTCACAAACATGTTTGGCATATCCAACCTCCACCTAAACCTCTCCATCCAACTAGTGCAGTGCTTAGTCTCCGAAAGTAAAAGCACATCGGGGGCCTCCTTCTTCTGGACATCCAGAAGCCCGCGAACTGCCGGGCCATTCCCCAATCCCCGGCAGTTCCATGCGATTAGCCTCATTGGGCCTGGCGAGGCTGCTCAAGCAACCCCGCCACCCTAGGTATGTTCTCAGTCTCCACCTCCTCAGAAAAACCAATGTCAGCAACTCCCCTATGTTTTTTCCTACCATGTCAGCAACTCCTATATGTTTTTTCCTACCTTTGCGTGAGAGGCTTGGTTGATGATTACGCGATCGTGTAGGACAAGAACAACTCTGTCTAGGCGTCGTTGTAAAAAAAAAACTCTGTCTGGGCGTCCACATCACCGTCCACTGATCCTCCCCCCACCGGAACCACCGATCCAACGGCCATCGCTCACTCCACCAAACCGGGCCCCACCTGTCAGTCGCCCAACACGCCGCACCAAAACCACCCGCGCTGCTAAAACCCTAATAAACCCTGCCCCTCGCTCCATCCCAACCCTTCCCGCGCCGCCAAACCCTCCTCCGCATCCCTCTCCCCCCCCAGCTTTCCTCGAGCCCAAGAGCACCGCACGCGCCATGCGGCCACCGAGAGGGCGCGGCGGAGGCGGCCGGTTCGGCGGCGGCGGCCGGTTCCGCGGTGGAGGCCGCGGTGGCGGCGGCGGCCGGTTCGGCGGCGGGTACCGCGACGAGGGTCCGCCCGCGGAGGTCGTCGGTCGGTGCCACCCCTACTCCCTGGAGGGTATTCAGTCCTTTGGTGGGTTGAGTTTTTTTTTTTCTGACCTTGTGGTGGGATTTCTGTCTTTGCGTGCTCAGAGGTCTCGACGTTCCTGCACGCCTGCGAGGGGGAAGCGGTGACGAAGCTCACCAACGAGAAGGTGCCATACTTCAACGCGCCCATCTATCTGCAGAACAAGACCCAGATCGGCAAGGTCGAGGAGATCTTCGGCCCCATCAACGAATCCGTGAGCACACCTCCTCGTCTCTCTGAGCGTCTCAAGATTAAAAAAAAACAGCAATTTTTTTAGGCACTTCATGTCGTGGTGGATTACTAGTGTAGCGAGAGCATAGTGTTGGCATAGCTTGTTTAAGTTCTGTTGCTTAGGGAGGGCACTGATTATCCAGTTAGTTCAGTGAGCACTTGGTGCGTGATTTTGCAGATTTTAGCCTTGTGGTAGTACTGGTCTTTTGGGTACTAGCATTGAGCGAATATTTTTGGATATGTTGCCCACATTTGAAGGTAAAAATGCCACGGAGCATGGTGGCGGTCTTTTTGAAATCATCGTTGGTCCTGACGTGTCTGTTAGGTGCCTGCTGCTCTCGCTCCTGGGCAATAGGCTCACATACTTGTTCTTATGTGTCATTCTAATACTGCGATTCTTATTAAGGGTACTCAAAATTTACACCATCAGCTATGCTACTACTGTTGTGGTGAATGTGTATTTTTTTTTGGTGTGTGTAGTATTTCTCTGTGAAGATGATGGAGGGGATCATTGCAACATCGTACAAGGAAGGCGACAAGTTCTACATCGACCCAATGAAATTGCTCCCTCTCTCGCGCTTCCTGCCGCAACCAAAGTATGAGCCGACCTAATTGTTGTTTCTCCTGCACCCTTTGCTTGCTGTTTTGTGAAAAATGGAACCAAGATGTCTCATTCATTTGTGAACTTTCTGTTTCTTGATAGTAAATTGAATAGCTGGCACCTACTGCTTCAAACAATTTGTATCTGAACTTATTTAAATTGCATGTATACTTGAAAAGAAGTTTCAAACATCTCTGTTAAGATACTCATTGTTGGCTTCTTACCTTGCTGTTAATAAATCATTAAAATGCATGACATCATCATTAAGTCAATAATGCCACTGTTTTACTATGCATTTGTAGCTTGTATTGGAATGCTGCCTCTAAATTTCGAGCTTAGTTTCAGTGCTTTGTGTTGTGGATAGAGAGAATTTATAATGAAATAGGTATCAAACCTAGGGGGGGTGTTTGGGTCAGTGCTGTTAGCCTCATCTCGTTTGTACCTGTGTTCTATCTTAATGATTAATGAAATGCCACACAGCTCTCCTGCTTCATTTGAGAAAAAAAAATATGTAGGAAGATAGACAGGCTGCTCATATACTGTTAGCCTCACCCTGTCTGTACCTCTTCTCACATGCGTTCATCTGATGAAAAAAATATATAGGATGATAAATAAGAGGCTCATAGGTTTCTAACATCTCAGTGGTTATATTTGGACATCACGTGGAGTTATTTAATCCTTTCTCTTTTATTTTTTTTGCTTGTTTTGAACAGGGGTCAATCTCAAGGAGCGCCTAGAGGTGGTGGCCGTGGTGGAAGGGCTGGTGGGCGAGGCCGTGGTGGTGGTTCTTTCCGTGGTGGTAGAGGACCACCAAGGGGTGGTGGCAGAGGTAGGGGTGGAGGTCGCGGTGGTTTTAGAGGGCGAGGCAGGTTCTAGGTGTAATTTGAGTTTGATGTTTTTCTTGAAACATCATAGCTGCCCAATTGGAAACTTGCATGTTCTTGTAACCCGATATGTTTAAGGTAGCAGAGCACTTTATTTGTGGAACTTGGATTCTCAATTGAAACAAAGGGTTTGTACCTGTTCCGTTCTAAAGGCCTATTATATGCTTGCTTGTTCTGAATTCAACTTGGGTTGATCGTGGGCGTACAGGTACCAGTTGCAGTGCTTGTTGATGCTTACTACTCAGGCTCAGAAAAAGAGTCATTATGGAATGTGTTGGTCAAAACTTTTTCAACTTTAACTGAGTTTTTAGAAAATGTGTAGTTTTTTATCTTCAAATAAGTTTATTATAAAATTATATTTAAAGATCTATCTGTCGCTTCCTCCGTCTACGAATAAATAGATTTCTAGAGTTGTTCTAAGTTAAACTTTTAAATTTTAACCGAAATTCTAGAAAAAACTATCAAGATTGATGATCTTAAATTTGTATCATTAGGTATATCATACAATATATCTTCATAATGTGTCTATTTTATGTCATAGATGTTATTACTCTTTTTTATAATGTTAGTCAAAGTTTAAAAAGTTTGATAAACACAGATTTTAGGAATTGATTTTTTCATGAACAGATGGAGTATGTACTTCCTCTATATAAAAATAGATATTATTTTAGATAAAGTTTAAGTCAAATATTGTGAGTATAAATCATGAATAACTTTTTAACTGTTGAGTTTAGAGATATACAAATCATATAAATAAATTTGTCTTGAAAAGTACTTTCATATAAATATACATATATCACTACAACAAATAATTTTAAATAAATAAGTAGTCAAAATTATGCTTTGGATATCGTGTCGTTATTCTTAACGATATCAATTTTCTATATGAAGAAAGTACTGTAAATATTAATATTTTATTATACTCTTTGTTCAAAGTTCGAGATTGTTCTTTAGGAAGCGAGAACAAACTCTTTTTTTAAAAGCGAGAACGACAACAACTCTTTTTTTAGGAAGTACAGTATTTCAAAGTTGGTGGTTCTGAGTTGGTTGTCGCCCTTGTCGAAATTCCCTGTGCTCCAAACTGGAGGAAAATTGCCCTTGTCGAAATTCCCTGGAGGAAAATTGTTATGATAGAGTAGTATATATACGAATTTTCCTCATATAGGACCATTATTGGAATACATAGAAACTCCATACTGGAACACAGAAACTCAGCATTTTTCAAAACACAACCGTGCATTGTTCTCAGCACGTGACGTGCTAAACAAGTGCATTGTTCTCAGCACGTGACATGCTAAAAAACCTCATTGGTCCACCTTTGACTGGTGACCTCAAAGAAGTGTTAAACAATTCAATTCAATTTCTAGAAGACAAAATACCAGGCTATATATTTTGCCACTTCAGCTTTTACCATACAACTAGCACATTACACGAATACACGATGTTACTGCTATTACAGTTTGACACGGACAGGGACAGGTACACAAGTACATGACTGATAACGATGCCGGCAATGTAAATCACCGTCATCACACCCAGATTAAACTATACTAATTCTACATATGAAATTACACCAAAGTGGCCAAGACAAATGCTTCCTCTAACCAAAATTTCCCTGGAAACAAAAGATCCTTTTTCCTTTGCGAAGGTACACACTATCTGTAAGATCTGCAAGTTATCACAGAATTGTACAATGCTTCTTGTCTGCTGTCTCTGAAGACATGTTTGCCAAAAATGTTAATTAACATAAGCCAAATCGACAATGCTTGTTCTTCAAGCATGTACTTGAGAAAACCTTCTTCCCAAAAATGTGACTTTGCAGTACAGCAGTGTGCGGTCTGATAGTTTCAACAAAAGCAGCATGTTGTTCAACCTGCAACATTAACCATTAATTGATTGCAAATGGAATTCTTTTTGGCTGAGGATGAAGCAGTATCTTTACCTGGCACTGTTTAAGTGCTGTCTGAATCACATAGTTTCCATACTGGTCAAGAATGATATGCAGCAATTTAGGATCATGCATGAGTTCGTTGATGATCCTATCACAGATCAGCCGTGGTGCTAGCTTCAGGCAATGCTCCACAACATGGGAACCAAACTTCTGCATGGATAGATTTCCAAAGTGACCTGCCAGCTCATCCACTACTCTGGTTGTTGCCCATTCAATGTTGAGGGCCAGAATAAACTGGATAACATAGTTCCTGCAAGAGTATTATGCAAAGGCATAATAACAGCCATATCATTCGTATTATACAGTGTATTATGCAAAGGCATAACAGTAGTATAACTCATATTAGATCAGGATATCTGCTAAGATGGATACAGCAAAAGAGAACGAGCATACCCAAATTGATCTTGTGAAAGTGCAAGAGCACTAGATAAAATCCTGCACACCAAGTTGTTTCTCTGTTCATCACTTGAATGCTCAATACATTTCTGCAGGACACAACAGCCATTACGATCTCTTGCCAGTTGAAGATAGCGTGATGCAGCAGCCTCAAGAATGAACTGCAACAGTTACACAGTGCATGTTAAAATGCGTACTGATGAATTGTGATGCAACACTAGTATTTTCTCTGCTGGAAACATACAGTTGTCAGGTACATATTCTATTACATTGTAGCATACAACATTATAGAGCAAAGAAAATGAATTCAGAGATCATTTCCTAGTATAAAAAGTGTTTTTTTTTCTACAAAAAATCTTAATACAACATGTACATGTATGAGTACTGCTGAAAACATCAAAACACACAAAAAGAATTAAATCATATGAATATACTTACTGCCTTGTGATCAGGTAACAATTTCTGCAGGCAGTGGAGCACAACATGATTCCCTTGAGAATCAGTCATTAAACGCATTATTCCAGTATTTAAGGCGGACACCACCATTGACACTTGATCGGAAGTATTCATGGTGTCTATAATCTTCTGCACTACACGAGTCCTGAATTTTTTTCGTGAGATCATCAGAGATGAAAAGCAGCCAATATATATAAATGATAAAACAATAAAGATTACTATGTTCATACCCATGAATATTGCAAGAAGCTTTATGAAGTGTTATGGGTGCTTTAGTGATTTGACGAATCATGCATGCCCTTTGTTCATTAGTGCACACTTCAAGAATCTTCTGCACCAAATAGTGAGCAGTTGGATCCAACATAAGGTCACCAACATTGTCAATTATTTCAGAAAATATTTGATCAATGTCCTCTTGAGTGCCTTCTGTTAATACTTTTTGCATAAAGCGACAGGCGTCTTGATCCTTCGACAGGATACACACACTTCCCATCACCTCATCAATAGATTTATATGTATCAGATTTTGAGGACAAGAACGAGGAGTTCAGCAAGTGAACATAGGGGGATAAATCAAAATCTTCAACTGAATTTTCAACGTCAGGCCTCATCGGGATCCTTTCCGGGTAACTTGCTGTGTTGAGTTTATCAAATATTTGATGATGTGAGAAACCAAAGCCATGTGGATGAGCGAGGTTATCAGCTTTCGGGTGATGCAGTCGATATGGATTGAAAGCCATTTCTGCACGCTGAAAATGGCGAAAATCACCACTGCCACATGATCTGCCAGTGTAAGATGTACTTGGGAAGCTGTCTGTAAATGTACTAATTCTTCTTTTCTGATGAGAAGCACTGTTTAGGTAATAAGACCCATTTTCCAGCCAATGAAAATTTGGTGTTCCAATATATGATGAGGATGGGCCCTTTGCAGGGGGGCAAAATGCAGCCTGCTCATTGGTCCTATGTCGAGAAGCATCAAACCCAGAAACCTGTAGCACTTGTGGATAGACATGATTCGGTTGCACAATAGAGTTTGGTTGCACACCCGCATTTTGCTGCCACATGAAGTTTGAGCCAACATTCTGCTGATGGGGTGCGTACATTTGAGATTGCCAAATTTGTTGGAAGGGAGAAGCTGCAGCAGCTGATGGGTGGCCAGGAACACCCAAATTGCTATCAAAGCTGTGCAGGTCAGAGGTTCTTGGAAAGTTCCCCAACTGCGGTGCAAACCTGTAAGATTGTCCTTGGCGTTCAACACCACTGTTCCGCATGGCATCTTGCACGCCTAAGTGTGGCAGCTGGTTCAGAGTACCATCCACACGCCCAGATGGATAGTGTCCATTTGCTAGCGGCACATTCCGATGACTGGCAGGCACATCAGTTGCGCGGGAATTGAAACTCATGGCCTCAAAAGCAAGCGCCAAAGACTGCTCATCATACACATAACCACCATGAGAGAGGCCAAAATGCTGATTGCTTGATGATGTGTCATACAACCCAAACTCAGAAACCAACGATGATCTCCCACCATTTGGATAAGCCACCCCGGCAGCCTGCGGAGCTCCACTCCGATTGTGGAGCTCCCTGTCACCAGCAGCACTCCCCTGCCCAGCACCAGCACCAGAGACACCGTTGCCCAGAGCTCTGAACCCGGAAGCATCCTGGCCACTCTGCGAGTCCCCCATGATGATCAGCCGAACACCAGGCAGCAGCTGACGCCCGGCGCCGAATCAATCTCACACACAATGCAGGTTCCCCTTCACCGTCCCTGCAACACAACACAGCCAATCCACCCAACGTTGCAGTCAGAGTTGACGAAATTCCGATGAAACAGACATGAACGAACAAAAGCGCTATCTTTCCACAACAGACAACAATGCACCAGCATAAAAGCAGCGGGGAGGGGCAAAGGCTCCAGAACAAATAGCTTTACACAAGACAGCAATTCCTCAACAAACTAAAAAGAAGATGAATCGCTGTAATCCGGGCACAGCTCGTGTAAGTTCAATCCAAACGGGTGCGTGCGGTAATCGTAATGGGGGGTTTTCTATTCTAGACTGAATTTTTGGCAATCCAGCGAAGGGGGGAAAAAGAAAGAAAACGCCCCAGAAGTACACTCCAGGGAGGCAGTTCATACATACATACAGGTAACTAAAAACTTTCAACCACAACAATAGCAGAGCTCCGGGAGGAGAAGACCAAAAGAATCCGCAATTCTAGTACCGGAGTGCACCAAAACGCCGCCGCCGGAATGCAGCGGAATCGAACCACCGCCGCGGTGCGGCCTGACACCACGACGCGGTTCAGGGTTCGCAAAACCCGAGAAAACCCCACCCTCGACCCCCGATCACTCGCAATCCGCCGCCGTCAAGGAGACGAAACGACGGACCCCAGATTGAAACAAAAAACCCCGACCTTTCGACGACTCGAAAACAGGCAAAGGACTGAAGCGACGAACTAACCGATCTAATCCGATCGACGATCCGGCAGTAAATAATAAATAAATAAACAAAAAAGAAGAAACGAAATTAGTAGCGGCGCGGAATTTTACTACTAGCAGGCAGCAGCAGCAGACTAGTAGTAGTAGTTACCTTTAGTAATGCGAGGGGAAATCGCCACGCCGTGTTCCGGAATCTCGACGGAGCTGGCTGGGTGGCGGTCGGTCGCGGAGAATCTGAATGGGGGTTGGGGAAATCGCAGTAGCAGAGAGATTTTAGGAGAGGAGAGGGCAGGGCAGGAGGCGGCGGCTTACACGGGAAGGAGTAGTAGTAGATGGAAAGAGAGAGAGAGGGGCGACCAGGGCTGAAAACGAAAACCATAATTCTCGATTATCGGCAGTCGTTTTTGAGAAATTATCGATTTTTTTACCTCAACGAAAACGGTAACGGTAACCGATGAAACAAAAATAGAAATGGTAAAAATATCTGATAATGAAAGTGAAAGTGATTTAGCTCTCTTCCGACCGTTTTCGAAAAATACCGTATTTAATTAATAATCTACCGTCGAGAATTACCGAACTTGGTCAGAGAAACTCAATCTCATCTCCGCTCAGCACCCCATGCCCCAAGCGAGGCCCATTGACCAAGCCCATTGAGCGCCCCTAGTCTTTAAGACATTGTCCTTTGAGGGTACCTCACGTCTTCGCTCTCACATACTAATCTGAATTAATCTATATGACTATTGTCATGTTGTGCAGATCGATATAATTATTGTACTTTAGATATCGTTTTCATAATTTTCGACCGTTATCGATGTACTTTTGGTCGAATAGTTTTATTTCCGTATTTACCGAAATATCGATGTCGTTCTCGTTTCCGAAAATATCGTATCGATTTTGTTTCCGAGAAAATAAATAATATCAAACTGAAAATGATTTACCGATCGTTTCCGACCATTTTCACCCCTAGCGGCGACGAATGGGCCGGGCGTGCGTGCGGGCGTTTCCCGCAAGAGGTGGTGGTGTGGTGCGTTCAACCTGCCTTGGACTCTTTCCTTTGCGCTCCTCTCTTTCTCTCTCCTCAATCTTCTCTCTCCTTGGAGGAGGCGTATATGTACTAGTGTATGGACGTTTCTGTCCCTGTATATTTTTTGTTTATATACCTCTGCGATGCGATGAATGGCAGAGATTATTGTGGGTGCAAGTAACGGAGGGGTGATTTTTACTGGTGAGGCGATGTGGGGGGTTTTCTTTTTCGTCAAACAATGTTGTTAAAAGTAGTTTTTTTCGGGATTTCTTGGTGGTTGATTAAGATTTACGAATCTGGGATGGAGATTGCGTGTTTAAATCGGTTGTGAATTGCTAAATTGGATATAGGATCATTAGGATGTCTCCATGTGTACAAGGGGAAGGTGTGGTTCTTTTTCCCAAGTGGAAGGATAGAAGTGGAAGACGGAAAACTTTGCAAGTTGTATACTCCTACACTGCAGCCTATAAATAAAAGTAAATAAATTGGGAGATATTATTGTAGCGTGATACTACCTCCACCCGCAAAAAAAAAAAAACGATTATAGCATACGTGTGGATCAAAATAGCTCAAATTTGATCAAATTTATAGTAAATATTATTAGCACTTACTCGCTCCGTCCCTAAATAAGTGTAGTTCTCGCTTCCCGAGAAAAAACTTTTGGCAATTATATATTAAAATATATTAATATTTATGTTAAGTAGTTAATATCATCGGAAAGATCTTTAAATCTAGTTTTTTAATAAAATTATTTGGAGATATAAATATTGCACATATTTTCTACAAATTGAGTCAAACATGTGACACACACCAACGACGACACTTATTTAGGAACGGAGGGAGTATGTCTCCAAATAAACTTACTATGAAAATATATTCTATAACTAATTTAATGATACTTATTTTGTATTATGAATGTTTATACCTTTTCTATATATAATTAAACTAGGAAAAAGTGCATGTAAGCTGCAACGGAATCTACGTTGGTTGGTGGTCATACCAACAATGACTTGTCTATTTTGTTATATTTAATTATTATTATGGTTTTTATCCAACTTTAATAAATCAGATAAATTTAAAAGCCCATAATTAATTCTACTAGAATAAGAAACTAATCTTATATGAGAAAAAGATATTGTTTCCATTTCAAATTATAAGATTTTCTGTTTTTTCTACATCTATTATAGATTTTGCTATACACTACGTCTTGTAGTTTGGAACGGATGAGGCCAGCAATCATACTGCACTAGGTGATGTGCCCGTGCGTTGCTACGGGATAACTAATTTTTTATAATAAAAATACTCTAAAATTAATACCAACGTTAAAGTGATATTTAATCAAAAAATAAAGTTTGTAAAATTAATACAATCATGGAGAGTGCGGTATCGTAGAGTCACAAACTCAAATGTATAGATCTTTGGCCTTGTTTAGATGCAAACTATGAGTTTTTTTCTTAACTGTAGCACTTTCGTTGTTATTTGACAAACTTTGTCCAAATATGGACTATGTAGACTCAAAAGATTCGTCTCGACATGTACATACTAAAAATATAATTATTTATTTATTTTACCAACATTTAATGCTCCATGCATGCGTCCAAACATTGATGTGATGGTGATGTGATGGAGAGAGTGAGAAAAAGTTGATAGTTTGAAGGGAAGTGAACAAGGCCTTTGTGTGATACAACTAACATAATATTTTATATCTGTAGGAAAAAAAATTTCGATATCTATTTCTTTTGTTCACTAATAAATCCACGAATAAGACAGTGTTTAGTTCTCCAACATTTTCCAAAATTTTTTCAGATTCCCCGTCACATCAATCTTTAGATGCATGCATATAGCATTAAATGTAGTTAAAAAAATAACTAATTGTACTTTTTAGTATGTACATGTCGAGACGAATTTTTTGAGTTTAGTTAGTCCATGTTTAGACAAAGTTTGTTAAATAACAACGAAAATGCTACAGGAGTTTTTCCAAAAAAAAATTCTGGAACTAAATAGGGCAGGTTTAAGTTATCGCTTCACCCTGCATTCACCGTATGCTCCGAAGTAGTCTATCTGGCGCCAAATGATGTACCCGACCACTCCATCACCACACCCCTGGCCGTTTTCGTGCTCCGTCCTCTCTTTAGAGCAGGTACAGTGATGGGCAGCGATCGGCTGATCACGCACGCCGTGGTATTTCTTCCATCTGTTGGTCCCCATCACACTCAACTATCTTCTCTTACATGTGGTGTCATGCAAATAAAGAAAGATATGTGAAGTAAAGAGACTGATTATTGTATCTCTTAGGCCATTAGCTTGTCTACCGATGATTTGGCTTGGCTTTGGGGCAATCTCAATGGTAAGTTTCATTTTGTTGTTTCCAAGACTGTCATGTCATATGAAACAAAATAAAACTCGAATGAAACTCTCCATTGAGAGTGAGAGTTTCATTTTAAAGATTCATAAGCATTAAATTTCATGACTCATAGAGAGTTGATATTCGTGCCAAGAGAGTTTCATCTAAGGCCAATCTCAATGGTGAGTTTTATTTTGTTGTTTCCAAGACTGCCATGTCATATGAAATAAAATGAAACTTGAATGAAACTCTCCATTGAAAGTGAGAGTTTCATTGTAAAGTTTCATAGGTATTAAATTTCATGACTCATAGAGAGTTGACATTAAATTTAGATGAAACTCATTTCTTCTCTCACTTCTTAAATACACCGCCATGTCATCAACAATGCTTATGTGGCAACCTATTTAATGCAAATGAAACTCAAATGAAACTCCCATTGAGATTGGACTAAATGAAACTTATTTCTTCTCTCTTCTTAAATACAATGTCATGCCATCAAAAGTGCTTATGTGGCAGCATATTTAATACAAATGAAACTCAAATGAAACCCCCATTGAGATTGACCTTATATCCAAGTATTATTGGCCTTGCTCTTATCCGGATCCGCATTGGAGGGTAGTTGTAGTCCCACCTCAATGCATGGGCCTAGACACAGGTTTTAGTGGCCTAGGGGTGTGTTGTTGTCACGAGACTTAGTGAGCACCTTAACGCGTGACAGGATGGGTGGCACCGTCCCTACCTGCATCCGAGATTTGTTACCGCCCATATTAATCAATTAGCTACGACTCTTGACTCCAGGTACTATTTGACCGTCTCTTTCCATTCTCATTGGTTTTTGGTTTTGATCTACTCCGTATGTTGGTTGCGGTTTTGATGGTGATTTGTTAGTTGTTGTCGAGCTTCATGGACACATCGGCTAGAAGTGGCAGCGACAGTGATCAGAATGACGAAAAACCATCTGGAACTAAAATAATGTAGAAATACCATAATCAACCATTACATGGAACTGATTAAAAATATTTTTTTACAACTACAGTGCAGCTAATTTTGAGTACATAGTCTTATATAAGGAGAAGCAAAGAACAACAAGATTGTTTCTATAAAATCAGACTAAAACTCATGAGTCTCATGCCACAGTTTAGTGCACACTTATCAATAAGTTGTCAGCAACAACACAAAGGGATTTGCTGATGTACGCAGGCCTCAGCGGACTGGTAATAAATATGCAGATACCATGAAACTTCAATGAGTGGGCAATAGTTGTTGTGGTAAAATAAAGTAGACAATCTGAACATAGAGTTGGCAACCATGACTGCATTCAGCGATAGAACAAGCGTGCCAGACATGCAACAGGAGAAAAGAAATTTAATCTCAAAACAGAAGGGAAGAAATAAAAGGTAGCAATCCATATACGGACCTACATCTTCAGTCAAGCAGAAATTAGCTATTGTACTTCAGGACCTAGATTTTACTGATGCCAATTTCTCAGCCTGTAATAAAATATGCCAGGTTAACCCTAGTTAAACCAATGCATTTACTCTGCATATGCTAAACAAAACAAACAAATACCTTAGAAGTCAGGATATAATTGGCACTAAGAAAGATATCACTGAATAGTGGAATATCAGGCCTAGGCACCTTGGCCTAAGCATGACAAGTTCCTGACTTTCTGTACTGCACACCGATGAAAGCATGACAGTTTAATAGACAAAGCAGAGGCAATACTGGTTTCATATTGTTTTTCCACTAACCAGTTTCATACTGTGGTTAATAAACTTATTAGGACAAATAATGTAGTGTCAAGTACAGATATTTCGACAAGAACTGGGCAGGTGGCCATCCATGCCTAGCATGGGCTAAAGGGTTCAGCCATTCAGTAAAAATGTTAGGACTGTCAGTAGAGCAAAGGAACACAACGACAATGAGAAGTCTGAACTCTAAACATCTGCAAACATATATAATGGCAAGTCCATGCCTGATCAAAGGGAGGCAAGACTATGATAGTCTGAACTCTAAACTTTTGAAATGTCATTCCCACAGGTTATCAGAAAAAAAAACAGGAGCCATGTGAGAATTCCAATAGACAAATTGATTAGGTAAATGAAAAAAACCTTAGTCCTAATGAAATTCATCAATGTTGAAACAAACATATAGAAGACTCAGAGCTGATTCTCTTTGTACAAATAAAGAGCAGTTTGAGAATCATTAAATGTAGAGCTTTTTACTTACATGACCTTAGAAATAATGACTTTTTCTTATATGACCCTTTTTTATTCGAACTTACCTATATGGTCCTGAAACAAACTTTTATTCCTTCTATGGCCTTCCGTTCATTTTTGGTACTTAACGATGTTAAGTCAAGGATAAAAAGACCATTTTACCCCTAGCATAAAAATATTTGCAGAGTTTTGTTTTTTTTTGTATATTTGGATTAATATTAAACAAATAAATTCATATATGACAATATTTCACATAAAAGAAATGTTGTTACGTATAAATTTATTTGTTTAATATTACTCTAAATATACAACAAACAAACAAAATTGTATTTTTTATGCTAGGGGCAAAATGGTCTTTTTACCCTAGACTTAACATCGTTAAGTACCAAAAACGAACGGAAGGCCATAGAAGAAATAAAAGTTCGTTTCAGGCCATATAGGTAAGTTCAAATAAAAAAGGGTCATACAAGGAAGAGTCATTATTTGTAAGGCCATGTAGGTAAAAAGCTCTTAAATGTATAGAAGATCATAGCTACATAGATCAACCAAGATCATAGCTGCATAGATTATAGCATTTGGATATGCGTCATAGCAAGGCTACGGGATTGCACGAGGCAGGACGACGGACCCACGTTAGATTGTCGTACCAAAACGATGTTTACTCTTTGGTCTTTTTAGTGTGAGAGAAATAGAAGTATGACAGCGAAACATTAATCCCCTATGAGGAAATATTGTAGAGAAAATATCCTCTTATCCAATCTATACATCTCAAGTGGCTGAATAGATTTTAATACACATATTTATGATGTAAAAATAGGATTTTAGTGAATTAGGAAGACTAAAAGAATAGAAGCCTTACCAAGTAGTGTAACATGGTGATAATTAACTCACTGTCATACATCACAAAAAATCATGTTAAAATTCTATAACACATGTAGGGTAGTGTATGGCAGAATAAGGCAAACCTGCTGATGACATAGTCCTTCAGATGGCTTAACAACATATGGAGGATTTATAAACTTCCAGTGGATCCGAAGGGTAATTCCAATTCATATATAAAATTTGTTCATAACATAGCCTACAGTTGAAGTAAAGATTAGTCATAACCCGTCCCAATCCTTCCAAACATTAGACAGAGGAAGGATAGAGGATTAGGGAGATACATACAACAGGAGCATGGATGGCTTCAACTTGGCTAACAGCTGAAGCCCCAACAATAGTTGTTGTCTATGTGCTTTCTCGACACCGAAACATCCTCGATGAGCAAGCTGCTCCTTCTAGGTGAAGATGGACTTTTTTGGCAGACTCATTTATGGCTCTATCAAGGACAAACATAATCTGAAAAAGACAACATATTTATATGATTAGTCTTATAGGATCATCATTCTGTTGTTCCTGACAGCATATGAGCTAGAATCAATTTCAATTTTAGATTACACAAGTTCTAGACAAGCTAAATGAATAGAACAAATATCCCAAGCCACTTTTATTCCATGAGAAATTCTAGAGAACCACATATTGGCATTCTATTCTAATGCAGTTTATAACCTTAATCGACAAGCATTTACAGTTAAAAAGACCTTCTATACTATCTCTATTCATGCAAAGACCAACCAGATTGCTTCAAGGGCGTCATAAAAATATTTCCAATAACATTAAACCATCACAGTTCACAAAGTTGGTTAGAATATAAATGAAGCCAATAAAATAAAAAGTAAAAGGCGCTCCAAAAATGATTGTCAAACCCCAATTTGATCAGGAAGTAGCAGTAGCAGTGTCATCATCTGGCAAAACAGAGGTAGCGGTATCACAAGGAAATGAAGAACTCGTGAAAGACCTGGATACAAATAGTCTCAATTTGTATGAAGTTGGCTTCTGCAGATCAGACCTCATTGCAGTATTATCCATCTGTGCCATGGAAGACTAATAGACCAAGCAACACCTGTAAAGTAAACTATTTTGTCACTTCAGGCAAAAAGAAGAATCGTAACTTAAATTATTCAGATCTGAACCATCCACTGACCCTTGCTCTAAATTAGTATATCCATGAAAATGAAACATAAAAGGAGGATCTTAAATTTGCCTGCATACATGTCAAGCTAGCACTGTATCCTACATAATAATGATGCAAATAATTTGTCGCATAATTGAAATGTGCATGTGAGACCTAAACCAAACCTTTGATAAATCTATAACATGATAGGATCTGTTAATATAAAAATAATTTCAGAACAAAAGTAGGCAAAGACCTTTTAAATGACAGAAGCAGTTTGGAATCACCGACCAAGGTATGTGGCGACTTGATGGCAGGTGGAAATTTGATTGTGCGAATGATGCAGGGACACCATGAGGTGTGCACAACCTCCGTCCTCTGCCTCCACTCATGTTGTCCTCTGCTTTCACCTCATGATCATCGTGCAGGTGATCACAACCTTTGAGACTGTATACTTCATTACTTCAGTTTGTTTGAAGGACCGAGAATGCAAAAGCAAGGCGACCAGAGGGGGGGTGAATGGGAGCCAATAAAAATTTCTTTCGAAACTTTGGCCAAGTGTCCCAAAATCAACCCCCAAGAGATACTACCGAAAACGTGATACCCACGACCCTTGGAAGAGGGTGGATGATCTCTAGGATCACAGCGAGGCACCACAAAAACTTCCACACCCAAGTTCACGCAAGTCAACTAGTGACAGGATGGGTTTTGGGTAACCTCAACCTCCCCCGAGCAACGCGAGGGGGATTCAGGCTATTTTGAAAAGCGAGGAGCCCAATTTCTGTAGAGCACGGAGTCGGGAATCCAACGCAACAAGCGGATCGCAAATCGAAGGTCAGACGAACAAACTGCGGACGAAAACGTGCTGACTGCACCTGACCGGACTCTGCCTGCGTCCGGTCAGCAGGCACCGGACGCGTCCGGTCGTGCAGAAGTGGATTTCGGACCTTACTGTGTTGGACCGGACGCACTGTGTGCTAGCGTCCGGTCGATCACCTAGCGTCCGGTCACAAGTGCCAAACCCCGATGAACAGTAGAAGCGATGAGTCCGGTCAGAATAAAATCGAGCGTCCGGTCATGTGCGTCCGGTCAAGAAGCAGAAGCACACAGGAAGACGTTCAACGACCGGACTCATGAGCAGAGCGTCCGGTCTCCCCGACCCTGCGTCCGGTCACCCCACGAAACAGTTGTTCGTTCACCGATCCGACTCGATCTCACCCAAAACGAATCCTCTAGGGATCAAACTTGGTGAGAGGAGTCACAAGGAGGATAGTGAGCTATCTCTAAGAGATCATGGCTCGAACCTATCTCCAAATCGATGAATCGAAGAAATTCGGGGGAAAGGAGAAAACTTGACCCGGAACGAAAAATCGATCGATCTCCTAGACCGTGAGGTTAGAGGTTAATTCCTTCGGTGGAAAGAAGTGCCTCACGATCTAGGACAACTTGGTTCAAACGAATTTGCAAAGGATGATCTGAGCAAAGAGATCAAGCGATGGGAAAATCGTGGAGAAAAAGGATTCCACGAAGAACACGAACACAACGGAAATCACAGCCACGAATTGCAAGCCGAAGCGCAAACACACGCTACGACAAGGAGGATACGGCCTCCTTTCCTCAAAATCAACAATACACAGAGGTGAGTCTCTCTGCGGATCTCAGCAAGCTACAGCAGGGGATGGGAGAGCAGGAACCCTAAGTGCAGGAAGCAAATGAGATGGCTAAAACTGAGATAACTGAGATTGGGAAGGAGGGTGTCTCCCCTGACTACTTATCCTATTCTAGTCTAAGTCTATTTCCTACTCTACCCCTCTCTATTCTAATTACAGAGCGAACCAGCTAAACCCTAGGGTTATTCTGGACCAACTCGGTGGTAGGTAGATCCAACGGCCACGCCCGCACAACTCGTCCGCGTTGCCTCCACGCAACCTTCCGATTGCCGCCACGTGCCGTCCTCGCTCTGCACCCCCGGTTTTGTGGCCCAAACCGGGAAACCCGCCTTTTCCATCAGCCCCCGGTTTTGAGGCCCAAACCGGGAAACCAGCCTCCAGCCCGAGTTTTGTGGCCCAAACTCGGAAACCCGCAGCGCCCGAGTTTTGAGGCCCAAACTCGGAAACCGGCCCACGCCCAGGTTTTGAGGCTCAACCTGGAAACCGTCACGCCCAGGTTTTGTGGCTCAACCTGGAAACCCAGCACCCAGGTTTTGAGGCCCAAACCTGGAAACCGTCCACCGTTGGTTTTTCCCGGGCTCTACCAACAAACCGGCGTCGTAGAGGGGATGCACCGCCTGTGCACCCCTTCCACCGACATGATCGCACTTCTCCGCTTGTCGCTGTCGCAGGCTGCCAGCCACCACAGCTGATCCTCCGGCCTCCAGTCCATCAGTCTAAGTCCACGTCCGCCCTTCACCGTCCGATACATCGGCATGGCACGTCCGCCGCACGGCACGCCCATCCTTCATCGCGCCCTGTCCGTCGGCACGGCACGTCGCAACTTGACCTTCACCCGCCATCGACCACTGTCTCTGTGCTCGACACCTGCACAACACAAGCCAAAGAACATGCGCATCATCTCCGTTGACAATCACTCATCACACAGAGACTCGGCATACACCCATGTATCCGCAATCTCCCCCTTGATGAGTGCATTGTCAACTCCACAACAAATCATGAATAAGAAGAAGGAGGTAGGAAGGAGTGAGAAGAGAAAACCCAACCAAATGACCCAAAAGCCTAACAAAAGCCAAAGAAGGTCAAGTGGATGAAGCGAAAACTTGGTCCCCAAAGACATGGGCAACGGCTCGACGCAACCAAGCAAAGCAAAGCTAGCCCTCAAGAAGAGGTAGAACAGGCTCAACACCGCTAGCAGATACCAATTGAAGATCGGAGGACAACAGAAGCAAAATGCTAGTCCCTCAAGATAGAGGCACAGAGGCTCAACACAACTAGCAAGAAAATCACTCCGAAACAATTGGAAATCAACCCAAACCAAAAGGGAAAGCACACCAGACGATACCAATTGAAAGCCAAATGAAAAAGCTTATGAAAGCTCATGAAAAGCTAGGAACGTTTGCTAGTCCCTCAAGACAGAGGCAACGGCTCAACACAACTAGCAAACTCCCCCTGGACAAATGCAAGTAACTAGGACAAATGATTCTCCCCTTAGTTGATCAACACAGGGGCATATGATTTGCATAAATTTCTCCCCCTAGTTGAAAATGCACTTATCAAGGCCAAAAGGTATCGGAGAAGCAACTCCCTTCACATAAACTCCCCCTGAACACAAGATCTCCTTCCACAATGCATATTCAAAATGCAAGTTAGGAGCTTCAAGTATATAGTCAAAAGAGTGCAAAGATGCTCTAATCAGTATAGCTCCAACATCTCAATTAAGCACTCAAATAGCAAAGGCTCAAACTGATCACTTATACGAAATATGAAGCATCTGAGCATGTGAGCAGTTTTAAGTCAAAAGGATAGTCACCATCAAAATAGCACTAGACATGTATAGAAGGAATCCAAACAAGTGCTAAGCATATATACAAGGTGAACTACCCCTAGCAAAGTTCAATCATCATGCATAGGAATGAAGCATATACTTGTGATTTCAAATTCAAATCGGAGTTGCAGCGGTAAAAGAATTCACAAGTTCATTTTTAGCATGTGATTGCGAGAGGTTGAAAGCTTGTCATCGCCTAACTTTTCAACCGTGCGAAGCCTATGCCGAAGCAATCAGAAGCTTAAAGCAACGGTTTCGGTCATACACTACATGGCTCAAGTTTAACTCAAAGTGCACTGAGAAACAGTCTCAATACCATGAGGTGTTGACAAGCAATCCCATCTCGATCTTTTCAATTCAACAATACTTGGTTCAGATTTTAAGCAAGTTATGAACAACCAAGCAAGTGAATGACTCAGAACTAGAGACATAGCAACCTAGCATATATGAAAAGCAGGAATGGACTCAACACATCCTACACATGCTAGTTGCATATCTCAATGGTGAACATTTTCAGATTTATATACATTAGGCATAATTCACCATTCCAAAAATAGCTCGCTCATAACATGTAACAGTGATCAGAAGGAGCATAAGCTACAAGCATCATCATAAGTATCGGAGCAATACTAACAAGCGCATAATTACATTCTAGTGAACATAGACATGAAGCTCAGAATGTAAATGCGTATGCCCGACACAAAACTGAAAGAAGGAAGATACCAATTGGAAAGACTCATGAAACTCAAAAGAAAGGAACCTCTAAATAAAAGAGTCAGTCTGTACCTCTCAAAATGCTTCCCCCATCTAAAAGGGGAAACACACACCAAGCTCACCCCTCAACCTATTAAAGGTTGATTCGTCTAAAGGCTTGGTGAAAATATCAGCCAATTGGTGATGAGTATCGACATGGCGAAGGTCGATATCACCCTTCTCCTGGTGGTCTCGCAAGAAATGAAAGCGCACATCAATGTGTTTGGTTTTCGAGTGAAGCACGGGGTTCTTAGCAACGCTAATGGCACTCGTGCTGTCACAAAGCAAAGGCACTCGAGTAAAGCTCAAACCAAAATCACGCAAAGTGGCCATCATCCAGAGTAACTGGGAACAGCAGCTAGCCGCAGCAACATATTCAGCCTCCGTGGTAGACTGAGCGACACTAGACTGCTTGCGAGAAGACCACGATACAAGAGAAGATCCAATAAACTGGCAAGTCCCAGAAGTGGACTTGCGCTCGGTGCGACAACCAGCAAAATCAGCATCAGAAAAGCCACAAAGCGAGAGGGTGGAAGAAGCAGAATACCAAATCCCGAACTCAGGCGTGAAACGAAGGTACCTGAAGATGCGCTTCACGGCCTGACGGTGAGAAGTGCGTGGTGAAGCCTGAAAGCGCGCGCACAAGCACACGGCGAACTGAATGTCCGGCCGTGTCGCCGTCAGGTAGAGCAGCGATCCAATCATGCTGCGGTACTCCTTCTGGTCCACTGCTTCTCCATCCGTGTCGGCATCCAGGGCAGTCGTCGTCGACATGGGCGTCGGAAGAGGCTTGGCCTCACCCATGTCGAACCGCTTCAGCAAGTCCCTCGTGTACTTGCCCTGGTGCACAAACGTCCCCTCTCGGGATTGCTTAATTTGCAACCCGAGAAAGAAAGTCAGCTCGCCCATCATGCTCATCTCGAACTCCCTGCTCATAGTATCTGCAAACTTGGCAACCAAAGCGTGAGAAGAACCACCGAAAATGATATCATCCACGTAAATTTGGACCAAGAGAGTATCTTTGCCTTGCTTGAGGAGAAAGAGCGTTTTATCAACACATCCCATTTTAAAACCCTTAGCTAGCAAGAAGGTTTTTAATCTCTCATACCAGGCTCTAGGGGCTTGTTTCAAACCATACAAAGCTTTGTGGAGTTTAAAGACATGGTTTGGAAACCTGGGATTTTCAAAACCGGGGGGTTGCTGGACATAGACCTCCTCCTCAATGTAGCCGTTTAAGAAGGCACTCTTGACATCCATTTGAAAAAGTTTGAAACCCATGGATGCAGCATAAGCCAAGAGTATCCTAATAGCCTCCAAACGAGCTACAGGAGCGAAGGTCTCCTCATAATCTATCCCCTCCTTCTGACTATAACCCTTCGCTACAAGCCGGGCCTTGTTTCTCACAATGTGGCCCTCCTCTCCTTGCTTGTTTTTAAATACCCATTTTGTCCCAATAGGTTTACAGTCAGGAGGTGGAGGCACTAGAACCCAAACCCGATTTCGCTCAAAATTCTCTAGCTCCTCATGCATGGCATTGACCCAATCCGGATCCGTCAATGCGTGTCCAACATCTCGGGGCTCAAAAGACGCAACAAAAGCAGAATGAGCAAAGTGCGAGATGTGCTGTGACCTGGAGCGAGTAACTCGCTCGTCGATGTCGCCGATCATCTGTTCAGGGGGGTGCTGGCGCTGGATATGTCGTGGCGCCTCCCGGGAAGAAGTGACCTCCCCCTCAACAGCAGCTGGTTCCACCCCGGGTACAAAAGGTACCGCGCGAGGTGGAGGATCCCACGGCCCCCAGGAAGAAGAAGTGTCGGGGCCGTGAGTCGTCGTCGAGGCCGCTCTTTGCGGCACGGCAGGTGGAGGGGGTGCTGGATCATCTATACTTTCAGCACCCTCGTCCTCGTCATCGAAAAGAGGCTCTCCAACCTCATGATCACCTGCACGCTCAAAACGAGAAGAGGGACACACAAGAGTCTCGTCGAAGGTGACATCTGATGTCTCCATGACTCGGTTAGTGTCAAGGTTAAGTACACGATAAGCTCGAGTGTGAGTGCCATAACCCAAAAACACACCGTCAGAAGAACGAGACTCAAACTTGTCCAGGTTGCCTTTCTTCAATATAAAACAATGGCAACCGAAGACTCTAAAATAACTCACCTTGGGCTGGCGACCAAAGCGCAACTCATAAGAGGTCTTCTTCAAAAACGCTCTCAGAAAAATGCGATTCGAAATGTAGCATGCAGTGTTCATAGCTTCGGCCCAAAAGCGCCTAGGAGTCCTATGCTCATCAAGCATCGTCCTGGCCATCTCAACAAGGGTCCGATTCTTCCTCTCTACAACACCATTTTGGGGCGGTGGGTAGGGGGAAGAAAACTGATGCTCCAAGCCAAGGTGGTTACAAAACTTCTCAAAATCCGAATTTTTGAATTCGGAACCATTATCACTTCTAATAGCTCGCATCGAGTTCAAAGGGAACTCGTTCTGAAGACGCAAAATCAGATTGCGAGCGAATGAGAAAGTCTTGGTCTTCTCAGCTAAAAAGAAGACCCACGAATATCTCGAAAAGTCGTCAACAACAACCAAAACATACCACTTGCCACCAACCGAGCTCACCCGAGCTGGACCAACAAGGTCCATATGTAAAATCTCTCCGGGGTGCGAGGTCATGACCTTAGTCACTGGATGGTGGGGAGCAGCAACCATCTTCCCATGTCTGCAAGAATGGCAAACTAGATCCTTCTCCATCGAAAGCTTGGGCAATCCTCGGATTAGGCCAAGTGAGCTAAGTCTTGCAAGCAAGTCGAAGCTTAAGTGACCGAGCCTCCTATGCCACTTCCAAAGATCGGAAGAAGAAGGACTAGCCAAAAGACAGCGAGAAGATCCAAACGACTCCGAAAAATTCGCACGAAAAACTTTCCCAAAGGGCGAAATCAGACATACAAGATCGCCCTGAGGATCTAAGATGCGACTAAGGTTCGGTTTGAAACGAATCTCATAGTCATCATCAAAAAGTTGCGAAACAGAAAGCAAGTTAAAATGCAGGTTAGAAACAAGAGCAACATCGCGCAACACAAAGTGCTCATTAACCCGCACAGTTCCACGGGACAATACCTTACCTTTACTATTGTCGCCGAAGGTTATGTACTCCTTTCCGGCGACCGGGCTAAGGCTGGAGAACCACTTGGTGTTTCCGGTCATGTGCCTCGAACAACCGGAATCCACCAACCAAATGTCCTCCAACCGTCTCACCTACATCAATAAAAAGACATAGGGTGAGCATACGGTCCAACACTGGGGTTAGTGAAATAAGGGGAAAACCAGTGTTGGGCCGGCTGCTCTAAAGAAGGGTTAGTGTAAAAACCATTCCTAGCACGTCTACGAGGGAAGCGATCACCACGCTGAGAAAAACGTGGTCCGCTGGGGAAGAAGCGCTCACCGCGATACCCAAACTGCGGTGGGGGAAAGCGCTCAACAAAGCCTCCGCCACGGGGTCCGTTACCTGCAAAAGCAGGACCCCGTCGGGCACGCTCTCTACGAGGTTTACGCCTAGGAGCCTGGGGCTCAACTGCTCTAGCGTCTCTCCTTGAAGCTCTCTCCTGCCTAGGCCTAACAAACTGAGGTGCTGGACCTCTAGGCCTAGTCTCCCTCCTCGGGGCTCTCATCTCCTGCCTAGACCTGGAACCCTGACGTCCGGACCTAGCAGCTCTCCCCTGGGCCTTCGGTACATGTCCACCATGAGCTGGATGGTACATATCCGGGTTCTCCATCTCCCGAGCCCTGCGCGCCTCTCTCTTGCGCCTAAAGCAGAACTCGCTCAAGTGACCATCTCTCCCACAAAAATCACACTGGTACCTCACCGCACGCACAGGGGGTTGTTGGTGACCAGGGCTGTGGGTGTAGCTCACTTTGCCTTTGCCCTTTGGTGGCAACTCCTCACGAATGGGTGGCATAGCATCAAGCTTGTTTCTGAGGTGGTTTGGCTTGGGTGCCCAAACTGGGTTCTTGGGAGGAACTTTAGGGGGTTCCTCAACCACACCATCTTGGGTGATAGGCTTGGCTGGCTCTTTGAGTGGAAGCTTGGCAAGTTTGGGAATAGTGGTGGAATTGGGCTTCTCACATGGGTTCAGACCACTAGACTCTCCAATCTTCCCAAAGGCTGAGAGATCAACACTCTGAGCAAAACCTACACCAGGGGCACCAACAGCTCGCTTGAATTGGGAGATCATCATCCCGAGCTGCGGCTCACTACTGGAGACCCATGACAAGATGGACCGAAGGTATGTGTTTTCTTCCTCGGTTTGCATCTTGCCATGCTTCACATTGGCAATTTCCATCTCCAGGCCCTCACACAAAGCACACCTCATGACACAAGTGCTATCTGAGCTGGCCTTCTCTAAAGACTCAAGCTTGGCATTCTTCTCTGCCAACTCAGATTGCAAGACAGGACAAGTCTTGCACGCACCCAACAGCTGCGGCCTAGCTCGGAGCTCATCCACCTCATCTACCAGCGCAGCATGCTTACTCCTCAGAGTGAGAAGATCCGTCATGTGCGCGGCGCAACTCTCGCACTCCAACTCCTCCGACACAACCACGGTGGACCGAGCGAACTCAAGCTCCTTCACCGTGTCCTCCCACTTCTGCCTAAACTCCTTGCGCTCTCTAGCGGCACGCCTAAGCAACTTATCTTGGCTAAGGAGGGCAGCAGTCAACTTCTCAACCTCGGAGGAAAGCTCGTCGTAGGTGAGAGATACCTGGGAGGTGTCGTCGTCGTCGTCGTTCCGAGGGGTACGCTCCGGCTCGCCGTCGACCTCATCGCCCAGCGCCATGGTGCAGAAGCCGTCGTCGTCGGCGAAGAAGCAGAGGCCGTTCAGCTTGTCCTCGATCCTCTTCTTCTTCTCGGACTCGTCATCACTCGAGCTGGCGGAGTCATCATCCGAGCCGTCGACGTCGCTGAGCGTGGCGAAGAATGCACGCTGCTCAGCTTGCTGCTTCTCCAAGTACTTCTTCTTGATGTACTCTTTGTCGAAGCCGCCCCGCTTCTTGTGCCTTGGGGGAACGTGCTTCTCCTTGTACTTGGAGTCGCGCCTGTGGCCGTGATCGCCCTTCCCCAGATGCTTGTTCTTCTTCTTGGGGCAGTCGGCGATGAAGTGGTCGGGGTCGCCGCATTCGTAGCATCCGGCGCGTCCTCCTCCACGACGGCGGTTCACGCGGTTGTTGTGGAACCGCGAAAACCGGTTGGCAAGCAAAGCCAACTCGTCGTCCCCCAAAGACTCCAGCTGGTCCTCTGTCACAGAAAAGAGAGAAGAAAGCGCAAAGCCAGCTGAGGGGTTAGAGGAAGAGCCGGAAACCAAAGCCATGGACGGGCGAGAAGGATTTTCAAAAGAAGCCCTCGCCATAGCATCAATCTCACTGGACTTGAGCTTACTGAAGAGCTCGTCGCAGGTGAGGGTCTCATAGTTCGGCGATTCGATGATTGCCTGAACCTTGGAGTCCCACACCGAACGGTCAAGAGTGTGCAAAAGCTTCAAAGCACGCTCATGATCGTCAAATGGCAACTGCTCTCTGTTAGCCCTCATCCTGTTGACAATCACCTGAAAGCGAGCGAATAAACTTTCTATGCTCTCGCCAGGCTGATGTCGAAAGTTCTCATACTCTCTCTTGAACGACTCGTAGAGTCGGGTTTTGACTTGAGAGGTGCCCTCATGAAAACGCATGAGGGTGTCCCAGATCTCCCGAGCCGTAGAGAGGTGAGAAACGCGATCAAACTCACCCACGCTCAAACAGGAGAACAAAGCGTTACGCGCCCGGCTATTGGCTTCGTGCTCATCGATCTGAAGCTGAGAGACACGAGCAGCCAGGACAACGTAGTTGGCGTTGTTGCAAATCTCCCAAACAGAAGAGCCCATGCTCTGGAGATAGGCCGACATGCGTATCTTCCAATACGCATAGTTCGTCCCATCGAAAAACGGCGGTTTGCCCACGCCGCGATCCATGTCGCCTTCGGTGGATCTGGAACCGGCTAAGGTGGAAGATCCTTAACCTGCTCCGATACCAATTGAAGGACCGAGAATGCAAAAGCAAGGCGACCAGAGGGGGGGTGAATGGGAGCCAATAAAAATTTCTTTCGAAACTTTGGCCAAGTGTCCCAAAATCAACCCCCAAGAGATACTACCGAAAACGTGATACCCACGACCCTTGGAAGAGGGTGGATGATCTCTAGGATCACAGCGAGGCACCACAAAAACTTCCACACCCAAGTTCACGCAAGTCAACTAGTGACAGGATGGGTTTTGGGTAACCTCAACCTCCCCCGAGCAACGCGAGGGGGATTCAGGCTATTTTGAAAAGCGAGGAGCCCAATTTCTGTAGAGCACGGAGTCGGGAATCCAACGCAACAAGCGGATCGCAAATCGAAGGTCAGACGAACAAACTGCGGACGAAAACGTGCTGACTGCACCTGACCGGACTCTGCCTGCGTCCGGTCAGCAGGCACCGGACGCGTCCGGTCGTGCAGAAGTGGATTTCGGACCTTACTGTGTTGGACCGGACGCACTGTGTGCTAGCGTCCGGTCGATCACCTAGCGTCCGGTCACAAGTGCCAAACCCCGATGAACAGTAGAAGCGATGAGTCCGGTCAGAATAAAATCGAGCGTCCGGTCATGTGCGTCCGGTCAAGAAGCAGAAGCACACAGGAAGACGTTCAACGACCGGACTCATGAGCAGAGCGTCCGGTCTCCCCGACCCTGCGTCCGGTCACCCCACGAAACAGTTGTTCGTTCACCGATCCGACTCGATCTCACCCAAAACGAATCCTCTAGGGATCAAACTTGGTGAGAGGAGTCACAAGGAGGATAGTGAGCTATCTCTAAGAGATCATGGCTCGAACCTATCTCCAAATCGATGAATCGAAGAAATTCGGGGGAAAGGAGAAAACTTGACCCGGAACGAAAAATCGATCGATCTCCTAGACCGTGAGGTTAGAGGTTAATTCCTTCGGTGGAAAGAAGTGCCTCACGATCTAGGACAACTTGGTTCAAACGAATTTGCAAAGGATGATCCGAGCAAAGAGATCAAGCGACGGGAAAATCGTGGAGAAAAAGGATTCCGCGAAGAACACGAACACAACGGAAATCACAGCCACGAATTGCAAGCCGAAGCGCAAACACACGCTACGACAAGGAGGATACGGCCTCCTTTCCTCAAAATCAACAATACACAGAGGTGAGTCTCTCTGCGGATCTCAGCAAGCTACAGCAGGGGATGGGAGAGCAGGAACCCTAAGTGCAGGAAGCAAATGAGATGGCTAAAACTGAGATAACTGAGATTGGGAAGGAGGGTGTCTCCCCTGACTACTTATCCTATTCTAGTCTAAGTCTATTTCCTACTCTACCCCTCTCTATTCTAATTACAGAGCGAACCAGCTAAACCCTAGGGTTATTCTGGACCAACTCGGTGGTAGGTAGATCCAACGGCCACGCCCGCACAACTCGTCCGCGTTGCCTCCACGCAACCTTCCGATTGCCGCCACGTGCCGTCCTCGCTCTGCACCCCCGGTTTTGTGGCCCAAACCGGGAAACCCGCCTTTTCCATCAGCCCCCGGTTTTGAGGCCCAAACCGGGAAACCAGCCTCCAGCCCGAGTTTTGTGGCCCAAACTCGGAAACCCGCAGCGCCCGAGTTTTGAGGCCCAAACTCGGAAACCGGCCCACGCCCAGGTTTTGAGGCTCAACCTGGAAACCGTCACGCCCAGGTTTTGTGGCTCAACCTGGAAACCCAGCACCCAGGTTTTGAGGCCCAAACCTGGAAACCGTCCACCGTTGGTTTTTCCCGAGCTCTACCAACAAACCGGCGTCGTAGAGGGGATGCACCGCCTGTGCACCCCTTCCACCGACATGATCGCACTTCTCCGCTTGTCGCTGTCGCAGGCTGCCAGCCACCACAGCTGATCCTCCGGCCTCCAGTCCATCAGTCTAAGTCCACGTCCGCCCTTCACCGTCCGATACATCGGCATGGCACGTCCGCCGCACGGCACACCCATCCTTCATCGCGCCCTGTCCGTCGGCACGGCACGTCGCAACTTGACCTTCACCCGCCATCGACCACTGTCTCTGTGCTCGACACCTGCACAACACAAGCCAAAGAACATGCGCATCATCTCCGTTGACAATCACTCATCACACAGAGACTCGGCATACACCCATGTATCCGCATTGTTAATCTTTTATTCTACCATATGATCAGATGTAGTATAAGCGATGAATAACAGTTTATGATTAGTATTATTTAGAACTAACAAAATTTAAGATTAGCTTCAATTTGCCCAATTTAATAAATTATAGACAGTGATCATAATTCATAACATGGCTACCCAGTGATCCTAAGGTTTAATTCCCCAGAAAATTCAGAATATGCCTAAATGCCAACACAAATTCAGAATATGCCCACCCCACATTGATAGTAAAAGTTATACATGTTAATAATTTATATACTTTAATAATTTATTAAGAAAGGCTCAGTCAGTCAGTTCTAGCTAGAAGAAAAGTGAGAAAGTGTCATAGTTCTAAACAACTATAAGGAAAATATGTAATGTGCCTACCTCAACAATTATGATCATGTTTCTCTTAGTTTTGATGGTCATTTCTTAACATTTCTAGAAACTTGAGCCTACTCCACTCCTAACCATTAGCAGCATAATTTTAAATCTCTACTTCGACTGATTTAACTCATTAAGTAACTAACATGACTCAAAGAAACTACCTATTCTGAAGACATGATGTATTGATACAAGTGACAAAAGGCTAATTTGGTCCCATTGAGTAAATCATTTTCTCTAGTGCATATTGTACTTCTCCCTTTTGTTGTAGACAAAGAATCTGCAACATCATAGAAATTGCACTGATCAATGACTCGTATAATAGAAGAAAGAACACAAAAGGAAGAAGAGAGAGAAAAAAAGTCAAACATACATCCTGAGCTCCCTCTCCTCGGCTATGCAGTTGCCATTGATGAGAAGGGAATGGACTTGTCCCCGTTCTGTACACCTCCTCGTCCTCGGTCCTTCTTCACCTGATAAAAAACGACGAGAAATCACAAATCAGCCATCACCGCGAGGGACAACAACAAATCAACACCATTGCTACAACAAACAACAAATCATCACGAGGGAGGACCAGATATGGCATCGATATGAACAAATGTACCAAAGATTATAGATCTCGATGTATCTGTACCTAGTCCTCGCCACAATAACGTACCTCAGCCACCGCTGGGTTGAACGGGATAATTGTGTTTGTCGCACCTGACCTGAGCCGTCGCCTCAGGGCTCGCCACCATCTGTGCCTCGCCTCCAATCAGCCGCTTGCATCCGTCGGTGGCGTGCCATGCTAGCTTGGGTCGTCGAGGCTCATCTCGTTGCTGCCGCGGATCGATGCTACCTCTTAATCGCCCGCCTCGCAACCACCCCACCCTATATACCGTGCGGGCACGCCGGCAGCGGACATCGGCTCCACCTGGCTTTTGCGCCCGTCACCACGACCTCCCAACGCCCATAGCAGCACGCCCCGACGCGACTCGCGTCGCAAGTCGACGGCTTCACGCCCCATCCAAAACGCCTCCCGATGCCAGTCCCCAGAGCAGCGACCTCGCTGCGTCCTCCACCGAAGTTACGCAACGATCTGTGTCCAGATTGTTGCATCTCTGTCGCCGATGTTTCGTGAGAAGCCTGCCACCAGGTGCCGCGCCCTCGATCTATGGTTATTCAGGCGGGACGGAGGGAAGAAGGGGGGGATGCAGCCGATTGGGAAGAGGAGGCGTGGCCGCCGTCCTGGGCTTTGGGAGAGGAGGGTCGACGTTGTGTTGGGGAAGAGGAGCACCTGGTCGTGGGGAGGAGTTGATTGCGGGAGAGTCCCAGCTGATGTTCTTTTTGTTGGGCATTCGCAGGCCTGGCGTTGATTTTCTTTCCTTCAACGTTCGCAAGGGAGCCTCTACGACGCGATTGGGTGTTCGCAGGAGGAGGCGGACTGGTGAAGCGATGTATTACCGCACGAAAGCAATGTCCTTTTTTATTCTTTTAGATTTGTGAGACTTATAAATTCTCCATGTCGAATGTAATCAGTTTTTTTAAGAAGAATGTCAGTATTACACTGAAGCCATATATTTGGTGCCGTATTAAGATGTGTATATTTCATCAAAAAATAGAAACATTATATAGAATTAGTACCCACAATCATTATGTGAATATTTGTGAGCACTCACTGTTACGTGCGTATATGATAATAAACAACAACGAGAAGGCACCGCCACTAACCCTTTAACCTGATTTTTTTTTGAACAACCTACTATGTAATGTACACATATATGAGACATGTATCGCGTGATTATATATAAAAAGGCTACCTGCTGGAATGCTTCATTGTTCTTGCTGGGAGGTAGTATCTCCTACCTTTTCTCAAGGTCTTTTGTGGACGGAGGTAGTACTGTATATTCCACCTTTGCCTCCTTTGCCTCGCACGACGAAGCAGGACTTGAGATGTAAAGGAATCATAACCACGATCAGAGATAATATTATCGGATTTTTTTGTCATGTGATTACCGAAATTTCTCGTCAGCTAGATATGCATACTTGATTATATCCTTATGTGTTATTAGTGCTGTTCTAATAGGGACTGATACACTAACGTACTATAAGTACTGTTTAAAGTCAGACATACCCTACTTTTCCATGTTGACTGTACACCAACGTACTACTAGTGCTGTTTTAAAATTATTATATATATAAAATGGCTATACTTATAGTACCATTATAAACATGAGATTTTATATTAGCATTGGCCTCTCCGATCCCTCTCCCACACGGTGAGTAGTATAACAAGGAATCTTATATATGCTCCGATCGAATCGAATCTAATCGACCCAGCATGCATGGATGGTTCTGGTCAACTGCGCACGTCCGGCATACTGTGCTGCTGCCGTGCATGGTCTCGAGAATTCCCATGCTCTCTGTTCACAAACTGATTTGGATTTGGCGCTGCCACTCGTTGTTTTCCAGTTGCCACAGCTGACCACAACATGCATTTTCCGAACGACCGTCTGCGCGGTCCAGCGATTGCATTGCACTGCACTGCACTACTTTGGATACACACACGCAGAATTCAGTTAGGAGCCGTTTGGATCCTTCCACTTTAGTGGGATTGTAATCCACTTAATAAATTAACTATTTAGCTTGGAATTTGACATTCCACCACTTTACAAATATCACAATTAAGTCTATCTCAAATATAGGGTAGAGAGACAAATTGATTCTATAAATCATCATGCTATATTTCTACTTGACAACTTATGACACTCTCTTTAACTCACTCTCCTATTCTCTCGTATAGCTAACAATAATATACAAATATAATCCATAATATATATATATATGTAACTATATTAGCTTAATTAATATGTGGCTAAATTATTATTCTTAAATGATTTCAATTCCAAGATCCAAATATGCTCTAAGTTTTTGACAACAAATAAACAATTCAATTCATTGGTGAGAGATGTCGTGGGAGACACATCTCATTTACGACAGCTATAAGGGCTTTATATAACATTACTATATATATATTGAACGAGCATCTTGGCCCCTAGTGGGTTTCGGTGATTGGATGAAACACAAGATTACTGTGACTAACGTGTGTTTTTGCAGAAACAGGGATGAGTTAGGTCACGGTAATGACGACGATACGGGCATATGGAGTTCATGTCCCCTGGCGATGAAAATCGTTTCGGTTTTCAAAGGACGGACGACGAAGACGGTGGTAGGCTAGGCTAAGTGTCACATGGTGTTGGAGGACACTTAGGTAGTCTTATGTCTTTGTTTTTCCTTTGACCGTACTATAAAGGAGGAGCGTGAATCAGTACCTTGACCTAGATGAGTCTATTGAGGTAGGTGTGGTGCACACTTGTTATTCATAGCCCTAGGTAGCTCAGAGAGATGCCTTATGTCGTGAGGATGAAAAGTCGTTAAGGTCGCGCTGCGATCTGAGTTGGTTTTGCCTTGAAAAGGGCATCAGACGCTGGCCTGGTGGGCATCAGACGCGTTTGATGCTCACTCAGACTAGAGTTTAGTCTGGTGCGTGGCATCGGACGCGCCGATGTTGCCACATCGGATGCGCCTATGCCACTGTTCACTTGCGAGTGAACTTGAGCCTGCATCGGACGCTGAGGATAGCGTCCGATGTCCATGCAAAGAGGTTCCAGAGAGGGTAAAATCACATCGGACGCGTCCATTGTGATGGCATCGGACGCTGCCCAGCGTCTGATGCTCCTTTAAGTTGTCTGACAGGTGGTACAGTCGACCGTTGGTTGAGGTCATCAGAGCGTCTGATGCCAGGCATCGGAGCATCCGATGCCCCCGCAGAAACACCTGTTCGGTGCTCTTTTGGATGGCCGGTTGGGGAGTATTTATACTCCTCCTCCTCCGGCATTAGAGTGTTCTTGCCACTTTCCTCTGCTGAGAAAACATAGTGAGTGTGAGAAAGAGCAAGAGCCCTAGTGAGGTTGAGAGAATTGCTAATTGAGAGAATTAGTGACCTCCTAGTGAGAATTGAGTAGCAAGTGTGCATCCATCCATCTCTTTGGCCTTGTCTTGGTCAAGTGAGAGTTCTAGCTTGTTACTCTTGGTGATCGGCATCACCTAGACGGCTTGGTGGTGATCGAAGAGCTTGGTGATCATCCGGAGGCTTGTGGATGACCCAAGTCAAGTTGTGACCGTAGCGAGCGATTCACCGGGCCGGTGAAAGGTCCTTGTTTGATTTTGGTAATTGAGTGACAACTTAGGTGAACTAATATGTGCTTGTGTGAGATACACAGGAAGTTAGTTCACATGTGAATGGACAATGAAGGAGCTTATTTCATATGAGACATGACATGGAGTCATGTGGCTAAGATGGTGAAGATCAAGACAAGACTTTTGCTTGATGGACCGGTTGCGAAGGTGAAGGGCAAGTTGGGCTTTGAAGCGTTGGTACCGAGTGTCGGGAGGCTTGAGCAAAGATTTGGCGCCGAAGGACCGAAGCAATGGTGAAGAGCAAGTGAGGTCAAGATCGATGGACCATGGAGGTCATGTGATGATATGAAGTGATCATATAATTTGATGATAGGTTGGTGCATGTGTTGCATCAACACCGAAGGAGATGGAATGGAATGCGCAAGACAAAGGTAACTTATAGGGCATTTCATTTCACCGGTCATAGGTGTGTAGAGAAGATTATGACCAGGTTTAGGATAGATGGCCGTACTATCAAGAGGAGCAAACTTGTTTGGATATCGGTCATCTAGTGCCACTTGAGCGATCTAACTTTGCGATGTTACTAGGATCGAGTGGCATGGTGAGAGCAAGTGAAAATCCTTTGAAAAATGTTTGTGAAAATGCACACGCATGCACAAGGTTGTATACACTTGGTGGTGTTGGCACATTTGCAAAGGAGAAGAAGTTTGGAAAAGTTTTCGGAGAAAGCTTTGGTTGAAAAAGAGAAGCGATGGATCTTGGATTAGAATTCTGTACTAACCCTTTGTGAGTTGGATTAGCTCTGTATGTGGGATGTGTAGCCCTCTGAATAAGCTTTCCAAAATGTCCAAGATCATCGAAATCGGTGTTCAGAGGAGTTTTGGCCTAGAGGTAGTACCGCCATAAGGCCGGTAGTACCGGGGGAGGTAGTACCGACCCTACTACCGACCCTACTACCGCCCGTGTTAGAAAGTCGTTTCTAACGGTCTTTTGGACCGCCGGTAGTACCGACCTTGGGTCGGTAGTACCGACCGAAGGCGTGGAAGCTCGGGAGAATGGAAAACGGCCAGTTGGTGGCTCCCTCTATAAATAGAGGGGTGGCCGGCCCTTTGTGGCAGAACCTCCCGGTAATGTGGCCCACCCGCACACGTCACCGTCTCCCCGAGCTCTAATGACTGTGCACATGTACCACATCACAGGAAAGATCTGTCGGGTGTCCCCGAGGGAACCCCGAATTATCCACGAGCCACAGGATCATCATCATGAAGGTTGGAATAATTACAACATTACAACAATTGATACAAAATACCATCGGAGTGCGGAAGCAAGATAGATAACCTTTATAAAACATGAAGGTGTTACTTTTTGCATAAATACAACCGGTATCGAGGAAGCAGAATAGTATTACAGAACCATACTTAGGCGGAGTACCTAAGTTGGAGAAGAAGAACGACCAATCACGTCAAGCCCACTGACACGATCATGATCAACGTCACTTAGGAGAACCTGCAACAGGGGTTAACAAACCCTGAGTACTGGGGTACTCAACAAGACTTACCCGACTAAAGAAAAAGGGGAGAAGACTCAGAATGAGAGGCTTAGGTAGTCAAGGTAAGGCTTAAGCAAGATCAAGTATTTTGCAGAAAAGCATTTTGAAAGCCTGTTTTATTTTTTTTGGAAAAGATTCCAGTATTTCTCAATTCTCCATTGTTCATGATTCATTTTACCTTCCAAAAACATACCTAGTTGAGAACCACTCTCCGTTGACAGTCAGTGACCAAGTCTCATAACCGAGGAGCAACGTTAATCCGGATAAATAATACTCAGCTGAGGATCCTATCCACACTGCATATGTAGCACCCAAGCTTGCATATGCCAACTCGTCTACCACGATTCCTCCAAGATTGGGCCCGGTCCTACGCCACCCGGAAGTACAGTACACCACTCCTATCCAGGTACGACGACCACGTGGGTACATGCTACTTCCGCCATCTCTCCACTCCTAGTGCGCGGTTGTCGGTCCAATAAAGGATTTCTCGAGCCAGAGCTTTCCGAAGTATGTGAATAGTTGCAAGTCTTGGCCAGCAGGCCCCCCACGGATGGTCCCTAAATTTTTCCGCCAGCGACAAGCACCTCGGGACTCTAACCCAAGAGTACAGGTTCTGTCGGTTTTTCAACCCTGTCCCGGTCGGTGTCAACTGTTGAGTCCCGGACTACAACATGACGGCACCGTACGCTCGAACAACCTCTCCTCGCTGTTGACTAGGTACGGATCAGATACTTAGCCAACAGGCAGGAGTAAAACCAAAATTCCCATCAAAATTCTTTAAGTGATCACACTTTTGAAATTGACATTTTATTGCAAATCTATTGTATAGCATCACTAAGCATTTTGCAATAGTTTTTTAAAACAGGGCAGGTATTTGATGGTGGAGGTAAACAATGCAGGTAATAGGTTATCACACAACTCCTATAACCTAATGCAGTAGTTTAACTCAAAAGCATTTTAAGAAAACCTTTGTAAAAGCAAGGTAGGGTTAAAATGCACCGGGCTTGCCTTGAAGAGCAAAAAGGACAGGCTCAGGGTTGGCAGTGCAGGTGTCGGAGCTCGGGGTCGCCTCAGGGGTAGGTCCGGCTGCTTCGACTTTGACGCCTTCTCCTTCGGTTACTATACGGATGCAATGATGTATGCTTATGAGGATGCTGACATGAACAATACAGCACAAGACAAACCACGGATTCTAGAATACAACTTTCTATCGTGTAATTAACTTCTAGAACAGACACAAGTTACTTATCTTGATCTTTAAGCAAAATTAGTCAACCTATTAAGCATCATTTATCCGTCCTAAACACAAAGCAAGCATGGCATCACAAACATCATAGACCAAAGGGGTAGGGGTCTATGAACAACAAACAATCCCAAAAGTCACATGACAGGGCATACAACATGAACTCTACTTGATTTTCTATTTTTTTCCTAATTATCTAAAAAGGTCATTTTATGCACTTGCTCCAAAATTTACCCAATTAATCTCATAGGTTCATTATGGTATAAATAGATGTAAAAACAAATTTCATAAATTTTGGAGATCATTAAGGTGCTTAACAAAAATCAAACATTTAATTAACAAAAGGCACTATTTAACAATTTAAATAAATACCCAAAAATCAACTTGCTCCAAAAAGCCTCAAATTTCACCAGAGACTAAACATGACACAATTAGCACATAAAAATTTATCTCATGATTTTGGAGCTACACATGATTTTCTAAAAATCTAAAACCATTCATCTCTTAATTAAAAGGGAGATTTTCCATTTTCAAATTTTTGCACAAAGTCCAAGTTTCATATTTTTATAAAATATTACATGATATAAAGAGTCTACCATCAAATTTTCAGATTTTTGGAGCAACATAGAAAATCACACAAAAAGAAGAAAAAGGAACACTAATCACAACTTCCCAAAAAGGAAAAGAGCACTGTGCTCTTTCCTCGCAAGGCTCGGCGAAACGGGCTCGGGCGAGACGGAAACGATCGCTTCGTCCGAGGCCTGGCTCGGAGGCTCGGGCGAGGCGGAAGCGACTGTTTTGTCCGAGGCCTGGCTCGGAGGCTCGGGCGAGACGGAAGCGACTGCTTTGTCCGAGGCCTGGCTCGGAGGCTCGGGCGAAACGCAGGCGAGGCGGACGGCGGACCGGCCGCTCGGGGCTTGCGCTGGGAAAGCCGAGGGTGGGGAAAGATTCGCGGGCTCACCGTGAGTCGGGAGGGAGGCTCGGTGAGGCGGTGCAGGGTCGGAGGAGGGAGCTCGATGTTGGCGGTGCTTCGGCGGAGCTCTCTCGGTGGCGAGCGGCGTCTGGCGGCTCTGTCCACCGAAAGGGATCACCGAGGTGCGGTTAGGAGCGCTTCGAGGTGAGAAGAGAGAGCAGGGGTCGGAGGAAGAGAGAAACACTCACGGCGGCGAATTTCTCGCCTAGCCGAACGCGGCCGTATGCCGGAGTTGGGGAAGAACCGTTCGCGCCGGCGAAAGGAGGGGCGGAGGGGTGAAATCGGTTGCTCGAGAAGGTGGAGCAGCTCAAGGCGAAGGCGGTGGGAGACTCGGCGGGCGCTGGGGTGGTCTGGTGGCCCGGGTTGCCGTGGTGGCGCTGGTGGCGGCAATGGCGGAGGTTCGGCGGCTTTTATAGCCGCGGGATGGAGCGGGGGGGGGGGGGGGGGGGGGGTCCGGGCGAGGGGTGAGGAGCAATCGCGCGACACTTAAAGAGGTAGGGAGCGAGGTAGGGCGGCTCGGCATGGGCGGGAGCTCGCGCGCGGCGCGGCGGCTTGCCGGCGGCCGACATCTGCGCGCTGTCCGCGGCCGTAGGGAAGGAGGAGGGTAGGGAACGGCGAAGGCAGGCGTAGGTAGGGGCCGAGAGGAAAACGAGCGCCAGCGCTTGGCCGCGCGTGGCACGGGCGCGGGTCAGCCGGGCTCGTGGGCGGCGCTGCGCCGCCATTGGCCGGGGCCCCTTGCAGCAAGCTTGTGCACAGAGACGTCATCCATTCCCAAATCTACTCCTTTCTGTATTTTTGAAAAATACTCCCAAAACTTGAACTACACAAAGAAAACTCAAAACACCAAAGTTGCTTAAAATTTTGAGATCTACAACTTTGCCAATATAAACTTTTTCTGAAACCAAAAGTTTTTGAGATAATTTTGAAAACCGAAAAAGGGACAAAATTGAAGTTTGAAGAAATTTGAAATTACTTCTGATTTTGTATTGAAACTTGCAAATCTGCAAACACCAAAGTTGTTCCTCTTGACAAGATCTACAACTTTGCTAAAAGGACCAACTTCAAATTTTGAGTAGTTTTAAATTAATAAAAGAGGGTAAAAACCAGGGTTTGGAAATCAGGGTTTTTCAAAAGGAATTTAAATTCTATTTCTGATTTTTAACTTTGATCAACACAACAAAACATCAAGACACTCAACTGGACAAGATTCACACAAAGCTAGACACAGAGGTGAAATTACCATTTTGCCTTAAAGGAAGATTTGGGCCTTTAGGGTTTTCGAAAAAGAGATCACTACACAAGTCACCTCAGAAAAGGTAAAAGCAGAACAAGCATTAGGCAAACATAAATGCATGGCAAGAATGATTAATGACTTAAGATGATGACATGTCAGGTTAATTACATATTAAACACCAAAGGTGTTACAGCCTTCCCCCTAAAAGAAATCTCGTCCCGAGATTTAAGAAGTGCTTAAAGGCTGGGGTTGAGTAATGGAAAAGGAAAAGTGTCACACTTGTTTACTCGCAAGGAGTTCACAAGGCAACTGGGTTGGGGTTGGGATTACAACCGGGGTCAGAACACGGTGGCAAGTAGCAAGGTAGAAGATATCTGGGTGGAGCAAGAAAGATTATCAAGAATCCAGAGAGAGCGTACATTAGTTGTGGGCTATAATGGATCATAACTGTAGACCTCGATACCTGCGCGCACCCAGTGGAAACTAATGTGATCCGGACACACGAGATTCCTGGGTTCCGACGCGGCATCGTGGTCACTAATCATGGCACCACAATAGAGCATAACTTCTATATCTCTCATCTTAATAAGAAGGAATTTATAACCAAAAGCAAGGGTTGGTTATAACTACAAGGAGAGTGGCTTTGAACTCCCTTTCGGGCGTCCAGAAATGAAAGCACTTTAACGATGGACTAGAAAGAATCATGACTATAGGCCTGGACATTAGCGAGCACCTGGCAGTAATGCCCTATGGTGGCCATCCATAGGTGACTCCAGGTTCCCACGCTTTTATCCGGTCCACAGATCAGGGTCCTTTCAAAGAACACAATTTTAGTAACTTTCAACCACCATTCGTCGTTTTCACGACATCAAACAACTAGCACGTGCCAATTCAAGGCATGACACACGTGTTCCAAAAGAACCAAGGATTTTACCCTGATTCTGACTTTATGTGGTAGAGTGTATGAAAGATATCCAAAAGTTCCCAAGGATCAGAACTTTTGGAACAAAAGTATCAAGGATAACAGAATTTAGGGACGATCAGCTATTGGGGATCATAGCTGCCTTAGGATTTAGAGAAGAAGCACATTTTATCATTATGCATGATATGATGTATGCTCGTCCTATACGACCTCTCACTGACAGGAGATCTCTGTCTCCACCTGTTAGTTAGGTATAGGGCTATACTTTATACTTTAGCTTCACGGACTTGGTACAGGTGTTGAATAGCTCTTTTGTCTTGGTTTGACAGGGAGGTTGATTCTCCCTTAACTTTCTATAGACGAGTTGAAACCATCTCAGTGTCTTCGGCTTGAGTTGCTAGTAGAGTCTTCACGAAGTCTTCCAGCAGAAAGAAACTCAGGAAGGGTCATTTTTTTATTTGTTGCTTCCAAAAACTTTTAGATTAAGAAATCATTTTGAAGTTTTTCGAAAGTAATGTTGCAACCAGTCTTTCCTTGATGACAATCCTGCTCCGATACCATTCTGTGGCAGAACCTCCCGGTAATGTGGCCCACTCGCACACGTCACCGTCTCCCCGAGCTCTAATGACTGTGCACATGTACCACATCACAGGAAAGATCTGTCGGGTGTCCCCGAGGGAACCCCGAATTATCCACGAGCCACAGGGAACGGCGAAGGCAGGCGTAGGTAGGGCCGAGAGGAAAACGAGCGCCAGCGCTTGGCCTCGCGCGGCACGGGCGCGGGTCAGCCGGGCTTGTGGGCGGCGCTGCGCCGCCATTGGCCGGGCCCCTTGCAGCAAGCTTGTGCACAAGACGTCATCCATTCCCAAATCTACTCCTTTCTGTATTTTGAAAAATACTCCCAAAACTTGAACTACACAAAGAAAACTCAAAACACCAAAGTTGCTTAAAATTTTGAGATCTACAACTTTGCCAATATAAACTTTTTCTGAAACTCAAAAGTTTTTTGAGATAATTTTGAAAACCGAAAAAGGGACAAAATTGAAGTTTGAAGGAATTTGAAATTACTTCTGATTTTGTATTGAAACTTGAAAATCTGCAAACACCAAAGTTGTTCCTCTTGACAAGATCTACAACTTTGCTAAAAGTACCAACTTCAAATTTTGAGTAGTTTTTAAATTAATAAAAGAGGGGTAAAAACCAGGGTTTGGAAATCAGGGTTTTCAAAAGGAATTTAAATTCTATTTCTGATTTTTAACTTTGCTCAACACAACAAAACATCAAGACACTCAACTGGTCAAGATTCACACAAAGCTAGACATAGAGGTGAAATTACCATTTTGCCCTTAAAGGAAGATTTGGGCCTTTAGGGTTTTCGAAAAAGAGATCACTACACAAGTCACCTCAGAAAAGGTAAAAGCAGAACAAGCATTAGGCAACATAAATGCATGGCAAGAATGATTAATGACTTAAGATGATGACATGTCAGGTTAATTACATATTAAACACCAGAGGTGTTACACCCTTGGGAGAGGTGGAGCACCCTTGGGACTTGGTGTCCATGTTTGGGGAGTGCTTAGGAGCCCTCTAACTCGCTTGTGCTTGCTAGTGTGCGAATCTATTGCGAGTGAGCGATTCTAGTGCATTGCTTTGAGAGATTGCATCGAGTGGCACTAGGTGTTCGTGTTGCAAGCCGGTGGTGCTTGTTACTCTTGGAGGTTGCCACCTCCTAGACGCTTGGTGATCGAGTCTCCGTCGTGAAGCCCGCGTGAAGATTGTGCGTGGCTTCGAAGAAGGATTGTGAGGGGCATTGTGCTCGCCCCGCGGGGATCGCGAAGAGCAACTCTAGTAGAGCATGTCATTGAGTTACCCTCACTTGTGGGTGAGTTCTAGCGGCGCTCGAGTGTCGAGCTAGGTGTGGTGCCTATTAGCCGCCGAACTACCAAAGTGTATGGTCGACACAACGGGGACTAGCTTGGTGGCAACCAAGTGAACCTCGGGGAAAAATCACCGTGTCAACTTCGTGTTCATCTTCTCGGTGGTTTGCAAACTCTATTCACTAGCTCATACTTACTTGTTCATATACATGTGCTAGTGTAGTTGCTCTTGTAATTAGTTAGCTTGTGTAGCATGCTAGTTACCTTCTTAGCTTGTGTAGCATAGAAGTTAATCCCGTGAGTGACTAGTTGACTTGTAGTCTTGCTAGTCACATTGCTTAGTTTGTGTAGCTAAGTTGAGCTCTCTAATTTGGCTTGTGTAGCCTTGTTATTGAGCATTGCTAGTGAGCTTAGGCTTTGTGCTTTTGCTTAGTGGAATGTGTTGGAGCTTCCCGATTGATTGAGTACTAGTTGCTTAGGTTTGTGTAACCTTGCAAGCTAGAATTGTTTAGGTGAGCTTTAGCTAGCCTGACACCTTTATTGCTTTGTTTAGGATCTTTTATAAGGTGCTTGAGAGTATAGATAGAGGGGTGTAGTCTTGGCTAGACCGATAGTTGTTAATTCCGCATTTGTTTCGGTTAGCCGGTACGTTTAATTTTAGAAAGGACTATTCACCCCCCCTCTAGTCCGCCATCTCGACCCTTCAGCCGGAGTGGCGAAGAATCAGCTCGTAGTGAGCACTTGACCCTTGCGCGGATCAAGGGGAGCGATACCCTTGCGCGGGTGCTCCAACGAGGACTAGGGGGTGTGCCGACACCTCAATACCTCGGCAAAAAGATCGTCTTGTCATCTCTACTCCTTTACTTACACATTTACCTTTGAGCAATTTAATTCCGCAATATATTTGTTGCTCATTCATTATTGAATTGCTTTGCTAGAGTAGGGTGGCATAGATGTTGTCTTTTGTGCGGTAGAATAGAAAGTGCGGATACATGGGTGTATGTCGAGTCTCTGAGTGATGAGTGATTGTCAACTGGGATAATGCGCATGTTCTTTGGCTTGTGTTGTGCAGTGTCGAGCATGGATACAGTGATCAAAGGCAAGGTGAAGGTCAATAGAGACGTGCCGTGCCGATGGACCGAGAGTGGCGAAGGGCGGACGTGAGCCTTGGACTGAGGGACCGGTGGCCCGAGGATCAGCTGTGGTGGCTGACAGCCTGGGACAGCGACGAGCGAAGACTTGCTGGCACGGTGTTGCTTGGGTCGAGGACCTGGGGACACGTGTCGGTGGACGGGTGCACAGGTGGTGCATCCCCTCTATGGCTCGGTTGGTAGTTGAGCCACAGAAAACCACCGAGTGGACGGTTTCCAGGTTTGGGCCTCAAAACCTGGGCGCTGATGGTTTCCAAGTTTGGGCCACAAAACTCGGGCTGAGGACGGTTTCTAGGTTTGGGCCTCAAAACCTGGGTGCTGCAGGTTTCTGAGTTTGGGCCACAAAACTCAGGCGATGGACGGCTGGTTTCCCGTTTGGGCCTCAAAACCGGGGGTTGGTCGTGAAGGCTGGGTTTCCCGGTTTGGGCCTCAAAACCGGGGGCGAAGTCCGCGAAAAGGACGAGCGGAGCGGAGGCGGCACGTGGCGGCAATCAGTGAGGTTGCGTCGAGACAACGCTACCAGTTGTGCGGGCGTGGCCGTCGGATCACCAGCATCTTTGAGTTGGTCCAGAATAACCCTAGGGTTTAGCTGGTTCGCTCTGTAATTAGAGAGGGGTAGAGTAGGAATTAGAATTAGGATAAGTAGAGGAGACATTCTCCTCCCATTTTATCTCAGTCACTTGCTCTTTTGCTTCTAGGGTTTCCTGCTCTCCCACATCCCTGCTGTAGCGAATTGAGATCCACAGAGAAGACAATCATACCTTTGTGTTCGTGAGATTTTGAGGAAATGAGACCGTAATCTCACTGTTGTAGCGTGTGGTAGCCACACGGTTGCAAATTCGTGGTTGTGATTCGCATTTTGTTCGTGTTCTTCGCGGGTTGCTTTTCTCCACGATTTTTCCCGTGGATCGATCTCTCTACTTGGTGCTTCTTTTACAAATCTGTTTGAACCAAGATGTTCTAGATCGTGAGGCACTTCTTTCCACAGAAGGAATTCTCCTCTAACCTCACGAGCTAGTAGATCGGTCGATTTTCGTCTCGGGTTCGAGTTTTCACCCTTCCCCCGAATTTCTTCGATTCATCGATTTGGAGATAGGTTCGAGCCATGATCTCTTAGAGATAGCTCACTATCCTCCTTGTGACTCCTCTCACCAAGTTTGATTCCCTAGAGGATTTGTTTTGGGTGAGATTGAGTCAAATCGGTGGACAAACTGCCTAGTTTCGGGGTGACCAGACGCTTGGCTCAGGGTGACCGGATGCTGGAGAGTGAGTCCGGTCGTTGAACAACTCTCTGCTCTGTTTTGTCCCTTGACCGACGCTCCACTCCGTGTTCGACTGGACGCTACGGTCACACTGTTCATTGCTTTTGTTTTAAGTGACCGGACGCACAGGTTAAGACCGGACGCACTGTCAACCAGAGTCCGGTCCAATCCAGTAAGGTTCCCGAGCGAGTTTTCACCGACCGGACACGTCCGGTGGCAGCGATCGGACGCAGGCAGAGTCTGGTCAGTACTGTTTCGCGCTGTTCCGTTCGTGGTTTGTTCGTCTGTAGTCGGTTTTGCTTTCTGCTTTTTTGCATCGGGTTTCTAGAGTTGTATAGTGTCTCGCTGTGCTTTTTGAAGCACCCACCCTACATCTAGGGTCGTGGACACTTGCAAGCTCTAGGTTTGCTCTTGGGGTTGATTCTCGGGACAGTGGCAACAAGTTTCTGATAGGAAATTTTGAAGCTCCCATTCACCCCCCCTCTGGTCGCTTTCTGGTAGCACTCACGGTCTTCAGAAAGAAACACACTTCTAGGCACAAGGGGGGGGCTTAATGGGCTTAATTGGTTTAATTGGGCTTAATAGGTTTTAATTCTTGCTAAAGTTTTAGAAAAGCCCAATTCACCCCCCTCTTGGGCATCTTGATCCTTTCATATATATATATAAATTTAGCTAGATGTCAACAAAGAATAGTACAACGTTCAACGCATCTTGACCCCTAGTGGGTTTCGGTGATTGGATGAAACCAAGATTACTGTGACTAACGTGTGTTTTGCGGAAACATGGATGAGTTAGGTCATGGTAATGGCGACGATACGGGCATATGGAGTTCATGTCCCCTGGCAATGGAAATCATTTCAGTTTTCAAGGACGACGACGAAGACGTGGTAGACTAGGCTAAGTGTCATATGGTGTTGGAGGACACTTAGGTAGTCTTAGGTCTTTGTTTTTCCTTTGCCGTACTATAAAGGGGAGCGTGAATCAGTAGCTTGACCTAGATGAGTCTATTGAGGTAGGTGTGGTGCACACTTGTATTTCATAGCCCTAGGTAGCTTTGAGAAAGCCCTTAAGTCGTGAGGATGAAAGTCGTTAAGGCCGCGTCCGATCTGAGTTAGTTTTGCCTATAAACAGGCCTCGGACGCTGGCCTGGTGGGCATCAGACACGCGTCCGATGCTCACTAGACTGGGTCTGTCTGGTGCGTGGCATCGACGCTCCGATGTTGTCACATCGGACGCGCCATGCCACTTTCACTTTATGAGTGAACTTGGGCTTGCATAGACGCTGGCATCGACACTGAGGGCCAGCATCCGATGGCCATGCAGAGAGGTTCCAGAGAGGTCAGAATCGCATCGGGCGCGTCCTCTGCGATGGCATCAGACGCTTCCTAGCGTCCGATGTCCTTTTGAAATGTCTGACATGTATACAGTTGACCATTGGTCGAGGGCATCGGCGCCTCCGATGCCAGGCATCGGAGCGTGATGCCCCCGAAAATTGACCTGTCCGTGCTCTATTGGATGGCCGGTTGGGTGAGTATTTATACTCCTCCCCCTCCTCCATTAGTGGTTCTTGCCACTTTCCTTTGCTGATGAACACATTGTGAGTGTGAGAAAGAGCAAGAGCCCTAGTGAGGTGAGAGAATTGCTAATTGAGAGAATTAGTGACCTCCTAGTGAGAATTGAGTAGCAAGGGTGCTCCATCCATTCTATTGACCTTGTCTTGGTCAAGTGAGAGTTCTAGCTTGTTACTCTTGGTGATCGGCATCACCTAGATGGCTTGGTGGTGATCGTGAAGCTTGGTGATCATCTGGAGGCTTGTGAATGACCCAAAGAGGCTTGTGACCGGTAGTGAGCGATTCACCGGGCCGAGTGGCGAAGAATCAGCTCATAGTGGCACCTTGATCCTTGCGCGGATCAAGGGGAGCGATACCTTGCGCGGGTGCTCCAACGAGGACTAGGGGGTGTGCTGACACCTAGATCCTCGGCAAAAAGATCGTTGTGTCATCTCTACTCTCTTTACTTACGCATTTACATTTGAGCAATTCAATTCCGCAATTTACTTGTTGTTCATTCATACTTGAATTGCTTTGCTAGAGTAGAAATGGCATAGTGATAGTCTTTTGTGCGGTAGAGTATAGAGAAACACACTTCTAGGCACAAGGGGTAAATTGGGCTTGATAGGTTTTGAAAGGATCGTGATGCCTAAGAGGGGGGGTAATTTTTAAAGGCAACTTAAAACTTCTACTCCAAACTATGGCCTCTATTTTCCACTTAGTCAAAACCTATGCAAAAGATAATCTATCTTATGTGTAACTAAGGTTTTGCTAGATGTGTTGCTATCTCTACCGCAAAGGAGTTATGCAACCTATGTTCCAAACCTATGAACTAAGCTCGAAAGGTAAGCACACACAAAGGTAACAATGTAATGCAGAAGCTAAAGGATGTGATAGAGATGCAAACTCCTGTCGATGACGCCGGTATTTTTACCGAGGTATCGAGAAGCGCGCAAGCTTCCCCTAGTCCTTGTTGGAGCCCCTAGCAAGAATCCCTCGCAAGGGCCAAGCTCCCGTTCGGGTAACTCCGTGGATAGCTCCCGGTCCTTCCCCACGCGCAAGTGGGTCTCCGTTTAAGCCACTCGTGGCAAAAGCCTCTCCCGATGCCCCCGCCGTCTCCACTATCAAGCTTTCGCCGAACCGCCGCGGCCTTGTTCCCTTCGGTACACGGAGGCGGCCACACCACAACACGGTTGGTGGGTATCGCAAGACTACATGCCCCACCGATGTACAAAAAAGGTGCGTGCAAGCACCGTTAGATAAGAGGTTTTCAACCTCACTAAACACTAGGCCTAACACCTAGAGCAAGCGCAAAGCGGTGGTCCTAACTAGCTTAAGCACCTCGCAGCACACCTACACTATCACAGTATATCACTTGAGCACTTTGGTGGCTAGAGCAACTAAATATGTGTCTAAGCACTTGGTGCACTTCTTGAGCTCCAACTACTTGTTTTGGCCGGCCATGGGGGTATAAATAGAGCCCCAACCAAATAGATCCGTTTGGAATGTCTTGGGACTTCACTGCGTGCATCGGATGCTGAAGTCGTGACCATCGGACGCGCGTTCCGATGCTCCTTTAACGCTAGCTGGCCAGCCTGGCACTGAGTCACAACGGCTACTCAGCGTCCGATGCTCAACCATCTGACGCGTCCGATGTCCCCTAGAGCCTCTCTGGAACCTCTCTGCATAGGCATCAAACGCAGGGTCCTGTAGCGTCCGATGTTGCCTCGACGCGTCCGATGTTCGCTGCGCAGGCTTGCACAGTGTTTACAGTCACGTCCGATGTGCTCGATCTTCAGCGTCCGATGCTCTTGCTGCGCGTCATGAGCTAGGGTTTGCCAACGGTGCGTCCGACGCCTGCGTAGCCCGCGTGTCGATGTCCCTTTCTTCTCATTTCTTCGCGATTCCTTGCGCCGTCTTGGTTCCATTCTTGTGCCTTGGACTTTGCTTGATTTTGAGGGTCTTCAACAGAGCTTCTAATGTCTTGTTTGAGGTGTTGATCATCGGATCACCACATCGCCTTAATCCAAGTCACATTTGCACCCTATTGGACTACAAAACAAACACTTGCAAACACATTAGTCCAATTTGGTTATGTTGTTCATCAAACACCAAAATCCGAATTAAATGGTCCGAGGTCCATTTTCCTTACAATCTCCCCCTTTTTGGTGATTGATGACAACGACCAAAACAAGCAAATATATACATAATTTAAAATGCAATCTACTTGCTAGGATGCAATGCAAAGGCAAGGTCATATGATGTTTTAAAAGATACCAAATTGAAACACATTTATTCTAGCATATCTTGCCCTTGCCACTGAGTCCCTTTTTGTGGCTTTATGGAATAAGTCTCCCCCTAAATCCATAATCCATTTCCTCCCTTTGTTGGACCATTCCAAAAAGATAACCATAAAATTTTGAAATTTTGATTTTGGTTATTTTGTTTGTTTTAGTTTGGGCTTGGTTGTTGGTCCCTCAAATTCTCCCCCTTTGGAATCAAACACCGAAAAGGAAGACATTAAAACACAAGAGAGGAAATTTATATAAGCTAAACTCCCCCTAAGTATATGATACATATGATGTAGGCAAAGCATATACATAACAACTGCACAAGGAGTTCAATCTATATAATGCATGGAGAAAGCATCTAAGAATATCAAAATGAATCAACATAATGACATCGTTAAGAATACCACATGTATGACATCAAATGAATTATTGCCCCATGATGCTTGTCTCCGGGAACTTCATTTTCCTTGCGAATGAGACTACTACACACATGATAAACTTGAAAGTAGTGTTAGTCTCAAAGCTTCCAATTGTAGAGTAAACTCCCCCTCAAAGTGTGCATACAAGTTTGAAATACTTGTAGGAGACATGCACATTGACTTGTAAGGTCAAACTACCATTTTGCAAGTTGACATCACCAGAAATGTGACACCAATTGAAGATGGTAATTGGGATAGTTTATCTACTATTTGGACTTTGGCACATATAAGATAAATACAAGGTAAAAGAAGCTATGTGTCGTGCTCCTAAACAATTAAACCATGTAGGTTTGCTCCAAGGATGAGAGTGATACCGAGCAAAAAACCATATGATAAGCCTAGTATATGACAAAGGATTTAAATATGCAAATGCAAGCCTAGGCAATGGAAGGAACTAGATGCTAAAGGAAATTGCAAGAATTTAAATCTAGTTACCTAACATAGGAGGGGGAACTTGGGTCCATAGTACCCACTAACATACTTGACAATGACATGATCCAATGTGATGCACCCCATGATATGCACCCAAAACTTTGCCAGGTCTCCAAATTCCCCGTTTGCCAATTTGGCTACTCACTTTCCTTTCGGGATCCAAACCTTTTTGGTGCTCTTCATGTTTGAGATAATGTCCTTAGGCACCCAAATGTGTTTGGCCCCATTGTTGGCTTGCCTGTTCACCTTAATGGCCACCACCTTGTCATTCTTTTTTTTCAAGAGATAGGGTGTGGTAGCCTTCTTGTTCACCTTGTTGGTGTAGGTGTTGGAGAGCTTGCTTGTTTGCTTTTTGTTTTTCTCTTTCTTCTTTTCTCCCCCATGCTTCACCTTGCACTCATAGGACTTGTGGCCTTCCTTGTGGCAAACATAGCAAACCACAGTTTGCTCCTCATCAAGCTTCTTCACTCCCTTGACGGTGTTATCTTAATGAGTTCGGGTTTGCTTTGACTTGCCTTTGTCTTGAGTCAAGTCCATGGTGAGGCGAGCAACTTCTTGTCTTAGTAGCTCATTCTCCACTACAACTTCTTGTGTACATGTATCTACAATCGTATTCTCAACACAAGCTTGTTTGCACATGAGTGAGTCTAAATCAAGTAAATCAATGCAAGAAGTAGAGTCTTTCTTTTTAGGCATATCAAGGATTGATTTTTCAATTTTAGGTGCCTCGGTGGGGTGTGCTCCGATGGTTTCAAGATTGGCAACTTTGTTAGTTAGCTCATCACAGTGTTTGCACATATTTCCATTTTAGCAAGCAAACTTTTATAAGCATCTTATGTGCTAGCTAACTTTGCTATTAGTTTTTCATTTTTCTTAACAAGTTGCTCATCATTACTTGTGCTATCACATGTGCTTGTACTAGCCTCAAGTTTCTCAATTTTGTTAGATAGCTCAACATTCAAATTTGAAAAAGTTCATATTGTTCAAGCATAGCATTGTAGGCTTGTTGAGAGCTATCTAATTTTATTCAAAGCATTGATTTTTTTTGTTGACTAGTATAGGCTTTAGCATAGTTGAGATTATCTTGCACAAGATCATTATAAGAAGGTGTCGGAGGTCCACAAAAGGGGTACCCCCAATCAACGCAAACAAATAGGTTAAACCTAGAACACCAATTAATAAACCCAGCTAAGCTAACTTTCCAAGAAACCAACCCCTCGGAGCCTGCAACGCTGGCACACCACCAGGGAGCTTAGACTTGTCAAAACCTTACCAGCCGCCTCCTGGTAGCCTACCCCTCGAACCCGCTACAGCTGTGCACCGCTCCTCGGGACCCTGCGCGGGGACCTCGAGCCCCACCAGCACGATAGCCTATCCGTCGAGGCTCATCTCACTCTAGGCCTCGAGCTGGAGCTCAACCTCCGCTCGCCCGAGCCCTTCGCGCCCGGCCTCGAGCGAGTGCACCAATACCCTTCGAAGCCCTCCACAAGGAGGAAGCTTCCACCTACTCCAGTCACGTCCTCTGCAGCCCGACGTGTACCACAGTAACCAGGGCAGAGTCAAGTCTCGTTTTCACCACAAGCATGGGCAAAAAGGCGCCAGTACAGCACTGTTAACTCATACCCTACACTGTCGCACGTCCAAGCCACGTCTCGAGGCCCGGATTCCTGCTGCTCAATCGGGTTTCCCGGGACTTGCCCATAACTGCGGGGACTTGAGCCCCCCGTAGGCGCCACCTCGAGGCCGGCTCTGAGCCCCTCGAGCCCTGACTGCTTTCATGCTATTGGAGGACAGGTACCCCAAGACCCGGAGGGACCCCGCCGTGTCCTGTACGTGCCGGGATGGGTGCTATACGGCTTCCACATCGCCACGCCTCCACGTCCGCGCCCGGGATGGAGGCCACGCTCCAAGGACTCCTCAACAGCAACGCCCACGTCGGCTCCAGTGGCCCCGACAAGACAGGATTCCTACCCTACGCCATATCGAGCGCTGTACATGTCATCCCTGTGTAGCCCTGGCCTCCTCTTGCTCTATAAAAGGGGACGCCAGGGCCCCTCGCGCACACGGTTACACAACTCCAAGAGACAACACACGAGTCCACACACACACACTCGAGTCCGGACTCCGGTCCACGCTCACTGAGCTTGTATTCGCCCCTGTACAAGCACTTAGGTGCAAGTAATACAAGAACCTCCTCCCCCGCTGGACGTAGGGCCTTCTTTGCCCGAACCAGGGTAAATCCTTGTGTCATCTTGCATCACCATCCAGGAAGAGAGCACGCGATCATATTACTCGTTGGTGTCATACCCCCGGGTTCGAAACACCGACAGTTGGCGCGCCAGGTAGGGGCCTTCGCGTGTCCAAGACGATTTCTCGTTGTTTTCTGGATGGCTTCATCTCCTCCTTCGTTCTCGGCTGGTGCCGTCGTCTGGTTCGGGAGCCTCGAGTTCCTGGCCACCGGCAACGGCAACGAGCTGACCCTGCTCTCCACGGAGAGCCTGAGCGGAGGGCATGTCATGCCACCCCGCGCGGGGGGCGTGGCGCGTCGCCCGCACCACCACGTGACGCCACCTCGTGAGCAGCGCCGTCGTCACCATCGTCGCCGGCACAGGCGGTGCCCGCGGCGAACACCCATTTCCCCGCGGCCGACGACTAGAGTCCCCGAGGGGAAACCTGCCCGGCGCGCAGCCGGAGACTTCCAGGACACTACGCACTCCCCCAGCGAGTTCGCGTTCGTCGCGCGCACGGACCGGGAGCCTGGCCAGAGGCCCCCGAGCCGTGCTCCGTCCACACCACCAGGCCTCCTTCCGCACGGGTGTACCGCGTCCGACACCAGCGGTTCCCGTTTGGCCTCAACAACTCCGCGCAGTTCACGCCCACCGCCTCGGTGAGCCCCGTCAGGACCAAGCGGCCGCGAGCGGGAGGAGCGTCCGGGCGTACTCCTACGAGCCACCACCGACCTGGAGATCGTCTACCCCGTGCACGTCGACCGCGGCCTCTCACGAGCCGTTGAGCCACCTCGTCGAGCCACCTTCGGGGAGTGGTACCACGAGCTGCAGTCCCGGCACGAGCCAGGGCGACGCGGCATCAGCAGCTCCGACTCCGATGAGTACGACTACCACGCCCTGACCTCTGGGACCCTACCAGGGAATGTTTCCAGCTCGAGGGGGTCGTGGACGATGCCGAGGACGACGACGATGACGACACCAGGCCGGCGCTCAACCTCGAAGAGTCCGGAGACGTGGCTGCGGCAGGCGGATCACGCGTTCAGGGGAGGAATGAAACCCCGGCACCGGCTGCACCATCTCAGCACAGCGACGACCGAACGGCGCAGCTCGCGCAGCTGCGGGAGGCCATCGCCAAGGCTGAGGAGGATCGACAACGCCTGCTGCAGCTTGAAAAAACCCTAGCACAAGAACTAGCCCAGCCTCGAGGCGCCGGTGTTCGTGGCCGAGCTTGAGAGGTCCACCGGCAGATCCTCGAGGACGGGGCGCCAGCACGCCCGAGGTGCGTTTTCCGCGAGCCGGGCAGAACATGGTGGCGGCAGCGATGCTGCTCCGTGATCTACCCGCCGTCTCCAACCCTGACGCCAGGCGCATGCTTGGGGGAAATGAAGAACCTCCTCGAGACAGCCGCTGTGCAGCAGGCCGAGAGCTCAGCCTCGCGGCGGCGCGGGGCGGCCTCGGGGAAACCAGCGGACACGCCCCGCAACGAGCGCGACACGTCCGTCCACCAGCTGGACGCCTCTCGAGCTAGGCCAGTCCGGGAACGGATCGTCGACGACTGGCCACCTCGAGACCCCAATGACGCCCGCAACGACATCAACCGCCGGCGCAAGGACAAGGGGGGCCAAGAGCGTGGCTATAGCGCCCATCGAGGGGGGCGCTACGACAGTGACGAGGACCGGCAAGTCCTCGAGCCCCCGGGCCCCAAAGTCTTCAGCCGGGCCATCCGCAGCTCAATCCTCCCCGACCGCTTCCGACCACCGACCAACATCGTGAAGTATGACGTGGAGGTCGAGCCCAAGCTCTGGCTCTCGAACTTTCGCCTAGGCTGCCAACTGGGCGGAGCGAAGAACGACGACCGTGTGATCATACGCCAACTCCCACTTTACCTCTCGGACACCGCCCGCCGGTGGCTCGAGGGGCTCCCGCCGGATCGGATCGACGACTGGGCGGACCTAGTCAGGGTCTTCGACGGGAATTTCAAGGGGACTTGCGTGCGCCCAGGCAACCCTTGGGATCTACGGCGTTGCAGGTAGGCAGCGGACGAGCCTCTCCGCGACTTTGCTCGGCGATTCTCGAAGCAGCGCCTCGAGCTCCCCCACGTGCCTGATGAGGACGTCATCTCAGCGTTCCTCGCGAGCACGACATGCCAAGAGCTAGTTCACGAGCTAGGACGCTACCGTCCCAGGACGGTCGAGGACCTGATGGATCGTGTCACCAGCTTTGCCTCAGGCGACGAGGCAGTGGGGGCCTTCTTTGGCCGTTCCACGGACAAAGGTAAGGCGGTGACCGCGCCGGAGGGCTCGAACAAGGGCAACGACGCCAAGAACGACAACAATAACAGCAACAAAAAGAAGAAGAACAAATGCAAAGGTCAGAAGGCAAAGCGCGACGCCAATGACGACGACGACGAAGAGGTGCTCGCAGGCGCCCTCGAGCCTAAGAAGCCCTGAGGCCCCCCAGCCGGGGCTGTTTTCGACCAGATGCTCGAGGACCCCTGCACTTATCACAAGGACCCCGTAAATCACAAGTTAAAGGACTGCCGACTGTTGAAAAGCTTCTACTCCAAGCTCGCTGATAAGAAAGAAGACGCGCCTAAGGGCAAGGACAACGATCGGCACGGCGGAGGGGACGCGGACGGCAACTTCCCCCCGGTGCGCGACTGCTACATGATCTACGGGGGGTCGACCGTCGGGCTCTCAGCTTGAGAAAGAAAGAAGGAGCGCCGGGAGATCTTTGCGCTCTGCCACGACGCCCCCCAGTATCTTGACTGGTCAGATGCGCCGATCACGTTCGACCGTGACGACCATCCGGACCGTGTCATAAACCCGGGGGCGTACCCCCTCGTCGTCAACCCCGTCATAGTCGACGTGCGGTTCTCCAAGGTGTTGATGGATGGGGCTCGAGCCTCAACATCATATACCTCGAGACCCTCGACCTCCTGGGATTTCGAGGGACCAGCTCTGACCCAGCGTCGGGGGTTCCACGGAGTCGTACCAGGGAAGAAGGCGCACCCCCTCGGGCGCATCGACCTACCTGTCTGCTTTGGCACGCCGGCCAACTTCCGCCGGGAAACGCTCACCTTCGAGGTGGTAGGGTTCCAGGGACCTACCACGCCATCATCGGCAGACCAGGCTACGCCAAGTTCATGGCAGTCCCCAACTACACGTACTTGAAGCTCAAGATGCCGGGGCCGAAAGGGGTCATCACCGTCGGCGCCTCCTACGAGCACGCGTACCACTGCGACGTGGAGTGCGTCGAGCGTGGGGAGGCAATGTCCACCTCGACTCGCTCGAGGCCCTAGCAGCCTTGGCCACCGAAGAGGCCCTGAAGCAAAGCGCCACGCTGGCACCTTTGAGCCGGCGGAGCACACCAAGCAGATACCCGTCGACCTGACCTCGACCAATGGCAAGACGCTGACCATCAGTGCCAGCCTCGAGCCTAAATAGGAAGCAGTGCTCGTCGACTTTCTCCGCGCGAACATCGACATGTTTGCGTGGGGCCCCTCGGACATGCCGGGCATACCGAGGGAAGTCGCCGAGCACGCCTTGGAGATCCAGGCCGGGTCCAGACCGGTGAAGCAATGCCTGCGCCGCTTCGACGAGGAAAAGCGCAGGATCATCGGCGAGGAGGTGCACAAGCTTTTGGCGGCCGGATTCATCAAGGAGGTATTTCACCCGGAGTGGCTAGCTAACCCTGTACTAGTTAGGAAAAAGAATGGGAAAATGCGGATGTGTGTAGACTACACTGGTCTGAATAAAGCGTGTCCAAAGTTCCATTTCCTTTACCTAGAATTGATCAGATTGTCGATTCCACTGCAGGGTGCGAAGTACTTTCATTTCTCGATGCTACTCCAGCTACCACCAGATTAAGATGAAAGAATCCGATGAACTCGCTACCTCTTTTGTTACGCCTTTTGGTATGTATTGCTACGTTACAATGCCCTTCGGCCTTCGAAACACCGGGGCAACGTACCAACGTTGCATGCAGCATATCTTTTGCGAACACATAGGCAAAACCGTTGAGGCCTACGTCGATGACATCGTGGTTAAAACCGAGAAACTCGGGAACCTCATCAGCGATCTCGAGACCACGTTCGAGTGCCTCCGGGCCAAGAATGTGAAGCTCAACCCCGAGAAGTGTGTCTTTGGTGTGCCTCGGGGCATGCTACTTGGCTACATTGTCTCGCGACGGGGGGGATCGAGGCCAACCCCGAAAAATCTCGGCAGTCACGAGGATGGGCCCAATTCGAGACCTCAAGGGTGTGCAGAAGTGACAGGCTGCCTAGCCGCTCTCAGCAGATTCATCTCGAGGCTAGGGGAAAAAGCGCTACCCCTCTACCGCTTGCTGAAGAAGATGGAACGCTTTGCATGGACTGTCGAAGCCGAGGAGGCCTTAACCAAGTTGAAGGGGTTGCTGACTTCCGCACCAATTCTCGTGCCACCGCGATCAGCCCAGGTTGGCGATCCCCCCGAGCCTCTCCTCCTCTATGTGGCTGCAACCACTCAGGTGGTCAGCGCGGTCATAGTCATCGAGAGGCACGAGGAGGGCCATGCGCTGCCGGTCCAAACGACCGTATACTTCACCAGTGAGGTGCTCTCTGAGGCCAAGATCCGGTACCCGCACATCCAGAAGCTGCTCTACGGCATCATCATCACGAGACGCAGCTCCAGCACTACTTCCTCTCGCTCATCCTGTAACGGTGGTGTCATCCTTCCCCCCGCATGAGATCATCAACAATCGAGAGGCCACGGGACGCATCACCAAGTGGTCCGCCGAGCTAATGGGGGAGGCCATCACCTACGCCCCGCGAAAAGCCATCAAGTCCAAGCGTTGGCGGACTTTGTTGCTGAATGGACCGACACCCAGCTCCTGCCGCGCGCAAATCCAAGTCGAGCTCTGGACCATGTACTTCGACGGGTCCCTCATGAAGACGGGAGCAGGCGCCGGCCTGCTCTTCATCTCACCCCTCGGAGTCCACATGCGCTACCTCTACGCTTGCACTTCCCCGCCTCCACACATCGCCGAGTACGAGGCCCTCGTCAATGGGCTGCGCATCGCCCTCGAGCTCGGGTCCGATGCCTCGACGCCCGAGGAGACTCGCAGCTCGTCATCAACCGGTTATGAAGGCTTCAAGCTGCATCGATCCCAAGATGGAGGCATACTGCGGGGGGTGCGCAAGCTAGAAGATAAGTTCTACACGCCACGAGCTCAACCACATAGCTCGAAAGTACAACGGGCCGCTGACGAGCTGGCAAAGTTGCGTCCATGTGACGCGCGGTCACGGTTCCACCAGACGTCTTCTCGAGGACGTTTTCGAGCCATCCGTCAAATCGGCCCAGGGGGCTGGCCCCTCGACCACCCCTCGAGCCAGACACGGGGGCTCGACCTTCAACGCCACCCCTCAGGAGTGACCCCTCGACATCCTATGATGCAATGCAGATTGACATGCCCGCCTCTTCTTCATCATAGCCCCTCGACTGGCGGACGCCCTTCCTCGACTACCTGACGCAAGGCGTGCTACCAAAAGACAAGACGGAGGCCGGATGCATTGCTCGAAGGGCCAAGACATACGTCATTTACGGCGATGAACGGGAGCTGTACCGTCGAAGCCCATCAGGAATCCTTCAACGTTGCTTCCCCCTTGAGGTGGGACGCAGGCTCCTCACGACATGCACTCGGGGGCTTGCGGCCATCACACACAGCGCCAAGGACCCTGGTAGGGAATGCCTTCCGACAGGGCTTCTACTTGCCAACCGCCATCGAGACGCCAAGCGCCTGGTCCAAGCTTTGCCAGGGGTGGTCAGTTTTACGCCAAGCAAAACGCACCAGCCGTCCGCGCACGCCCTGCAGATGCCCCATTACTTGGTCGTTTGCCGTCTGGGGGCTCGACCTCGTGGGTCCCCTCAAGATGACAACCGGAAAGTACACGCATGTGCTCGTGGCCATCGACAAATTCACCAAGTGGATCGAGGCAAGCCCATAGGCGACCCACCTCCGAGAAAGCCGTCGAGTTCATCGCAGACATCATGTACCGGTTTGGGGTGCCTAACGTCATCATCACCGACAATGGCACCCAATTCACGGGCAAAAAGTTCACCAACTTCTGCGACGACAACACATTCGCGTAACCTGGGCCTCGGTCGCATACCCTCAATGCAACGGGCAGGTCGAGCGCGCCAACGGCATGATACTCCATGGGCTGAAGCCGAGGCTGTTCAAGACCCTCAAAAATTTCGGAAAGGGGTGGGCTGCAGAGCTCCCCTCGGTGCTGTGGGGCCTCAGGACTACGCCGAGTCGAGCCACCGGGTTCACTCCGTTCTTCCTAACCTACGGCGCCGAGGCCGTCTTGCCTACGGACCTCGAGTACGGCTCGCCTCGACTTCGAGCCTACAACGAGCAAACCAACGACGAAAAGCTCGCCAACGCCAAGGACCAGCTCGAGGAGGCCCGAGACGTGGCGCTCATCAACTCCGCGCGCTACCAGCAAACACTTCGACGCTACCACGACAAGCACGTGCGCAAAAGGGACCTAGCGGTGGGGACCTCGTGCTTCGACGGCTGCAAGATAATCGAGGGCGCCATAAGCTCACCCCTCCATGGGAGGGCCCATACACCGTAGCTGAGGTGCTCAAGCCAGGAACATACAAGCTCTACGACGACCAAGGCAGGATCCTGGCGAACGCGTGGAACATATCTCAGCTACGTCGCTTCTACCCTTAAAGCTCGAGGCCTCATTCATTTTGTTGCTTTGTACAAACACGCCCAAAATGAATGAACAAACTCGTGCATGTCTTTCATTTTGCTTAGCAACTTAAGGTAGCCTCGACCCTGCTTTGCTCAGGGTCGAGCCTCCCTCAGGGGCTGACAGGGGGACTCCCCCCACACTCCGCAAAAAATGCGTGTTTTTCTTTTCAAAAATTCGACCCTCGTCTCAATTCGCACCTCGAGCATATTAGCAGCGTCTAAATCCTTAAATACCCCGAGCCTCCAAGAGTGGGGGCGTCGACGTAGACGGCCACCTACGCCCCGGGCTACGGTACCTACCTACGCCTCCCCTCGAGGCACTCGTGGCGCGTATCGAAGGAACACGGACCAAGCCGGCTGAAGCTCGAGCTAGCGACAAAGAGAATTGATCGAATAAATTTGAAAATAAAACAGCTTCCTTAAATAAACAAGTCACATATACACATATTGGCCTCGTCAGGCCACAAGTAATGACACAAATTTTTACAAAGGGCCTCGATGCCCAAATTTGGCACACATGTCTCAATCCTCGTCGGTCTGGTACTCCTCCCCGAGATCTTCCGCGGTGGGCTCGGCCTCGACGTCCGGGCCAGGAGAAGGGGGGCCACCTGCACCGCTGTCCGCCTCCGTGGAGCATCCTCCTCGAAGAGCTTCGCGAGCGCCGACCCTGGCTTGTCCACCTTCTCGAGGATCAAGTCGACGCGGCGATCGTTCCATTCCTCATCCCTACCTCGATCTCAATGAAGCCCTTGGCGACGACATTGACCGGGAAGCGGAAGCCGGAACGGACGCGCCGTGAGCGCCTGCTTGACGCCATGGTGGAGAGCGTGCCGGACTCGGTCCCGCGCGGCCGCGTCAAAATAGCATAAGGCGTCGACCAAAGCGTCGTCGCCTCGAGCCACTGCGCCCTCTGCCGCGGCTACCGGAGCGACGCCCCACATAGAGTCAAGCCTGTCGAGGGTGGCGCGCGCTCGTTCTGCCACCATGGTCTCGTCCTGGAGTTGCCCCAGGAGAGCCTGGTTCATCCCGCGAAGCTCCTCGGCGGTCTTCTCAACCTCTGCGCAACAAACAAGAAGGAGTGAGATCGCGGCGTGACAAAAACCTCGAGATCAAAACAAGGCAAGGCATGAAAATTACCTTCGCAGTGCATGCCCAGAGCGGCGAGGTCGCTGGTAAGGCCATCGACGCGCTGATCAAGCCTACGCTTCTCGGACAGCACGTCGCGCTTTTCGGCCCTGAGGTCTTCTACCAGCTTGCCCGTCTCTGCGAGGGCCAGATCCTTCCGGATCACCTCTTGCCGCGCTGCCTCCGCCGCGGATCGGGCGGTGGCGGCCTCGCTCTGGGCATCCTCGGCCTCTTTCTTTGCCGCCTCCGCTGCGATCGGGCGGTGGCGGCTCCGCTTTGGGCGTCAGCAGCTTCCTTCTTCGCCGCCTCCGCTTCAGACGGGCGGGGTGGCCTCGCTTCGGGCAGCGGCGACCTCCTTCCTCGACGCTTCCAGAGCGGTGGCGGCCTCCCCTTAGCTCGGGCGGCCTCCCCTCGAGCCGCCTGGGCCTCTACCTGCGCTTCGTTGAGCCGGCTCGCCATTTGGGCATTCCGGCTCAGCTCAGCGCGGAGATCCTGAAGCTCCACCTCCGCCCTAGCTAGGGCAGCCGCCGCCCGCGCGGACCTATCCGTCTCCTCCGAGAAGGACCGCTCCGCCTCCGCCATGAGCTCGACCATCCCTGAAGATGGACCGCGCCTCCCGCGGGCCCCTGTTGGGCTGATCGCTCGACGGGGACTATGGCTCGGGGCGAGCTCGACGCGTGAGGAAACGGCCACACGGTCGATCGACCTCGATGAGGGGCAGCCCTCCTCCTCCGGCTTGAGCGGTGCCGGCTGCGGCCCACCAACCAGTGGCACAGGCTGTGGCTCCCCCCGCCCCTCCTCCGTCTCCGCCTGCTGCTCTGTATCCTCCTGGGCGACGGCGCGGCCCGCGTGGGACGGGGACCCGAGCGGTAGCGGATCACTCGAGGGGTGGCTCGCCCCAAGCTCTCCACCCTTGCCGAGTCCTCCAGCTTCTTGTTGCCCCTGACCGGGGCCTCAAGCGCTTCTTCCAGCGTTGGGCCCTCGACCGGAGGCGGCACCTGCTCCAGCTCGTTCAAGAGCTCCTCCACCGTCGGCACCAACGCCTCTCCCTCTTGCCCCTCCGTCGTGGGCCGACTCTCGTCGACTGGGGTCTCGGGGGCCACTGACCTTCCGGCCTCAGACACCGACGGAGCCGCGCCTATCTCCGGTGCTCCCCCAAAATGGTTGTCACGGCGGGGGGAGGAGCGGCCCCCTCGGTAGGCACCATCGGAGCAGGAAGAGGCGGTGTCGTGATGGGCGCGGTGACGGCAGGATCGATGCCAGAAGCCGCGGTCCCTGCTGAAAAAGATAACGACGTCGTCAGAGTCAGGAAGATGCCTCGACCTCCGTAGTCGATGGCGGCGACCTCACCAAGATCTGCGGCGGCCATCTGACTTCCCCGAGCCATGGCCGCTCGGGCCTTTGCCAGCCAAGCGGCCTCCCGAGCAGAGGAAGAAGCCGTACCTCGAGGTGCCTGTTCCACAGCAGAGCTCGAGGTCTTTGTCCGCTTGGACGCTACGAGGTCCACCTCCTGCCAGGAGCGCTTTCCCCTAAAAACCATAGACGACGCGCATCACAAAAGAAAAGGGGTAAAACCTCACCACCAACGAAATTGAAAAATGCTACTTACCCAAAATGGCGACGGGGCTTCTTCCCCGAGTCGCCGGATTCACTCGGGGGCTTTGAGTCCGACCTGTGGCTCGAACCCTGCCCCTGAGCCGTCTCTGAGTGGCTCGGATGGGGGGAGGGCTCCCGGTGCCTCCCGCGGCCTGACCTCGACGAGGAGGAGTCCCTCCCTCTGCCCTTGTCGCGGGGGGGGGGGGGGGGCGACCGACCGCGTCTCCTCGAGCGTTCATCTTGGTGCCTTTCCCGGCGCGGGCTCCGGGACCTACTCCGGCGCCCGCGCTGACGGTCACGCCCCCGCGTCCGCCTCCCTCCCCCGACGGTGGGGCGGCGACTGGCTTCGGGGCCGCTCGCGGCTCTGGCCATGAGACGACCGGGAGCTCCCCCCCCCCCACGGTCATGATGGCGGGGGCTCGACGCCCTCTCGTGCTGCCCGCTCCTCCGCGGGCTCGATGGCGCCCTTGACGGCTCGCGGCGGTCGGGCCCGAAATCCTTCTCGACCTGTCGGCCGCTTCTCGAGGCCGGCCCTTCTCGAGACCCCCCGCCTGGGTCGATGCGGCCGTGGTCTCCTTCTGTGCCACGGCAATATAGCTCCTGGTCTGTGGCTTCTTCATGACAGCCGGCGCACGACCGGCGCGGAGCTCGAGATGCCCTGAGCCTCCGACGAGGCTGGGCCTGATGCGGCCTTCCGCGGCTGCGTCCCGCGCGATCCCTTCGCTGGGGGACCTCCAAGACATCCTCCTGCACAGAGGAGTGGTCAGCCCGGACGTCGACGACCCCCGCGCGCCTCAAACGCGCATCCATCCCCTCGTCGTCACTCTCGTAATCATCATCGTCCTCTTCCTCCGAGCTCGAGAACCTGAGCTCGGGGGACTTATCTCCAGGTCGCCGGTTGCGACGAGCCTTCGCCAGCCTCTGCTTCCGAGCCGACCGACGCAAGTTTTTGTTTTTCTCTTTCTTCTTTCTGGCATCCTTTCTCTCTTTGTCTTTTTGAGCAGAGAGGCGCCTCACCTGTGTTCCCGCGGCGTCCTCCCTCACCGGGGCCTCGACGCGCGACAAGTAAACGCCCCCTGCGAGGAAGAAGAAGCTCGATGAGAAAAACTACGAGGAGAGCGAACAAGGTTCGAAGAAAGGGAGAGGAGGAGGGGGCTCGAGACAGCCTAACTCGAGGGTGGCTCACCAGGTCGAGGCAGGCACCCTCGTCGGGTGCCATGATGATCAGGTCGGCCTCCTCTGGGGGAACGTCCCCTGAACGGTGAGCGTCACCCGGGAGTAGCCTCGTTCCGAGGCAGCCTCTCTCGGCCATCCTCGATTGGTTCAGCGCCTCGAGCGAGGCGGGGCCTCATCTCAAACATGAGAAGGGGGCGGTCTGCCAGAGGGAGGACCCTCCGCTGATGGAACGCCCAGATAACCGCCTGGACAGTCAGCTTCTTGTCCTCCACCGGCGTCCGCATCGTGTTCATCAGCGGCAACAGGTGGCGCTGCCTGTCCGCCACGACGCCCCAGTTCCAATTCTCCGGGCGATGGGTGATGACCCTGCCAGTGTACTACGGAAGAAGCCCGTCCACATTCCGCAGGTAGAACCAGTGGTCGTCCCACCCCGCCTGGTTGGTGGACAGCTTGTAGCGGAGGTAGTCGCGGGGAACGTTGGCCGACGAAGGCCCGGTCCTTGCGGTGATGGTGAGGGAGCCCACGCGCGCGAGCCTCCTCCCGCTCGGCTTCGAAGGCTTGTTGAAGAGCTCGCCCCGGAAGAGGTGGACGAACATCTCCCAGTGTAGCTCAATCTTCAAGTACCCCTCACACACGGCGGCGTAGATGGCGGCGTGCGAGATGGAGTTGGGGGAGAAGTGCTGCAGCTCCACCTCAAAGTGGTGGGCCAGCCCCCGCATGAAGCGGCTCGGCGGGACGCCGAGCCCCATACGGTGGTAGCGCGTGAAGCTCACCACGTACCCCTCCGGCGGGTGCGGCTCCCGGTGGTCCGCTGACGGGAGAATCCACCACGCGAGACCCCCCTGCGGGTTGGGGCAGAGAAGCCCCCGCTCCACCAGCGTCTCCAACTCCTGCTGCGTTGTCTTCGTCGAGCTCCAGTCTCGGCCGGCAGCACTTGGGCGGCCATGGCGGCGACGACGCGGACCTGAGCGGCGGACGGGCGGCCGGAAAATCCCTAATCGACTAGCTCGAGGGAGAGGGCGCGTGAAGGCTACGGCGGCGGTGAAGGCAAAGGCAAAGTAAAGGGTTCCTTTTCCCCTCTTTCGATATTTATAAGGGAAAACCCCAATGGGCGGGGTCTCCCACGACGTAAGAAGGTAACCGCATGCATTTAATGCGCCCACCTAACCACATCTCGAGCCGGGTGACAGGTACACGCGACGACATCTCATTTGCTCAACTACCGGGGCCCTCCACGGCCGTCGCTCCGACTTCACGCCCGCTACCCTGGCGCCACGATCTCCACTCCCTGACGGTTTCCGCCTAAAAAGGCGCGCCCAATGGGCGGAAGGTTTCCAAGCGACGAAGGCTTCTTCAGGAAGGTAAAAACGGGCCCTGGCCCTAAGCCTCGAAGCAGCGAAGGCTGGCCCTCGAAGAGGGTTCGACAGCCGGCTTCGAGCACCCGAGTCAGGGACACCAAGGGGCGCCACTCGCAGCATCGCTCGAGGGCCAAGCCCTCGAGGCCCCTCACGTGTATCCAAGGCAGGGCGCGCGACGTGCAGTGAGATCCCCTTGGAGGGAGGCATCGAGCCACCGGGTCCTATCGAATGGACCCGACACTCCTGCAGACTGAGCGCCCATGCTTTATGAGACCGCCTCCGGGCTACGGTCGACCCCTATCGAACGGGGCACGAGGTCTCACTTGGATTCCCCGTTACCAGCTCACCGGGAACCTCAATACTCGCCCGCTCGTGGTAGTACGAGGCATCCCCCTCGCATCCGATCGAAAGGACTCGCGGGATGACAAGCCAGGGCAACCGGCGTGCCGGACAGCTCGAAGAGCCGGCCGGCCGGTTCAGCCTGGCACTCCTCGACGAAAGAGGGTCTAAAAAACTTGGGGGCTCGACACTCCCGAACCTAAAAAACGCAACTAACACTCGCACAAGAAAGAGCCCACGAGGGAGTCCTAACCACCCCCCCGTGGCCTCGGGGGCTACACCCGCGGGTGTCGCTCGCACGACACCCACGGAATCAAAGCGGCCAAACCCTCGAGACCAGTTAGCTAACCCTCGAGATCCCAGTCGGGAGCCCCTGCTCGAGTGCAAGCATTCGAACAAGGGCTCGGGGGCTACTGTCGGGGGTCCACAAAAGGGGTACCCCCAATCAACGCAAACAAATAGGTTAAACCTAGAACACCAATTAATAAACCCAGCTAAGCTAACTTTCCAAGAAACCAACCCCTCGGAGTCTGCAACGCTGACACACCACTAGGGAGCTTAGACTTGTCAAAACCTTACCAGCCGCCTCCTGGTAGCCTACCCCTCGAACCTGCTACAGCTGTGCACCGCTCCTCGGGACCCTGCGCGGGGACCTCGAGCCCCTCCAGCACGATAGCCTATCCGTCGAGGCTCGTCTCACTCTAGGCCTCGAGCTGGAGCTCAACCTCCGCTCGCCCGAGCCCTCCGCACTCGGCCTCGAGCGAGTGCACCAATACCCTTCGAAGCCCTCCACAAGGAGGAAGCTTCCACCTACTCCAGTCACGTCCTCTATAGCCCGACGTGTACCACAGTAACCAGGGCAGAATCAAGTCTCGTTTTCACCACAAGCATGGGCAAAAAGGCGCCAGTATGGCACTGTTAACTCATACCCTACACTGTCGCACGTCCAAGCCACGTCTCGAGGCCCGGATTCCTACTGCTCAATCGGGTTTTCCGGGACTTGCCCATAACTGTGGGGACTCGAGCCCCCCGTAGGCGCCACCTCGAGGTCGGCTCTGAGCCCCTCGAGCCCTGACTGCTTTCATGCTTTTGGAGGACAGGTACCCCAAGACCCGGAGGGACCCTGCCGTGTCCTGTACGTGCCGGGATGGGTGCTGTACGGCTTCCACATCGCCACGCCTCCACGTCCGCGCTCGGGATGGAGGCCACGCTCCAAGGACGCCTCAACAGCAACGCCCACGTCGGCTCCAGTGGCCCCAACAAGACAGGATTCCTACCCTACGCCATATCGAGCGTTGTACATGTCATCCCTGTGTAGCCCTGACCTCCTCTTGCTCTATAAAAGGGGACGCCAGGGCCCCTCGCGCACACGGTTACACAACTCCAAGAGACAACACACGAGTCCACACACACACTCGAGTCCGGACTCCGGTCCACGCTCACTGAGCTTGTATTCACCACTGTACAAGCACTTAGGTGCAAGTAATACAAGAACCTCCTCCCCCGCTGGACGTAGGGCCTTCTTTGCCTGAACCAGGATAAATCCTTGTGTCATCTTGCATCACCATCCAGGAAGAGAGCACGCGATCATATTACTCGTTGGTGTCATACCCCCGGGTTCGAAACACCGACAGAAGGTAGCTCATCATCACTATCACTATCACTATCACTATCACTATCACTATCACTATCACTATCACTAGAGATAGAGCTTGAGTTACCTCGTGCCATAAGGTACATACGTGAGGAGCTTGATGATGAGTGCTTGTGACTGCGCCTCTTGTGTTGGGCTTCATCATCACTTGATGAATCATCCCATGTCTTGATGGTGGTGAGGGATTTAGCTTTGCATCCCTTCTTTTTCTTGTCCTTGGGTGTGGGCTTTTGTTTTGGACAATCCTTTACAAAATGCCCTTTCTTGCCACATCTATAGCATCCCTTTTTTCTTTGCTCTCTTCTTTGATTGGTGAAGAGAAAATCTTCTATTGTGATGGGCACACCCTTGACATTGAGCTTGCGGATCATCCTCTTCACTCCTTTCATAAGCTTGATTGTTTCTTCTTCATCTAAGGAGGAGTCGGATGAGGTGGAGGCTTGATCATCATCACTTGATTCATCATCTTCATCATCCTCTTCTTCACTTGAGGAGCTTGAGCTTGTCTCAACTTGCTTTTTGCCCTTCATTTTTTTGTGCTCATCACATGTGAGAGCAATGCCTTTGCTTGATGAAGTGGCTTCTTCTTGACCCATCTTGCGTGACATCTCAAATGCCACCAATTTGCCAATGACAATGGCCGGGGTCATGGTGCTCAAGTCCTCCATGTTGTGGAGGATGGTGATGATGGTTGCATACTTGTTCTTTGGAAGCACAGAGATGATCTTCCTCACAATATCCGCATCACCTAACTTTGTAATTTCTATAGAATGGAGCTCATTGATAATTAGATTCAAACGAGAATACATATCACGAACAAGCTCATTATCATTCATTTTAAAGGAATCATAATTTGTTTTAGTTAAGTGATGTTTTTGCTCACGCACATTACTTGTACCATCATGGAGCTCATGTAGTCTTAACCAAATTTCATGAGATGTTTGCAAAGTAAAAACTTGGTTAAAGACATCCATGCTAATAGATTCAAACAAGCAATTTTTAGCTCTAGCATTAAGATGAATTTCTTTTTCATCACCCGCGGTAAGCTTTTCGGGATTCTTAATGGGTTTCATCCCGTCGCGGATGACTCTCCAAACACCTAGATCAATGGCTTCTAAAAAGCAAGCCATCCTAGCACTATAGTAAAGGAAGTTAGTGCCATCAAAGTGTGGAGGCCTAGAGGTATCCATCCCAACCACTCTTAGGGGCGTCGGCTCGAAGGCGGTAAAGCCAAGAGTCCACAAAAGAGCCAACCGTTCCGATACCAATTGAAAGGATCGTGATGCCTAAGAGGGGGGGGGGTGAATTAGGCAACTTAAAACTTCTACTCTAAACTATGGCCTCTATTTTCCACTTAGTCAAAACCTATGCAAGAAGATAATCTATCTTATGTGTAACTAAGGTTTTGCTAGATGTGTTGCTATCTCTACCGCAAAAGGAGTTATGCAACCTATGTTCCAAACCTATCAACTAGCCTATCAACTAAGCTAGGAAAGGTAAAGCACACAACAAAGGTAACAATGTAAATGCGGAAGCTAAAGGATGCGATAGAGATGCAAAATCCCGTCGATGACGCCGGTATTTTTACCGAGGTATCGAGAAGCGCGCAAGCTTCCCCCTAGTCCTCGTTGGAGCCCCTCGCAAGGAATCCCTTGCAAGGGCCAAGGTCCCGGTCGGGTAACTCCATGGATAGCTCCAGTCCTTCCCCACGCGCAAGTGGGTCTCTGGTTAAGCCACTCGTGGCAAAGCCTCTCCCCGATGCTCCCCGCCGTCTCCACTATCAAGCTTTCTACCGAACCACCGCGGGCCTTGTTCCCTTCGGTACACAGAGGCGGCCACACCACAAACGCGGTTGGTGTGGTCTCGTAAGACTACAAGCCCCACCGATGTACAACAACGGTGCGTGCAAGCACCGGTAGATAAGAGGTTTTCAACCTCACTAAACACTAGGCCTAACACCTAGAGCAAGCGCAAAGTGGTGGTCTAACTAGCCTAAGCACTTCGCAAAGCACCTACACTAATCACCTAGTATATCACTTGAGCACTTTGGTGGCCAGAGCAACTAAATATGTGTCTAAGCACTTGATGCACTTTCTTGAGCTCCAACTACTTGTTTTGGCCGGCCATGGGGGTATAAATAGAGCCCCAACCAAATAGAGCCATTTGGAGAATGTTTTGGACTTCACTGCGTAGCATCGGACGCTGAAGTCGTGACCATCGGACGCGCGTCCAATGCTCCTTTAACGGCTAGCTGCCAGCCTGGCACTGAGTCACAACGGCTACTCAGCGTCCGATGCTCAACCATATGACGTGTCCGATGTCCCCAGAGCCTCTCTGGAACCTCTCTGCATAGGCATCAAACGCAGGGTCCTGTAGCGTCCGATGTTGCATCGACGCGTCCGATGTTCGCTGCGCATGCTTGCACAGTGTTACAGTCATGTCCAATATGCTCGATCTTCAGCGTCCGATGCTCCTGCTGGCGCTGTCATGAGTTAGGGTTTGCCAATGGTGCGTCCGACGCCTGCGTAGCGAGCGTCCGATGTCCCTTTCTTCTCATTTCTTCGTGATTCCTTGCGCCGTCTTGGTTCCATTCTTGTGCCTTGGACTTTGCTTGATTTTGAGGGTCTTCAACAGAGCTTCTAATGTCTTGCTTGAGGTGTTGATCATCGGATCACCACATCGCCTTAATCCAAGTCACATTTGCACCCTATTGGACTACAAAACAAACACTTGCAAACACATTAGTCTAATTTGGTTATGTTGTTCATCAAACACCAAAATTCGAAGTTAAATGGTCCGAGGTCCATTTTCCTTACAGGTTTTAATTTGTGCTAAAGTTTTAGAAAAGCCCAATTCACCCCCCTCTTGGGCATCTTGATCCTTTCAATTGGTATCAGAGCCTCGTGCTCTCGATTTAGGCTTAACCGCCTAGAGTTAAGATGTCCGGAGGTGATGGACCACCTCCCATGTTCAAGGGAGACGACTTCCCATATTAGAAAATCCGTATGGAGTCATACCTAGAAGCGGTTGATGTAAAATGCCGCGAAGCCGCGATCACCGGTTTTGCTAAGCCCAAGGAGGGCACAAGCGTTACTCCTAATGAGGAGGAGAATGAGAAATGGAATGCAAAAGCCAAAAACATCCTTTTTAGAGGCATTTGCAAGGATGTGTTTAACCGCGTCCGGAACCACAAAAATGCTCATGATCTATGGGAAAACATTTGTGCGCTCCATGAGGGAACCAAGAGTGAGCGTGAGGAGCGCTATCATTTAGTTATGCAAAAGCTTCATTCTTTTGATATGCATGCTAATGAAAATGCAAATGAAATGTACTCACACTCGAATGTTCTTGTAGAAGAACTCAATGGACTTGGCCTCACACAAATGCAACCATCCGATGTTGTGAGGAAGATTCTTTGTGTCCTTCTAATTGAGAAGTATGGACACATTGTGACCGTGCTACATCAAAGTGATCTTTCCACTGCTACACCAACTCAAATCTTGGGAAAGATCAATGCACATGAGATGTACATTCACATCACACCAAGTGGTGGCTCTTCCACCGACAAGAAGAAGGACTTGGCCTTCAAAGCTAGCCATGACAAGAAGGGCAAGTCCAAGGCAATTGAGGTGCATCATGAGAGCACAAGTGATGAAGAAGATGATTCCAACATTGCTCTCATGGTAAGGAGGACCACCAAGATGTTGAAGAAGCTTCACAAGAATGGAGTCAACTTTGACTCAAGAAAGAAGAAGTTCTTCACAAGTAGCAAGAGAAGGCCACTATCCGAAATGGATTGCTACAATTGCGGTAAACTTGGCTATCTTGCTCATCAATGCACCAAGCCTAAGAAAGAGAGCTACAAGAACAAGAACAAGGGCAAGAAATATGACTCATCTAGCGAAGATGAGAAGAAGAGTGAGAAGCCCTACAAGAAGGATGGCAAGAAGAAGAAGCAATACCACAAGAAAGGTGGCAAGGCTTACATTGTTGGTGATTGGCTCACCGACATTGACTCCTCTGGTGGCTCATCAAATGAAGATAGTGATGATGAGAAGGAGAAGGTGGCCGCTCTAGTCATTGGGACTTCTACACCACCACCACCACCACCGCCATCATCCTCTACACACCTATGCCTCATGGCAAAGGGAGATCGGAAGGTACAAAGTGATGATGACTCTAGTGATGATGAGAGTGATGGAGAGTTCAAAGCTCCTTCTTATGATGAACTTGTTGATTTGCTAAACAACTACTCTAAAATCATAAGAAAAACTAGAGCTAAAAATTTTAGGCTTGTTAGTGACAATGAAGCTCTTGTTGAAAAATATAACAATGCCATACATGCTAGTGATGAGCTTCAAAATGAACTTGCTACTATGTCATCATCTATCAAGGAGCTGAAGTCCTCTAACAAGGAGCTCAAAGCTAAAAATGAAAAACTTGATAAGATGCATAGTGATCTTAACACTAGCTATTCTTTGCTCAAAGAAAAATATACTCTAGTCAAAGTAGATCATGATACACTTAGTGTTGCCTATGATATGCTTTCTCATGAGACACATGATGCTTCTAACCATGTTGTTAAGTGTGACATAGCAACATCTTGTGAGGACGTGGTTAGTGAGCATGAAGATCAAAGAGCTAGTGGCAAGGGCAAGAAAGTGGTTGAGGCCGAAAACTATGATGATTATCTCAAGATCAAGAATGAGAATGCAAAGCTCAAGAGTGATCTAGAAAAGCTATCAACCACCAAGCAAGTTATCATTCAAACTCATGATGATGACTAAAGCTTGTCTCTTGAGCTTGACATGCTAAAGGAAGACAACAAGAGATTGAAGATGGAGAAGGATAACTCCAACAAGAAAATGACAAGCTCAAGAAAGAGAAAGAGCACCTTGCCACCGGGTTGAAGAAGTTCACCAAGGGTCAATGTGCGGATACATGGGTGTATGCCGAGTCTTGAGTGATGAATGATTGTCAACTAGGATAATGTGCATGTTCTTTGGCTTGTGTTGTGCAGGTGTCGAGGATGGATACAGTGATCAAAGGCAAGGTGAAGGTCAAGTAGAGCCGTGCCGTGCCGATGGACCGAGAGTGGCGAAGGGCGGACGTGAGGCTTGGACTGAGGGACCGGTGGCCTAAGGATCAGCTGTGGTGGCTGACAGCCTGGGACAACGATGAGTAGAGACTTGTGGGGCACAGTGTTGCTCGCGTCGAGGATCTGGGGACATGTGTCGGTGGACGGGGTGCACGGGCGGTGCATCCCCTCTACGGCTCGGTTTGGTGGTTGAGCCACAGAAAAACCACCGAGTGGACGGTTTCCAGGTTTGGGCCTCAAAACCTGGGCGCTGATGGTTTCCGAGTTTGGGCCACAAAACTCGGGCTGAGGACAGTTTCTAGGTTTGGGCCTCAAAACCTGGGCGCTGCGGGTTTCTGAGTTTGGGCCACAAAACTCAGGCGATGGATGGCTGGTTTCCCGGTTTGGGCCTCAAAATCGGGGGTTGGTCGTGAAGGCTGGTTTCCCGGTTGGGGCCACAAAACCGAGGGCGAAGTACGGGAAAAGGACAAGCAGAGCGGTGGCGGCACGTGTGAAAGTCCTTGTTTGGTTTTGGATAATTGATGTCACCTAGAGTACTAACCTTTGTCATGAACTGTTTATGAGCTAGGTTGGTACACACCAAGTGTGGGAGCTAGATGATGACCATGGTGTTGGTGGTGATGACCAAAAGATGGATCAAGTGCTCCACATTTGGAAAGAGAAGAAGAGAAAAGCAAAACCCTATGGAGATCAAGGCAAAGGTATAAATAGGGATTTTGTTTTTGGCACTCAAGACACCATAGAGGGTGTGAGTGTGTTTAGGATCGATAGCCGTACTATTAAAAGGGGACTATCTCGGTGATTGCGGTTATCAAGTGCTACCAGGTGATTTCATACATGCATATGCATTAGGACCTAGTGTGCTAACTTATAATCCTTTGGAAAATGTTTGGAAAATGCTAACACACATGCACAAGGTGATGTACACTTGGTGGTGTTGGCACTTTTGCAAAGGAGAAGAAACCGGAGTTGAAAATGTGTTTTTCAGGCATGACCGGACGCTGGAATAGCGACCAGACGCTATTGAAACGTGCGTCCGGTCACTACTGAAACAGCGATCGGACGCTATTGAAACAAGTGACCGGACGCGACGCTAAAACTATTCACGAGAGGCAACGGTTGAAATAGAGTGATCAGACGCTGAGTGAGTCCGGTCAATAGTGACCGGACGCGTCCGGTCGATGAAAAACGTCTCTGGAACCTCTCTGTTCGTGACCGGACGCTGAGTGGAACAATGACCGGACGCTAGTGAAACAAGGGTCCGGTCACTACTGAAACCACGATCGGACGCTACTGCAACAATGACCGGACGCGTCCGGTCATCCCGTAAACAGCCCATTCGAAGGGGTAACGGCTCTATTTGTTTGAGGGGGTATATAAATATGAGTTGGCCGGCTTTGGGAGGTCTCTCTTGGCATTCTAACATCTTGGACATCCCTTTGAGCTAAACATACTCCCTCCCACTCATCTCCTTGCTTGATAGCGCGAATCAAAGTGAGATTGAGTGATTCCAAGTGCATTTGCTTGTGTGATTGCATCTAGTGGCACTTAGGGATCGTTGTTGCTGCGGTTTTCTCATTACTCTTGGTGGTTGCCGCCACCTAGACGGCTTGGAGCAGCGGAGGAGCATTGGCACGAGTTGGTGATTGTTCGTGGCCATCTCCCGGTGATTTGTGAGGGGTATTGTGCCTTCCTCGGCGAAGAGCCAAAAGGTAACTCTAGTGGATTGCGCGTGTCATTGAGTTACCTCCATTTGTGGGTCGGTTCTTGTGGTGCTCAAGTGTTGAGCTTGGTTTGTGAACACCTATTAGCCACCGAACCACCAAGTGGTTGGTCGACACAACGGGGGGTAGCGTGCCAGCAAGCACGTGAACCTCGGGAGAAAATCATTGTGTCTCTTGCCTCTTTGGACATCTCCCGGAGTTTCTTGGTATTCAAATTGTGATTGATAATCTCTTGCCGGTATTGGTATATCTCTCTACCACTTGAATTACATTCTTTACTTCTTGTGTAGTGGTAGTTTATCTTGCTAGTGATTAGCTCTCTAGTTCATTGTATTTAGTTCTTGCTAGCTTACTAGAGTAGAGAATAGTGACATAGATATTGTGTGCCTTAGAGATCATACCATACTAGAATTGTTTGGTTAGGTGGCTTGCATCACTTAGTAGAGCTAGTGCAAAAAGCTTCACTTTGTAATTGTGTAACAAGTCTCTCTAAGTGTCTTGTAGAAATTTTATTAGGCTATTCAAACCCCCTCTAGCCATTTAGGACCTTTCAACATGGCGGCAATCGGTGAGGTTGCGTCGAGGCAATGCTACCAGTTGTGCGGGCGTGGCCGTCGGATCACCATTATCTTCGAGTTGTTCCAGGATAGCCTTAGGGTTTGGCTGGTTCGCTCTGTAAATAACTAGGGGTAGAGTGAGAATTAGAATTAGGATAAGTAGAGGGAGACACCCACCTCCCATCGGATCTCAGTCATTTGCTATTTTGCCTTCTAGGTTTTCCTGCTCTCCCCATCCTCTGCTGTAGCGAACTGAGATCCACAGAGAAGACAATCATACCTCTGTGTTCGTGAGATTTTGAGGAAGTGAGACCGTAATCTCACTATTGTAGCGTGTGGTAGCCACACGGTTGCAAATTCGTGGCTGTGATTCGCGTTTTGTTCTTGTTCTTCGCGGGTTGCTTTTCTCCACGATTTTCCCGGTGATCGATCTCATTACTCATTGCGTCTTTTGTGATTCCGTTTGAACTGATCTGTCCTAGATCGTGAGGCATCTCTTTCCACCGAAGGAAATCATCTCTAACCTCACGAGCTAGTAGATCGGTCGATTTTCGTTTCGGATCGAGTTTTGCTCCTTTTCCCCCGGATTCTTCCAATTCACCGATTTGGAGTTAGGTTCGAGCCATGATCTCTTTGGGATATCTCACTAACATCCTTGGAACTCCTCATACCAAGTCTAAGCCTTAGCGCTTTTGATTCGGAGGAGATCGGGTGATTTTCGCGGAAGAACAGCTCTGTTTCGGGACCATCAGATGCTCAAGTCGTGAGCATCGGATGCTGTGTTCTTCACATCGAATGCATCCGATGCCACGTGTCATCTGACAGTGTTTTCTAAGGAGCATCGGACGCTGACCATCGGCGCCTCCGTTGCCATCGGAGCGTCCGAGGGTCGAACATTGGATGCTAGTGCTTCACTGTAGCCAGCCTCCGATGCCTATGCAGTAAGGTTCCAGACTTGGCCTTTCTGCATCGGACGCTTCCAACGCGTGACCATCGGACGCTGCCAGCATCCGATGCAGGTTCTTCTGCACTGTTTTGTTCGCAGTTTGTTCGTCTGTTGTCAGTTTTGATTTCCGGTTTTTGCGTTGGGTTTCTAGAGTTGTGTAGTGTCTCGCTGTGCTTCTTGGAAGCATCCACCCTACATCTAGGGTCGTGGACACTCGCAAGCTCTAGGTTTGCTCTTGGGGTTGATTCTCGGAACTGTAGCCATAAGTTTCTGAAAAGAAATTTGAAGCTCCCATTCACCCCCCTCTGGTCGCTTTCTGGTAGCACTTCCGGTCCTTCAAATGGTATCAGAGCGGGTTAAGGATCTTGCACCATAGCCGGTTCCAGATCCACTGAAGGTGACATGGATCGCGGCGTGGGCAAACCGCCGTTCTTTGATGGGACGAACTATGCGTATTGGAAGATACGCATGTCGGCCTATCTTCAGAGTTTGGGTGCTTCCATTTGGGATATTTGCAACTCTGCAGATTACGTGGTCTTGGCTGCTCGTGCTACTCAGCATCAGATCGATGCGCACGATGGAAATAGCCGAGCCCGTAATGCTCTTTTCTCATGCTTGAGCATGACGGAGTTTGATCGCGTTTCTCACCTCGCTATGGCTCGAGAGATTTGGGCTACCCTCATACGTTTCCATGAGGGAACCACTCAAGTCAAAACCCGTCTCTACGAGTCGCACAAGCGAGAGTATGAGAACTTTCGACACATGCCTGGCGAGAGCATAGAAAGTTTATTCGCTCGCTTTCAGGTGATTGTCAACAGGATGAGGGCTAACAAGGAGCTGTTGCCATTTGACGATCATGAGAGAGCTCTCAAGCTACTCCATACTCTTGATCGATCGGTGTGGGATTCCAAGGTCCAGGCGATCATCGAATCACCTAACTATGAGACCCTTACATGCGACGAGCTCTTTAGTAAGCTCAAGTCCAGTGAGATTGACGCCATGGCGAGGGCTTCTTATGAAAATCCTTCTGGCCCGTCGATGGCTTTGCTTTCTAGCTCTTCTGCTAACCCCTCTGGAGGCTTTGCACTTTCCTCTCTTCTTTCTGTCACAGAGGAGCAGCTGGAGTTCATGGGGGATGACGAGTTGGCTTTGCTCGCCAACCAATTCTCGCGGTTCCACAACAACCGCATGAACCGTCGCCGCGGAGGAGGACGCTCGGGTTGTTTCGAGTGCGGCGACCCCAACCACTTCATCGCCAATTGCCCGAAGAAGAACAATCAAGTCTTCGGCAAGGCGGATCATGGGCACAAGTACGACTCTGGCAAGTGCAAGAAGTACGTCCCCACGAAGCACAAGCGGAAGGGCGACTTCAACAAGGAGTACATCAAGATGAAGTACTTGGAGAAGGCCCAGGCTGAGCAGCGTGCATTCTTCACCACGCTCAGCGACGTCGATGACTCGGATGACGACTCCGCTTCCTCAAGCGACGATGAGTGCGAGAAGAAGAAGAGGATCGAGGACAAGCTGAACGGCCTCTGCTTCTTCGCCGACAACGAAGGCTTCTGCACCATGGCCCTCGGCAAGGAGGTCGACGACGAGCTAGAGGAGATCCCTCGGAATGACGACGACGACGACAATGACACCTCCCAGGTATCTCAGACCCCCGACGAGCTTTCTGCTAAGGTCGAGAAACTTACTGCCGCCCTTCTTAGTCAAGACAAGCTGCTTAGGCGTGCTGCTAGAGAGCGGAAGGAGTTTAGGCAGAAGTGGGAGGATACGGTGAAGGAACTTGAATCTGCCAAGTCCACCGTTGTTGTCACCGAGGAGGAGGAGTGTGAGATGTGCTCCACACACATGACTGACCTTCTCACTTTGAGAAGTAAGTATGTTGTGTTGATAGGAGAGGTGGATGAGCTTAAGGCTAGATCTTCGCTGTTGGGTGCATGCAAGTCCTGTGCGGGCTTGCAATCTGAGTTGGCAGAGAAGAATGCCAAGATTATGTCTCTTGAGAAGGCCAACTCGGGTAGCACTTGTGTGTCTAGATGCGCTTTGTGTGAGGGTTTGGAGATGGAGATTGCGAATGTGAAGCATGACAAGATGCAAACCGAGGAGGAAAACACATACCTTCAGACCATCTTGTCTTGGGTGTCTAGTGGTGAGCCGTAGCTTGGGATGATGATCTCCCAGTTCAAGCGTGCTGCTGGAGGTCCAGGTGTAGGCTTTGCTCAGGGTGTTGAGTGTGCTTCATCTTTTGGCAAGGTTGGAGAGTTTAGTGTTCTTAACCCGAGTGAGAAGCCCAACTCCACCACTATTCCCAAGCTTACCAAGATTCCACCCAAAGAGCCTCTAAAGTCTAATACCAAGGATGGTGTGTTCGTTGAACCTCCGAGAGCTCCACTCAAGAAACAATCATGGGCTCCAAAACCAAACCACCTCAAGAACAAGCTAGACACAATGCCACCTATCCAAGAGGAGCTTATGCCACAGAAGGGCAAAGTGATCCACACCCACTACCGTGAGTACCAACAACCCCCTATGAGAGCGGTGAGGTACCATTGTGAGCACTGTGGGAGAGATGGACACTTGAGTGAGTTTTGCTTTCGGCGCAAGAGAGAGGCGCGCCGTGCAAAGGAGATGAACAACACGGACATGTACAATCCTTTCTATGATGTACATGTGCCGAATGTTCAGAGGCATGCTGCTAGGCCTAGAGGTCCAAAACCTCAAGTTCCTAGGCCTAGGTCGCAAGGAGGTCGTGCCCAGCGGGAGCCTGCAGTTGTGGGCTATGGACCCCGTGGCGGTGGCTTTGTAGTTGAGCGTTTTCCCCCCACCGCGTTTTGAGTATCGCGATGGACGCTCTTCCCTTAGCGGACCACATTTTTCTATACGTGGTGATCGCTCTTCCTGTAGGCGTACTAGGAATGGTTTTTCTGCTAACCGTTCTTTTGAGCAACTGACCCAACACTGGTATTCTTCCTACTTCACTAACCCCAGTGTTGGACCGTATGCTCACCCTATGTCTTTTTATTGATGCAGGTAAAATGATTGGAGAACGTTTGGTTGGTGGATTCTGGGTGTTCGAGACACATGACCGGAAATGCCAAGTGGTTCTCCAGTCTTAGTCCGGTCACCGGAAAGGAGTTTATCACCTTTGGCGACAATAGCAAAGGTAAGGTGTTGTCTCATGGGTCCGTGCGAGTTAATGAGCACTTTGTGTTGCGCGATGTTGCTCTTGTTTCTAACTTGCATTTTAACCTTCTTTCTGTTTCGCAACTTTTTGATGATGACTATAAGATTCGTTTTAAACCAAATCTCAGTCGTATTTTGGATCCTCAGGGCAATCTTATCTGTTTGATTTCGCCCTTTGGGAAAGTCTTTTGTGCGAATTTCTCGGAGTCTTTTGGAATTTCCCGTTGTCTTGTGGCTGGACCTTCCTCCTTTGATCTTTGGAAGTGGCATAGGAGACTAGGACATTTGAACTTTGACTTGCTTGCAAGGCTTAGTTCACTTGGCCTAATCCGAGGATTGCCCAAGTTGTGCATGGAGAAGGATCTTGTTTGCCATTCCTGTAGACATGGGAAGATGGTCGCCGCTCCCCACCATCCAGTGACTCAGGTCATGACCAAGCGCCTTGGAGAGCTTTTACACATGGACCTTGTTGGTCCGGCTCGGGTGAGCTCGGTTGGGGGCAAGTGGTATGTACTTGTTGTTGTTGATGACTTTTCGAGATATTCGTGGGTTTTCTTTTTAGCTGAGAAAACTGAGACTCTCTTTTGCTCGCAATCTGATTTTGCGTCTTCAGAACGAGTTCCTTTTGAACACGATGCGAGCTATTCGTAGTGATAATGGTTCAGAATTCAAGAATTCGGACTTTGAGAAGTTTTGTAACTCTTTGGGTTTGGAGCATCAGTTTTCTTCCCTCTACACACCGCCACAGAATGGTGTTGTAGAAAGGAAGAATCAGACCCTTGTAGAGATGGCCAGGACGATGCTCGATGAGCATAGGACTCCTAGGCGATATTGGGCCGAAGCTATGAACACTGCATGCTACATTTCCAATCGCATTTTTCTCCGAGCTTTCTTGAAAAAGACTTCTTATGAGTTGCGTTTTGGAAAACAGCCCAAAGTAAGTTATTTTAGAGTTTTCGGTTGCCACTGTTTTATACTCAAGAAAGGCAACCTGGACAAGTTTGAGTCTCGTTCTTCTGACAGTGTATTTTTGGGTTATGGCACTCATACTCGTGCATATCGTGTACTTAACCTTGATACTAACTGAGTCATGGAGACATCCGATGTCACCTTCGACGAGACCATGGTTTGTCCTTCTTCTCGTTTTGGGCGTGCAGGTGATCATGAGGTTGGCGAGCCTCTTTTTAATGATGAGGACGAGGGTGCTGAAGGTATGGATGACCCAGCACCACCTCCACCTGCTGTGCTGCAAAGAGCGGCCTCTACTACCACTCACGGCCCCGACCCTTCTTCTTCGACTACCTGGGGGCCGTGGGATCCGCGACCTCGAGCGGTACCTTTTGTACCCGAGGAGGCACCAGCTGCTGTTGAGGGGGAGGTCTCTTCAGCTCGAGAGGCACCACGACACATTCCGCGCCAACACCCGCCTCAACAGATGATCGGCAGCATCGGCGAACGTGTCACTCGGTCAAGGTCACAACAAATCTCTCACTTTGCTCATTCTGCATTTGTTGCTGATTTTGAACCCCGAGATGTTGGACACGCTTTATCTGATCCGGATTGGGTCAATGCCATGCATGAGGAGCTTGAAAACTTTGAGAGAAATTGGGTTTGAGTTCTTGTTCCTCTTCCTCCTGAGTGTCACCCTATTGGGACAAAATGAGTTTTAAAAAAAACAAGGAGAGGATGGCTATGTTGTGAGAAACAAGGCCAGACTTGTAGCCCAGGGGTATAGTCAGAAGGAGGGGATAGACTATGAGGAGACTTTTGCTCCTGTAGCTCGTTTGGAGGCAATTAGGATACTCTTGGCTTTTGCTGCATCCAAAGGGTTTAAACTTTTTCAAATGGATGTCAAGAGTGCCTTCTTAAACGACTACATAGAAGAGGTGTATGTGAAACAACCCCCGGTTTTGAAAATCCCAAGTTTCCAAACCATGTCTTTAAACTTCACAAAGCTTTATATGGTTTGAAACAAGCCCCTAGAGCCTGGCATGATAGGTTGAAAACCTTTTTGCTTGCTAAGGGTTTTAAAATGGGATGTGTGGATAAAATGCTTTTTCTCCTCAAGCAAGGCAATGACACTCTCTTGGTTCAGATTTATGTGGATGATATCATTTTTGGTGGTTCTTCTCACGCTTTGGTTGCCAAGTTTGCAGACACTATGAGCAGGGAGTTTGAGATGAGCATGATGGGCGAGTTGACATTCTTTCTCGGATTGCAAATCAAGCAATCCCGAAGAAGTTCGATATGGGTGAGGCCAAGCCTTTTCCAACACCCATGTCGACCACGACGGCCCTGGATGCGGATGTGGATGGAGAAGCTGTGGACCAGAAGGAGTACCAGAGTATGATCAGATCGCTGTTGTACCTGACGGCGACACGCCCGGACATCCAGTTCGCAGTGTGTCTTTGCGCGCGATTTCAGTCGTCGCTGCGCACTTCTCACCGTTAGGCAGTCAAGCGCATTATGAGGTACTTATGCTTCACTCCTGAGTTTGGGATTTGGTATTCTGCTTCCTCCACCCTCTCCCTTTGCGGTTATTCTGACACTGACTTTGTTGGTTGCCGACTTGATCGCAAGTCCACTTCTGGGACTTGCCAGTTTATTGGTTCTTCTCTTGTATCTTGGTCTTCTCGCAAGCAGTCTAGTGTCGCCCAGTCTACCACAGAGGCTGAGTATGTTGCTGCGGCTAGCTGCTGTTCTCAATTGCTTTGGATGATGGCCACTTTGCGTGATTTTGGTCTGAGCTTTTCTCATGTTCCTTTGCTTTGTGACAACATGAGTGCTATTAGCGTTGCTAAGAACCCCGTGCTGCATTCTAAGACCAAACACATTGATGTACGCTTTCATTTTCTGCGAGACCACTATGAGAAGGGTGATATCGACCTTCGCCATGTCGATACTCATCATCAGTTGGCTGATATTTTCACCAAGCCTTTAGACCAATCAACTTTTGCTAGGTTGAGAGGTGAGCTTGGTGTGTGTCCCCCTTTTAGATGGGGGAAACATTTTAGTTCCTGTATTATAGACTGACTCTTTTTCTTTCAATTGGTTTCATCATGCATCTTTGTATCTTATCTTGCATATTTACATTCAGAGCTTCATGTATATAATCTTTAGAATGTGACTATGCTCTGTATAGTGTATGCTCTGATGCTTTATGATGGTGCTTGTAGCTTATGCTCTTTCTGATCACTGATACATGTTGTGAGCTGAGCTATTTTGTGAATGGTGAATTTGCTTAATGAACATAAAACTTGAAAATGTTCACCATTGAGATATGCAACTAGCATGTGCAGAATATGTTGAAATCACTTGTGCTTTTCATATATGCTAGGTTGCTATGTCTCTAGCTCTGAGTCATTCACTTGCTTGGTATGTTCATATTCTGTTTTAAATTTGAACCAAGTTAAGTGAATTGGAAAGATCGAGATGGGATTGCTTGTCAGCACATCACAGTATCGAGACTATCTCTCATTGCACTTTGAGTTAAACTTGAGTTGTGTAGTGTATGACCGAAACTGTTGCTTTAAGCTTCTGATTGCTTCTGCATAGGCTTCGCACAGTTGAAAAGTTAGGCAATGACAAGCTTTCAACCTCTCGCAATCACATGCTGAAATTTGAACTTGTGTAATTTAACCGCTGCAACTCCGATAAAATTTGAATACACAAGTCTATGTTTCTTTCTATAGCATGATGATTGAACCTTGCTAGGGGTAGTTCACCTTGTATACATGTTTAGCACTTGCTTGACTTCCTGTCTATACATGTTTAGTGCTATTTTGATGGTGAATACCTTTTTAGCTAAAAACTGCTCATTTTGCTCCAATGTTCAGATTTCATATTTGGTGATCAGTTTGAGCTTTTGCTAGAATTCTGTGCATATTGTTGAGTCATTGGATCAGAATTTATAGAGCATCTTCTCATTCTATCGACTATATTCCTGAAGCTGCTAACTTGCATTTTAACTCATATGCATTTGGAGGGGAGATACTTGATAGTGCATTTTGAACTAAGGGGGAGAAATTTGCTAAATCATAAGGGGGAGAAACCTTATCTTGGTTGTATGCACTATTGGAGGGGGAGTTTGAGTTGGCTCGGATTTTTCGGATTTTGGATTTTCCAATTGATTCGGAGTTTTTCTAAAGTCTCTAATTGGTTCGGAGCATTTTTTGGTAGCTAGTTGTGTTGAGCCTTTTGCCTCTTTCTTGAGGAACTAGCGCCTTTGCCTTTGTGCTCTTCAGTTGGTATCGAGCTTTCTCGCTAGCGGTGTTGAGCCCGTTCTGCCTCTTCTTGAGGGCTAGCTCTATTCTGCTTGAATTTCAATTGGTGTCGAGCTTTCTCGCTAGTGGTGTTGAGCCTGTCCTACCTCTTCTTGAGGGCTAGCTTTGCTTTGCTTGGTTGCGTCGAGCCGTTGCCCATGTCTTTGGGGACCAAGTTGTCTTGCTCTTTCCACTCGACCTTCTTCGGCTTTGCTATGCTTTTTGGGTCATTTGGTCGAGTTCTTTCTCCTTCTTCCTCTCTTCCTCTATTTCATTATGATTTGTGTTGGTAGTTGACAATGCACTCATCAAGGGGGAGATTGCGGATACATGGGTGTATGCCGAGTCTCGAGTGATGAGTGATTGTCAACTGAGATAATGCGCATGTTCTTTGGCTTGTGTTGTGCAGGTGTCAAGCACGGATACAGTGATCAAAGGCAAGGTGAAGGTCAAGTAGAGACGTGCCGTGCCGATGGACCGAGAGTGGCGAAGGGCGGACGTGAGGCTTGGACTAAGGGACCGGTGGCTTGAGGATCAACTGTGGTGGCTGACAGCCTGGGACAGCGACGAGCAGAGACTTGTGGGGCACAGTGTTGCTTTGGGTCGAGGACCTGGGGACATGTGTCAGTGGACGGGGTGCACGGGCGGTGCATCCCCTCTACGGCTCGGTTTGGTGGTTGAGCCACAGAAAAACCACCGAGTGGACGGTTTCCAGGTTTGGGCCTCAAAACCTGGGCGCTGATGGTTTCTGAGTTTGGGCCACAAAACTCGGGTTGAGGACGGTTTCCAGGTTTGGGCCTCAAAACCTGGGCGCTGCGGGTTTCTGAGTTTGGGCCACAAAACTCAGGCGATGGACGGCTGGTTTCTCGGTTTGGGCCTCAAAACCGGGGGTTGGTCGTGAAGGCTGGTTTCCCGGTTTGGGCCACAAAACCGGGGGCGAAGCCCGGGAAAAGGACAAGCAGAGCGGTGGCGGCACGTGGCGGCAATCGGTGAGGTTGCGTCGAGGCAACGGTACCAGTTGTGCGGGCGTGGCCGTCGGATCACCATTATCTTCGAGTTGGTCCAGGATAGCCTTAGGGTTTGGCTGGTTCGCTCTGTAAATAACTAGGTGTAGAGTGGGAATTAGAATTAGGATAAGTAGAGGGAGACACCCACCTCCCATGGGATCTCAGTCATTTGCTATTTTGCATTCTAGGTTTTCCTGCTCTCCCCATCCTCTGCTGTAGCGAACTGAGATCCACAGAGAATACAATCATACCTCTGTGTTCGTGAGATTTTGAGGAAGTGAGACCGTAATCTCACTGTTGTAGCGTGTGGTAGCCACACGGTTGCAAATTCGTGGCTGTGATTCGCGTTTTGTTCTTGTTCTTCGCGGGTTGCTTTTCTCCACGATTTTACCGGTGATCGATCTCATTACTCATTGCGTCTTTTGTGATTCCGTTTGAACTGATCTGTCCTAGATCGTGAGGCATCTCTTTCCACCGAAGGAAATCATCTCTAACCTCACGAGCTAGTAGATCGGTCGATTTTCGTTTCGGATCGAGTTTTGCTCCTTTTCCCCCGGGTTCTTCCAATTCACCGATTTGGAGTTAGGTTCGAGCCATGATCTCTTTGGGATAGCTCACTAACATCCTTGGAACTCCTCATACCAAGTCTAAGCCTTAGTGCTTTTGATTCGGAGGAGATCGGGTGATTTTCGCGGAAGAACAGCTCTGTTTCGGGATCATCAGATGCTCAAGTCGTGAGCATTGGATGCTGTGTTCTTCACATTGGATGCATCCGATGCCACGTGTCATCTGACAGTGTTTTCTAAGGAGCATCGCACGCTGACCATCGGCGCCTTCGTTGCCATCGGAGCGTCCGAGGGTCGAGCATCGGATGCTAGTGCTTCACTGTAGCCAGCCTCCGATGCCTATGCAGTAAGGTTCCAGACTTGGCCTTTCTGCATCGGACGCTTCCGACGCGTGACCATCGGACGCTGCCAGCATCCGATGCAGGTTCTTCTGCACTGTTTTGTTCGCAGTTTGTTCGTCTGTTGTCAGTTTTGATTTCCGGTTTTTGCGTTGGGTTTCTAGAGTTGTGTAGTGTCTCGCTGTGCTTCTTGGAAGCATCCACCCTACATCTAGGGTCGTGGACACTCGCAAGCTCTAGGTTTGCTCTTGGGGTTGATTCTCGGAACTGTAGCCATAAGTTTCTAAAAAGAAATTTGAAGCTCCCATTCACCCCCCCCTCTGGTCGCTTTCTGGTAGCACTTCCGGTCCTTCACAATGTCTTCAAAGTGAGCTTCTCATGAACACCGTGATGAAGACAAATAGAAATGGTATTGGCTTCCTTGAAGAGAAGATGAAGCAACGCAAGAGCATCCCAAAGCCAAAGAAGAATAAGTTGGGAAGATGCTTTGAGTGTGGAAAAGAAGGACACTTTGCTCATAATTGTGAAGAGCCAAAACGCACACCCTTGCCCAAGCATGTTAGTCCCTTTGCTTTCAATGCTCACTACATGCTTAGACAAGATTCTAGTGGCAAAGTGAAAGTCATGTTCATGGGGCCTCATAACAAGAATAGGCCAAAGCAAATATAGGTTGCAAAGTCTCTAGTTGAGAAGGTTAAGGGACCTCAACAAGTTTGGGTCCCGAAAGCTCAAGCTTGATTTCTTGTGTGTGTAGGTGAACTACAAGACCGGTGGATCTCATTGGGTGATTGATAGTGGTTGCACACAACATATGACCGGCGATCCCCGGATGTTCACCTCACTAGAAGAGAATGTCAATGACAAAGAAAAGATTACATTTGGTGACAACTCAAAGGGCAATGTGAAGGGTTTGGGCAAAGTGGCAATATCAAATGATCATACCATCTCTAATGTGCTCCTAATTGCCTCATTGAGATTGAACTTGCTATCCGTTGGGCAACTATGTGATCTTGGCTTTCAATGTTTGTTCACCGACAAAGAAGTGGTTGTGACCAAGAAAGATGATACACAAGTGATCTTCCAAGGCTTTAGATACAGCAATCTCTATTTAGTGGATTTCTCCTCCGAAGATGCCAACTTGAAGACATGTTTGTTCACAAAGCAATCTCTTGGTTGGCTATGGCATAGAAGATTGGCACATGTTGGAATGAACACTCTCAATAAGCTATTGAAGAAGGATTTGGTTAGAGGCTTGAAGGATGTCAAATTTGACAAGGACAAATTGTGTAGTGCATGTCAAGCCGGCAAGAAAGTTGCAAATACTCATCCAACCAAAGCCTTTGTATGAAGGACCGAAAGTGCTTAGAGCAAGGTGACCAGAGGGGGGGAGAATGGGAGCCTTAAAATTTCTTTTGAAATGTTTAGGCCGGTTGTCCCAGAAAATCAACTCCAAGAGCAAAAACCGATGCGCGTGATGTCCACGACCCAAGACAATGGGTGGATGTTCCCTAGGAACACAGCGGGACACCACAAATGCTCCCTCGCCCAAGTTCACGCCGGTCAACTAGTGACACGATGAACTTTGGGTAAAAAGCGGATCTCAAATCGGAAGTCAGACGAATGACCTACGGACGAAAATGTGCAGATCAGCACTGACCGGACTCTGGTGAGCGTCCGGTCAGTAGTGATCGGACGGATCCGGTCGGTCAGAAACCGATTTGGGAGCTCTCTGTATACGACCGGACTCACTGTGAAAAATGCGTCCGGTCACAATCAGTGCGTCCGGTCAACACAGACATACAAGGAACAGTAACCTCTGTGCGTCCGGCCACTTGCAAGACGAGCGTCCGGTCAAGTCACGAAGAAAACGCAGGGAACGTGTTCAACGACCAGACTCACGACCAAGCGTCCGGTCGGCCCGATTCGTGCGTCCGGTCACCCCGACGTAGCTCTGTTCATCCACCAACTTGACTCGATCTCACCCAAAACGAATCCTCTAGGGATCAAACTTGGTGAGAGGAGTCACAAGGATGATAGTGAGCTACTCGTAGGAGATCATAGCTCAAACCTATCTCCAAATCGATGAATCAAAGACCTTCGAGGGAAGAGAGGAGAAAAGTTGATCCAAAACAAAACTTGACTAATCTGTTGCTACAAGTGATTAGAGTGCAATTCCTTCGATCAAAAGATCACAAACCCATTCGTGCATAAAGTGGTTCAAACGAAATCGAAAACCAACTCACGGAGAGAAAGAACGAGGCAAATCTCCGTGAGGGCCAAAAACAAAAATGCGAAGAACATACAAGCAAGAACGTGATTCGATCTCAATTTCCAGCCGAAACTCCTCCACACGAGGAGACAACAAGATTACAGTCTCGTTTCCTCAAAAAGCAAATACACAGAGGTATGATTCACCGTCTCTGCGGATCTCAGTAGCTACAACAGGGATTGGGAGACAGGAAACCCTAGAATGAAAATAGCAATAGCTGAGATGGTTTGGGAGGTGGGTGTCTCCCCCTACTTATTCTAATTCTAGTTCCCACTCTACCCCTACTAATTACAGAGCGAACCATCTAAACCCTAAGGTTATTCTGGACCAACTCGAAGTAGATGCTGATCCGACGGCCACGCCCGCACAATGGGTAGCTTCGCCTCGACGCGACCTCACCGATTGCCACCACGTGCCGCCACCGCTCTGCTCATCCTTTTCACGGACCTCGCCCCCGGTTTTGAGGCCAAAACCGGGAAACCTGTCTTCACGACCAACCCCCGGTTTTGAGGCCCAAACCGGGAAACCCGCCGTCCATCGCCTGAGTTTTGTGGCCCAAACTCAGAAACCCGCCAGCGCCCAGGTTTTGAGGCCCAAACCTGGAAACCGTCCTCAGCCCGAGTTTTGTGGCCCAAACTCGGCAAACCCGTAGCACCCAGGTTTTGTGGCCCAAACCTGGAAATCGTCCACTGGTGGTTTTTCTGTGGCTTAACCACCAAACCGACGTCGTAGAGGGGATGCACTGCCCGTGCACCCCGTCCACGCGCAAGTCTTCACTTGTCGCTGTCCCAGGCTGTCAGCCACCACGGCCGATCCTCAGGCCACCAATCCGTCAGTCCAAGCCTCACGTCCGCCCTTCACCGCTCCGGGTCCATCAGCACGACACGTCTCTACTTGACCTTCACCTTGCCTTTGATCACCGTATCCATGCTCAACACCTGCACAACACAAGCCAAAGAACATGCGCATCATCCCAGTTGACAATCACTCATCATCTCAAGATCCGGCATACACCCATGTATCCGCATTTTATCAACATCAAGAGAGTGAGAGCTACTTCACATGGATCTATTTGGGCCAACAATATATGCTAGCTTGGGTGGGAATCTCTATTGTCTAGTGATTGTTGATGATTACTCTAGATACACTTGGGTGTTCTTTCTTCATGATAAATCCGAAGCAACCCCTTCATTCAAGAAGTTTGCCAGGAGAGCCCAAAATGAATTTGATTTGAAGATTAAGAAGATTAGAAGTGACAATGGAAAGGAATTTGACAACACCCACATTGAGCAATATTGTGATGAAGTTGGGATCAAGCATGAAGTCTCCGCAACCTACACACCACAACAAAATGGGGTAGTTGAGAGGAAGAACCGGACACTAATCACCCTAGCAAGGATAATGTTAGATGAGTACTCTACACCGTAAAGATTTTGGGCGGAAGCAATCAACACCGCTTGCTATGCATCAAATCGGTTGTTCCCCCATCGTCTCCTTGGCAAGACCCCCTATGAGCTACTCAACAACAAGAAGCCGGATGTATCATTCTTTAGAGTGTTTGGGTGCAAATGCTACATCTACAAGAAGCGCCAACACCTAGGGAAGTTCCAACGCCGATGTGATATTGGTTTTCTTGTTGGTTACTCATTGAAGTCCAAAGCATATCGAGTATTCAACCATGCCACCGGGATGGTAGAAGAAACATATGATGTGGAATTCGATGAATCTAACGGCTCTCAAGGAGAGCATGAGAATCTTGATGATGTAGGTCATGAACCATTGAGGGAAGCAATGAAGAACATGCCGGTTGGAGCCATCAAGCCTAAAGATGATGATGATGATGTGCAAGTCATTGACAAGCCATCCTCATCAAATGTACCACTTGATGATGATAAAGATGGGGGAGAACCATTTGAAGATACTCATGTCTCCCATGACCAAATGGTGGTACATGAAGGATCGAGAACTCTACCAGAAAGCGACCAGAGGGGGCTGAATGGGAGCCTAAAACTTTCTCTTGAAACTTTGGCCTTTGTCCCAAAAAAAAAACCCCAAAAGCTTCGACCAAACCGTGATGCCCACGACCCTTGGAAGAGGGTGGATGATCCGTAGGATCACAGCGAGGCACCACCAAATGAGAGCGAACCAAATACCAAAAGCTTCGTCTCAAGTTCAACCCCAAAAACCGACCCTCGAACGTAGATGGAAGGCTACGTCGAGAAATCTCCTAATACCTATGCTAACAAGTAGCAAAGATACCTAGAGAGGTTTCTTGGTTAACTCAAGGGCCAAACGAGAAGTCCAAAAACCAAGCGGAAAAGCCTGGAGGCGATTTGCACTGTCCAGGACAAGTCTGCGAAGTCCCGGACAGTCCGCGGGTACGATCCCAGACTGTCCGCGGTACTGCCGGACTGTCCGCGAGGAGATGGCGGACTGTCCGCCGGCAAAAACCCCAAAACAACAAGTCTGCTGAATTTCCCTGGTCGACTCGTGGACTGTCCGCTGTTCAACCAAAAGCAAAGTGGCCGAGCCACGCAGCCACTGGTCTAGCCCGAGCCCGACACGCGGACTGTCCGCCGGTGGAACCGCGGACTGTCCGCGACCACCCAGAGAAGGCGATTTTGATCGCCCTTCTCTCAAATCTCCCCAAATCCGATCCAAATCAAAATCCATTGTTCCCAAACTTGGAGAAGATGATCACGAGGTAGTTGGAAGACTATCCCCAAGAAATCATCCGCTCAAATCAACTCAATCAACGGGAAATCAAAGGGGAAGGTGTATGAACTGAAAAAGCGGAACGAAACTTGAATCGACCTGATCTACTTGTTGGTGAGGAGTTGGATGAATTCCTTTGGTGGAAATGATCTCCTCACATCAAAGAAAAAGATGATACAAGTGGATTCGAGAAAGACGCAACAAGGAGGGAGATCGAGTGACGGGAAAATCGTGGAGAAACGAAGAACGCGAAGAACAAGTTCAAAACGCGAATCAAGACCACGAATTGCCAGCCGAAATTCGTCCCATGAGGAGACAACAAGATTACGGTCTCGTTTCCTCAAAAAGCAAATACACAAAGGTATTGTTCACCGTATCTGTGGATCTCAGTAGCTACAGCAGGAAATGGGAAGCAGGAAGCCCTAGAATGAAAATAGCAATGGCTGAGATAATCTGGAGGGAGGGGTGGCCTCTCCTTATATAGCCTAATACAATTATTCCCCTTCTACCCTTACAACTAATGAGCGAGTAGGCTAACCCTAATGGTATTCCTGACCAACTCGAGGTAGGTGGTGATCCGACGGCCACGCCCGCACAACTGGTAGCTTCGCCTCGACGCGACCTCACCGATTGCCGCCACGTGCCGCCACCGCTCTGCTCGTCCTTTTCACGGGCCTCCCCCCCGGTTTTGATGCCGAAACCGGGAAACCTGGGCCATCCCTCGGTTTTGAGGCCAAAACCGAGAAACCTGTCGTCCGTCGCCTGAGTTTTGTGGCCCAAACTCAGAAACCCGCCAGCGCCCAGGTTTGAGGCCCAAAACTGGAAACCGTCCTCAGCTCGAGTTTTGTGGCCCAAACTCGGAAACCGGCCGCACCTAGGTTTTGAGGCCCAAACCTGGAAACCGTCCACTCGGTGTTTTTTCTGTGGCTCAACCACCAAACCGAGCCATAGAGGGGATGCACCGCCCATGCACCCCGTCCACACACAAGTCTTCACTTGTCGCTGTCCCAAGCTGTCAGCCACCACGGCCGATCCTCAGGCCACCGGTCCGTCAGTCCAAGACTCACGTTCGCCCTTCACCGCTCCGGGTCCATCGGCATGACACGTCTCTACTTGACCTTCACCTTGCCTTTGATCACCGTATCCGTGCTCAACACCTGCACAACACAAGCCAAAGAACATGCGCATCATCCCAGTTGACAATCACTCATCATCTCAAGATCCGGCATACACCCATGTATCCGCAATCTCCCCCTTGATGAGTGCATTGTCAACTACCAACACAAATCATATGAAGATAGAAGAAAGGAGGAAGACGAAGTAAGCGAACTCAACCAATCGACCAAAAGCGAAGCAAAGCCAGAAGAAGTCGAATGGAATGAGTGAGACAACTTGGTTCCCAAAGACATGGGCAACGGCTCAACGCAACCAAGCATAGCAAAGCTAGCCCTCAAGAAGAGGTAGAACAGGCTCAACACCGCTAGCAAGAAAATCGGAGCAAGGAAAGCAAAAACAAGCTAGTTCCTCCAGAAAGAGGCAAAGGCTCAACACAACTAGCCAAAACTACTCCAAACCATTTGAAAAACCACACATGGGCTGAAAGTCGCTCCAAAACAATTGAACAGCTCGTCAAAGCAAAAATCAAGCAAACTCCCCCTTCAATAGTGCATGCAACTATGGACATGATTTGTCAAATTTTCTCCCCCTTAGATGAAAATGCACACAACAAGGCAAATGCATATGAGAGACAAATGCAAGTTAGTTGCTTCAGGTATAGAATCTATAGAGTGAATAGATGCTCTAAAGAGTGCTGATCCGACTACTCAACAACAAGCACAAATGCCAGAAAAGGCTCAAACTGATCACAGAATACAAAATATGAACATATGAGCAAAGTGAGCAGTTTTAAAACCATTAAGAAAGGGTTCACCATTAAATTAGCACCAATATGTATAGACAGGAAGTTACACAAGTGCTAAACATGTATACAAGGTGAACTACCCCTAGCAAAGTTCAATCATCAAGCTATAGAATGAACTATAGACTTGTGCTTTCAGAATTTTATCGGAGTTGCAGCAGTTTTTACACAAGTTTGAAAAATTCAGCATGTGATTGCGAGAGGTTGAAAACTTGACATTGCCTAACTTTTCAACCGAGCTAAGCCTATGCATAAGCAATCAGAAGCTTGAAGCAACGGTTTCGGTCGTACACTACACGGCTCAAGTTTAACTCAAAGTGCAATGAGAAACAGTCTCGATACCATGATGTGCTGTCAAGTGATCCCATCTCGATCTTTCCAATTCACTTAAACTTGGTTCAATTTTAAAGCAGTATATGAACATACCAAGCAAGTGAATGACTCAGAACTAGAGATAGAGCAACCTAGCATATATGAAATAGCACAAAAGAATTCAACATATTCTACACATGCTAGTTGCCAATCTCAATGGTGAACATGTTTCAAATTTTATGTTGAATTTAGCATATTCACAGTTCTGAAAAAAAGAGCTCAGCTCACAACATGTATCAATGATCAAAAGGAGCCTAATGCTACAAGCAACATCATGTATCATCAGAACATACACTAATCAGAGCATAGATTTATTCTACAAATTATAGACATGAAGCTCGAAAATATAAATATGATGAAATGCAGAAATCAAACAAGAGCAAAACGAAAAAAGTCAGTCTATGATACAAGCACCAAAATGTTTCCCCCAACTAAAAGGGGAAACACACACCAAACTCACCTCTCAACCTAGCAAAGGTTGATTGGTCCAAAGGCTTAGTGAAAATATCTGCCAACTGAAGATGAGTATTGACATGGTGAAGGTCGATATCACCCTTCTCATAGTGGTCTCGCAAGAAATGAAAGCGCACATCAATGTGTTTGGTCTTTAGCAATGCTAATCGCACTCGTGCTGCCACAAAGCAATGGAACTCAAGAAAAGCTTAGACCAAAATCACGCAAAGTGGCCATCATCCATAACAACTGAGAACAGCAGCTAGCCGCAGCAACATATTCAGCCACTGTGGTAGACTGAGCGACACTAGACTGCTTGCGAGAAGACCAAGACACTAGAGAAGAACCAATAAACTGACAAGTCCCAGAAGTGGACTTGCGATCAAGTTAGCAACCAGCAAAATCAGCATCCGAGTAACCGCAAAGGGAGAGGGTGGAAGAAGCAGAATACCAAATCCCAAACTCAGGTGTGAAGCATAAGTACCTCATAATGCGCTTGACCGCCTGAGGGTGAGAGGTGCGCGGCGACGACTGAAATCGCGCGCAAAGACATACCGTAAACTGGATGTCCGGGCGTGTCGCCGTCAGGTACAGCAGCGACCCTATCATACTCTGGTACTCCTTCTGGTCCACAGCTTCTCCATCCTTGTCTGCATCCAGGGCCGTCGTGGTCGACATGGGTGTTGGAAGAGGCTTGGCCTCACCCATATCGAACTTCTTCAATATGTCCTTGGTATACTTGCCCTGGTGCATAAACGTCCCCTCTCGGGATTGCTTGATTTGCAACCCGAGGAAAAACGTCAACTCGCCCATCATGCTCATCTCAAATTCTCTACTCATAGTATATGCAAACTTGGCAACCAAAGAATGAGAAGAACCACCGAAAATGATATCATCCACGTAAACCTGAACCAACAAGGTGTCATTGCCTTGCTTGAGGAGAAAAAGCGTTTTATCCACACATCCCATTTTAAAACCCTTAGCAAGCAAAAAGGTTTTCAACCTATCATACCAGACTCTAGGGGCTTGTTTCAAACCATACAAAGCTTTGTGAAGTTTAAAGACATGGTTTGGAAACTTGGGATTTTCAAAACCGGGGGGTTGTTTTACATACACCTCCTCTTCTATGTAGCCGTTTAGGAAGGCACTCTTGATATTCATTTGAAAAAGTTTGAAACCTTTGGATGCAGCAAAAGCCAAGAGGATCCTAATTGCCTCCTGAAAGGACCTTGATGTTGCCGAGAGGGGGGTGAATAGGCCTGTTAAAAATCACAGCTCAAAACTTTGTTAGTGATGCTCGGCACTGCCGCTCGAAGCCCGACACTGCCGCTTGGCACAAAGAGCACACAAACAGCTATACCTTCGGTTATAGCTTAAGGCCAACTTGGATATGTGTTTGGAGATTACTAGCAGCAAGTCCACTAAGTACCTGCACTCACAAACACTCACAACCAAGTAGATCGAGTGGAACACAAATATTGCAATTCAAAACATAGAAGATAAGACACAAGATTTGTCCTGTTGTTCAGCTCGCCACCAAGGCTTGCCTATGTCCACGTTGTTGAGGTATCCACAAAGGATTGGCTCACCACCAAGGCTGTCATGCCCTCGTTCTCAAATCAAGAGAGTGAACTCTTGAAGTGAGGGGTGATTCCACTAGCTGCAAAGGGTGATTACAAACTGATCCCGCTGCTCACCACAAGCACGGGAGCTCGCCGGGCGACGCCTAGCCGTCTAGGAGGCTTCACCTCCAAGAGTAAAAGATGCACAACGAAGATCGACGAAGCCCGACAAGTGCTCAAGGTTTGGAAGGCTCTAATATGCTCTCTAGCTCTTAATCACACAACCCCAACACTTAATCATGCACTAAGCATGTCACTCTCACAAGAGAGGGTTGGGGAGAGCTCTCAAATGGCTTGAGATGTGTTAGAAGTGTTTTGGGCACCAGCAGCCAGCACTGGAGGCGTGGGGTGGGTATATATACCCTCCACTCTCCAAACTAGCCGTTAGAGGTCAAAAACTAACCGTTACTGACTGTACAGGCCCGGCACTGCCGCACTTAGCCCGGCACTGCTGCTCAATAGAGCGGCACTGCCGCAGCTCCCTGAGACAACACAGGTGACCTCACGAAAAACGCCATAACGTTTTACTCCGAACTCCGATTTTAGTGATCTTGGAGATTTTGGAAAGCTTATTTCGAGGGCTATCTAACCCTGCAGAGAACAAGCCCAAGATCAACAAGTGCAGGTGGAGTGCGAAGTGTTTTTCTCTCATGTTAGCACTCGGGTTCGGTTAGTTTGAGCAAGTGAGACTTGTCTATGATTCGTATTGCATCCCCTTGATAGTACGGCATAACTATACTCAAGATAAAGAAAATATAACCATTTTAACCACTTGAGTCTTCAATGTCTTCATATGCCATTTCTTCTTGATATCACTTCAAAAGGGGTTGCAATCATCTTTGTCTCCTTTCTTTGAGCAAACACACCTTGAGCATGTGACTTGAACCATTTCCACACATATGCGTTCAATCCATGGCTTCAAGTCATGTCCACTAATAATGATTTGATCCTCAACACAATATGAATCCTCATAGATTGATTAGTACCTCGACTCAATGCAAGTACTCTCTTCTTCACCCTAGCCATAGTACTTCGGTCTCCTTGACCTTCACCGTCGCTTAGTACCTCGAAGCCCTTTCCTTGCTATCTTCACCCTATCAAGCCATACTCAAGTCACATCATATTGAGCATCCAGTGAAAACCATTTCTTTAATATTGTGATCCTTGCTTGAACATCTTATAGATATGAATGTTGAGATCAATCAAGCTTTAGTTTGACTCACATAGAGACATATATGGATCATCATTAATATGGTCAAGACAATTCATGATTCCTTATATCCTCTCCTTTTGGCTTGACACTCAATACTCACTTCAATCTCCATCTTCATACTTCTAGCTTGATCAAATCAATGCAAAGTGATTCTCCAAATATTTATCCATACAAGCAAACCAATGTAGAGATGACATATATCCAATATGAGTTAAGTCCTTGTCATTTGACCTTTGCTTGGCATTTACTCACTTATGCATTCTTGATTCATTATTCAACCTTGATCAAAGCTAGTTCACTATCAAACTCTTCTTGCTCATGAAAAGCAACCCATTGTTGAGACCATTCCAAAATCATCAATCCATGTCTCACTTGTCATTTGCCAAATATGCTTGCTTTCTCATGATGCCATGATATCCCACAACATAGAAGCCATATCATCAACTCTATTTGCATTGTTGTCTTTTGCTTGAACAAGATTGTTTCCATGATCTTCCAATACAACAATACACAATTTTGGCCTTCATTTCAACAATATGTGGAATACCATCAAGTTTGCTTTTCTTGTTGAACCTTTGATACACTTAGCAAACTTGTTAGACCTTTAATTATGTTGTCACTCAATTCACCAAAACCCACTAAGGGCTAGATGCACTTACAATCTCCCCCTTTTTGGTGATTGATGACAACACCATTAAAGCTTACAAGAGATTGATAAGCATAAAGATTTTGAATCCTATGATATAGTGAGCTCCCCCTAAATGTGTGCATTGAAAGGAATTTCAAATTTTGGCCTCAGATGCCAAATGCACATATTTAAGAGAAAGTGTGGAAACTCTCCTATATCTTAGCATTCGTGGGGTGCAAGGTGTCAACATGATAACCGTGATGCTCATGACAGTTCATGCACTCAGAGATTGCTGGCCAGCAGAGGGCGGCACTGCCGCACCAGAGAGCGGTACTGCCGCACCTGCCTGAACAACACTAGAGTATACAACCACCACTCACATGAATGTCACACACTAGCATAAATTGTCCCTATCAAGAGCATCAATTTAAACTATCCTTGCACACACCACATAATTTTGAAAAAACTTATATGCCTCTCCTTTACCCCTTTCCATCCTCATATCAATCTCTCTTCCCTTACAATGTCCCCCAAAATTTCTCCCCCTTTGGCATTAATCTCCAAAAGGATCTCTCCACCAAAAGGAAGAAATGATGGTAGACAAGTGAGGGCTAGAGGTAGGTAAAAGTTTAGCATATATGATTTCTCTTCTATGTTTTTCTACCAAACAAAGTATGCAACACTTTAAGTCAAGATTCTCAAGAGGTTAGCATATTTAGCTCATACCTCACATAGGTGACATAACATGAGACAAACTCACATAATCACCACAAGAGGTATCAACCAAATATCTAACTCGTTCTCTAATCGTCACCATAAGAACAAACTCATGGTGTGACTCAAAATATTGCATACACATGTAAGGTCCTAGATGCACAACGGTAATACAAATGTTCATAGAGTGATATACCTTTGTTCTAAGCCTCATAATCTCCACCATGATGATGATTTTGAATTTAGTGCTTTGATGGGCCTAGCATTTCATTAAGCAAAAGATCTCATTTGTGCCCATCTCTCCTTTTCATCATCTTCAAGGAGACATTTCAAACTTGTGCTTCATCTTAGTTGAAAGTCCATTGCTAGCTCTTGTTGTCATTTTGAGATACCAATTGAAGACATATTTCTTGATATACCAAATTGAAAGATTATCCACCAATATCAATTGAAATATGATCTTCATAGTTTGACACTAATGGAAGGAATCTTCACAAGTTGATGCCAATAGGAATGGATGCTTGTATCTCATAATATCACCTAGATGTCGACCTAGGGAATGCTCATGGAGACAAGAGATAGCATTAAATTGCACAAGCTATAGTTTTACAACTAGTGACCATTTGAATGTGGAAAGCATGTGGATCACTAATTGCAAAACCTCATAACATAAACTAAATTCCCCTTATTTGATAGTGCATACATATGTATGTGGAAAGCAAAACATATGCACTTTTGGTCATTTAAGTCTAAATAAGGGAATTTAAGCTATATTATGGAGAGTAGCTACATAAGAGTTAAAATTGCAATCCAAATGAATATGAGAGATAACATTACTATTTTGGATTGATTTGGCTATGTAGCATACCCATGAGAAACTCATTCTCACCAAGAGATTACACAAGTTCACTAGAAGAAAATGTTAGTCCCAAAAGACACAAGACATAGAATGAGCTCCCCCTTAATTTGTGCACCAAGTACTCGAATTACTTGTGAAATGCACTTGAATCAGTTTAAGAGTCTAGAGGAGTTCACCCTATATTTTGGTCAAGGCATGATAAGTTTGTAACAATTGAAATTATGCCAAGAAAACATACCACCACTAAGGTAGCTAGATCACCACATAAATTTTGATTGACATGACCATCATATAAGTAAGATTTCAATGATTTGGATGGCCATAGTTCTCACTTGATGAAATGTGGTGAATTGAAGCTTTTGTGGTCATCCAAGATCCATAATAGATTCCTAGTTCTTTCTTTACCACTCTTTATTGACAAGGTCTTGGTTGATCAATAGGATGGATCATGTGCACTTGATGAGCTCTAGAGTAGAGAATTTGACAATGAGAGTCCACCCTTCAATTATTTTCTCCAACACATTAGAAACATGTTCCACTAAAGGATTGGGACATTCGACACTAAGCCGAGAGAACTTGGTTTATAAAGACCAAGACCTCCATGGGAACTTGGGGCATTGGACCTCTAGACCTAGCAGCTCTCCTTTGAACATTCGACACATGTACATCATGGAAAGGATGGTACATGTTCGTGTTGTTCATCTCCTTTGCACGGCGCTCCTCTCTCTTGCACCGAAAGCAAAACTCCCTCAAGTGTCCATCTCTCCCACAGTGCTCACAATGGTACCTCACCGCTCTCATAGGGGGTTGTTGGTACTCACGGTAGTGGGTGTGGATCACTTTGCCCTTCTGTGGCACGAGCTCCTCCTGGATAGGTGGCATGGTGTCCAGCTTGTTTTTCAGGTGGTTGGGCTTGGGATGCCACACTTGTTTCTTTGGTGGAGCTCTCGGAGGTTCCTCATACACACCATCTTTTGTGTTAGGCTTAAGAGGCTCTTTGGGTGGTATCTTGGTAAGTTTGGGAGTAGTGGTGGAGTTGGGCTTCTCACTCGGGTTAAGACCACTAGACTCTTCAATCTTGCCAAAAGAAGCAGCACTCTCCATCCCCTGAGCAAAGCCTACACCCAGACCTCCAGAAGCACGCTTGAATTGGGCAATCATCATCCTAAGCTGTGGCTCACCACAAGATACCCATGACAAGATGGTCCGAAGGTATGTGTTTTCTTCCTCGATTTGCATCTTGTCATGCTTCACATTGGCTATCTCCATCTCCAAGCCCTCACACAAAACACACCTAGACACACAAGTGCTACCCGAGCTGACCTTCTCAAGAGACACAATCTTGGCATTCTTCTCTGCGAACTCGAATTGCAAGTATGCACAAGACTTGCACGCACCCAACAACGAGGGTCTAGCCCTAAGCTCATCCACCTCTTCAACCAAAGCAACATACTTCCCCCTCAAGGTGAGAAGGTCAGTCATGTGCTTGGAGCACATCTCACACTCATCCTCCTCAGTCACGACAACGGTAGACTTGACAGACTCAAGCTCCTTCACCACATCCTCCCACTTCTTCCTAAACTCCTTTCTCTCCCTAGCAGCAAGCCTAAGCAGTTTATCTTGACTAAGGAGAGCAGCAGTAAGCTTGTCAACCTCAGCAGAGAGTTCGTCGGGAGTTAGAGATACCTGAGAGGTGTCGTCGTCGTCGTCGTCGTCATTCCGAGGAATCTCCTCCAGCTTGTCGTTGACATCATCGCCGAGGGCCATGGTGCAGAAGCCCTCGTTGTTGGCGAAGAAGCAGAGGCCGTTCAGCTTGTCCTCGATCTTATTCTTCTTCTCGGACTCGTCATCACTTGAATCAGCGGAGTCATCATCCGAGTCGTCGACGTCGCTGAGCGTGGCAAAGAAAGCAAGCTGTTCAGCCTGGGCCTTCTCCAAGTACTTCTCCTTGATGTACTCCTTGTTGAAGCCGCCCCTCCGCTTGTGCTTGGTGGGGACGTACTTCTCCTTGCGCTTGCCGGAGTCGTACTTGTGGCCATGATCCGCCTTGCTGAAGACTTGCTTGTTCTTCTTCGGGCAATTGGCGATGAAGTGGTTCGAGCCTCCACACTCGTAGCAGCCACCACATCCTCCTCCACGGCGATGGTTCATGCGGTTGTTGTGGAACCGCGAGAACTGGTTGGCAAGCAGCGCCAACTCGTCATCCACCATGAACTCCAGCTGCTCCTCTGTGACAGAAAGAAGAGATGACAAAGCAAAGCCTCCAGAGGTGTTAGCAGAAGAGCCAGAAACCAAAGCCATCGACGGGCTAGAAGGATTTTCATAAGAAGCCCTCACCATGGCGTCAATCTCACTGGACTTGAGCTTACTAAAGAGCTCGTTGCATGTGAGGGTCTCGTAGTTAGGCGATTCGATGATCGCCTGAACCTTGGAGTCCCACACCGACCGATCGAGAGTGTGTAAAAGCTTGAGAGCCCTCTCATGATCATCGAAAGGCAACAACTCCTTGTTAGCCCTCATCCTGTTGACAATAACCTGAAAGCGAGCGAATAAACTCTCTATGCTCTCGCCAGGCATGTGTCGAAAGTTCTCATACTCTTGCTTGTGTGACTCGTAGAGACGGGTTTTGACTTGAGTGGTTCCCTCATGGAAACGCATGAGGGTAGCCCAAATCTCCCGAGCCGTAGCGAGGTGAGAAACGCGATCAAACTCTGTCATGCTCAAACAAGAGAAAAGAGCATTACGGGCTCGGCTATTGGCATCGTGTTCATCGATCTGATGCTGAGTCGCACGAGCAGCCAAGACCACGTAATCAACAGAGTTGCAAATATCCCAAATGGAAGCACCCAAACTCTGAAGATAGGCCGACATGCGTATCTTCCAATACGCATAGTTCGTCCCATTGAAGAACGACGGTTTGCCCACGCCGCGATCCATGTCGCCTTCTGTGGATCTAGAACCGGCTAAGGTGAAAGATCCTTAACCAGCTCTGATACCAATTGAAGGATCGAGAATGGGACCAGAGGTGCGTGAATGGGAGCCTAAAACTTTCTCTCGAAACTTTGGCCTTTGTCCCAAAAATCAAACCCCAAAAGCTTTGACCAAACCGTGATGCCCACGACCCTTGGAAGAGGGTGGATGATCCATAGGATCACAGCAAGGCACCACCAAAATGAGAGCGAACCAAATACCAAAAGCTTTGTCTCAAGTTCAACCCCAAAAACCGACCCTCGAACGTAGATGGAAGGCTACGTCGAGAAATCTCCTAATACCTATGCTAACAAGTAGCAAAGATACCTAGAGAGGTTTCTTGGTTAACTCAAGGGCCAAACGAGAAGTCCAAAAACCAAGCGGAAAAGCCGGGAGGCGATTTGCACTGTCCAGGACAAGTCTGCGAAGTCCCGGACAGTCCACGTGTACGGTCCCGGACTGTCCGCGGTACTGCCGGACTGTCCGCGAGGAGATGGCGAACTGTCCGCCGGCAAAAACCCCAAAACAACAAGTCTGCTGAACCTCCCTGGTCGACTCATGAACTGTCCGCGATCGACTACGACGGACTGTCCGCCGTTCAACCAAAAGCAAAGTGGCCGAGCCACGTAGCCACTGGTCTGGCCCGAGCCCGACACGCGGACTGTCTGCCGGTGGAACCACGGACTGTCCGCGACCACCCAGAGAAGGCGATTTTGATCACCCTTCTCTCAAATCTCCCCAAACCCGATCCAAATCAAAATCCCTTGTTCCCAAACTTCGAGAAGATGATCACGAGGTAGTTGGAAGACTATCCCCAAGAAATCATCCGCTCAAATAAACTCAATCAATGGGAAATCAAAGGGGAAGGTGTATGAACCGAAAAAGCGGCACGAAACTTGAATCGACCCGATCTACTTGTTCGTGAGGAGTTGGATGAATTCCGTCGGTGGAAATGATCTCCTCACATCAAAGAACAAGATGATTCAAGTGGATTCGAGAAAGACGCAGCAAAGAGGGAGATCGAGTGACGGGAAAATCGTGGAGAAACGAAGAACGCGAAGAACAAGTTCAAAACGCGAATCAAGACCATGAATTGCCAGCCGAAATTCATCCCCACGAGGAGACAACGAGATTACGGTCCCATTTCCTCAAAAAGCAAATACACAGAGGTATTGTTCACCGTCTCTGCGGATCTCAGTAGCTACAACAGGGAATGGGAAGCAGGAAACCCTAGAATGAAAATAGCAATGGCTGAGATAATCTGGAGGGAGGGGTGGCCGCTCGTTATATAGCCTAATACAATTATTCCCCTTCTACCCTTACAACTAATGAGCGAGCAGGCTAACCCTAAGGGTATTCCTGACCAACTCGAGGTAGGTGGTGATCCGACGGCCACACCCGCACAACTGGTAGCTTCGCCTCAACGCGACCTCACCGATTGCCGCCACGTGCCGCCACTGCTCTGCTCGTCCTTTTCACGGGCCTCCCCCTGGTTTTGAGGCCAAAACCGGAAAACCTAGGCCATCCTCTGGTTTTGAGGCCGAAACCGGGAAACCTGTCGTCCGTCGCCTGAGTTTTGTGGCCCAAACTCAGAAACCCGCCAGCGCCCAGGTTTTGAGGCCCAAACCTGGAAACCGTCCTCAGCCCGAGTTTTATGGCCCAAACTCAGAAACCGGCCGCACCCAGGTTTTGAGGCCCAAACCTGGAAACCGTCCACTCGGTGGTTTTTCTGTGGCTCAACCACCAAATCGAGCCGTAGAGGGGATGCACCGCCCGTGCACCCCGTCCACACACAAGTATTCACTTGTCGCTGTCCCAGGCTGTTAGCCACCACGGTCGATCCTCAGGCCACCGGTCCGTCAGTCCAAGCCTCATGTTCGCCCTTCACCGCTCCGGGTCCATCGGCACGACACGTCTCTACTTGACCTTCACCTTGCATTTGATCACCGTATCCGTGCTCAACACCTGCACAACACAAGCCAAAGAACATGTGCATCATCCCAGTTGATAATCACTCATCATCTCAAGATCCGTCATACACCCATGTATACGCAGTACAAGCTCAAGATGTTGATGCTCCACAAGCGGCCCCTCAAGTGGTTGATCGAAGAACTACTCCTCTACTACAAGCTCATCCTCAAGATCTCATCATAGGGAGTCCAACAAGGGGTGTAATGACTCGATCTCAAAAACTTGTTTTATTTATGGAACATCACTCCTTCGTTTCTCTTGTTGAGCCTACCATTGTAGATGAAGCTCTAGGTGATCTGGATTGGGTGAATGCCATGCATGAAGAATTAAACAATTTCACCCGCAACCAAGTTTGGACACTTGAAGAGCGACCTAAAGGCGCAAGAGTCATTGACACAAAATGGGTGTTTAGAAACAAGCAAGATGATCAATGCAAGGTTGTTAGAAACAAGGCAAGGCTAGTTGCGAAGGGGTTCTCTCAAGTTGAAGGCTTAGATTTTGGAGAGACCTTTGCACTGGTTGCAAGACTAGAAGCCATCCGTATCCTCCTTGCATATGCATCACAACATGACATTAAATTATATCAAATTGATGTGAAAAGTGCATTTTTAAATGGCTTCATAAATAAACTAGTCTATGTTGATCAACCTCCCGGGTTTGAAGACCCTAGATATCCTAATCATGTTTATAGGTTGTCCAAGTTGCTATATGGGCTCAAGCAAGCCCCAAGAGCTTGGTATGAGCGCCTCCGAGACTTCCTCATTGAGAAGGGCTTCATCATTGGGAAGGTCGACACCACACTATTCACCAAGAAGCTTGATGGAGAGATCTTCATTTGTCAAGTCTACGTTGATGATATCATCTTTGGGTCAACAAATGAAGCCTATTGCAAGGAATTTGGTGACTTGATGTCGAAGGAGTTCAAAATGTCCATGATTGGTGAGCTCACATTCTTCCTAGGCTTCCAAGTCAAGCAATTGAAGGAGGGGACTTTTATATCTCAAGAGAAATACACAAAAGATCTCCTCAAGCGCTTCAAGATGGATGATTGCAAGCCTATCAAGACTCCAATGCCAACAAATGGACATCTCGACCTAGATGTGGGAGGTAACCCGATTGATCAAACTCTCTATCGTTCTATGATTGGTAGCTTGTTGTATTTGACCGCATCTAGGCCCGATATCATGTTTTGTGTGTGCATGTGTGCTCGGTTTCAAGCCGATCCTAGGGAATCGCATCTCATAGCCGTAAAGAGGATCCTTAGGTACCTAAAGCACACCCCAAGCATTGGCCTTTGGTATCCCAAAGGAGCTAACTTCCAACTCGTTGGGTATTCCGATTCGGACTACGCGGGTTGCAAAGTAGATAGAAAGAGCACATCCGGAGGGTGCCATTTGCTTGGGAGATCACTAGTTTCATGGAGTTCGAAAAAGCAAAATAGTGTGGCCTTGTCTACCGCCGAGGCGGAATACATAGCCGCGGGTGCTTGTTGTGCACAAATCCTTTACATGAAACAAACCCTTTTAGACTATGGTATAGTTCAAGAAAGGGTACCTTTGTTGTGTGACAATGAGAACGCGGTTAAGCTTGCTAACAACCCAGTTCAACACTCTCGCATAAAACACATAGATATTCGTCATCACTTTCTAAGATACCATGTTTCAAAGAAAGATATATCCTTAGAGGGAGTTAGAACCGAAGATCAATTGGCGGATATCTTCACAAAACCCCTAGATGAGAACACCCTTTGTAGATTGCGAAGTGAACTTAATGTGCTTGATCTAAGTAACTTTGTCAAAAGGTAAAAGGGGTTGTCTTTGCATTGCATTGTATCATATGCCATGTTTAATTTATGCTATGCACATAGACTTGTCAGACGTGGTTAAGATAACCGCCCTAAAAAGCGTGTGAAGAAGCTTACCCATGAGCAAACTTGATAAGCAACCTAGATTCAAATTCCGTATTGCATTGCATATGCATGTTTGTTGCTTAGTCGTTTCTTTTCGGTTAAGCTTGAGCAACCGCTGTGTTCGTCCATCGCTAGGGGGAGCATTTGAGGCTCCTAATGGTTAAGACCCCTAGTTTTGGTGGCCACATGTTGTTCCTCGGGATTTATTGACTATTTTCTCTAAAAATGATATGTAGCCTATGGTAAAATATTTGTAAAATTGAGGGTTTAAGCGAGGATGCTCATACTAGGTTCCAACTGGTGTTTATTTTCCTCTTATTTGAGTTGGAACTTGGTTGAGAGAGGGAGCCACAACGGAGATGTTCAAAACAGTCCAATTTACAGCATCGGACGCTGGCCCCAGCGTCCGATGCCTGCACTGTAGGCAGCGTCCGATGCCGAGGCAAAGGATGTGTCTGATGTGAATTTGGCCGTTTTGGAACTCTCTGGATGGACATCGGAGCGTCCGATGTGATTACATCGGCGCGTCCGATGCTCCTTTAAGCGGCGTGGTGTGTTCTTCCACTGGCAATCTAGTCCCACTTATCCTTTCCATCTCCTTCATCCTCGAAGTGCTCCGCGTCGCCCGAGCTCGCCAAACCCTAGCGCCTCTCGACTGCTCCGCCGCCTGAGATCCACTCACGCCCGCGCCCGAGCCTGCGCTCGCGCTCCTCGCCGCCGGCCGCCGTGCTAAGCCGCGACTGCTCCGCTTCGCCCTATCCCGCCGTGCGCAACCGCCCGCAAGCCAAGCAGCTCGCCGGAGTTGTCCATTCTTCGCCGGTGGCCTCGCTGGAGCTCATCTCCTCGCCGGAGTTAGGTCTCGTCGTCCTCACCTTCGCTCCTCCTCCCCGGCGTGGTCTTTCCCGGCCAGCCCTCTCGTCTAGTGAGCACCCTCCCCACCTCTCCATATCAGTGCATTCCATGTGCTCGACGAAATGCCTATATAGCCGTTCCTTCATGTTGTGACCTCCGTTTCGCTCCAATCCTTTTGCAGACCCCTCGGTGTGACGTGTGGACGCCGGAATGTCAGTTCTTACCTATTGATTGGGTTCATTTTTGTCGTTCGACAGGTAGCAAAGCCAGTTTCCCCTCTTATCCTACATTGATTTGCTTCCATAGGCTCTTCTTGTCTCTAGAATATATGTTTCTTATGTATCCTATATATTCTATGCATCGAGTCAGGGACTTGGTCAGCTTGGTTAGTTGTGCAGTGACAGAGAACCCGGGGCCAAGCCCGCGGGTAAGGATCGAGGCCAAGCCTCACGAGTGTCAGGTTCAGCTGTTCAGTGACAGGGGGAGTTTCTTGTCCGTGGATTTCTTGTCAGTGGACTTGTTAGGGTTCCTCAGTGGCAGTTCAGCTTCTTCAGCGGCAGTATTTCTCTGTTCTTGTCAGTTATGCGCTGTAAGAATGTCGGCGGTGCCCCAGGGGACTCTCCTCCCCATCCTGCTCCTTCCGGTCAGCGGCCAGGGAAGGAGAAGTTGATTACGCGCAGGAAGCACACCAGACAGCAGTGTGAGGCTGATCAGGCTCAGGCTATAGCAGACGCCGCAGAGCGTCCAGAGCGGGGAGGTCGTGGTGACGGCTTATGGATCGAGGATTAGCTCACCCCCGAGCAGAGGAGAGCAGTTGAGGAGGCTGAGCATTGGCACGGCTCACCAACTGGCACGCTTATGGCTACCGGTCGCAGGACCACGTTCACCTCACCAGGTGTGGAGCCATAGAGTTCTTAGCAGGGCCAGGCAGAGGTCGCGCCACCAGAGGAGGCACAGGCATAGGCAGAGCCAGAGGCCGAGGAGGAGGTGCCAGAGGAGGTGCCCCGGCGCCGGTTGTCTCGTCACAGGACTACAGTGCCACCCTGGCCCGACGTCCCTCTACGGGGTGCACGTGCTCCTTCGAGGCATCTGCCCCCGCAGATTCCGCGGCTTGACCTCCGTGCGGCCACCTGCTCCTAGATTCAGACACTCTGACTCGTCCTAGTGGAGCAGTGGTTTCCACGAGAGCGACAGCAGCAGGCAGGTCTAGAGTTCTACACTGTGCTGCATGAGGACTTCTATCAAGGTTACAGGAATGTCGGGATCAGCCTGCGTTCTCAGAGGGTCTGCTCTTTGGAGGCCTTGGTTTCAGCAGCAGAGCAGCTCCGCTCTGTCCTCACCTACCTACCTGGTCTTGTAGACCTTCTGGGGCGGTCTGGCTCATATATCGAGGATTGGGTCTTCCAGTTCTACGCGTCGTTGTGGGTGCACCCTGACCGTCAAACGATTGAGTTTGCTTTCAGAGGGGATCACTACAGGCTATTTGTGTTAGAGATCCGGGATTGGTTCGGCCTACGTCACTCATAGACCCGGATCCATGACCTATGCTACGACAGGATAGAGCCACATAGACGCCCTCACGGCGGTGAGCAGCCCACTACAGACTTGGTGCGTCCGTGCTTTCGCGAGCCTTTCGGGGACGGTTCGAGCCGAGCGCCCAAGGATCTTACTCCTGCAGCTCGGATCCTCCATGAGGTCCTTCGGCGCACCCTTCTACCTCGGGTTGGCTTCCGAGAGGGCATTTCCAGACTTCAGTTGTGGTTGCTTGCCTATCTGATTCGATAGCAGGAGTTCGTTGTGATGGACGTGATCATTTGTGAGATGGGGGACACAGTAGCAGAGGGCATCAAGGCCCACAGGCAGTTACCTTATGCCCACTGGATCTCTTATATAGTTTGGAAGGTAGCTGCCATGATAGGGACAGATCAGGACACACTCTCACAAGCTCAGCGACCGTGTTCCCCGCATATAACATGAGTCAGCTCTTGGGACACGGTCGAGACCGTAGGCAGCGGCAGCAGGGGGCACCGTCCAGCTCGAGACAGCGACCAGAGGTGCCAGAGTCTGCTCAGGAGCAGGACGAGGCTGTCAAAGCCCTCGCTAAGCAGGAGCTAGCAGACCTAGAGGGAGAGGACACCTTTGTGGCCGAGGACCCCACCGACAGCGCCAACGAGGACTACCACCTCCCGCCTCACTATCAGCCTCGTGCTCACGACTCACAGGCAGGGATGAGTGGTACTACTTCCTCCAACCCCGCGCTTCTTGCGATACTTTCCCAGATGGAGGAGCAGCAGCGGTCAGTGACTCAGGACGTCCAGCGTCTCGCCCAGGAGCAGCAGCGCCTCGCTCAGGCACAGGTCTTAGCTCAGCAGCAGGCCAAGGAGAGGTCCGATGCACTTCAGCGTCAGATGATGGAGCTCCAGCAACAGACTTTGACATTCATGGAGCGTATTATGAGCGGACCTCCACAGTGGCAGTGGCAGCAGCCTCCACCCCAGCAGCAGATTCAGTGGCAGCCACCTGCTCCACCACAGCCTCCATAGTTCAGCCAGCAGCAGCAGTTTCCTGGCCCCAGCTCCTCCCAGTTCATGAGCTAAACTACACCACCTGGAGGGGCCTAGTTGTTCAGTCCGCTTCACACCGGGTTCACTCCACATCCGATAGATTATCTGTTTGCGACCACTACCACTGTGACGCGTGAATTGTCAGCCACGTTCAGCGAGGTCACTAGGTTTCCCACGCCGATCTTCAAGGCCCAGTTCAGACGTCGACGGCTCCGGTGACTTCCACTATCGAGACCCTACGGAGCTCCGTCGTGTCTTCAGAGCAGACAGAGCCTGTTCGGTCAGAGACTACGACGTCCATGCAGCCTGAGCTTTCTTTTATTCCAGAGCTTCTGCACTCCGAGGCTCAGGCGGCCATAGCTACAGAGACAGCGACTGAGACTGCCGAGCAGACCCAGCAGACCGAGCAGGCATAGTAGCCAGAGCAGGCAGATACGACCCAGACAGCTTCACCTCCACGTCCAGCTATTGAGCGTCAGACTGCCGGGTCTTCTTCTTCAGACTCCGAGGCACTTCTTGAGCAGTTTGAGTTCACTCAGCGCACTCCAGAGGGTCCTGACTCGTCTGCGCCACCTCCGCCCTCTGACGCTTAGTTTGGTGCTTGACACCAAAGGGGGAGAGTGGTCGAGTATAGTGTTGACACTGGTTATCTATCATAATTAAAGGATAAATAAATATGAAAAGGGTATGAATTCAATCACCAACAAAGGTTTAGGGTTTTAATTGACAATATTCCACGAGCTTTGGTGAATTGTGGTTCTGCAGGGACTAAACCAGAAAATCAACACAGATTGCTTCCCTTAGAAGGAAACTGACGGGAGATAACCGAACCGGCGCATCAGGATTATTCTAGAAGTATCTAGAGGACACCAGAAGACACCAGGAGGTCGGGCACCGCGAGACCCAGCCAGGTGGGACCGACCATGAGACCGACCGGTCCTCCCCGGGGCCCGCTGGACTCTATCTTCTGGAACCTTCCTCTACCGCCTACGAGGATGCATCTTAGCTGTACCTAAGGTCGGTTTGATCCAACGGCCACGGTTCCTCGCCCAGGGCTATATAAGCAGCCCCAGACCCCCCTCTCCAGGGCATCACATTCATCATTAGATCAGATCATCATCAGAATCACCAGAGAAGGAGATCAATCGGAAGCCCTAGAACTACATCCACCTAGAATAGTTAGATAGAATAGGATTACAGAAGGCAAGCTTCGCTTGGATTCCTGATCTAGTCACGAGAAGGCTAGGTAAACCCAAGATCTTCTCTCTTGTATTAACATTATGGATCTATTTCATAATTACTCTTCTAGTTCATCATTGTTCATCATTGTTTATGTTCTAGTTCGTCGTCTAGTTCTAGTTCATCGTCTAGTTCATCTTCTAGTTCATAATTTAGTTCTAGTTAATGTTCTAGTTCGTACTTTAGTTCTTCTCGATGATCTAATTCACCTTATTGTTCATCTTTATGTTCTAGATAGCAATATAATTGATATGACTAAGACATCAACCATTATATTCTTAATTATATTTCTTATAGTCTGCTTTGATTATATATTTGGCATAGATAGTTCATCATTATGTTTATACTCATGTTCGTATAGCGCTCATCTTAATGATCATTGGGTGGGTGATAGATGTTGTGTAGGCGTGGTGCCTATACACTATTTATCTGCGAATGCGTCCTATGTTCTGGATAGAGTGGTAGATCACAGGTGTGACATTCCTGTTGAGTCCTTTGTATTCTACCTCCCGAATATATTATTCAGTATGGCTCAGTTAACTCATGGTTTAGGGGTTACTCTGTTTGGCATCTTTACTATGGAGTTGCCTCTTGATTATAAATATGATATGACTTAGCCAATGATTGCCAAATATGTTTGCACTAATCAATGTATGCTATGACTTGTAATTAGAATAACTTAGGAATGTTTCTATTTAATGCATGTTCTAATCATCACTTGCTAGGTAGTACTATTCTAAGATTATCTTTGACTGATCTGCTCTCTGTTACCATTTATCATTACTTTAATATCTGATCTCTGTTTAGAGTAATGAGTGTGTTATCGGTCTTTATCATAAGTGTGTGCCACATTAATTGTTGTTAAGTCCTCACTAGTATAATACCATCACACTTTGAATTGATTAGTCTCTAGGCTAAATATAAATAACGATACCTGAGACTAGCTTAGGTGAAATGCTTCTACAACGGGTGTATTTATATGTGCGCTTGCGGGTAAATACTTATCTTTAAATCCAGTGCCCTGATATAATCACATTGCTAGCTTCATGTTGGGGATGACAACTTGACGTTAAGTGAAGTTAGTAGTGTCCCGTACACTTCTTACTACCTTCACTAGATTATTATTTATGTGGTTCATTCTTAGTATCGACATTAAGAAATGTCAACAAGCATTTCTAGCGCCTTCACTAGATTAAAACTCTATTCTTAGGGTGATTCCATTAAGGAGTGTCAACAAGCATTTCTGGCACCGTTGCCAGGGACACATCAATTCAATTAGGGATGGTACCTAGGGTTTTTCATTAAAATGTTTATGAACACTGATAGGATATTGCATTAGAAGCAATTTAAAACGGTAGCTAGAACATATCATTTTACTTACACACATGTGATAATGTACTGATTTTTTATCTCTACTCAAACAGACTTACCCTGACTTTTGTTTATCTTTTATCTTATGCAGGGTATGATGTATGACTGGTTTCCAACTTCCGAATAACTACGTTGAGGATCCCAAAGCTTTACTGAAGAAAACAAGAGGCAAACTCAAGAGACCCTCACTACCACTTCCAGAAGTTAGCCAGATAAGACGAAGCTTAACACCATTGTTGGACACCATGGCCGACAAGACACTCCACGAGTTCTCTGCACCAACCACTGCCAACATCAGGACTGGACCAACAGTCAATGTGGGAGACAATGGATTTGAACTCAAGCCAGCTTTGATCAACATGGTGCAAGCTAATCAGTTTTGCGGAAAGACACATGAAGACGCAAGCGCTCATCTCTAACTCTTTCTAGAGATTTGTAGCACTTTCACCATCAGGGGAGTCGAAAGAGACGCCATTCTACTCTGCTTGTTCCCATTTTCACTTTTGGGAAAAGCAAAACAATGGTTCTACGCCAACAAAGACAAAAACACCTCATGGGCGATCTGTTCAACTGCCTTCCTAGCAAAAATTCTTTCCAGTGGGCAAGACAAATGCCCTCCGTGCCAAGATTTCAACTTTCCAGCAACAACACGATGAATCAATCCCAGAGGCTTGGGAACGCTTTCAAGATTACATATCAGAATGCCCTCACCATGGGATGGAGAATTGGCTACTTATGCAGACCTTCTACCACGGGCTCACTTCAAGTACCTATGAGAATGTGGATGCCGCTGCTGGAGGATCATTCTTATCACTCACTATCAACAATGCTACTACACTCATTGAGAAGATGGCCTCTAACCAAGGATGGAACGAGGAACGCTCTCAGCCACGCAAGAGGGGAGGAATACATCAGCTTAAGGAAGTAGACATGTTGTCTGCCAAACTTGACCTACTCATGAAGATGTTCGATGAACACACTCCCAAGAAAGAAGACGTCAAGCAAATCTACGAATCTTGCATGACATGTGAAGAGTGTGGAGGCATTGGTCATTCAGGGAGCAACTGCCTTGAGATTCAAGAGGATGCAAACTACATCAACAACAACACCAACTATCGTCCTCAACAAGCTCAAGGATGGAACCAACAATCAAGGCCTAATTACTCAGGTAACTACCAAGGTAATACATATAACCAACCACCTTTGAGAGAGATGATATCTAATCAAAATAAGATTATTGATAATATGTCTAAGAAGATAGCTTCCAATGATAAACTGCTTGAGAACATTAATACTAGAATGGATAGCTTTACTTCTGCCATAAAGAATCAACATAGCTTTAATAAGATAGTAGAATCTCAGTTATCTCAGTTAGCAGCTTTAGTCCCTATGGCTGAAAAAGGTAAGATTCCCGGAAGTCCAGAAGAGCTAGAGACTACAAATCTTGTAGATATTTATAATGTAGGGTAGCTCACAGCTAGACCATCAAGGGGATGGAAGGATGACTCCATTGCCCCGAAGAAAGGACATCCAGGAAGACCTGTCATTCCAATCCACATTGGACCCAACAGTTTTGAAGAAGCAGTCTGCGACCTTGGAGCAAGCGTCAACATTATGCCAAAGGTAATATACAAACAAATTCATGGTGCACCTCTGTTATATACAAGTATGTGTTTGCAGCTTGCAGATCAGACACTGTGCTACCCATTGGGAATTCTAGAAGATGTCTGTATTCGAGTGGGACGCTCGCATGTGTGTGTAGATTTTGTGATCGTCGAAACAGGTGGAGACAATAGAGCACCCATCATTCTTGGATGCCCGATCCTAAGCTCAACCAAGGCCATCATCTACGCGGACAACGCCAAGATCTGTTTCACAATCACAGGCAACAAAGAAAGATTTAGCTTCAAGAAATGTACACTCACTACCCGAGTCCACCCTCAGATGCCCTACGAAGATGCAAACGCTATATCATCAATAAAGAAGAATAGGAACAGAAGGAGGAAGAATAAGGCTACACAACCACATCAAGACACAGTATGGATGGTCAACTCTATCCAAACAGAGAGTGACCACCTTCTTCCATCACCATACCTCGCCAAGAGAGACGACCCAGGCGTACCCACCATCGATTGCAAGATCGACGGAAGTACATTCCACAAGACATTCTGCGACATCGGATCAAGTGTTAACATAATGTCTAAGGTAACATATGAATACTTATATAAAACTAGACCTATGTATCAAACATATGTGCAACTGCAGCTAGCGGACCAAACCTATCGATTTCCGGAGGGAGTAGTAAAGGACGTAATGATCCAAATTGAAGACTACTATGTTCCCACTGACTTCATGGTACTAGACATGGGAAGAGAAGACGATATTCACATCATCCTAGGAAGACCCTTCCTCAACACCACTGGCGCCATCATCTACATGAGATCTGGAGAGATCCACTTCCAGTTCCCAAGGGAAAAGGTACGCTGTTACTTTAATAGCTATGCCACTAATGTACAGGAAAAGAAGAATCACTCAAGGAGGAGGCACCGCACATCCCAACGCAACAAGAATCGACCAATCAAGGATGGATGGGCTGACTATGAAGGAGAAGTCACCAGGAGTGAAGACATCCCATTAAAGGAAATGAAGGACGATGAAGTAAAGGAGACAAATCCACCAGTCAAACGGGTGTAGAAAAAGAAAGAGAGTTCTACTGACGTGCAATCATCGAGGTCCTCCTCAGGATCTGCTGATGCACCCAAGGAAGAATAAAGAGCGTACAAGAAGTCTTGTTCGATAGACTATAAACGTCGAATCCTCACCGGAAGATAACTCGGTAGTTATCCATATTCATTAGCATTAAATTCATCATTGCATAATTAGTAGAACCAGCATAATCATTTTACTGTTAGTATCATATTTACTTCTTAGCAATTATATCTGCATTAGAAAACAAAATAAAAATATGGAAAACTCTAAGCCCCATGAGAATATTACACTTTCTGTGGAGGCATAAAAATATACATTTGCATATTTACTTCTGCATTGCATACATCCATAAAAACAAAAATCTAAAAAGAGACACTATGAACCACTGTTGAAACTATGCTTAGTGGAAAGGAAGAACATAAATAATCTTAAGAGCTTTTAAGACAACTAGGAGGAATATTTATCACTAACGCTTAATCAAGTTCCACAAGTTGTGTTGTCTATCTTTGAATTCAGCAGGAAGAGAAGAAGAGAAGGAATTAAGAAACCGCTAACGGTCTACTCGTCTTCTGGAGAAAAGACCACGTCAAGATCCAGCTTGGGGGAAGGCACCCTTAGTTATCACGATAAGTATCACGACTTTTTACTATTATTAGTTCGGTTTAGTTAGATCAGGTTAATAAACAAAGAAACTCATAAAAAGATAAATAACTATTATAAAACTAAATAAAAATATTATATAATAAATGTCTGGGTGGATATAAACTTAATTTTGCTCATGATGAAAATGATGAACAATTGCTCTGCCATAATCCCTTTTAAGTACCTAGTGTTCAACCTTAAATTTTCTTGAGTTTTAGACAAAACTGTTCTGAATGAACTCTAAACCTGAAACCTGTGGATTGGAAATGCTTGATCTAAAGTCTAGATAATTCTGAGATATGATATAAAAAGGTTTGAGCTGTTGTTTATCTAATTCCTAGAGATACTAGAGTTCTGGAGATTTACACTTTGAAAAGATTAAAAACACATGATGAGATCCTGTATGACATAACATGAATTCCTACCTAGAGCCATTAATATGATCTTAAGATAAGGCTACTTGCTTTGTTCTAAGTTTTTTGTTATGGTTGAGAAATTTATCATGCTCTAGAGATCAAGAATGTTTTATTAAAAGATTCACTCTTCCGAAGTATTATTGTGTTAGAGGCATGGGACTATGCAAAAGTATAAAGGAGGAAATAAAAAGGGACAAGTGTCCGACTACCTCAAAAGAAAAGAAAAAGAGTTATGAAAAAAAGAGAGAAAGAATGATAGCCCATGGTCCCTCTAATTACAATATGCCAGCAAGAGATGACAAATTTCAAAAGTTCTAAGTTCTTGATCTATGAGTATGACATCTTTCTCCCTAACTTTGAACTTTGGCCTGGTAAGATATGCTATTCACTTCTTAAAAGCTCCAGATATATATATATTCATAGAAAAGAAGGAAAATGCATCAGTGAGGAATCATAAAATATAAAAGAGCGATTTGAGAGTGTCATACCGTAAAATCTCTGATTTTTATTTTGAAAATATATAAAAACTCCAGAATGAAGGTTGATCAAAGAGTTAGAGATACAATGCTTAACTTGATTGTTGTATCTTTCAATTGTTTAAAGACCCAGGTGAAGGCAAAAGCCCCATAGTTAAAGGTAATATGAGAAAGTCAGAATAGTTAACTCTAATCCAAGGGAAGATTTTTGTTTGAACATATGTACCTTTGAGGTGTGAAAGCATAGTAGCAATTTCTGATTCATCATGATTATTTGCTAAGGAAATAGCAAAAGGTAAGCTTGAGGGAGTTGTTGACACTGGTTATCTATCATAATTAAAGGATAAATAAATATGAAAAGGGTATGAATTCAATCACCAACAAAGGTTTAGGGTTTTAATTGACAATATTCCACGAGCTTTGGTGAATTGTGGTTCTGCAGGGACTAAACCAGAAAATCAACACAGATTGCTTCCCTTAGAAGGAAACTGACGGGAGATAACCGAACCGGCGCATCAGGATTATTCTAGAAGTATCTAGAGGACACCAGAAGACACCAGGAGGTCGGGCACCGCGAGACCCAGCCAGGTGGGACCGACCATGAGACCGACCGGTCCTCCCCGGGGCCCGCTGGACTCTATCTTCTGGAACCTTCCTCTACCGCCTACGAGGATGCATCTTAGCTGTACCTAAGGTCGGTTTGATCCAACGGCCACGGTTCCTCGCCCAGGGCTATATAAGCAGCCCCAGACCCCCCTCTCTAGGGCATCACATTCATCATTAGATCAGATCATCATCAGAATCACCAGAGAAGGAGATCAATCGGAAGCCCTAGAACTACATCCACCTAGAATAGTTAGATAGAATAGGATTACAGAAGGTAAGCTTCGCTTGGATTCCTGATCTAGTCACGAGAAGGCTAGGTAAACCCAAGATCTTCCCTCTTGTATTAACATTATGGATCTATTTCATAATTGCTCTTCTAGTTCATCATTGTTTATGTTCTAGTTCGTCGTCTAGTTCTAGTTCATCGTCTAGTTCATCTTCTAGTTCATAATTCAGTTCTAGTTCATGTTCTAGTTCGTACTTTAGTTCTTCTCGATGATCTAATTCACCTTATTGTTCATCTTTATGTTTTCGATAGCAATACAATTGATATGACTAAGACATCAACCATTATATTCTTAATTATATTTCTTATAGTCTACTTTGATTATATATTTGGCATAGATAGTTCATCATTATGTTTATACTCATGTTCGTATAGCGCTCATCTTAATGATCATTGGGTGGGTGATAGATGTTGTGTAGGCGTGGTGCCTATACACTATTTATCTGCGAATGCGTCCTATGTTCTGGATAGAGTGGTAGATCGCGGGTGTGATAGTCCTATTGAGTCCTTTGTATTCCACCTCCCGAATATAGTGTTCAGTATGGCTCAGTTAACTCATGGTTTAGGGGTTACTCTGTTTGGCACCTTTACTATGGATTTGCCTCTTGATTATAAATATGATATGACTTAGCCAATGATTGTGAAATATGTTTACACTAATCAATGTATGCTATGACTTGTAATTAGAATAACTTAGGAATGTTTTGTTGGAAATATGCCCTAGAGGTAATCATAGAGATGATGATATTTCTTTTGTATCCATGATTTATTATATGTTCATTGAATATCCATTAAAGACAACTTGTATTGATTGGCAATTATGTGAATTGTCTGTGAAACTCTTTTACTTGTATGGTTATTCGATAGTTGTCCCTGATCGGAGTTCATGTGAGGACACACATGAACATTAGATCAGCACATGTATTAGTTGATGACTATGTTTCACAAGTCATAGACATGGAGATGTCAAACTAATAATGTGGGCACATGTATGACATGGGGCTGGACTGACCCAACATGAGATGTTCTTATTATCTCTTTACACATCATGTATGTTATGTCCTTAGACCTGAGATTGTGGTATGTACTCGAGATATGAATAGACTTACTTAGGGACTATCAAACACTACTTCGTAACAGAGTAGTTATAAAGATAGTCTTCGGGTTTGTCAAAAAGTATGCTGTGAGACATAGACGATCAAGATGGGATTTGCCCCTCTCCATGCAAGAGAGAGATATCACTGGACCACTCAAATGATTGGATCATAAAATGCATGGTCGTGCTTAGGTTAAGTGTTAACCTATGAGTTGGACCAAATATTGTGAGGCAAGGGAATTACGTATATGTGATCGTGGTGGTTCGTCAGATATGATCTTTGCGTATACATAGGAGTTGACACGTCTTGCTAGAGGCCGTTGTCAACTATCGGGCGAGTAGGAGTACTCGGGTCGTGTCTATGTGTGCGTGAACCCATAGGGTCGCATGCTTAAGGGGCTGGAAGCCTGATTCGAGTTGGACTCGAGTCAGACCGGGATTAGGGTTTGCTAATGGGCCTCCAGGTCGGTGGGCTCATTAGGGACGCCTATATAAAGAGGGGTGGGGCGACCAGGGTTGAAACCACGTCAATTGTTGACAGTCATCGCCCACCCCACGCCCGCGCCTATTTCTCCTCGCAGACCTAGCAGTCTGGAGGCATGACGCTTCCTCCCTGTACGTGTGGGATACCTCGGAGGTGCTGCATCTGGAGCACAAGGACGAACCGCACGTGGAGACGTGAAGGTCGAACGTGAACATCTACACGACATCGCTGCGACGCGCACGTCTACACCAAGACGTCTTCCACTGCACCTGCGCGTCTAGTGGTAATCCCGTGATCTATAACTAGCAGTAGTTCCTGGTTTATGGGGTCGAAAATTATTGCGTTCGGCTAACTCAGCAGGAGCGTTCGGCTAACGTAGCGGAACCGTTTTTCAGCTAGCGTAGCGTTTTGTTTTCGGCTATTCGGCTAAAGTAGCATCCCCATAACCCTACATGTTTCTATTTAATGCCTGTTCTAATCATCACTTGCTAGGTAGTACTATTCTAAGATTATCTTTGACTGATCTGCTCTTTGTTACCATTTATCATTACTTTAATATCTGATCTCTGGTTAGAGCAATGAGTGTGTTATCGGTCTTTATCATAAGTGTGTGCCACATTAATTGTTGTTAAGTCCTCACTAGTATAATACCATCACACTTTGAATTGATTAGTCTCTAGGCTAAATATAAATAACGATACCTGAGACTAGCTTGGGTGAAATGCTTCTACAACGGGTGTATTTATCTGTGAGCTTGCGGGTAAATACTTATCTTTAAATCCAGTGCCCTGATATAATCACATTGCTAGCTTCATGTTGGGGATGACAACTTGACGTTAAGTGAAGTTAGTAGTGTCCCGTACACTTCTTAGTGCCTTCACTAGATTATTATTTGTGCGGTTCATTCTTAGTATCGACGTTAAGAAATGTCAACAAGCATTTATGGCGCCGTTGCTGAGGATAGATTAAAACTCTATTCTTAGGGTGATTCCATTAAGGAGTGTCAACATATAGCGATAGGGGGAGCGATGTGATAGTGTCTTGATTCTTATGATTGTGTTACATTCACATACGCTTTTTGCTTATCGCATCTTTTGCACTATATTATGTTATATATGTGTGCTATGGACCTTATGACATGTATGTGCTCACTATGATATCTTATATGTCATGTCATTTTGTTTTGCTCGATTGCTTGCGCTTAATTCTCACTTGTTATGTATTCGAGCTCTTTACTCTTGCACTTGCTATTCACTCTAACTTATTGAGTGCAAGATGTTGGCATGATATGTATGAGCTTGCCCCTAACCATTTTCTCTTAATCATTGCAAGTTCATACATGTCATGATATTGAAAACATCTTCTCTCTATACTCGAGGTCGTGTTGTCATCAATCACCAAAAAGGGGGAGATTGAACGCATCTTGGCCCTTAGTGGGTTTTGGTGATTGGATGAAACACAAGATTACTATGACTAACGTGTGTTTTGCAGAAACAAGGATGAGTTAGGTCACGGTAATGACGATGATACAGGCATATGGAGTTCATGTCCCCTGACAATGGAAATCATTTTGGTTTTCAAAGGACGAACGACGAAGATGGTGGTAGACTAGGCTAAGTGTCATATGGTGTTGGAGGACACTTAGGTAGTCTTAGGTCTTTGTTTTTCCTTTGGCCATACTATAAGGGGGAGCGTGAATCAGTAGCTTGACCTAGATGAGTCTATTGAGGTAGGTGTGGTGCACAGTTGTTATTTCATAGCCCTAGGTAGCTTTGAGAGAGCCCTTATATCGTGAGGATGAAAAGTCATTAAGGCCACATCGCGATCCAAGTTAGTTTTGCCTGTGAAACAGGCATCGGACACTGCCCTGGTGGGCATCGGACGCGCGTACGATGCTCACTAGACTTGGGTCTGTCTGGTGCGTGGCATCGGACGCTCTGATGTTGTCACATCGGACGCGCCCGTGCCACTGTTCACTTTGCGAGTGAACTTGGGCTTGCATCGGACACTGGCATCGAACGCTAAGGGCCAGCGTCCGATGGCCATGCAGAGAGGTTCCAGAGAGGTCAGAATCGCATCAGACGCGTCCTATGTGATGGCGTCCGATGTCACTTTGAAATGTCTGACAGGTAGTACAGTTGACCGTTGGTCGAGGGCATCGGCGCGTCCGATGCCAGGCATCGAAGCGTCTGATGCCCCCAAAAATTGACATGTTCAGTGCTCTATTGGATGGCCGGTTGGGGGAGTATTTATACTCCTCCCCCTCCTCCATTAGAGTGTTCTTGCCACTTTCCTTTGCTGAGAAACACATTATGAGTGTGAGAAAGAGCAAGAGCCCTAGTGAGTTTGAGAGAATTGCTAATTGAGAGAATTAGTGACCTCCTAGTGAGAATTGAGTAGCAAGTGTGCATCCATCCATCCCTTTGGCCTTGTCTTGGTCAAGTGAGAGTTCTAGCTTGTTACTCTTGGTGATCGGCATCACCTAGACGGCTTGGTGGTGATCGTGAAGCTTGGTGATCATCCAAAGGCTTGAGGATGACCCAAGGAGTCTTGTGACCGGTAGTGAGCGATTCACCGGGGCGCCGAAGTGGTGAAGAATCAGCTCATAGTGAGCACTTGATCCTTGCGCGGATCAAGGGGGAGCGATACCCTTGCGCGGGTGCTCCAACAAGGACTAGAGGGTGTGCCGACACCTCGATACCTCGGCAAAAAGATCGTCGTGTCATCTCTACTCTCTTTACTTACGCATTTACATTTGAGCAATTCAATTCCGTAATTTACTTGTTGTTCATTCATACTTGAATTGCTTTGCTAGAGTAGAAATGACATAGTGATAGTCTTTTGTGCGGTAGAGTATAGAGAAAGACACTTCTAGGCACAAGGGGTTAATTGAGCTTGATAGGTTTTAATTTGTGCTAAAGTTTTAGAAAAAACCAATTCACCCCCCTCATGAGCATCTTGATCCTTTCAAGCGTCATGGAAAATGTGAATGAGGCCTTGTTTAGATGTCTCAAATTTTACAAAATTACTGTAGTGTCGGTGTTTCTACCCCGGGGGTATGACACCAACTAGTAATTATGATCGCGTGCTCTCTTCCTGGATGGTGATGCAAGATGACACAAGGATTTATCCTGGTTCGGGCAAAGAAGGCCCTATGTCCAGCGGGGGGAGGATGCTCTTGTATTACTTGCACCTAAGTGCTTGTACAGGGGCGTTACAAGCTCAACGAGCGTGGACCGGAGTCTGGACTCGTGTGGGGGTGGTGTTGTATGGACTTGTGAGCTGACCCGAGTGGATGTGGACCTAGACTTCTTTGTTCTATGGAGTTGTGTAACCAAGGAGTGAAGGGCCCTGGTGTCCCCTTTTATAGAGCAATAGGAGGCCAGGGTTACATAGGTGTGATACAGGAGTCAGGACGTACAATGTCCAATACGGTGAAGAGTTGGAATTCTGTCTTGTCGGGGTCGTTGTAGCCGGCGTGGGGGTTGCTGTTGAAGCGTCCTTGAAGCGTGGCCTCCATCCCTGGTGCGGACGTGGAGACGTGGCGATGTGGAGGTCATGCAGCGCCCATCCCGGCGCATACATGACGTGGCAGGGTTTCTCCGGGTCTTGGGGGTACCTGTCCTCCAATAGCGTGAAAGCTGTCAGGGCTCGAGGGGCGCAGGGCCGACCTCGAGGTGGCGCCTACGGGGGGCTCGAGCCCCCGCAGGTATGGGTAAGCCCCGGGAGACCTGACCGCACAGCGGGAATCCGGGTCTCGAGACGTGGCTCGGATGTGCAACAGTGCAGGGTATGGCCGAACAATGCTGTACTTGTGCCCTTTTGCCCATGCTTGTGGTGAAAACAAGATTTTGACTGTGGCTCCGGTTCACTGTGACACACGCCGTGCACCAGAAGACGTGACCGGAGTAGGTGAACGCATTAAATGCGCATTATGGGGCTGGTAGCCAATGTCTAGCGCCACTCGAGGGAGGTGTGAAGTGTCTCGAGGGATAGGCTGCCGTGCTAGAGAGGCTTGAGGTCCCCGCGTGGGGTCTCGAGGAGCGGTGTACGGCCGTGGAGGGCACGAGGCCTATGTGTCAGGGCTCGAGGGGTAGGTTGCCGCGAGGCGGTCGGCAGGATTTTGGCGAGCCCGGGCTCCCCAGTGATGGCCCGGCGTTGTAGGCCTCGTGGGGTTGGCTTTTTAGAAGGTTAGACTTGCTAGGTTTGTTATTAATTGGTGTTCTAGGTTTAATCTATTTGTTTTGCGCTGATTGGGGGTACCCCTTTTGCGGTCCCCCGACAGTAGCCCTCGAGCCCTTGTTTGAGTGCTTGCACTCGAGCAGGGGCTCCCGATTGGGATCTCGAGGGTCAGCTAGCCGGTTCTCGAGGGTTTGGTTGCTTTAATTCCATGGGTGTCGTGCGAGCGACACCCGCGGGTGTAGCCCCCGAGGCCACGGGGGAGTGGTTAGGACTCTCTCGTGGGCTTTTTCTTGTGTGTGAGTGTTAGTTGCGTTTTTTAGGTTCGGGAGTGTCGAGCCCCCGAGTTTTCCGACCCTCTTTCGTCAAGGGGTGCCAGGTTGAACTGACCGGCCGGCTCTTCGAGCTGTCCGGCACGTCAGTTGCCCTGGCTTGTCATCCCGTGAGTCCTTTCGATCGGATGCGAGGGGGGATGCCTCGTACTACCACGAGTGGGCGAGTATCGAGGTTCCCGGTGAGCTGGTAACGGGGAAATCCAAGTGAGACCTCGTGCCCCGTTCGATAGGGTCGACTGAAGCCCGGAGGCGATCTCATAAAGCAGGGGCGCTCGGTCTGCAGGAGTGCCGGGACCATTCGATAGGACCCGGTGGCTCGATGCCTCCCTCCGAGGGGATCTCACTGCACGTCATGCGCCCTGCCTTGGATACACGTGAGGGGCCTCGAGGGCTTGGCCCTCGAGCGATGCTGCGAGTGGCACCCCTTGGTGTCCCTAACTCGGGTGCTCGAAGCCGGCTGTCGAACCCTCTTCGAGGGCCAGCCTTCGCTGCTTCGAGGCTTAGGGCCGGGGCCCGTTTTTACTTTCTTGAAGAAGCCTCCGTCGCTTGGAATCCTTCTGCCCGTTGGGCGCGCCTTTTTAGGCGAGGTAGTGGAGATCGTGGCGCTAGGGCGGCTGACAAGAAGTCGGAGCGGCGGCCGTGGCAGGCCCGGAGGAGCCGAGCGAATGCGGAGTTGCCGCGTGTACCTGTCGACCTGCTCGAGATGCGGTTAGGTGAGCACATTAAATGCGTGCGGTTACCTTTTCGCCACCGTGGGAGATCTCGCCCGTTGGGGTTTTCCCTTATAAATATCGGAAGAGGGGGAGAGGAACCCTTTATTTGCCTTTGCCTTCACCGCCGCTGTAGCTTCCACACGCCTTCTTCCCAAACCATCGATAGGTAATCTTCCCGGCCGCCCGTCCACCGCTCAGATCCGCGCCGTCGCCGCCATGGCCGCTTCGTCCCAGGTGCTGCCGACCGAAGACTGGAGCCCGACGAAGACGACGCAGCAAGAGCTGGAGATGCTGGTGGAGCGGGGGCTTCTCCGCCCCAACCCGCAGGAGGGTCCCGCGTGGTGGATTCTTCCGTCGGTGGACCACCGGGAGCTGCACCCGCCGGAGGGGTACGTGGTGAGCTTCACGCGCTACCACCGCATGGGGCTCGGTGTCCCGCCGAGCCGCTTCATGCGGGGGCTGGCCCACAACTTCGAGGTGGAGCTGCAGCACTTCTCCCCCAACTCCATCTCGCACGCCGCCATCTACGCCGCGGTGTGTGAGGGGTATCTGAAGATTGAGCCGCACTGGGAGATGTTCGTCCACCTCTTCCGGGGCGAGCTCTTCCACAAGGCCACGAAGCCGAGCGGGAGGAGGCTCGCGCGCGTGGGCTCCCTCACCATCACCGCGAGGACCGAGCCCTCGTCGGTCAACGTCCCCCGCGACTACCTCCGCTACAAGCTTTCCACCAACCAGGCGGGGTGGGACGACCACTGGTTCTACCTGCGGAACGAGGACGGGCTCCTTCCGCAGTACACCGGTAGGGTCATCACCCAGCGCCCAGAGAAGTGGAACTGGGGCGTAGCGGCGGACAGGCAGCGCCACCTGGAGCCGCTGATGGACACGATGCGGGTGCTGGTGGAGGAGAAGAAGCTAACCATCCAGGCGGTCATCTGGGCGTTTCATCAGCGGAGGGTTCTTCCTCTGGCGGACCGCCCCCTCCTTATGTTCGAGATGGGGCCGAACGCCCCGCTCGAGGCACTGAACCGGTCGAGGATGGCCGAGGAGAGGCTGTCTCGGAACGAGGGTACCTCCCGGGTATCGGTCACGGTCCAGGGGCTGTTCCGCCCTAAGGAAACCAACCTGATCGCCATGGCACCCGACGCGGGTGCCTCGACCTGGTAAGACACCCTCGAGTCAGGTTGTCTCGAGCCCCCACCTCCTTTCTCTTTCTCTGAACCTTGTTTACTCTCTTTGTGGCTTTTCACGTCAAGTTTCTTTTTTTTGCAGGAGGCGTTCACATTCCGCGTGTCGAGGCCCCCGGTGAGGGAGGATGCCGCGGAAACACAGGTGAGGCGCCTCTCTGCTCAGAAAGATAAAGAGAGTAAGGATGCCAAGAGGAAGAAAGAAAAAGAGAGGAACTTGCGTCGGGCGGCCGGGAACAGAAGCTTGCGCAGGCTCGTCGTAACCGACGGCCTGGAGAGGAGTCCCCCGAGCTCAGTTCCTCGAGCTCGGAGGAGGAGGACGATGATGAGGAGGGGAGTGATGATGAAGGGATGGATGCGCGTCTGAGGCGCGCGGGGGTCGTCGACGTCAAGGCTGACCGCTCCTCTGTGCAGGAGAATGTCTTGGAGGTCCCCCCGGCGAAGGGATCGCGCGGGACGCAGCCGCGGAAGGCCACGTCAGGCCCAGTCTCGTCGGAGGCTCAGGGCACATCAAGCTCCGTGCCGGACGTGCCCACTGACGCGAGGAAGCCTCGGACTAGGAGCGCCATCACCGCGGCGCAGAAGGAGGCCACGACCGCGTCGACCCGGGCGAGGGGTCTCGAGAAGGGTCGGCCCTCGAAAAGCGGCCAACATGCCGAGAAGGACTCTGGGCCCGACCACCGAAGGCCGTCGAGGCCGACATCGAGCCCGCGGAGGAGTGGGCAACATGAGAGGGCGTCGAGCCCCCGCCACCATGACCGTCGAGGAGGGAGCCCCCGGTCGTCTCGTGATGGGAGTCGCGAGCGACCCCGGAGCCCGTCGCCGCACCGCCGCCGGGAGAAGGAGGCAGACGCGGGGGGGGGGCGTGTCCGCCAGTACGAACGCCGGAGTAGGTCCCGGAGCCCGCGCTGGGAGAGGCGCCAAGATGACTGCTCGAAGGAGACGCGGTCGCCCCCCCCCCCCCCCCCGGGACAATAGACAAAGGGAGAGCTCCCCGCCGGGGTCGAGCCACGGGAAGCATCGGGAGCCTTCCCCCCATCCGGGCCACGTGGAGACGGCTCAGGGGCGTGGCTCGAGCCAAGTGGCGGGCTCGAAGCCCCCGAGCGGGTCCGGCGATTCGGGGAAGAAGCCCCGCCGTCATTTTGGGTGAGTAACGCTTCTCAATCTCGTTGGTAGCGAAGCCTTACCTTTTTACCTTGAGTGATGTGTGCCATTTCTGGTTTTTTAGGGAAAAGTGCCCCCGGCAGGAGGCGGACCCCGCGGTGTCCAAGCGGGCCAGAACCTCGAGCTCTGCCGAGGCCCAAGCACCTCGAGGTATGGCTCCTTCTTCCGGCGGAGAGGCCGCTTGGCTGGTGAAGGCTCGAGCAGCCATGGCTCGAGGAAGCCAGATGGCTGCTGCGGATCTTGGTGAGGTCGTCGCCGTCGACCACGGGGGTCGAGGCTCTTTCCTGATTCTGACGACTTAGTTCTCCTTTTCAGCAGGGACCACGGCTCCTAGCGCCACGCCCGCCGCCACTGCGTCCACCGCACTACCAACACCTCCTCCTCCTCCTTCTCCTCCGGTGGCGCCTACCGAGAGGGCCACTCCTCCCCCCGTCACGACGACCATTTTGGGGGGAGCACCGGAGACAAGCACGGCTCCGTCGGCGTTCGGGGCTGAAGAGACAGCAGCCCTCGAGGCCCCAATCGATGCGAGCCGGCCCGCGGAGAAGGGGAAGGAGGGAGAGGCGTCGGTGGAGAAGGTGCCGACGGTGGAGGAGCTCCTGGACGAGTTGGAGCAGGAGCCGTCCCCGGCCGAGGGCTCAACGCTGGAGGGAGCGCTCGAGGCACCGGCTGGGGTCGACAAGACGCCGGGGGACTCGGCGAGGGAGGAGAGCTTGGGGACGAGCCACCCCTCGAGCGATCCGCCACCGCTCGAGTCCCCGCTTCCACGCGAGGCCGCGCCGTCGCCTCGGGAGGGGACAGAGCAGCAGGAGCAGACAGCGGCGGGGCGGAGGGAGCCGCAGCCTGTGCCGCTGGTTGGTGGGCCGCAACTGGCATCGCTCGAGCCGGAGGAGGAGGGCCTGCCCATCGTCGAGATCGATCGACCGGTGTGGCCTTATCCTGACGCGCCGAGCCCGACCGGCGCCGTTATCCTCGCCGAGCGGTCGACTCGGCAGGGGGCCCCGCGAGAGGCGCGGTTGATCTTCAGAGAGGTGGCCGAGCTCGTGGCGGAGGCGGAGAAGTCCTTCTTGGTGGAGGCGGACAAGTCCACGCAGGTGGAGGCCGCCCTTGCGAAGGCGGAGGGGGAGCTCCTGGAGCTCCGCGCCGAGCTGGGTCGGAACACGCAGATGGCGAGCCGGCTCAACGCGGCGCAGGCGGAGACCCAGGCGGCTCGTGACGAGGCCGCCCAAGCTAAGAGGGAGGCCACCACCCCTCTGGCCACGGTGGAGGCGTCGAAAAAGGAGGCCGCCGACGCCCGTAGCGAGGCCGCCACCGCCCGGTCTGCAGCGGAGGCGGCGAGGAAGGAGGCCGAGGAGGCCAAGAGCGAGGTCGCCACCGCCCGGGCCGCAGCGGAGGCAGCGCGGCAGGTGGTGATCCAGAAGGATCAGGCCCTCGCGCAGACGGGCAAGCTGGTCGAGGACCTTAGGGGTGAAAAACTCGACGCGCTGTCCCAGAAGCGCACACTCGAGCAGCGCGTCGAGGTCCTTACCAGCGACTTCGCCGCTCTGGGCGTGCACTGCCAAGGTAATCTTCATGCCTCGTCTTGCTTTGATTTCAGGATTCTTGTCACGCCGCGGACTTACCCCCTTCTGTTCATTGCGTAGACGTCGAGAAGACCTCCGAGGAGCTCCGCGAGACAAATAAGGCTCTCGTGGAGCAACTCCAAGGTGAAACCATGGTGGCAGAACGAGTGCGCGTCACCCTCGACAGGCTCGGCTCCATGTGGGGTGTCGACCCGGTGGCCACGGCCGAGGGCACGGTGGCTCGAGGCGACGCCCTGGTTGACGCCCTGTGCTTCTTTGACGTGGCCGCGCGGGATCGCATCTGGAGCGCTCTCCACCATGGCGTAAAGCAGGCGCTTGCGGCCGTCCGCTCTGGCTTCCGCTACCCAGTCAACGTCGTTGCCAAGGGCTTCATCGAGATCGAGGGGAAGGACGAGGAGTGGAACGACCGCCGCGTCGACAAGATCCTGGAGAAGGTGGAGAGGCCGGGGCCGAGCTCTTTGAGGAGGACGTGCTGCCTCCCGATGCGGACAGTGGTGCAGGTGGCCCCCCTCCTCCTGGCCCGGACGTCGAGGCTGAGCCCGCGGCAGAAGAGCTCGGGGAGGAATTCTAGACGGATGAAGAATGAGGCCTGCGTGCCAAATTTGGGCGTCGAGGCCCTTGTAAGAATTTATGTCATGACTTGTGGCCCGTCGAGGCCAACGCATGTGTATATGACTTGTTTGTTTAAGGAAGCTGTTTTCTTTTCAAATTTATTCGATCATTTCTCTTTATCGCAAGCTCGAGCTTCAACCGGCTTGGTCTGTGTTCCTTCGATACGCGTCATGAGTACCTCGAGGGGAGGCGTAGGTAGGGTACCGTAGCCCGGGGGCATAGGTGGCCGTCTACGTTGACGCCCCCCGACTCTTGGAGGCTCGGAGTATTTACGGATTTAGACGCTGCTAGTATGCTCGAGGTGCGAATCGAGACGAGGGTCGAATTTTTTGAAAAGAAAACGCGCTTTTTCCGGAGTCTGGGGAGGGGGTTCCCCCCTGTCAGCCCCCGAGGGAGGCTCGACCCTGAGCAAGGCAGGGTCGAGGCTACCTTAAGTTGCTAAGTAATATGAAAGATGGTGCACGAGTTTGCTCATTCATATTTAACGTGTTTGTACAAAGCAACAGAATGAACAAGGCCTCGAGGCCCTTAAGGGTAGAAGCGACATAGCTGAGAAATGTTCCACGCGTTCGCCAGGGTCCTGCCTTGCTCGTCGTAGAGCTTGTATGTTCCTGGCTTGAGAACCTCAGCTATGGTGTATGGGCCCTCCCATGGAGGGGTGAGCTTGTGGCGCCCTCGATTATCTTCCAGCCGTCGAAGCACGAGGTCCCCCACCGCTAGGTCCCTTTTGCGCACGTGCTTGTCGTGGTAGTGTCGAAGTGTTTGCTGGTAGCGCGCGGAGTTGATGAGCGCCACGTCTCGAGCCTCCTCGAGCTGGTCCTTGGCGTTGGCAAGCCTCTCGTCGTTGGTTTGCTCGTTGTAGGCTCGAAGTCGGGGGGAGCCGTACTCGAGGTCCGTAGGCAAGACAGCCTCGGCGTCGTAGGTCAGGAAGAACGGAGTGAACCCGGTGGCTCGACTCGGCGTAGTCCTGAGGCCCCACAGCACTGAGGGGAGCTCTGCAGCCCACCCTTTTCCAAAATTCTTCAGGGTCTTGAATAGCCTTGGCTTCAGCCCATGGAGTATCATGCCGTTGGCGCGCTCGACCTGCCCGTTGCATTGAGGGTTCGCGACCGAGGCCCAGGTCACGCGAATGTTGTTGTCGTCGCAGAAGTTGATGAATTTTTTGCCCGTGAATTGGGTGCCATTGTCGGTGATGATGACGTTAGGCACTCCAAATCGGTACATGATGTCGGCGATGAACTCGACGGCCTTCTCGGAGGTGGGGTCGCCTACAGGCTTAGCTTCGATCCACTTGGTGAATTTGTCGATGGCCACGAGCACATGCGTGTACTTTCTAGTTGTCATCTTGAGGGGACCCACGAGGTCGAGCCCCCAGACGGCAAACGGTCAAGTGATGGGGATCATCTGCAGGGCGTGCGCGGGCTGGTGCGTTTGCTTGGCGTAGAACTGACACCCTTGGCAGGCTCGAACCAGGTGCTTGGCATCTCCGATGGCGGTTGGCCAGTAGAAGCCTTGACGGAAGGCGTTCCCCACCAAGGTCCTTGGCGCAGCGTGATGGCCGCAAGCCCCCGAGTGCATGTCGTCGAGGAGCCTGCGTCCTTCCTCGAAGGGGATGCAGCGCTGAAGGATTCCTGATGGGCTTCGACGGTACAGCTCTCGTTCGTCGCCGTAGATGACGTAGGTCTTGGCCCTTCGAGCGATGCATCGCGCCTCCGTCTTATCTTCTGGTAGCACGCCTTGTGTCAGGTAGTCGAGGAAGGGGGTCCGCCAGTCGAGGTGCCATGATGAAGAAGTGGCGGGCGCGTCGATCTGCATTGCCTCAGCGGATGTCGAGGGGTCGTTCTCGAGGGGTGGCGTTGAGGGTCGAGCCCCCGTGTCCGGCTCGAGGGGTGGCGTCGAGGGGCCAGCCCCTGGGCCAATCTTGACGGATGGCTCAAGAACATCCCTTGAGAAGACGTCTGGTGGTACGGTGCCGCGCGTGGATGCTAACTTAGCCAGCTCGTCTGCAGCCTCGTTGTACTTTCGAGCGATGTGGTTGAGCTCGAGGCCATAGAACTTGTCTTCCAGCTTGCGCACTTCTCCGCAGTATGCTTCCATCTTGGGGTCGATGCAGCTCGAGGCCTTCATGACCTGGTTGATGACGAGCTGCGAGTCCCCTCGAACGTCGAGGCGTCGAACCCCAAGCTCGAGGGCGATACGCAACTCGTTGACGAGGGCCTCCTACTCAGCGACGTTGTTGGAGGCGGGGAAGTGCAAGTGCAGCAGGTAGCGCATGTGGACTCCGAGGGGTGAGATGAAGAGCAGGCCCGCGCCTGCCCCTATCTTCATGAGGGACCCGTCGAAGTACATAGTCCAGAGCTCGGCTTGGATTTGCGCTGGTGGGAGCTGGGTGTCGGTCCATTCAGCAACGAAGTCCGCCAACGCTTGCGACTTGATGGCTTTTCGTGGAGCATAGGTGATGGCCTCCCCCATTAGCTCGGCAGACCACTTGGCGATGCGCCCCGTGGCCTTCCGGTTGTTGATGATCTCTCCGAGGAGGAAGGACGACACTACCGTCACGGGATGGGCGAGGAAATAATGCTGGAGCTTGCGCCTCGTGATGATGATGCCGTAGAGCAGCTTCTGGATGTGCGGGTACCGGACCTTGGCCTCGGAGAGCACCTCGCTGGCGAAGTACACCGGCCGTTGGACTGGCAGCGCGTGACCCACCTCGTGCCTCTCGACGACTATGACCGCGCTGACCACCTGGGTGGTCGTGGCCACATAGAGGAGGAGAGGCTCGGGGGGATCGTCACCCTGGGCTGGTCGTGGTGGCACGAGAATTGGCGCGGAAGTCAGCAACCCCTTCAACTTGGTTAGGGCCTCCTCGGCTTCGACAGTCCACGCAAAGCGTTCCGTCTTCTTCAGCAGGCGGTAGAGAGGTAGCGCCTTTTCCCCTAGCCTCGAGATGAACCTGCTGAGAGCGGCTAGGCAGCCTGTCACTTTCTGTACGCCCTTGAGGTCTCGAATTGGGCCCATCCTCGTGACTGCTGTGATTTTTTCAGGGTTGGCCTCGATCCCCCGTTGTGAGACAATGTAGCCAAGTAGCATGCCCCGGGCACACCAAAGACACATTTCTCGGGGTTGAGCTTCACATTCTTGGCCCGGAGGCACTCGAATGTGGTCTCGAGATCGCTGATGAGGTCCCCGACTTCCTTGGTCTTAACCACGATGTCATCGACGTAGGCCTCGACGGTTTTGACTATATGTTCGCCAAAGATATGCTGCATATAACGCTGATACGTTGCCCCGGCGTTTCGAAGGCCGAAGGGCATTGTAACATAGCAATACATACCAAAAGGCGTAACAAAAGAGGTAGCGAGTTCGTCGGATTCTTTCATCTTAATCTGGTGGTAGCCGAAATACGCATCGAGAAACGAAAGTACTTCACACCTCGCAGTGGAATCGACAATCTTATCAATTCTAGGTAAAGGAAATGGAACTTTTGGACATGCTTTATTCAGACCAGTGTAGTCTACACACATCCGCATTTTTCCATTCTTTTTCCTAACTAGTACAGGGTTAGCTAGCCACTCTGGGTGAAATACCTCCTTGATGAACCCGGCCGCCAAAAGCTTGTGCACCTCCTCGCCGATGATCCTACGCTTCTCCTCGTCGAAGCGGCGCAGGCGTTGCTTCACCGGTCTGGACCCGGCCTGGATCTCCAAGGCATGCTCGGCGACTCCCCTCGGTATGCCTGGCATGTCCGAGGGGCTCCACGCAAACATGTCGATGTTCGCGCGAAGAAAGTCGACGAGCACTGCTTCCTATTTAGGCTCGAGGCTAGCGCTGATGGCCAGCGTCTTGCCATTGGTCGAGGTCGGGTCGACGGGTATCTGCTTGGTGTGCTCCGCCGGCTCGAAGGTGCCACCGTGGCGCTTTGCTTTAGGGGCCTCCTCGGTGGCCAGGGCAGCCAGGGCCTCGAGCGAGTCGAGTTGGTACGCGTGCTCGTAGGAGGTGTCGACGGTGATGACCCCTTTTGGCCCCGGCATCTTGAGCTTCAAGTACGTGTAGTTGGGGACCGCCATGAACTTGGCGTAGCCGGGCCTGCCGATGATGGTGTGGTAGGTCCCTTGGAACCCGACCACCTCGAAGGTGAGCGTTTCCTGGCGGAAGTTGGCCGGCGTGCCGAAGCAGACAGGCAGGTCGATGCGCCCGAGGGGGTGTGCCTTCTTCCCTGGTACGACTCTGTGGAACCCCCCAACGCTGGGTCAGAGCTGGTCCCTCGAAATTCCCAGGAGGTCAAGGGTCTCGAGGTATATGATGTTGAGGCTCGAGCCCCCATCCATCAACACCTTGGAGAACCGTACATCGACGATGACGGGGCCGACGACAAGAGGGTACGCTCCCGGATTTACGACGTGATCCGGATGGTCGTCACGGTCGAACGTGATCGGCGCATCAGACCAGTCGAGGTACCGGGGGGCGTCGTGGCGGAGTGCAAAGATCTCCCGGCGCTCCTTCTTTCTCTCTCGAGCCGAGAGCCCGACGGTCGGGCCCCTGTAGATCATGAAACAGTCGCGCATCGGGGGAAGTCCGCGTCCCTGTCGTCGCGTCGATTGTTGTCCTTGCCCTTAGGCGCGTCTTCCTTCTTGTCGCCGAGCTTAGTGTAGAAACCCTTCAACAGTCGGCAGTCCTTCAACTTGTGATTCACGGCACCCTTGTGATAAGGACAGGGATCCTCGAGCATTGTGTCGAAGATAGCCCCGTCAGGGGGGCCTCGAGGCTTCTTGTGCTCGAGGGCGCCCACGAGCGTTTCTTCATCGTCATAGTCGTCGGCGTCGCGCTTCGCCTTCTGGCCTTTGCCTTTGTTCTTCTTCTTTTTGCTGTTGTTATTGTCGCGGTTCTTGACCTCGTTGCCCTTGCTCGGGCCCTCCGGTGCGGCCACCGCCTTTCGTTTGTCCGTGGAGTGGCCAAAGAAAGCTCCCACTGCCTCATCACCTGAGGCGAAGCTGGTGACACGATCCATCAGGTCCTCGACCGTCCTGGGACGGTAGCGCCCTAGCTCATGAACTAGCTCTTGGCATGTCGTGCCCGCGAGGAACGCTGAGATGACATCCTCATCAGGCACGTGGGGGAGCTCGAGACGCTGCTTCGAGAATCGCCGAGCGAAGTCGCGGAGGGGCTCATCCGCTGTCTGCCTGCAACGTCGTAGATCCCAGGGGTTGCCTGGGCGCACGCAAGTCCCCTTGAAATTCCCGTCGAAGACCTCGACTAGGTCGGTCCAGTCATGGATCCGATCCGGCGGGAGCCCCTCGAGCCACCGGCGAGCGGTGTCCGAGAGGTAGAGCGGGAGTTGGCGTATGATCACATGGTCGTCGCTCTTCGCTCTGCCCAGTTGGCAGCCTAGGCGGAAGTCAGAGAGCCAGAGCTTGGGCTCGACCTCCCCGTCATACTTCACGATGTTGGTCGGTGGTCGGAAGCGGTCGGGGAGGGTTGAGCTGCGGATGGCCCGGCTGAAGACCCTGGGGCCCGGGGGCTCGAGGGCTTGCCGGTCCTCGTCACTGTCATAACGCCCTCCTCGATGGGCGTTATAGCCACGCTCCTCGACCCCTTTGTCCATGCGCCGGCGGTTGATGTCGTTGCGGGCGTCATTGGCATCTCGAGGCGGCCTGTTGTCGATGATCCGTTCCCGGACTGGCCTGGCTCGAGGGGCGTCCGGCTGGTGGACGGACATCTCCCGCTCGTTGCGGGGCGCGTCTGCTGGCTTCCCCGAGGCCGCCCCGCGCCGTCGCGAGGCTAAGCTCTCGGCCTGCTGCACAGCGGCTGTCTCGAGGAGGTTCTTCATTTCCCCGAGCATGTGCCTGGAGTCAGGGTTGGAGACGGCGGGTAGATCACGGAGCAGCATTGTCGCCGCCACCACGTTCTGCCCGGCTCGCGGGAAACGCACCTCGGGGCGTGCTGGTGCCCCGTCCTCGAGGATCTGCCGATGGACCTCTCGAGCACGGCCACGAACACCGGCGCCTTGAGGCTGGGCTGGTTCCTGTGCTAGAGTTTTCTCGAGCTGCAGCAGGCGTTGTCGTTCCTCCTCAGCCTTGGCGATGGCCTCCCGCAGCTGCACGAGCAGCGCCGCCCGGTCGTCGCTGTGTTGAGATGGTGCAGCCGGTGTTGGGGGTTCGTTCCTCCCCTGAACGCGTGATCCGCCTGCCGCAGCCACGTCTCCGGGCTCTTCGAGGTTGAGCGCCGGCCTGGTGTCGTCGTCGCCGTCGTCCTCGGCGTCGTCCACGACCCCCTTGAGCTGGAAGCACTCCCTGGTGCGGTCCCATAGGTCAGGGTCGTGGTAGTCGTACTCGTCGGAGTCGGAGCTGTTGATGCCGCACCGCCCTGGCTCGTGCCGGGACTGCAGCTCGCGGTACCACTCCCCGAAGGTGGCTCGCCGGGGTGGCTCGACGACTCGTGAGAAGCCGCGGTCGACATGCGCGGGGTAGACGGCCTCCAGGTTGGCGGTGGCTCGTAGGAGCACGCCCGGACGTTCCTCCTGCTCTGCCGCCACCCGGTCCTGACGGCGCTCGTCGAGGTGGCGGGCATAGACAGCAGCGGAGTTGCTGAGGCCAAACGGGAGTCGTTGGCGTCGAGCGCGGTACACTCCGTGCGGGAGGGAGCCAGGTGGTGTCGACGGAGCACGGCTCGGGGGCCTCTGGCCAGGCTCCCGGTCCGTGCGCATGACGAACGCGAACTCGCTGGGAGAGCGCGCGCGCGCCCTAGAAGTCTCTGGTCGCGCGCCGGGCAGGTTTCTCCTCGGGGACCCTGCACCGGCCGCGGGGAAGTGGGTGTACGCCGCGGGCACCACCTGTGCCTGGCGACGATGGTGACGACGGCGCCGCTCACAAGGTGGCGACGCGTGGTGGTGCGGGCGACGCACCACGCCTCCCGCGCGGGTTGGCGTGACACGCCCTCCCGCTCGAGCCCTCCGTGGAGAGCAGAGTCAGCTCGTCGCCGCTGCCGGTGGCCAGGAACTCGAGGCTCCCGAACCAGATGACGGCACCAGCAGAGAACGAAGGAGTGGGAGAAGTCATCCAGGAAACAACGAGAAATCTACTCGGACACGCGAAGGCCCCTACCTGGCGCGCCAACTGTCGGTGTTTCTACCCCGGGGGTATGACACCAACTAGTAATTATGATCGCGTGCTCTCTTCCAGGATGGTGATGCAAGATGACACAAGGATTTATCCTGGTTCGGGCAAAGAAGGCCCTACGTCCAGCGGGGGGGAGGATGCTCTTGTATTACTTGCACCTAAGTGCTTGTACAGGGGCGTTACAAGCTCAACGAGCGTGGACCGGAGTCTGGACTCGTGTGGGGGTGGTGTTGTATGGACTTGTGAGCTGACCCGAGTGGATGTGGACCTAGACTTCTCTGTTCTATGGAGTTGTGTAACCGAGGAGTGAAGGGCCCTGGTGTCCCCTTTTATAGAGCAAGAGGAGGCCAGGGTTACATAGGTGTGATACAGGAGTCGGGACGTACAATGTCCAATACGGTGAAGAGTTGGAATTCTGTCTTGTCGGGGTCGCTGTAGCGGGCGTGGGGGTTGTTGTTGAAGCGTCCTTGAAGCGTGGCCTCCATCCCTGGCGCAGACGTGGAGACGTGGCGACGTGGAGGTCATGCAGCGCCCATCCCGGCGCGTACATGACGTGGCAGGGTTCTCCGGGTCTTGGGGGTACCTGTCCTCCAATAGCGTGAAAGCTGTCAGGGCTCGAGGGGCGCAGGGCCGACTCGAGGTGGCGCCTACGGGGGCTCGAGCCCCCGCAGGTATGGGTAAGCCCCGGGAGACCTGGCCGCACAGCGGGAATCCGGGTCTCGAGACGTGGCTCGGATGTGCAACAGTGCATGGTATGGTCGAACAGTGCTGTACTTGTGCCCTTTTGCCCATGCTTGTGGTGAAAACGAGATTTTGACTGTGGCCCCGGTTCACTGTGACACACGTCGTGCACCAGAAGACGTGACCGGAGTAGGTGAACGCATTAAATGTGCAGTATGGGGCTGGTATCCAATGTCTGGCGCCGCTCGAGGGAGGTGTGAAGTGTCTCGAGGGATAGGCTGCCGTGCTAGAGAGGCTCGAGGTCCCCGCGTGGGGTCTCGAGGAGCGGTGTACGGCCGTGGAGGGCTCGAGGCCTATGTGCCAGGGCTCGAGGGGTAGGTTGCCGCGAGACGGTTGGCAGGGTTTTGGCGAGCCCGGGCTCCCCAGTGATGGGCCGGCGTTGTAGGCCTCGAGGGGTTGGCTTTTTAGAAGGTTAGACTTGCTAGGTTTGTTATTAATTGGTGTTCTAGGTTTAATCTATTTGTTTTGCGCTGATTGGGGGTACCCCTTTTGCGGTCCCCCGACATGTAGTAATTGTAAATCAAAGATTAGGAGGAATAAATATGATCTAAATACAAAACTAATTACATGGGTGGATGGGAAATCGTGAGATCTTTCTATTAAGTCTAATTAATCCGTCATTAGAGACTGTTTACTGTAGCACAATATTGTCTAATCATGGCCTAATTAGTCTCATTAGAAAGGTCTCACGATTTTAGTCAGGGTTGTGGAATAGGTTTCGTCATTAATCCACGTTAATACTCCAAATTAGTGTCCCAACATTTACTGCGCAGCGTAAAATTATTTTGTGTTGCATCTAAACAAGACATGAGCTTTAGATTCTGCAATATGAAAAGAGGTGCTTCAAACATCGTGTCCTCATTTATTATATCCGTTATATGAAAAATTACACAAACGTGGAAAGCTTAATAATAGTATCGACGTAGCTATATACGGAGTATTTTATTACAGAGTTAGTTAGCATTGCAAAGTCGCAAAAAAAGTTAGCATTGCAAAAGGCTGTACAATACAGTAGTCTTTAAAAAATTAGAGAGGGGGGAATCTAAAAGAACTTTTTTGACTGCACTTGCGCCTCCACCCCAGCCCCAGGTGTGCCGCGGAAACTTTTATTTATTCCAACAAATCATGCCCGGTTGAATTGACTTGTTAATTACTAGCGGAAACTTGTTAATCATGCCTCACCCAAATCATGCCCCAGTAGCATAGTATCATATTAGAGTATTCTTTTTTATTTTTATTTAATTGCTAGCTGACTCCTCTGGTTGGGTTTGGGTGAGGCATGCGCTTTTGGACTGCCCCATCATCCCCACGAGCGGAATGTTGAAGCATTGTCGCGCTAGGAATATATTTTTTTTGGCATCATGCATGTGCACCCACAAAGGATGAAGATGCTATCACTTGCGTCATGAGAGTATATAGTAATAATAGTATAAGTTGAGGATTCTTTCTTCATAATAACTAACTCATCATCAATGCAACAAAAAGCAAAAGGGATGAAGATCAAGCAAAAGGTATCACACCTTCCACCATCATCAAATCAAAGAAGAATATAGCGCCACGGTCGTGTAATGTTTTATGGTTGAACCACATGCTTTGACATTAATTAATAATTCTACTAATCATTTCCTACCTGTGGAGGACGCACTGGTAGTTTTAAATCCAGTTACATCTTAGACTATCTCGAACAACACTACCTAAAATATAAGACCCATTTAAGGTTTAGGGTAGCGCTACAAGTAAAAAAAAATCAACACTCATTTAACATCTTCTCCAACAACAAGACTAAAACAGAATCCTTTCTACAAATGAGTTTTCAGAAGAGAGAAAACTCATATTTGCAGGGTTATACCTCCTCAAACAACCTAAAATGAGTTTCCCGTATAGATACCCTGTTGAAGGCTGATTTTAGATCTTTTGTCACCCATCTTAGGTTTGGATGCCCATATAAGTCAACTGTTGGAGATAATCTTACATATACCAAGTCTTTTCTTAGATAGACAAGAGTATATATAGTACTCGTATTTAGCATTTTTTACCCATGTTTGAGTAATCGTCTTATAAAAAAAATTATACAAACATAGTTAAATTTAGACTTATTCTTAAAGAACTTTAATAGCAAGCCACAATAGAAAAAACTGGTATTTTATTTAAATTTTTTAATAAGATGAGCGGTCAAACTTATTACGGTTTTTGAAAAAAATCAGACACATTATAAATTGAAACCGGAGGTTGTATCATCATATCCATCAATCGCGCATTCGCACTAACGATGATACCCCACAGCCCAGTTGGAACGTTTCAGACCACCACACGTGTCGATGACAATAGGGCCCACGAGCATAAAAAAGGACCTGTCGTCGTCGTTTGACCCTTGACCCATGCACATGCATGCATGCAGGAAGTTTCTGTGTGTGGTTGCTCTTCCTCCCGGCCGGCAAAACGGGATCGGTGCATGTTGCAAAACAGTCAACAGATGTGACAAAAGGTGTTGGTGGTTCACTGTAACTTAAAGACAGGTGTCAAGCGGAAAAGAAGCGTGATTATCAGCCCCAGCCATACTACACTACACGGCCAAGAAAGAAGAGGTCAGGTCCGCTCCGCAGAAACCACCTGATGTGGGGTCCGCGAGAATGATGGTGCAAAACCACACACGCTTGGACATTATTTAGTACTTTATGCAAACGAAATTCTAATGAGAGAATTAGGTATATGGGCCTGGAAATAACTCAGTTTAGGTATTTGATCTTTTTTTATTTTGAATTTGGTTCTATGGCCTCAGATCAAATTTTATTTAGGTGTATAGTCTTCCGTCGATTCTGACATGTAACGGTGTTAACTCGGGTGGTAAAAAGACCATATTACCCCTGATAGAAAAAACTGAGTTATATTTGTTTATTGTATATTTTTTTGTACATTGATATATCCATATTTATATAGATGTGGTTATGTGAAAATTAATTATATGTGGTATTGTGACAATTTGACATATATAAATATGGATATATAATATACAAAAAGTATACAATAAACAAATAAAACTCTGGTTTTTTCTGCCAGGGGTAATATGGTCTTTTTACCACCCGAGTTAACACCGTTACATGCCAGAATGGACGGAAGGCCATACACCTAAATAAATTTGATCTGAGGCCATAGAACCAAATTCAAAATAAAAAAGGCCAAATACCTAAACTGAGTATTTCCAGAGCCATGCACCTAATTCTCCCAATTCTAATCCGGTGTTGCATCTTACTGTAGATAGGAGTAGAGTACATAGGAGTATATAATCATCATCATCCTCCCTTGGAACGTTTCGAAATGAAACAACGTGTCAATGACATTAGGGCCCCAAAACATTTTATCTACCTTTACTAATTAGAGACTCCAACAAAGACTCCACATGGATTCTCACCAGATGTGTTAAGTAAAAAAAGAAATACTAGAAATTCTCACGTTAGTCAGAAACATTCATCCATTAAATCAAGTCTCTAGCCATTTATAACCATTAGATCTATTTTATATTGCTAGAAAACTACCCACCTATACTATTATAGATTAAATAATAAACTAATTATATACAATAAATATTAATATTTTTTAATATATATTTAATCAAAGTTGTTTATTACAAGGCGTGACAAAGAATAATACGGTCTTTTAAATTACATTTTGACTATTTATTTACTTTATATTATATTGTTTACGTGTAATAGACTTATGATTGATAGTACAGTTATTTACAGATCTAAGTATATGAAATTTGTATTATTATAATTAAAAATTGTTAGCTAAATCATTGGTTAAAGTTTTTAAGCTTAATTCTTGACTTTGTGTGTACGTTTTATATAAAAGGGAACCAAGGTAGCACTATCTATCATGGAGCTGGCCCACGAGACGGGATTGCCATCGAAATTTCAAACAGTCAACCTGATATACTATACTATGGCAAAAAATGTGTGCTTTTGTGAGTTCACTTGGAATAATGCAGTAGTAAAGTGTCATGCGGAAAGGTCGTCTGCAGAAAACACCAGGGTCAGCGCGTCAAGGACCGATGGTGACGCCGACACGACGAGTACTGTTGTAGTACTCCGTGGCACGGCATGGATGGCCGGTCCGGCACGGCATGCTCAGTCTCTCTGCCTGTGGTCCCAGAATTTTCCGGACCCACCGCGTTACGCGCTCACGCTTTCCGTTTTAAGCAAACCGTGTGGCCTTTTTTATTTATTTTATTTTATTTTATTTTATAGAATGATGGGTGTATAGTTCTCTCCAAAGAAAATTTCGTCTAACCACATCGAATATTTAGATAAATTCATGGAATATTAAATTAGATTAAAAATAACTAATTATATAGACTGCGATAAATTTGCAAGATAATTTTTTAAAGTCTAATTAGTCTATGATTTAATAATTTTGTGGGCTACAGTAAATATGTACTAACGACAGATTAATTAGTTTTAATAAATTCATCCTACGATATCCTGATTTGTTTTTATATTTGTATCCAAATATCATATACAAATATGCTATATGACATTCAATATCTAAATTACCCCGATACTTCAATATGATCTCGTATCTTATATCCGATACGTACCCATGTATCCATATCCGATACTTCGATACACCACTATACTATTAGTTGCTAAAAAAACTGACGTATCTACCTATCCGTATCAAAAACTGACGTATCTACCTATCCGTATCCAGCTGATACGGGATATACGTATCCATATCTGTGCTGCATAGTCCAATATCGTAAAAATTTTCAGGCACCAGCTAAACCATCCGCTAACACTGATGACCAGCAAAGCAGTGTGACCACTCGTTTTCCGGTTGCCACAACTGACCGTAACGGCTTCTGCACTTTTTTGCTCCGGTCGTCTAGTCGTAGTCGTCGTTTTTTTTTTTTTTTTTGAATTGCTTGTCTTTCATTACCATCAACCGGCCGAGGCCTTAGCAAGAACCAGGTCAAGCACACATGACGGAGTTACATGCCACATCTCCGTTCGATGAGTGCTGGAAACCTGTTTAGCTAATACATGTGCAACTTTATTACAAGATCTACTAATATAAGTAAAGGAGAAAAACTGAAAGGCAAGCCTGAGATCACCAATCTCCCTTAACACCGGATCAATGACTGCCACAGGTTGACAAGCTCCAAACAGTCGGTTTCCAACCATACCTTCTGCACTCCTTGTTGCATCGCCAAAACTAGCCTGTCTCGGCACGCTAAAGCTTCCATCATACAGGCATCCAGGGCACGATCATACCAGCGCGCTTGAGCAGCTTGGAAGGACCCCCTAAAATCCCGAATTATACAAGTTGTCGCCTCATTGTGTTTGTTCTCACAGAAAGCAGCATCAGAGTTGACTTTGAACCAGCCTTGGTTTGGAGCCATCCATCTCTTGGAATTCTCCTTCGCCACTTGTTGCACCGGATGAGCCAACTGCCAAAGGTCATGAGCTGTGTCCCGTGCCCAGAAAAAAGCTTGTTGGATGGTCATCGAAAGTTCCCCATGTCTTCTTTTGTTTCGCATCATCCATAACGCCCACATTCCGCAAATAATCGCTGTTGTATCCTGACGAGAACAGATGCCTGAAATCAGGTCGCTAGCCCAGGTTACAGGGTTCAGTTCAGGGATTTTGACACCCATTTGCGCCCGGAATTGTTTCCAAAATTCTCTAGCCACTGAGCAATGTAACAGGACATGAGCAATGGATTCCTCTGGGCCCCCACATACTTCGCAGAAAGCAATCAGCTCAGTGTGCTTGTTCCAGAGGATATGTCTTGCCGGCAAAAAATCATGGACCACCCGCCACCAAAAAACTTTAACCTTCGGTGGAACTTCCAGGCTCCAGATAATCTTCCAAATTCTATTGGATGAGGCACCAGGTTCATGGTTCTGATTCTCCTCTTCCTTCATCTTGTAGAGGAGTTTATAAGCTGATCTAACCGAGTAAATCCCAGACTTCTCTGGTTCCCAGGCCCAAAAATCCTGTCCATGCTGCCCCATCGGTTGTCGAGTGATGGCCTCAGCATCAATCTGAAGGAAAACTTCTCTGATCAGTGCCTCATTCCATCCTCCATTCGCTAGGCACAGATCAGCTACTGTTTCCATCTCCTGACCCTGATAAGGTGTAATTGGACGACCATTAAAGTGGTTAGCAATCCACCTGTCTTCCCAAATTCTCGTAGTTTCCCCATTGGCTATCCGTTTAAATAATCCTCCCTGTAGTGCCTCACGTCCTGCAAGGATTGCACGCCATGTGCTACTGGCATGCTTTTTTCTTGTTGCCCTCATGAAATCTGAATCGTGAAAATACCGGCCCTTAAGAACTCTAGCACACAAGGACTCAGTACGGGTTATAAGCCTCCATCCCTGCTTGCCAAGCATTGCAAGGTTGAAACATCTTAAGTCTCGGAACCCCATACCTCCATCGCACTTTGGTTTTGTCAGCCGTTCCCAACTCATCCAGTGCATACGACGGTTATCCGTTGAACTCCCCTACCAATAGTTTGCCATGGCCGACTTCATTTTTTTACACGTGATCTTTGGAAGGAGGAAACAACTCATGGAGTACGAAGGTACAGCTTGTGCAACCGACTTGATCAAAACTTTTCTTCCTGCACAGCTAGCTTCTCTACCACACCACCCTTCAATCTTGCTTCTGATCTGAGTTGGTAAAAATTCAAATAGATCACCCAAACTTCTACCAACCTCCGTAGGCAAGCCAAGGTATTTTTCAGCAAGCGCCTCCTTATGAATATTTAGGCCTTGGCAAACTGCTAACTTCATCTCCTGGGAGCAATTTTTACTGAAAAACACAGCAGATTTCTCACGATTGACTAGCTGACCCGAACCACCATTATAAATATTTAGAATCTCCATCAGTCTTTCGGCCCCCCCTTGCGACGCTTCTGAGAACACAATACTATCATCCGCAAAGAGAAGATGCGAAATCCAGGGGGAGTGTATGCCAACTCTCACACCCCTTGACAAGTGCATTGGGCCAAACGACTTCAAGAGACAAGATAACCCTTCTGAACACACAGGAGGAATAAATACGGTGAAATAGGGTCACCTTGCCTAATCCCCCTAGTAGGTTTGAAAACTTCTGTCAAAGCACCATTAACCTTGATTGAAAAGAGACTGAAGTTACACACCTCATGATAAGATCCACAAAATTTGTGTGAAACCCAAGTCGTACCATTATACCACGCAAATATGCCCATTCAACACGGTCATAAGCTTTGGCCATGTCAAGCTTAACAGCACAAGCCCCCATCTTCCCTTTCTTCCTTTTTAAATAGTGGATGCACTCATAGGCAATGAGGACATTATCTGTGATCAGACGACCTGGTATAAATGCACTTTGCTCCTCTGAAATTACGACATCCAGAAATTCCCGCAGTCTTAGAGCTAGTACCTTCGAACAAATCTTGTACAGAACGTTACAGAGTGATATCGGTCTGAACTCCTTCATGGCTTGCGGATTCCTAACTTTGGGAATTAGAACAATAGAAGTACGATTAATATCATCAGGAAGTGCACCTCCATTAAGAAAGTCCAGCACCGCCGACGTTAGCTCCGAACCCAATAAATCCCAGTGCGGTTGAAAGAAACCGGCTGTGAATCCATCCGGCCCTGGGGCTTTGTTAGCGCCCAACATATGTAATGCTTTTTCTACTTCCGCAGCAGTATAGGGACGAATTAGCTTATTGTTCATATCCTCTGTAACTCTCGAAGGCACATGCTGTAAGATCAGCTCCGGTGACAACTCATCTTGTGCTGTAAACAACTGCGTGTAGTACTCAGTAGCCATCGCTTCTATGTCATCCTGATTCACGACCACCGAACCATCATCACGGCGGAGCGATGTAATCCAATTACGTTTCGCTCTCGCCCGGGATTTTGCTTGGAAGAAAGACGTGTTGCGGTCCCCTTCCTTGAGCCACTCCATTCTCGCTCTCTGCTTCTCCATGACCTCCTCGCGCGACAGCAGTTCCGAGATGCAGGACATATTAACGGGGTGTTTGATACTTCATGAGGTGATGCATCGTGAGTTCATCCCATGAATTTTGGTGGAACCAACTCATTCCCCATCCGTATACTAATTATTGGCTTATGAGGAATGAGGTGGTGATGCATCAGCCCATTCCATTCCACCAACCAAATAGGAAAAGTGATGACTGAGAAGATGATGGATCACCTTCTTCCTCGAACCAAACACCCTATAAGTGTTTCTCTTTCCTTGAAGGCCCTGTACCAATAGACAGCCCCCGTTCTACTTCAAGATCACGTCTGAGCGCCGCCAAATATATTCTTCTTTACCGAGCCAAAGACATCCCGCTCCCAGTCTTGCAGATTGCTTTGGACTGATTCGAGTCTCCCCTTCAACTCCCCCAGACCCCCTACAGCCTGGTTCGGAAGCCATATAGCTCGGATCACGTTGCCACATGTTCTCATAACGAAAATTCCTTTTCCGTCTTCTCCTGCTCAAAGAGTGTTCGAGGCATTCTACTATTAGGCAGCTGTGGTCAGACAAGGTTGTTTGCACATTCCAAACCTTCACTTCTCTGTACATATCTAGAAAGGGATCAGTAGCAAAGCCCCTGTCTAATCTGACCTTGATGTTATGATCTCCCTCCTGTCGATTATCCCACGTGTATGGGAGCCCAATGAAACCCAAATCCATAAAACCACAGAGAGATACCGCTTCCCTAAAGCCTTCCATCTGGTGTTCTGACCTGCCCACACCGCCAAATTGCTCTGAAGCATGGAGCACTTCATTGAAATCTCCCACACAGAGCCACGGCAAGTGAGAGCACCCCTGCAACATTTTTAGACAGTCCCAACTCCTATACCTCAATTCTCGCCGGGCCTCCCCATAAAAACCTGTAAATCTCCATTTCTCCACTTTAGAGATCGGATCAAGGATAGCAACATCAATATGCAGTTTATCCAGACTCTGAAGTTTGACATCCACATCCTCCTTCCACAGAAGGGCCAATCCACCACCTCTACCATAGCACCCAACGCCAAGGCCATTGGCATAACCTAAGGACCTCAGCAAAGCGTCCACCCGATCTGAATAACAACGCGTCTCCGACAAGAAGACCAACATGGGACTGCGTAGCTCACAAAGGCTACGGAGATCACGAACTGCCTCGGGCTGTCCCAAGCCCCGGCAGTTCAAGCTTAATATTTTCATGGTGCTCGGCGGGAGCTGCTTCTCGCAGCCGCCGCCGATCGCACATTTTGTGAGTTTATGCCTCTTTTTTGTTTCTTCAGCATCTCTACCATACTTTCACCACTGGACTCCGAGACACTATCCAACTGGTTAACTCGTGAGTTCACAAGACCCAACGGTACCATAGCATTTGACACTTCTGCTGGGGCATTTATTGAGGTCTGGCGTCTGCAGAGTTGGGTCTGCTGCCTTTGATTTCCGTTTCCGGGCCATCTGTCTAGGACTTGTCTCCTCCATAACAAGTTGTTTGCCCGCTAGACCCCCAGAGCGCTCCTTCTCACAGTCGTAGTCGTCGTTGGGTTGGGTTGCTATGCTGTGGTATAGTAGGTGGTAGGCACAGCGCGCACACAGTGATGAGTGGCACACGCCACGGCGGCCCTGCTGACGTCTTGCCGGATTCACTGCGATTGCGTTGCGTTGCGTTGCGTTGCACTGTAGTTCTGCTCGGTCGTCACGTCACACAAGTCACAGCTCCATGGACGGACGGGCACCGGAGTACTACTTTTTTTTATCCAGCTTGTAAATTGTAATAATCCAGAAAGCAGGATATATAGTGATGGCGAACTACTAGCTAGGAGTGGACAGCAGAAGTAGCTAGCCATGCATCGACTGCGCAACTTGAATTGTTCTTTACCAAACTTTTTACAATTTTCGGCTGTGCGAAAAGATACTGATAGAATACTAGAGGTATACCACGCGCGTAGCTGCAAAAACTGCTAATTTGAAATAAAATCAAACCTCTCATTGTTACACAAACTGCTACTGATTTAGAATAAAATTACTTATATAAAATGATACACATTATAAGTTTAGATGACGTGGCATGCTGATGTGAACAACTTAATACATGTTAGTGGATGATGTGTCTTGCTAACATATAGATATAATTACAAATATTAGTTGATTATAAATGTATGATAGTGGACTAAGGAGGTAGATAGCTGGCATGTTGAAAGAATTATCTAGTGGAATTTAGCTTTATAGAGTTTATAGATTTTCGTTTTGATGACCTGTGCCAATAGCTAATTGCAGACAACTCTGTGTCCTGGTTCGGAAAAAAAAACCTTTCAATTTATTCTCATGTTAACAAACTAGGATAACCCCGTCTCAAAAAAAAAAACTAGGATAACTCACATCACGTTGAACCTACACAACTCTACGTGGGCCCAATAGGCCAATACCCATGCCTCAAATGGGGTCAATACCCATTGGTCCTACACAACTCTACGGGAGCCCAATAGCCAGCGAAGACCACATTTCATGACTTTATTTATAGCACTACATATAGTGTACTTCTTTCGTTTTAAATTATAAGTCATTTCATAAATTTTAGAGAGTTAAAATCAAAACATTTTAAGTTTAACTAAAATTATAAATAAAACATAAAGATTTATGACATCAATAGATATATTATAAAAAATATAACTAATGAATAATCTAATGATATTTAATTGGTATCATAAATATTATTATTTTATTATATAAATTTAGTTAAATTTGAAAAAAAAAATCTCCAAAATTGTTAGAATGACTTATAATTTAGAATGGTGTGGGAGTAACTTAGATGCCCAACACAAGCACATAACTCTCCAAAATTTTCACATCGCAAACATGCTCAACACAAGCACATAACTCCATGCTAGCACATAACTTAGATGCCCAACACAAGCACATAACTCCATGCTAGCACATAACTTTTGTTTTTTCTGGCAACATTTTTTTTTACCCCCACGGAGGGATATAGAAACGGAAGTTTTAAAATGCTTACTTTTATTAACGAGTTCCTCTAGTGTTCAGAGATAATTCATTTGGCTAATAAAGTCGGGGATCTTGAAACATATACGCATCCGGTCGAACGGAGGAGATCTTGAAAAATCAAGCGACTAAAATAAAGTCAGTGCATGGGTGATTTGAAACTCTGTATTAATGCGACTCGAAGTTGTGTGCCTTTTTTCCTCATATATAAACTGTGGGATGTTTTAAATATAATCCTATTATGTCAGTAATGTGACTACTAATAAAGCTTTCTTGATAATAATAATAATAATAATAATAATAATAATAATAATAATGATGATGATAATAATAATAATAAAACATTTGTGAGGGAGTTGGATACAAATGTCTCGTGCAGTTGCCCTGAGCCCCTGAGGTTTGGAGATGGTTAGCGCGCTGGGATTGCCCGATTGGGCCACTACACTATGATTAATCGAAGGAAAAAAAATCTACTTTTCCTCTCTCAACTTTTACGAAAGTCCGATTTTCCTCCCTGAACTCCAAAACTAGACAGAACGTCTCCCTTAACTTTTGAAACAATGCACCTTACCTCCCTAGGTGGTTTTGCTACAGTTAAGGCGGTTTTTCCACAGTAACAGTGGTTTTGTCTTTTCTTTTATTATTTATTTCTGCCGAATCTTTAAAAAATCATAGTAAATCATAGAAACATCATAAAATAGAAAATCTAATTATGTTGAACTCCACATGAGTAGATCTACACAACAATCATATAATATGGTATGCTTTAGTACAAAGTTTTTATTGTAGCTTTAGATTTATGCTTTTTTGTAAATAAAATAAATTTATAATTAAGTTATACATGATCTAATGGGTATGAAATTTCTACTACAGTTCAAACATACAATAATTAGCCCACCATAAAAATATCATCATAATTGGACTATAGAAACTACAACGATTAATTATTTCAATTAATTCCATACAATTATATTCTTTTCTGTAATTAATTAGAATAATTTATGGTTGTAGTTTATATAGTCCAATTACAGCGGAATTTTTATGGTAGGCTATATATTATAATCTTAAATTGCAATAAAAATTTCATACTCATTGGATCATGTATAACATAGTTATAAATTTATTTTAATTACAGAAAAATATTTATCTAAAGCTACAACAAAAACATTATACTAAAGTATACTATAATATATGTTCATTATGTAGATGTACTCATGTGGAGTCCAGCAAAATTAGATTTTCTATTTTATGATTTTTTCTGTGATTTACTATGATTTTCTAAAGATTTAGCGGAAATAAATAATAAAAAGAAAAGGCAAAACCACTGTTACTGTTGCCAAACCACTGTTCAAAACCTCATAAAGAGGTAAGTTGTATTGTTTCATCAAAAGTTAAGAAAGACATTCTGTCTGATTTTGGAGTTTAGGCAGGAAAATCGGACTTTCGTAAAAGTTGAGGAAAGAAAAGTAGGCTTTTTCCTTAATCAAACCTCGTCTCATGCAGGCCGAGGGTGAAGCCTATGCGATTGCCACCTGCTGGCAATTCGACCCATCTGGCTATGAATTCAGATGCGGCCCAACCCAGCCACGAGCCCACCACGACCACGACGAACGCTGTCGCCAAAGCATGCGGAACGTGGGTGACGACGACGGTGGCAGAAACAAACACGAACGGCCAAAGCGGACCGAGCGCAGAACGGTCATTCCGTTAACCCCAAATTCAAACCCCCGCGGCCGCTCCTCCGCCTCCTCCCATTCCGCGGGCCCACCCCACCTTGAAACGCGCGCCCCCACCCCCAGTCTCGCACCCGCGGCCCGCGACTGTGGCTGCAGGTGGGCCTCTCGGATTCGTCTCGTCTGTGTGGGCTGGTCGAACGTGAGTGAGAAAAAGTAGGCTGCTGGGGGCTGGGGGCTGGGGGCTGGGGGCTGCTTCCTCGGTTCGAAAACGGCGAGAGGCAGAGGAGAGCCCCTGCCCGTTTTAACCCCTCGCGGATCTGAGCTGCCGGTGCTGATTGGATTGGATTCCCTCCTCCGCCCCCTTCTACTGCCGCCCGGCGATTTGAATTCGAGCCGGAGAGAGAGAGAGAGAGAGAGAGAGAGGGAGGTGGCTTCGAAGTCCAGTTCTTGAATCCAGGTGAGTTCAATGCAACGCCCAAACTTCTTTGTTGATTCAGTCTCTCCAGTTCTTGGAACACGGCGCGCTTCTTCTTGCGCAGCTAATGTGGATTGGTTTGGTTTGGTCGGTGCCATTTCCTCTTTTGACTCTCCCCTGCTCCAAGAATGCAAATTAGTAGCAGTAGCAATTTCAGGCGTAGCCGTTCGAGATTCGATGGACGCGGCCACCGATTCCGTGGTTCTTGCGCTTGATTCTGTCCCGAGACGCCTAAAAACGCGCCCTTTTATGAGTCTGATGATGAGTTGTTTGTTTCGTTTCTTTCGTGTACAGAGCTGCGTCTCGTGCTCGCCGGCCGCCGATGGGCCGGAGCCTGAGCCCGCTGCTGCGGCAGGAGCTGGACAACCTGGACAAGGACGCCGACAGCCGCCGCGCCGCCATGAAGGCGCTCAAGTCCTACGCGAGGCACCTGGACTCCAAGTCCATCCCGCACTTCCTCGCCGAGGTCTCCGACACCACCACCGCCGCCGCCACGGCCGCGGCCGCCGGCGGGTCCGGCGGCGAGTTCACCATCTCGCTCTACGAGGTGCTGGCGCGGGTGCACGGCCGCAACATCGTGCCGCAGATCGGCAACATCATGGGCACCATCATGCGCACGCTCTCCTCCAGCGGGGGATCCTTCCCGCTCCACCAGGCCTGCTCCAAGGTGGTGCCCGCCATCGCGCGCTACGGCATCGACCCGGCCACGCCCGACCACGACAAGGCTGCCGTCATCGCGTCCCTCTGCAGGCCGCTCTGCGGGGCGCTCATGGGGAGCACGAGCGCCCAGCAGGACGGCGGCGGCGGCGCCGCGTCCGGCGCCGCGCTGTGCCTGAGGGCGCTCGTCGAGTCGGCCAACTGGAGGTTCGCATCCGGGGAGATGGTGAACGAGGTCTGCCTCAAGGTGGCCGGCGCGATGCACGGCAGGGCGACGCGCTCCAACGCGCACATGGGCCTGGCCATGGCCCTGGTGAAGCACAACGGCCTCATCGCCGAGGCGTACGCGCGGTCCATCGTGCGGTCCGGGCTGCAGATCCTCGACGGGGACACCGCCGACAGCAGCTCGCAGAAGCGCCTCTCGGCGATCCAGATGATCAACTTCTTCATGAAGTTTGTTGACCCCAGGTGCCTGGCTTCGGAGCTTGCCAGGGTGATTGACGTGATGGAGCAGTGCCAGAACGACCGCATGCCGTTCGTGCGAGGCGCCGCGTTTGAGGCGTCGCAGAGCGCGAGGAACATCGCCGCGCAGAAGGGATCGAGACATGAGGTTGGCACAAGCCCAATGGTTGGGGCAACTTTTCACAAGAGGAAGGAGAAGAGCCCGTGCCGGAGCCTCTGGGGCGCCAACAAGGCCAGCCCTGCAGGCTCCACCGTGGCTGCTTCTCCTGCCCAGTTCAGATCCCCGGAATCGCAGGTTGTGGATTCATCCATCATGAATGGCAGCACACTCACCGACTCACCGGTCTCAGTCGGGCAGTCCTCTTGCAACTTTGATGGGAGTCGGCGCACGAATCGGAGGCTGTGGAACAATGATGGCGTGGATGTTTCTCTGAAGGATGGCTTGTTCGTTCAGCTCTGCTCAAACAGCAATTCCTATGACGATGACTTGGGCGAGGTCTGTGACAGTGAAGTGACTGATGCTAACTTTGAGTGCACTAACACATTTGCAGGATTTGTATCACCAAGCCCAAATGGCTCCATATCAACAGATAGGACTCCCAGTCCCAGGGTAAATATGTTTACATATCTCAACAGTTTTAATAAATCTTCCATGATTTTCTTTATGTTCTATTTGTACAATGAGTGCTTCGTGAGTTGTATTGTACAGCACCTCAGTTAAGCCGGTAATTAACTTTGTTCTGTTTTCTTTCCCTAGGCTTCAGACAGGCCAATCAATATCGATAACGTGAAGATATACTCAACCCCAAGGAAGCTCCTCCGATTGCTTCAAAGCTCATATGATTCTGACTCTGCTAGCAATGCAGAACAATCCACTGCAAAGCTCAATGGCTTATTGTCACCAGGTCAGGAACATAAGGACCTGGTGACCCCATCTGAACAGATGCAATCTCTGCATTCAGACAGCAATGCTGATGAGATGAAGGATGACAATGAAAGCAGCATTGATATGCAGAACAGCAACAGTAGGACTGAGACCCTGTCCAGTGCCGATGAACCAGAGCTTTCCACTACCGAGGCTGAGAACACATCCAGCAAGGCTTCCCCTGAAATTGAACTCAAAGAGGATGATGTCTGTATTGCAAGCAGCATAGGGAAGACGAGGAAGTACAGAACAAAATTCACTTTTGTTCTGAGCATGATTGTGATCGTTTTAGCGATCATCACCATGTTTATTAGGATAGAGGATTATGATGATTCAGTGTACCTTGTCCCCACTTGATATCTTTTAGTCTTCCTTGCTGTTTGTTCAGGTTGCTATATCTGTTGTACCACTAGAGAGTGGTTTGTGTTCTGAACTTATTTTGCAGTCATCTATCCATCAATGACAGCAATTAATCGAATTGTCATTTTCATGCTCACAATTTTTTTACAGTGTTCTGCAGTTTCACTCATGTGGACATGGCTTAGCCAGATTCAGTTTGCTATACTTTTGTTGTCCACTGAGCTTGGCTTATTGTGCAGAAACTGTCATCTATTTTTGAATGAATTTAGATCAGAGTAAGTTTATAATGACATTGTATTTTCGTTTCAAGAGTTGCTGTTGAGTCAGTTTAACTGGGCTGTGCTGTCCATAGAGATGGGTTGGTTTGCAAAAGCACATACTAGTAGAATTGAGATGTGAGTGCTTCTGCAGTTTTTTTTTTAATTAAGTTCCAGAACTGTTATGGCAAATGTTCACCCAGACGGCCAGACTATATTCTGAAAAGATAAACAGAATACCAAATGGAGGTACAGGTGTGATCACTACTTCTCGCTCTCGAACCAAACGCAAACTAAAGCATTTCGTCCATTCCTCAGTACCCCTCTATGCAATCACTGAACCGAGTCCACAGTAACACCAGAATTATTGGAACATAACAGTGCTTCACGAGCAGCAGCCGAACTGATCCAGGAAGCAGTAATTATATAGGAACATAACAGTGCTTCACGAGCAACAGCCGAAGTGATCCAGGAAGCAGCACTTCGTGACATTTCAGGATTCAGAGTATCACTTGGCAGGGTCAAGAACGTGTCCTACGAACACGATCACCCCCAGACCGCTCCTCCATGATGAAGAAGGTGAATGGATGCTCCTCCGTCGATGGCGTAGTACTGTGTGCTCTTGTTGACCTCCGTCACGCCACGTCCACCCAGACGCCTCCGCCGAAGAGCACGCCCCCCCCCCCCCCCCCCCGGCGTCGGAGCGGTCAGCGACTCAGCGAGAGGACGCGGTCCGCGACGCGGAGGCCGAAGTCGGCGAGCTCCTCGGCAGACGGCGCGCCGAGGAAGGCAAGCAGCTGCGCCTGCGTGGCGCCGCGTGCACGGATACGGGATACCGGCGAGGGAACGCGACGTTGTGGCTGTGGTTGTTGGTGACAGCGGCGGCGGCGGGAGAGGGGAGGCGGGGGCGCGAGGTGCTTAGCGAGGCGGAGCGATGGCCGTCTGCCCGTCTGCGAAGTGAGAATCAAACTATTTCAAATTTTAGTACATTTATTTATAAAAAACGGTATTAATATTTTCATTTTCAGATAACTTTTACTATAAAAATATATAGTGTGATTTTCTCATGGTCTTAGTCTTCGAAGTGAGAACCCTATTTTCTGTTCGGCAGGACTTATAAGCCGAGAATAAGTTGAAACGGCTGATTTACTGTGAGAGAAAAAAAATATTATTTTCACGACTGATTTGTACGGATTAAAGCCGACTTGTATATACAATTGTGGTCGTTATGCAAAAAAAAAGTTAGATTTTGTTCACTTAAGGTCGTCCAGTTATGATTAATTCTACTTTTTAGTTATAGAATAGTCTTTTTTTTCTCTCTTAAAACAAATTAGTCGTAGTCTCAATCAATAAGTCCTGTCGAACAGAGCTAAGGATGAGCATGTGATGGACCTCGAACGAAGGAAGGGAAGAAGAGCAAGGAACAAACTGATGTCGAATGGAGGAGAGAAAGTCAGAGAGAAGAATAAAATTTTTGCTCTTTAATATTAGATATGTAGATAGTCATTATGCATACTTGGAGAGAGAGAGGAATCCCACACATCGGCAAGTCTTTAGGAGAGCTCTAAATTCAGAAGTTTAGGAGGAGTTGGAAGTTTATCTTCATCCTCCAGCCTCTCCTTTTCAAAGCAACTATAGCAAAAAAAAAATCTTGGAGGGACTCTAGGGGGCTCCATGAAATCTGTGCCGGTAAGAGAGGCTTGAGCCCTGTCCGCCCACCGTTGGATCTGTCTCCACCTAAATTGTGTCATATAACATCCGATCGCAATTTCATCATGGTTGCGGATGGTTATGCCCATGTTATGTCTCGTGAACCAAGATCATCACAGTGACCGGTGAGGCCGGACGTGACTACGAGGTCGGTGGTTAGGTTGTCTCCTAGTCTCAGGCTTGTTTGGACCGATGGGGGAGGTCGAACCTTTGGCCAGGGCGTTCAGACTAATTGCTCTGTGTATTCTTATTTGTTATTTTTGGTTCTTGTTTAACAAGATTTATAAAAAATACATGTAATATTTATATCTCCAAAAATAAGTTTATTTAAAAACTAGATTTAAAAATCTTTTTAATGATATCAATTATATATCATAAATATTAATAATTTATATATATAATTAATCAAAGTCATTTTTTAGGAAGCGAGAATGAAAAGGAGAGAGTAGGTGCTAGGGTCACACTTCTAGCGTGTTTGAATTGGAGGTTGTTACTATCCGGCATGACCCGGTCTGAAATGTGCTCGACTGGCATTTTATTGTGGAATGATCTTGTTTGTCATAATTGGCTGTAATTAATGCTAGGTGGAATCATATGACGACGGACGGTGTGACTCTATATGTTATATGTTATGAACCAAATGATATTTTCAGCTTTGGATGTAGGATCGGATGATTCCAGATCACTTGACGCCACAAGCCAAACACGGTATTCGAGTTTCACGAGGCCCCTGAGTTCGTCTTTCAGCTGAGCACAGCTTGTTAGCCCGGTTGGTAAGAGTATCCGGAATCATATACCCGTTGTAATTATAGAAATGCATCTTTTTACAACAAAGTTAGCAGATATCGTCCTGGAAAAATAATGCTAAACCATATACATCATGGATACCACCCTCATTTAATGCTGTAAATTGATGACCTTTAATCTTCAACCCTCTTTAATTCAAATATTTATACTTTTTTTTTTAGAAGCGACGCCAGATTCGGGCACGGACTCGGCGGATTCAAGTCCGAGTCGGTGCGTCGTTCGCAAGTCTGGACCCACCGCAACGCGTATCCATGCATCGATATGACCACCGACCATATCGGAGTCCGATTCGATAGGAACACGGTGGTGCCTCTGCCCCGCCGGCATCTAATCTCCGTTCTCGACTCGACGGCCCAGGCCCCAGAACCACCAACTGTTTCTCTCGCCGGCCGCGCCATAGCTAGAGCAGAGCACCGACCTCCAAGCCCCCAACCGGCGGCGTTCCTAGCTAGCTACTCCAATCCAATCTTTTGGATCGGCTTCGTCGTGAAATTCGCTCATGGCGTTGGAGATAATCATCCACCGCCGCAAGCGCCCGGCGCCCAGCAATAATGGGACGAAGCCCGGCGGCAATAAGAAGCAGAGGCGGCCACGACGCAACAAGGCGCCGGCGGTCGAGGAGTACCGCTACGAGTTCAGGTTCGACGACGACATCGGCGACGACATGGTCGAGGTCAACTACAAGTTCGACTTCGACAGCGTCGACCGCTACGAGATGCTGGAGGACTTCCGCCCCGGCCCGTCCGACGGCGACCACGCCGTCGCCGAGGCGCGGGACCGGCACACGGGCGAGACGGTCGCCGTCAAGCGCGTGCGTCGTCCCAGCGGCGGCGACGGCGGCCTGTCCGCGGTCGCCCGCGAGGCCAGCTGCCTGGGGCGCATGCCTCGGCAACCCCTCCATCCTGCAGCTCAAGGGCGTGGCCGCGGACGACGACACCGGGGACCTTCATCGTCACGGAGCAGCTCCTCGTGCAGCGCCGCCGGCGGCGGCGGCGGCGGCGGCGGGAGCACGCTCCGCAGCCGGCTCACGCGGCGGGGGCCGTTCTCCGAGGACGAGACGCGGCCGCTCATGAGGCAGCTCCTGGGCGCGGCCGAGACGATGCACGGCGCCGGGGTCACGCACCGCGACATCAGCCCGGACACCGTCGTCGTGGGCACCGGCGGCGCGCTCAAGCTCTGCGGGTTCCGGTGCGCGGTCGCCCCCGCGGAGCGGTTCGTCGACGAGCCGCACCCGCCGCTGGGCGCGCTGCGGTACTGCTCGCCGGAGCAGCTGAACGGGCTCCGCTGCTACTGCCCCGCGGAGGACGTCTGGGCGCTGGGGTGCGTCATGGCCGAGCTCCTCGCCGGCGCGCCCCTGTTCACGGCGGATGCCCAGGAGGACCTGCTCGACGAGACGGTCGACCTCAGAGACGACCTCGTCGGCTATGGAGTGGACGCGGAGGCATTCGACGGCGAGCTGAAGAAGCTGTCGCTCGCCGGGCGCGAGCTGCTTGCTAGCATGCTCGCCTTCGACTCCTCCGAGAGGCCCACCGCCGCCGACGCTCTCAAACACCGCTGGTTCGCCGAGAACGACGTCGCCAAAGCGAAGTCTCGAGTTGTGCGTGCCTTTAAGCAACGATAGCTAGCATCAGCACAAGGCCACAAGCTGATTTTTTTTTCTTCTAAATGTTTAACGTAAACCATTGTTTCTCTGTAATATATACTCGTATATATGGTGCTAGTTGGCAGGAAAAAATGTTGATATCATTTGGTCAAAAGAATTTGACAAGCAAGGGAATACTTCTCCCCACTAAAACCGTCTAATTAATTATGATAGTATGTGTTCTCTACTTCTTAAACTTGCAATGTGCAGTGCAATTAATTTTTTTTTTTGCAGTGACAGCTGATTTTCACAACTAGGGATGCTTGGCTATATGTAGTATACTAGAATGATTGGCGCGTGTTGCCGCGCCACTGCTATGCGTAGTGATAGACAGTTTGGATCGGCCAAATTAAACTGTTTACAAATACTTTGAATCCGTGCAATAATAATATATACAAATAATTAACTACATATAATTAAAGAACATAATTATACAAATAAACCCATAAAGAAGGTATACCACAATGCGTCATAGCAAGATAGGTATTATTTTAACAAATTTCACAAGTTTATTGTCGTTCTAGAGTTGTTTTATAGGATATATGCCAAAAAATGTATCAAAAGATAATATATGGAGCACTTCAGAATTGGTGCAAAAAAGACCTGAAATTGTAATTTAAATATTTACCATTACAAAAAAATTCAAATGCTAAGATGAAGTATATCATTGTAAAAAGCTTATTAAGATAATCACAATAGACATATTATTTACTTAATTTAGAGCTTGTATGAGAAAATTATGAAAATTTTAAATTAAAAAAGGACCAATGTTAGTTGACGTATATTGACACATAAAATACAAAAAGCCACAACATCTAGGTGGGGGCCAATAGAGCGCACACTCAGTATTTGAACACGCTATGCCCAACGGAGCTACCCAACGAATCCAACTTAGGCCACGTTCAGTTCGCGAAATCACCCAAAATATTTTGCATAGTACCCGTCTTTACACGCATGCATGGAGCATTAAATGTAGGTAAAAAATATAAGTAATTGTACTTTTGGTCTGCTCATGTCGAGACGAATCTTTTGAGTCTAGTTAGTCCATGTTTGGACAAAGTTTGTCAAATAACAACGAAAGATTTGTCTTGACATGAGTCTAGTTAGTCCATGTTTGGACAAAGTTACTGTAGCACTTTCGTTGTTATTTGATAAATTTTATCCAGACATGGACTAACTAGGCTTAAAAGATTTGTCTCGACATTTACAGACAAACTGTGTAATTAGTTTTTTTTACCTACATTTATCTGCTGACAGGCTGACACAATGCACAACGGCTTAGGGTCAATCTCTCCAATCAGACAGCATGAAGGGCTGAAGAGAATGAAACTGTTGCGAGTAGTAATTGCGAGAAAATGTAAATGAGACTCGGGAGAATAGAATGAATCATCGGGCTCTTTCATTGATCATTGATACATATTTATATACAATATGAGAGGAGGTCACGGAGGGAAACTCTCCCGCCAAGTAACCACGACGCACGTCCCGTGAACGTGGGGACGTGGGGAGTTTCCTTCCCCGTCAAGTAACCACGACTCCGTGGACGTGGGGAGTTCCCCCTATCTGCGTGGGGAGGATGAGATCATCGTATACAAGATATTTGTAACACTCCCCCTTGATCGAATCCGTCCTTGAGATCAATGAATAGTATTATTTCTCCAAAAACCCTATGGGGAAAAAATGAGGAGAAATGTATGTATGTAGATATGCCACTAAAAACTCCTTAAAACCTAAACGAAAAAATAAGGATAAAGTGATATGACATATGTTGATTATTGTCTCATTGTAAACTTATTTGGGAAAAAACCTTGGAAGGAAGGAAACCCATGACTAAGTTTAGAGAACAATAAATATGATCTGAGGATCATAATTGTAATTATATGTCTTTGATACCCTCTTAAAAACCTCTGTGGAGGAAAACAGAAGATATGACATAGATTATGTCTTAGATACCTCATACAAAAACCCCGGTGGGGAAAATAAGAGATATGACATATGACTTGTATTGATATTGCCTCATCAAAAACCTTCTATGAGAAACCTGTTTGAGGAAAAACTCATAAAGGAAAAGAGTACAATATGATGTTTTGAACAGGTTATAATTTCAAGAGAAGTCTCCCCTGAACCTTGCAATTCTCAAAGTCATCGCATACCAAACTTATCAACACATTGGGAAATGTGAAAATTGGTAGGGACTTTGTGAATAAATCTTGTGGAGTTATCACATGATTTAGTTTGCAAGGTGTTTTTCTCCTCACTTTGGTGAGAATAAAACATTTCTGGAAAGCAATATAGTGATATTGCTCTTATGTAACCTGTTGACATCCAAGCAACACAAATTGCATTATCTTTGAAGATAATGGCTGGCGATTTGATAGAATCAAAGTGATCATTCAATGAAGCTATACATGTTCATGTAATACTTCAGAACAAGGAGTGGAAGTAGCCACTAGAGTCAAGTTTAATGACCCTCATGAGAACTTTACCACTGACATCAGCATGTGATCTGGCATTATAGGGATTAAATAGCCAGTACTTTCATACTCCACATGATCATTTCTTAATTTACATGATGATAAATCAAGATCCTGCTTTGTGCCACATAGATATCTGTGGATATCCTCTTTGACTCCCACCTTTCGGTGTATAGAAGTTGCGCTTTTTCGAGCTATAGCAAGTATCTGCAAATGCAATATCAGGCCTGTTGCGATATGCAAGATACATAAGCGCTTTGATGGCACTAAGGTTATCATCCCTGTGACACCCTAGTGTCAAGCACTGCATTAAGGCACTGCATTTAGCTACTAAAGAAACATAAGCAATGCATTGCATCATTTCATGAGCATGAGAGTGTTTTGTCTTTTGTTTATTTAATTGGATTTGGATTTCTATTGGACTTGGTTGTTTGAGTGGATTTCTGTTTTGGCAAAGAGTTTTATAAAATAGAGAATATTGAGTAGAGTGCTTTTCATGTTGGAGTTTTGACCTAGTTCAGATTAGTTTGTAAATAAAAATAAGTCAAACAAAATGGTTTATACTTTAAAATTGGCTTTGTTTATGTGGAGGATTTAAAATGGTTTTCAGAAAAAGTGTCCTATATGAAAGTTGTAGAGAAAATTATTTTGAGAAACTTTTATATTTGGGGTCAAAACCCAGTTTGGAGTTTTTTAAACTGTTTTGAGTGGTCAAAGTTTGAAAAGAATTTGGAAAAAAAAGGAAAACGATTTCTTCCACGCCCCACCTTTCGGCCCAACTCGCGCGCGCCGGCCCAGCTCGCCCGCTCGCGTGCGCCGGCCCGCTCCCGCGCTCGCCCGCGCACCCCGCGCCGCTCACCAGCACTCGCCCGCGTGCCGCGCGCGCCGCGCGCTGCTGCCGCTGACATGCCGCGCCGTACGCCGGCCGCAACCGCCACGTGGCCGCCGCATTCTGCCGAGGATCTTCGCCAGCCACTCCTCGCTCGATCCTCTCTCACCCGAGCACGCAAGCTATCTCCCCCGGCCACTCTCCGCTCGCCTCGCCTGCCGCACCCGCTCGCCGTGCACGACATCACCGCGCTGCCTCGCCGACCGCGCCGCCGTGGCCCCGCCACGACCACCGGTCAAGCCGATCAAAACCCCGAGCACCTCTTCACTCCCTCGCTCTCCCGCACACACTCTCCCAATCTCGCTCGCACTCTCCTCCCCTCGCCACCAAGCCAGAGCAAGCGCTCGCTCGCTCTCGCCGCGACCTCCACCGCAACCTTCCCTCTCCGTTCTGACCTCGTCGGAGCACCTCCCTTCGATTCCCTCCGTACATCGCTCCGCCTACACCGTGCACACGCCGTGCGCACGTTGTCGTCCCCGACCGAGCCCCTTCGCCGCCGGAGGACGAAGCGCCTCTTTCGGTCCGTCAGTCGCCACCGCCGAGCCGCAACGCCGTTCTTCCCCAACCCGAGCTCCACCGACTCTTCTTCTTCATCTTCGAGCTTCACCAAGCCAAGGCAAGGTGAGAACACCACCTAGCTTCAACGCTACCGCTCTCTCCCACATCTTCTTCCCCGGCCGAACGCCATGGCCGTCCGCCGCGGACCTCGCTCGTGGCCAAGCTCCTCTGGAGCCACCCGAGCCAAACCAACCCCGTAGCTTTGCTCCTTAGGGTTCTCTCGAGCTTTTGCCTCCTCCAATTTCTCCGGCCGCCGCCGGAAACGGCGTAGCCGCGCGTTGCCGCCATCACCGTGCGCCGCCACTCGCCGCCGGCATGCTCCGGCCGTGCGCTAGCCAAACCACCTACACCACTCGATGCGCCTCGTCGAGACGAGTTCGCAAGCCTAGCTTAACCGCCGGCGACCTCACCGTCGGCGAGGAATCGACGGTCAAACCTCTCCCCTGTTTCCGTCTCGCCCGAGCCCTCGAGCCAGGCCTCAGACGGGCGGTGTTGTTTCCGTCTCGCCCGAGCCCTCGAGCCAGGCCTCGGACGGGCGAGTGTTTTTCCGTCTCGCCCGAGCCCTCGAGCCAGGCCTCGGACGGGCGAGTGTTTTTCCGTCTCGCCCGAGCCCTCGAGCCAGGCCTCGGACGGGCGTGTGTTTTCCGTCTCGCCCGAGCCCTCGAGCCAGGCCTCGGACGGGCGTTTGTTTGTCCGCCTCGCCCGAGCCTTCGCGCCAGGCCTCGAGCGAACCCTCGGGCGCTGTCTCGTTCGAGCCGGGCCTCGAGCGAGCACACCTATTCCGTACGCCGAGTGTTTTCCAGAAAACATTTTTCAAAATGTTTTTCTATTTTCCGTAAATGCTTGTTTATTTTGTAGATCCTGTTTTGTTAGTCCAAATGGAGTGCTTTCAGTTTTGCTAGTTTGTTTATGAGTAGATCTACCCTGAAAAAATATAAAGTATTTTTGGTAGGAGTTAATTTTACTGTTTTTTTTATTTCAGTTTATATGCTTTTGCTAAGATAAATGGTTATATATGTTGTTCTGGTTGAGATAATTCCTGTAAAATTTTGTGTAAGTTTATTATTCTGTTTTATACATGTGAAAAATATATAATGCACTGTTTATGTAGAAAAAGTTTCTGTTATGGTTAAAAGTCCTTTTTGGCTGATTTCTTTGAATAAAGATTAAGGTGTTTTATATGTCGAGATAAAATATGGGAAATTTGTACAGTCTCTGTTTATAAGTTTCAAGCTAAGAAAAATTAAAGCATGACCTGTTGTGTGGAGAAATCTGAAGTTGCTTTACAAAGGTGCTTTTCTGTGTTTTCCTTTGAAAATTCATGTAAGAAATAATATAATGTTTCTGTTCATGGGACTTTGTTAATAAGCATAAAATATGAAATAGAATCTGGAAAAAATATGAAATAGAGTGGTGCGCCCTTTTACAGTAGGGTTGTAGTTCAAAGTACCTTTTGGGCAGTTGCTTGTTATTTTTATATCTGCAGTTCTGTATTTTATTTTTGGCTGAAATTTGTTCAGTGGAGTCCAGCAACTGTTGTTTGCCTTCTGGAATTTTGTGGATTTTTCTGAGTCCAGAAAAGTGCACTTGCAGTTCAAACCTAAGTTTCTTTTGATTTATTAAATGAGAAATAGGTGAATAAAAGGATTTTGTTTTATGAATTAAATGAGTATTTACCTCAATGGTTCAACAAGTTGGTTTTATTGGTTTGCAAGAAATGTTCTTTCTCATACCACACATCTCGCACCCCGCATTTAAATATTTATTATTCGTCGCATGCAATAGGATCGATACTCCCGGAACCCGATCAAGAGCTAGAGGCAAACGCCGAGCAGCAGATCCTGGAGCTCTAGCAAGCCGAGGAAGTCGACCCCGCCAGCGACACTAACTTGCCCGAGTGCCCCTCCCACGAGGCCTCGGTCTTCACCCAAGGCAAGCCCCGGAGCATTCTAAGTCTCCCAGTATTTACAATTAAAATTACTTGAGTCCTTTTATATTGTGATGCATTAGGTCTAGGAGTTGAATGAATCCTATTTGCTGCATTACCATTCCTTGATGATTGATTAATATCTACCTTGTTATCCTGTTATTCATTTGCAATGTAGAATGGCTTAGCCTGCTTAATAAAAGTAGTAGTTAAGGATGTCTCCGTAATACCCTGATGGGTATTTATTGGATCACGGTTGGCTATATTTGCTATGTGGAAAAGAACCTGAGTAGTAATGAAATACGGTCAACTGGAAGGCAAGGCACAAGTTTGGAAACTTGGGGCAGTCCGTCCGTTGGATCGTGTAGGTTTGTATCGATGTTGGCCCTCGTTCATTTTTGAACGCGCCTTTTACTTAGGGATATGTCGGTGCCGTAATCATCGACCCCAAAGCCGGTTAGAAGCTGTTCGGGTCGGTCTCAACCCGTGTCGTGCCCTCTAGTATGGAAATTGCGATCTGCCGCGTGAGGCCATCGCCAGGTTCCAATTGGGCGGTCCGTGCTTGAACCGCGGCGATTACCACCACGAACAGCGTCGAGCGGTTGCCCAATGCATGGACCCGACGGGGAAAGTGTGGGCTGGTATTAAAGGTCTTTCACCAGCTGGTTTGGAATTCGATTCGAGTCGCCGTCTCCCCCGGTTAGTGGGAAACTATGGCGAGCTTCACCACGATACAACTCCATGTGATATCTAAAGGTTCAACTAAAATGTGGACAAGTCAACTGGATATGGTTATATTATTTATCTGCTAGACTCAAGTGTGTGCAATAGTTCAGGTGCAAACCTAGAAGAAGGAATAGGTATAAAAGATGACAGCTCATTAACTTCACTAATACTTTGCTTATCTTAAATTGAGCTTTTCGCGAATTCAAGATCCCAGCTCCACCCAAAAAGGCCTTGCATGTCCTTGGTGTCTTTATTTTCAGTTGGACGGGTAAGTCTAGCTGAGTACATTCCAGTACTCAGGGTTTATCCCGTTTGTTGCAGATGGCCAGGTCTACTTCGGCTATTGTAAGCACTGCCTCTACCCAGTGGAAGGTGATGAGGAGTAGGCCCAGGGCAGGGTCGTCCAGAAGCTTTTCCCTTTTCTTTTGCTGGACCAAGACTACTAGTGGTACATTATCTTAAAAAGGGAGGAGTGAGTTGTGTCGAGTGGATTTATCAAAACAATGTTTTATTTGGACCACATGTGTGGTGGTCATGCTTTAAACTATTTCAGCTTCCGCACTTTTAAACTCGGTATTGTAATAACTCCGTTTTAAATTCGCACTCTGATATTTTAAATTCGGTTTCGTTTTCGTTAGATGTATCTTTACGAATGTAATCCTTGAACGATGCGATCCTGTATGATGTATGGTGTTAGAAATCCTTCGAGATTTCCGGACTACCGGGGTTGTATGGGTTCAAGTATCAGTCGAAGTCAGACGGATTTGGCTAAGATAATACTTGAGCTCTTATAATCAGGACGGTTCGCCCACAATCCCAAAGAAAAATGGATATTGATCCATGTTTAGGGATTGAATGACGATCAGTGTTGTAGTATGATTGTCCAATATTATTTGGATATTGGTATACAATATCAATTGGATATTGGAAGACTGATGTGTGTGCTTAAGTTGTAGATTAAACATAATTTGGTTTTACCCAAATCTTTCATCTCATATCCGTCTATACGATGATTTCCTATTTTGATATGTTCATATGAGATGTATAAAACCAATTAGGTTAAGTATGAACACATAGGTGCAATCATCATAATGAGAGATATCCTTCTGTGGAAGGAACTCACCTAGTCAGTTGTACCACAAACAACTTAACTATTTCAAGTCATGGAGTGACTTGAGTTATACACAATGTGTGTTGCGATTTATGTTTTGATTCAGAATACAAAGTCCATTGGGACTTATAATCCGAATCTATCCAAATCGATCTTGATCTGCCAATTATCGGTGTAGGAACATAATTTCCACACATACCAATGGGTATGTTATGCTAGGTCTCTGCGTGAAACCATGTGCTACAAGCTCACTTTTTCACCACCTTATGGATTTGAAAATCCATAGTGCTTCCATGGAGGAAGCATTGTGATGAGGAGTCATTACAGAAGTAAAGACTTCTCACTATGGAGTGAAAGCAGTTCTCCTTAATTGTCACCTTTGGTTGACCAAAATGTGAGGGGTTGAACACTCTGCCTAGAACTTTTGGTCTGGATCCAGATAAGGTGCATGACAATTTTGAGGAGTATGCCAACAATTTGTAGTCTTTTGTATGATTGATTCAATGGAACCAATTTAGCATGTGGAAATATTGACCCTTGTGAACTCCATGTCATTTCCCATAATAACAGAGTTAGGGCGTTCCAATGACCCAACGCTTGAAGTTGTGCACAAGTTGTGTTGGGCTTTGGATGTTGAACATCCATAGGCTTTGGATAGTAAATATCCATAATGTGTCTTTCAACTTGATGTTGATATGCATGTACTGTCTTGGAGAATTCTCTCCCCCTGATCTGAAAGTGCTTGCAAGAAGTTGTATCCCATGTGGCCATACTTCTCCCCCTCTTTTCTAGATTCGGGAGTTGAGTGGTTTTGTTAGGTACCTCCACTCTTTTTGGCACATTGAATGGGAATTGGATCTGGTGACAACTTTATGAAAGTAAATGCATTTTGGCAGACTATTTGCAATGTGTTGCAAATATAAGATATTCTGAACTATTGGTTCAGATTCTTTGGTACGTGGATATGAGGATCGAACATCAGAGTAATGATCTCTCTTTTGGTTCCTGGCATTCCATGTGTGGTAAGTGTCTCCCCCTAATGCATGGAATCTTCCTCAAAGATGTACTCAGCATACAAGCATTGAGTGAATCTTTAATTAGAGATCTGAGGTATTATTGAATGACGGATAATAATACCTTGCGGCGATCTTCGAAATGCCCATTGATGTACGCTGCGGTGGTGATATCGGTACGTGCAAAACGTTACCGATTCGCAGATGGGAAATATGTTGGCTACAAGGCCAAATTTCCACGTACGAACTGCAACGGAGGGAGCCGTATGATTGCAGTTTTATGGATTTGGATTTATATGCGTTGTGTAAATCCGCATGTCACCAACTAGATGTTAGTGAATTGCAATTCTTTTGGGTCATCAAACAACAAACTTAATTCTCTCAATGAGAGATTTAGTTTGACCATTATTTGTATGAACATAAGATACTTAATGATGTAGTCCCTAAAACCAAACAGTTCCATTTACATGGATTGGATCCCGCATCCAGGATCATTTGCTCTAAATTAAAGAATTTGAGCAATGATTTTGGTAAATTTATGGTACCTTATGAGTAAGGCGCACAATTAGGACAACATTGTAAATCCATAGATGTGCATTACATAGTATCTTTATGGTCCATAAAATGGCAAATAGAGTCACATATATGATCTTGAATTTCTCCAAGAAATTGTGTAACTCATATTGATTTTGTGATCAATAGAATTAATAATAATTTTCTCATCATTCTAAATGTAGAACGATCCAAGACAAATATGTCCAATCTTGATGGGATCAAGAGAGAAAATTATTTTGTACGCAACAGGTATAATGAGATTGATGTATGTATAATACACCCCAAATGATGTGGAAAGAATTTGTACAATTATATAGTTTCATATATGTTGCATCTAAGGCGAGTGAAAGATTTTCATCATCACTCATTAGTATTGGGTTCCCATTTGGAAACCATGCAACTGAATACATGAAAAATATCACGTGGTATTATAGAATCAGGATACATTGATGCATCCACGATTAATTTGAATACCCATGGAGAGGATGTAATCTCTCATAATTGTGTTAGCGGTATGATGGTCCACTAAGCAAGATTCTTTTTCACCTGGTTGAATCCCATATGATTCTATATAGAGTTTTGCAATATTCCTAAATGAATTTGCACTCATATAGAATATTATACCATGTATGTGGTACATGATATTTTTTGATGATGGACAACATACTACATGTGGTAGTATGACTTTAGGCTAATAATATCTCCAATGAAAATATGGAGACATTTGCAAGCGTTCGCTTGTTGAGTGAACTCCAAATTATTCCAAAGAACTCGCTTGCCAATGAGTTGGAGGTATAATTGAGCCAAATATTTGATTTGGCGTTTCTGTGTACATGGACTGTACAATCACATTTTTGTGAAAATACGAGATTTGTCACACATGATCACTTTTCTAAATGAAAAATGACATTTGCGTTTATGAGAATCCATTATGTTGCAATTGCCATGGATCAAAGATCCTTGATAAATGAATGATTGAACAATCATTTATAATTTGGCCAATGCCACATCCTTTGTTAAAATCCCGATAAGGGACTTGTAAAAGGTAGATGGATCTCACTCTTTGAACACTCAGATTTGAAAAATCCAAGTGCATGAGTTGCATACAAAATGCATGAACGCAAAGTGTGGCAATATCCAGAATGGATTGAGCATTTGATTGGGGTGGAGCAGACATAGCTGTCAGGCCTTATACCCCCAGTGATATCGTTGATATCTTAATGCTCGTGGCAGGAAAATAAATTCCATCCAATGCGAGGTTGAAAATATTTCGAACTGGAAATATTAGCTATGTCCAACATGAGTTTATCATGTATGAATTACTTGGATAGTAAACATTATAGCAATAAAGGCACACTTTTGGGATTCAAGGTGAAACTTGATTATAGACTGACCATTCTATAAAGAACAGGCGACAAGGTCGCTGCTAATGTTTTGGATTCTATTCATGTGAGAATAGATGATGTAAAATCTTTGCCAAAACATAGACTCTATATGTGATAGGAGGAGTCACCCGAAATAATGCACGCTAAAAATTGTTATTTATTTAAGTAGATTATTACTTAAATAACTTCAGATTCAAGATGTGTCTTGAATTGACATATGCAAATATTATGAATTCAAGATGAGTCTTTGAATCACGTGTAGTGTTTACCTCATATTTTATAGGTGATAGAAAATCACTGCTAACATCACTGTGTATAATAATTATTGCCAAAAATAGTCTCAATCATTATGTATTAGCATGTTGGCACATAGAAGGTACAAACCATATTGGTGACCTTGTAGTAGGGGAGCATAATCTGCAAATATGTGTATGTGCAGTAGATGTCATCCCACTACTTGTGCGTTGCTAATAATAATATAGGTTGATCACATTTTGAAGGTAGTCAAATGTTATGAACATGACAGACCTTATTGGGTGAATCAACTCAGAGGTAGTCACTATGTTTTTAGAAACATGGTGTAGACCTCGAATTATGAGAGCATTATTTTGACAGTAAACACCTGAATGGTGTAAACCTATGCAATTCATATTTAGATTGGGTAAAGCACATGAGGATAGTCACTATGTGATGGACATAGTGTAGATCCTGCAGTAGTATTGAGATACTAGCTTGTGCATGACCAATCTAAAAGATGAATTTTGGCAATCACCTGTAGGTGTAGACCCCTTTGTAGTTCATATTCAAAGTTGGTTCGCACAAGGAGGATGAAAATCCTATGACAGTACTGTGGTACATCTTGTGCATGGCCAATTTTGAAATTAAACAAAAGTTGTCACCGTGAGGGTGAAGGTCACTTGTTCTAAAGTTGATATTGATATCCACATTGAGGATAGTCACTATGTATAGCATAGTGTAGATCCCGCAGTAGTACTATGGTACTACCTTGTGTATGACCAATATGCAAAATTTTAGAAAATAAATATACACAAAGGATGAGGTAATCACATCATTATTTGCATGAAATAAATTAAGCGCTTGAAACTTAAAACATATAAGTAAATACGCTTAAAAAATGCAAATATAAAAAATGCATATTAAATAAATTGCATGTATATAAGATAAATTGCGTAAAAAAATTACACAAATAAAGTGAAACATATTGTTATTGGGAATGTCATTGGACAACACTTTGAACAATATATTCAACACATATGGTACATGTTATTGGGAATTGCCATGAGCAAACACTTTGAACAATGTACGGTATATGTAAAATATACATGAAGGTGGTTGCGTTGTGCGCTAAAACATCCCAAGAATCAGCTCAAAAACGCAATTTGGATCCACCTGGCCCAGGCTGAGAGCTCGCAGGCCCCAACTTGGGCCTGGGCCGATCATTCGGCCCATCAGAGGGGGTGGGGGAGGCGCCCAATAAAAATGGGCGGTTAGGGTTTGGAAACCCTAACCGCCACCTCCTGTTCAGCCGCCGCCGCCGCTTGGGGCTGGCCGACGCCGGGCCGAGGGAGCCGCGCGCAGCGCGGGACGCGGGGCCGCCGGCGCGAGGCCGCTCGGGGCCGGTGCGAGGCTGCTCGGGGGCCGGCGAGGCGCAGGGCCGCCTCCGCCTGGCCGCCGCCAGCCGCCGAGGTTCGCCCGCGAGCAGGGCGGGACGCGGCCGCTGGCAAGGGCGCGCGGCGGCCGGAGAGAGGCGGGCCGCCGCCCCCGCTAGGCCGCTGGGGGTGCACGACACGGGGGCCGGCCGCCGCCAGGCCGCGGGGGCGCGCGCGACGCAGCGGCCGAACCAGGCTCAGAGGGGCGCGCGGCGCAGGGCAGTCGCAGGGCCGCAGGGGCCGGCCGCGGGGGCCGGCGCAGCGCCAGGGCCAAGCCGGAGCGCCGGGCTAGCCGGGCGCCGCCAGCAGTCAGGGCGCGCGCTGGAGGCCGCGCAGGGGCGCGGGGCCGCCGTCGCCGGCGTTGTGGCTCGCCTGTCGGGGGCGCGGGCAAGGGAGGCGCGCGAGGGCCGCCGCTGCCGCCGGGGTCCGACCACCGCCGTTGGGTCGTCGTCCATCCGCCGGGGCGCGGCTGCACCCGACCGGGCGCGCATGGCGCTGGTCGGGGCGCCACCGAGCCGCGGTGCTGCCAACCAGGCGCGCGAGGCGTTGGACGGGGCGCCGCCACTGGGCCGGTTAGTCGCCTCCGACCGTGGACGGGGCCTGCTAGCCGTTGGGCGCTTGGCCGAGCGGGCGGGCGCTTGGCCGCGCCAGGCAGCGCGGCGCGCACCAAGCCGGGGCGCCGCCAGGCCTCGCCAGGACGTGGCTGGCCAGGCGTGTACGGCCGCAGGCCGCTGTTGCTGGTCGGCAGGCCAGTCACCGCTGGCGTCGGAGCTGGTCGCGAGCGGGCAGGTCGCGTCGCAAGATGCGCATGTCACTTGCCCGTATGTGCTGTCCTGTCGGCCCCTGCTGAAGCGGGTTGCGGTCATGGGACCGCCGGCCATGGCGCAAGGCCGTAGACCATCACCACCGGTGTCACCGGAGGTGAGGAGATAAGAGACCGACGAAGTCGACGTTGGGAGCGTCGGCTCGACGTGCGGTGCTCAGGGAGGTTGCAGGAGGAACAAAGCCAATGTACCTTGAGGGCAGATTGGTTTCGATGTTCTTACCCATTGTTACCTTTCACATTCTGATCTTGATGCTCTTCCCCTTGAAGAGATTGGCCTTCGATGCTCTATCAACTGAGCTATTCTTCCTCTCGGAAGAAGAAGCGAGGAGCGAGGGTGCTGATAACGTATTGCGAGTAGTAATTGCGAGAAAATGTAAATGAGACTTGGGAGAATAGAATGAATCATCGGGCTCTTTCATTGATCATTGATACATACTCCGTCCGTCCCAAGATATAAGGCACGATTTGACTCGGTGCGGTCTCCAAGAATAGATTTTGACCTATAATTTCTCTCATAATATATAATTTATAAAAATAAAAGTTTGATCATTAGAAAGTATTTCTAAATATAAATATAATGGCAACTACTTTTATAGTATAAACTTTTTATATGGTTAGGCTAATTGTTAGTCAAAGATAAAAAAGTTTGAATTTTGAAATACGTGCGTGCCTTATATCTTGGGACGGAGGGAGTATTTATATACAATATGAGAGGAGGTCACGGAGGGAAACTCTCCCGCCAAGTAACCACGACGCACGTCCCGTGAACGTCCTTCAAGTAACCACGTTCCCCTATCTGCCTGGGGAGAATGAGATCATCGTATACAAGATATTTGTAACAGAAACCACTGATTAGGGCTGAGACGCTGTCCAATTAAGATAAATGAGGACCTTCTGATACTACAGAGCTAGGGTGACAAAGTGACAAGTGATAACACATCCTGCAACGCATTCCCTCTGAAACTGAACGCTAAGGGAGAACGCTGACTGCATTACTTACGCAGCAGAGGCAGACCAGGAAGTATTATAGGACGAGATTAACTTCCTCCTCAGCATGATTATATTGTAATCGTTTTAGCAGTAATGCCTGGTTAATTGGATAGATAGCTCAAAGCTATGGTGATTCAGCGCGTGCGTCTTCTTCAAGTACTGTCATCATGACGTTGATCGTTTTTCGTGTGCAGAGAAAGAATTTCAGTAATGGCAACGGAGAGAGTGTGCTGCCAGCCTGCCACTACCGCCCGTACCAGTACGTGCTAATGTTTTCTTCATGACCAGTCATGCATGGGACATACATGCTAATTAAAATAAGCAGACTATATTATGATGAAAAGCACCAACAACAAGATGGAGGGCACGAGAGATTCAATCACTGATAAGAAAAAAAAACAAATTCAGGTGAAATGATGAACCAGAGTTATTAGCATTAGCAATATATATAAAAACACTACTACTCACTCAGTACTCGGCAAATTCAAGCAGTTTTAAGCAGTGTGGTGTCGTTGCAGACTACTGGATCGAAATTATTTCCATCTGAAGTCGATCACTTGGTAGGATCAAGGACGTGTCCCGCGAACACGATCACCCCGGACAGCTCCTCCATGATGAAGAAGGTGAAGGGATGGTCGGCGGTGAACTCGACGAGGTCAGGCGGCGGCCCACCGCCGCCACGCATGACCACGGTGACCGCGGTCGCCTCGGTTCCCACCTGTTCACCTTGACCACCGCCGTGTGCGCAACCTTGGACAGGAACGTCGGCCGCCGTGCCCGTGCAGCGCCTGCGGGGCGGCTTCTTGGTCGTCGTCGTCCCCATCGTCCCCCTTGCACATGTCACGCAGGTCGGCGGCCTCCGGCGAGAACGGCAGCGAGAGGCCCAGCCGACGGAGGTCGCCCTTGAGGTCACCCCAGCTGAAGGTGATGGCGAACTTGGGCAGCTGCATCACGACAGGCTTCTCCTTCATCTCGCCAAGATGCCGTACATGTACGCTGGCGACGCGGTCACCAGTCCACCATGGTCGAGAGGCCGTCGCGCGCATCCGGGAGGAAGAAGAACATGGAGTACCGCGTGCCCTCGTCGTTGGCCTCCGTCGACGTCGGGGGCGGCGGCGTGGCCTTGACTCTGCACGGCGGCGCTTGATCTGGCCGCGCCCGCGCTTGTAAGGGAGCTTTACGACCTTGAACCCATCCATGCAAGCGACGTCGAGCCACACGAGGCCGCTGCGCATGAACTCTGCCTTGGCGAGGCCTCCGTCGAGACGGTAGAACGTGCCTGGGGACGTGGCGCGTAGGGGTTGTTGAACGGCTCCATCCAGTCGCCTTGAAGTAGACGGCGTTGGCGAGCACGAGGTCGGTGTCTGTCGGCGCCGATGTCGCCGGCGGAGATGATGGAGTCGATGAGGTTGTCCGTCGCCTTCTTCACCCACGAGTTGATCATCTTCACAGCAGCCTCGGGCTTCACGTAAGTACCGTATCCATGTGTTATTAGTGAAAAACTCGCGTGATGTAAAATAATCATAATCATAATATATATGTGCAAATAATGCAAACGAATTGAAGCCCGGCAGGCCGGGTAAAACTTTATTTTCAGTGATCGAAAAAATCAAGTTTGATAGTGGATTTCCAAGAGTTTTCTAAACCCACTCGGAATCTTGATCTGTTTTGGCGAGATTACAGAAAACATCACTCCAATGACTCGTTATGTCAACTTCAATTTTTTTTGCATTTGAAAAAAATCGACCCAATCATGAGGTAAAAAAAAAAAATCCATGCATATCTAATAATCCATAGATCTCGAGGGGGAAGGATATGCAGAAGAAATGAAAGGACATGGTTTCCAATGCGGCAATGCATATATGCAAATGAATGAGAGAGAAAATATAAAAGTGATGGGTGACTTAGAAGTTTGAGATTCATAATGCAAAATTGGCTTGTAGAGTGAGATACTGAAAAATAATTAGAGAAAGCTAGCAAATGTAATACCTACCGTTTGAGTGACTTAGAACACTCATTGACTTTGGCTATAGTTTTCAGAACTATATTAATGGGAAGAATATTTTGTAAACGAATGGCATTCATTTTGTGCACCTTTACGGCTTTACCCCGTCCTAATAGAATGGGAAATCAGGCGCCAATCTGATCTAAATCCATTCAGCATCTATCTAGTTTAGATATTGATCATAATCTAACAAGAACAACACAAGAGAGTTTTTTTTAGATCGAAAACGCAAGAGAGTTGAAGTACATAGAAATATATTCTGTTTCAAAGTGAAGCCCTTTTTTTTTTGTTGTTGCCCCGTTTTGCAGCAACACATGGCATGGATGGAATGAGGAAAAAAAAAAAAAGAACAAATCTAATCCACTAACCTCCTCGGTGAAGCTCACGGTTCTGGCCTCCGACTTGTAGGCCTCGGCGGCGACGTCGCGGAACGCGTCTGTGAGCCCGCCGCGGGCGGCGTCCACCCAGACGCCTCCGCCGAAGAGCACGCGCGGCCCGCCGGCGCCGGAGCGGTCGGCGAGGACGCGGTCGGCGACGCGGCGGCCGAAGTCGGCGAGCTCATCGGCCGACGGCGCGCCGAGGAAGGCGAGCAGCTGCGCCAGCGTGGCGCCGCGCGCGCCCGCCGCAGTCAGTGCCAGCGCCGCGTGCACGGACACCGGCGAGAACGCGACGTACGTTCTTGTTGGCGGCGGCGGTGGAGTCCTCAGCGCCAGGAGCCGCGGGCGCGAGGTGCTTGGCGAGGCGGAGCGCGAGGGGGCCGTCTGCCCGTCCCGGGCTGCGGTTGCGGCGGCGGCGGCCATGGCTGTGCTGTCGTCGAATGGGGGAGACGAGGAGTCGTGCCGTTTGACGTGCACCTTGCGACGTGCGCTTGTGAATACGACATACGGACTGTATATACTTCTACGTGGGTCGTGGGCTACGTGCAGTTTTTCTGAGATGCCGGATATTCGTTATATTGTTACTATATTGATGATTCTTGCTCAAAAAATATATTATATTGATTCTTGCCGGTTTTAAAAAATATTATACTAAAATTAAGTCGATCATCTGCTAAAATAAATGTGAATTATTGGTCATGTCCATGTACTTCAGAAATCCCAACACGCCATACAGAGGTGTGTGGATTCTTTCGTTGTCTTAGAGCTACTTGAGCAGTTTAGTAAGTTCCTAACTTATACTAGCAAGTGGAAAAAAGGACTCTCTCCCATAGTTTTCTTTTCCAACTTGGTAAAATTAAAAAAATAGGCCCACCACTACGTGCGCGGCGAACACCACCGGGGCCACGACGGCTGCCGCGCACGCCGCCCGAACGACGCCGTCGCGGCCGTGCCACGCGCCATGCGCATCGCCGAGGCCAGATGTCGTAGCCGGACCTCTGTCACAGGGCAGGGAACGCGGAACGTTGCCGCGACCCACGTTCCCGGAACTTCCATACCGGAACGCGAAACGGAGACGGAGCGGTATGGTCGCAGGAACGTGGCTGGGTCGCGTACCAAAATGAACCACATCAAGAAAGGAGAGAAGGAGACTGTGTACCCGTAGCAGTGTCAGACGGCGGCGGCGACACAGCTTACCCACATCAGACGGCGGCGACGGCGGTCGAACGACGCGACATCCCTACATCAGACGGCGGCGACGGCGGTCGAGCGACGCGGCATCCCTATCGGACGACGGCGGTGGCGCGACCTCTCCACGTCAGAAGGCAGCTTGGGTCGAGCAGCGCGGCATCGCAACCCAGCGTCGAACGGCGGCGGCGGCGGCGCTAGGACCTGGGAGTGAGCAAGCGACCTGAGAAGTACATGATGTATTTGTTCTGACGCAAATATATGTCCTTGATTTAAGCATATTAGAGTGCATGACCGCTAACGGTGTTCCGTCCAATATATACCGAAGTAATGATCATGATCCTTGTTCTGTATGTTTAGGGCACACCGTTCCAATTACGTAGGGATCACGTTCCTATCATAATTCCAAACGTTCCGTAGAGGTATACCCCTAAAGTTTCGGGAACTTAAAATTAACGATCCATATACCACGTACCATGTTCGTCTGAGAGAAGCCGGAGTGAAGCACGCACGCATCTGAGAGAAGAAAATGGTGGAAAGCCAACGCACTTCCCGGCAGCCACCGTTGCGGTCGCGGCCGCGAATGTGACACTCTAGTGTCAAGCACTGCATTAGGAACTACATTTAGCTACTAAAATGCATAAGCAATGCATGGCATCATTTCATGTGCATGGGAGTGCTTTTGCCTTTTGCTTATTTATTGGATTTTGGATTCTATTGGACTTGGTTTAAGTGGATTTCTATCTTGGCAAATAATTTTATAAAATAAATAATATTGTGTAATGCTTTCCATGTTAACATTTTGACCTAGTTCAAATTTGTTTAGCAAATAAAAATAAGGTAAACAAAGTGTTTTATGTCTCAAAAATTGGCTTTATTTTTGTGGAGGTTTTAAAGTGCTTTTCAACAAAAATGTTCTATATAAAAGTTGTAGAGAAAATTATTTTGAGCAACTTTTATTTTTGGTCAAAACCTAGTTTGGAGTTTTTTGAAACTGTTTTTGACTGGTCAAAGTTTGGAAAATTCTGGAAAAAGAAAAAGGGCAAACGATTTTTTTTCCGACGCTTCACTTTCGGCCCATCCGGCCTTTCGGCCCAACCCACGCCAGCCCACTCGCGTCGCGCCGCGCGCTGCCCGCCCGCGCGCTCGCCCCGCGCCGCGCCGCGCCGCGCGCGACCGACGCCGCGCCGTACGCCGGCGATGCCTGCGCAAATCTCCCTCGCCCACTCCTCGCCCGATCCTTCACCACTTGATCACGCCACAAATCTTCCCCGGCCACTCCGCGCCCGCCTCCTCCTGCCGCGCTGCCCCTCTCTCGCCGTGCCGACGCTCCTCCGCACGCACGCCACGTCGGGCCCGCCACGACCGCTGGCCGGCCAAGGCCACAGCCAAAACCTCGCGCCACTCCCTCACCACTCCCGCACTCACCACTTTGCACACCGCCGCTCCCGCTCTCTCTCTCGCGAACGCTCGCGGTGAACACCAAGCCCCGCCGAGACCACCACCGCAACCCCCTTCGCCGTTCCGGCCTCGCCGGAGCACCTCCCTCCGATTCCCTCCGCACACCACACCGCCTCACCGTCGCACACATGGTGCGCACGCTCCCACCACCGGCCGACCATCCCCGACACCGGAACACGCCGTGCCTCCGACGGTCACCGTTCGCCACCGCGGAGCCCGCGTCGTCGTTCCACATCAACCGAACCTCCGCCGAGCCCCTTCTTCTCCGTCGAGCACCGTCACATCAAGGCAAGGTGAGAACACCTTCCCACCTCAACGCTACCACCCCCTAGCCCCTCTTCTTCCCTGACCGAGCGCCGCCACTGCCCGCCATGGCCGCGCACGTGGTCAAGCTTCATCGGAGCTTCCCGAGCCAAACCAACCACCTAGCTTGTCCCCCTAGGGTTAATGAAGTGTGACGCACCCGGTAATTTTGGCCGGCGATCGCCGGAGACGGCGTAGCCAAGCGCCGCCGCCACCACCACCCGCCATCGCTCGCCGCCGGCGAGCTACGGCCATGCGCTAGCCAAACCAACCCCACCACTCGGTCCGTCTCGTCGAGGGGAGCACGATGAGCCCGGTCCCACCGCCGGCGACCTCGCCGTCGGCGAGCAAGCCGCGGTCAACCTTTCTCCCTGCTCCGCCCTCTCTGACCGGTGGGCCTCGTTGACCAGCGAGGCCCATGCGTTAGTCTCACACGGTCTATGGGCCGAGTCCACGAAGCCAGGCCGGGATATTCAAATATTTTTCCTTTTTGTTTTTATTTCCAGAAAAGCTTTGTTATTTTTGTGTAGCTCGATTTAAAAGTCCAAATGAAATGCTTTCAGTTTTGTAGTTTGCTCATGAGTAGATCTATCATGGAAAAATACGAAAGTATTTTTGGTGAAAGTTTTATTACTGTTTTTATTTATTTTAGTTTATGTGCTTTTGTTGAGATAAATGATTATATATGTTTTCTGCTCAAGTTAATTCGTGGTAAATTTTGTGTAGGTTTCTTATCATGTTTAGTACGTGTGAAAAATATTTGAGGTACTATTTATGTAGGAAAAATGTCTGTTATGGTTTAAAGTCCTTTTTGGCTGTTTTCTTAGAATAATGCTAAGGTGTTTACATGTTAAAATAAATATCGGAAAATTTGTGTAGCCTCTGTGTACTATATTCTAGTTGGGAAAAATATTAAGCATTGGTTGTTGTATAGAAAAATGTGAAGTTACTGTACAAATATACTTTTCTGTGTTTTTCTTTCGAAATTCATGTAGGAATAATATAATGTTTCTGTTCATGGAACTTTCTTGATAAATATAAATATGGAATAGAATCTGGGAAAATATAAAACTGAGTTTAGCACCCTTTTCCAGTAGGGTTGTAGTTCAATCGGGCTATTTGGAATAGATTTGTTTATTTTGTGCAGGGTGATATATTTATGTTTTGGCAGTGCACTTTCTCTGCAGTAGAGTGTTTATGAGTAGATGAAGCTAGGAAAATTATGAAATCTGCTGTTTAACACTTTTATGAGAAGAATTAGTTCAAAGTACCTTTTGAGTAGTGTATTTCATCTTTTTGTGGCCGCTGTTTCTGTATTTTATCTCTTGCTGGAATTTGGTCAGTGAAGTCCAGTCAGTGTCAGTTATCTTCTGGAATTTTTGTGGATTTTTCTGAGTTTAGAAAATTACACTTGCAGTTCAAACTTGAGTTTCTTTTTGAATTTCTAAATGGGAAATAGTTGGAATAATGATTTTGTTTTATGATGTAAATAAGTATTTATCTCAATGTCAAAAGTGGTTCAACAAGTTGGTTTTGTTGGTTTGCAATGAATAATACTTTTTATACCACCATATCTCGCGCCCCGCATTATTTATTTATTTATTTATTTATTATTTACCGCATGCAATAGGATCGACACTCCCCAGCCCGACCAGGAGCAAGAGGCAAGCGCCGAACAAGAGATCCCGGAATTGCAGCAAGCCGAGGAGGTCGACCCCGGACAGGAAACTAACTTGCCCGAATGCCCCTCCCACGAGGCCTCGGTCTTCGCTCAAGGCAAGCCCCGGAGCATTCTAAGTCTCCCATTTTTTATAATTAATTTACTTGAGTATTTTATGTTGTGATGCATTAGGTATAGGAGTTTATTGAATCCCAATTGCTGCATTACCATTCCTTGATTATTGATTACACCTGCTTTGTTATCCTGTTACTTATTTATATATAGAATTGCTTAGCCTTCTTAATAAAGTAGTAGTTAAGAATGTTTCCGTAATACCCTGATAGGTAGTTACCGGATCACAGTTGGCTATATTTGCTATCGTGGAAAAGAACTGAGTAGTAATGAAATACGGTCAACTGGAAGGCAAGGCACAAGTTTGGAAACTTGGGGCAGTCCGTCCGTTGGATCGTGTAGGTTTGTATCGATGTTGGCCCTCGTTCATTTTTGAACGCGCCCTTTTACTTAGGGATATGTCGGTGTCGTAATCATCGACCCCAAAGCCGGTTAGAAGCTGTTCGGGCCGGTTTCGACCCGTGTCGCGCCTTCTAGTATGGAAATGCGATCTGCCGCTTGAGGCCATCGCCAGGTTCCAATTGGGCGGTCCGTGCTTGAACCGCGACGATTACCACCACGAACAAGCATCGAGCGGTTGCCCAATGCATGGACCCGACGGGAAAGTGTGGGCTGGTATTAAAGTCTTTCACCAGCTGGTTTGGAATTCGATTCGAGTTGCCGTCTCCCCCGGTTAGTGGGACCTATGGCGAGCTTCACCACGATACAACTCCACGTGATGTTTAAAGGTTCAACTAAAATGTGGATAAGTCAACTAGATATGGTCATATTATTGCCTGTTAGACTCAAGTGTGTGTAATAGTTCCGGTGCAAACCTAGAGTAAGAAATAGGTCTAAAAACTGACAGCTCCTCAATGTCATTAATACCCCTTATCTTAATTTTGAGCTTTTCTCAACTAAAGATCCCAGCTCCACCCAAAAGGCCTTGCATATCCTTGGTGTCTTTATTTTTAGTTGGACGGGTAAGTCTAGCTGAGTACATTCCCGTACTCAGGGTTTATCCCGTTTGTTGCAGATGGCCAGGTTTACTATGGCTATTGTAATCACTGCCTCTACCCGGTGGAAGGTGATGAGTAGGCCCAGGGCAGGGTCATCCAGAAGCTTCCCCTCTTCTTTTGCTGGATTGAGACTACTAGTGGCACATTACTTGAAAAAGGAGGAGTGAGTTGTGTTGAGTTAAGTTATCAAACAATGTTTTAATTTGGACCACATGTGTGGTGGTCGTGTTTCAAAACTTATTAAGCTTCCGCACTTTAAATTCAGGTTTGTAATAACTCTGTCTTAAATTCGCACTCTGATGTTTTAAATCCGATTTCGTCTATCTATGATGTATCCTTATGAATGTAATTCTTGAACAATGCGATCCTGTATGTTGTATGATGATAGAAATCCTTCAAGATTTCTGGACTACCGGGGGTTATATGGGTTCAAGTATAAGTCGATGTCAGACGGATTTGACTAAGACGGTACTTGAGCTCTTATAATCAGGACGGTTCCGTCACAGCTGGTATCGGAGCATGGTTCAAGTTATTGCATCCGCAAGGAGCTATTTCCGAACTAAAATGGGTATTTCAAAACTATTTTCAAAACTATTTTCGATTACTAAGTGTGCCCAGTCTCGTCTTAAGCCTATACTAGGATTCAGGTGGCTTAACTGCTAACAGGGTTTAGGGTTTTGCTTCATGCTGGATCTTTATTTTTGCTGGTCCATTCTCGAAAAAAAGAAAATGCGTCGATCGCAAAAACATGCATAAAATGATTTTGTGAGATATGAGGGCATGACCGTCCAACCGTCGGTCTAGGTGAGAGTTTCTTATACCAAGTATGTGCGAGCTCCACGCAAACACATACGAGAGTATCAATGTTTTGAGGGTGTTTTCTATTGGTGCATGGTGTTTAGTGTTGACTTCTATGTATTTTTGCGCATATTAGCCATACTCAGTTGTTTTAACCATTGGGATTGCTTTGGGCTGAAATGAATCTTCTGCAGGTACACTAACTATGCGATCGAGTAGAACGTGTAGATAACACATGAGAGATCGTTCTCGCCACCGACTAGAACGTTAGGACTTACGAGTCATTGTTAGTGAGTGAGAACGTAAGTACGATCATGCATCATGTTTAATATTCTTGCATTTACATTACCTCCCCTTAATTAAAAGTTGTCTCTTTTCTATAAAATTTGCCAACTTAATATCCGTCTCATGAGAGTTCGAAACCCCTTTTGTTTCTATAGATGGCCCGGACTAAGCTGACCGCTCGCTCAAGGCCACCGGAGGAAGAGGAGTTCCGCGTCACCGCTTGGCCACCAAGCTGACCTGGAAGACGTTCTTGTCCTACTTCGGGTTACCCCACCATCCTTTGGAGGATTCTGCAGGCCGTGGGCTATGAGGAGGGATAGGAGCCCAGGTACTCATGGCAGAAGGAGATCTATGGGCAGGATTCTCTGGTCATGGTGCAGATCAAGGTCAAAACCTTGCCTGCCAAGCCTCACTGGACAGGATGGACTGAGATCACCAGAGGCACGTGTGCCAAGGATGGAGCTAACAGGGCAGCATACCTTGTGTTGAAGGACCTCATCGCCCGCTTCCCCGCCCGACCTTGCTAGTGCGATGGCAGGAGTGTTCCCACGTGGATCACCTTTCCCGTTGCGCTGGAGGCAGACTTTGGAGTCAGTTCTGACAGGGAGCCCCGAGGAGAGGTTCTTCTGCGAGACGCCTGCGATGAGCGCCACCGGAGCTTTGCTAGGTGTATGTGAGAGGTTGGAGTGCACTCTCGAGAGCGTGTCCTTCACTCTCACCGCCACCTACCAGAACAAGGGGAAACTGCAGGAGGAGTTCGACGCTGAGGTAGCTCGCCTTCAGGAGAGGTTGCAGCAGGTCATTCTTGAGCGTGACGACGCTCGTGCTACAGCAGGAGCAGAGACCACCGCTAGGACCATCGCTGAGCAGATGTACCTGACTACCGCCTTTCAGCAGGATGAGGCCCGCACAACGCTCGACCAGCTCAGAGAGGGAGCTCATCACCTGATACAGCAGATCCACGCTCAGCAGGCCTATATCGACCAGCTCCACGAGGCAGTCCATCAGTTGCACCATGCCGCACAGGAGGCCGCCACGCCAGCAGCTGCCGAGGTTCCCGCAGCCGAGGCCCAGGACCCCCAGGACGGAGAAGTCCTTGGTCCCGACGCCCCACCGGAGGAGGATCACGCTGACGAGCCTATGATCGACGCTGACATAGAGGACGCCGCGTCCGCCGCTGGAGACGCCTGAGCGTTAGTTTCGTTAGGAGTCGTTTTCTTTTGTATAGCTTGAGCAATGCTCGCTGATGATGTAACACCCAGACATGTGTTGGTTTCATGTTTAAGTTGTATGATGGCATGTATGGTTTTGGACAAAGTCCAGACTTCGATCTGGCACCTTTTTATGGAAATTCCGTCGTTTGCATGTCTAATTTCGAGCAATTATTCTGTGATGTTGTATGGAAATGAATAATTATACTTGGTCGTGTGCTAAATTTTAAATTATGTACAGCGCAATATTTATTTATGATCAATGTGACATCACCTAATGACTGCTTATTAATGGGATATGTAGATGCCGGCACACACTCGCAGTCAACGTGAACAAGGATCAGGGCAGGAGGAGAATCTGCCACCTCCCCCACCACCGCCGATGACGCCGGAAGCGTTTTTCGGCCAGTTTCTGGGAAGCCAGAGGAACATGGAAGAGATGCAGAGACACATGGAGGTCACCCTCCGCAACATCGCTAACAACACCGCGCAGCAGCATCAGCAGCGCCAGGGACCGGAGCCCAATCAGTACAGCTCCTACCGTGACTTCTTGGACACTCGTCCCCTTGTGTTCAAGGAAGCCACCGAACCGCTTGAGGCAGATGAGTGGCTCAACTCCATCATCCAGAAGTTCCGCCTGCTTCGCCTGACGGAAGAGCTTAAGGCGGAGTATGCCGCCCACATGTTGGAAGGACCCGCAGGTTTGTGGTGGGCCCAGTACCATGCATCCCTACCTGCAAATGCATGAGTCACTTGGGATCAGTTCTCGACCGCTATGCGTAACCACTATATCCCCAGTGGTCTGATGGAAATGAAGATCACAGAGTTCATGAGGCTGTCTCAAGGAACCAGGTCTATGTCAGAGTACCTACACAGCTTCAACAGTCTATCTCGCTATGCCCCTGACTTTGTTAACACAGAGGCCAAGAAGATTGCAAGCTTCAAGCGTGGCATGAGTGCCAGCATGCTTTCCAAGATGGGTAACAGTCACCGCACCACCTTCAGTGACTTTGTCAGTGACTGCCTGAACCAAGAAACGAATGACAGTAGGCTGGCAACAGAAAACCGCCGTCGTGCGAACGAAGGAGGTTCGTCTCAACAGAGGACCCCTTTCGGAGCACGCACCCCGTATCGCCCGCCAGTTGCAGGAGCAAGGTTTCGTCCCCCACAAAGAAAGATAACCACCAACCGCTCCCGCCCTAGTTTCCAGAAGCCCTACACCGCTCCTCTGATGCAGAACAAGGCTAAGGCCGGAAGTGCAGGAGGTCCTAAGACCCCGTACGTGATCGGACCGTGCTACAACTGTGGTCAGACCGGACACCTGTCATGTCAGTGCTCTCGCCCAAAGAAGCAGTACACCCAGCCTCCACCTCGCGCAGGTCATGTGCATTATACTACCATGGAAGAAGTGCCTGAAGGAGAACCTGTCACTGCTGGTACGTTTCTTGTTAATCAGTACCCCGCAGTTGTGTTGTTTGATTCCAGAGCATCGCATTCTTTTATAAGTGAGAATTTTGCTATAAGAAGTAATCTCGGGTTAGTAGAGTTGGATCAGGGATATCAGATAAGTTCCGCCGGAGCTGTTATATCCGCCCGTAAAATGGCGAAAGGAGTGGAGATGACTTTTGGGGATAAACAAGCCATAGTGGATCCCATAGTCATCCCTGGTCTAGGTTTGGATGTAATCTTGGGTATGGGTTGGATGAAACTCTGGAAGGTCAATCTTGACATTTCAGAGCGAGTAGTTTCCATGGTCAGTCCCCGGAATGGGACTTCTTTTAGGTTTAAGTTACCCCGAAACCCCCATGAGATCGGAGTGTTGTTCAATATCACAGCCAAGCAGATAACTGAGATCCCAGTAGTGTGTGAGTTTCCAGATGTCTTTCCTGATGAGTTGCCAGGACTACCACCAGATAGGGATGTGGAGTTTGCTATAGAGTTAATCCCTGGAACGGCACCCATTTCTCGGAGGCCGTATAGGATGCCAGCTAATGAGTTAGCAGAGCTCAAGGCTCAGTTGCAAGAGCTTTTGGATAAAGGCTTGATACGTCCTAGTTCGTCACCTTGGGGATGTCCCGCCATCTTCGTAAAGAAGAAGGATAAAACTTTACGGATGTGTGTGGATTACAGACCTTTGAACGCAGTAACCATAAAGAATAAATATCCCTTACCCCGAATCGACGTCTTGTTTGATCAGTTATCAAAGGCAAAAGTATTCTCCAAGATCGACTTGAGGTCAGGGTACCATCAGATTAAGATCAGAAGAGAGGATATACCAAAAACAGCCTTCTCCACCAGATATGGACTCTATGAGTATCTAGTTATGTCCTTCGGGTTAACCAATGCACCGGCACATTTCATGTACCTGATGAATTCTGTCTTCATGCCTGAGTTGGATAAGTTTGTTGTGGTGTTTATTGATGACATTTTGGTATACTCTAAAAATAAAAAGGATCATGCTGAGCATCTATGAGTCGTTTTAGCTCGACTTCGAGAGCACAAGTTGTATGCTAAGTTTAGCAAGTGTGAGTTTTGGTTAAAGAAGGTACCTTTCCTTGGTCACATCCTTTCAGAGGAAGGAATCTCTGTGGATCCCATGAAGGTATAGGAAGTTATGGATTGACAAGCACCCACTAACGTACATGAGGTATGCAGCTTTCTAGGATTGGCCGGGTACTACCGTCGGTTCATTTCGGATTTCTCAAGGATCGCAAAGCCTATGACTCGTCTAACTCAGAAAAACAAGAAGTTCGAATGGACTCCAGAGTGTGAGGCAGCTTTTCGCACTCTGCGAACGTTGTTGACTTCTGCACTCGTTTTGGCACAACCAGATTTGGAGGAACCTTTTGATGTGTTTTGTGACGCATCCAAGATTGGACTTGGATGTGTGCTTATGCAGAATGAGAGAGTTATAGCATATGCTTCGCGCCAGTTGCGACCACATGAAGAGAATTACCCCACTCATGATTTGGAATTGGCAGCCGTAGTGCATGCACTCAAGATTTGGAGGCATTATCTTATGGGTAACCTATGTCATGTGTATACCGATCACAAAAGTTTGAAATATATCTTCACCCAACCAGAGTTGAATATAAGGCAGAGGAGATGGTTAGAGTTGATTAAGGATTACAACCTAGAAGTGCATTACCACCCCGGAAAAGCGAATGTTGTAGCAGATGCCTTGAGTCGCAAGACTCATTGCAACTCTCTACAACCACTTTTGGAAGATGGATTCAACCTTATGCACCCCGTTATGCTAAATAACATCACCATAAAGTGCACCCTGGAGAGTGACGTCATCGAAGGACAAAAGACCGATGAAGAAATCGGCCAGATCAAGAGGAGATTGGAAACCAATAGTTCTCTGAACTTCAGAGCAGATGAGCAAGGAATTCTGTGGTATAATCAAAGGTTGGTTGTTCCCAAGGACACGGAGCTGAAAGAAAGAATTCTGAATGAAGCTCATAATTCAAAGTTGTCTATCCATCCAGGAAGTAGTAAGATGTACCATGATCTGAGGACCAGATATTGGTGGTCAAAGATGAAGAAAGAAGTGGTAGCTTATGTCGCAAGGTGTGATACTTGCTGCAGGATAAAAGCTATACACCTGAGACCTGCCGGACTGTTACAACTGTTATCAATCCCAGAGTGGAAATGGGAAGAAATTAGTATGGATTTCGTCACGGGTCTTCCCACCACCCAAAAGGGGAATGATTCTATCTGGGTTATCGTAGATCGGTTATCCAAAGTGGCTCACTTTATACCAGTCAAGACTACTCACCGACCTCATCAATATGCCGACTTGTACATTCAGAACATCTTAAGGTGACATGGAGTTCCTAAGAGGATTGTTTCTGATAGAGGACCCCAGTTCATAGCGCGTTTTTGGGAGCAGTTACACAAAGAGCTAGGAACTAAGTTGATAAGAAGTTCCGCTTATCATCCCCAAACCGCAGGACAAACATAAAGAGTGAATCAAATCTTGGAAGATATCCTCAGAGCATGTGTTCTATCCTCAGGAGAATCATGGAAGAAGTGGTTACCCCTCGCCGAGTTCTCGTATAACAACAGCTACCAAGAGAGCATAAAAATGGCACCGTTTGAAGTTTTATATGGACGAAGATATAAAACCCCGGTAAATTGGGTTGAATCAGGAGATTGAGGATTTTATGGGTCAGATTATGTAAAGGATGCTGAAGAGATTGTACAAACAGTACAACAACATATCAAGGCAGCACAATCCTGACAAAAGAGCTATGCAGACACACGAAGGAGACCCTTGGAATTCCAAGTAGGGGATTACGTCTACCTTAAGGTCTCACCCATGAGAAAGGTCCAACGTTTTGGAATTAAGAAAAAGCTAGCACCCCGATATGTGGGACCATATTAGATCATAGCCAAAAAGGGAGAAGTAGCCTATGAAGTGCAGTTACCCCCAGAGATGACCGCAGTCTTTCCCGTGTTTCATGTGTCCCAGTTGAAGAAGTGTCTTCGAGTTCCAGAACGGGAAGAAGTTCAGACCCCGAATGTCTCCATCAGATCAGATCTGGAATACTATGAACAACCTCAAAAGATATTGGATACCAAGATGCGAGAGACTCGAAACCGAACAGTGAAGACTTACAAGATTCTCTGGAGCAATCACGGACCCAACGATGCAACTTGGGAAACCGAGGAGTACTTACGCGTGAACTATCCCGCTTTTTATAAAGATTGGTATGTAACACAAATCTCGGGACGAGATTTCTTTAAGGGGGGAAGGGCTGTGACACCCTAGTGTCAAGCACTGCATTAGGAACTACATTTAGCTATTAAAATGCATAAGCAATGCATGGCATCATTTCATGGGCATGAGAGTGTTTTTGCCTTTTGCTTATTTATTGGATTCTGGATTCTATTGGACTTGATGGTTTAAGTGGATTTCTATCTTGGCAAATAATTTTATAAAATAAAGAATATTGAGTGTAATGCTTTCCATGTTAACATTTTGACCTAGTTCAAATTTGTTTAGCAAATAAAAATAAGGTAAACAAAGTGTTTTATGTCTCAAAAATTGGCTTTATTTCTATGGAGGTTTTAAAAGTGCTTTTCAGCAAAAATGTTCTATATGAAAGTTGTAGATAAAATTATTTTAAGCAACTTTTATTTTTGGGTCAAAACCTAGTTTGGAGTTTTTGAAACTATTTTTGACTGGTCAAAGTTTGGAAAATTTCTGGAAAAAGAAAAAGGGCAAACAATTTTTTTTTTCCGGCGCTCCCGCTCTCTCTCTCGCGAACGCTCGCGGTGAACACCAAGCCCCGCCGAGACCACCACCGCAACCCCCTTCGCCGTTCCGGCCTCGCCGGAGCACCTCCCTCAGATTCCCTCCGCACACCACTCCGCCTCACCGTCGCACACGTGGTGCGCACGATCCCACCACCGGCCGACCATCCCCGACACCGGAACACGCCGTGCCTCCGACGGTCACCGTTCGCCACCGCGGAGCCCGCGTCGTCGTTCCACATCAACCGAACCTCCGCCGAGCCCCTTCTTCTCCGTCGAGCACCGTCACATCAAGGCAAGGTGAGAACACCTTCCCACCTCAACGCTACCACCCCCTAGCCCCTCTTCTTCCCTCACCGAGCGCCGCCACTGCCCGCCATGGCCGCGCACGTGGTCAAGCTTCATCGGAGCTTCCCGAGCCAAACCAACCACCTAGCTTGTCCCCTAGGGTTAATGAAGTGTGACGCACCCGGTAATTTGGCCGGCGATCGCCGGAGACGGCGTAGCCAAGCGCCGCCGCCACCACCACCCGCCATCGCTCGCCGCCGGCGAGCTACGGCCATGCGCTAGCCAAACCAACCCCACCACTCGGTCCGTCTCGTCGAGGGGAGCACGATGAGCCCGGTCCCACCGCCGGCGACCTCGCCGTCGGCGAGCAAGCCGCGGTCAACCTTTCTCCCCTGCTCCGCCCTCTCTGACCGGTGGGCCTCGTTGACCAGCGAGGCCCATGCGTTAGTCTCACACGTTCTATGGGCCGAGTCCACGAAGCCAGGCCGGGATATTCAAATATTTTTCCTTTTTGTTTTTAATTTCCAGAAAAGCTTTGTTATTTTTGTGTAGCTCGATTTAAAAGTCCAAATGAAGTGCTTTCAGTTTTGGTAGTTTGCTCATGAGTAGATCTATCATGGAAAAATACGAAAGTATTTTTGGTGAAAGTTTTTATTACTGTTTTTATTTATTTTAGTTTATGTGCTTTTGTTGAGATAAATGATTATATATGTTTTCTGCTCAAGTTAATTCGTGATAAATTTTGTGTAGGTTTCTTATAATGTTTAGTACGTGTGAAAAATGTTTGAGGTACTATTTATGTAGGAAAAATGTCTGTTATGGTTTAAAGTCCTTTTTGGCTGTTTTCTTAGAATAAGTGCTAAGGTGTTTTACATGTTAAAATAAAATATCAAAAAATTTGTGTAGCCTCTGTGTATTATATTCCAGTTGGGAAAAATATTAAGCATTGGTTGTTGTATAGAAAAATGTGAAGTTACTGTACAAATGTACTTTTCTGTGTTTTTCTTTCGAAATTCATGTAGGAAATAATATAATGTTTCTGTTCATGGAACTTTCTTGATAAATATGAAATATGGAATAGAATCTGGAGAAAATATGAAACTGAGTTTAGCACCTTTTTCCAGTAGGGTTGTAGTTCAATCGGGTTATTTTGGAATAGATTTGTTTATTTTGTGCAGGGTGATATATTTATGTTTTGGCAGTGCACTTTCTGCAGTAGAGTGTTTATGAGTAGATGAAGCTAGGAAAATTATGAAATCTGCTGTTTAACACTTTTTATGAGAAGAATTAGTTCAAAGTACCTTTTGAGTAGTGTATTTCATCTTTTTGTGGCCGCTGTTCTGTATTTTATCTCTTGCTGGAATTTGGTCAGTGAAGTCCAGTCAGTGTCAGTTATCTTCTGGAATTTTTGTGGATTTTTCTGAGTTTAGAAAATTACACTTGCAGTTCAAACTTGAGTTTCTTTTTGAATTTCTAAATGGGAAATAGTTGGAATAATGATTTTGTTTTATGATGTAAATAAGTATTTATCTCAATGTCAAAAGTGGTTCAACAAGTTGGTTTTGTTGGTTTGCAATGAATAATACTTTTTATACCACCATATCTCGCGCCCCGCATTATTTATTTATTTATTTATTTATTATTTACCGCATGCAATAGGATCGACACTCCCCGAGCCCGACCAGGAGCAAGAGGCAAGCGCCGAACAAGAGATCCCGGAACTGCAGCAAGCCGAGGAGGTCGACCCCGGACAGGAAACTAACTTGCTCGAGTGCCCCTCCCACGAGGCCTCGGTCTTCGCTCAAGGCAAGCCCCGGAGCATTCTAAGTCTCCCAGTTTTTATAATTAATTTACTTGAGTATTTTATGTTGTGATGCATTAGGTATAGGAGTTGATTGAATCCCAATTGCTGCATTACCATTCCTTGATTATTGATTACACCTGCCTTGTTATCCTGTTACTTATTTATATATAGAATTGCTTAGCCTTCTTAATAAAAGTAGTAGTTAAGAATGTTTCCGTAATACCCTGATAGGTAGTTACCGGATCACAGTTGGCTATATTTGCTATCGTGGAAAAGAACCTGGGTAGTAATAAAATACGGTCAACTGGAAGGCAAGGCACAAGTTTGGAAACTTGGGGCAGTCCGTCCGTTGGATCGTGTAGGTTTGTATCGGTGTTGGCCCTCGTTCATTTTGAACGCGCCCTTTTACTTAGGGATATGTCGGTGCCGTAATCATCGACCTTAAAGCCGGTTAGAAGCTGTTCGGGCCGGTTTCGACCCGTGTCGCGCCCTCTAGTATGGAAATGCGATCTGCCGCGTGAGGCCATCGCCAGGTTCCAATTGGGCGGTCCGTGCTTGAACCGCGACGATTACCACCACGAACAAGCATCGAGCGGTTGCCCAATGCATGGACCCGACGGGGAAAGTGTGGGCTGGTATTAAAGGTCTTTCACCAGCTGGTTTGGAATTCGATTCGAGTCGCCGTCTACCCCGGTTAGTGGGAAACTATGGCGAGCTTCACCACGATACAACTCCATGTGATGTTTAAAAGGTTCAACTAAAATGTGGATAAGTCAACTGGATATGGTTATATTATTGCCTGTTAGACTCAAGTGTGTGTAATAGTTCAGGTGCAAACCTAGAGTAAGAAATAGGTCTAAAAACTGACAGCTCCTCAATATCATTAATACCCCTTATCTTAATTTTGTGCTTTTCGCAACTAAAGATCCCAGCTCCACTCAAAAGGCCTTGCATATCCTTGGTGTCTTTATTTTCAGTTGGACGAGTAAGTCTAGCTGAGTACATTCTCGTACTCAGGGTTTATCCCGTTTGTTGCAGATGGCCAGGTTTACTATGGCTATTGTAAGCACTACCTCTACCCGGTGGAAGGTGATGAGGAGTAGGCCTAGGGCAGGGTCGTCCAGAAGCTTCCCATTTTCTTTTGCTGGATTGAGACTACTAGTGACACATTACTTGAAAAAGGAGGAGTGAGTTGTGTTGAGTTAAGTTATCAAACAATGTTTTATTTGGACCACATGCGTGGTGGTCGTGTTTCAAAACTTATTTAAGCTTCCGCACTTTAAATTCGGGTTTGTAATAACTCTGTCTTAAATTCACACTCTGATGTTTTAAATCCGGTTTCGTCTATCTGTGATGTATCCTTACGAATGTAATTCTTGAACAATACGATCGTGTATGTTGTATGATGATAGAAATCCTTCGAGATTTCTGGACTACCGGGTTATATGGGTTCAAGTATAAGTCGATGTTAGACGGATTTGACTAAGACGGTACTTGAGCTCTTATAATCAGGACGGTTCCGTCACAGCGAACACCCGATCCCGTGGGGCCGCCACCTCCAGCCCCCGCCCGCCATCCATGCCGCCAGGGGGCATCGGCCGCCGCCGCCGCCGCCGCCGCCGCCGCGCTGATCTTGGTGGCCGCCGTCGCGCTGATGCTGCTGTGGCGGAGGCGCCGCCGCCGCTGCCGGAAGCTGGCCGTGGCCGCCTACTCCCTCTCCACGCAGCAGGAAGCTGCATATTGCCTACTCCCTCATGCCCAACAAATCGCTGCAGGACGTGCTGCTCGGGAAGAGGTGCCCCGAGCTGGTGCCCGACTGGACGCGTCGCTATAGATGTCCAGGAAGCCCGTGGGCCGGTGGCCCGGCCCGTGGCCCGGCGTTTTGGCCCGGCCCGGCCCGAGGTGTGGGCCGTGCCTGGGCCGCTACCCTGGCCCAGGCACGGCCCGATCTACTATGCGGCACGGTGGTGGCCCGGTTAAACTAATATTATATGGTGAAAATAATGATATTTATGAGTTGACAATTATATATATGTGTTGTTTTTATTATACTATTGAATTGATTAACACTTAGTTGAAAATGATGAATTATTTCAACACTTTGTGAAGAAGATATAGATTTTTTAGGACTTTTTAAACTGACGGGCCATGGGCCAGCACGGCACGACGGGCCGGCACGGCCCGAAAAAACGGCCCATGGGCCGTGCCTTGGGCCGCTACCCCCGGCCCGTGGCCCGTAGTGGCACGGCCCGCTTGGCCCGATGGCCCGTGGTGGCCCGACCCTCACCGGGCCGGCACGGCACGGCCCGTTGGACAACTATACGCGTCGCCTCTCCGTCGCCCGCAAGACGTGCTGACCGAGCTTCGCGGACCAGCAGACCACCAGGAGAGGAGACGTCGGAGGATAAAAACGCGATAGGGAAGTTCTCCGCGCGCGGAGATATACGCGCGCGAGCCCTCTCGATACCAAGTTGCCAAAGATAACAACGTGTTTTGAGAAACTGCTGGAGATGGATTTTTGTGGTTTTGCCAAAATATCAACGATAGCAAGTTGATTTCTAAATTTGCTAAAGATGCTCTTAATAATATTATGATTTAAAGTTCAACTGGGAAGCAAATGAGATTTCAAGATGAACTGAACATTGGAAAGGAATTCAATAATTAGCCTATAGTTAACTCATTTGTCTTTCATAATAATCTTTTAAATTCAGCATTTTTTAGGTTGACATTGCACATGGAATGGAATAGCAAAACGTCTTAATACTTTTTTATCAGAAAACGTGTCTTAATACAATGATACGCAATACTCTTGCGTATTCGAGAAAAAGAATAACAAAGGCTTGTGCCAGCTCGTGGATTGTAATGTGATTCAATTATTAGCCCAAGTGGATTATAATGTGATTGAGACCAAAACTGTCTTAGACTGCTACATTTTGGGTTTTTATTTCTTGTTGGGCCATCAAGCCCGAAACCTGTGGCCCAGGGTAAAATTTAGGTCCACGAAAGGGCCAGCTGCACTCACTCTTGTTATTGGGAGAATTAGGTGTATGGTCCTGGATAAAAACTCAGTCCAGGTATTTGACCTTTTTTAAATTTGGTTCTATGGCCTCAGATCAAATTTTATTTAGGTGTATGGCCTTTCGTCCATTCAGGCATGTAACGGTGTTAACTCGGATGGTAAAAATACCATATTACCCCTGATAGAAAAAACCAGAGTTTTATTTGTTTATTGTATATTTTTTTTTTGTACATTGATATATCCATATTTATATCAATATATCAATATACAAAAAACTCTGGTTTTCTGTCAATATGCATATATCAATATACAAAAGTATACAATAAACAAATAAAATTCCGGTTTTTCTGTCAGGGGTAATATGGTCTTTTTACCACCCGACTTAACACCGTTACATGCCTGAATGGACGAAAGACCATACACCTAAATAAAATTTATCTGAGGCCATAGAACCAAATTAAAAAAAGGCCAAATACCTAAACTGAGTTTTTTCCAGGACCATACACCTAATTCTCTCCTTGTTATTAGCTCCAAATGTGGTTTCTCCATCCAAAAAATTTAATCATAACAATAAAATCTTACAGTTACAGTAGCTTATATACATGCAACTATCACTGTACCTGTAGAGTTTTTAGAGCAACTCCAAGAGAGTTGGTAAAAATGGATGGCTAAACCTATAATATAGCTAGTCTTTAAATAAAAAACTCCATAAAAAAATAGAAAACTCCAATAGTCTTTCTATTATAGCAATACTAGATAGCTAGTGACGCATGCAAGCTATATTTATCATGCAAGATTTTAGAAATAACAAACTTGTTATTTTACAAAAACAAGATAGCATAACTGTTGGAGTTCACTTTTTACTCTAAAAATCTAAATATAGCATACAAAACAAAGATAACAAGTCTCTTGGAGATGCTCTACTAGTTAGCACACCAAGGACGAAAGTTGCGTGTCAGGCAGAGTTCTCAATATCTGTCGCATATACGAGTGCTCAAGATGCTCTACTCGAACTTCTACGTAGTCCGGCAATTTACATCGACTAATTACATTTGATAGCGAGAGCTTTTAGTAGCAAATAAGCAACAAAATGAGTCCATCGAGGTTCGAACAATTTCAAGCCATACAACATGAGTAAGACCATAATTTTAGGGGGAAAAGCTAAAAGTAGTTTTATATTTTTTTCAAGGTAAACGGATTTTTTATGATTAAACCACATTTGGATTTTTAATTTCATTATTTTTTATGTAAATATATTTTGATAATTTTCAAATCACATTTCTATGACTTTTGGAGCTTTTCTAAAAAAATATTTATAGTCGAACATACCCCCTTGAACTTTTACCTTAGTCTAGTTTAACCTCTCTAACATGGCGCTGTATAGCAAAAACCATCATCAAAATCACCTAATAAGGTGCAAAAAACGGTTTTAAGATTTGAGAGAGGTAAAAAAACTAATTTTGTAGTTAAAGGAGGAAAATGAGACGAAGCGATAGTCAAGGACGTAAATTGGACCTAAAACTGAGTTTAGCGAGAGGAAGGGACAACCCATTCTGACAGGCATAGCCCATTTAATTTTAGCCCACAGAATTTAGCAAGAGGAAGAAGAGACAAATGGGCTGCCCAAAAAGGAAGAAGTCCAGTTTCCCTCCCTTAACTTTTGAGGAAGTCCACTTTTCTTCTTCATCTTCAAAACCGAACAAACAACCTGTTGACACTGGTTATCTATCACAATTAAAGGATAAATAAATATGAAAAAGGGCATGAATTCAATCGCCAACAAAGGTTTAGGGTTTCAATTGACAATATTCCACGAGTTTTGGTGAATTGTGATTCTGCAGGGAATAAACCAGGAAATCAACACAGATTGCTTCCCTTAGAAGGAAATCGACGAGAGATAACCGAACCGACGCATCAGAAATATTCTAGAAGGATCTAGAGGACACCAGAAGACACCAGGAGGCTGGGCACTGCGAGACCCAGCCAGGTGGGACCGACCGGTCCCACCATGAGACCGACCGGTCTCCCCCGGGGCCCGCTGGACTCTATCTTCTGGAACCATCCTCCACCGCCTACGAGGATGCATCTCAGCCGTACCTAAGGTCGGTTTGATCCAATAGCCACGGTTCCTCGCCCAGGGCTATATAAGCAGCCCCAGACCCCCCTCTCCAGGGCATCACATTCATCATTAGATCAGATCATCATCAGAATCACCAGAGAAGGAGATCAATCAGAAGCCCTAGAACTACATCCACCTAGAATAGTTAGATAGAATAGGATTAGAGGAGGCAAGCTTCGCTTGGATTCCTGATCTAGTCACGAGAAGGCTCGGTAAACCCAAGATCTTCTCTCTTGATTAACATTATGGATCTATTTCATAATTGCTCTTCTAGTTCATCATTATTCATCATTGTTTATGTACTAGTTCGTCGTCTAGTTCTAGTTCATCGTCTAGTTCATCTTCTAGTTCATAATCTAGTTCTAGTTCATGTTCTAGTTCGTACTTTAGTTCTTCTCGATGATCTAATTCACCTTATTGTTAATCTTTATGTTCTAGATAGCAATACAATTGATATGACCAAGACATCAACCATTACATTCTTAATTATATTGCTTATAGTATGCTTTGATTATATATTTGGCATAGATAGTTCACCATTATGTTTATACTCATGTTCGTATAGCGCTCATCTTAATGATCATTGGGTGGGTGATAAATGTTGTGTAGGCGTGGTGCCTATACACTATTTATCTGTGAATGCGTCCTATGCTCTGGATAGAGTGGTAGATCGCGGGTGTGATATTCCTGTTGAGTCTCAGGTAACTCATGGTTTAGGGGTTACTCTGTTTGGCACGTTTACTATGGAGTTACCTCTTGATTATAAATATGATGTGACCTAGTCTATGATTGCCAAATATGTTTGCACTAATCAATGTATGTTATGACTTGTAATTAGAATAACTTAGGAATGTTTCTTATTAATGCCTGTTCTAATCATCACTTGCTAGGTAGTACTGTTCTAGGATTATCTTTGATTGATCTGCTCTATGTTACCATTTATCATTATCATTATCATTTATTCTACTATCTGATCATTGTTTGGAGTAATAAGTGTGTTATCAGTCTTTATCATAAGTGTGTGCCACATTAATTGCTGTTAAGTCCTCGCTAGTATAATACCATCATACTTTGAATTGATTAGTCTCTAGGCTAAATATACCTGAGACTAGCTTGGGTGAAATGCTTCTATAACAGGTGTATTTATCTGTGCGCTTGCGGGTAAATATTTATCTTTAAATCCAGTGCCCTGATATAATTACATTGCTAGCTTCATGTTGGGGATGACAACTTGACGTTAAGTGAAGTTAGTAGTGTCACGTACACTCTTTAGTGCCTTCACTAGATTATTATTTATGTGGTTCATTCTTAGTAGCGATGTTAAGAAATGCCAACAAGCATTTCTGGCGCTGTTGCTAGGGATAGATTAAAACTCTATTCTTAGGGTGATTCCATTAAGGAGTGTCAACAAGCATTTCTAGCGCCGTTGTCTGGGAACACATCAATTCAATTAGGGATGGTACCCAAGGTTTTTTCATTTAAAATCTTTATGAACATTGATAGGACATTGCATTAGTAGCATTTAAAACGGTAGCTAGAACATATCATTTAACTTACACACATGTGATAATGCACTGATTGTTTATCTCTACTCAAACAGGCTTACCCTGGCTTTTGTTTATCTTTTATCTTATGCGGGGTGTGATGTATGACTGGTTTCCAACTTCCGAATAACTATGTTGAGGACCCCGAAGCTTTATTGAAGAAGACAAGACGCAAACTCAAGAGACCCTCACCACCACTTCCAGAAGTTAACCAGATAAGAAGAAGCTTAACACTAGTGTTGGACACCATGGCCGACAATACACTCCGTGAGTTCTCTGCACCAACTACCGCCAACATCAGGACTAGACCAACAGTCAATGTGGGAGACAACAGATTTGAACTCAAGCTAGCTTTGATCAACATGGTGCAAGCTAATCAGTTTTGCGGAAAGGCACATGAAGACGCAAGCGCTCATCTCCAACACTTTCTAGAGATTTGTAGCACTTTCACCATCAAGGGAGTCAAAAGGGACGCCATTCTACTTCGCTTGTTCCCATTCTCACTCTTGGGAAAAGCAAAACAATGGTTTTACTCCAACAAAGACAAAAACACCTCGTGGGCGATCTGTTCAACTGCCTTCCTAGCAAAGTTCTTTCCAGTAGGCAAGACGAATGCCCTCCGTGCCAAGATTTCAACTTTCCAGCAACAACACGATGAATCAATCCCAAAGGCCTGGGAACGCTTTCAAGATTATATATCAGAATGCCCTCACCATGGGATGGAGAATTGGCTACTCATGCAGACCTTCTACCACGAGCTCACTTCGAATACCCGTGAGAATGTGGATGCTGCTACTGGAGGATCATTCTTATCACTCACTATCAACAATGCTACTACACTCATTGAGAAGATGACCTCTAACCAAGGATGGAACGAGAAACGCTCTCAACCACGCAAGAGGGGAGGAATACATCAACTAAAGGAAGTAGACATGTTGTCTGCCAAACTTGACCTACTCATGAAGAAGTTCGATGAACACACTCCCAAGAAAGAAGACGTCAAGCAAATCTATGAATCTTGCATGACATGTGAAGAGTGTGGAGGCACTGGTCATTCAGGGAGCAACTGCCCTGAGATTCAAGAGGATGCAAAGTACATCAACAACAACACCAACTATCGTCCTCAACAAGCTCAAGGATGGAACCAACAATCAAGGCCCAATTACTCAGGTAACTACTCAGGTAACTACCAAGGTAATACATTTAACCAACCACCTTTGAGAGAGATGATATCTAATCAAAACAAGATTATTGATAATATGTCTAAGAAGATAGCTACCAATGATAAACTGCTTGAAAACATTAATACTAGAATGGATAGCTTTACTTCTGCCATAAAGAATCAACATAGCTTTAACAAGATGATAGAATCTCAGTTATCTCAGTTAGCAGCTTCAGTCCCTATGGCTGAAAAAGGTAAGATTCCCGGAAATCCGAAAGAGCTAGAGACTGCAAATCTTGTAGATATTTATGATGCAGGACATCTAGACCATCGAGGGAATGGAAGGATGACTCCATTGCCCCAAAGAAAGGAGATCCAAGAAGATCTGTCATTCCAATCCACATTGGACCTGACAGTTTTGAAGAAGCAGTCTGTGACCTTGGAGCAAGCGTCAACATTATGCCAAAGGTAATATACGAACAAATTCATGGTGCACCTCTGTTATATACAAGTATGTGTTTGCAGCTTGCAGATCAGACACTATGCTACCCATTGGGAATTCTAGAAGATGTCTCTATTCGAGTGGGACACTCGTATGTGTGTGTAGACTTTGTGATCATTGAAACAGGTGGAGACAATAGAGCACCCATCATTCTTGGATGCCCGTTCCTAAGCTCAACCAAAGCCATCATCTACGCGGACAACGCCAAGATCTGTTTCACAATCACATGCAACAAAGAAAGATTCAGCTTCAAGAGACGTACACTCACTACCCGAGTCCACCCTTAGATGCCCTACGAAGATGCAAACGCTATATCATCAATGAAGAAGAAGATGAACAGAAGGAGGAAGAACAAGGATACACAACCGCATCAAGACACAGTATGGATGGTCAACTCTGTCCAAACAGAGAGTGACCACCTTCTTCCATCACCATACCTCACCAAGAGAGACGACCCAGGCGTACCCACCATCGATTGCAAGATCGAGGGAAGTACATTCCACAAGACGTTCTGTGACATCGGTTCAAGTGTTAACATAATGTCTAAGGTAACATATGAATACTTATATAAAAATAGACCTATGTATTAAACATATGTGCAGCTGCAGCTGACGGACCAAACTTATCGATTTCTGGAGGGAGTAGTAAAGGACGTAATGATCTAAATTGAAGACTACTACGTTCCCACCGACTTCATGGTACTAGACATGGGAAGAGAAGACGATATTCACATCATCCTAGGAAGACCCTTCCTCAACACCACTGACGCCATCATCTACATGAGATCTGGAGAGATCCGTTTCCAGTTCCCAAGGGAGAAGGTACGCTGTTACTTTAATAGCTATGCCACTAATGTACAGGAAAAGAAGAACCACTCAAGGAGGAGGCGCCGCACATCCCAACACAACAAGAATCGACCAATCAAGGATGGATGGGCTGACTATGAAGGAGAAATTACCAGGAGTGAAGACATCCCATTAAAGGAAATGAAGGACGATGAAATAAAGGAGACAAGTCCACCAGTCAAGCGAGTGTGGAAAAAGAAAGAGAGTTCTGCTGATGTGCAATCATCGAGGTCCTCCTCAGGATCTGCTGATGCATCCAAGGAAGAATAAGGAGCGTACAAGGAGTCTTGTGCGATAGACTATAAACATCGAATCCTCGCCGAAAGGTAACTCGGTAGTTATCCATATTCATTAGCATTAAATTTATCATTGCATAATTAGTAGATTTAGCGTAATCATTTTACTATTAGTATCATATTTACTTCTTAGCAATTATATCTGCATTAGAAAACAAAATAAAAATATGGAAAACTCTAAGCCCCATGAGAGTATTACATTTTCTGTGGGGGCATAAAAATAATAAAAATATATACATTTACATATTTACTTCCACATTGCATTCATCCATAAAAACAAAATCCAAAAAGAGACACTATGAAACACTGCTGAAACTCTGCTTAGTGGAAAGGAAGAACATAAATAATCTTAAGAGCTTTAAGACAACTAGACAAATGGAAGGAATATTTATCACTAATGCTTAATCAAGTTCCACGAGTTGTGTTGTCTATCTTTGAATTCAGCAAGAAGAGAAGAAGAGAAGGACGCAAGAAACCACTAATGGTCTAGTCATCTTCTGGGGAAAAGACCACGTCAAGATCCAGCTTGGGGGAAGGCACCCTCAATTATCACGATAAGTATCACGGCTTTTTATTTATTACTATTAGTTCGGTTTAGATTAGATCAATAAACGTAGAAACCCATAAAAAGATGAATAACTATTACAAAACCAAATAAAGATATTATATAATGAATAAATATCTAAGTGGATATAAACTTAATTTTGCTCATGATGAAAATGATGAATAATTGGTTTGCCGTAATCCCTTTTAAGTACCTAGTGCTCAACCTTAAATTTTCTTGAGTTTTAGACAAAGCTATTCTGAATAAACTATGAACCTGAAACCTGTGGAATGCAAATGTTTGATCTAAAGTCTAGATAATTGTGAGATATGATATAAAAAGGTTTGAGCTGCTGTTTATCTAATTCCTAGAGATACTAGAGTTCTGGAGATTTACACTTTGAAAAGATTTAAAACACATGATGAGATCCTGTATGACATAACATGAATTCCTACCCAAAGCCATTAATATGATCTTAAGATAAGGCTACTTGCTTTGCTCTAAGTTTTTAGTTATGGTTGAGAAATTTATCATGCTCTAGAGATCAAGAATGTTTTATTAAAAGATTCACTCTTCCGAAGTATTATTGTGTTAGAGGCATGAGACTATGCAAAAGTATAAAAGGAGGAAATAAAAAGGGACAAGTGTCCGTGAAAGGACCTAGGATGCCGCCTAGAGGGGGGGTGAATAGGCGTTTCTAAAAATTAACACCTTAAAGTGCGGAAGCAATTAGTATGTGAGTTTCCAATTACTTGCAAACTCCCAATCGGAGTAAAACAACCCCTCAAGAGACAAACACAAAGTATATGACAAGTATTTAATACACCTAGAAGCTAACACTCTGCACCACAAAGATTAGCTCAAGGGATTAACAAATTTGGCGCAGTCAACAAATACCGGACATGTCCGGTATCAATACCGGACAAGTCCGGTATGTGCGTGTTGTGCAGAACAACTCCTTTTTCTTCTCCAATTTATCACACAACCTGCAGGCACTATATATGATATATATGTGATGTCGATTCCCTGCAAAATAACTAGCACAACGGAGAATAACAAATAACCAAAGTAATGAACAAGAGGATGACACAGTATTTGTTTTACCGAAGTTCGGCACCCCCTCGGGTCCTACTCTCCGTTGAGCCGGCTGCAAGCTACCAAAAAGGTGGGCTCTAGAGGACACCACAGGTCACTCTAGCCGCGTTCTATTTCACCCGCAATGCTTCTTCCACTAGTTGATCTCTTTTGAGGAGAGATCGAACCTTCACAAACTTTTTGAGGCACACCACAAAGCTCTTTGGGTGCTCTCCGGCGACGCCTAGCCGTCTAGGACCGAGGAGTCCAAGAGTAACGAATGCGCACAATGAGATCGACGATTTGCACAAGTGCCCAAGAGGTGGCTTGCTCTCTAATTTGAATTTCACTCAACCCACAAATGGATTTGGCAATTAGGGATCAATCACTCACTAAGAGGGTTGGAAGGTGTATTTGAGGCTCTAGAATGAGTATAGCAACCAGCAGAATCAGCAACCACCAAATGTGGAGGCTTGGGGGTAATAGGCTCACTTTCGAAACTAGCCGTTTTCTAGCCGTTGGCTGTGTCAGCTCATACAGGACATATGCATACGACTATACTTCGTAGGAAAACACTTGACTAACCAAGTTTCAAACCCCAGTTGAAGGTCGGAACTTCCGACATCAAACATCGGAACTTCCGACGAGACCGAGACAGAGATTTGGGACCTGCTGTTCCAAAAAGGTCGGAACTTCCGGTTATCTCTCGGAACTTCCGACGTTCCAACACATAGAGGAACTGTGCAAAACAGGTTAATACCGGACATGTCCGGTATTCATACCGGACATGTCCGGTATTCATACCGGACATGTCCGGTATGGACTCTCTGCGCCAGGACAATAAGCAAGACTAAAGGAAGGCTGTGCTGCTGTGGGTTCACACCAGACATGTCCGGTATGCATACCGTACATGTCCGATATGGACTCCCTTCACCAGATTCATCACCAAGCTAGAAGGATAGCCGCACTGCTGTGGGCTCATACCGGACATGTCCGGTATGGACAGACAGTGCAGCAGCATGCTGAATGTTAGTTCTAGCTCTCTCATGTCTCACCTAGGTTGGTTTGAGCACTTATGAAGAATCATCTACTATATGTTGCATCCCTCTTAATAGTACGGCTTTCCTATTTACTCAAGATAAATTAAAAAGCAAGATTTAAACCTCTTGAGTTGATCTTCATTGAACCGAAGCCGCTTCTCTTTTCCTTCTTTTCTTTGGGGAATGCTTGTCATGATTAATAGTAGAATTCTCTTGAGCAAAGCCATCTTGAGCATGTGACTTGACTCCATACATGTGGTGTTAAGAAATCCCAAAGGTGTCAAGTCACTTCAATCAAAACTATTGCTAGGAATTTTGATTCTCCACTCAATGTAATCTTCTAGCTTGATTGATCCTTCGACTAAATGCAAGTACTTTTTCTTCACCCTAGCTAGGTTCTTCGGTCGCTAAGCCGTCGCTTGCCCTTCACCGTTGCTTAGTACCTCGAAGACTCTTTCCTCGCTATCTTCACCATCTCAAGCCATTCAGTCACACTTTGTTTTGAATCCTTTGTTAGCATACATATGAACCATGATTATCCCACAATAGAGTAGCCTTTTCATCAATATCATTTATATTGTTGTCTTGTGCTTGTGATATGAATATCATACAACAATCCATCATTTTGGCTTTGCATTCCATTTCAATTATATTGTGAGATAACCCTTTTCCTGTGTCACACTTAGCAAACACATTAGACCTTTAATCAACATGTCATCAAGTCATCCAAAACATATTTAAGTGCAACATGCACTTTCAATCTCCCCCTTTTTGGTGATTGATGACAACCTTGATTAAAGCTTACAAAAAGATAAAACAATTAAGCTTATGGGTTCAATGATTTATGAAAAGCTCCCCCTTAATATGTGCAATATGAATTGAATTCACAAACGACCTTAAAATGTCAGTTTGCACATACTAAGGCGAGTTGGAAACTCCCCCTAAATCATTGCATCCGTGAAGTGCAAATGTGTGAGCAATATAAATCATGATGCATATGGCAAGATATATCACACAAGACAATAAATGAAAAAACAATACACCAAGACATATGCAACACACTAGTAAGTAAAGAACTTATGAAAAAAATAAATTACTACTCATATCACACACATAACACTCACACAAAGATTTCTCAAGTCCACAACCACTAAGATAGATTATATTACAAGATAAGGATCATGTCTCGTCACAAAGATGTCTCTGCCATCTGATACACAAAAGTACTCATATATGACTCATGATATTACAATAAAGCTCAAACTCTGAGAAATCCACCACCTACAGAACAACTCTCCAGACACAAGATACATAACTGATAACATGAAGTCTGGAAGCTCTAATCAACTATCTCTCCCCCTTTGTCATCTATCTCCAAAAAGGTAAACGTGAAACTCAAAGGTGACACAAGGAGGGCTGTAGACGAAGCTGTCACTCGTCATCGTCTCCAGGCTGCCAAGAGCTCTGTCCTGGGTCAGGGTAGCCGTAGGTACCACCAAGGAAACTGTCCCATATATCTTAAGCAAACTCCTCAGCTGAACTGGGACGAGGCTGGGGGTCTGTAGAGAACCTGGAAGTGTGGGGTTGCTGCTCTGCCTCTGCTCCCTGCTGCTCAGTCTCTGTTCCCTGACTCTGACGCACAGCAAGCTCATCAAACTCCCTCCCATACCTCTGCTGCTGCTGCTCCAACGTCTCAGGCTGCTCTGCCTCGTCATCTGACGGTGGGGACCTCGGGGGCTGAAACCTGTAGTGCTCGTGAAGCATCTTCAGCGTCCTCGAGTTCTCTCTCCTAGCCTGCCTCTCACGGTGCTGCTGAGCCTTGATCACATTGACGTCCTTGCACACGCTGAGAATACTGCTAAGAACCATGCGCAAGAGAGAACGCTGTCTGCCACGTCCCTGAGCGGTGGAGTGTGAACGAGTGTGCGGCTGTGGAGAACCTGCCCCAGCTGCTCCTCCTGCTACTCCTGCAACTGGGTCCTCTGGCTGTGGCTCTGCTGGTGCTGGAACTGCCCCTAGGGCTGGAGGCGGTATAAGGGACTCAGGAAGGTCTGCCTGGAACCTCAGAGCCTGTGCGAGTGGTCGTAGGTGAAAGTGGCACCAAGCTGCTGCTCAATCATATGCTGAATGAATGGTGCAAATCCACATCCCTTGAGTGGCCTCTCTCCCACTCTCTTGATCTCACACCAGATGAAGTCAAAGATGCTGAAAGGCTGTGCTCCTGGTGCTAACCTGTGCAGGAGGTTCCTCGTGTAATTTGCAAGTGTCCCTCTATCTCCTGACTTGCAATCAATCGTGGCCCTGAGCATCCTGTTGAGATAGCCGTAGGTGGGGTGAATGTCTCTCACCTTCCCTACAACTGCCCCAACAGGAAGAGGTGGTGGGTACATGTACCCAAGCTGCTCTGGAGGAAGCACAACCTCATCGTGAATGCAATCTCTCTGAAAGTCCTCCTCGCCAAAGCCTAGATACCCTGCAAACTCCCTGTAAGTCACAGTGTGCCAGACACCCTCGGTCATCCAGTTCATGCGCTTCTCATCAATCTCGTCAGACTCCTCAACATATAAGGTAGCATAGAACTGGGCTATCACCTCATCGCACCAATCATGCTGAAACTCAAGGATACTGTAGAGGCCTGTCTGCTAGCAAATGGCAATAGCATGCTCAACTGAAGGACGGTGATGATCTCTAGCATGCTGCCAATCAACGTACTGAGCTCTGATGATCACTGGGTTTTTTGTCAGAAGCACCTTCTCATAATAGTCTATGTGAAACATGGTGTGAAACCTGTAGTCATAGATATTCCTCTCCTGTCCCCTGGGGTCTCTCCTCCGCTCTCTCCTGGCCTTCTGTGTACCACCGGACTCCCGATAGTCCACACGAGCCACCCAAGCAAGAATCAGGGCGGCAGGGCGTATCGCAAGAGCCCCAAAGTGCAATCCCTCCTGCTGCTGCTGAGGTGCATCTTCTTCCTCTTCCTCTTCTTCTTCTTCCTCTCCTCCTTCTTCTTCTTCAACCTCATCTTCCACTTCTTCCTCTTCCTCTTCTTCCACTATGTCATCATGAGCTGCAAACTGCTGAGGAGCTCTAGAAGCACTTCCTGTCGGAGTTCTAGTAGTGATGCCATGACCACTACCACTCCCACTCCCACTGCCACTGCTGCCTCCAATCGACAAGCCGGGGTGAGAATCTTGCCTCCTCTTCTTATGCCTTTCTCTCGCTGGATCATGTCTCGTCTTGGTTCGAGGCTCAATTTTGTCACTCATAGCTGCTCCCCTGTGGCCAAACAACCCACAAAAATGTCTCAGAAGCATATTCATAGGATGTGTCAAATATGGTTGAATAATTAGAGAAATGATTAAATGCCCCATGAATTGCAAGCACCTAGATCAAACTTGATTACTAGGTTTACAACACACTTATAGACATCTAATTCAATCCCTAACATCAACTATAGATGGCATAAATCAAGAAAAACAGAGGGATCTCTGTTCTGCTGGGAAATACCGGACATGTCCGGTACCATATGGACGTTCACAGCACCCCCCTTCCTAGGGTTCCTTGGTTCACCCCCAATCCAAATCCAATCCATCTCAAACTTAAAACATTGCTTCTAGACCATGAATCCAACATCTTGACCAGGAATTTGAGAATAATGTTGCCATGAGTAGATCGGACAAGTCCAGGATTTGAAGTACCTTGAGATGAGAGGAAACGAGGAGAAACTTCAAATCCAACACCAGGGACTTGTTTTTGATGGAATCCTTCTCCAAATCCTTCTCCCTCTCTCACTTTTCCAAGGTGGGATCACTAGGTCGCCATTGGAGGGGGAAGGATGGCCTCTTGCTTGGTCGGTTGGGAGAATAGAAGTGAGGGAGAGAGGGAGCCCGAAGGGGTATGCTACCATAAGACACCCGCCTATGGATACCCGACAAGTCCGATATTTGCGGGTTATGTCCAGTAACTCCAAAAACGATCTTCTTTCTTCCAATCCCCTTCCTTTCCTCAAAAACTATGTTCCAACATATGTTATTCTCTTCTTTCCATATAAATTCACAAAGAACACTTGTGTCCATGATTCGATTTGACAAGAGGATTATCAAGGAATATAATTTACTTTAGAGATATAGGACTTGAGAGAGAACCATGCCACTTGTAATTAGCAAATCAAACAATAAAGGGGAACAATAATCACAAGTGTCATGGATAGGTCACCAAGACCAAGAGTCAAATATTTTCTCAAAAACACACTTCCTACACATGCTAGTAAGAAATTTGGAAATAGTCTATCTTAATTCACCCAAATGCACACTCTAGCATTATGAAACCTATATGCACTTTCAATGCATGTATGTAAACACATACCTTGGCCTTGAGCTCATATATGTTCCACTACGAGTAATCATGGCATGATCATCTTTGTGTTGACTTGACTTGTCAAGTGATCATGCCTTTGTCAAAGTGATCTCCTTTTCATTCATAGAACTATCACATCACTTAGAGGAAATTGTTAGATCACAATGGTTCAAGGTAGAAACTAAGCTTCTCATTAATAAGTGCTCAAGTCATTTTGAATTACTTGTGAAAGTACTTTACTTTTCTTTTAAGAAAAGGAAATGCTTTTCTACCTTGACCAAGACATATAGATTTGCCAAGAATTGAATTAAGTTCAAGTACTACTTACATACACTCAGTATTGATTAATGTGCAAGTATTTAGTTAGAGCAAAAGACTAGTCCACAAAGATTTAGAAATTCTTCTAAAACCAGAAATCTCATTCTTTCTCTGGCCATATCGGACAAGTCCGGTAGCCACAAGTCCGGTATGAAGTGACTTGGTCCAAATTTCCATAACGAGTCACTGGTTCTGTCAGAGTGAATCTCCCATACCAGACAAGATACCAGACAAGTCCGGTATTTGCAACTCAGAACCAGTAAACAACCACTTCTGAGATTTCCTTTTGGCTCTAGTTTACTTCACTACCGTGCACTTCATCAAAGATAATGCTCTGCTAGAGAGCCATTAAAAGCATCAAATTGCAAATATCATAAGGATAGATTACATTTATTTGATTAGTAAGTTTTAGGCACTTATGAACAATGGTGTAGATGAGTAAAAATGAAATCAACATCACATAATCTTTGGGTCAACCCTATAGGATGATATTAACAACATAGGTTGATAGTTTGAGTTGAGATGTCATTTTGCTTGCTCAAACACCCTGAAGCCTTCATCTCATCACCAAGCACCTATAATCACAATCTAAGCCCTTCTAGGTACCCAAGCTCCATTGGGTCCTTTTGAGTTAGTCAACAAGTGCTTAGGTACCCAAATGGCTTTGTCACTAGCTTGTGGTGAACGCATCACCCTACTAGTGGCAACTCCATTTAAGGTACTCCTAAGTCTATAATTATGAGTATGTGTGTTGGGCTTAGAGAAATCACCTTTAGGACAATCATAGCTTAGATGTCCTTTACCTCTACAAGTGTAGCAAATGCGTCCCTTGTTTGCTACTTGCTTGTTTTGCTTGTTCGGGCATTGGTTCACAAAATGGCCTTCAAGATTGCACCCATAGCACTTTCTTGTTGCTACTAAAGCCCTCTTTCTTGAATCTTGGGCTAAGGTGCATTTTGTTGCTTGAATGACATGAAGAGTGACTCTTCACACCCTCTTTTGGACCATCATTCTTCACTTGATTTGCCACCTTGGTGGCTGCCCTCTTCTCGGCCGCTTCACATTTATCGGCCCATGTCTTGTGTGGACACATGGCACTCTCATGACCATATATCCCGCAACTATAGCAAAGCCTTTTCTTGCTCTTGGTTGCTTTCTCTTTGGATGGGATGAGATTATTTTGTTGGACCTTGAAGGAAGCAAGGTTTGAACCCTTCTCAAGCTTCTTCACCATGTAATCACGGTTATCTTGAGAAGGTTGTGCTTTTTCCTTATCCTTCAATCTAATCACATCCTTCTTTAGATTTTTCACTTCTTCGATGAGCCTAGCATTTTCTTTGAGGATTTGCTCAATCGAAGATTGGCTTGCTTGAGAGGCACACTCATTAGCACAAATAATATTTAATTGAGATGGTGCACTAGTGAGTGTAGTTTTGTGAGGTTGAGAAGATTTTACCATAGCAATAACAACCTCATGTGCTATCTCAAGCATGGCATTTGATTCTACTAGCTTCTCATGTGAGCACTTGAGATCGGAGAAGTCCTCTTGTAGGAACTTGTGCTCAAATGAGAGATCACTCAATCTTGCCTTGAGCTTGTAGTTTTCTTTTTCTAGCCTTTCCACATTAGAAAGAGAGTTAGTAGCTAAAGCATGCTCAATTGACAATTTTTCATACCTTTCTTCTAATGCCTTTAGCTCTTTTAGTTTGGAGATGAGGAACTTTTCTTGATTTTGAAGGGATTGTTCTTGTTCCTCCACCTCCTTCTCTAGCTCATCATTTTTCTTCAATACTTTGACGAACAAGAGCTTGTCTTCATACTTGAGATAATCAAGAGAGTCGTCATATTCATCATCTTCATCACTCTCTACTTGATTATCTCTTGATGCCTTCTCTTTGATCTCACCAAGAATCTTCTCTTGATCTTTCTTGGTTGCTTTCTTCTTGTTCTTCTTGGCCATGATACATAAGTGATGAGTATCATGATCTATTGAGGTCGACTCATCACTTGGTCGCCACCGAGCATGAGAGTTGCTGCCGTCTGCCTCTAGATCCCTGTCTGCTGGGCTAATACCGGACATGTCCGGTACCCATACCGGACTGGACAGACAGGGTCCAGAGCAGCAGCAGCTAGCGCCTCTCGATCCGGCTCATCTTCCTTAAGGCTTCTTGAGGCTTTATCACATGATGATGACTCTATGGACTTCATTTCCAATGAATCATAATCATGTGCTTCATTACATTTGGACTTTCCATATAAATTGACAAGTCTAGTCCAAATGACATGAGCACTCTCCGGCGGAGATTCTCCATTGTTGACGGCCTCCTCAAGAACCTCTGCACTCAATGAGTTTAACAAGATTAAACATGCATGAGCATTGAGTTGCACACATATCTCTTCCTCTTTTGACAAGTTCTCATAGTTGCTCCAATCAACTATAGAAAGAGATATGCTTGCATCCACAATATGCTCAACAATGGGGCTAATAGCCCGAAATGCATTGAGTACATAGGATGACCAAGTTAGAAAGTTTGAACCATCATTTTGGAGAAGCACTACATTCGTCTCCATAGGCGAATCCATCCGTTCTCATAAGCAGTGAAGCTCAAACGTGAGTCCAAGCTCCGATACCAATTGAAAGGACCTAGGATGCCGCCTAGAGGGGGGGTGAATAGGCGTTTCTAAAAATTAACACCTTAAAGTGTGGAAGCAATTAGTATGTGAGTTTCCAATCTCCCAGTCGGAGTAAAACAACCCCTCAAGAGACAAACACAAAGTATATGACAAGTATTTAATACACCTAGAAGCTAACACCCTGCACCACAAAGATTAGCTCAAGGGATTAACAAATTTGGCGCAGTCAACAAATACCGGACATGTCCGGTATCAATACCGGACAAGTCCGGTATGTGCGTGCTGTGCAGAACAACTCCTTTTTCTTCTCCAATTTATCACACAACCTGCAGGCACTATATATGATATATATGTGATGTCGATTCCCTGCAAAATAACTAGCACAACAGAGAATAACAAATAACCAAAGTAATGAACAAGAGGATGACACGGTATTTGTTTTACCGAAGTTCGGCACCCCCTCGGGTCCTACTCTCCGTTGAGCCGGCTGCGAGCTACCACAAAGGTGGGCTCTAGAGGACACCACAGGTCACTCTAGCCGCGGTCTATTTCACCCGCAATGCTCCTTCCACTAGTTGATCTCTTTTGAGGAGAGATCGAACCTTCACAAACTTTCCGAGGCACACCACAAAGCTCTTGGGTGATCTCCGGCGATGCCTAGCCGTATAGGACCGAGGAGTCCAAGAGTAACGAATGCGCACAACGAGATCGACGATTTGCACAAGTGCTCAAGAGGTGGCTTGCTCTCTAATTTGAATTTCACTCAACCCACAAATGGATTTGGCAATTAGGGATCAATCACTCACTAAGAGGGTTGGAAGGTGTATTTGAGGCTCTAGAATGAGTATAGCAAACCAGCAGAATCAGCAGCCTCCAAATGTGGAGGCTTGGGGTATTTATAGGCTCACTTTCGAAACTAGCCGTTGGCTGTGTCAGCTCATACCGGACATGTCCGGTATGACTATACTTCGTAGGAAAACACTTGACTAACCAACTTTCAAACCCCAGTTGAAGGTCGGAACTTCCGACATCAAACGTCGGAACTTCCGACGAGACCGAGACAGAGATTTGGGACCTGCTATTCCAAAAAGGTCGGAACTTCCGGTTATCTCTCGGAACTTCCGACGTTCCAACACATAGAGGAACTGTGCAAAACAGGTTAATACCGGACATGTCCGGTATTCATACCGGACATGTCCGGTATGGACTCTCTGCGCCAGGACAATAAGCAAGACTAAAGGAAGGCTGTGCTGCTGTGGGTTCACACCAGACATGTCCGGTATGCATACCGTACATGTCCGATATGGACTCCCTTCACCAGATTCATCACCAGGCTAGAAGGATAGCCGCACTGCTGTGGGCTCATACCGGACATGTCCGGTATGAATACCGGACATGCCCGGTATGGACAGACAGTGCAGCAGCATGCTGAAAGTTAGTTCTAGCTCTCTCATGTCTCACCTAGGTTGGTTTGAGCACTTATGAAGAATCATCTACTATATGTTGCATCCCTCTTAATAGTACGGCTTTCCTATTTACTCAAGATAAATTAAAAAGCAAGATTTAAACCTCTTGAGTTGATCTTCATTGAACCGAAGCCGCTTCTCTTTTCCTTCTTTTCTTTGGGGAATGCTTGTCATGATTAATAGTAGAATTCTCTTGAGCAAAGCCATCTTGAGCATGTGACTTGACTCCATACATGTGGTGTGAAGAAATCCCAAAGGTGTCAAGTCACTCCAATCAAAACTATTGCTAGGAATGTTGATTCTCCACTCAATGTAATCTTCTAGCTTGATTGATCCTTCGACTAAATGCAAGTACTTTCTTCTTCACCCTAGCTAGGTTCTTCGGTCGCTAAGCCGTCGCTTGCCCTTCACCCTTGCTTAGTACCTCGAAGACTCTTTCCTCGCTATCTTCACCATCTCAAGCCATTAAATCACACTTTGTTTTGAATCCTTTGTTAGCATACATATAAACCATGATTATCCCACAATAGAGTAGCCTTTTCATCAATATCATTTATATTGTTGTCTTGTGCTTGTGATATGAATATCATACAACAATCCATCATTTTGGCTTTGCATTCCATTTCAATTATATTGTGAGATAACCCTTTTCCTGTGTCACACTTAGCAAACACATTAGACCTTTAATCAACATGTCATCAAGTCATCCAAAACATATTTAAGTGCAACATGCACTTTCAGTCCGACTACCTCATAAGAAAAGAAAAATAATTATGATAAAAATATGAAAAGAGAAAAAAGAATGATAGCCCATGGTCCCTCTAATTACAATATGCTAGCAAGAGATGACAATTTCAAATGTCCTAAGTTCTTGATCTATGAGTATGACAACTTTCTCCCTAACTTTGAACTTTTACTTGGTAAGATATGCTTTTCACTTCTTAAAAGCTCCAGATATATATTCTTAGAAAAGAAGGAAGATGCATCAGTGAGGAATCATAAAATATAAAAGAGCGATTTGAGAGTGTCATACAGTAAAATCTCTGAATTTTATTTCAAAAATATATAAAAACTCCATAATGAAGGTTGATCAAAGAGTTAGAGATACAGTGCTTAACTTGATTGTTCTATCTTTCAATTGTTTAAAGACCCAGGTGAAGGCAAAAGCTCCATAGTTAAAGGTAATATGAGAAAGTAAAAATAGTAAACTCTAATCCAAGGGAAGATTTTTGTTTGAACATATGTACATTTGAGGTGTGAAAGCATAGTAACAATTCCTGATTCATCATGACTATTTGCTAAGGGACTAGCAAAAGGTAAGCTTAGGGGAGTTATTGACACTGGTTATCTATCACAATTAAAGGATAAATAAATATGAAAAAGGGCATGAATTCAATCACCAACAAAGGTTTAGGGTTTCAATTGACAATATTCCACGAGTTTTGGTGAATTGTGATTCTGCAGGGACTAAACCAGGAAATCAACACAGATTGCTTCGCTTGGAAGGAAACCGACGAGAGATAACCGAACCGATGCATCAGGAATATTCTAGAAGGATCTAGAGGACACCAGAAGATACCAGGAGGCCCGGCACCGCGAGACCCAGCCAGGTGGGACCGACTGGTCCCACCATGAGACCGACCGATCTCCCCCGGGGCCCGTTGGACTCTATCTTCTGGAACCTTCCTCCACTGCCTACGAGGATGCATCTCAGCCGTACCTAAGGTCGGTTTGATCCAACGCCATGGTTCCTCGCCCAGGGCTATATAAGCAGCCCCAGACCCCCCTCTCCAGGGCATCACATTCATCATTAGATCAGATCATCATCAGAATCACCAGAGAAGGAGATCAATCGGAAGCCCTAGAACTACATCCACCTAGAATAGTTAGATAGAATAGGATTAGAGGAGGCAAGCTTCGCTTGGATTCCTGATCTAGCCACGAGAAGGCTCGGTAAACCCAAGATCTTCTCTCTTGATTAACATTATGGATCTATTTCATAATTGCTCTTCTAGTTCATCATTGTTCATCATCGTTTATGTTCTAGTTCGTCATGTAGTTCTAGTTCATCGTCTAGTTCATCTTCTAGTTCATAATCCAGTTCTAGTTCATGTTCTAGTTTGTACTTTAGTTCTTCTTGATGATCTAATTCACCTTATTGTTCATCTTTATGTTCTAGATAGCAATACAATTGATATGACTAAGACATCAACCATTATATTCTTAATTATATTGGTTATAGTATACTTTGATTATATATTTGGCATAGATAGTTCACCATTATGTTTATACTCATGTTCGTATAGCGCTCATCTTAATGATCATTGGGTGGGTGATAAATGTTGTGTAGGCGTGGTGCCTATACACCATTTATCTGCAAATACGTCCTATGTTCCGGATAGAGTGGTAGATCGCGGGTGTGATATTCCTGTTGAGTCCTTTGTATTCCACCTCCCGAATATAGTGTTCAGTATGGCTCAGTTAACTCATGGTTTAGGGATTACTCTGTTTGGCACATTTACTATGGAGTTGCCTCTTGATTATAAATATGATGTGACCTAGTCTATGATTGCCAAATATGTTTGCACTAATCAATGTATGCTATGACTTGTAATTAGAATAACTTAGGAATGTTTCTTATTAATGCCTGTTCTAATCATCACTTGCTAGGTAGTACTGTTCTAGGATTATCTTTGATTGATCTGCTCTCTGTTACCATTTATCATTATCATTATCATTTATTCTACTATCTGATCACTGTTTGGAGTAATAAGTGTGTTATCAGTCTTTATCATAAGTGTGTGCCACATTAATTGTTGTTAAGTCCTCGCTAGTATAATACCATCATACTTTGAATCGATTAGTCTCTAGGCTAAATATACCTGAGACTAGCTTGGGTTAAATGCTTCTACAACGGGTGTATTTATCTGTGCGCTTCCGGGTAAATATTTATCTTTAAATCCAGTGCCCTGATATAATTACATTGCTAGCTTAATGTTGGGGATGATAACTTGACGTTAAGTGAAGTTAGTAGTGTCCCGTACACTCTTTAGTGCCTTCACTAGATTTTTATTTATGTGGTTCATTCTTAGTAGCGACGTTAAGAAATGTCAACAAGCATTTCTAGTGCCGTTGCTAGGGATAGATTAAAACTCTATTCTTAGGGTGATTCCATTAAGGAGTGTCAACACAACCTCCCTCAACTTTTGAAACCATGCATTTTACCTCCTTGGCCGGTTGGCCGGTTTTAGACGGTGGTTTTGCTACAGTGACCATAGTTTTGTCTTTTTCTTCTTTTTATTTTTTTCGCTGAATCTTTGAAAAATCATATAAATCATACAAAAATTATAAAATAGAAAATCTAATTTTGTTGGACTCTACATGAGTAGATATATACAATGAACATATAATATTGTATAGTTTAGTACAAATTTTTTGTTATAGCTTTAGATCCATGCTTTTGTGTAACTAAAAAAAATTATAACTAAGTTATACATGATCCAATAAGTATAAATTTTTTAATATAGTTGAAGCATACAATAATTATCTCACCATAAAAATTTGACCACAATTAGACTATCGAAACTGCAGCTATGAATTATTGTAATTAATTCCATACAATAATATGTTTTTTGTAATTATTTGGATTAATTCATAGCTACAGTTTATATAGTTTAATTGTGATCAAATTTTTATGGTGGACTAATTATTGTATGCTTCAACTGTATTAAAAAATTATACTCATTAAATCATGTATAACTTAGTTATAATTTATTTCAATTACAAAAAAGCATAGATCTAAATCTACAACAAAAACTTTATACTAAAGTATACTATATTATATGTTCACTGTATAGATCTACTCATATGGAGTCGAACAAAATTGGATTTTCTATTTTATGATTTTTCTGTGATTTACTACGATTTTTCACAAATTCAGCAAAAATAAAAAAGAAAAACCACATTTACTGTAGCAAAACCACTCTTACTGTAGCAAAACCACTGTCCAAAACCGGTCAGGGAGTTAAAATGCACAAATTCAAAAGTTGAGGGAGGTTGTTTGTTCGGTTTTGAAATTGAGAGAGAGAAATCGGACTTTCTCAAAAGTTAAGGGAGGGAAAGTAGATTTTTTCCGCCCAAAAATGATGAGCAGGCCCAATAAAAAAGAGATCCGGCCTTAACATCGCCAAAGCTTTTCCCTTTGATCTCTTTCGATTTTATATAAATGACAATAAATCGAATGAGTTTGAAACTGAATCAAAATCAATTCAAAGGTCATAAAGCTGTACTCCCTCAGTTCGAAATTATAAGTCATTCCAAAAATTTTAGAGAGGCATAATATTTCAAATTTGACCAAAATTATAGAGAAAAATATAAAGATTTTTGACATCAAATAGGTAAAGTATGAAAATATAACTAATGAAGAATCTAATAATACTTAATTATTATCATAAATATTATTATTTTATTATATATATTTTGTTACACTCGGAAAACTTTGACTTTTCAAATTTTTTGAAATGGTTTATAATTTAAAACAGAGTTGTTTTTATAAATTAAAAAATGCGAGGTCATGCTCATACGATTCAGGCATGATTTTCAGCCAACCCATGGTAGTGTAAATTCATAGCCTCCTGGCAAAAAAAACATAAATTCATGGCCAATATTATGGTAAGTTCTGTTTTTTCAATCCGCGCGTATAAGCAATTCTAACGGTTTTGCATTTTTTATTTGGCAAAATATGGTCTTTGTTAACTCTCAAATTAACATGGCAAAGGTAAAACGAGTAAATCTCTAACGGTTTTGCATTTAGACTTGACAAAACTAAAAATTATGCGCGGGAGAGGGAAATATCTCATAAGAGTAGCACGCGAGGGCGCTTGCCAAGCGAATCGCAGCTTGACATATATGTCAAATATCACTCGGTGTTTGTCAAGTTACTAAAAAATGCTAAGTTTATTTGTCAAACCGTTGGATAGAAGATTTTTAAATATTTTTTTTGTAAAAATAAGAATGTCAAACTCATTTATAAAACCGTTAGAGTTGCTGCCTATGCTGTTTTGCGAAGAGAACGTCGTGGCCTATACTGTTTTGCGAAGAGAACGCCGTGGCTGTGGCCGTTCCCCGCACGTGCGTGTGAGTTGCTCCCATCGGACGCGTGTGAGTACTCTCATTTGAGTCCAGCATTAAAAATATAAATCTTGAATAATTTCTAAGTTGTTAAATTTTAAAATATAATAACTATATAAATAGATTCATCTTGAAAAATATTTTTATAAAAATATACATATGATATTTTTCAATACATATTTTTTTTATAAGAATGAGTCAAAGTTATGTTTCAAAGATCATGTGGTCGTCTAAAACAATTTCCTTTTACAGGTGCCACGATATATTTACCCATGCTCCTGAATTGGCAACGTAACTAGACGACCAGTGCGCCACAGTAACCTTTAGGAAATGTTTATTTCACACTTAAAAACTTTTCATGTATCACATCGAATATTTAGATACATGTATGAATTATTAAATATAGATTAAAATAACTAGTTAGATATGTTGGGAGCACACTTGCCCAACCTCCGCACTTGTGCGGGGGAAGGAACGAAGGTGACCAAGCGTCGGATGTAGTAGCGAAGGTGAAACGGAAGTGGAAAGCGCTCGAATTCCCAAAAAGTAGTCCCTTACACTGTTCATCCCCTTGGTATTTATAGGGAATGCCAAGGGGTGCGAGCCAGATTACAAAAGGGTACAGCAAAGATTCCTCGTCTCCGCGCAGGGAGGAAGGGCAGAAGCGTAAACACACAGCTGGAGCGGAAACCCTAATCGGTCACACCCCGGCGCGCCGCCACCTGGCCCCCTGTTCACCTTCGGGGAGAGGTGCGGCGGTCTTGACCTTCGGCCGCGCTCACCCTTGGGCCCGCGCACCTCCGGCTTCACTTGCCTCCCGGGAGAGGCAAGTGATCACGCTCGCTGCTTGCCTGGACCCTCGCTCCATCCGAAGGTGGTGTCGACGGCCAGCGAAGGTTTCTCGCAGCGCGACCATCGCCTCAGACCTGCACGGGAACACAGCAAGAGAGCGAGGGTTGAGCCCGCATTCGGGGGTCAGGGTAGTGGCCTCCGATGGTAGAGAGACCCCGCAAGCACGCCAGGCGTTACGCGAGGGCTGAATTTGGGCACCAGTTCGGGCGGCGCTTCTGTCGAGGGTCCTTTCCCCCAACAGTAGCCCCTCGTTGTCTTGGATCTAAAAGATTGTGTTTAGGCCCAAGCAGCGCTTTTAAAAACGGGACCCTCGGCAGCGACGTCCGCGGCTGCTTTGGGCCGGGCCGTTGTGGTGTTGTTTTATACTATTGAAGCCTGCTTCGTTTTTTGTGCCGCGTTCTTTGGTTGTCGTGCCGACTTCGTCGGGTGAGGGTTTCGTTTCCCGGCCTATAAATAGAAAGAGTGAGCGTGGAGTTTTGATTGTGCTCTTTGTTGCTATAGCCATCCTGTTGTTGCAATTTGCTTGTAGCGAAGGTTTGTTTGAGCTTGTCTGCGAGGGTTGAGACAGGCGTTGGTTGTTCGGTAGTGTTAGCAGTTGAAGAGATGGCAAGGTTGAAGCAAACTGCTCGTGCTGTTTCCCCCACAGCCGCGGATGAGGGGATTACCTTCGAGTTTGGTTTGAGCCGGGTTTGTGCAAGTGAGATTGCATCTTACGTGCGGTGGGGCTGGATTGAGGAAGGCAAGGCGAGGGCTAGCAGCGGGGAGACCGTGCCGAAGCCGGATGCAGACGAGGTTGTGGTGTTCGAAGAGTTCTTTTCGGCTGGCCTTCGTTTCCCAGCTGACTCCTTCGTGACTTCGGTCCTGCGGAGGTTCAACCTGCGGTTTCATCAGCTTACGCCTTCGTGCTTCACAAAGATGTCGGTCTACGTCTGGGCCTGCAGGTCTCAGGGGGTTGTCCCTCATGTCGAGGGTTTTGTTCGCACTCATCGCGTTCACATGCAGCCTCGCAAGATTATGGACAGCGAGGGCAGGACCAGCCTTGGACAATTTGCGGTGTACACTTTTTGCCATCGCGCCGGCGCGGAGCTGCCGGTGCAAGCGCAGAAAAACAAGTGGAGCAGCGGGTGGCAGGAGTCCTGGTTTTATTACAAACTCAGTGACGGCTCCGAGCTTTGCGGCGAGCTTCCGGTGCTTGGAGATGTGGGCGCCGAAGCTAAGATGAGCATCGAGGCCCATGCTGCTGTTGATTGCCTGAGGGTCGTTGCGCGCTCTCAGTGCGCGCGTGATTTGGTGGAGGAATATTGCTGTGCCAAGATTTGGCCTCTTGGCCGAAGGCAGACTTGGTTCGTTGTGGAGAACGACCCAAGGTATGAAGGTAGGGGCTTGAAGAAGCCTAGTTTGGATCTGGAGAAGGTCTGGGAAAGAACTCTTAAGAAATTTCCGAGGCGCGAGGATGGGAACGAAGCTGTTTTCAAACGAGTTCAGCAGTGGACGGACGAGCTCGTGGGGAAGCTTTCCCCATTGGAATTGAAGGCTATCCATAGCTTGATGGGCGGCGAAGGTCGCGTGAACAGAATGTTTGACATTCTTGGCGTTCGGTACGCCGACTGGCCGGCTCCTTCGAGCGACGACGCGCCGAAGAAGAGGAAGCGTAAGGCTTTGGGAGGAACGGAGATCGTCTCTCGGCCGAAGAGAGGGCGTGGTCGAGGCCGCGGGGGAGCTGGTGGCCGAGCGAAGGTGCTTGCGACAAAGGTCACTGCGGGCTCGGTTGCTGCGGGCACTTCTTTGGCCGCGGGCCAGAGCGGCCGAGGTGGCAGTTCAGTCGGGGGACGCGTGCCTCGCGTTGGAGGGATCGTTGCTTTGGTCCAGACTTCGGGCGACGAGGATGAATCTGATGATGATGCGGAGGAAAAAGCAGAGGGGGAGACGGGCGAGGGCTCGTCTGATGAAGGTAGCGAGGGTTCTTCTGAAGGGCATGACACGGATGAGGAGGTGTCGATTGGAGGCGGAGCCTCGCCGGTTGTTGGTGCGATGGTTACCCAGGGCGCAGATGAGCTTACACGAGATATTGAGCCAGGTAGCCCTCGACGAGGTGCGGTTTCCAGGTTCGCGGGCTCACACCTTTGGGTGGAGGGGTCGGAGTTTGATGGGGAACTTGACTCTGCGCGGTCCCGGGGAAAGAAACCGTTTGGCGAGGCTAGCCGGTCGAGCCTTCCGGAATATGCCAGGAAGCTTGGGATTTCTGATCCGGCCACTGCGCTGTTCACCAGTCCGGACCTTCGGGATTGCCACTTGCAGTGTAGCCCGGAGGAAAGGCGTTTTTTGGGCCGGATCTTCGGCCGCATTTGTGTGCCGGAGGCGGAGGTTCTTCTTGCAGATCAAGCGGTTGGCGATACCTTCGATGATGTTGACGTCAAGTTGGCGGAGCTGATGCTCTTGAACCGCTCAGCGAGGCGGAAGGTTGGCTCCGACATGGAGTTTATGAGGAACCATATGACTGAACTTGAGAAGGAGAACAGCAAACTGGCGCGGAGCCTAGAGGGCAAGGAAAATGAAATGAGGATTGCTTCGGAGAAGGCTGCGAAGGCTCGAGAGGAGGCAGTTGAGCTGGCGAGGCGTAATGCTGATCTGATTGCCGCGGGAAAGGAGAAGGACAAAGCTTTAGCCGAGGCCGAGGGTCGGCTGGTTGATTTGAAGAACTCTTGGCGGGCGAGCATGGAGAACGTCAAACGTAAACTTGATTGTTGTCTGACCGAGGCTGGGGGTTCAGCCGGAGAGCCGTTGCCTGCGGTTGATGCAGAGGCCTTCGAGGGCTGGCTGGGCAACGAGCTTGATGTGTTTAGCTCGCTAGTCTCCAATGCAGCCGATTTTGGTGGCTACGCCGGGGCCTTGGCAATGGCGAGCACGCTTCGACTGACGGATTGCGATCATCTTCGCAAGGTCAAAAGGCCGAGCCATGTCTTTCCGACGGTTGAAGAGGTTCGCCAGATGAAGGTTGATGACGCAGATGTCCGGAACTGTGCGATGCGTTTGCTTCGCAAGTTTTGGATCTCCGGAGGTGGCCGGGCTCTCGCCTTCGAAGAAGCTGCCGAGGCTACGCGCCAGGTTCGCTCCTTTGTTTTAAGTTTTTTTTGGTCTGTGTTGCTTTCGTTTTAGAGGGGTTGTTTGTTGATTTTGGCGAGGTTTGTCCTTTATTTTGCTTGTAGGCTCGACGAGATGCAATGCCCTCACCGCCTGCGGAAGATGCAGCGAGGGGTGACCCTGAAGCCGCCCCTGAGCCAGGCTGTGCGGGGGTTACGCTCGCCGAGATCGAGGCGTTGACCGGGAGCGGGCCGATCGCGGAAGGAGATGCTGCGAAAGAGTCCACGGCGGAGGAGGCGTCAGCTGGGACCTCGACTGCCACCGCTGGCGAGGGTGTGGACATCAATCGGGGGGGAGCTGGGCAGGTGTGATGCCTGGGTTTGTTGGGGCGAGGGAGGCCTTTTTGTAGATACTATGGTTGTTTGTAAAGACTTGGCGAGGCTGAGACATCTCGTATTTTTGTGCAACATGCAGGTTCCTGACGGAACCGTGCTAGACGTGTTCGACGTGACCCCGCTGATGTTGAACTACCAAGATGTTTTTATAACTGGTGAATCATGGGCTCGCGCTAGATTTAAATATCCTTCGCTTTCCTTTGAACGTTTTTGGTGGTCGAAGGTGCGGAGATATGATTTAAAGAATAGTAGGTCGAGTCAATTTTGGCGCGAGACAGACTATACAGACCGCCAAGCCGACCGTTATTTGTTTGGGTCTTCATCGACTTCGCAAGCTGTCGGTGAAGATGATATTGACGAGAACACGGCTTTGGAATATTTGTTCGGTCGAAGGGAGCTTGAAATTGGTTCGGATGGGGCGCTTGTGATCCCGAAGGAGGAACCTTCGGAAGCTGTGACGAGGCCTAGGTACATGTATAGGGCGAGGGTTTTGCCCGGGGAGCTGCCAATTGTCCCTGCAGCTCCTTTGTTGTGGGGACCCCTGGTTCCAGTGGAGGGGGGGTCTGAGATGGAGGCCGAAGGTTTGGATGATTTGGAGTTAATTGAGGGGAGCGGTGGTCCCTTGTAAAGATTTTTTATTTTGGGATATGTTTGTTGTTGTAACATTGTTTTGTAACGGTATGAGAAAAGCGTATGGGTTTTAGCGAGGCTCGCGCACTTGCTCGTGTACGCTTGTTTTGAAAAAACAGCGACGTCCCCTTTTTCTTTTAGCGAGGCTCGCGCACTTGCTCGTGTACGCTTGTTTTGAAAAAACAGCGACGCCCCCTTTTTCTTTTAGCGAGGCTCGCGCACTTGCTCGTGTACGCTTGTTTTGAAAAAACAGCGACGCCCCCTTTTTCTTTTAGCGAGGCTCGCGCACTTGCTCGTGTACGCTTGTTTTGAAAAAACAGCGACGCCCCCTTTTTCTTTTAGCGAGGCTCGCGCACTTCTTTTTGGTCGCGTTGATGTGGCCCCGCGCCGAGGCCTGGCTTGGAGGGCTCGGGCGGGACGGAGAAAGCGGGGCCCGCGCCGAGGCCTGGCTTGGAGGGCTCGGGCGAGACGGAGAAAGTGGGGCCCGCGCCGAGGCCTGTCTTGGAGGGCTCGGGCGAGACGGAGAAAGTGGGGCCCGCGCCGAGGCCTGTCTTGGAGGGCTCGGGCGAGACGGAGAAAGTGGGGCCCGCGCCGAGGCCTGTCTTGGAGGGCTCGGGCGAGACGGAGAAAGTGGGGCTCGCGCCGAGACCTGGCTTGGAGGGCTCGGGCGGGACGGAGAAAGTGGGGCTCGCGCCGAGACCTGGCTTGGAGGGCTCGGGCGGGACGGAGAAAGTGGGGCTCGCGCCGAGACCTGGCTTGGAGGGCTCGGGCGAGACGGAGAAAGTGGGGCCCGCGCCGAGGCCTGTCTTGGAGGGCTCGGGCGAGACGGAGAAAGTGGGGCCCGCGCCGAGGCCTGGCTTGCAGGGCTCGGGCGAGACGGAGAAAGTGGGGCTCGCGCCGAGACCTGGCTTGGAGGGCTCGGGCGAGACGGAGAAAGTGGCCGGGTGCTCGACTTTCCTCCCCTCATCATAGGCGGAGGTGAGTTTGCTTTTGCGAGCCCCTGTCGTTTGTGCCAGGGTGCTCGACTTTCCTCCCCTTATCTTAGGCGGAGGTGAGTTTGCTTTTGCGAGCCCCTGTCGTTTGTGCCAGGGTGCTCGACTTTCCTCCCCTTATCTTAGGCGGAGGTGAGTTTGCTTTTGCGAGCCCCTGTCGTTTGTGCCAGGGTGCTCGACTTTCCTCCCCTTATCTTAGGCGGAGGTGAGTTTGCTTTTGCGAGCCCCTGTCGTTTGTGCCAGGGTGCTCGACTTTCCTCCCCTTATCTTAGGCGGAGGTGAGTTTGCTTTTGCGAGCCCCTGTCGTTTGTGCCAGGGTGCTCGACTTTCCTCCCCTTATCTTAGGCGGAGGTGAGTTTGCTTTTGCGATCCCCTGTCGTTTGTGCCAGGGTGCTCGACTTTCCTCCCCTTATCTTAGGCGGAGGTGGGTTTGCTTTTGCGAGCCCCTGTCGTTTGTGCCAGGGTGCTCGACTTTCCTCCCCTTATCTTAGGCGGAGGTGAAGTTTGTTTTTGCGAGCCCCTGTCGTTTGTGCCAGGGTGCTCGACTTTCCTCCCCTCATCATAGGCGGAGGTGAGTTTGCTTTTGCGAGCCCCTGTCGTTTGTGCCAGGGTGCTCGACTTTCCTCCCCTTATCTTAGGCGGAGGTGAGTTTGCTTTTGCGAGCCCCTGTCGTTTGTGCCAGGGTGCTCGACTTTCCTCCCCTTATCTTAGGCGGAGGTGAAGTTTGTTTTTGCGAGCCCCTGTCGTTTGTGCCAGGGTGCTCGACTTTCCTCCCCTTATCTTAGGCGGAGGTGAAGTTTGCTTTGAAAAGAAAAGGAATGTTTTTCGAAGCAATCTTAGCAGGCTTTCATCGAATGTAGCGCTCTTGAAAGAGATCCGCTTTTTTCGATGTTTGGGCGTAGAGGGTTAGAGATTTTACTTTTTTGGGGGTTGTAGCCTGTATTAATGCTTTGGATGCTGCCTCGTTAAAAAACCTTACGCCCCTTCGTAAGGAAAAAGAGTGCAGCTCCTGTTTTTGTTGAGTACATGAGAGTAGATAACATGAAAAGTATCAAAAATTACATAACGCGAGGGCTCGCTAAGGCTCCGCTATGGGTAGAATTTGCGAAGGTCGTCGATGTTCCAGGTGTGTGGTAGTATATTACCTTCGCTGTCGGAGAGGTGGAAAGAGCCTGGGCGATTGCATTCTGCGATCAGGAACGGGCCTGTCCACTTAGGCTGGAACTTTCCGGCCATGCTTGCGTTTTGTTTACGGATGAGGACGAGGTCACCCTTCTGCAGGTTCTTGATTCTGACCTTTTTATCTCTCCACTTCTTGGTCTCTTCCTGATATTTGCGAAGGTTATGAACTGCGCTGCATCTTGTTTCTTCTAGCAAGTCCTTGTCGGTTAGTATGGCTGGCTCTTCACTTGCGAGGGTTGTTCTTGGTGAGATGAATTTTAGCTCCTCTGGTAACACGGCTTCTTCGCCAAACAAAAGTTTGAAGGGTGTGAACTTGGTTGCTCTGCATTCGGAGGTATTGTGAGACCAGGTGACTGCAGTTAGCTCGTCTGCCCATTTGCCTTTTGGTCTGCCTTGCAATTTTCTGGATATGGATTGGAAGATTGTTGCGTTGGCTCTTTCGACTAGGCCGTTGGACTGCGGGTGTCGGACTGAGGCGAAGCATAGAATTGTACCGATTTGTGCGCAGAACTCTTTGAAAACCTCGCTGTCAAATTGGGTGCCATTGTCGACGGTTAGATATTGGGGGACTCCGAAGCGACAAACTATCTGCTGCCAGAAAAACCTTTTTACTGCGAGGGATGTTATGGAGGACAGCGGTCTTGTTTCGGTCCATTTGGTGAAATATTCCACGGCTACCACCGCGTAGCGAAGGTTCCCCGGGGCCGTCGGTAATGGGCCCACGAGATCCATTGCCCACCTTTGTAGGGGCCAGGTTGGGCGTATGAGGGTTGTGGGGGCCCCTGGGGTGTTTTGGTTTTTTGCTGTCAGTTGACAACCTTCGCACTTCTTGACGATGGTTTCAGCGTCTCTCAGCGCAGTTGGCCAGTAGAAACCTTGCCGGAAAGCCTTTCCTACTAATGCTCTTGGGCCATTGTGTGAACCGCATATACCTTCGTGGATGAGTTTGAGAATGTCGGTACCTTCGGATTGTGACACGCACTTGAGCCAAGGTGAGGTTACCGAAGCTTTGAGCAGGGTGTTATCCATAATCTTGTACCCTCGCACTCTTTGCTTTAGTCTGTTCTCTTCCTCTTTGGAGCTGGGTTCATGGAGTCCTTTGATGTAGGCCATGATAGGTGCTCTCCAATCCTCGCACTGAATTGTGTTGATCAGCTTGATGCTGATCTCGGAAGCTTCGAAGGCTGACCGAGTGGAAACCTCGTAGAACACGTCCGGAGGGAGCTGTAGCTGCTGCGCGGCTGCTTTGGCTAAGCAATCTGCTTCGCTGTTTTCAGTCCTCGATATTGCTTTTACGGTTATGCCGAGGAAAAAGGATTCTAGCCTTCGTACATATTGAAAATACTTTTGAAGCTCTGGATCTTTTGCTTTGTAGTTCTTTTCAATGTGCCCCGCAACGACTTGAGAGTCTGTATTGATGAGTGCCCTTCGGACTGATAATGAACGCAACCTTGAAAGTGCCAGAATCACACCCTCATATTCAGCGGAGTTGTTTGTGCACTTGAAGTCCAGCCTTCGTGCGTATCTCAGCTTCGACCCGGAGGGCGAGATTAGAATAGCCGAGGCACCAGCTCCAGTTGCGCCCCAGGCCCCGTCGACGTAAACGATCCAAAACTGGTCCTGCTGCAGCTCGCCGGGGCGAGGGTCGGGTGTCCATTCTGCTATGAAATCAGCCAGCACCTGTGATTTGATCGCTGTTCTGCCAACGAAGGTTACAGCATAACTATTAAGCTCGACTGCCCATTTTGCTATTCTTCCAACGGCTTCGTTATTTTTGAAAATGCTCTCGAGGGGGTACGTCGAAGGTACATGTATCTCGTGAGCCTGGAAATAGTGCTTGAGCTTTCTTGATGCCATGACGACGGCGTATGCTATTTTCTCAAGCTCCGAATAGTTTCTCTTTGGGCCTTCGAGGGTTTCTGAAACATAGTAAATTGGGGCTTGTCTGGTTTTGTTGTTTTCGTGGAGCTCCTTGATGAGGACTGCGCTTGCAGCATGTGGCGAAGCTGCGACGTAGAGTAACAACAAGTCTCCCCTGCTTGGGCTGGTTAGGGCAGTCAAGCTGGTCAGATATTTTTTCAACTCCTCGAAGGCCTTTTGCTGCTGGGGGCCCCAGTGGAAAGGAGCATTGCTTCTGAGTGTTTCGAAAAATGGTAACCCTCGCTCTGCGGATCTTGAGATGAATCTGCTAAGTGCTGCCAAACGACCAGTCAGACGCTGAGCTGCTTTCTTGGTCGTCGGAGGTTCCATGTTCATGATGGCATCAATCTTCTCAGGGTTGGCCTCGATTCCTCTGGCTGAGACGATGCAACCTAGCAACTTGCCTTCGCTTACCCCGAAAACACATTTTTCTGGGTTTAGTTTCAGTCCGGCGTACCGGAGGTTGCTGAATACCCTCGATAGGTCTGGAATGTGGTTCTCTTTTAGTTCGCTTTGAACGACTAGGTCGTCGACATAGGCGGAGACTGCATGCTCATCCTTGAAAACTTCGGAGGTCATGCGAGCGAAGGTTGAGCCTGCATTTTTCAAACCTTCTGCCATTCTTCGGAAGCAAAAAGTGCCCGAGGGTGTGATAAAGCTTGTTTTTTTCTTCGTCTTCTTCATTCATCCAGATTTGGTGATAGCCTGAGAAGCAATCGAGGAGGGATAGCATTTGGCAGCCTGCCGCTCTGTCGACCAGGGTGCTTATGTTTGGGAGGGGGAAGTCATCCTTCGGACAGGCTTTGTTCAAGCAAGTGAAATCGACGCACATTCGCCATTTTTTATTCTTCTTTTGGACTAGGACCACATTTGAGAGCCAAGTTGGGTATTTGACTGGGCGAATGACGCCTGCGTCCAGAAGCCTTTTTACCTCAGCCTTCGCTGCCTCCTTTCTTTCTTCTGACATCTTGCGAAGCTTTTGTTTGATTGGGCGATAACCTGTCTTGATGTTCAGGCTATGCTCGATCATTGATCTGTTGACTCCTTTTAGGTCTTCGGCGGACCAAGCGAAGGTGTCGGAATTTTCTCTGAGGAAGGTGACGAGGTTGCCTTCTGATCGAGGGTCTAGATTGGCTGAGATGATCACCTTTCTTTCTTCATTACCCTCGAAGAGTTGGACTTGTTTGGTTTCGTCCTTTGGCGCCGCCTTCACTCTGTCATTGCAGACCTCGCCTTCGACGCTGATACCGGGGGTTTGATGTTTTGACAAATTATGTACATTGCGTTGCCCCGGAGCGACGTTCCCTTCAGCTGTCCTTGCAATGTCCTGGTCCCCGAATACCGCGACGACACCCTTCGGCGCGGGAAGTTTCATGCATAGGTAGGCGGGATGGATGACCGCATTGAACGCGTTTGTGACCCCTCGGCCAAAAATGGCATTGTATGGGTAGAACATGTCGACGACATCAAATGTTATGTGTTCCGTCCTGCAGTTGATTTGGTCGCCGAAGGTCACGGGCAGAGAAATTTTCCCGACGGCTCTTACTTGTTGACCGCCGAAACCGTATAGGGGGTTGTCGGCCGGTTGCAGAAGATTTCTGTCAAGCTTCATGCTGTCGAAGGTTGAAGCGAACAAGATGTCAGCGGAGCTTCCGGTATCGACCAGTATTTTGGTGACGGTCCACCCGGCGAGGTTGGTTTCGATCACCATGGCATCTGTGTGAGGGTAATCTCTTAGCTTCATGTCACTGGAATCGAAGGTTATGGGGATGTGAGACCAACGACCAAATTTATGTGGTCCTTCGACGGCCACGTGGTGAACGCGTCTGGCATGTTCCTTCCTCTGCCGTTTGTTGCCATGGTCTTCGTTTGAGCCTCCGGTGATAGCTAGAATGACACCGAAGGTCGATGTTGGATTGTTGATGGTTGTTTGGTTCGAGCCTTCGGCTTTCACAGGTTGTGGTGCTGGTAACGCGGGGATCTGCGATGGTGGTGGCAGAGCGCTGGTGGCTTGGTGGGTTGTTGGAATTTGGTTTTGCGGGGTAGCTGGGTATGTGACTGTGTAAGGTGGGTTTTGGCGTTGTGGGGTGGTGGTTGGCTGATAATGGGTTTGGTTGTAGAGTGGGTGGTGGGTGTAGGGGGGTTGTTGCGAAGGTAGGCCGTAGTTTATGGGGGTATAGTGGTATGTTGGATTTGGTGGGTGGAAGCTTGGTTTCCTTGTGTGGTTTATGGTTCGGGGGTCTGACATGGCAGGTTTCCTGGATTCCTGGAATTCTTTTCCTTTGGCGAAGCATTCGCATTGCTTTGTTGTGTGCCCCTTTCCCATTCCACAGAAGTGACAATACATTTTGGCAGGATCTCGCTGCTGGTAACGCTGGTTCGGCGGAGGTGGCAAAGCCTGCGGGGCTTGGCTGCTCGGGTGATGAGCGTCCCGTGTTTGATGTTCATAGCTTGTTGCTTTGTTGATCGCACCAACGTTGCTTTGCTCTTGGCGAGGGTTGCTTTCTCTCGGTTGAGGCCTCGGCTGTGGCCTCTGCTGAGACCTCCGAGCGTCGGACTTTGCTCTGAAATCCATATCAGCTCTACAGTATCTTTCCATTGTTTCATGCAACTCCTCGATCGAGTTTGCCGGTTTTCTGGCAAATTTTGAGGAGCATGGTCCTGGGCGCAGACCACTGACTGCAGCGAGGATGACAGCCTCGTCAGATATCCCAGGGGTCCTCGCTCTGATTTGAATGAACCTTCGCCAGTAATCTTGGAGCGGCTCGCGTTCCTCTTGCTTGCAGTTGAATAGCTCGATGGGGTTTAACGGGGCTGGAGTGATGCCCTTGAAGTTTGTACACAGCTTGTCTCTGAGGGAGGCCCAGGAGTCCACAGTTCCGGGGCGAAGGTTGCTGTACCAAGTTTGTGCGATGTCTCGCAGAATGATGACAAAGGATTTGGCCATTGTTGATTCGTCACCGCCTGCTGCGGCAACCGCTGCTTCATAGCTCATGATGAACTGGCGAGGGTCGGAAAGTCCATCATAGCGAGGTAGGTTTTGTGGATTATAGCAAGGTGGCCAGGGCTGGGTTTGGAGTGTTTGGGAGAGTGGTGACTTTGGATCGTATGGCATTTGGTGTTGTTGATGCCTTCGCTGAATGCGAAGGTTTTGCTCTCTCTCATCTGGGTAGAGTTGGCGGAGGTTTGGGTGTCTCACAAGATATGGCTCTGGGTGTACTGGTGGTGGTGGGGGTGGTGGGTGGTGACGAAGGTTGTCTTGATTTGGCTCCTCATTCCCCTCTCGCAACGGGGGTATCTCCTCATTGTTCCAGCCCTCGGCTTCGGCTTCTGCCGCGGCGAGGGACTCCTCCATGCGGCGAAGCTGCTCCCTGGCCTCGTCTGCCCTCTGTCTGATTGAGCGCAGTCGGTTGTGCCTCTCAAGCTGTTCCAGGCGCCTCTTCTTCTCTTGCAGCTCAGCCTCGAGCCTTTCAAGGGCCTCGAGGCCCACCTCTTCTCCTTCCCCTTCTCCTTCCCCCGAAGTGTGTGGGTGCGGCTGTGTCGCCACTCGGGCCTGGGGGCCCAGGGATTGGGGTTCCGGGGTGACATTTTCTCCTCCCGAGGGTTGTGCAATTTCCTCAGCAGGCGGGACCACCGCTGCCGCCTCTCTAGCAACGCGCTGGTCCCTCGCCGAAAGTGCTCTCCTGTTTCCCGCCATTTCAGACTTCAGCTCCCCACGGACGGCGCCAAACTGTTGGGAGCACACTTGCCCAACCTCCGCACTTGTGCGGGGGAAGGAACGAAGGTGACCAAGCGTCGGATGTAGTAGCGAAGGTGAAACGGAAGTGGAAAGCGCTCGAATTCCCAAAAAGTCGTCCCTTACACTGTTCATCCCCTTGGTATTTATAGGGAATGCCAAGGGGTGCGAGCCAGATTACAAAAGGGTACAGCAAAGATTCCTCGTCTCCGCGCAGGGAGGAAGGGCAGAAGCGTAAACACACAGCTGGAGCGGAAACCCTAATCGGTCACACCCCGGCGCGCCGCCACCTGGCCCCCTGTTCACCTTCGGGGAGAGGTGCGGCGGTCTTGACCTTCGGCCGCGCTCACCCTTGGGCCCGCGCACCTCCGGCTTCACTTGCCTCCCGGGAGAGGCAAGTGATCACGCTCGCTGCTTGCCTGGACCCTCGCTCCATCCGAAGGTGGTGTCGACGGCCAGCGAAGGTTTCTCGCAGCGCGACCATCGCCTCAGACCTGCACGGGAACACAGCAAGAGAGCGAGGGTTGAGCCCGCATTCGGGGGTCAGGGTAGTGGCCTCCGATGGTAGAGAGACCCCGCAAGCACGCCAGGCGTTACGCGAGGGCTGAATTTGGGCACCAGTTCGGGCGGCGCTTCTGTCGAGGGTCCTTTCCCCCAACAAGATATATAAATTGCAATAACTTTTGAGATGATTTTTTAAGCCTAATTACTTCATGATTTGATACAGTAAATATGTGCTAATGATAAATTAATTAGTCTTAATAAATTTGTCACAGTTTTATGACGAAATATATAATTTGTTTTTTATTAATCTATTTTTATTAGCATGTTTCTTGCTCCACGAATGCCTGAATCAACAACGCGGAAACATGCATGGTACTACGACTATTTCCGAGTACCGGACTATTTCCGCGCGCCTGCAGAACTCGATCAAGATGTGTCGGCGACGAAGTCCCGGACGACGGTGCGAACGGCGACGGGGATCCTCACCGAGTGCTCGCCGTCGTCGTCCAGCCACGTCAGGCTCCCGAACGCGTAGCCACCCTGCACTCTCTGCTTCGCCGCGAACGTCACCTTGAACGTCGCGTTCCTGGCGCCACCTTTCGCGAAGGCGATCACCGGAGGCTCCACGCTCATCCGCACGCCCGCCGGCGCCTCGACCACGGCCCGGTACGTCATCGCCGCCGGGCCGCCGACGTTGGTGACCGTGCGCGAGACCGTGACAGAGTTCTTGAGGTCGGGCACGGCGATGGAGGGGAGGTTGAGCTCGTACGCCAGGCCGCGCTCTGCGTTGTCCTTGAACTTGGCGTAGTCGTCTGGGTGCACGTCGTACACCAGGCCGGGGTCCATGGCCCTGTCCGGCTGTATGTGGCCGCCGCCGAAGTCGAAGGGGTCGGCAGGCTTCCTCTGCACCGAGTTGGCCTGGATCGGAATGCCGAATCTGTCCGTCACCGATGCTGATCGAATGAAGAGCACGCAGACGTGTTTCAGTTGAGGCAAGAACTGATTAATCTCTGCTTTGATTTGATTGTTTACTATACTTACCTGTGGTGACAATGGCGGACTTGAGCATGGCAGGCGACCAGTCCGGGTGAACCGACCTGAGCAAGGCGACGATCGCGGAGACGTGAGGGCATGCCATGGATGTCCCGGACAAGAGCTCGTAGGAGCCAAGCTTGGCTGCCAAGATGCTCACTCCCGGAGCAGCTATGTCGGGCTGTAGGTCGTCGTCGTCGTCCAAACACAAACCAAGAAGGGCCGCAGCGTTACGTTTACTACATGCAATGCGTGAGGATTGACGACGAAGATCGATGCATGAGCATGACATGCGAAGAAAGATCACACATCACCTTGAGTACGCCGGGGAACTCTGCGCTGGGGCCCCTCGACGAGAACGTGGCGACTCTCGGCGAGGCGACCTGGGCTCCGACCACCGTCGCCGCCGGAGAGATCTTGGCCGCCTCCGTGCTGGCAGAAGTACGTTCCAGGGAGAGGGTATATCGATCTTGACTAATAGTGAAGACAGTATGTAGACGTACGTACCTTTGGTTGCTAGTTATCAGCAGGACGATCCTGAATACGGTTTCTCTGTCCACCACGACGCAGGGCATGTGGCCTTGGCAGTACTCCTGGGTGTCGAGGCCGTCGGTGCTGTACTGGTCGAAGATGAGGCCCTTGGCCCCGCCGGCGATGGCGGCTTGTGCGGCCCTGGCAAACTCCGTCGACGGCGGATACGTGGACCGGAACGGCGGCGCAAGGCATACGATGATTTTCCCGGTGATGTTTGCGGACCCCAGGTTATTCCAGTCGCAGCTGCATCGCAGGCCCGAGTGAAGATTGGGTTCCTTTTTTAATTATAATAAATCAATTCCTAAAGTTTTCTACATGCCAAACTTTTTAAGTTTGACCGAATTGATTTGAAAAACACCAAGATTAGCACCTAATCAATATCAATTAGATACACTATGAAATATAGCTCGTGCATTTGGTATCATAATAAATATCCTTGTATCTTTTATACAAATTCGCTCAAACTAGAAAAAGTTTGACTTAGGATAATTTTAGAAATTTATTTATTTAGGGACGAATGGAGTATATAAGATTGTTTGACGCTTAATTTAGTGTCACTAAATCAAGATATAAACATATATATTACTCCCTCCGTTCTAAATTATAAGTCGCTTGATATTTTTTTACATCGATTCTGCTATATATCTAGATATAACAATATGTTTAAATACATATAGTAAAATCGATTTACCAAAAAAGTTTGAATTATAATTTGGAATGGAGGGACTACGTACTGAGATAATTATTTTTAGGGCTGCCACTGGAGAAAGGATGAACTCTCCCACAATTAGAGACATCCAACCATCGGTATTGTAATTCTAATCACCATAAAAAGTGGCATCTATGGGATCTATTGTATTCTTTTTGAAAATAAAATTACACACTACAATTATAAAAATGCTCTAAAGTAACCACAAATCTTTATCTAATTTGCTTATTTCTGTGTGTATGAAAATATAATAAAATGGCCCCATAATACTACTAAACTACCAACTTATACTATTATAACAAATAATCTAAAGTAACCCCTACTGTTCATTAAATTATCAACCTATATTATCATGGCAAATAATATAAGTTAACTCCAAAATTTGTAATTAAATTAGTCATCTAGGCCACTACTAGAATAGCCTAAAGTAACCCATTTATGCTATTATTATAAAAATGATATAAATTGGCCTTCTAAATTAGATGCATCATCGTAAAAACATATCCTAAAGAACTCCATGTGCATTTTCAAAATTGTAATTGATAGCCAGACTATTGTTCGAGTCCAATTTTAGCACTTCAACTCAAAAACAAGCTATCATTGACCATCGAACTTATTGAAAGTTTTTTTAATATTATAAAAATAAAATTCATTTTCTAATCTCTAAAAATTCAATAAGAACTTCATTTTCATTAAAAAAGAATTTGGTACCAATTTTTGTCTAAGAATTCAGTCCATCTACTTGATGTTTTATTGTTTTCAGTTTTAGAGCATCTCCAAAAGTCTTTCTAAAACTCACTCTCTTAAGCATCATTTGGAGAGACATGTGCATAAAAATGTTTTTCTATATCTTTTCACTCTCCAATAGTTTTTCTATATCTTGTACATACTCTACAGTCATTTTTACTATTTATCTTTGGCTAGAAAGAAGTCCAAAATACAGAATGACTATAACTTGATAGCCAATTAAAAAATTTGTTAGAGGGTATTTTTTCACCAAAATCTCTATTTCTAAGAATTAGAGAATATAGCGAACCTCTTAGAGTTTCTCTATGTGTATGTACGAAAGCAAAAGTGTTTGTCTTACCGATCGTTCGTGATATAAAGCGAACTAAAGTCGTCGTTGTTGTTGGATGTCGCTGAGCGGTTGTGGTAAAAAAATGATTGCCCCTGCACATGACTCAAGTTATATATTATATATAATAAACTATTTTTAATAAAATATAAGATCAAAATTTAAAACAAAATTATGCAATAAGCACTAGAATTTCAACTTAACACATATGTAACAAAATTGCAATAACTAATGATATAAAAAGTTAATAACTAAAATATAGATTAATCATATCACATAAAAGGATGTAACAAGACGTCGATTGTAATTGTATTGTAACACCCAGAGTCTAAACGACTCAAATCCGCTCTGCAACCTAGGTGAACCACAACTATTACCATTCCACTTACGCTTTTATCCTCGTTTCGCATAAAAAGATTAATCGGAGATGGTGAGACGGACTCTAGAAGCCTTATATCTTTGTCTAACCCATCCTAAACAACTAAGATAAGATTAAACTCTTCATAATATCTCATTAGCATGCACATAGACTGCTATGGGCCAAATTCCAAACAGGATCGGTGTCACAGTAGTACTCTTCTTTTTTAGAAAACAATATTACTACACCTATAATTCATCATAATAGGAAATTTAACCTCATGAATTTATTGGTGCAGGTTGAATAATTGTTAATAATGCTAAGATGGGAGTCTAGAATCTATTTTAATAAAATATAAAAAATTGAATAAAATACACAACAATCACTAGAGTTTGGACTTGACATGTCGATAAAAAATTTACAACAACTAATAGGATAAGTTGAAATAGTTTTGTTGAAAAAGATGAAACAAGCTGGTCTTAAGGTGTGGTTTCAACTAAATATATATCAAACACCCAAGGAGGAGATGCAAATGATGAAACAACAATATGAGAGATATTATAGAGGGTACTCGCTCCGTACTTGTAAAGGAAGTCGTTTTGGACAAGATTTGAGTCAAACATTAGAAATATAAATCATAAATAACTTTTAAGTTGTTGAGTTTAAAAATATGACAACTATATAAATATATTCATCTTCAAAAGTACTTTCATAAAAACATACATATATCACTTATATTAGTTTCTAAAAAAATACGGAGTCAAAGTTATACTTTGGAGGACTGTGCCGCTGTCTAAAATGACTTACTTTAGGAGTACGGAGGGAGTATATACTTATTGCATAGGAAATAAAGAGAGAATAAAGATAATCCATTTTATTACGTACTGAACTTATTTTAGACTTTTTATACTTACGTACCATAGTAAGATTATATGACATGCTGGAGCATAGGTTGATGGGCTATTAATTAAGTTAAGGTTTCATCTACATGCACATTTAGGACACATGAAGTTACATGATATGGAAAAAATGTGTGTACAGATAAAATCCTATATTTATAATCTCTATAAAACTAAACCTCACTAGCTATTTCTCTTAATATGCAAGATCCACTTCATCAATTCATTATCGAATACATTTATGGTCAACTGACATTGCAATTATGATCTACATGTTAGCAAGACACATCTTCCATAATGGCAAAGGTGGATAATTTAGATATATAAATTTAGGGGCTATTTTAATTAATAGGTATAGATTTATTTAGTTTTATGCTAAGTTATATCTAAATAAATTTATAGTTAAGTTATAATGATTCGATTAATATGAAGTTTTACTACAGTGTAAGGATACAATAATTAGCTCACCAAAAAAATTCACCACAATTGGATGAAATAAACTACATCTATGAATTATTCAATTAATTACAAAAAAGCATAGATCTAAATCTATGGCAAAAACTTTATTCTAAAGTATACGATATTATATGTTCTCTGTGTAGATCTACTTATGTGGAGTTCAATAAAATGAATTGAATTTTATATTTTTAATTTTTCTATGATTACTCTGATTTTTAAAGATTCAACTAAAATAAACAAAAAAAAAGAAAAGACAAAACCACGTTACTGTAGCAAAACAACCGTCTAAAACCGTCTGAGGGGGTTATTTGATCGGTTTTGGAAACTTTAAGGGCTAAAACATCTTGTTTTATAGTTTGAGAGTGAAGTAGTTGACGCTCAATAGTTGAGGGGGTTATGTAGATTTTTTTCTATTTTATATTATATTTGAAAATGACATACATGAATAATTTTGATATCTTTCACAATCGCAGAGGTGGGTAATATAAATTTTAGTAAGTTATTTTAAATTATCTTTTATAATGACAAAGGGGGATAATTTGGATATAAATCTAGGGGGTTATTTTAAATTATCTTTATAGTGGTAGAGATGGTAATTTTGATGTAACTTAGGGAACAATTTTATGTTTTTATAATGGTAGTGGTGGGTAGCTTTTTATACATATAGAAAATAGATTTAAGGCTCTTACCAAAAAAGCTAGATGTTTCTAATTATTATGGTTTTGATTTCTAAGATTTATATTTAATTAGTGTGTCAATAAAAATTAACATGCAACCTTCTGTTAATAATAACCAGTATTCATTCCGTTTTAAATTACAAGATATTTTGGCTACGCACTTAGATATACACTATATCTAGATTAGATAGGCAGGGAAAACAATTATCTATACCTAATAATAAAGAGGCAAAATTTCTGCCTTTTTTTTGGTACCATTTTTTTAGTATGGCCTCCTATAACTAACTCTGTGAATGTAAAGATAACTAGAAGTCCTAATCTGTTTACAACATTGTTGTTGTTCTAATCTAAATACATCATAGAGGCAAAATTTATGTACACTAATTTTTTTGTCTAACCGATAATCATGATCCGACTCAGCCTCGGCCATTAACTCCTAAAAAAATATGGTATGTTTGCTTAACGGAAATGTTTCCTCTTTTTTTTTCCGTTTGCCTCGGTTGGAAACAGAGACGAGGTACAACACATTCATCCTACACAATATCAGTGTCCAAAACCTGATCGGGCACTGAATAAATTGTAATTGAAACTGAATCGAATCCAAAACAAAATCGAGATCGAGAATCCGGCAAATCAGGACTCGAAATTGAAAAAAACACGATTTTCCTCAGATTTACCATATGATCAGCCACGAATTGAATAGAAATCAAATCAAACACCGCATAAATGCAACTAAATAGTAGGAAAAAAAATCAACACGCAGCCAATGTACACACGTAAAAGGATCTCGGCCTTAGATCTAGACCTGACGCGCTCTAACCTCCGCACGTCGGCGTCACTGATGCTACTCCTGCGCTTCGCCGCCCCGTCGAGGTCGCGCATCGCCTGCTCGCCCGTCTACACAGGCACGTCTGCGCCACCAGGAATCCATGCCACGACGCCCTGTCAGAGCGCCGACCTACCGGCACCCGCCTGCCCCGGACGCCGCTCCACCTGCCACCACTGAGGAGCCGCTTGCGCCCCAAAACTCTTTTGGCGTAGCCAAGCCCCTGCCCCATGGCCTGAGGACCGAGAGGCCGGATAGCACAAGGAAAGAAGAGGGCGACAGAGGAGGAAAGTTTGTGGGCCTGTGAAGTGGAGGAGATAAGGTTGGGTCTTTTTTAAAAAATCTCGATCAGGTTTCGTTCGCGTTCTTTTTTGGTTTTAGTCTTCCTTTCGTTGATAGATGCTCCATCGTCTGGACTGTGGCTGTCCCACACCCATTTTTTTTGTGTTTTTAACTCTATATATATCTACTTTTTCACAAAAAATAACAAAATAATAAACACATAATTTTGGGTCTTCAGTAACTTCAACCATTATCTAATAAATATTTCTATCAAACTCTTAATATAATCTTCACTAGAAATAAATTATTATTATAACATAAATCAGTCAATCTAACTAATCAAATTGTAAACTAATAACCTATTTGTCATCCAAACTAATCAAATAAATTTTTTTTCCAAGTTATCTGCATACACCAGTGTAATCTCTAAATTATTCATATACAGAGGGACTAATTATTAACACGATGACACCTAACCCATTGCTAACTTTAACAAGATATTAAAATTAGATTTTTCTTATGGATCGTTAGAAGAAGTCATGGAACTTGATTCTAACTCTATCAAATGTGAATTGTTTGAAAACTAAAGTCATGATATATTTACAAATAAATATTTTTGTTCCTTACAACAAAATAAAGAACACATTAAAGTTATATTTTAATTTAATACAAAATTAATAAGATATTATCATACATTATGGCTAATATATTTACTTAAATTATGGATGGTCATTGTAAAAAGTATAACTTTTAAATCTATATCTATATCTAATCTATATATCTATCTATATATATCTATATATACCTAATAATAAAGAGGCAAAATTTCAGCCAATTTTTTTTTGGTCTGGAATTTTTTTCGTCTGGCCTCCCAACCTAATTGTACGCGTTTTAATAGTAGCGAGGTGGAACAACCATGCAAAACAAAAAGAAAAGAAAACAAAATTGTATCTGGACTAAAACTCAAACAGGAGTCCTGGTCGTATCTGTTCAGACCCACAAACTTTCCCCAACTACTTCTAACTGATCGATTCACCACAACAGATCCGATTGATCCAGAAACCAAGTCAGATTCCATATCCATCCAGAATAAACTCCTGTCTCTGTTATGTTGATATGTCCTCCTAAAGTCAAATACAATACCTCCACCGGACACCAATTGAACTACTCATCAAATCAGATCCATTAAAGATAAAAGAAAATCGAGGAGCAAGAGGACCACATCAAGAAAAAGTCAAAAGCGCACAATGAATCAAATTGATGCCCATCTTAGGGTGCATGCTCCATCCGTAGACCGCGTGCATGCCGCCGTGGATCGGAGCGACCCAACGCAGAGCAGCTCCACACCTACGCCAGTCCTCTCGCTCCTCGATGTAGGCCGACGGCATCACGGGGAACTCGCCGCGTCACCAGCCGAGGAGGCCCACACGGCATCGAGCCTGGTTGCGGACGTGCTACTGCTATGCCTCGCTCCATGTTTTTGGGTGAGAGAAATCAAAGAGAGAGAGCATGCGGTTGGTGGAGCTGTGGCGGAGAACTGGACAAGTGGAGATGCGGTTGGGAGCAGTTGGTGCGGATGTCAATAGATAGATCGAGAGGTGTGCCATGTGCGGTGGAATAGATGGGAGCTCGACTGCTGAAGGGATAAGGTCGTGGTATTGTGGAGCCGGTGTTGCGGGTTTACGGGTTGGCGGATATGGGTGGAATATTTTTTTCACCCGTCAGCGGTCTCGCCGAAATCCTACCATCAGCGAGACACTTTTACTCCTCCCCTCCCCCACAGCGCTATGGTGAGCTCCGTCAAATCCACCTGACATCCCCGCCCCTCCTTGGATCGGACACCGTTGCTGCCATCAGGCCCTAAGCTCCATCCAACGGGGCTTTTATTATTAGGTATAGATAGATTAACTGGACATTATGATATTATTATCAATGTTAATCTACACTACAAATCCATCGTAAAGATAATTATAGCTCAAAAAATTAATAGAAAGAACAAATAAAATATTTAGGTATTTGACATTCATGTCTTATTTTGTATTAATGATCTTGTTTGCTAAAGCTTATGATCAGTCAAAGTTGGTCAATATTTTTCTATCACAACAAAACAACAACAACCACCGTAAATCATGCCGAACAATCCTAATGTATTTTTTCCCGTTACAGCGTACGGGCATATCTACTATGAAATTAAATTTTGAAATGGATCTACTTACATCACTTTCATATTTTAAACTAAACACAAAAGAGTTTATTTATAGTTAGAGTTTAAAGAGTTTAAAAAATTAAACTTCGGATTAAACTTAACCTAAAAGATTTTTAGAGTCTCTTCTTCTCCCGTTGCAACGCACGGGCATTTACATGAATAATTTTGATATCTTTCACAATCGCAGAGGTGGGTAATATAAATTTTAGTAAGTTATTTTAAATTATCTTTTATAATGACAAAGGGGGATAATTTGGATATAAATCTAGGGGGTTATTTTAAATTATCTTTATAGTGGCAGAGATGGTAATTTTGATGTAACTTAGGGAACAATTTTATGTTTTTTTATAATGGTAGTGGTGGGTAGCTTTTTATACATATAGAAAATAGATTTAAGGCTCTTACCAAATTAAAAGCTAGATGTTTCTAATTATTATGGTTTTGATTTCTAAGATTTATATTTAATTAGTGTGTCAATAAATTAACATGCAACCTTCTGTTAATAATAATCAGTATTCATTCCGTTTTAAATTACAAGATATTTGGCTCGCACGCAGATATACACTATATCTAGATTAGATAGGCAGGGAAAAACAATTATATCTATAAAAGTCAAAACGTTTTATAATTTAGAATGAAGGGACTGTATATAAGATAATTAAGCTACCGATACCCGTATAAGATTACCCGTAAGATTAGCATGCAGCCATGCCATTGATGCATATCTGAAGTGGGATGAACGACGAGATGCAGTGCGAGCGGTAGGTGTACGTCACGTACGTACCACCAGTTTTTGTCCGCCGCCAAGTGTTATGGCGGTCGGGAAGGAGCGATCCACGGTGGCGGCGGCCACCGTGATGCCCCACGGCAGGGCGTTGCTGACGGACTGCTGCACGGGGCCATCGTTCCCTGCGGAGAGCACCACCGTGATCCCGGCCGCGACGGCGTGCTGCGTCTCCCAGTTCTCCCCGATGCCTCCCAACGACATGGACAGGACGTCCACGCCGTCGCCGATGGCGTCGTCGATGGCCGCGATTATCGACGCGTCGCCGCAGCCACCGAAGCACGCCTTGTAGATGGCCAGCCGCGCGCGCGCGCACCGCCGCGCGCCATGCCGGCGGCCAGGCCGCTGGAGGCGGCGTGGCTCACGTCCCGCACAGGCGTGCCGGCGATCGTCGAGGCGGTGTGCGTGCCGTGGCCGTCGGCGTCCCTCGCCGACAGGTACTCGCCCTTGAGCTCCTCCTTGCTGGCGTCCCCGGCGTACCACCGCGCGCCGATGATCTTCCGGTTGCAGTTGCTCGCCTTGAACGCCTGGCCGGCCTGGCACACGCCTTTCCACCGTTTCGGCACGGGGCCGTACCCGCTGTCGTCGAAGCTCCGTGATTCCGGCCAGATGCCTGAGTCTATGACGCCGACGATGACATCCTCGCCGTACTTGGCCTTCCTGAGCAGCCGTGACGACGACGACGGTGGCAGTTGGGCGCCGCCGCCGCCGACGCCGTAGCTCATGCCAAGAAAATCCCAGCTCCGAGTGGTGTGCAGTTTGTGGTAAGTGTTTGGCTTCACGCTCACAACACCAGGGTATTCTACAACATCATTCATTATCAGTTCATACTTCTAACACTTTGCGAGTATATATAATCAACATGACTTTAATTAATTTGTTCAGGCTTTTATTTTGTTGGATCGATCGGTGGGTGACTACGCACTCTTAAGCTCCTCTGCCTGCGCCTCGGTGAGCTTCGCCGCGAAGCCGGAGAATCCATGCTTGTAGCTGTAGATTATGGAGTTGAGGGCTTCATCCTTGCTGCTCGATCCCATTGACAACATGGATGAATGGCAAAATTAAGGTGAGCAGAAAGCCAGCTTACATATGTATATATATACTGTGCAGATGCAGAGTCATTGTGCAGAGCTATTAATTTAGGGATTATTACCTCCCAAGAATGGAGGCGAGCGCGGCGTGGTGAGATGCCATGACCATGGATGGGTCATCATGCATCTTCTTACCCATGTACACAACGTAGATCCTCGTCTGAATTTTTTCAAGAAGCAGAAGCAGCATCAGACATACAGAAGAGACACCAACCAAGCTTCAGGGAAGAGGGAAATCAGGAAAGCACACAGCTAGCTTACCTGGCCTGATGATGATGCATCAGTGTAGTGCGGGGGCAGCAGTAGCACGAGGAACCCTACAAGCAGCAGTAGTGCAGATTGTGAGATAGCTTGTGATCTCGAGGCCATCTTAATTTGGATTACTCTGATGAGTGCACATTTGCATCTGCATGTGCTTGTGTATGTTGCTTGCATGTATGTGTGTATATATAGCTGTTATGGACCAATGGTATTTCGTTGGTGTCATAATCTGTCTTATTATGCAACATAATAACCGTATGTTTTTGGGGCCGTTAATGTGAGGGGGGAAAAAAAGGAGAGACAGAGGTCATTGTTTTTTTTGAGACGAAAGAAGAATTATATTAAAATATAGCTGGGTACATCATCACATTACAAGTATTGTGGAAAAAAAACATATATCCAGAAACTGATTTTCATCTATATTGCACCCACACTGTGAATTGCCCAAACTCTCAAATCAAAACCTATTTGACGCTTCATATGGATGACCGCACAGGCAAATACTCGGCAACAATTGTTTTAGGCCAGACAATAGATGCCCAACGGACGGCCAACATTCCTGCAGGTGGAGTTGAGAAACTTTTCTTTCTCGTGTCTTCCTTCTTCTTCTTTCTGCCATCGAAGAGTGAAGAAGATTGATCTGAAACTTATTCTCCCTAGTCCTTCATTGTGGCCAGATCTAACCACAACAAAACAGAGAAAAGACCGGAGAAAATTATTCCATGACGACGACATCATCTCCGCCTTGATGCCGTCATCCGGAAACAAAAATCTCCATGTCGTCATGCTGGTGAAGATGCTAACGCCGAAGTTGTTGTCTCCATCTTCAACGAAGCCGCCATGGAGAAGACAATTCCATCCTTTCCCTACTCCGTTGCCGAAGAGGAGAAGAAGAAGATAAATCTCCAATACCACAATACAGCATGGAGAGACTTCAACTCTAAAAAAATCCAATCTATTGAGAAAAAATATCAAAAACGATGGATCCCCACTCTCTCCAACCTCCGGCGTAGGCCGGAGGGAGGAGAGAGGGGGACCAACGGAGGACGGAGGACGGCGGCGGCGCGAAGGAGCGACGGGTGGCGGCGTCGGCGGCGGGGAGCGGGTCGCTCGGTGGCGAACGAGCTTGATGATCCAGGAACAGGCGGAGACAGAGGTCATTGTTCTGCAAAGGATTTTGGACTATGAAACAAACTATTCTGCATGAACTTACAATGCTTATTTTGTTCCAATCAAAGTAAGTACGTAATCGTGGGATTATGATTGTTTAATCGTCGTATATATGAAGATTTTGCATCACTGCATAAAGCGGCCTATTTTGCAAAATATATGTGAATTAACGAAGCAGTTACTAACTGATTCTCACCTCATTTCAAATTATTGTTATAAGTCATTCTAATTTTTGGAGAGTCAAAGAATCTTAAGTTTGATTAAAATTATAGAAAGAATTTGGAATGGAGGGAGTACCAATTACTAGTGAGAAAGTGGTCCTACGAGGAGTGCACAATATCAGCCCCACATGAGCGCATACTGCACATTAGCAAAAGCACTATACTACCACAAGCATATATAGGGAATTTTGATGAAAATGACCAAAACAATAGAGAGCTGGGAAAAGACATATCCTTTGGAGGTGCAGTTCAGAAACCATTTGTTATACAAAGTTAGCCGGTTGACGACAAAAACCTATTTGTAGTGGCCACGATCGAGCAATATTTTTATCCGTTTACCTCTTCTAGAAACTATATATGGATATGTGTATATGAAAGAGGAATATTCGGTGTGTGAAATTAGAAATCTGATGAGATTGAGACCCCCACATGTAGGAACATTGGACCCAATAATGCGACCTCGGCTGACAGGGACAGATAGCACCTCCTGCGACGCATCAAAAGAAAAAAAAGTACTCCCTCTATTCTAAATTATAAGTTATTCTAAGAATCTTGGAGTCAAAATATTCCAAAAATCTTGGAGAATTAAGAAGATATAAAAAGGTGTTGCACAGAAAAAGCAAGATAGCTAGAGAGAAATAGAGATAGAAATATATTAGGAAATGGAAAAGGTGTAAAGAGAGAAGATAAAGGTACATTGGAAAATGATAAGTAGTATTTTGGAATAAAATTTGGACATTGAGGCGGAGAGAGAGAGTGTACATCACGTGTATGACTTGTACTTGTTCCGTAGATGTGAGATGCGGTCAGCATTTGCACTAGTAGACGTCATGGAGTCAGCCACAGGCAACATCATCCAACGGAGGAGCTGACGTACATGATGAATCAAGGCGCACATCGTGCACAATATCCTGGTACGACAGCTATAGCTTTAGTAGCGACAATAATGCAATAGATTCTACTAGTACGTATAGCCAAATGCATAACAGCATACTAAGCTAGCGTCAACGCTTCTCCTCCTGGATGCTCATCAGTGAGTGCTATCCATGATGGAATCATTAGGCCCATGCTAGGTTGTGTCGTCTCAGATGCCTCTCCAGTCTCCACCCAACAAAATAGTCCAAACATATGGCTGTTTTTTTATGCAGGAAACTTTATCTGCAAAAGAATTTCAGAAACTTCTGATCATATGTGGGGGCAGTCTGGGGCCTCGGACAAACGTGTTATATATTCCAAAGCCCATTATCAACATTCAGCTTTATTACACAATATCTCGTTATCAAGAGACAAGCAAACGGCTTCCAAAATGATACCTCTGTCTGAAGCTTTATTTCTTGAAGTTATTATTGACGATGCGGTGGCGCGATCTGAAGATAATAAAGAGGACTGTCGGTGTAGTGTGCCGGGGGTAAGTTTATGGTCGGACCCAAAATTATCACTACTGGAAACGGTCGCTTTGCCGAGTGCCTGTAGCACTCGGCAAAGGCCATTCGACACTCGGCGAAGCCTATGCCGAGAGCAGCCCTCGGCGTAGAGCTCTCGGCAAAAAACCTCATGGCAAAGGATCCTTTGCCGAGGGCCATTTATCGGGCTCTCGGCAAACCTTTTACCGAGGGCCCGACCGGCTCTCGGCATAGAAAAGTGGTCGTTAACGGCTGTCCCTATTGACGGTAGGTTTGCCGAGGGCTAAGCCGGCTCTCGGCAAAGGCGTTACGTGTGCCGAGAGCCGGGCCCTCGGCAAAGAGATAATTTTTTTTATTATTTTTTCTGCGCCGAGGGTTATCCGGGGTCAGCTCTCGGCAAAGAAATTTCGAATATTTTTCTGGAACCTCTTCGCCGAGGGCTATCTTAGCGGCTCTCGGCAAACCTCGGACTTTGCCGAGGGCTATGACCAAAGCCCTCGGCAAAGCCTTGGAAATTACGTTCTGCCTCCCCAGCTTTGCCGAGGGCTATGGCCAAAACCCTCGGCAAAGGGCCTCTTTGCCGAGAGCAACCCTCGGCAAAGCTGGGTAATTTTTCTTTTTTTGTTTTCCAGTTCTGTTTTTCCTTTTCTCCGACAATATCACACAGATACATATCACATTCATCACATTTCGCGTCACAGAACATATATATATATATCACATCACATAGTTCAATAACATATATGTCCTCATATCACATAGTTCAACAACATGAGACTTCAGTGACACACGAGGAGATCTACTACACCCCCGGCCAACCGGGCCACCCCTGAGAACTGTCGCTTGCTTGACCCCCGGTCGGGTTCCATCCAGGAGCGTGGCGGTTGTTCGAACCTTCTGACGGAGGAGGCTGCAAAAGGTCATGTTAGACAAGAAAATGAAATAAATGAAACACTGAAGTATTGATACTCACAGGAGCAACTCCGGGGTCCAGAGGCGGCGGTGGAGGAGCCATGAGCGTCTGAGGCACGACCATGCCCTGGGAGGCCATGAAGGCGATGAGCTCCGCCATCTGCTTAGCTTGAGCCTCCATCTGGGCCGACATATGTGACCGCATCTGGGTCTCAGACACCTGGCGCTCCTGCCTTTCTATTTCCAAGCGGGCCTGCGATAATACAAAGTGAATGTTAGAACAATGCAAACATTTAAAGATCAATGTACGATGAGTTAAATAGAAATAACCTCGAGCTCGGCGATCCGCGACTGCGCAGGCGACGGGGTGGGCGTATGGGGACGCTCCCGCTCGTGCTCTGTGCTCGGAGCTGGGACAGAGTGGGAGTGGAGGCCGTGTCGATGACGCCGTCGCCAAGCCAGAACCGCCCGTGCTTCTTCCCTCCTCCAATCCTCATGACGATGCTCCCGTCCAGGTCCGCGGTGGCGGGATCAAAGTCGTCCCCATGGACCGCCCTTGCCGCCTCTAAGTAGTCAGTGAGGCGGGAGTGGACGCTGGAGTTGGTGTACGCGTCGGCGGGATCGTCGGGGTTGTAGGAGGTCTCCGCTGCCGTGGCCTTGCCCTTGTGGGACATGGCGTATGCCGCCACCGTGCCGCAAGGCTGGCCACCGTGTGCCTCCGACTGCGAGGAAGACAACAAGATGATTAGCAATCAGGCAACATTTGATCGAGAAATTGATAAAGTCTTTCACGTACCCAAGCTTGTGCGTACTCGGCGAGGTTGCGGTTGCCCTGGTGGTGTGGTACACCTGGCATCTGCAGACGCGCCTCCCGGGCCTCGGCGTGGTGGGCCGCCCACTCTTCAGAGAGCCACCGGTCCACGATCATCTCCCAGCACTCGGGAAACGACTGGCACCATTGGGGGATCATCTGCACATCATCAATTATTTCACGTCTAAGCGTTAGAGGAAAAGTACCAAAAGCTTAATCTCAAAAGAAAACACTTACGTGCAAGAACTGCACCCGGCCCAGCGTCATGCCTCTCGCCTGGGCCTTCGTCACCCTCGTGGCCAGGACCGTGGCGTTGTAGGTGATGATGGCCTGCAGTCTCGCCTCGTAGATCATGTCGGTGACGAGCTTCCTACAGGCCCGGGTAGCCGTCACCTCCGCCACTGCCTCCTTCCCCGGCTCGCACTTGAAGTAGTTCTGCATACAGACACAATACGAGGCGAGACAGTAATTAAAGAGAAAATATGATGAATTTGATATTGTTTGACGAAGACTTACCCACAGCTCCGCTCTAACCCGCGCCGCCTTGTTGGGGAAGTCTGGGTCTAGGGCGACGCTGTAGTGGTCAAAGGTGTAGGCCGGCTCGTGCCTCCGGGCATACTGTACTATGCCGGGGTAGTGCTCGCGGCACAGGAGACCCAGGACGTCGTTGGGTTTGCGGCCTTTAGGCCCCACAAAGTCCCATCCCCTGCACAAGTGATTAAAAAAGATTATTAGCTTCTATTTCTATTTTGAGTCTCATCGTACGAACAGGTAGTTAGAACATGTACTTTTGTCCGATGGGCGTGATCACTGGGCGTCGGGCACGTGCCGGCAATGCCGGGAGGCTGGCGGGGCCTCTCAAGTAGGGCGTGGACACCCCTGAGGCACCCGAACACCCGTCCGCCTCGTCCTCCTCCTGCTCGTCCTCCTCCTCTGCCTCCTCGGCCAATGGTGCCTCCTCCTGCCGCTGGGCCTCGGGCGTGGCCGGCACCTCCTCCTCGACCTCCTCCTCCTCCTCCTCCTCCTGTGGAGACGGCTCCCTCCGGCGGCGGCCACTCCTCGTCGAGGGCCCGTCGGCCTGCGAGCTGCGGTACAACCAACTCAACCGCCTCTGACATCCTCCCGGCATCTTGCCTCGACCTCCTGCATTTAAAAAGAACAAGCAATGTTGTATTAGAAATAACATAACCAAATATGTGCAATATAAATAAAACAATAGATCCCTATTTGTGCTTTTTCGATTGGGCCGACTCTGCTCGTAGCTTGATGTGTGGAAGCGAAATCCATTCACGTCATAACCGTTAAATGACTTGACCCTACGGTCAAAGCCTTTTGCAACTTGTCTCAGCTCTTGACTCATAGACGCATCGGTTTGAGCCTGCAAGGTGGCGCAAGATATATCGTTATACGGTCAGAACGTAAGAGCAAGTTGGAACGTTAGACTAAGTACGACCTACTGTTGGACGGTACCTTCTGTCGAAACCAAGAAATGAAATCAGGCCTCCCTTGCCCCGCACCATTTGCAATTAGGGTTTCAGCTGCCGCATCAGAAAGAGGCCTTGGTCCATTCGAGAACAAATGAAGAAATTCACTGTACGAAGCAAAAAGAATGGTGTTGGAAAGTGACGACGAATTGGATGAAGATAGATAACAACTTACCCCATGTACGGATCCAGCTCATCAAGGTTGGTAAGCACGTATAGCATGATCTTTCGCCACTCTTCATAGTTCAACTGCTTAACTGTGGATCCACTTGCCGTGCCGAGTTGGCCTCGAAAAGGCTAAGAGTCGATTCATTTTCTCCAGCATTGTAACGAGGGGGTGGATTATGCACGCTAGGAAGGTTCTCAGAGTAGTATTCTTCAGTGAAGTTGGACACCTCCTCCAGAATGGATGCCTCTGCAATGGAAGCCTCAATTTTGGCTTTGTTTCTACATTTCTTGCGAAGAGTCTTCATATTTCTCTCGACTGGAAAGCACCAACGCCATTGCACAGGCCCTCCCATTCGAACCTCATTTGGGAGGTGTACGATCAAATGAAGCATCGGAGTGAAGAAGCCTGGTGGAAAGATCTTCTCCAGCTTACAGAGCAACACAGGTGCAGCTTTCTCCAAGTCATCAACGACGGACCGAGATATCTCCTTGGCACATAGCTGGCGGAAGAAATAGCTCAACTCTGCCAGGACAACCCACATAGGCTCAGGAAGATAGCCTCGAACCATCGCCGGAAGAAGCCGTTCGATCCATACGTGGAAGTCATGACTCTTCATCCCTAGGACTCGCAGAGTAGATAAGTTGACTCCTCTCGTTAGATTCGCTGCATATCCATCAGGGAATGTCAATGTCTGGATCCACTGAAGTATTTCTTTCCTTTGTGGCCTGCCCAAGACGAAATCGACCTTGGCCGTGTCCATCTCCTGCCGGGCTGAGGAGGCAGCATCTCTTGCTTTGGTCTATCGCACAACAGTGCCAGGTCTAGTCTAGCCTTAGGGTGTCCTTAGACTTTTCAGTGTCCATGAGTGTTCCCCAAAGCGACTCAGCGATGTTCTTTCAGTGTGCATTACATCAATGTTATGTGGCAGAAGAAGATCGTCATAATAAGTGAGTCTTTCCAAGCCTGACTTATGAGTCCACATATGCTCCTGACCATACCCCGCAAAACGACCGTCTGTTTCGTTGAACTGGAGAGCATGAACCTCGGCACCGGTCAGCAACCGAGGTGGAGGATCTCTCACCACGACACCTTTGGTAAAGTTCTTGGTGTCCCGTCTAAAAGGATGGTCAAGAGGTAGGAATTGTCGATGTTGGTCGAACGCCGAATACTTGCCACCCTTCTTCAACCAGATAAATCTCGTAGCTGTCTTACAAAACGGGCATGAGAACTTGCCATGGACACACCAGGCACAGAATTTGGGAATGTTTCGAGCAAGTGGTGGCGCAAGATGGTTGAAACCCTGAGATCAGAGCAAGATCTCACATGTGATGATATGCGGAGATCTCAGGGTTTCAACCATCTTGCACCACCACTTCCTCCAAACATTTCCAAATTTTTTTTGTAGCCTCTACATGCGATGCCAAGGTCACTCATCCGTTTTCATGATTTTCTGACTTCGTTTGTATTTTTAATAATTTTAAATGCAATATCACGCAACTTGGTCGCCGTTTCTCGTGCACGAGACGGTCGAGTCTCCGCGCCTGTCCCTGGATACGGTGTCGAAATACCCTCTAAAGAATTAATACCATTTTTTGAATCGCTGAGTTTTATTATTTCATGGACCTGCAGTTCAAACGTGCGTCCCGCGGGAAAAATCATCAAATTAAAGAAAATGCGCAAAATATAGCAAGATTTATGGAAAACACTTCAAATTTCAAATCTTGGCTTCTAGTACTGTAGCAAGGCCACAGAAAAAATTGGGAGAAAAAATATAAAAAAAATAAAATGCTTTGCCGAGGGCTTCCTAAAACCCTCGGCAAAGAGCACCAATGGCGAGAGCCAGGGCCAGGGCTCTCGGTGTAGGGTTTATCCAAAAAAAAATTTCGGTCCTTTGCCGAGAGCCTAACAACAGAGGGCTCTCGGCAAAGGTAACGGCGCAGGACGAGCCGTTTGCGAACGACCCGTTCGTCGAGGTTCCGTCTACGCCGAGGGTTTAGCCCTCGGCATAGGGTATCTTTGCCGAGAGTCAGACTTCGCCGAGAGTCTGGCCCTCGGCGTACAATTCTTCGCCGAGATCCGCACAGTGCCGAGGGCTGACTCTCGGCAAAGACCTCTTTGCCGAGTGCCCGTGTTTTAGCTCTCGGCAAAACGGCGGGCTCTCGGCATAGAGCCCGTCTCCGGTAGTGTATGTTGTTGCAAGTTCTATGGTCATTCCTTCGTGGAGCACTCCGACGAAGCAGGTATTGGAGTGGTGGTCAGAAACCACCGAGAAGTCGTTGTCGACGTGGAGGGTGCTGCCCAGGTGCGGGTCGGCTGATGAAGCTAAGGCTAAAGCTTGTGTTGAAGGACTCAGAATGGCGTCCCAATGGTACCCGGGACCTATCATCCTTGAGTCAGACAGTGCGCGAATTGTTGCAGCAATGAATAGCTTGGATGAAGATATGTCGGAACTTAGAAGTCTGGTGATGGAGGCCCGAAAACATCTGCAATCGCTGGTGGATTGGAAGATCCAGAAGGTTAAGAGAGATGCAAATAGAGTAGCTCATGAATTAACTCAATTAGCTACGAAGAATGCTCATACAGCAATTTGGCGAGAGCAAGCGCCTGTGTGCGTGTTGAACCTCATCGCCTCTGATTGTGATCAAATGTCTAGCTAATAAAGCTCTCTCTTTTCCCGCAAAAAAAAGTTCTATGGTCATTGATGGTTTAACTGATCCATCATCTTTGGAAGCTCTGGCTTCTAATGAAGTAACATCCTTGGCTATATATGGATATGGGTGTGCGCAAGTGTGTATATATATAGCTTCAGATTGCTTGGAAGTGATTATGAATCTTCAGAAACAAAATTCGTGTGCTTATTCATTCATCTTAAAGCCAGGAGCTAGCACTTTGTTTTAGTGAAGCCAACCATTTTTAATAATCATGAGGGTAGTTATTCATCCACCTTGGAGGCTGCTCATTCTGCTGGTTACTAGACACGTTTTTGAGCCTTGAGAACACTCCAACCCTCTCTTACTGAGTGATTATTTCGTATTGCCAAATTCTATTTGTGAGTTGAGTAAAATTTAAATTTGAGAGCAAGCCACCTCTTAAGCACTTGCGCATAATGTCGATTTTGTAATTTGTATTTGTTACTCTTGGATTTTTCGGTCCTAGATGGCTAGGCGTCACTGGAGAGCACCCAAGAGATTGTGGTGTGCCGTCTGTAGCGGTCGATTCCATCACCACAAGGAAGGAATCAACTAGAGTAGAAGAAGAAAAAGGAGTTGGAAAAGACTCCAGCTAGAGTTAACCTTCATAATCTTATTACTGGTCTGTCAAGCTTGGTGGTTAATTTTCTATCCTTATAGTGTCTTTGCTAGATTATTAAAAGTAAGATATTCCCTCGAGGCCATCTTATTAATATTGCCTTTAGTTCTAGCCCTCTCTTCAACGTGACAGGCAATTATTCATGGCTTAGATTTACTAAAGAAATACATCATTTGAAGAGTTGGGGAAGGGAAACAGATACACATCTAGAGGGATCCCTATATACCAAGGGAATTTTCACATAGAGTGGCTTCACAAAGAGGAAGATACCGTCTTCGTTCATTGGGTTTATAACTCTGTGATAGACTCAGTTTGTTTCTTGCTAGCTTCCAAGAAAGCCTGCTAGAGATGGATAGATATTTGTTGCCAAACGATAGCAAAGCACAACCTATATATGCCGACAGGAGGAGGGCCATGTTGTGCGCCCCATGGTACAGACTCATCGTCAAGCTGCTGGGAGAAGCCACCAATAGGATGGATCAAAATCAACGTCGATGGTTCATATTTCGAGAAGTTCGGCGGCTAGAACAAGGGCCATTGCCAGAGACGGCAGCGGGCAATCATCTTCTCGGGCGTGGAGGCCGGTAATACTAAGGCCAGTCTCAATGGTGAGTTTCATTTTGTTGTTTCCAAGATTGCCATTGTTAGATGATGTAATATAGCCGGACTCTTGTACTAGAGATAAGATCTAGTTTGTTGGTATAGTTGGCAGATTTGCCTAGATTGTAGAGGATTATTGTTGTAACTAAACTCTGCTGTATTTGCCACCTAGAGGGGCTGTTTCTCCAGTATATATAACACGCAGCCTAGATGACCGAAAGGCATCTAGTTCCACCCAAATTTACATGGTACCGGAGCCGTTTTCCTAACGGAGATCGATCATGGCGTTCGCATCTTCATCAGCGACGTTCTCGTCCCTCTCCCTTGGGCTTCTTCCTGTCACCGAGAAGCTAACAAGGAGCAACCACGCCATGTGGAAGGCGCAGGTCCTGTCTGCCCTGAGAGGTGCTCAGGCGGAGCACTTCATTGATCCGACGAGTCAACCGCCGGAGAAGTTTCTTGCCCCCAAAGGCGAGAAGAAGGTCGACGACGAGCCAGCCGTTGTGAACCCGGAGTACGAGAAGTGGTTCGCCAAGGACCAGCAGGTCCTCTCCTACCTTCTGACCTCGCTCTCGCGAGAGATTGGATCTCAGGTCACCACGGTGACCACGGCGGCGTCGGCCTGGAGCGTCATCGAGGCCCTGCACGCATCACAGTCCAGGGCTCACGTCATCGCTACTAGAATGGCGCTAGCAACTGCGTCCAAGGGCGCAGCCTCTGTAAGTGATTATTTCACTAAGATGAAATCTTTGGCAGATGAGATGACTTCAGCAGGGCGTAAACTAGAGGATGAAGAGCTTGTCTCCTACATCCTGACCGGTTTGGACTCTGATTTTGAGTCAGTCGTGACGGCGGTGTCTGTAAACAGCTAGGATCACAATCACAGCCTGTATGTGGAATTGGCTAGCCTCTAATTCGAAGAACACTCAAGAACACAGGGAAGAACGAGCGGCAACTGCCGCAAGACTATGTTGCTTTTCACTGATATGTGTTTGAGTACATGCGCGATACAACTTAACCAGAAGCAATATTTGCAAACTACTTAGTAGATTCTACTTATACCAGCAGTACTTCATTACATAAACTGAAAGTAAAAACAAGATACATGGGAGAGACGCACACAACAACTGCCTGAACTCCCTCTCGGCATGGGCGCGGTCACCAGGTTCCAACACGCTCCTGTGCTTCAACCGTTCCCGCTCCATTTTCAAATTCAAACAAGCTTCGATCACACCTGTCCATGCCTCATGCAGCAGGCTTACACCAACAATCTCCCCCTTAAGCCTGATGCACCTCAAGCTCACGGACACCAAGAAGATGCCTCATTACCCCGAGCTTCACCGCAGACAAAGCTTTAGTCAGTGAGTCAGCCTTCTGCTCCAAAGTGCTGACTCTCTTTACTACAATCTGTCCTTGCTCCACGCATTCCCTGATGAAGTGATACTTGATATCAATGTGTTTACTTCGACCATGAAACACAGGGTTCTTCATCAGTGCTATAGCTGAGTTATTGTCAACAAACAGTGTCACTGCTCCTGGCTGATTAGCAGTAAGTTCACTCAACAGATTTCTGAGCCACAACGCCTGCTTGGCTGCCTCTGTTGCTGCCATGAACTCTGCCTCACACGATGACAAAGCCACTGTTTTCTCTTTGTGGGAGCTCGAAGTCACCAGACTGCCATTCAGATAAAAGGCCATTCCCCCGGTGCTTCTTCTTCCCACCAGATCACCCCAACATCATTGTCAGTGTAACCCACCAACACCTCCTTTTTCTTCTCCTGTGTATAAACCAGCCCAAAGTTCAATGTTCCTTGCAGATATCTCATTAGCTGCTTCACAACCTTCAGATGCTTGCTGGTTGGCTTTTCCATGAATCTGCTTGCCATACCTACAACAAAAGAAAGATCTGGTCTTAAGTGCAACAAGTATCTGAGACACCCAATGATTCTTCTGTACTCTGTTGCATCAACCCTCTCTCCCTGCTTATCTGCATCAAGTTTAGTTCCAGGATCCATTGGGACTTTAGTGGAGTTGCACTCTGACATACCAAACCGAGATAACACTTTCTTGGCATAACTTGTTTGCCTGATAGTTATGTAGTCTTCCTGCTGTTCTACCTCCAACCCCAGATAGAATGACAGTATAACCAAGTCACTCATTTCAAACTCAGAGGTCATCTGCTTCTTGAAGGCTACAATCTCTGACGGATCTCCTCCTGTCACTATCAGATCATCCACATACACACCAAGAACTATGGCTGACAGTCCAGTACCTCTGGTATACACTGCTGGTTCAGTTAAGCACTTTCAGAACCCAAGTTTCCTGAGACTGCCATCCAACTTCACATTCCATGCTCTAGGGGCTTGCCTCAACCCATACAGAGCTTTGCTCAGTTTGAGTACCATTTGCTCTTTCCCTTTTATCACATAACCTTCTGGTTGTGACACATAGACATCCTCCACAAGATCTTCATTGAGAAATGCAGTTTTTACATCCAAGTGATGTACCTCCCAGCCCCAATTAGCTGCCAGTGCCAGTATCAACCTAACTGTATCCAGCCTTGCCACTGGTGCAAACACTTCTTCAAAGTCAATACCTTGTCTTTGTACATACCCCTTGGCAACCAATCTAGCTTTGTGCTTCACTATCTCTCCATCTGCATTTCTCTTCAGTTTGTATACCCACTTCAATCCAATGGGCTTATGACCAGCAGGTAATTTAACCAACTCCCAGGTCTTTTGTTGTTGTGATGGACTGAATTTCACTGTCCATTGCTACCATCCAGTTTTCATCACCAACAGCCTCTTGATAATTAGCAGGTTCCTCCATCACTGCCAATAATGCCTCAATTTCTGCATCTGAGGTTAACTCCACCTCACTCGAATTCTGGTATACATCATGGATACTTCTGTATCTGATAGGACCCTCTTCTTGATCAAATGTGTCATCTAGATTCATCTCATTTTGTTCAAATTCGACACCAACATCTAGACTTCCCCCAGCAACACCTGAAGCTTCTGCTTCTGTTATCTGACCATGAACAGTGGTCGTTTGCATCTCAGTTCCCATGTCCCCAGAATTCACTGCATCTCCAGTGGGCTGCACTTCCCTAGTTGCTCCTCCTGCATCAATCATCTGATGATCTTCCAGATCAGTACCATTTCTAGTACCTGCTTCATGAATTTGATTGAAAGTATCCACAGTCTCCTCCACTTCAAACTCTGAAGCCTCTGTATAAGCAGAGCCCCACTTCCAGATTTTAGTTTCCTCAAACACCACATCTCTACTCACAACAATCTTCTTGGTTTGTGGATCATATAACCTATGAGCTTTACTGCCCTCCTCAACCCCAAGATACACCATGGGCAGACTCCTATCATCCAGCTTTTTCAAATGTGGTGCTGTTGGCCTGACATTTGCCTTGCACCCAAATATCCCCACATGTCCCAACTGTGGCTTCCTCCCACACCAAGCTTCAAATGGAGTCCTACTCCCCATTGCTTTAGTTGGTAACCTATTGAGTAAGTAGACTGAGTGCCTCGCTGCTTCTCCCCAAAGCCTCCCTGGCACTTCCATACTCTTCAGTAAGGATCTTGACATTTCCATTACAGTCCTATTTCTCCTTTCAACAACACCATTTTGCTGTGGTGAATATGGTGTTGTCAGCTGTCTCTTGATACCTGCTTGCTCACAGATGTCCTTGAATGCTACTGACAGAAACTCTCCACCTCTGTCAGATCTCACAACCTTGATCTTATGTCCCAGACTGTTTTCTGCCTCAGCCTTGAATTTTGCAAAAGCTGAGCTTGCCTGGTCTTTGGTCTTCAGGATTGATACATTCATCCATCTAGTACAGTCATCAACAATAAGTAAGAAGTACTTATTACCTCTAGCTGTCTCTAGTGTGATTGGGCCACACAAATCTATGTGCAACATTCCAAAAGGCTCATCAGCTTTCCACTTTGATGCCTGAGGAAATCCATTCCTTGTCTGTTTGGCTCTCAAACAGGAATGGCACACCTGATCTAGATGACTTATCAGAGGTACCCCCCTGCCATCTCCTTCTCAACCAACATTCTCATTGCCTGAAAATTTATGTGACCAAGTCTACCATGCCACAACCAAGACTGATCACTGATGCTAGTCAAGAGACAAATTGGACTCACAGGATTCAACTCAATTTTATAGAGTCGGTTAGCAGTTCTCTGAACTCTCATTATCAGTCTCAATGGGTTTTTCTCACATACTTCAATAATGTCATCATCCATCACAACCCTATGTCCAATCTCAGTCAATTGACCCAGACTAATGAGATTACTTCTAAGTTTTGGTATGAAATAGACATCATAAAACACCCATTGATCCACTGAACTGCCTTGAAACAAAATTGATCCTCTCCCATGAATCTCAACAGTAGAACCATCCCCAAACCTTACATTACCTGAGACAGTGTTGTCAAGGTCTCTAAACTTTTGTCGATCTCCGGTCATATGGTTGCTAGCACCGTTGTCGAGGTACCACACATTACCACACGACTGTAACACCCCTGGTTTTTAAACTGTAATTAACTTGACATATCATCATTATCATCATTAAGCATCTTGATCATGATTTCATGTGTATGCATTTACTAAGTGTATCATTTTATGTGAAGTACCTCTATTGCAAAAACCCTAAAAGCCCTAACCTCCTATAGGGGCAAAACAGTAATTTCACCTCTGTGGCTATGCTTGGTGTATTTCTTGTTCCTTTGGTGTATTGAAGTTTTGTTGTGTTGACCAAAGTTCAAAAACCAAAAATCAGATTTCAAACTCCTTGCAAAATCCTGATTTCCAAACCCTGGATTTTAACCCTCTCTTTGTAATTTAAAAATTATTCAAAATTGGGGTTGGTCCAAAAAGCAAAGTTGTAGATCTGGTCAAGAGAAACAACTTTGGTATTTACAAATTTTCAAGTTGCAGTACAAAATTTGGAGTTAGTTCAAATTCATTCAAATTCCAACTTTTGTCCCCTTTTTGGTTTTCAAAATTAGTTTGAAAACTAATGAGGTTCAGAAGAAGTGCATAATAGCAAAGTTGTAGGTTTTGATATAAGGAACAACTTTCATATTTGCAGATTTTCAAGTTTCTATGTAAAATCAAAAGTAATTTTGAATTGATTCAAATTCCAAAGTATTCCTTTGCTGTTTTCAAATATAGTTCAAAAACTATTTGGATTTGAAAATGTTCATATTGACAAAGTTGTAGATCTCTTTTTCTGAACAACTTTGATGTTTTGAGTTTTTGTTGCACAGTTCAATTTTTGGAAGAGTTTTGCGGAATACAGAAGCCAGCCAAAAAAAACCCTACTACCTAGCACTGTTCCTCTCTTCGTAGGGCCAGGGGGGGTACGGCCATGGCCGCCCCGCGTCGCCGCGTGCGCCGCGCGCCTGTCTGCTCCGACCAGTCCCCGACCCCTGTCGCCGTCAACCGCGGCATCATTCTCCTCCCCGCACCGCACAGTTGACTCCTCTCCCGTCCCTACAGTGCTCAGAACGTCGCCGCCGCGTGGTCGCCGCCGGCGAGCGCACGCCCAGGCCCTGGGTGCACGCCTGTATTCTGCCGGTCTGCAATCGCACGCGCACGTTTTGGCCGCGCTTTTCCACTCCATCCCGTGAACTCTACCGCTCCGTCCGCGCCTATAAAAAGGGTCGCCGGTGAGCCGAAGCTCTCATCGCCTCCGCCACCGTGGCCAGAGCAAACCAGAGCTCCCATTGCTCAACCACCTAGCCCTAAAGCTCCGCCGTGGTCTCACGCAGCTTCACCGCCCCTCAATTTGGTCGCTACCGCCTCCATTCACCCGGCGTAGCTCGCCGTTGTCATCTCCGGCGAAAAACCGGTGAGCTCGGATTCGAGAAATCCTTCCTCTCCGGCCTTGATCATCCTCCACTGACCCCCGCATCACCTTCCTCACTCCTTTGCGCCTCTGCCTGACCCCTTGCGGTCGCTTGTGTCGCGCAGGGTCGCCGAGTCGACGATCGCCGCCGCGAGCTTTCCGCCGGTCGCCGTCGACCACCTCCCTCAGTCCATCCCCTTCCCTCGCCGAGCAGCCTAATCAACGCCGGTGAGCTCCCTGTTGCCTTCCGTGCCCTCGGCTTCGCCGGAGTGCCCGCAGTGGCCGACGTAGCAGCGCCGCCGCCGTCCGGTCGCCGGAGCGCGCGGGGAGATAAACAGTGCCCCTTTTCTTTTTCAGTTTTATGTGAATAGTGTTCAAATTTCATATTTTTGTGTGATTTTCTGTGATGCTTCAAAAATTCTGAAATTTGGAGGATAGACTCTGTGTACCTTGAAGTATTTTATAAAAATATAAAACTTGACCTTTCTGCAAAAATTAAAAATGAAAAATCTCCCATTAATTAATAAATGGATGGTTTTGGATTTTTAGAAAAGATTTATAACTCCAAAAATTATGAGATAAGTTTTTGTGAGCTTCTTATGCCATGACAAGTCTGGTGGTGAAATTTTTTAAGTCTTTTGGAACAAGTTGATTTTTGGGCTTTATTTTAATTCTTGAATAGTGACTTTTGTTAATTAATCTCTAGATTTAATTGAGCACCTTAATGACCTCCAAAAATTATGAAATTTGTTTTGCCATATACTTGTACCATAATGAACTTATGAGATTAATTTGGTAATTTTTGGGGCACCTTCATAAAATGACCTTTTAAATAATTAAGAAAAATAGAAAAGTCATTAGGGTTTGATGTTGAAAGTCTTATGACGTGACGTTTGGGATTGATTGATGTTCATAGACCCCTACCCTTTGGTCTATGATGTTTGTGGGTCTTGATATGTCCATGCTTAGGTTTAGTAAAGGTTGTCTAGAAGGTTGACTAATGTTGGATAAAATGATGAGTCATTTCATGTCCTTGGTGTATCATAGTTGTCCAATGCATTTGTTCATGATAGCATACTCATGTGCATGCATCATTGCATTCGTATAGTTACCGAAGGAGGAGTCAAAGTCGAGACCGCCGCCAACGAACCAACTCCCGAGGCGATCCCGGACTCTGACCTCTGCACCACTTTTCCCGAGTCTGCCGTCTTCACTTTCCAAGGCAAGCCCCGGTGCATCCAACCTTTCCTTGGATTTATAAATGTTTTCCTTAATGCTTTTGAGTAAATTACTGCATTAAGTTTATAGGAGTTGAGTGCTATCCTAATTGGTGCATTGTCCACCTTGACCACTGATATACCCGACACCTGCTTTTCAAAAGTATTTAGAAAATGCTTAGCAATGCTCATCGACTTAGACTTTGCAATAAAAATGCCTATTTCAAAAGTGTGATCACTTTAAAGAACTTGATGGGAATTTTGGCTTTACTTCCCGACTGTTGGCTAGGTAACTGGCCGTGCCTAGTCAATAGCGAGAAGAGGTTGTCCGCGCGTACGGTGCCGTCATGTTGTAGTCCGAGACTCAACAGTTGACACCGACCGGGACAGGGTTGAAAAACTGACAGGACTATTACGCTTGGGTGAGATATGACCAAGGTGTAGTTCCTGGCTGGAAAATAGGGACCATCCGTATGGGGGCCTGCTGGTCAAGACTTGTAACTATTCACATACTACGAAAGCTCTGGCTCCGAGAAATCCTTGATTGAGGCCGACAACGCGCCTGGGAGTGGAGAGATGGCGGAAGTAGCATGTACCCACGTGGGTTAGAGCCCGGATTGGAGTGGTGTACTGTATTCCGGTGGCGTAGGACCGGTCTAATCTTGGAGGAATCGTGGTAGACGAGTTGGCATATGCAAGCTTGGGTGCTACATATGCAGTGTGGATAGGGATCCTCAGCTGAGTATTATTTATCCGGATTAACGTTGCTCCTCGGTTATGGAGACTTGGTCCACTGACTGTCAACGGAGAGTGGTTCTCAACTAGGAATGTTTTGAAATGTAAAATGAATCATGAACGGTGAAGAATTGAGGAATACCGAATCTTTCAAAAATAAAATAAGGTTTACAAAATGCTTTTCTGCAAATACTTGATCTTGCTTAAGCCTTACCTTGACTACCCTAAGCCTTCATTCCTGAGTCTCCTCCCCTTTTTCTTTAGTCGTTAAGTCTTGTTGAGTACCCCAGTACTCAGGGTTTGTTACCCATGCTGCAGGTATGCCTGAGCATCCGATGTGTCTAGACCCCTGCTGTGTGACCTTCGTTCAGGAGGAGGCGATGAGGCCGAAGATTAGTTGTGCACCCTCGGGCTGGGTGAACTACCTTTATGATTGTCGGACACTGCTACACTGTCTATTTCGAACTATCAGAACATGGTCTGTAATATTCGTACCTTTAATTCCATTTGAAACCTTGGTTTGTAAAACTATTGTTATTTAAGTCTTCCGCTCTTATTCCGATGTTATTTGTAAAAATTATGAAATGCTGTGTAACCGAATTGTGAGATGATCCTGCGGACAATGGGCGCTGATGTAGCCCGGTGATGAAAAGGTCTTAATCACATGGAACATGAGTTCGGCTGTCAGAGGTTGACAGGGACACGCGGGCCATGGGATTAGGCCGTTCCGTCACAGAGTGGTATCGGAGCATCTCACTTTAACGTTGCAGTAGTTTTGCGAAAACTTCAAAAGATTTTGAGTCCAAACAAATTAACTTGACTATTTTGAGTCCAAACTGCTTTTCTCATCTTGTCTTCTGTTGGCACACTAGTAGCAGTACAACGTGTCTTGAGCCCTATATATGTTATGTATCTTGCATTGCCTTGTTCCGTAGGAACGATTCATGCATCATATCATATTCACTAAAACTAACTAACTAAGTTCTTTTGGGGTAGTATGCCTTTACCTGTTCTTGCTAGCCTTCTTATCTATCTTCTCTTATCCAGACATGGCTCTCATCAAGCTGACTGCTCGCAAGTCGACTGGACCCAAAGGTGTGCCACGCCACCAGCTGGCACCTCGCGTTGGAGAAGAGACTGGAGAATCTTCCAACGGTCGTCACTTTCCCGCCGCACCCGCAAGAATCTGAAGGAGGAAATCAAGAATCTGAAGACTGAGATAGAGAACATGGAGCATGACTTCTACCTTTCCGCCTGGAGTTTTATGAGGCACGAGCTTCCCTGGAGCAGGCCATCGGAACACGGTTCGTGCTATCGAGCAGCGCAATGATGCTGGACCGCGAGGACGTTACGAGAGCCCAGCTCCACGGACTGCAGCAGTACACAGCTCAGATTGAACAGTTTAATGATATGCTCATGAGGAAGTGCATCAGCTGTATGCTCAACTCCACCCCATGGTACCTCCAGTCATGGAAGACCTGAGGACGGAGTAGTGGAAGAACCGAAGTGGAGCAAGTCCCAGAAGTGGACAACGAGATTGCACCCGCTGAGGATGTCCACGCTGAGGACGAGGACGAGGAGGAAGAGCCTGAGCTCATCCTCGAAGAAGAAGACGACGACGAGGACATAATCATCATCAATGAAGACTAGGCTCGTCGCTAGGAGATGGAGATCCGTGTCTGTACCACCTGCTTACCTAAAACCTTAGTCTAGGTTTGGGAGCGTTAGTTTGAGTCTGTATCTTTCTTTCGTACCTTTTTCCTTATCAGTCAGTTGACACCTGTCAGTATCTGTATCCACCAGCTACCTTTGAATCAATGAAGCTTGTCAGTCAGTTGTTTTCAAAGCTCTATCTATGAATGCTAAGTTCTAAGTTGCTTAACAGATGCCTGTGAACACCCGCACTGGAGCTGGAGGTTCCGGAAGTGCCAACCTTCCCAATCCTCCACCAGTACCAGCCACTCTTGCAGATGCCATTGGCTTTGGCAGCCGCTGCTAACCTGATGGCTCAGAATCAGGGGCAGCAAAACATTGCTCACCGTGGTCGTCACGATGCCAACCGTGAGACTACCTATGCAGACTTCACCGAGACCCGACCACCGGTCTTTACCAAGGCCGATGAACCCCTAGAAGCTGACGATTGGCTCCGCACCATGGAGCAGAAGTTTGGTCTGATCAACTGCACCAATATCCAAAAGCCCGTTTCGCTTCTCAGCAGCTTCGTGGACCAGCAAGTGCTTGGTATGCTAATCTGGTAGCTGCCCAGCCAGAAGGTCACCAGTTGACCTGGGAGGAGTTCCGTACTGCTTTTCGTGTTCATCACATCCCTTCCGGATTGATGAAGATGAAGCTTGATCAATTCCTGGCGCTTCAACAGAAAGACTCCACAGTCATGCAGTATGTGGGTCAATTCAATCACCTCAGTCAGTATGCCTCTGAGTATGTCAACTCAGATGAGAAGAAGAGGGATTGTTTCCTCAGAGGGCTACATCCTAAGATCCGCAGAAGCTTGTCCAATAACTTGACCGGTTCTTATCATGATGTTGTTGACCGGGCTGTTGCTTTTGAAGAAAGCAATCGCCAGTACCAGGAAGAGAAAAGAAGAAGAAAGCAGGGTCCAGCAGCTTCTCTGGCAATCATAAACGCCAGAGGGTCATCTATCACCCCAGCCACCACCACCAAAATCGCCTACCTTATTCCCACCAGCAAGTGGTTGTCCGTACTGCGGCTACCACCCACAACGCCAACCAGCAGAGTGCCACGCAGCCGAACGCCCCAGGTGTTCGTATATCCAATCCGCAAACAGCTTACAATCATCCCTGCTACAACTGGGCCAGACTGGCCACTGGTCTCGTGATTGTCCGAAGCCCAAGAAGTATGCACAGAACTTTCAGAAGGGTCCTGGAGGACCTCAGCAGCAGCAGCACGTGCCCCGCAGCAGCACGCTCAGAAGGGCAAGTTCGTCAAGAAGCACGGGCAAGTCTACTACACCACCGTCAGTGATATCCCAGAGGAGAGCCCGTCATGATCGGTAGGTTTCCCGTTGCCAACCATCCTGCGTGTTGTGTTTGATTCTGGCATCGCATTCCTTCATCAGCCGTACTTTTGTCATCAAGCATGAGATATCAATTGAAGCTTTAAAAGAAAATTTCTGCATATTTCACCTGGAGGGCGTATAAGCACTAAGGAAGTGGTTCGCAGTATACCCGTAATGTTGGGGGAACATTCATTTCCCACCACTATGATAGTACTGCGTGATCAGAGATAGATGTTATTCTAGGCATGAACTGGATGTGTCAGTACAAAGCCATGATCGACATCCTGAATAGAGTTGTGAGAGTGGATATTCCTAACAGTACCTCCAAACTCCTTCTCCAACTTCCAATGCCTCAAAAACCAGCAGCCACTCAAATAAACACCACCTATGTTCTGGAAACCAGAGACATCCCCGTGTCTGTGATTTCCCTGATGTTTTCCAGAAGATTTACCTGGTCTACCTCCTGACCGTGATGTTGAGTTTGCCATAGAGCTAAAGCCCGGGACTGCTCCTATATCCCGCAGAGCTTATCGGATGCCTCCCAGAGAGTTGGCAGAGTTGAAAACTCAGTTACAAAAATTGTTGGACAAGGGTTTCATTCGCCCGAGCTCGTCTCCTTGGGGCTGTCCTGCAATCTTTGTAAAGAAGAAAGACAAAAGTCTCAGATTGTGTGTTGACTATCGTCCTCTCAACGAGGTCACCATCAAAAACAAATATCCTTTGCCTCGCATTGATCTCCTCTTTGATCAACTAACTGGAGCCAAGATGTTCTCCAAGATCGACCTCAGATCTGCTATCACCAAATAAAGATTCTCTCCAGAGACATTCCTAAAACAGCTTTCACCACCAGATACGGCCTATATGAGTACTTGGTCGTGTCCTTCGGCTTGACCAATGCCCCTGCTCACTTCATGTACCTCATGAACTCTGTTTTCATGCCGGAGCTGATAAATTTGTGGTCGGTTCATTGACGACATTCTATCTACTCAAAAACCCCTGAAGATCACGCCAAGCATTCGTATCGTTCTATCCCGTCTCAGAGAACATCAGCTGTATGCCAAGTTCAGTAAATGTGAGTTCTGGTTAGATCAGATACAGTTCCTTGGTCATGTCTTATCCGCTGAAGGTGTGTCAGTTGATCCCGGAAAAGTGGCAGATATTCTGGATTGGAAGCCACCTACCACTGTTCACAAGGTCCGCAGCTTTATGGGAATGGCTGATATTATCGTCGGTTCATCCCAGATTTCTCAAGAATCGCCAAGCCTATCACCGCGTTGTTGAAGAATGATGTGAAGTTTGTCTGGTCACAGCCTGTGAGCAAGCCTTTCAAATTTCAATTGAAGAAACTGTTAACTATATCACCAGTGCTAGCCCAGCCGAACATCGAGAAGCCCTTTGATGTCTATTGTGGCATCTGGAACTGGTTTGGGCTGTGTGTTGATGCAAGAAGGTCGAGTAATCGCTTATGCCTCCGGCAGCTTAAGCGACATGAGGAGAATTATCCCACTCATGATCTTGAGTTAGCAGCAGTAGTGCATGCCTTGAAGATTTGGCGTCATTATCTGTTGGGCAGTACTTGTTACGTGTATAACTGTACATGACCAAAGCCTAGTATATCTTCACTCAAGAAAGCTGAATATGAGACAAAGAAGATGGCTTGAGTTAATTAAGGACTATGATCTCGAAGTGCACTACCATCCGGGTAAGGCGAATGGGTCGCCGATGCACTCAGTCGCAAGTCGCATTGCAATCATGATGATGAAACCCAATGTTTCTTCTCTGTGTTATGAGCTAGAAAAGCTGGGTATTAAAGTGATTCCGCAAGGAGCTCTAAATAATATCAGAATAGAGACCCCTATCAGAGAGCAGATCATCGCTGCACAGAAGGATAACCCTGGAATCAAGCACATCCTCGAAAAGGTCCAAGCCGGAAAGGCTAATTGCTTCAGGATTGATGACGAGGGAGTGGTATGGTTTAAGAATCGGTTAGTAGTTCCTAAAGTGCCTGAGTTGAGACAGTTAATCCTTGATGAAGCACACTTAACTAGATTCTCTATCCACCGGCAGCAACAAGATGTACCAGGACTTGAAACAAAGGTTCTGGTGGACAAAGATGAGATTGAATCGCTCGCTATGTCGCTCGCTGTGATACTTGTCAGAAGGTCAAGGCTGTGCACATGAAGCCCGGATGGAGGAGAGCTAAACCCTTACCTGTACCTGCCTGGAAATGGGACGATATCAGTATGGATTTCATAAATGGGCTGCCCAAGACCCAAAAGGGTTATGATTCCATCTGGGTAATCGTGGATCGTCTCACAAAGCAAGCTCACTTCCTGCCAGTGAAAACCAGCTACACGGTTCCCACATATGCCGCTTTGTACAAGAACAACATAGTCAAACTCCATGGCATACCCAGAGCATCATCTCCGATCGTGGTACCCAGTTTGTCGCAAAGTTTGGAAAGCATTCCATACCTCACTTGGAACAAGCTCTTGCATAGTAGCATATCATCCACAAACGGATGGGCAAACTGAGCGGTCAACCAAGTATTGGAGGATATGTTGAGAGCCTGTGTGCTCACCTTTGCAGATACTTGGGATAATTGTTTGCCCTTGGCGGAATTCTCATATAATAACAGTTATCAAGAAAGCATCAAGATGGCACCCTTTGAAGCACTGTACGGTCGTCGTTGTCGTACACCTCTCAGTTGGTCTGAACCTGGAGAAAGAAAGAGACTCTTTGGAGTGGACCTAGTACAAGATATGGAAGAGAAAGTCAAGCAAATACAAGAGAATATGAAGATTGCACAATCTCGACAGAAAAGTTATGCTGACAAGAGACGTCGACCTCTGCAGTTTGAGATCGGGGATTACGTGTATCTAAAGGTCTCACCACCAAAGGAGTCACTCGTTTTGGAGTTAAAGGGAAATTAGCACCTCGCTATATTGGTCCCTTTGAGATTCTGGATCGCTGTGGCAAGGTCGCTTACAGGCTGAGTTTGCCCGATCATTTTTCAGCAGTTCATAATGTGTTTCACGTCTCCCAACTCAAGAAGTGTCTCCGAGTGCCCGAGCATGTGGTTGAAGTTGAAGGTGTTGAGCTAGAACCTGATTTGTCTTACTCTGAGTACCAGTTCGCGTGTGGATCACAAAGATCGTGTTACCGGAGGACTACCACAAGATGGTACAAGATCCAGTGGAACCAACACTCTGAAGAAGAAGCCACTTGGAATCAGAAGACTTCTTAGCAAAGAACTATCCCGACTTTCTCAATACTCTGTAGATGTAAGTTTTGTCTTTTCTTCTTAAAACGTAGAATCTCGGGGCGAGATGATTTCTTTAGGGGGGAAGGCTGTAACACCCCTGGTGTTTAAACTGTAATTAACTTGACATATCATCATTATCATCATTAAGCATCTTGATCATGATTTCATGTGTATGCATTTACTAAGTGTATCATTTTATGTGAAGTACCTCTATTGCAAAAACCCTAAAAGCCCTAACCTTCCTATAGGGGCAAAACAGTAATTTCACCTCTGTGGCTATGCTTGGTGTATTTCTTGTTCCTTTGGTGTATTGAAGTTTTGTTGTGTTGACCAAAGTTCAAAACCAAAATCAGATTTCAAACTCCTTGCAAAATCCTGATTTCCAAACCCTGGATTTTAACCCTCTCTTGTAATTTAAAAATTATTCAAATTTGGGGTTGGTCCAAAAAGCAAAGTTGTAGATCTGGTCAAGAGAAACAACTTTGGTATTTACAAATTTTCAAGTTGCAGTACAAAATTTGGAGTAGTTCAAGTTAGTTCAAATCAATTCAAATTCAACTTTTGTCCCCTTTTTGGTTTTCAAAATTAGTTTGAAAACTAATGAGGTTCAGAAGAAGTGCATAATAGCAAAGTTGTAGGTTTTGATATAAGGAACAACTTTCATATTTGCAGATTTTCAAGTTTCTATGTAAAATCAAAAGTAATTTTGAATTGATTCAAATTCCAAAAGTATTCCCTTTGCTGTTTTCAAATATAGTTCAAAAACTATTTGGAATTTGAAAATGTTCATATTGACAAAGTTGTAGATCTCTTTTTCTGAACAACTTTGATGTTTTGAGTTTTGTTGCACAGTTCAATTTTTGGAAGAGTTTTGCGGAATACAGAAGCCAGCCAAAAGTCAAACCCTATACCTAGCACTGTTCCTCTTCTTCGTAGGGCCAGGGGGGGTCCGGCCATGGCGCCGCCCGCCTCGCGCGTGCGCCGCGTGCCTGTGCTCCCGACCAGTCCCCGACCTGTCGCCGTCAACCGCGAATCATTCTCCTCCCCGCACGCGCACAGTTGACTCCTCTCCCGTCCCCTACAGTGCTCAGAACGTCGCCGCCGCGTGGTCGCCGCCGGCGAGCGCACGCCCAGGCCCTGGGTGCACGCCTGTACTTCTGCCGGTCTGCAATCGCACGCGCACGTTTTGGCCGAGCTTTTCCACTCCATCCCGTGAACTCTACCGCTCCGTCCGCGCCTATAAAAAGGGTCGCCGGTGAGCCGAAGCTCTCATCGCCTCCGCCACCGTGGCCAGAGCAAACCAGAGCTCCCCTTGCTCAACCACCTAGCCCTAAACTCCTCCCGTGGTCTCACGCAGCTTCCGCCCCTCAATTTGGTCGCTACCGCCTCCATTCACCCGGCGTAGCTCGCCGTTGTCATCTCCGGCGAAAAACCGGTGAGCTCGGATTCGGGAAATCCTTCCTCTCCGGCCTTGATCATCCTCCACTGACCCCCGCATCACCTTCCTCACTCCTTTGCGCCTCTGCCTGACCCCTTGCGGTCGCTTGTGTCGCGAGGGGTCGCCGAGTCGACGATCGCCGCCGCGAGCTTTCCGGTCGCCGTCGACCACCTCCCCGTCCATCCCCTTCCCTCGCCGAGCAGCCTAATCAACGCCGGTGCGTGAGCTCCTGTTGCCTTCCGTGCCCTCGGCTTCGCCGCGGAGTGCCGCAGTGGCCGGCGTAGCAGCGCCCGCCGTCCGGTCCGCCGGAGCGCGCGGGCGGGAGATAAAACAGTGCCCCTTTTCTTTTTCAGATTTATGTGAATAGTGTTCAAATTTCATATTTTTGTGTGATTTTCTGTGATGCTTCAAAAATTCTGAAATTTGGAGGATAGACTCTGTGTACCTGAAGTATTTTATAAAATATAAAACTTGACCTTTCTGCAAAATTTGAAAATGAAAAATCTCCCATTTAATTAATAAATGGATGGTTTTGGATTTTAGAAAAAGATTTATAACTCCAAAATTATGAGATAAGTTTTGTGAGCTTCTTATGCCATGACAAGTCTCTGGTAAATTTTTTAAGTCTTTTGGAACAAGTTGATTTTGGGCTTTTATTTTAATTCTTGAATAGTGACTTTTGTTAATTAATCTAGATTTAATTGAGCACCTTAATGACCTCCAAAATTATGAAATTTGTTTGCCATATACTTGCCATAATGAACTTATGAGATTAATTTGGTAATTTTGGGGCACCTTCATAAAATGACCCTTTTAAATAATTAAGAAAAATAGAAAAGTCATTAGGTTTGATGTTGAAAGTCTTATGACGTGACGTTTGGGATTGATTGATGTTCATAGACCCCTACCCTTGGTCTATGATGTTTGTGGGTCTTGATATGTCCATGCTTAGGTTTAGTAAAGGTTGTCTAGAAGGTTGACTAGTGTGGATAAAATGATGAGTCAGTTCATGTCCTTGGCTGTATCATAGTTGTGTCCAATGCATTTTGTTCATGATAGCATACTCATGTGCATGCATCATTGCATTCGTATAGTTACCGAAGGAGGAGTCAAAGTCGAGACCGCCGCCAACGAACCAACTCCCGAGGCGATCCCGGACTCTGACCTCTGCACCACTTTTCCGAGTCTGCCGTCTTCACTTTCCAAGGCAAGCCCGGTGCATCCAACCTTTTCCTTGGATTTATAAAATGTTTTCCTTAATGCTTTGAGTAAATTACTGCATTAAGTTTATAGGAGTTGAGTGCTATCCTAATTGGTGCATTGTCCACCTTGACCACTGATATACCCGACACCTGCTTTCAAAAGTATTTGAAAATGCTTAGCAATGCTCATCGACTTAGACTTTGCAATAAAAATGCCTATTTCAAAAGTGTGATCACTTTAAAGAACTTGATGGGAATTTTGGCTTTACTTCCCAACTGTTGGCTAGGTAACTGGCCGTGCCTAGTCAATAGCGAGAAGAGGTTGTCCGCGCGTACGGTGCCGTCATGTTGTAGTCCGAGACTCAACAGTTGACACCGACCGGGACAGGGTTGAAAAACTGACAGGACTATTACGCTTGGGTGAGATATGACCAAGGTGTAGTTCCTGGCTGGAAAATAGGGACCATCCGTATGGGGGCCTGCTGGTCAAGACTTGTAACTATTCACATACTACGGAAAGCTCTGGCTCCGAGAATCCTTGATTGAGGCCGACAACGCGCACTGGGAGTGGAGAGATGGCGGAAGTAGCATGTACCCACGTGGGTTAGAGGCCCGGATTGGAGTGGTGTACTGTACTTCCGGGTGGCGTAGGACCGGTCTAATCTTGGGAATCGTGGTAGACGAGTTGGCATATGCAAGCTTGGGTGCTACATATGCAGTGTGGATAGGGATCCTCAGCTGAGTATTATTATCCGGATTAACGTTGCTCCTCGGTATGGAGACTTGGTCCACTGACTGTCAACGGAGAGTGGTTCTCAACTAGGAATGTTTTGAAATGTAAAATGAATCATGAACGGGGAATGAAGAATTGAGGAATACCGAATCTTTCAAAAATAAAATAAGGTTTACAAAATGCTTTTCTGCAAAATACTTGATCTTGCTTAAGCCTTACCTTGACTACCGTAAGCCTTCATTCCTGAGTCTCCTCCCCTTTTCTTTAGTCGGTTAAGTCTTGTTGAGTACCCCAGTACTCAGGGTTTGTTACCCATGCTGCAGGTATGCCTGAGCATCCGATGTGTCTAGACCCCTGTGTGACCTTCGTTCAGGAGGAGGCCGATGAGGGAGGCCGAAGATTAGTTGTGTGCACCCTCGGGCTGGTGTGACTACCTTTATGATTGTCGGACACTGCTACACTGTCTATTTCGAACTATCAGAACATGGTCTGTAATATTCGTACCTTAATTCCATTTGAAACCTTGGTTTGTAAAACTATTGTTATTAAGTCTTCCGCTCTTATTTCCGATGTTATTTGTAAAAATTATGAAATGCGTAACCGTTGTGTGATGATCCTGCGGGCAATGGGCGCTGATGTAGCCCGGTGATGAAAAGGTCTTAATCACATGGAACATGAGTTCGGCTGTCAGAGGTTGACAGGGACACGCGGGCCATGGGATTAGGGCCGTTCCGTCAAACGACTCTCATCATCAGTTAAGAATAACTCAGGCCGATTACCTCACTTTCATTCAGAAACAGCTCCCCCTGAATCTGATCAGACGGTGACCCCCTTTATAGGTTGGAATCCTTCTTCTCTGCAAGTAGCAATGCAGGCTCGAATTCCACCGCCTTGACATGCTGAGCTTCCTCATCCTTCTTCCTTGGAAACTTGTTAGCATAGGGTCCATAATCCCGACACTTGAAGCACTGAACGTGACTTTTGTCAGTTTTCCAAGTGTTCTCCTTTACCTTCAAGTGTCCACCATGACCTTCACCTCGGCCCCACTCCCAGAAACACCACGACCTCCATGACGCCCTCGGCCACGTCCACGGCCTCCGCCATCTTGAGTTCTCCCCCTTCTGGAGCTTTATCAAAGATTTCTTCGACTACTTAACAATTCAGCCATTGAGCCTGTGTGAGCAACAATTGTCCACTGTCAGACGTGGCTCCCCTGGTTCCCCGCCGAGTCCGCTCCTCATATGCCTTCAATCTCCCCACAGCCTCATCGAAAGGCAGTGTCTCTAGGTTGCAGAACTATTCGATCACGACCACCACTGCGATGAATCGATCGGGCACGGTGTCGAACAGTTTCTTTACCATCGCCGCATCATCAAGCGTCCCGCCTAAATTCCCATACTTCACTGACATGCCCGTCAGTTTTCCTGCGAATTGATCGATCGACTCATCATCCTTCATCTTCAATGCATTGAACTCGCTCTTCTAGGTTTGTAGTCGTGCCTCCTTGACTTGATCTGCACCAACAAACCTCGACTTCAGTGAATCCCACACTTCCTTCCCCGTCTTCTTCTTGGCCACTTGCATGAGCAGGTCATCAGGGAGACACTGCAGCAAGTGTGCTCTCGCCTTCTTGTCCTTCGCCACCACCGCCGGGCTCTGTCCATCCCCGGACGTTCCTGCCAGCGGCTCCATAACCTCCCACACTCCTTGATCCTCCATGATCGCCTGAACACAGATGCTCCAGCTTGTGTAGTTGGTTGCCGTCAGCGCCGGGTAGGGAATCTGCCCGCCGCCACCCACTCCACCTCCACCGGCGCCTTGACTATCACCCATCGAGTAGATCAATAAGTGCTACGGCTTGTGATTATGGCTCCGATACCAAATGTAAACAGCTATGATCACAATCACAGCCTGTATGTGGAATTGGCTAGCCTCTAATTCGAAGAAAACTCAAGAACACAGGGAAGAACGAGCGGCAACTGCCGCAAGACTGTGCTGCTTTTCACTGATATGTGTTTGAGTACATGCGCGATTACAACTTAACCAGAAGCAATATTTGCAAACTGCTTAGTAGATTCTACTTATACCAGCAGTACTTCATTACATAAACTGAAAGTAAAAACAAGATACATGGGAGAGACGCACACAACAACTGCCTGAACTCCCTCTCGGCATGGGCGCGGCCACCAGGCTCCAACACGCTCCTGTGCTTCAACCGTTCCCGCTCCATTTTCAAATTCAAACAAGCTTCGATCACACCTGTCCATGCCTCATGCAGCAGGCTTACATCAACAGTGTCGACACGTGTGGAGCCTATCTCTGTCAATGAGCTCTATGCTCAGCTTGTTGCTCATGAGCAACGTCTGGAGATTCATGGCGGTGGACAGCAGTTTTCCGCAAACATGGTCGCCAAAGGTGGTCGAGGCGATTGCAGCAACTACTACAACAATGGTGGTCGCGGTGGCGGCCGTGGCAACTGCGGTGGTTTCAACCGAGGTGGTCAGAAGGGAGGCCGCGGTGGTGGGCGTTTCCAGCATTGTGTCTAGTAGTGAAGGCAGCTATCATACGTCTGATCTTGTCTATTGCAGTTTCAAAAGGTTGGTCACTTCGTTAACTTGATGTACAGAATGCTTTCTTACATGGCATTTTAGAGGAAGAAGTGTATATGCATCAACCACCAGGCTATGCTGATAAAGCACATCCTAATTATGTCTGCAAATTAGATAAGGCGCTCTATGGACTTAAACAAGCACCTCGGGCATGGTATGCAAGGTTGTGCAGAAGACTAGAAGAACTTGGCTTTACTGCGTCTAAAACTGACACCTCATTGTTCTACTATAATCAAGGCAATCATTGTGTTTTTGTACTAGTATATGTTGATGATATTATTGTATCAGCAAGTTCTTCTCAAGATGCAACAGAGGTGCTGCTGAGAGATCTACAAAAGAGTTTGCTTTAAAGGACCTAGTGATCTACATTACTTCCTCTTGGGAATTGAAGAAGTTAAGAAGTTGTCAGATGGACTTCTACTCACGCAAGGGAGATATGCAGCCGACTTGCTTGCTCGGTCTGGGATGAGTCGAGCTAAGCCTGTTGACACTCCCTTGTCTGTATCCGAGAAGCTCACTCTAACGAGAGGTACAAAGCTTGGAGATGAAGATGCAACTCGCTATAGGAGTCTTGTTGGAGCGTTACAATATTTAACTCTAACAAGGCCGGATATATTCTTTTTTGTTAACAAAGTATGTCAATATCTTCATTCACCTACCTCAGTACACTGGAGTGCAGTCAAAAGAATTTTGCGGTATATTGTTTGCATTTTGGGCTTAAGATCAAAAGGTCGAAATCTATGATGATTAGTGCCTTCTCCGATGCTGATTGGGGAGGCTGTCCTGATGATCGAAGGTCAACTGACGGTTTTGTAGTTTTTCTTGGTGAGAATCTAGTGTCTTGGACGGCTAGGAAGCAGGCGACTGTGTCGCGGTCTAGTACTGAGGCGGAGTATAAGGCTCTAGCAAATGCCATGGCGGAGATGATGTGGGTTCAGAAATTGTTAAAGTGAGCTCAAGATTGATCATCCAAGAGCTGCTTGGTTATGGTGTGACAATCTGGGGGCCAAATATTTGTCTGCAAATCCGGTGTTTCATGCTAGAACTAAACACATAGAGATTGATTTTCACTTTGTCAGAGAACAAGTGGCCAAGAAGTTGTTGGACATCAGATTTATCAATTCTGGCGATCAGGTAGCAGATGGCTTCACCAAAGCAATATCGGCTGCGAAGTTGAGACAATTTAGGTTCAATCTTAACCTTGTTAGTGGCTAAGATTGAGGGGGAGTGTTAGATGATGTAATATAGCCGGACTCATGTACTAGAGATAAGATCTAGTTTGTTGGTATAGTTGGCAGATTTGCCTAGATTGTAGAGGATAATTGTTGTAACTAAACTCTGCTGTATTTGCCACCTGGAGAGGCTGTTTCTCCAGTATATATAACAGGCAGCCTAGATGACCGAAAGGCATCTAGTTCCGCCCAGATTTACAACCATGTCATATGAAATAAAATGAAACTTGAATAAAACTCTCCATTGAGAGTGAGAGTTTCATTGTAAAGTTTTATAGGCATTAAATTTCATGACTCATAGAGAGTTAGTATTCGTGCCAAGAGAGATGAAACTCATTTCTTCTCACACTTCTTAAATACACCGTCATGTCTTCAACAATGCCTACGTGGCAACCTATTTAATGCGAATTAAACTCAAATGAAACTCCCATTGAGATTGGCCTAAAGGGGTGTTTGGTTCCAGTCCACTAAATTTTAGTCACTAAACTTTAGTTATTTTTAGTGGCTAAAATGTCAAACACCCCACTAAAAGGGACTAAACATGTTTTTAGTCTCTTTTAATGAGGGTGTTTGGCATTTTAGTCACTAAAAAGGACTAAAGTTTAAAAGTTTAGTGGGTGGAACCAAACACCCTCTAAGAAGCGTGGTAGTGCACCGGAAGCCGAAGCACTAGCATGTGTCGATGGACTACGATGGGCCACAAATTAGGGGGATTTCTCAGGTGACCACTCAATCGGATTGTACGAGTCATTTCAGTATTACGAAGACCGGTAAGAGATAGATCCGAGATTGACCTAATTATAGAAGAGACCAAAGGACCGGCTCAGATGATGAATGAGTGCATGGAAGGCTTTCCAAGTATAGAGAATGCCTTAGCTTCATTATTAGCTAGACGATATAAATATTCTGTAGCCTGGCAAGGTCAAGCTCCTGCGTGTGCTTGGAACCTTGGTGGATTGTAACTCTCTAGTGTTTAGTTAATAAAGTTCTCTTTGCTCGCAAAAAAAAACACACCATACAGTAGATGACATATGTGAAAAAAGAAAACACCACGTCCAACGTCCATGCAGATGTCGTATAGCAGATAGAAAAATGATAACCCCATTAACATCCAAGGACAAAAAAGGGCAATCCATCCAAATCTCCTATTTCTAAATCTAGAGCTGTTTTTTTTTCAGCCAAACACATTTCTCAGCTCTACGATGTGAGCCCAGATCCACACTATAGAGCTGCTATGTTGTGGAGGTGGTGCTCCTGATACGTTTTCTTAGAGCTAGAGCTCTGCCAAACAGACTCGTAGTTGGGACTCTAGACAACGACGATATCATCAGCCATAGTTAACACCACTGCACCAGGTTGTTTTTTCCCTTCTTTTTTTAGGAGAGGGGGGTGCTGATGGGGTGGGTTGGCCATACGGGAATGTCTGAATGTATCTTTTCTAATGGATGACTGCTGGAGTGATGTTGCCAAACCAAAATTATGTGTTAGGCTGCAGATGGTCAGTTGTATCTTTCAACTTTTGTTGGCCATGCATCACAGGGTAAAAAATTAGGTCCACGTCCGTTGAATGCCTCTAGCTCTAGGAGGGAGTTGAATTGATTATATTGATACTCTAAAAATTTAATCTCGAGAAACCTTAGCCTATCTAATTCTATCGCACCGTATTTGTGGTTTTGAGGTTCGTACTGCCTACAGTGCGTAGCAGTACACAGTTACATGTATTTTTTTAATACTAAATCTAAATTTCGAAAGCTACATATCAAGTAACACAATTACATTACGAATTGACTAACCACAAAAAACACATCCACTGAATGCAAGATTGCATTGCGTTGCTCCGTAAGGAAAAGAGAAAAAAAAATCCTAAATTGTGCATAAAAGGCTTTTTGCAGCTGATCTGTAAGCTGTCAGCATGAGAGACGGTACTCTGTAGGGAAGGGGAGGAAGGGCAGCCCGTTTTGGCAGGCTCCATGCATTCTGCTTTTAGCCGACCCATGAGGCACACCAGCAGGAGCAAACTTTATTAACAACATTTTGCTGTGAGTAGGGAGAACGGAGAACCGGAGAAGCCCTCTGGGCTCTGGCCCCAGTGTAGAACCTCTACGGGGCACATGTTTGCATGAGCTTGATTAGTGTACCAGAATAAGCTGGATTAGAAACAAGAGACTATCTTAGCTCGCTCGTCTTGTTAAAATATATGCGTGTTTTGTGATTAGAAACAAGCTAGCTTGTAGCTAGACTTTGTATGTGATTCCAGAGTTTGCGTTGTCGATGAAGTGCTGTGTGAAAGCTTTGATTGTCCAATCTGGCGGAGTAGAGTGATCTGCTGAATTGAAGAATTCAGGTTATCGGTTGTTGCTGATTATCAGAGAGGTAGGTCGTAGTTAGGCGCCTGAAGGTTCAGCAGGGGCTTTTATCTTTTTAATGGTGCCTCCCTCGCTCATAAACAGACAAACAATAGGGCTCTCTCTATAGGCCTATATGATGAGCGCGGCGTGGGAGATCGATCCGTCGTCGCGGGCTCGATCGCGCGCGGTCCCCGTGAAAGCACCGCCGCAAGCTATACCTTTCTTTATCCGATCCACGCATCGTCCGTCAGACATATATGAATCTTTTGAGCATGTACTAGTTAGTGAGCGATCGTATATGTACGAAAAAAATAACTAATTATACATTTAGTATGTACGTGTCGAGATGAATCTTTTAAGCATGTACTAGTTAGTCCACCTTCGGATAAAGTTTGACGAAAGTGCTACCGTGCTTTTTCCCAAAAATTTCTCAAACTAAACAACCCCATGGTTAGAGCTTTAGCTAGCTCTAAGGAGATAACGAAAAGCAAAGTGCCGGTTAAAAAAAAAGGAAAAGGTAAGTGCCGACAAACCGTGCAAACATGTCAATAGTACAATATATAGATAAAAAAGAGCTAAAGTGGGCTTGTTTAGTTCCGGGAAATATTTGGAAAACGCACTGTAGCACTTTCGTTGTTATTTGACAAACTTTGTCCAAACATGGATTAACTAGACTCAAAAGATTCGTCTCGATATGTAGATACTAAAAGTATAATTAGTTATTTTTTACCTACATTTAATGTTCCATGCATACAGCTAAAGATTGATGTGACGGGGAATCTAGAAATATTTGGGAGAAGTTGGGAAACTAAACAAAAGGCCTTTATACGCTTCGCATGGCTGAACCGTTGACCTATGTGTGGCATGCTTCTTTAGCCATAGCTAGTGCTTCCTTGGTTAACTTTGTTGTAGGACATCCTTTAATTTCATGTTGATATTTGCATCGACACTCCTCGATGTTATATTCATTCTTTTCAATGTATTAATAGGTATATACTGTATAATCTAATCCACCCAGCTCCATTCCGTTTAAAAGTACTCTCGGTGCTGGTCCTGGCCCAGATTAATCTGATAATCTCAACGAGATCTCGAACGCTGTCGGCCAGCATGCATGCAGGTACATTTTGAAGTATTTACGACATGGATTTGCAATGCTTTTCAGGGAAGTCAGGCTTACACTACTACATAACGACACAGTACAAGCGGTTGTAGACCCATTTGTACAGGCGTTTTTATCAACCGCCTGCGCTGGGGGCCAGTAGAAATAGGACCACAGCACAGGCGGTTGTTTGTGAACCGCCTATGGAAAGGATTTTCACATACGGTTGACTTGGCAAACCGCCTGTGAAAATGAGTATTAACCGCCTGTGAAAATGGGTATTTCCACAGGCGGTTGACATAGCGAACCGCCTGTGAATTCTTTTTCGAAAAAGCCGAAAATAAACAGAGAAAAACTATTTTAAATATGGTGAGGACCTCATCGCCCAATGCCCGCCCGTCTCGGTTGACAACGCAAGTCGCGGCACTTTTCGCGCAAAATCTCATCGCCCAATGCCCGCCCGTCTCGGTTGACAACGCAAGTCGCGGCACTTTTCGCGCAAAATCCGCAGCTAACGCGTCCGGTGGGATTCGAACTCACAACCTCGCCATCGCGCGGAGGCTCCTCTACCACTGCACCACACATTCACATGTGTTTAAATACCCCTTCGGTTCCCACATATTATACAAATCTGAGTGTGATTTGCTTGTTTGAGGTCCTAAATGATTTCAAATCAAAAAATTATCAACTACAAAGTTTCATAACTTTTTGAGACGAACAACTTTTCTATTGGTCATTTCTCCATCCGAGGTCGTTTACAAAATTTGAATTTCAAATTTGAGATCATTCAAACATATTTTCGATGACAAGATGACTTCAAATTAAAAAGTTATATTTTACAAAGTTTCATAACTTTTTGAGACGAACAACTTTATTTTGGGTGTTTTCTCATCCGAGATAGTTTGAAAAAATCAAATTTTAAAAAACACATCTATTTCTACTGGCGGTTCTCTTAACGAACCGCCTATAGAAATGGATTTCTACAGGCGGTTTGTTAAGACAACCGCTTGTAGAAATAAGATATTTCTACAGACGGTTGTCTTAACAAACCACCTGTATAAATCTATTTCCACAGGCGGTTCTAGACTTGAGGTCCACCGGTTCATTTCTACAGGCGCGTGGTAACTCAAACCGCCAGTAAAAAAAATTTGAGGCGCTAGCAAAAATCATCATTCTACTAGTGTTAGTAGGCTAAGGCCATCCGCATTGGTTGTCAAATAGGTAGTTAGGAGGAATTCTATTGGCTGTCAATAGCACTTTATAAATAGCTAGCGAGGTGACGTATAAAAATAATAAAAAAGTAACACTCTTATTGGCTATCGAGGAGAGAGATCAAATAGCTAGCGACTTCCCAATAGCTAGCTATTTGATCTCTCTCCTCGATAGCCAATAAGAGTGCTACTTTTGTAAGTTGCCTCATCAAAATAGTATTTATTTATATGTCTCATCTAGCTAGCTACTTGTAAGTTATCATTGAGAGCTAATAGCATTCTTTCTAGAGACCATATAGCTAGTGATTTGAACACCGTTGCGGACGCCCTAATTAATTTATGGCTTTCTAGCCCGTGAGCTCTTCACAGGAACGCACTTCGGTCCCTAGCTAGTACTCCGTACTAGGCTTGCTCTGATCCGTCTCGATCGGTCCCAGCAGGTGTTTGCTGTCTGCCTGCAGAGGATGGCATTGCATTATTGGGTCCAATGTTTCACACGTGGGGTGGGGCTGGGGCCCCAGTCAGATTCCTAGTTTTAGACCAGATCTGCCTCTTCACAGTAGGTCCCTATAAAGTTTAGGGTTTACTAAAAGATGCTTGAATTCCTTTCAGGTAACCGTTATTACACATATTTTATACTAAAATTACAGATTTTATTCGTAATTTCTATATATAGACCCAATCTACAACTTTTGGTACCGAGAATAAAAACCTCGTTAGACAAAACCACAATTTAAAAAAATCTGATTTGTGTTGGCATAAAATAATAATAATTAACAATTATTTTCTATAGGTAGATAATGATAAAATTAATATGTTATGACACAAAAACAAATAATAAATTATAAAATAACAACTTAGTTATACTAGGTAGTTTACAAGAGTGTTGTTTGAAATTATAATTATCTTAAAATTCAAACACCTAAAATATAGGGAAGGTGATAAAGTTTCTAGAAGAGATAATAAACAAATAAAAAAATGCATGTAGTGCTACAAAGTTTGTCAACACTGAACCGGAGGTGCTAACTTTAGATAACAAGGGTCTATGAAACTACATGTAGGTTCCCACACATGAAAGGCGGTCCTAACTAATACTCCCTCTATCCATAAAAAAATAAATTCCTAGAATCCGTGTCAGTCAAACTTTTTTTAAACTTTGACTAACTTTATAAAATATAATAGATTATTTTACTGGTTAGTGCTTTAATTAATATTACTAATTTTTGTGTCCAATATCATGGCACACCTTTCTTTAACTGCAAGAACTCGAAGGAGGAACATTGCACTCAGAAATATATTGACTTCCATAGTCGTCATGTACTATTACATGTGGTTCTTTTTTGCACTAGCATATAGAATTGAAGAAGGTGTTTTAAGATAGAGAGAAGGATTATAAGCGAAGACCATAGAAATGAGAAGTTGTTCCAATTAATTCGTAACAGTGACACTACTTATATATAAGTGAGCTTCGTATGGATAAGAGAACATTCTACATCTTATGTGAGATGCTTAGAGATGTTGGTGGGTTGAAGGGCACACGTAATATGAAGCTAGAAGAGATAGTTGCCCAATTCATGTACATACTAGCCCATCACTTGAAGAATTGGACAGTACAAACTACTTTCTTCTGAAGCGGCGAGACAGTTAGTAGGTAGTTCAATTTATGTCTGCTAGCTATTCTGAAATTGCACCACTTACTGCTTAAGACCCCAGAACCAATACCGGAGAATAGCACAAATAGTTACTGGAAATATTTTAAGGTAAATAACTTATCGATAAAATTTTCTTTTAATAAAGAAAAATATATATTACAAAGTAAGCATGTGACAATTATTTTTTCTATATGGATCTTGTTTGTAGGACTGTTTGGGAGCCTTGGATGGAACTCATATAAGGGTGATTGTTCCAACTCGGCTTAATTCAGGTATAGGTCTAGAAAAGCAGATATTGTGACGAATGTTCTAGGTGTTTGTGCACCTGATATGCAATTCTAACCCTGTATTTGTGAAAATGCTAGAGCAAATGAGTATGCTTCTAACCTAGATGAGTCTTTGAGGGGGAGTTCATTCTAAACATGTTTAACGGTACGATTGTTTGCCAACACTCTTTATAAACCTATACACTACCATCTTAACTGTGGCATTGTGAGTTATGCTTCTTAACTTTTGTCATTGTGAGCTGTGCAAAAATTTGTGGTCCTGTTTTTGTGATGCACATATACTATCATTTTAACACTCCAACTGTCCTTCTAAAATCATTTTTTTGTAGAGGGGAGACAAGGAAGCGGATAGAAGGGGGAAGATAAGATGTTTACATATTCATTCAAGAGTTGGAGTGCTTGCTGGTGGGGGGGAAACGAATTTTAACAGGGCTTCTGTGTCTTTGTATCTGGACTATCTTATTTTTTCTGCTTTTTTGATTGGCTTTCAGCCTTTTGCCATATATATATATATCAGTTTGCAGTATGGTTAAATTTCCAATGGTTAGCATGTCTGTTTATCTTTCTAGAGGATCAACATGGTAGAATTCCAGTATTATTTTGAGACATGTCATTTTTATTTAACAGGCACTTTTCTTTGTGAGATGAAATGAAATATTTTATTTTGGTAGATTTCCAATAAAAGAACTCAACAATTTTAAGCTAGTGTAAATTTTCTTTGATGATCTTGTCATGTCCTTACCAGAATATGTTAATGTAATTTTAGTTCACTCAATTAAATGACCGAAAAGTGGCAAAACCACCAAAGCTATGCATAAAACTAGCATGGCATATGATACACAAGATAGCACATGCTAGACAAAACAAAAGCATGATACAAAAGAAAATATACATGCAAGTACTATACAAGTGAGCACATGAAGGACCATTTCATACCACAAGAAATAGACCATGGATGTACAAGGTAAGAGTGTATATGAAAGCTCACCAAACTGTAAAAGCCTCTCGGAGGCCATTTGTCGGTGTTTCGTACCCGGGGGTATCACACCAACGAGTGATATTATCGCGTGCTTCTCTTCCTGGATGGTGATGCAAGAGGACACAAGGATTTATCCTAGTTCGGGCAAAGAAGGCCCTACGTCCAGCGGGGGGATGCTCTTGTATTACTTGCACCTAAGTGCTTGTACAGGGGAGAATACAAGCTCAGTGAGCGTGGACCGGAGTCCGGACTCGTGCCTGTGTGTGTACTCGTGTGTTGCGTGACCCTCCTCCTGAATGAGGGCCCTAGCGTCCCCTTTTATAGAGCAAGGGGAGGCCAGGGTTACATAAAGGTATTTACAGGTGTCGGGGCGTATGGTGCCCCATACGGAGAAGGGTAGGAACCCTGTCTTGTCGGAGCCACTGGAGCCGATGTGATCGTCGCTGTTGAGGCGTCCTTGGGTCGCTGGCCATCCTAGGCGCTGACGTGGTGGCGCGACTAGGCGGGAGCCGTACAGCACCCATCCGGAATGTACAGTACGCGGCGGGGTCCCTCCGGGTCTTGGGGGTACCTGTCCTCCAATAGCATGAAAGTAGTTAGGGCTCGAAGGAGCGGAGGAGCCGGCTTCGAGGTAGTGCCACGGGGGCTCGAGGGGCGCGGCGCCGGCCTCGAGGTGTTGCAGTGCAGGGCTCGAGGGGCGCGTAGCCGGCCTCGAGGGGTTACTGTGCAGGGCTCGAGGGGCGCGTAGCCGGCCTCGAGGGGGTTACTGTGCAGGGCTCGAGGGGTCACCGTGCAGGGCTCGAGGGGCGCGTATCCGGCCTCGAGGAGTTGCAGTACCTGGCTTGGCCGAATAGTGCTGTACTGGTGCCCTTTTGCCCATGCTTGTGGTGAAAACAAGACTTGACCTTTACACCGAGTTACTGTGGTACGTGCTGTGCACTAGTGGACATGACCGGAGTAGGTGAAGGCATTAAATGCGTGGTATGGGCTGGTACGGCTGTCTGTGCAGCTCGAGGTCCGTGCGTTAAGGCTCGAGGTGAGGGGGCGAGCTCGCTCGTGACCTGGAGGGCTCGGGCGAGACGGAGACAGAGCGTTCGCCCGAGGCCTGGCTGGGAGGGCTCGGGCGAGACGGAAACAGAGCGTTCGCCCGAGGCCTCGCTGGGAGGGCTCGGGCGAGACGGAAACAGAGCTTTCGCCCGAGGCCTGGCTGGGAGGGCTCGGGCGAGACGGAACAGAGCGTTCGCCGAGGCTGGCTGGGAGGGCTCGGGTGAGACGGAAACAGAGCGTTTCGTGTGTTTTGCGTTGATGGGGGTACCCCTTTTTGTACCACCGACAGTAGCCCCGAGCCCTTGTTGAGTGCTTGCATTCAAGCAGGGGCTCCAGATTGGGATCTTGATGGATAGCTAACTGATCTCGAGGGTTTTGTCGATTTGATTTCGGGGGTGTAGCCCCGAGGCACGGGGGAGTGGTCAGAGCTCCCTCGTGAGCTTCCCGAAGAATCCTCCGTCGTTTGGGAACCTTCTGCCCAGTGGGCGCGCCTTTTAGGCGGAGAAAACGTCAGGGAGCGGAGATCGCGGCGCCGTGTGTACCTGTGAACAGGATCGAGATGCGGTTTGGTAGTAATATTAAATATTCGCGGTAACCTTTCCTTTGTCGTGGGAGACTCCGTCCGAGGCTTGGCTCGGAGGGCTCGGACGAGACGGAGAGCGAGCGTTCGTCCTGGGCCTGGCCTCGAGGGCTCAGGCGAGACGGAGGTCGAGCGTTCGCCTGAGGCCTGAAAATCTCATGTTCACACAAAGAAAAGAGATTAGTCGTAACTGTCCGAATTTTTAGACCCTCTTTCGTCGAGGGGTGCCAGGCTGAACCGACTGGCCGGCTCCTCGAGCTGTCCGACATGCCGATTGCCCTGGCTTGTCATCCCGCGAGTCCTTTCGATCGGATGCGAGGAGGGATGCCTCGTACTACCCCGAGTGGGCGAGTATCGAGGTTCCCGGTGAGCTGGTAACGGGGAATCCAAGTGAGAGCTCGTGCCCCGTTCGTTAGGGGTCGACTGGGCTCGGAGGCGGTCTCATAAAGCAGGGGGGGCTCAGTCTGCAGGAGTGCCGGGTCCGTTCGATAGGACCCGGTTGGCTCGATGCCTCCCTCGAGGGGATCTCACTGCACGTCGAGCTCCCCGCCTTGGATACACGTGAGGGGCCTCGAGGGTCGGCCCTCGAGTAATGCCGCGAGTGGCGCCCCTTGGTGTCCCTGACTCGGGTGCTCGAAGCCGGCTGTCGAAACCCTTTTCGAGGCGCAAGCCTTCGCTGCTTCGAGACTTAGGGCCGGGGGCCCTGTTTTTACCTTTATGAAGAAGCCTCTGTCGTCTGGGAATCCTTCTGCCCGTGGGCACGCCTTTTAGGCGGAAAACGTCAGGGAGAGCGGCGGGCGCGAAGCCGGAGCGACGGTCGTGGCGGGCCCGGTAGTGGAGCGAATGGAGAGGTAACGCTGTACCCTGCATCTGGCTCGAGACGTGGTTAGGTGGGCGCATTGAATGCATTCGGTTACCTTTTTACGTCGTGGGAGATCCCGCCCGTCTGGATTTCCCCCTATAAATATCAAAAGAGGGGAAAAAGAACCTTTTACTTTGCCTTTGCCTTTGCCGCCGTCGTAGCCTTTACGCGCCCTCTCCTTCGAGCTAGTTGATTAGGGATTTCCGGCCGCCCGTCCGCCGCTCGGATCCGCACCGCGCCACCGTCATGGCTGCCCAGACACAGATGCTGCCGGCCGAGGACTGGAGCCCGTCGAAGGTGACGCAGAGCGAGATGGACTCGCTGGTGGCCCAGGGGCTTCTGCACCCCAACCCGGAGGAGGGACCCGCATGGTGGGTTATCCCGTCGGCGGAGCACCGGGAGCCACACCCGCCGGAGGGGTACGTGGTGAGCTTCACGCGCTACCACCGTATGGGGCTCGACGTCCCGCCGAGCCGCTTCTTACGAGGGGTGGCCCACCATTTCGAGGTGGAGCTGCAACACTTCTCCCCCAACTCCATCTCTCGCATGCCGCCATATTCGCCGCGGTGTGCGAGGGGTACCTGATGATGGAGCCGCACTGGGAGATGTTCGTCCATCTCTTCCGGGGCGAGCTCTTCATCAAGTCCCTGAAGCCCAGCGGGAGGCGGCCCGTGCGCATGGGCTCCCTTGCCATTACCGCGAGGGCGGGGACCTCGTCGGCCAATGTCCCCCCGAGTACCTGCGATACAAGCTTTCCACCAACCAGGCCGGGTGGGACGACCATTGGTTCTATCTGCGGAACGAAGGTGGCCTCCTTCCGCAGTACATCGGCAGGGTCCTCACCCAACGCCCGGAGAAGTGGACCTGGGGCGTTGCGGCGGACAGGCAACGCCACCTGGCCCCGCTGATGGAGATGATGAGACGCTGGTGGATGAGAAGAAGCTGACCGTGCAAGCGGTCATTTGGGCGTTCCACCAGCGAAGAGTCCTTCCGCTGGCGGACCGCCCCCTTCTTATGCACGAGATGGGCCCACGGGCTCAGCTCGAGGCGCTCAATCGCTCGAGGATGGCCGAAGAGAGGCTATCCCGGAACGAGGGCGTCTCCCGGGTGTCGATCACGATCCAGGGGCCGTTCGTCCCTGAACTCTCCAACCTGGTTGCGATGGCACCCGACGAGGGGTGTCTCGACCTGGTAAGCCTCCTCGAGTCAAGCTATCTCGAGCCTCCTCTCCCCTTCTTCCTCCTTTGATCTGTTTGCATCCGTCTTGTAGTTTGTCTCATCACGCTTATCCTTTCTTCAGGGGGCATTTACCTGTCGCGCGTCGAGGCCCCCGGTGAGGGAGGACGCCGCGGGATCTCAGGTGAGGCGCCTCTCTGCTCAGAAGGACAAGAGAGCAAGGATGCCAAAAGAAGAAAGAGAAATAAAAACTTGCGTCGCTTAGCTCGGGAGCAGAGACTGGCGAAGGCTCGTCGTAACCGTCAGCCTGGGGACGGGTCCCCCGAGCTGAGCTCCTCGAACTCGGGAGGAGAGTGGTGATGAGGAGGGGGCGACGACGAGGGGATGGATGTGCGCTTGATGCGCGCGGGGCTCGTTGATGACAGGGCTGACCGCTCTTCTGTGCAGGAGGGTACACTGGAGGTCCCTCCAACAAAAGGTCGCGCGGGACGCAGCCGCGGAAGGCGGCGCCGATCCCTGCCTCGTCGGGGGCCCGAGGTCCGTCGAGCTCCGCGCCGGATGTGCCCCCGGTCGCAAGGAAGCCCCGGACCCGGAGCGCCTCCGCCACAGCGCCAACAGAGGCCGCCCCCGCGTCAGCCCAGACGGGGGTCTCGAGAGGGGCGGGCCTCGAAAGGCGGTCGACAGGTCGAGAAGGGTCTCGGGCCCGACCCCCGCGAGCCGCCAAGGGCGCCGTCGAGCCCGCGGAGGAGCGGGCGCCAGGAAGAGGCGTCGAGCCCACGCCATCACGAGCGTCGGGGAGGGACCCCCGACGTCTCGTGACCAGGGACGCGAGCGTCCCCGGAGTCCATCGCCGTACCGCCGCCCGGACACGGAAGCGGACGCGCGAGAGGGCGCGACCACCGGCGCGGGCGCCGGAGCAGGTCCCGAGCCCGCGCCGGACGAGCGCCACGACGTCAGCACGAGGGTGGTGCGGTCGCCCTCCCCCCGATGTGGGGCGGAAGGAGGGTTTCTCCCTCGAGGTCGAGCCATGGAGGCGTCGGGAGCCCTCCCCCCATCCCAGCCCTGTGGAGACGGCCCAGGCGCAGGCTCGAGCCGTGGGGTGGGCTCGAAGCCCCCGAGTGGGTCCGTGATTCCGGGAAGAAGCCCAGCCGCCGCTTCGGGTGAGTAGTTTCCTTGGGTCTCGTCGGTAGTGAGGCTTCACACTCTTTGCTTTTGATGACACGTGCCATCTCCATCTTCTCAGGGGGAGCGCTCCTACCAGGAGGTGGACCTCGCTTCGTCCAAGCGGCCAAGACCTCGAGCCCCGTCGAGGCACAGGCACCTCGAGGTATGGCACCTTCCTCCGCTAGAGAAGCCACTTGGCTGGAGAAGGCCCGAGCTGCCATGGCTCGAGGGGCCGAATGATCGTCGCGAATTTTGGTGAGGCCGCCGCCATCGACCACGGGGGTCGAGGTACTCTTCCTGGTTCTGACATCTCCGTCATCTCGTATTGCAGGGGCCTCAGCTCATGGCATCGAGCCTGCCACCACCGTTCTCTGCCGAAGCGCTGCCTCCTCCCCCTCCTCCTCCTCCCGCAATGGTGCCAACTGGGAGCGCCACCCTTCCCCTCACCACGACGGGTGCTCCGGGGGAAGCGCCTGGGCGAGCACGGCCCCGCCGGCGTCTGGGGCTGAGGAGATCGCCCCCTTGTGGCTCCGACCAGCGCGGGCCGGGCTGCGGAGAGGAAGGGGGGGGAAGAGGCGTCGGCGGAGAAGGAGCCGACGGTGGAGGACCTCCTGAACGAGCTGGAGCGGGGGCCGCTCCTCGCCGCGGGCTCGATGACGGTGGAGGCGCCCGAGGTGCCGGCTTGCGCCGACAGGCGCCGGAGGGCCCGGCCGGGGAAGAGGGCCCGGGGTCGAGCCTTCCCTTGATCGATCCACAACAGGAGGTGCCGGCGGAGGGACGGAAGGAGCCGGGGCTCGTGCCGTCGGTGGCGGGTCGCTGTCGGGGCAGCTCGAGGCGGAGGAGGATCTGCCCGACATCGAGCTCGACCGACCGATATGGCCGTTCCCCCGTCCCTCTGAGCCCGCCCCTTGCCGTGGTTCCCGTCGAGCAGCCGGCCCAGCGGGGGGCCCCGCGCGAGGTGCGGTCCATCTTCCGGGAAGTGGCCGTGCTTATGGCGGAGGCGGAGCGGTCCTGCTCCGAGGAGGCGGCCGGTCCGCACAGGTGTCAGCCGCCCTCGCGCGGGCTGAGGCGGAGCTTCGAGATCTCCGCGCGGAGCTGAGCCAGAACGCCCAGATGGCGAGCTGGCTTAATGAGGCGGAGGCGGAGGTCCGGGTGGCTCGAGGTGAGGCCGCTCGATCCAAGGAGGAGGCCGCCGCCGCTCTCGAGGCGTCGAGGAAGGAGACCGCGGATGCCCGAAGCGAGGCCACCTCCGCCCGGGCCGAAGTCGAGGCGGCGAAGCAGGAGGCTGCTGACGCCCGTGGCGAGGCCGCCGCCGCCCGAACCAACCGCAGCGGAGGCGGCGAGGAAAGAGGCCGAAGACGCCGAGAGTGGTGCCGCCACCGCCCGAGCTGCCGAGGGGCGGCGCGGCAGGAGGTGATCCGCAAGGATCTGGCCCTGGTGGAGGCGGGCCGGCTGATCGAGGACCTTAGGTCTGAGAAGCTCCTCACGCTGGCCGAGAAGCGCAGGCTGGAGCAGCGTGCTGAGGGCCTGACCAGCGACCTCGCCGCCCTGGGGCAACACTGCGACGGTAAGGCTTACACCTTGTTCTTTTTGGGTCTCGAAGTTTTTGTTAGCTTTACGCCGCCGTCTCCTCTTCCTTGTTTGTTGCGCAGGGGTCGAGAAGACGCCGAGGAACTCCGCGAGACGAACCAGGCTCTCTTGGACCAGCTCCAAGATGAGACGATGGTGGCGGAGCGGGCACGCTCCTCTCTCGACCGGCTCGGCCCCATGTGGGCTCTCCTGTGACCGCGGCAGAAGGTGCAATGGCTCGGGGCGATGCCTTGGTCGACGCCTTGTGCTTCTTCGACGCAGCCGCGCGGGACCGTGTCCGGCAAGCTCTCCATCACGGCGTCAAGCATACACTCGCGGTCGTTCGCTCCGGTTTCCGCTTCCCGGTCCACGTTGTCGCGAATGGCTTCATCGAGATCGAGGGGAAGGATGAGGAATGGAACAACCGCCGTGTCGACAAAATTTTGGAGAAGATGGAGAGGCCGGGGACGTCGCTCGCGAAGATCTTCGAGGAGGACGTGCTACCTCCCTCCGACGCTAGCAGCGTGTCGGGAGCCCTCCTCCTTCGAGCTCGGGCGTCGAGGTCGAGCCTGCCATCGTGGACCTCGGGGAGGAGTACCGCACCGACGAGGACTGAGGCCTGCGTGCCAAATTTGGGCGTCGAGGCCCTTGTAAGAATTTTATGACATGAATGAGGGTACGTCGAGACCCGAATGTATATGTTTGTGTGTTGTGAAAAAGTGTTGTTTTCTTTTCAAATGCGTTTGACCACTTCTCTTTGTCGCAAGCTCAAGTTTTTGCTAACTTAGTCTGTGCTCCTCCGATACGTCGCGAGCCCCTCGAGGGGAGGCGTAGGTAGGGCACCGTAGCCCGGGGGCATAGGTGGACGTCTACGTCGACGCCCCCCGACCCTGGGGGCTCGAGGTACTTTAAGATTTAGACGTCGCTAGTTCACTCGAGGCGCGAGTCGAGACGAGGGTCAAATTTTTGAAAAGAAAACACGCATTTTTTCCGGAGTCTGGGGGGCGTTTATCCCCTTGTCAGCCCCCGAGGGAGGCTCGACCCTGAGCTAGGCAGGGTCGAGGCTACCTTGTGTTGCTAAGGAACATGAAAGATGGCGCACGAGTTGGCCCATTTATATTCAACGTGTTTGTTTAAAGCAATAAAATGAACAAGGCCTCGAGGCCCCTAAGGGTAGAAGCGACGTAGCTGAGATATGTTCCAGGCGTTCGCCAGGATCCTGCCTTGGTCGTCGTAGAGCTTGTATGTTCCTGGCTTGAGCACTTCGGCCACGGTGTATGGGCCTTCCCATGGTGGGGTGAGCTTATGGCGCCCTCGATTATCTTGCAGTCGTCGAAGCACGAGGTCCCCCACCGCTAGGTCCCTTTTGCGCACGTGCTTGTCGTGGTAGCATCGGAGTGTTTGCTGGTAGCGTGCAGAGTTGATGAGCGCCACGTCTCGGGCCTCCTCGAGCTGGTCCTTGGCGTTGGCGAGCCTTTCGTCGCTGGTCTGCTCGTTGTAGGCTCGAAGTCGAGGCGAGCCGTACTCGAGGTCCGTAGGTAAGACGGCCTCGGCACCGTAGGTCAGGAAGAACGGAGTGAACCTGGTGGCTCGACTCGGCGTAGTCCTGAGGCCCCACAGCCGCACCGAGGGGAGTTCTGTAGCCCACCCCTTTCCGAAATTCTTGAGGGTCTTGACAGCTCCTGCTTCAGCCCATGGAGTATCATGCCGTTGGCGCGCTCGACCTGCCCGTTGCATTGGGGGTATGCGACCGAGGCCCAGTTACGCGAATGTTGTTGTCATCGCAGAAGTTGGTGAATTTTTTGCCCGTGAATTGGGTGCCATTGTCGGTGATGATGACATTAGGCACCCCGAACCGGTACATGATGTTGGCGATGAACTCGACAGCCCTCTCGGAGGTGGGGTCTCCTATCGGCTTAGCCTCGATCCACTTGGTGAACTTGTCGACGGCCACGAGCATGTGTGTGTACCCTCCACTTGTCCTTTTGAGGGACCCACAAGGTCGAGCCCCAAACGGCAAATGGCCAAGTGACTGGGATCATCTGCAGGGCGTGTGCGGGCTGGTGCGTTTGCTTGGCGTAGAATTGACACCCATGGCACGCTTGGACCAAACGCTTGGCGTCCCCAATGGCGGTCGGCCAGTAGAAGCCTTGACGGAAGGCGTTGCCAACCAGGGCCCTCGGCGCTGCGTGGTGGCCGCAAGCTCCCGAGTGCATATCGTTGAGGAGCTTGCGCCCTTCCTCGAGTGGGATGCAGCGTTGAAGGATCCCAGTCGGACTTCATCGGTATAGCTCCCGTTCGTCGCCATAGATGACGTAGGTCTTGGCCCTCCGAGCGATGCGTCGGGCCTCCGTCTTGTCTTCTGGTAGCTCGCCTCGCGTCAGGTAGTCGAGGTAGGGCGTCTGCCAGTCGAGGGGCCGTGATGACGAAGAGACGTGTGCGTCGACCTGCATCGCCTCTGCGGACGTCGAGGGGTCCTTTTCGAGGGGCGTCGTTGAGAGTCGAGCCCCCGTGTCTTGCTCGAGGGGTGGCGTCGAGAGTCGAGCCCCCGTGTCTTGCTCGAGGGGTGGCATCGAGGGGCCAGCCCCCGGGTCGACTTCGACGGATGGCTCGAAGACGTCCCTCGAGAAGACGTCTGGCGGTACCGTGCCGCGCGTGGACGCCAACTTTGCCAGCTCATCTGCCTCGTTGTACTTCCGACTTCTACGAGCTATGGTTGAGCTCGAGGCCGTAGAACTTGTCTTCCAGCTTGCGCACCTCCCCGTAGTATGCCTCCATCTTGGGATCGATGCAGCTTGAAGCCTTCATACCTGGTTGACGACGAGCTGCGAGTCTCCTCGGGCGTCGAGGCGTCGGACCCCGAGCTCGAGGGCGATGCGCAGCCCATTGACGAGGGCCTCGTACTCGGCGACGTTGTTGGAGGCGGGGAAGTGCAAGCGTAGCAGGTAGCGCATGTGTACTCCGAGGGGTGAGATGAAGAGCAGGCCTGCGCCTGCCCCCGTCTTCGTGAGGGATCCGTCGAAGTACATGGTCCAGAGAGCCGCCTCTTGAATCTGCGCTTGAGTGTCGGTCCATTCAGCAACGAAGTCCGCCAACGCTTGTGACTTGATGGCCCTTCGCGGGGCATAGGTGGTGGTCTCCCCCATTAGTTCGGCGGACCACTTGGCGATGCGCCCCGTGGCCTCTCGATTGTTGACGATCTCTCCGAGGGGGAAGGACGACACCACCGTCACGGGATGAGCGAGGAAGTAGTGCTGGAGCTTGCGCCTTGTGACGATGATGCCGTAGAGCAGCTTTTGGATGTGCGGGTACCGACCTTGGCCTCGGAGAGTACCTCACTGGTGAACACACCGTCGCTGGACCGGCAATGTATGACCCTCCTCGTGCCTCTCGACGGCTATGACCGCGCTAACCACCTGAGTGGTTGCGGCACATAGAGGAGGAGGGGCTCGGGGAATCATCACCTTCGGCTGGTCGCGGGGCACGAGAATTGGTGCAAAGTCAGCAACCCTTTCAGCTGGTTAAGGCCTCCTCGGCTTCGGCGGTCCACGCAAAGCGTTCTGTCTTTTTTAGCAGGCGGTAGGGGTAGTGCTTTTTTCCCCCAGCCTCGAGATGAATCTGTTGAGAGCGGCTAGGCAGCCTATTACTTTTTGCACACCCTTGAGGTCACGAATCGGGCCCATCCTCGTGACTGCTGAGATTTTTTCAGGGTTTGCCTCGATCCCCCGTTGTGAGACGATGTAGCCAAGTAGCATGCCTCAAGGCACACCAAAGACACACTTCTCGGGGTGAGCTTCACATTCTTGGCCCGGAGGCACTCGAACGTGGTCTCGAGGTCGCTGATGAGGTTCCCGACTTTTTTAGTTTTAACCACGATGTCATCGACGTAGGCCTCGACGGTTTTGCCTATGTGCTAGCCAAAGATGTGCTGCATACATCGCTGGTACTTTGCCCCGGCGTTTCGCAGGCCGAAGGGCATCATAACGTAGCAATACATTCCGAATGGCGTGATAAAAGAGGTTGCGAGCTCATCGGATTTTCTCATCCTAATTTGGTGGTAGCCGGAATAACGCATCAAGGAACGAAAGCACTTCGCACCCAGCATGGAATCGACGATCTGGTCAATTCTAGGTAAAGGAAATGGAACTTTTGGACATGCTTTATTCAGACCAGTGTAATCTACACACATCCGCATTTTTCCATTCTTTTCCTAACTAGTACAGGGTTAGCTAGCCACTCTGGGTAAATACCTCCTTGATGAATCCGCCGGCCGCCAAAAGCTTGTGCACCTCCTCGCCGATGATCCTGCGCTTTTCCTCGTCGAAACGGCGCAGGCGTTGCTTCACTGGTCTGGACCCGGCCTGGATCTCCAGGCGTGCTCGGCGACTTCCCTCGGTATGCCTGGCATGTCCGAGGGGTTCCACGCAAACATGCTGATGTTCCGCGCGGAGAGTCGACGAGCACTGCTTCCTATTGGGCTCGAGGCTGGCACTGATGGTCAGCGTCTTGCCATTGGCCGAGGTCGGGTCGACGGGTATTTGCTTGGTGTGCTCAGCGGCTCGAATGTGCCGGCGTGACGCTTTGCTTCCGGGGCCCCCTCGGTGGCCAGAGCTGCCAAGGCCTCGAGCGAGTCGAGGTGGACGTTGGCCTCCCCACGCTCGACGCACTCCACGTCGCAGTGGTACGCGTGCTCGTAGGAGGTGTCGACGGTGATGACCCCTTTTGGTCCCGGCATCTTGAGCTTCAAGTACGTGTAGTTGGGAACCGCCATGAACTTGGCGTAGCCTGGCCGGCCGATGATGGCGTGGTAGGTCCCTTGGAAGCCAACCACCTCGAAGGTGAGCGTTTCCTGACGGAAGTTTGCCGGCGTGCCGAAGCAAACCGGCAGGTCGATGCGCCCGAGGGGGTGGGCCTTCTTCCCTGGTACGACTCCGTGGAACCCCCCGACGCTGGGTCGAAGCTGACCCTCTGAAATCCCCAGGAGGTCGAGGGTCTCGAGGTATATGATGTTGAGGCTCGAGCCCCCATCCATCAACACCTTGGAGAACCGAACGTCGACTATGACGGGTCGACGACGAGGGGGTACGCTCCGGGTTTATGACACGGTCTGGATGGTCGTCACGGTCGAACGTGATCGCGCATCATCAGACCAGTCAAGGTACCGGGGGCGTCGTGGCCGAGTGCAAAGATCTCGCGGCGCTCCTTCTTTCTTTCTCGAGCTGAGAGCCCGACGGTCGGCCCCCCGTAGATCATGTAGCAGTCGCGCACCAGGGGGAAGTTACCGTCCGCGTCCCTCCGCCGCGCTGTTTGTTATCCTTGCCCACAGCGCGTCTTCTTTCTTATCGCCGAGCTTGGAGTAGTAGCCTTTCAACAGTCGGCAGTCCTTTAACTTGTGATTTACGGGGCCCCTGTGGTAAGTGCAGGGATCCTCGAGCATCTGGTCGAAAACAGCCCGTCAGGGGGCCTCGGGGCTTCTTAGGCTCGAGGGCGCCTGCGAGCACCGCACCTCTCGTCATCGTCGTCATTGGCGCCGTGCTTCGCCTTCTGACCCTGCGTTTGTTCTTCTTCCTTTTGTTTGCCGTCATTGTTGTCGTTCTTGGCGTCGTTGCCTTTGTTCGAGCCCTCTGGCGCGATCACCGCCTTACCTTGTCCGTGGAACGGCCAAAGAAGGCCCCCCTGCTTCATCGCCCGAGGCAAAGCTGGTGACGCGATCCATCAGGTCCTCGACCGTCTGGGACGGTAGCGTCCTAGCTCATGAACTTGCTCTTGGCATGTCGTGCCCGCGAGGAACGCTGAGATGACGTCCTCGTCAGGCACGTGGGGGAGCTCGAGACGCTGCTTCGAGAACCGCCGAGCAAGTCGCGGAGGGGCTCGTCCGCTGCCTGCCTGCAACGCCGTAGGTCCCAGGGGTTGCCTGGGCGCACGCAGGTCCCTTGAAGTTCCCGTCGAAGACCCTGACTAGGTCGGCCCAGTCATCGATCCGATCCGGCGGGAGCCCCTCGAGCCACCGGCGGCGGTGTCCGAGAGGTAAAGTGGGAGTTGGCGTATGATCACACGGTCGTCGTTCTTTGCTCCGCCCAGTTGGCAGCCTAGGCGGAAGTCCGAGAGCCAGAGCTTGGGCTCGACCTCCCGTCATACTTCACGATGTTGGTCGGCGGTCGGGGAGGGTTGAGCTACGGATGGCCCGGCTGAAGACTCTGGGACCCGGGGGCTCGAGAACTTGCCGGTCTTCATCGCTGTCGTAGCGCCCCCTCGATGGGCGCTATAGCCGCGCTCTTGGGCCCCCTTGTCCTTGCGCCGACGGTTGATGTCGTTGCGGGCGTCGTTGGGTCTCGAGGTGGCCGTTTTGTCGACGATCCGTTCGCGGACTGGCCTAGCTCGAGAGGCGTCCGGCTGGTGGACGGATGCCTCGCACTCGTTGCGGGGCGTGTCCGCCGCTTCCCCGAGGCTGCTGCTCTCCGCGCCGGCGTGACGCCGAGCTCTCGGATGTTGCACAGCGGCTGTCTCGAGGAGGTTCTTCACTTTCCCCGAGCATGCGCTGGCTGTCGGGGTTGGAGACGGCGGGCAGGTCACGGAGCATCATCGCCGCCGCCACCACGTTCTGCCCTGCTCGCGGGAAGCATACCTCGGGGCGTGCTGGTGCCCGTCCTCGAGGATCCGCCGGTGGACCTCTCGAGCCCGACCTCGAGCTCCGGCTCCTCGGGGTTGGGGTGGTTCCTGCATCAGGTTTTGTCGGAGCTGCAGCAGGTGTCGCCGTTCTTCCTCGGCTTTGGTGATTGCCTCTTGCCCTGCGCGAGTTGCGCCGCCCGGCCGTCGTCGTGCTGAGGCCGTACAGCCGGTGCTGGAGGTTCGTCCCTCCTCTGAACACGTGATCCGCCTGCCGCGACCACGTCGCTGGGGCCTTCTAGATCGAGCGCTGGCCTGCCGTCGTCGCCCTCGTCCTCGGTATCGCATGCGACCCCCTCGAGTTGGAAGCACTCCCTGGTGGGATCCCAGAGGTCGGGGTCGTGGTAGTCGTATTCGTCGGAGTCGGAGCCTGTCGACGGCGTGCCGTCTCGCAGATGCTGGGACCGCAGCTCGCGGTACCATTCTCCGACGGTGGGTCGCCGGGGAGGCTCGATGGCTCGCGTGAAGCCGCGGTCGACGTACACGGGGTGGACGATCTCCAGGTTGGCCATGGCCTGCAGTAGCACGCCCGGGCGCTCCTCCTGGCCTGCTGTCGGTCGGTCCCAACGGCTCGTTGATCTGGCGGGCGTAGGCTGCTGCGGAGTTGTCGAGGCCGAACGGGGTCCGCCGAGCGTCGAGCGCGTTATACCCCTGCGGGAGGAGGCCGGGTGGCGTCAACGGCGCACGGCTCGGAGGCTCTGGCCTGGCTCCTGGTCCGTGCGCACGATGACGCGAAGTCGCTGGGCGGGCGCGGGCGCGCCCTGGAAGTCTCCGGTCGTGCGTCGGGCAGGCTCCTCCTTGGGACTCCGCGCCGGCCACGGGGAAGTGGGAGTGCGCCGCCGGCACGGCCTGTGCCTGCGACGACAGCAACGACGACGCCGCTCACGGGGGTGGCGACGACGCGTGGTGGCGTGGGCGACGTGCCACGCTCCTCGCGGGTGGCGTGACACGCCCTCCACTCGGGCCCTCCATGGAGAGCAAGGTTGGCTCGTTGCGTTGTCGATGGCCAGGAACTCAAGGCTCCCGAACCAGATGACGGCACCGTAGAGAACGAAGGAGTCGAAGCAGCCATCCAGGAAATAGCGAATCGACTCGACACGCGAAGGCCCCTACTTGGCGCGCCAACTGTCGGTGTTTCGAAACCGGGGTATGACACCAACGTAATATGATCGCGTGCTCTCTTCCTGGATGGTGATGCAAGATGACACAAGGATTTATCCTGGTTCGGGCAAAGAAGGCCCTACGTCCAGCGGGGGAGGATGTTCTTGTATTACTTGCCCTAAGTGCTTGTACAGGGGCGATACAAGCTTGGGGAGCGTGGACCAGAGTCCGGACCTGAGTGTGTTTGGTTATGGCGTTCTAACATTTTTGTAGCCGTCCCGAATGAGGGCCTTGTGTCCCCTTTATAGAGCAAGGGGAGGCCAGGTTACACGAGGGTTTTCAAGTGTCGGGGCGCACGGTGCCCAATACGAAGTAGGGTAGGAACCCTGTCTTGTCGAAGACATTGTAGCCGACGTGGGCGTTGCTGTTGAGGCGTCCTTGGGGCGTGGCCTCCATCCCGGGCGCGACGCGGAGGCCGTGGCGAGGTGGAAGCCGTACAGCGCCCATCCCGGAACGTGCAGGGCGCGGCGAGGTCCCTCGGGTCTTGGGGTACCTGTCCTCCAATAGCGTGAGAGCAGTTAGGGCTCGAGGGGCGCAGAGCCGGCCTCGAGGTAGCGCCTGCGGGGGGCTCGAGTTCCCGCAGGTATGGGCGAGTCCCGAACGCCCGGTCGTTCACAGAGGATTCCGGCCTCGAGAGGTGGCTCGAGGTGCTATAGTGCGGGGTATGGCCGAACAGTGCTGTACTGGCGCCCTTTAGCCCATGCTTATGGTGAAAACGAGGTTTGACTCTGACTCCGGTCACTGTGGCACATGCTGTGTACCAGAGGATGTGACCGAGTTGGTGAATGCATTGAATGCGTGGTATGGGGCTAGCTGCCGGTGTCCGTGCCGCCCGGGGAGGCGTGAAGCGTCTCGAGGATAGGCTGCTGTGCCTGAGGGCTCGAGGTCCCCGCGTGGGTCTCGAGGTGTAGAGGAGCGCTCGCCCGAGGCCTGGCTTGGAGGGCTCGGGCGAGACGGAAGACGAGCGTTCGCCCGAGGCCTGACGCGGAGGCTCGGGCGAGACGGAGAACGAGCGTTCGCCCGAGGCCTGGCTTGGAGGGCTCGGCGAGACGGAGAATGAGCGTTCGCCCGAGGCCTGGCTTGGAGGGCTCGGAAGACGGAGCGGAAGGGCTCGTGCGAGGCTGGAACGAGCGTTTCGCCCGAGGCCTGGCTTGGAGGGCTCGGCGAGACGGAAGACTAGCGTTCGCCCCGAGGCCTGGCGCGGAGGGCTCGGCGAGACGGAGAACGACGTTCGCCCGAGGCCTGGCTTGGAGCTCGGGCGAGGCGGATAACGAGCGTTCGCCCGAGCCTGACGCGGAGGGCTCGGGCTAGACGGAAGACGAGCGCTCGCCCGATGCCTGGCTTGGAGGGCTCGGGCGAGACGAGAACGATCGTTCGCCCGAGCCTGGCTTGGAGGGCTCGGGCGAGTCTCTTATTCGTTTTGCATTGATTGGGGGTACCTCTTTGGCGTTCCCCGACACTGGTCACCCTATTCACCGCAACACCGGTAGTAAACCGGGCCCATATGCCCAGTATTACCGACTGACTAAAGCACCGCTGCGATAGATCGTGTGACCAGCGAGTACTACCCACCAAGCTGGTCAGTACCACCGGGGGCCGTAGTACACCTTATTATGGTACTACCGGTAGGCCAAACAGATTCACGAACAGAGAGGTCGCAACTACCTGGGACGCCGGTACGACCGACCACAGGTCGTAGTAACGGCTTTATAGCGTTACTACCGCTAGGCCAGATTTTTTGATCGACAACAGAGAGGATGTAAAATGCTCTGGATCGACGGTACTACCACCCATAGGGTCGGTAGTACTGGCCTTACAGCAGTACTACCGGTAGATCAAAATGAACTCCATCCAGAGAGCATGCGCGTGACACCCCCTCGGCGGTACTACCGACCCCCATGGTCGGTACTACCGACCGTAGCAGATAGACATGAAACACCTCTATGTGTTCGTGAGTGCGTGGTGTCTCTCAAGCACTAGAAGTTAGACGACATGAGCACTTTTCTCCACATCTAGCTAGCCTAATTTGTATCCCTCTTGATAGTTCGGTTTACCTATAACTCAAGTTTAAAAGTAAAATATCAATCCACCACTTGAGCTAGGCATCTTTTCTCCAACAAACTTTAACATGCTTTGTTCACGGGATTTCAACATTGCAATTCTTTCTAAGGACTAACACCTGCATACATGCCTTTAGAAATCCGTTAGTCCCTAATTTGATTGTCATTAATTAGCTAAAACCCACATTGGGGGCGAATGCACTTTCAACAGTACCACACGACGCTGGACTGGGCTGTGCAAAACCCGATCCCCAGACTGTCCACGATGGAAAACTCGGACTGTCGGCGAATGAACAGAATAGAATGCAGAAAACAGCCCAAATCAAACCCAAATTTGATCGGATCTCGACCAAATCAAAAGGGCTTGCAACCAAACTTCCCTCAGGTGATCTTGCGCATGTTGGTGAGCTATTGCTAATAAATTATGGCTCAGACCCAACTAAATCTTGAGATATTTTAGATCACACGAAAAGGGGAAAGTTTGGAGAACGAAAACGATTTCTGCCCGATCTATGTGCTCGTGAGGTTTCTTAGAAAATCCTTCAGTGGAAAGATGTCTCTCACGTCCTAGCACAAGATGGTTCAAACGGAATCGCAAAGCATCCCTCAAATCGAAAGAACCTGCGAAATCACAAAGAGGGGAAAACAAAAAATGCGAAGCACAAAATCGCAAGACAAAGAGGAGCATGAATTTGATCCTTGGATTTCAACAAGATGAAAGATTAGATCACCTCATAGTATTGGGTTACAATCCACTCCTAGCAACACAAAGCTATGGATGACAAAAAGCTCAAGAACAAGAGCCCTCTTCTCTCTAACCCTAGCCTCCCCTCACAACAACAAAACGAGAGTGACACACCTCCAAGGATAGCTGCCCCAAGCACCCTCTTCACATATATATAGGCGCACGTCCGAAGACAAAAATGTCATAACATGAAGCACTAAACCCAAATACCCTCTAGGGATAAAACTGTCCCAAATACGCCATCACCTTCTACCTTGACTCGACCGATGTCGTCGCACATCATATGTACTCTTGTTTGGTGCCGCCAAGTGTCAGCTACCGCAACTGGTCCTCTAGCCTCCTAGTTCGTCAGTCCAAGCCTCGCGTCTGCTCTTCGCCACTCCCGGTCCATCGGCACGACACGTCTCTACCTGACCTTCACCTCGCCATCGACCATTGCCTCCGAGCTCCACACTTGCACACCAACACAGCCAAGAGACATGTTGCACACGCACACCAACACGAAGTAACACACCACAACTCAACACCACCGGTTATTTATTAACATTAAGCATATAGAGAAATAAGACTCAACCGGGAAAAGCCTCAAACCTTCCTCACAAGTGTCAATCATTCATTACACACACATGGACACTTCTTAACCATGTCACATTGGAGCTTCTCAACCATGTGTTCTCACTTCAATGCAATACCTTTCTAGGAACCCCATTAATGAGGACAACAGAAGTGTCTGATGTAAAAATCATCTTCATTCAGGTTAGCCCTTGTGTTCCATAATTCTCAAGGTCCACTCATGTTCTACTTTATTAAAAGCCTTATCAAAGCCAAACTTGAGGACAATGATCTCTTTATTAGATTGTTGAAAAAGATTTTGATATTCTAGTGACCATGCAATACAGTCCTGGATGTACCAGGACTTAATAAAACAATATTGATTTTTATGAATTAGAGATGGCATGAGGAACTACAGTTTGTTTGCCAGAATCTTGGTGATAATCTTGAATGAAGTATTGAGCAAGGAAATAGGTCTAAAATCAGATATCTTTATTGCATTTTCTTTTTTTGGCACTAGAGTTATATGAGAACCATTGGTGCTCTACGTACAGGTAGACATTTCTATCAAAGAAAGTACCACACAAATTATAAAAATCCCGCTTGATGATCAGCTAGCATCTCTTGATAAAGTCAGCGTTGAAGCCATCTAATGCACAGGCCTTATCTGAAGGTAGAGATTTATTCAACAAATCAATTCCTTCTGTACTGAATGGCATTACCATAGAAGAAGAGAGGAATCCACATGATCCTGAAGTAAAGAGACCAAGTCAATTAAAGCTGACATTAGAAAAGGAGGAACACCCAACCTGTCTTCCCAACCCTATTTTTTGCAATTTAGCCGTTTCTTTGAAGAAAATTCACGATTACCCCCCTAGGTGGCGTATTCCTGTCTTTAGACCCTGGGGGTCGGCGCCATGGGTCATGGCGCCGAGGTCTCAGCCCCGCGCCACCACAGCAGCCGACGTGGCGATGACGTGGCAAGACCTCGGCGCCACAGATCTTGGCGCTGAGGTCCCATATACTGCGCGAGGCGCCGCTCTCTCTCTCGCCTCTCTCTCTCACCCGCCTGCTCGCTCCGCCGCCGTTGTCATCTGCTCCGCCGTCGCCTCGCCGTCCCCCTGCGCGCCGGCCGCCGCCGTCCATTCGCCAGCGGCCCTCGCCGTCCCCCCGCGCGCCGGCCGTCGCCGTCCGTTCGCCGGCGGCCCTCGTCGTCCCCCCGTGCGCCGACCATTTGCCTGCGCGCCGGCCGCGGCAGTGAGCCCGCGTGCCGGCCGCCGCCGGCCTGCATCCCCGCGGCCACCGGCGGCCGCGGTCGTGAGCCCGCGAGCCGGTAGCCGCTGGCCTCCCTCTCTGCCGCCGCCAACCTCCCTCTCCGCGGCCACCGGCGGCCGCGACCATGAGCCCGCGAGCTGGCCGCCGCCGACCTCCCTCTCCCCGGCCACTGGCAACCGCCCACCGTCATCCCCCGCCACCGCCGGCCTCCCTCTCCTCGGTCACCAGCGGCCGCTCCGCCCACCACCGAGCAGGTAATTTTTTTGCAATTTATTTTTAAAAATTAGTAAATATGAGAAACCTAGTTAGTAATTTTTGTAGTTAGTTAGATAGTTAGTAACCTAGTTAGTTAGTAAATTTAGTTAGTTAGCTAGTTAGTAACCTAGTTAGTTAGTAAATTTAGTAAGTAACATAGTTAGTAATCTAGTTAGTTAATAAATATAGTTAGTAACCTAGTTAGTTAGTAAATTTAGTTAGTGAACTAGTTAGTTAGTAAGTAACCTAGTTAGTTAGTAAGTAACCTAGTTAGTTAGTAAATATAGTTAGTAACCTAGTTAGTAAATTTAGGTAGTGAACTTGTTAGTAAGTAACCTAGTTAGTTAGTAAGTAACCTAGTTAGTTAGTAAATATAGTTAGTTAGTCAATTAGCAAATTTAGTTAGTTGTTTTCTCAATTAGAAGTTAGTTAATTAGCAAATTTAGTTAGTTATTTACTAAATACGACTAACCTAGATAGTTAGTTATTTTTGTAGTTAGTTAGCTAGTTAGCAACCTACATAATTAGTAACCTAGTTATTAGGTAACCTAGTTAGTTAGTAACCTAGTTAGTAACCTCGATAGCTAGTTAGCAATTATGAGTAATGTAGATAGTTAGGATTTTTTAGTTAGCTAGCTAGTTATTAGTAACCCTAAACCTAGATAGTTATGTAGTTAGTAACCTAGATAGTTATGTAGTTAGTTATATATATATATGTAGCAATATAGTTAGTTAGGTATTTAGCTAGCTAGTAACATAGAGAACATGAGGGTTACTAAATTTAATTAGATAGTTAGTTCATAATTTAGATGATTATTTTTCGAACTGACTATATCCGTAACCATATTCTCGTTGTGAATGCAACTAGATGGACAATATAGTGACACTGTTTCATGGAGGCAGTGTGGAGGAAGATGTTTATGGGAATGTCAGTTTTGTTGGAATGAAAAGGGTGCCTCTACTATTCGATGAGCGTCCATCGTTTAGCGAGTTGTTTGGTAGGGCTCATGCTAAGCTTCATTGGAATTCAGATGATGATGCTATCGCAGTTGAGGGATTAGTTCACTACGGTAAATCAGACCGTATTTTCAGGCGGCTGGTCCCAATTGCATCTGAGGGTGAGTGGGATAAGTATGTGAAAACTATGATGAAGAATGAGTTCCAATACTTGGATTTGGTGGTGCGGAAGTTGTCCAATGATCCCACCCCTCATGGTTATTCACCACCTCATGATGACCCAACCCCTCTGTGGTGACCCGTTGCCCAATGTTGAGGTGGAGGTGGAAGATGTTGTGGTGCCCGATGCGCAATCCGCCCCGAATGAGCCTGGTGGTGCGGCCCCTCAGGAGATCCCTTTGACCCAGAACCATCCAAGTAAGTGTTGGTTCATGGTTTCATTCTTGTCTCCATGTTATTCTGGCTTTTGGCATGTTTTCATTCCTTTTTCTAAATGCAATGGATGTTGTTTCCTTCCCATGCAGAAGATATTCCTGATAATGTTGCTCCGACACCTGTGGCCCCTGCAGTCAATGTGGAGCAGTACTGTTGGGCCTCTAATAGTGTGGATGTTCAGATTGATGATGAAGAGGAGCCTTATGGGACAACAAGAGTTGTTGATTCGGATGATGACCGCCCTCTTGGAGCACTGTCTGAGCAAGATGTTGAGTTGATCAGACGCTTTTGCCCTGATAGTGATCCAACAGATCATGAATTCAGCGATCTTAGTCATTGTCGTAGTGCATATGCAGAAGGTAGGGATCATGAGTTGCTAGATGCTCCTGAGGCAGGCGATAGCATTGAAATCCAGAAGGGTCTGTTGTTTAAGGACTTGCCTAAATTGAGAAGGTGGTTACAGGAGTATTATGTGAAACACAACCGACCTTTCAAGGTGAGGCATTCCTATGCAGAGCGGTGGTACACAGTGGTGTGTGAGAAGGCTGAATGTAACTGGAGAGTCAGTGCTAGGAAGCAAAAGGACACAGGAAAGTTCAAGATCACAAAAATTATTCGTCCACACACTTGTGCATCAACAAGCTTAGATCAGAGGCACCGCCAGTTGAGATTTACCCTAATTGCCAAATCATTGTTGTCAATAGTTAAAACACAACCCAATTTGAAGGTGAGGACAACTATTGAAATGACAGAGAAGATATTTTGATACAAGATCAAGTATAGCAAAGCATGGAGGGCAAAACAACATGCATGAAAGATGATATATGGGGATTGGGAGTAGGGCTACGAGCGGCTGCCTGTACTCTTTAATGCAATGAAAGCAGCTAATCCAGGGATGCATTATGAGTATTTGCCCAAACCAAATGAATGGAAGGACAGGAGACAAATATTCTTCCGTGCATTTTGGTGCCTCCCCTAGTGTGTAGAGGTCTTCAGGCATTGTCGTCCCGTGTTCTCCATTGATGGTACTTTTCTTCTAGGTAAATATATGGGACACTGTGGATAGCCATTTCCTGTGATGCAGACAATGCATTGGTCCCTTTGGCATTTGCGTTGGTGGAGAGGGAGAACAATGATAGTTGGGGTTGGTTCATGCGGCTCGTCTAGATACATGTTGTTGGCCTTGACAGAGAGGTTGGTGTCATATCTGATAGGCACCAGTGTATACTCAGCACAGTACAGGAACAGATCCCAGAGTATGCACCTTTGCACCACCGTTGGTGTACTCGACACCTCGCTGAGAATTTGATGCGGAAGGATGGTACGAAGGATAACTTTCCACTATTTGAGGAGTCTTGTCGCAAGCTTGAGGTGTCCTTGTTAAAAGACAAGTTGGAGCAGCTCAAAGCTGCTACAAATGCGGAAGGTCGGCAATGGTTGAGAGGATTGTTGAGAGAACCTAAAAAATGGACTAGGGCACACGATGTTGGTGGCTGGAGGTACGAGTTTCAGACAAGCAACATGGCATAATCATTTAATAGTGTACTTAAGGGTATACGTGCGATGCCTCTAAATGCTATTGTTGAGTTCACCTTCTACAAGCTTGTTGCATGGTTCAACGAGAGATACTCAAAAGCAATGGTGCTCCAAAGTAACAACAAGACATTGCCACATAAACCCCAAATGCATCTTGATAGGGCACCAAATGCATCTTGATAGGGCAAAAGTTAGGGCTCGCACACATGAGGTTGAATGCTTTGATCATACCACGGACAAGTACCAGGTCACGGAAAGGGGTGGTACTACCTCCGATGGAGAGGTCAGACCGTCAAGGGCTTGTCTTGTTGTACTCATCGAGTTCTCATGCACGTTTGGGCGGACAAGGCAGTACCATTTTCCATGTTCTCATTATGTTGCAGCCGCTAATCATCGCAACTTCTCCTATGAGAGCAGGATCACCGAGAGTTTAGCGTTGACAGTCTTGTTCTCACATGGTCTCCCCGTTTTGAGCTTTACCTGTATGAGACTCAGTGGCCACCTTCCTTTGGACCAAAGTACTTTGCTGACCCTGGTAGTCGTTGGAAGAAACGTGGTACCAGAAAGAGGACAAGATTCAAGATGGTTATGGATCAGGTCTCCGGTACAACAAGGCGTGGAAGAGCAACCCCTTTCTTACCGACCCCGAGCAGAACCAATGTAGCGATGCGGGAGGCTTGGCCACAACTCGTGGGTGTAGGTGGCTTCTTAGTCACGTACAAACATAATAAGTATTATTGCAACATAATTAATACTTATCTATTTTTCCAATTATTTGTTGATATAATTTAAATTATTTTATTTATTCGAACTATTATCATGGGTATAATTGTTTACTATTATGTATTATTGCAACTGACTTTTATTTATTTTTTGCAGGATGGAGCAGTACCACCTCCTGAAGCCGTACTACGACGCGACCCACTGGGGTCGTCGGACGCGGAGGGGGAGGTAATGAGTTACCCTTAAGGTTATGTCACTGGTATTTGTTGTTAATTGTTGAACTAACATACTTTCTGTTGTTAAAAGAAGCTGCCCCCTTTCGTCCTCGGACCCACGATAGGTTCCAGGACATGCGGTATGATGACAGGTACACTCCTCTCTTGGAGAGGGCTGGCCTGGACGTCGTATCATTCCAGGTTCGTCGTGGGTTGGTACCGACAAACCCCGCGGCGATGACTGCTCTTCTTGACGGTTAATATTACAATCCAATGTTGAACTGAACAAATTAACTTATGGAGTACTGTCATGATGTCACTTATATTTTTATTTGTGCAGGTGGCGGCCAGAGACGCACAGTTTTCACCTTCCTTGTGGTGAGCTGACCGTCATGCTTGAGGACGGCCAGAAGCTGCTCGGGCTACGAGTTAGTGGTCGGCCAGTCATCGGGCGGTGCAGTCCTGACGGCTGGAGGGTGAGGGTGGAGGCCTTCCTTGGCAGAGAGCTACCTCCGGAGGCACCGGGTTCCCGCACCTCAGGAGGTACCCCTCAGCTGGCTCAGGCAGCACTTCGGCCACTGTCCGGAGGTAGCAGACGCCCAGACAGTCGCCTTCTACTGTTGGGCTTGGGTTCTCTACCTCTTCGGTTGTGTCCTCTTTCCCAACGTGACTGGAGATAGCACGTCGTGGATGTACCTCCCGTGCCTCACCGACTGGGACACCGCCGGGACGTACAACTGGGTTTCCGGAGTGTTGGCGTTCTCGTATCTCCACCTCTGCGAGGCTTGTCGACGCAGTTTAGCTCACTCGTCGATCGGCGGCTGCGTCTACCTTCTCCAGTTGTGGATGTGGACTCGTCTACCGGTTGGCCGCCTAGAGGTTCTTCCTGCTCGTCCTTGGTTCGAGGTGGGCAACCCTCGACATCGACCCACCTTCGCCTACCTTTGGGACCAGGTGAGGGTTCCCTTTGCCAGGGCGGCACACTCCTACGTTGAGTACTCCAACGAGCTAGACACGCTTACACCGTCGATGGTTAGTAACCTTGCTTTCACTTTTTTTCAGATATTTCAGTAACTGTTCCATACAGTACGTAACTGAATACATGTGCATGTCACTTGGCAGCCTTACGATGAGACAGTGGCAGGCGAGTTGCAGCTCAGCAACATGTGCAACCACGACACCGACCTCTACATGATGGCGTGCCCACTGATTTGCTTCTATGCCGTTGAGTACCACCTTCCACAGCGGGTTGCACACCAGTTCGACTTGAGGCAGGAGTGGCCTATGTCGCTATTCTCGACATCTGTCGAGTTGCACAAGTAAGGGTTTCCACTTATTACTCAATATTATCATCTTTTGCATCTTTTGTCATATTCCTACAATGCCACTTAATCGTTATACTATGTACATTTTAGGATTGACCGGCAGAAGCAGACGAAGATCACCAACTTTGAGACACTGCACCGAGACTACATCGACACTTGGGACAACCTTCACCAGAATGTCTATGAGAACACCGAGCCACACACGAGCTACAACTTCAGAGGGTACCTAGCTTGGTTGGCCGGTGCGACATAGCTCAAGCTGAAGGACCAGTGGACGCAGGCCGACTACGCCGACCTGGAGTCCTCAAAGGACGAGGACACTTCCTACCACCTCGTCGCGCGGACAGGGACGATGGTTGAGGCAGCACCTATCTTGGATAGAGTGGAAAATAAACTTCTGAGTAATCACTTGTCAACTATGTTAATTGTTTTACATTAAGTGAATAACCACTTGTCAACTATGTTTGCAGGGGCACTCGCTGAGGACGACGGTGATGGACCTGGAGCGTTTCTCGAGGAGAGGAGTCGACGAGACGATGCTGGACAACTTCCTATGAGCAAGTCATTCAATACATCACATTCATAATACAAAATTATAACTAGATACCACCTAGTCATCTAACAAAATAATGATGTACTATAGAGGCTTACGGATCGGTGTCGGTGTGCCACTGCTCATTGTGGTTGCAGGACGTAGACGAGGTTGGACGTACATGTACCACACATACGTCTTTCGGAGACCACTGCAGGCCTTGACACTTCACACGGAGCTACAGGTTCTAGAGGCCAGAGTTCGTCTCGCACGACCCGTGCTCGTGAGGAGGAGGAGGAGACTGAGGCCGAGGAGATAGGACTGTCTCAGCTAGAGGGTGCTCCGGAGACACAGCCTTCACAGCCTCCACCGCGCAGGCAGCGCCGTCCACGAGACCCTTACACTCCAGGCACCGACGCTCTTGGTAAGGGCAAGGGTAAAGCTAGGAGGTAGTGAGGGTCACCTCTGTTGGACTTGTAGTGTTATCCACCACTTGTGACCTCTGATGGACTTGTATTATGGACATTATGGACTCTTGTTATGGACTTTTATTATGGACCGTACTCACTATTATGGACACTATGGACTTTTGTTATGGACTATTATGGATTGTATATATATTATGGACTCGTTCTTATGCCCGACATGAGTGGTTTGAGATAATTATGATATATATTTGTGTGTATGTACTTGTTGTATTGGAGATATATATTGACGTGTTTATTGTTTAAGGTTTTGATAAAAAAACAAAGGAAACTCTATCGAAATTTTCTAGCTCAAGTAAAATTTGCAGTACGCCTATAACATCTAGCTTTTCAGTATATGAAAATAGACTTTTCAGTGACTAGGCTTTACAGTGATACCTACTAGGCTTTTCAGAGAACAGGATTCACAGTGATACGTACTAGTCTTTGCAGGAGCAATAATTTCACACTTCAACGGCTACTACACTTCGAGCCATTGTTGGTATTTCTTAGTGTAAGCAGCAAAAGTCCACAAGCATATGGAAGTACCGTTGTAGCACTTCACCGGGAAGTATTTCAGGGTATCGTATTTTCCACAAGGGAACAGTGTGCTATAGTTTCTGGGTATAGATCTCCCGACTTAAGATGAGAAGAAGAACGACCTTAGGGTGACGAGGTTTCTCTAGGTAACTGAAGGACCGAAAGTGCAATCTGAAAGCGACCAGAGGGGGGGGTGAATGGGAGCTTCAAATTTCCTTTTGGAAACTTCGTAGCCTCTATCCCGAAAATCAACCCCAAGAGCAAACCTAGAGCTTGCAAGTGTCCACGACCCTAGATGTAGGGTGGATGCTTCCGAGAAGCACAGCGGAACACTATACAACCCTAGAAACCCAACGCAAAAGACGAAATCCAAATTCGACAGCGAAAGAACAACCTGCGGACAAAACAGCGCAAAGCACTACTGACCGGACTCACTGGTGCGTCCGGTCAACAGGCACTGGACGCGTCCGGTCGAGCAAAACCCAAATTGGGAGCTCTCCGAGTTGGACCGGACTCTAGCTAACAGAGCGTCCGGTCAGCTGCTGTGCGTCCGGTCAGATCAAACCAAAACAGCGAACAGTAGCAACAATGCGTCCGGTCACACACGGGAGCTATCGTCTGGTCAAGTCGCAGAAGAACACAGCGAAAATGTTCATTGACCGGACTCTCGGGCAGCGTCCGGTCGTTGAACAAGCAGCGTCCGGTCACCCCGATTTCGTGCTGTTCGTCCACCGATTTGACCCGATCTCACACAAAACGAAACCTCTAGGGTTCAAACTTGGTGAGAGGAGTTACAAGGAGGATAGTGAGCTATCTCTAAGAGATCATGGCTCGAACCTATCTCCAAATCGATGAATCGAAGAAATTCGGGGGAAAGGAGAAAAGCTTGACCCAAAACGAAAATCGATCGATCTACTAGGTCGTGAGGTTAGAGGAGAATTCCTTCGGTGAAAAGAAGTGCCTCACGATCTAGAACATCTCTGTTCAAACGGAATCGCAAATGACGCAACGTACAAAGAGATTGATCGACGAGAAAAACATGGAGAAAAGCAATCCGCGAAGAACAAGAACAAAACGCAAATCACAACCACGAATTTGCAACCGTGTGGCTACCACACGCTACAACAGTGAGATTACGGTCTCACTTCCTCAAAATCTCACGGACACAGAGGTATTGTTCTCTTCTCTGTGGATCTCAGTTCGCTACAGCAGGGGGGAGGGAGCTAAACCCTAGGGTTATTCTGGACCAACTCGATGGTAGGTGGATCCGACGGCCACGCCCGCACAACTAGTAGCGTTGCCTCGACGCAACCTCACCGATTGCCACCACGTGCCGCCACCGCTCCGCTTGTCCTTTTCCTGGACGTCGCACCCCCGGTTTTGTGGCCCGAACCGGGAAACCAGCCTTCACAGCCAACCCCCGGTTTTGAGGCCCAAACCGGGAAACCAACCGCCCATAGCCTGAGTTTTGTGGCCCAAACTCAGAAACCCGCAACACCCAAGTTTTGAGGCCCAAACCTGGAAACCGTCCTCAGCCCGAGTTTTGTGGCCCAAACTCGGAAACAATCAGCGCCCAGGTTTTGAGGCCCAAACCTGGAAACCGTCCACTCGGTGGTTTTTCTGTGGCTCAACCACCAAACCGAGCCATAGAAAGGATGCACTGCCCATGCACCCCGTCCACAGACACGTGTCCCCAGGTCCTCGACCCAAGCAACACCGTGCCCGCAAGTCTTCGCTCGTCGCTGTCCCAGGCTGCCAGCCACCACAGCTGATCCTCGGGCCACCGGTCCCTCAGTCCAAGCCTCACGTCCGCCCTTCGCCACTCTCGGTCCCTCGGCACGACACGTCTCTACTTGACCTTCACCTTGGCTCTGATCGCTGTATCCGTGCTCGACACCTGCACAACACAAGCCAAAGAACATGCGCATTATCCCAGTTGACAATCACTCATCACTCAGAGACTCGGCATACACCCATGTATCCGCAATCTCCCCCTTGATGAGTGCATTGTCAACTACCAACACAAATCATAATTGAAAGGAGGAAGAAAGAAAGAAGGAGAGAGAACTCGACCAAATGACCCAAAAGCATAGCAAAGCCGAAGAAGGTCAAGTGGAAGGAGCAAAACAACTTGGTTCCCAAAGACATGGGCGACGGCTCGACGCAACCAAACGAAGCAAAGCTAGCCCTCAAGAAGAGGTAGAACAGGCTCAACACCGCTAGCAGGAAAACTTGACACCAATTGGAAAATCAACTGGAAGTCTAGCAAAACAGAGCTAGCCCTCAAGAAGAGGCAGAACGGGCTCAACACCGCTAGCGAGGAAGCTCGATACCAACTGAAAAGACTGAAGAGGGCTAATTACCAATTGAGGAGCATAAAAACAAAAGTGCTCGTTCCTCAAGAAAGAGGCAAAGGCTCAACACAACTAGCTACCAAAAATGCTCCAAACCAACTGATACCAGCTCAGAAACTCAGCAACGAGCAAACTCCCCCTTAGATAGTGCACACAACTAGGAAAACTCCCCCTTAGTTCAACTCGGAAGGCACATGATTTATCAAAAATTTCTCCCCTTAGTTAAACACAGAAGGCACTCATGATTTGTCAATATTTTCTCCCCCTTAGTTGAAAATGCACCATCAAGAAACTCCCCTCAAAATGCATATGAGTCAAAATGCTAGTTAGCAGCTTCAGGAATATAGTCGATAGAATAAGAAGATGCTCGGTAGAGTGCAGATCCGATAACTCTCAAAATGCACAATAATGCTAGCAGAGGCTCAAACTGATCACTAAATATGAAATGTAAGCATTTGAGCAAAGTGAGCAGTTTTTAGCCAAAAAGGTATTCACCATCAAAAATAGCACTAGACAAGTATAGAAGATAAACAAGTGCTAAACATGTATACAAGGTGAACTACCCCTAGCAAAGTTCAATCATCATGCTGCAGGATGAAACATATACTTGTGTATGCAGATTTTATCAGAGTTGCAGCAGTTTAATTTACACAAGTTCAAATTTCAGCATGTGATTGCGAGAGGTTGAAAGCTTGTCTTGCCTAACTTTGCTATGACTTAGAACTAGAGACATAGCAACCTAGCATATATGAGAAGCACAAGTGATTTCAACACATTCTACACATGCTAGTTGCACATCTCGATGGTGAACATTTTCAGGTTTTAAGTTCTTTAAACAAGTTCACCATTTAAAATAGCTCAGCTCATAGCATGTATTAGTGATCAGAAGGAGCATAAGCTACAAGCATCAACATAAAGCATCGGAGCATACACTACACAGAGCATAGTCATATTCTAAAGATTATATACATGAAGCTCTGAATGTAAATATGCAAGATGAGATGCAGAAAAGATGCAAGAAGAAACCAATTGAAAAACAAAAAGTCAGTGTATGATACAAGAACCAAAATGTTTCCCCCATCTAAAAGGGGAAACACACACCAAGCTCACCTCTCAACCTAGCAAAGGTTGATTGGTCCAAAGGCTTGGTGAAAATATCAGCCAACTGATGATGAGTATCGACATGGCGAAGGTCGATATCACCCTTCTCATAGTGGTCTCGCAGAAAATGAAAGCGCACATCAATGTGTTTGGTCTTCGAGTGCAGCACGGGGTTCTTAACAACTGTAAGGACCTGTGTGGCCTAGAGGGGGGGGGGTGAATAGGCCTGTCAAAAATCACAGCTCAAAACTTAATTAGATGAGCCCGGCACTACCGCTCTGTGCCTGGCACTGTCGGCCCCAGCGCGGTTCTGCCGCGCAGAGTGAGACCTGAGACTGTAATTCGAAATCCAGCCACAACAAACCAAATCTATATGAATGGAAATGTAGCACTTGGTTCACAGAACCAACAGAACCAACTCTAACAAGCCTAATATGTGACAATGAGTAGATCGGGCCAAACCCTAGAATCTATCACAAGCTCATGAATATGAAGAATGAAACTAAGCAAGTACAAGAGACAAGTGATTTATCCTGTGGTTCAGCTCACCACCAAGGCTTGCCTACCTCCACGTTGTTGAGGTTGACCACTTAGGTCATGAGCTTTGCAACTCTACCTCGTTCTCCAGTCAAGGAACCAAATCCTTGAGGTGAGGGGTAATAATACTAGCTGCACAATCGATTACAAACCTCCCTAGGCTGCCACACAAGTTGGCAAGGCTCTAGGGTGACGCCTAGCCGGCTAGGGTTCCAAGAACCCAAGAGTAATAGAAGCAAATCCACCGGCTATGGCTCAAATCAAGTGCTCTAGGAAGTAGATCTCGGCTAGGGCTTCTCTTTGATGAAGGTTTGAGCCTCTCAATCACTTGGAATCAATGGGAATCGAAGGATTGGTGAGAGGGGAGTTGAGAGCCTTCAATGGGGAAGAGAGAAGCTTGTCTGGAGGTAGGTGACGAGTTATGGTCGTGGATGACCGTTGGGGTGGCAGGGGGATGGAGTAAATATCCCCTGCCTTCCAACGGTTACAATAAGTCGCGAGAGTGCCGGCCTTAGCCCGTCAGTGCTGCGGCCCTGGCTTGGGTTGGTTTGAGCACATGTCATTCAGCCATAGCAATGTATTTGCATTCCCCCTTGATAGTACGACATTCCTATAACTCAAATTCAAATGAAAAAGCTTGATATAGCGCTTTGAGTCCGGATCCGATGAAATATAGTATGAGGGGTCCACCAACACATATGCATCATCCTTTCTTAACATTAACCTGCTTGTCATCTTCATAAATCTCATTAGTTCTCCAATCATGTGGTCATTATCACCAAAACCCACAATTAGGGCTTGATTGCACTTACAATCTCCCCCTTTTTGGTGATTGATGACAACACAATCGAAGCTTACAATAAAAGGGTACAATACTTGAGATTTAGAAGCTTAGGTGTGAAACCTCCCCCTAAATGTGTGAATGAGAGATGAAATCTCAAAATGGCATTAGAGGCCAACATTCAAATATTCAAAAGTGAGAAATAGGTTCAGTTTCACATCTAATAGCTTTGTGGGGTGCAACTAAACTGTGTCAAGAATAATACGTGATGCGAATGACAGTTAAAGCACATCAGAGTGGTTTGCTGCCTGTCAGCCAGAGCGGCACTGCCGCTCTGGGCGTGGCACTGCCGGAGCCCGGCACTGCCAGCCCTGGAGCGGCACTGCCGCTCAGGCTACAGACAACAAATGCAGTGGAAAATGAAAATAGCCACAAAGCATAATCATCAACAAGACTAAACAAGATATGACAAGCTAGATAAACAAACAAACGTACATGTCCACATCCAAGTCTAAGAAGTAGTACCATAGAGTAATATTACAAACATAGAGTTTTGATCGAATCAAACTCCCTCACAACTCACAACTACTAAAAGATGGGGACATGAAACTGAAAAAGTGTTGTACCCCCTTCTCTTCACCTCCCCCTTTGGCAACAAGTCACCAAAAAGAGAGAAGTAGAGAGAAGAGAAGAGTGTCCAAACACTCACTCATCATCCGAAGCGATCTTGTCCCACTGAACTTCTTCCTCCTCATCATCATCGTCGTCGTCATTGTCGTCGTCGGACTCTACCACGGCCTTCCCATGGCGATGGGTGGTGCTGGTGTAGCGGGTCGAGGCACGTGTAGACCGGCGAGACGGCTCAGGCACTATCTCCTCCTGCTCCTCGTCGTCATCTGAGTCTAAATCATCTGAGTCCAGGCTGGAGAGGTCGAAGTGAGGTGGAGAGCGGGGTGGAGGTAACGGCGAACGACCCGCCCGCTCTCGCTCTGCGCGCTGCTCAACTAGTGCCTGGTGAGCTGTCTGGGCTGCGTAGGTGCAAGTAGAGAAGATGGCCTTAATCCATTTGGCCAGCTTGCTCTTCTTCTTCCTCTGATAGGAAGGGCGAGAGCTCTCTGGTCTGTCAACTGCTGCTGCCCCTGCTGCTGCTGCCCTCTTCTTCTCCGCTCTGTACGGCTCATGCAACCCATCCTTGATGAAGGTGTAGCCGGAGACCATCTCAATCATATACATGACGTAGGGGGCATAGAGAACTGCCTTCCTAGCATCCTCGGCTGCAACCTGAAGCTCAGTCCATATAAAGCTGGATATGGAAAAGTGATTAGCCCCGGGGGCCATCCTAGCCAACATGTTCCTGCCATATCCATATAAGTTAGAGTGAGACCCACTCTTTGGGTTGAGAGTCTGCCTGAAAAGGTTGTTCAACATGTAATAAAAGCCCTTCAGCCCCTTGACCAACCCATCTGCCTTCCGAGGGTCCTCATACATGAAAGCAATCTCAGAATCTGTCAGGGTCCTCTCATCATGCAGATTATCAAACTCTCTATCCTAGCTGCCCAAACCAAGGATCCTACTAAAGGTCTCAAAAGTGACCTTGTAGTGACGACCCTCGGTCATCCAATGCATCTCCTCAACCACATTGTCAACATAGAGCATTGCATGAAACTGATGGATGATCTCAGTGTTCCAATTATAGCTAAATCCCATCAAATCATACATGTTTCTAGCCTTGCATGCAGCCACCACCCTATTGATGTCACGATCACCCTTGCTCTCAAGATGCTCCCAATCAACATACCTCATGTTCAGAATCTTTTGCTTCTTGGCATTGTACAGGACTGAGCGATAGAAGTCAGAGTGGAACTCATTCCAGAACCTGTAATCAATGCCCATATCCTTCTGATAGTTGTATGGATTGAGCTGGCGCTGAGACTTCACTGAGCTGAACTGCTGATAATAGGACACAGGCTGCCTGTCCTTGGTGTCCTGAGGAGGCCTCTCCTGCACGTCCTCTGTGTATGGCTGCAAGTGTGCCCTGCTGACCTTTGCGAGATGCTCTGGTGTATTGGGATAGAAGTCATCCCGAATCTGTCGCCCTTGCATCTGCAGGCGAGCCTCATCTCGGATCTGCTGTCTAGCTGAAACATCTCCTTGGGAGCTAGAGCCACCTCGACAGGATGGTTGCTTGCTCCTCCCCCTGAGCGGATCCATCCTCTGCTTGACCCTTCTCTCATCACCTCCTCCTCCCGACATCTAAAACATGGAAACTGCGAATTAGAAGACTGCAAAGGAGCTGGTAGATTATAGTGAGGTGATAGATTTTGATGGATAAGGTGTTACTTGGATCAAACCCCTGCTCATGGTCCGGCACTGCCGCGCTGGGCGCGGCACTGCCATGCAGGCAGGCCAGATCTGAGCCAAGGAACACCATATCCATCATCTCTACTACCTCCCTATCATCTACAAACCCTTCTACAACCTCTAAATACAACAACCAAGGAACATTTTACAAATCGGGAAAAACTTAGGGTTTGGGATTTTGAACCTTCACCTTGAGAGGGAGAAGAGGGAAGGAGATCCTTGGGGAAGAGGATGACCGAGCTGCAACGGAGGGGAGCACGAATCCTCACCGCCGCAGGCCAGCACCACCGGGAAGAAGGCCGGTGACGAGGGAGACAGCCGGTCGCCCTTGTTCGCCCGAGAGAGGAAAAAGGAGATTGGGTTCACGGGCTGGGAGAATGAGGGAGAGAGAGAGAGAGTGAAACCACAGGATAAGGGTAGAAAAAGTTTTCCCTTTGGTCCCACACGGTAACAGTCGATTCAGGCTGAACCGACAAGTCGCGGCACTACCGCGCACAGCGCGGCACTGCTGGGGCCCGACAGTTCCGCGGCTGGCCCGGCACTACCGGACAGTTACCAACAGAGAGGTTTATTCTCTAAGTTACTACAACTCATTCTTGGAGTGGACACATACTGCTTGCATGATATGACTAGAGACAAATAATCAATACATAACAATGGTCATTCCAAGCAAATTTCTTTCTCAAAGAGTTTGAAACACAATATGAAGGTTTCGAAATCGGTTTTGCCTAGGTCAAACTAGTTGATCAATCAAGCATGCTAGGTTTCAAACTACGTTACGAGAGTCAAGTATATTTAGTTCACTCCTTAAGGCACAAAACCTTGACTCATCTAGAGGCTTAGTGAAGATATCAGCTAGTTGTTTGTCGGTGCTCACATGTCTAATGGCGATATCTCCTTTGATTTCATGATCTCTCAAGAAGTGATGTCGGATGTCTATATGTTTGGTTCTTGAGTGACTCACTGGGTTATTTGCAAGTTTTATGGCGCTTTCATTGTCACACAAGAGTGGGATATGGATGAAATGACATCCGAAGTCACAAAGGGTTTGCCTCATCCAAAGTAGTTGCGCACAACATGCACCTGCTGCAACATACTCGGCCTCAGCTGTGGATAGGGCTACACAATTTTGCTTTTTAGAACTCCAAGACACTAAGGAGCATCCAAGGAATTGACATGTCCCTGAAGTGCTTTTTCGATCTACTTTACAACCGGCATAATCGGAATCCGAATAGCCAAGTAGTTCGAACTTGGAGCCCTTAGGATACCACAAGCCAAGGTTTGGTGTGTGAACTAGATATCTCAAGATTCTCTTAACGGCCACTAGGTGACACTCTTTCGGGTTAGCTTGAAATCTAGCACACATGCACACACTAAGCATAATATCGGGCCTAGATGCGCATAAGTAAAGAAGAGAGCTGATCATGGAGCGATATACCTTGATGTCCACGGCTTTCCCTTCCACATTGAGATCAAGATGTCCATTAGTTGGCATGAGTGTTTTGATAGGCTTGGCGTTCACCATGTCAAACTTCTTCAACATATCATGGGTGTACTTGGTTTGGCAAAGAAAAGTCCCTTCCTTCAATTGCTTGATTTGAAAACCAAGGAAGAACTTGAGCTCACCCATCATAGACATCTCAAATCTCTTAGTCATGATCCTACTAAACTCATCACAAAAGGATTTGTTAGTACTACCAAATATTATGTCATTGACATATATTTGGCACACAAAAATATCTCCATTGACTTTCTATGTGAAGAGAGTAGGATCGGCTTTGCCTATTTCAAAGCCTTGTTTAAGCAAGAATTCCTTAAGGCATTCATACCATGCTCTAGGTGCTTGTTTAAGCCCATAGAGCGCCTTTTGGAGTTTGAAGACATGGTTGGGGAACTTGGGATCTTCAAAACTCGGTGGTTGCTCAACATACACCAACTTTTGTATGGGGCCATTGAGAAATGCACTCTTCACATCCATTTGATATAGCTTGAAGTTGTGATGGGCTGCATAGGCTAAAAGAATCCGAATGGCTTCAAGCCTTGCAACCGGTGCATATGTTTCTTCAAAGTCCAAGCCCTCTACTTGAGTGTACCCTTGAGCTACCAATCTTGCCTTGTTCCTTGTCACCACACCTTCTTCATCTTGCTTATTGCGGAAGACCCATTTAGTACCAATCACATTGGTATTTGGTCTTTCCACAAGTGACCATACTTGATTGCGCTCAAAGTTGTTGAGCTCCTCTTGCATGGCCATCACCCAATCTGGATCTTCAAGAGCTTCTTCTACCTTGAGAGGTTCCAAAGAGGAAACAAACGAGTAATATTGACAGAAATTTGCCAAATGAGAGCGTGTCGTTACCCCCTTTCGAAGACTCCCAAGAATGTTGTCAACGGGATGATCCCGTTGAATAGTTTGCTTGAGCCTTGGATGATCTATGGGTTCTGCTGCATCTTCAGCATCTTCTTCATCTTGCTCGAAGATGGGTTGTAGGTTCAATCCACGAAGTGGAGTAGCTGCAGCTGCCCTGGGTGTGCCCGGCACTGCCGGGGTCGGACCCAGTACTGCCAGGGACTGTATCCCACCAGTCCCAGCAGGAGTTTTAGCTTGAGGACCATCCTGATCTGTAGCCTGCTGTTCTTGTGGTCTAATATCACCAATGGCTAATTGCTTGATTGCTTCGCAAGGTGGTTCCTCATTACCTACAACAACTTCATCAACTTGCTCTACTTAAGAGCCGTTAGTTTCATCAAACGTCACGTCTATCGCTATTTCAACCTTGCCAGAGGCCTTGTTGAAAACACGATAGGCATGCTCGTTTGATCCATAACCGAGAAGAAAACCTTCATCAACCTTAGATGCGAACTTGGAGGCTTTGGGCTTCTTGTTCAAGATGAAACATTTGCACCCAAATACTCTAAAGTATGACACCTTTGGCTTGTTACCGGTGAGCAGCTCATAGGAGGTCTTCTTTCTTCTCTTGTGGAGGTAGAGACGGTTGATGGCATGGCAAGTGGTATTGACGGCTTCGGCCCAAAAGATGTCTGGCGTCTTGTATTCATCTAGCATCATTCTTGCCATGTCAATGAGTGTTCTATTCTTCCTCTCCACCACACCATTTTGTTGAGGGGTGTATGGAACTGAAAATTCATGCTTGATGCCCTCTTCATCAAGAAACTCTTCCACTTGGGTGTTTTGGAATTCGGTTCCATTGTCACTACGAACTTTCTTGATGTTGAAACCGAATTCCCTTTGAGCTCTTCACACGAACATCTTGATTTTCTCTTGCACTACACTCTTGTCATGCAAAAAGAATACCCAAGTGAAATGAAAAAAGTCATCAACATTAACAAGACCATGTTTGTTACCGCCGATGCTAAGGTAGGCAACCGGTCCAAAGAGGTCCATGTGGATCAACTCCAATGGATGAGTAGTAGTGTCATAGCTCTTTGGTGGGTGAGGTACGCCTACTTGTTTTCCGGCTTGGCAAGCTCCACATACTCTGTCTTTCTCAAAATCAACATTGGTTAGTCCTAGGATGTGGTTGTCCTTTTGAAGTTTGGCCAAGTTCCTCATCCCAACATGAGCTAGTCGGCGATGCCATAACCAACCCATGCTAGATTTTGCCACTAAACAAGTCTCAAGTTTGGCTTCACTTTTGTTGAAATCAACTAAGTAAAGCTTCCCTTTCAAACGACCCGTAAAGACAATAGAGGAATCCTCCCTTCTAAAGACTTCCACACCCTCATCCGTAAAGAGACAATTGAAACCCATCCCACACAATTGTGAAACGGACAACAAGTTGTAACTTAACGAATCAACATGTAAGACATTTGTAATTGAATGCTCAAGTGTGATAGCAACTTTACCAAGACCTAACACATCCCCCTTGGAGTTGTCACCGAAAATGATGTTTTCGCTTGCATTTGAAGTTGGGGAATATGATGAGAACATACTCCTTTCTCCGGTCATATGATTTGTACATCCGCTATCAAGCACCCAACTTGATCCACCGGAGGAGTATGCCTGCAAGACAAGTTTAGTTCCTAGGTTTAGGTCCCCAATTGTTATTGGGGCCTTGCAAGTTAGTCACAAGTATCTTAGGAACCCAAATGCACTTGTCGGCTGTCCTCTTGTTATCACCAACATACTTTGCAACAACTTTACCACTGTTGTTGTGTTCTAAAATGTAACAAGATGACATGCTCTTCCTTGGGGCTTCTATCTTGGGTTGATGTGCAAACTTGTTCTTGGTCACCCAAATAGATTCCTTTGGTTTCTGAGATCCTTGCTTTGGGTTGGGCACCTGCTTGTGCTGTGTGTGAGACTGAGCAGAAGGCAAACTGGTAGCCTTCCCTTTCTTGGGGCGCGGCACTGCCGGCCTGGGGGCGGCACTGCCGGGGTCCGGCACTGCCGCCTTCTGGCGCGGCACTGCCGCGGTCTGTGCAGGCTGAACTGTACCAATCTGACCCTTCTTCTCAAACCTTACACACTCATAGCCATTCACTGTCCTTCTTCCATTAGTCTTCGCTCCTTTTTCGTGCCCCAACCCATCTTTTATGGAAGGACGCCGTCCATTCTTGAACTTGGGCTTGGTCTTCTCTTGAGTCTTCTCATTAGCACTTGTGGCAGACTTGACACAACCATTTGCAATGATATTTGTCAATCTTGCTATCTCCTTTCTCATGGCCTCCATGTTCACAAGGTTAGTGGAATAGACATTTAAATCAACATTATAGCATTTTCCACAACCTTCACTAGTGGAGGGAATAGAGGTGACATTTGCTTTAGGGAGAGTTGAGTTGCTTTCCCAAAGAAGATTATATTGCAACTCAAGTTCTTTGTGCTTTTCATCTAAGCCACAATACTTTTCCTTGAGTGCAATATGAGCCTTCTTTAGGGAAGCATGTTCATCTTGCTCTTTGGCCAAGGCCTCGTGCAAGACGTTCAACTCACTTCTCTCTAATGCAAGAGCTTCCTTGCAAGCAATGTAGAGGTCCTCTTGTTTGATGAGAGCATCCTCTCTTATTGCTAGTTCGGCTTGTACACTTTCTAGTTCCTCCATTAGCTTAGTGATAAAGAGTTTGATTTTCTTGTCCAACCTTTTAGTTATCATGTTTATCTCTTCATCACTAGAATCATCATCACTAGAGGAATCACTAAGTTCACTACTAGAGATGTCACTAGGTGGAAGAGAGATTTTAGAAGTGTGAGCCTTTTTCACCTTCTCTTTCTTGGCCATGAGACAAGTGTGGGAGTTGCAATCATCATCATCGGATAAGTTGTTGAATAGTCTTGGTGAAGGAGATGACTTTTGAAATGCTATCATTGCTATCTTCTCATCTTCTTCACTTGAGGTTTGTGCGGTTGAATCCCATTCATGTCCAATGTGGGCTTCTCCCATGTATCTCTTGTTGTGTTTCTTGTAAGTGCCTTTGTCATCTTTCTTGCCCTTGTTGAAGTTGTTGTCCTTCTTCTCATGTGGACAATGTGCTATGAAATGATCTGTGCTTCCACAATTGTAGCAAGTTCTTTTCTTCTTGTTTGGAAACCTTCTCTTCACAAACTTGTAACCTTCCTTCTTGAGCCCCTTGCGATATCTTCTCATGAAAAGAGCTATATCACCAATTTCTTCAAATTCTTCACCATCACTTTCACTTCCACAAGATGATGATGTGCTGTCCTCAACTTCAATTTTCTTCTTTTGTTGCTTGGGCTTGCTTGTAGAGGCTTGCTTGCTTGATTTTGCCTTGCTTGATGTTGCTTGCCTTGATGGCTTGCTAGCCTTAAGTGCCACATCCTTGATCTTCATCCCATCTAGCCTAGCTTGCAACTCTCCAAGCTTCCTTCTCTCATTTTCCTCTTCTCTTTGCATATCAAATGTGATAATCCTTCCAAGCACATCACTAGGTGTGAATTGCTCAAACTTCTTCTTGTCCCTAATCAATGTCACTACGGTCTCATTCCTAGGTGAGTATGCCTCTAACATGATCTTCACAACCTTGTGATCATTGATTTAATTTCCACCTAGCCCTCTAATCTTGCCAACAATCACCATCAATCTATCAAACATCTCTTGTGGACCTTCACCATCACAAATCACAAACCGATTGAGCTTAGCCATCAACAAGTCAATCTTGGATTGCCTCACTTTGTCAACCCCTTCATGAGCTATATGCAATGTGTCCCAAATCTCCTTTGCAACCTCAACTCCCATGACCTTGTTGTACTCATCGCCATCCAAGGCACTAAGTAACACACTAGTGGCTTGGGCATTGAGATGAATGTTGCAGAATTCATCTTGAGTGGGGCTCTTTGGATCAACCGGTGCTTCAAGTCCATTGTGCACTATCTCCCAAATACCTGGATGGAGACCAATAAGATAGGTCTTCATAATGTGCTTCCACTTGGCAAAGTTAGTCCCGTCGAAACGAGGTAACTTGCCCGCGGGCACATTGATGAGAGGCCTAGAGTCATGGTTAGTCATAGAAGAATAGTTAAAGGATACTTCTTTATATGACTTCTTCATCTCCTCCTTCTTCTTGTTGTCCTTGTGTGTGTAGGAGAAGTGATCGTCTCCATCTTCGGTGCTACTTGAGTCATCACTCAAGTTCACACTCTTCTTTGCTTGAAGCTCTTCCTCCTTCTTCTTTTCTTCTCTTCTAATCCTTCTCTCTTCTTTTCTTTGAGCCTTTTCTTCTCTTGCCTTTTGAGCCGCTGCATCTTCTCTTGCTTTGGCTCTTGCTTCTCTTCTCAACCTTCTTTCCTCCTTTCTTCTTGCGAGCTCTCCGGCCGACACATCCCTTTGAGGGAGTGCCTTCTCACTTGTTGTGGAGAGACTTTCATTGCTGCTAGCGGTGTGCATTTCCACTTCAGGTGTGGGTTGCACAACGCTAACGTTACCCGTTCCTCTGTCGGTGGCCATTCTCTCGCACGGTGAAGTGCTGCTGAGAGACCAGACTCCGATACCACTTGTAAGGACCTGTGTGGCCTAGAGCGGGGGAGGGGGTGAATAGGCCTGTCAAAAATCACAGCTCAAAACTTAATTAGATGAGCCCGACACTACCGCTCTGTGCCCGGCACTGCCGTTGCCCGGCACTGCCGGCCCCAGCGCGGTACTGCCGCGCAGAGTGAGACCTGAGACTGTAATTCGAAATCCAGCCACAACAAACCAAATCTATATGAATGGAAATGTAGCACTTGGTTCACTGAACCAACAGAACCAACTCTAACAAGCCTAATATGTGACAATGAGTAGATCGGGTCAAACCCTAGAATCTATCACAAGCTCATGAATATGAAGAATGAAACTAAGCAAGCACAAGAGATAAGTGATTTATCCCATGGTTCAGCTCGCCACCAAGGCTTGCCTACCTCCACGTTGTTGAGGTTGACCACTTAGGTCATGAGCTTTGCAACTCTACCTCGTTCTCCAGTCAAGGAACCAAATCCTTGAGGTGAGGGGTAATAATACTAGTTGCACAATCGATTACAAACCTCCCTAGGCCGCCACACAAGTTGGCAAGGCTCTTGGGTGACGCCTAGCCGGCTAGGGTTCCAAGAACCCAAGAGTAATAGAAGCAAATCCATCGGCTATGGCTCAAATCAAGTGCTCTGGGAAGTAGATCTCAGCTAGGGCTTCTCTTTGATGAAGGTTTGAGCCTCTCAATCACTTGGAATCAATGGGAATCGAAGGATTGGTGAGAGGGGAGTTGAGAGCCTTCAATGGGGAAGAGAGAAGCTTGTCTGGAGGTAGGTGACGAGTTATGGTCGTGGATGATCGTTGGGGTGGCAAGGGGATGGAGTAAATATCCCCTGCCTTCCAACGGTTACGATAAGTCGCGGCAGTGCCGGCCTTAGCCCGGCAGTGCCGTGGCCCGGCACTGCCGCGCCTTGGGCGGCACTGCCGCGCCTACTAGACAGACAGGAATAGATCTGAAATAGGTGCAGCTGTCTTTGGTTAGGAATAAGGATGGCTTGGGTTGGTTTGAGCGCCTGTCATTCAGCCATAGCAATGTATTTGCATTCCCCCTTGATAGTACGACATTCCTATAACTCAAATTCAAATGAAAAAGCTTGATATAGCGCTTTGAGTCCAGATCCGATGAAATATAGTATGAGGGGTCCACCAACACATATGCATCATCCTTTCTTAACATTAACCTGCTTGTCATCTTCATAAATCTCATTAGTTCTCCAATCATGTGGTCATTATCACCAAAACCCACAATTAGGGCTTGATTGCACTTAGAGCAACGCTAATAGCACTCGTGCTGCCACAAAAGCAAAGGAACGCGAGAAAAGCTCAGACCAAAATCACGCAAAGTGACCATCATCCAGAGTAACTGGGAACAGCAGCTAGCCGCAGCAACATACTCAGCCTCTATGGTAGACTGGGCGACACTAGACTGCTTGCGAGAAGACCACGATACAAGAGAAGAACCAATAAACTGGCAAGTCCCAGAAGTGGACTTGCGATCAATATGGCAACCAGCAAAATCGGCATCGGAATAACTGCAAAGGGAGAGGGTGGAGGAAGCAGAATACCAAATCCCAAATTCTGGAGTGAAGGATAAGTACCTCATTATGCGCTTGACCGCCTGACGGTGCGAGGTGTGCGGCGACGACTGAAATCGCGCGCAAAGACACACCGCGAACTGGATGTCCGGGCGCGTCACCGTCAGGTACAGCAGCGACCCGATCATACTCCGGTACTCCTTCTGGTCCACAGCTTCTCCATCCACATCCGCATCCAGGGCCGCCGTGGTCGGCATGGGTGTTGGAAGAGGCTTGGCCTCACCCATGTCGAACTTCTTCAGAATGTCCTTGGTGTACTTACCCTGGTGCACAAACGTCCCCTCTCGGGATTGCTTGATTTGCAACCCGAGGAAAAACATCAACTCGCCCATCATGCTCATCTCAAACTCCCTGCTCATAGTATCTGCAAACTTGGCAACCAAAGCATGAGAAGAACCACCGAAAATGATATCATCCACGTAAATCTGGAGCAAGAGAGTATCAGTGCCTTGCTTGAGGAGAAAGGGCGTTTTATCCACACATCCCATTTTAAAACCCTTAGCAAGCAAAAAGGTTTTCAACCTATCATACCAGGCTCTAGGGGCTTGGTTCAAACCATACAAAGCTTTGTGAAGTTTAAAAACATGGTTTGGAAACTTGGGATTTTCGAAACCGGGGGGTTGTCTCACATACACTTCTTCTTCTATGTAGCCGTTTAAGAAGGCACTCTTGACATCCATTTGAAAAAGTTTAAACCCTTTGGATGCAGCAAAAGCCAAGAGTATCCTAATTGCCTCCAAACGAGCTACAGGAGCAAAAGTCTCCTCATAGTCTATCCCCTCCTTCTGTCTATACCCCTGGGCTACTAATTTGGCCTTGTTTCTCACAACATGACCATCCTCTCCTTGTTTGTTTTTGAAAACCCATTTTGTCCCAATAGGGTGACACTCAGGAGGAAGAGGAACCAAAACCCAAACCCGATTTCTTTCAAAATTTTCTAACTCCTCATGCATGGCATTGACCCAATCTGGATCAGATAAAGCGTGTCCAACATCTCGGGGTTCAAAATCAGCAACAAATGCAGAATGAGCAAAGTGAGAAATATGTTGTGACCTTGACCGAGTGACGCGTTCGACGATGCTGCCGATCATCTGTTGAGGCGGGTGTTGGTGCTGGATGTGTCGTGGCGCCTCCCGAGCTGAAGAAATCTCCCCCTCAACAGTAGCTGGTGCCTCCTCGGGTACAAAGGGTACCGCTCGAGGTGGCGGATCCCACGGCCCCTAAGAGGAAGAAGTGTCGGGGCCGTGAGTCGTAGTAGAAGCCGCTCCTTGTGGCAAAACGGGTGGAGGGTGTGCTGGATCATCCATACCTTCAGCACCCTCATCCTCATCAACAAAAAGAGGTTCACCAACCTCATGATCTCCTGCACGCTCAAAACGAGAAGAAGGACAAACCATGGTCTCGTCGAAGGTGACATCTGATGTGTCCATGACTCGGTTAGTGTCAAGGTTAAGTACACGATAAGCTCGAGTGTGAGTGCCATAACCCAAAAACACACCGTCAGAAGAGCGAGACTCAAATTTGTCCAGGTTGCCTTTCTTAAGAATAAAACAGTGGCAACCAAAAACTCGAAAATAACTCACTTTGGGCAGTTTTCCAAAACGCAACTCATAAGACGTCTTTTTCAAGAAAGCTCGGAGAAAAATGCGATTGGAAATGTAGCATGCAGTGCTCATAGCTTCGGCCCAATACCGCCTAGGAGTCCTATGCTCATCGAGCATCGTCCTGGCCATCTCAACAAGGGTCCAATTCTTCCTTTCTACAACACCATTCTGCGGCGGTGTGTAGGGGGAAGAAAACTGATGCTCTAAACCCAAAGAGTTACAAAACTTCTCAAAATCCAAATTCTTGAATTTGGAACCATTATCACTCCTAATAGCTCGCATCAAGTTCAAAGGGAACTCGTTCTGAAGACGCAAAATCAGATTGCGAGCGGAGGAGAAAGTCTCGGTTTTCTCAGCTAAAAAGAAAACCCATGAATATCTCGAAAAGTCATCAACAACAACAAGCACATACCACTTCCCCCCAACCGAGCTCACCCGAGCCGGACCAACAAGGTCCATATGGAAAAGCTCTCCAGGGAGCTTGGTCATGACCTGAGTCACTGGATGGTGGGGAGCATCAACCATCTTCCCATGTCTACAAGAGTGGCAAACAAGATCCTTCTCCATGTGCAACTTGGGCAATCCTCAGATTAGGCCAAGTGAACTAAGCCTTGCAAGCAAGTCGAAGCTCAAATGTCCAAGTCTCCTATGCCACTTCCAAAGATCAGAGGAGGAAGGTCCAGCCACAAAACAACGAGAAGTACCAAAAGACTCCGAGAAATTCGCATGAAAGACTTTTCCAAATGGCAAAATCATACAAACAAGATTTCCCTGAGGATCCAAAATACGACTGAGATTCGGTTTAAAACGAATCTCATAGTCATCATCAAAGAGTTGCGAAACAGAAAGAAGATTAAAATGCAAGTTAGAAAATAGAGCAACATCACGCAACACAAAGTGCTCATTAACTCGCACAGACCCACGAGACAAAACCTTACCTTTGCTATTGTCGCCGAAGGTGATAAACTCCTTTCCGGCGACCGGACTAAGACTGGAGAACCACTTGGCGTTTCTGGTCATGTGCCTCGAGCAACCGGAATCCACCAACCAAACGTTCTCCAATCGTTTTACCTACATCAATAAAAAGACATAGGGTGAGCATACGGTCCAACACTATGCGGATACATGGGTGTATGCCGAGTCTCTGAGTGATGAGTGATTGTCAACTGGGATGATGCACATGTTCTTTGGCTTGTGTTGTGCAGGTGTTGAGCACAGATACAGTGATCAGAGGCAAGGTGAAGGTCAAGTAGAGACGTGCCGTGCCGATGGACCGAGAGTGGCGAAGGGTGGACGTGAGGCTTGGATTGAGGGACCGGTGGCCCGAGGATCAGCTGTGGTGGCTGGCAGCCTGGGACAGCGACGAGCGAAGACTTGCGGTCATGTGTTGCCTAAGTCGTGGACTTGGGGACACGTGTCGGTGGACGGGGTGCACGGGCAGTGCATCCCTTCTACAGCTTCGGTTTGGTGGTAGAGCCAGAGAAAAACCATCGGGTGGACGGTTTCCAGGTTTGGGCCTCAAAACCTGGGCGTGGATGGTTTCCGAGTTTGGCCACAAAACTCGGGCTGAGGACGGTTTCCAGGTTTGGGCCTCAAAACCTGGGTGTTGTGGGTTTGCTGAGTTTGGGCCACAAAACTCAGGCGCTAGTGGGGTGGTTTCCCGGTTTGGGCCTCAAAACCGGGGGTTGGCTGAAAGGCTGGTTTCCCGGTTTGGGCCACAAAACCGGGGGTGCAGAGCGAGGGCGACACATGGCGGCAATCGGGAGGTTGCGTCGAGGCAACGCTACGAGTTGTGCGGGCGTGGCCGTCGGATCCACCTACCACCGAGTTGGTCCAGAATAACCTTAGGGTTTAGCTGGTTCGCTCTATAAGTAGTTAGGGGTAGAGTGGGAATTAGGAATAGTTAGAATTAGGATAAGTAGGGGGAGACACCCACCTCCCCATTTATCTCAGTCATTTTGCTCTTTGCTTCTAGGGTTTCCTGCTCTCCCAATCCCCTGCTGTAGCTAGCTGAGATCCGCAGAGAACCATACCTCTGTGTACTGGAGATTTTGAGGAAGTGAGGCCGTATCCTCACTGTTGTAGCGTGTGGTAGCCACACGGTTGCAATCTCCTGGTTGTGATTCGCGTTTCGTTCGTGTTCTTCGCGGAATCCTTTTCTCCACGTTTTTCCCGTCGCTTGATCTCTTTGCTCGGTTCATCTTTTGCAAATCCGTTTGAACCAAGTTGTTCTAGATCGTGAGGCACTTCTTTCCACCGAAGGAATTCACCTCTAACCTCACGGTCTTGGAGATCGATCGATTTTGATTTTGGATCAAGTTTTTCTCTCTTCCCCCGAAACTCTTTGATTCATCGATTTGGAGATAGGTTCGAGCCATGATCTCCTAGAGATAGCTTACTATCCTCCTTGTGACTCTTCTCACCAAGTTTGATCCCTAGAGGATTTGTTTTGGGTGAGAAAGAGTTGGATCGGTGAACAAACAGTGTGTCGTCGGGGTGACCGGACGCTCTCTGATCATCGACCGGATGCTCCCTGTGAGTCCGGTCGTTGAAGGCCGAGCAGAAACACTTTTCATGTGATCGACCGGACTCTCTGTTTTCGCTAGGACCGGACGCACTGTGGTTACTGTTCGCCTGCGTTTTGTGTTGACCGGACGCTAAGTGTTGCGACCGGACGCTCTGACTCCGTGAGTCCGGTCCAACACAGAGAGCTCCCAAAACGGTTTTCACGCGACCGGACGCGTCCGGTGGTGCTTGACCGGACGCAGGCAGAGTTCGGTCAGTGCTCGTTTTGCGCGTTTTCGTTCGTAGTTCGTCCGTTCGTTGTCGGATTTGTTTTCCATCTTTTGCGTTGGGTTTCTAGAGTTGTGTAGTGTCCCGCTGTGCTTTCTGGAAGCATCCACCCTACATCTAGGGTCGTGGACACTTGCAAACTCTAAGGTTTGCTATTGGGGTGATTCTCGGGACAGTGGCTACTAGTTTCCGAAAGGAAAATTTGAAGCTTCCATTCACCCCCCCTGTGGTCGCTTTCTGGTTGCTTCTCAGTCCTTCACACTGGGGTTAGTGAAGTATGGGGAAAACCAGTGTTGGTCCGACTGCTCAAAAGAACGGTTAGCAGAAAAACCATTCCTAGCATGCCTACGGGAAGAGCGATCACCACGTAGTGAAAAACGTGGTCCGCTAAGGGAGGAGCGTCCATCACGATACTCAAAACGCGGTGGGGGAAAATGCTCAACTACAAAACCACCGCCACGGGGTCCATAGCCCACAACAGCAGGCTCCCGCTAGGCACGACCTCCTCGCGGCCTAGGCCTAGGAACTTGAGGTTTTGGACCTCTAGGCCTAGCAGCACGCCTCTGAACATTCGACACATGTACATCATGGAGAGGATGATACATGTCCGTGTTGTTCATCTCCTTTGCACGGCGCGCCTCTCTCTTGCGCCGAAAGCAAAACTCACTCAAGTGTCCATCTCTCCCACAGTGCTCACAATGGTACCTCACCGCTCTCATAGGGGTTGTTGGTACTCACGGTGGTGGGTATGGATCACTTTGCCCTTCTGTGGCATAAGCTCCTCCTGGATGGGTCGCATGGTGTCTAGCTTGTTCTTGAGATGGTTTGGTTTGGGAGCCCATGATTGTTTCTTGGGTGGAGCTCTCGGAGGTTCAACAAAGACCCCATCCTTGGTGTTAGGCTTGAGAGGCTCTTTGGGTGGAATCTTGGTAAGCTTGGTAGTAGTGGTGGAGTTGGGCTTCTCACCTGGGTTAAGACCACTCGACTCTCCAATCTTCCCAAAAGACGAAACATCAACACCTGGAGCAAAACCTACACCTGGACCTCCAGCAGCTCGCTTGAATTGTGAGATCATCATCCCGAGCTGTGGCTCACCACAAGACACCCATGACAAGATGGTCCGAAGGTATGTGTTTTCCTCCTCGGTTTGCATCTTGTCATGCTTCACATCAGCGATCTCCATCTCCAATCCTTCACAAAGAACACACCTAGCCACACATGTGCTACCTGAGTTGGCCTCTTCAAGAGACACAATCTTGGCATTCTTCTCTGCCAACTCAGATTGCAAGCCCACACAGGACTTGCATGCACCCAACAGCGAGGATCTAGCCTTCAGCTCATCCACCTCTCCTACCAACACAGCATACTTGCTTCTCAAAGTGAGAAGGTCAGTCATGTGTGTGGTGCACATCTCACACTCCTCATCGGTAACAACTACGGTGGACTTGACAGATTCAAGTTCCTTCACCGTATCCTCCCACTTCTGCATAAACTCCTTGCGCTCTCTAGCAGCACGCCTAAGCAACTTGTCCTGACTAAGGAGCGCGGCAGTAAGCTTCTCGACCTCAGCAGAAAGCTCGTCAGGGGTCAGAGATACCTGGGAGGTGTTGTCGTCGTCGTTGTTCCGAGGAGTGTCCTCTAGCTCACCGTCGACCTCCTTGCCGAGGGCCATGGTGCAGAAGCCTTCGTCGTCGGCGAAGAAGCAGAGACCGTTGAGCTTGTCCTTGATCCTCTTCTTCTTCTCGGACTCGTCGTCGCTTGAGGAAGCGGAGTCGTCATCCGAGTCATCGACGTCGCGGAGCGTGGCGAAGAACGCACGCTGCTCAGCCTAGGCCTTCTCCAAGTACTTGGTCTTGATGTACTCCTTGTTGAAGCTGCCCTTCCGCTTGTGCTTCGCGGGGACGTACTTCTCCTTGCACTTGCCAGAGTCGTACTTGTGCCCATGTTTCGCCTTGCCGAAGACTTGCTTGTTCTTCTTCGGGCAATTGACGATGAAGTGGTTGGGGTCGCCGCACTCAAAGCATCCTGAGCGTCCTCCTCCGCGGCGACGGTTCATGCGGTTGTTGTGAAACCGCAAGAACCGGTTGGCGAGCAAAGCAAGCTCGTCATCCTCCATGAACTCCAACTGCTCCTCTGTGACAGAAAGAAGAGAGGAAAGTGCAAAGCCTCCAGAGGGGTTAGCAGAGGAGCCAGAAAGCAAAGCCATCGATGGGCCAGAAGGATTTTCATCAGAAGCCCTCGCCATGGCGTCAATCTCACTGGACTTGAGCTTACTGAAGAGCTCGTCGCACGTGAGGGTCTCATAGTTAGGCAATTCGATGATCGCCTGAACCTTGGAATCCCACACCGACTGATCAAGAGTATGCAAAAGCTTCAAAGATCTCTCATGATCGTCGAAAGGCAACAGCTCTTTATTAGCCCTCATCCTGTTGACAATCACCTGAAAGCGAGCGAATAAACTTTCTATGCTCTCACTAGGCATATGTCGAAAGTTCTCATACTCTCGCTTGAACGACTCGTAGAGACGGGTTTTGACTTGAGAGGTTCCCTCATGGAAATGCATGAGGGTAGCCCAAATCTCCCGAGCCGTAGCGAGGTGAGAAACGTGATCAAACTCACTCATGCTCAGGCATGAGAAAAGAGCATTATGGGCTCGGCTATTGGCATCGTGCTCATCGATCTGATGCTGAGTCACACGAGCAGCCAAGACCACGTAATTGGCAGAGTTGCAAATATCCCAAATGGAAGCACCCAAACTCTGCAAATAGGCCGACATGCGTATCTTCCAATACGCATAGTTTGTCCCATCGAAAAATGGCGGTTTGCCCACGCCGCGATCCATGTCGCCTTCTGTGGATCTGGAACCGGCTAAGGTGGAAGATCCTTAACCCACTCCGATACCAATTGAAGGACCAAAAGTGCAATCAGAAAGCGACCAGAGGGGGGGGGGGTGAATGGGAGCTTCAAATTTCCTTTCGGAAACTTTGTAGCCTCTGTCCCAAAAATTAACCCCAAGAGCAAACCTAGAGCTTGCAAGTGCCCACGACCCTAGATGTAGGGTGGATGCTTCCGAGAAGCACAACGGGACACTATACAACCCTAGAAACCCAACGCAAAAGACGAAATCCGAATCCGACAACAAACGAACAACCTGCGGACAAAACAGCACAAAGCACTTCTGACCGGACACACTGGTGCGTCCGGTCAACAGGCACCGGACGCGTCCGGTCGAGCAAAACCCAAATTGGGAGCTCTCTGAGTTGGACTGGACTCTGGCTAACAGAGCGTCCGGTCAGCTGCTGTGCGTTCGGTCAGATCAAACCAAAACAGTGAACAGTAGAAACAATGCGTCCGGTCACACACGGGAGCTATCGTCCGGTCAAGTCGCAGAAGAACACAGTGAAAATGTTCATTGACCGGACTCTTGGGCAGCGTTCGGTAGCGTCCGATCACCCTGATTTCGTGCTGTTCGTCCATCGATTTGACTCGATCTCACCCAAAACGAAACCTCTAGGGTTCAAACTTGGTGAGAGGAGTTACAAGGAGGATAGTAAGCTATCTCTAAGAGATCATGGCTCGAACCTATCTCCAAATCGATGAATCGAAGAAATTCAGGGGAAAGGAGAAAAGCTTGACCCGAAACGAAAATCGATCGATCTACTAGGTCGTGAGGTTAGAGGAGAATTCCTTCGGTGGAAAGAAGTGCCTCACGATCTAGAACATCTCTGTTCAAACGGAATCGCAAACGACGCAATGTACAAAGAGATTGATCGACGGGAAAAACATGGAGAAAAGCAATCCGCGAAGAACAAGAACAAAACGCAAATCACAACCACGAATTTGCAACCGTGTGGCTACCACACGCTACAACAGTGAGATTATGGTCTCACTTCCTCAAAATCTCACGGACACAGAGGTATTGTTCTCTTCTCTGTGGAGCTCAGTTCGCTACAGCAGGGGGGAGGGAGTGCAGGAAAACCTAGAAGGCAAAATAGCAAATGACTGAGATTCACATAGGGAGGAGGGTGTCTCCCTCTACTTATCCTATTTCTAATTCCTACTCTACCCCTCTCTAATTACAGAGCGAGCCAGCTAAACCCTAGGGTTATTCTGGACCAACTCGATGGTAGGTGGATCCGACGGCCACGCCCGCACAACTGGTAGCGTTGCCTCGACGCAACCTCACTGATTGCCGCCACGTGCCGCTACCGCTCCGCTTGTCATTTTCCTGGACGTCGCACCCCCGATTTTGTGGCCCAAACCGGGAAACCAGCCTTCACAGCTAACCCCCGGTTTTGAGGCCCAAACCGGGAAACCAGCCGCCCATAGCCTGAGTTTTGTGGTCCAAACTCAGAAACCCGCAGCACCCAGGTTTTGAGGCCCAAACCTGGAAACCGTCCTCAGCCCAAGTTTTGTGGCCCAAACTCGGAAACCATCAGCACCCAGGTTTTGAGGCCCAAACCTGGAAACCGTCCACTCGGTGGTTTTTTTGTGGCTCAACCACCAAACCGAGCCGTAGAGGGGATGCACTGCCCGTGCACCCCGTCCACAGACACGTGTCCCCAGGTCCTCGACCCAAGCAACACCGTGCCCGCAAGTCTTCGCTCGTCGCTGTCCCAGGCTGCCAGCCACCACAGCTGATCCTCGGGCCACCGGTCCCTCAGTCCAAGCCTCGTGTCCGCCCTTCGCCACTCTCGGTCCCTCGGCACGACATGTCTCTACTTGACCTTCACCTTGCCTCTGATCACTGTATCCGTGCTCGACACCTGCACAACACAAGCCAAAGAACATGCGCATTATCCCAGTTGACAATCACTCATCACTCAGAGACTCCGCATACACCCATGTATCCACAGTAACGTATTCCTAAGTGATCTAGCCTCTAGCTAAGCGTAGCCTACTTTGGTCAACGGATGGAAACTGGTTTTCCAATCTATGCCGATATAGCTCTACCTGAAATCCCGAACGTGGGTGGATTACAAAGGACGGACAGGGTTGTCACCACCTGCCGTCTACCTCCTCAACCGTGAAGACCCAGGCAACCAACCTGTAACCACTTAGCCTAAACACCGCGTTTATGCTAAGGGCCACTACTATAGCGGTAGCTAGGACTTGAGCCCTCTCGCTAAAGCACCCACCCGAGGGTGAACGGCCGGTCCAGCTAGCTACAAAAGCAATAAGCTAGAACACGATAAGAATGCGTAAACAAAGATAAACACGGACCTTAATACTCCAAATAGTATTGCGATTCGTTGAGGTACAAGCGTAGTCATACCGACGATTCCGGTATTCCTTCCGCTAAGTGTAGATGTTACACTTAAGGAAGTAGCCGACAGCTCCGACACTTCTCCGAATTGAACTCACTCGCTCCCTCTTCTAAGTAGCTACTAGAGCTAAGATACTTGAGGCACTATTTCTTCTCTAGAATGGATCCTTTACAAGGTGGGAATGGAACTAAACTAATTCTACAAAATGTTGATCTACACTTCCATGATATGAAGAGAGCTCCACCCCTTGTTTTATAGTGCCACAAGGTCAGTTTAGGGGAGGTAAACATGGAAACCACCAAGAACCACCTTAGCATGCCGCCATGCAACCGACCCCCAAAGGTGGGCACGAGGGGGGCCAGTGGCGGTGCGGGTGAACCAGGGGTGCGGGCGCACCCCTAGCCCCACCTCTAGCCACCACCTTTGCATGGCGGGCTGCTAGCTGGGTCTGGATGCTTGTAATGTGGGTTTCCAACTGAGTTGTGGAGTGTGATGGGCCTTGGGCTTCATTTCTCTTCATTTGGATGGGCTAGAAGTGTTTGGGCTTTGATATGTTGAATTTGGTATGCACTTTTGGCCCATCCCAGGTATGGTTTTCCTATGATTCTTGCAAAAGAATTGATACATCCAAAACTCGTGGAAATTATGAGTTTAATACCTAATCCTAAGTTTTGGTTCTTGATAGAGCAGGTTTTAAGAGAAAGTTGGCGGTATAAAATGTGAGTTAAGAGCCACCAACAAAACCCCCCACACTTAGCCCTTTGCTCGTCCTCGAGTAAAGCTTAGACTAAGGTGGTTTATCTCCTTTGGTTGAAAAACATGCACACAAGTTATTTCAGGCTTCCCCTGCACCTGTGAACATTCAAAGTGTCTACCAGAATATCTTGGGTGATTGGATAATGGAACAGTCTGGATTCAAATTTTCTTGCTCATCTTTGCTCAGAGAAACTTGGGTTTTTGTGGAATTTTGAAAATCAAAAGATAGCAAATGTTCCTCATATGATTCTCTTAAGTCGCTCATATATGTATGTAGATGAATCCTTACCAAAGGCTTTGCTGTGCCTTCTTTTTCATCCTACCTGCTACAAGGCATATGTGGATTTTTAGGTATGGATGAAATTGAAGCATACTTGTATCACATAATATTGCTAAGTCAAAAACCGAACTACATAGAGATGCAAGCCATACACTTTGATTGAGATGTGCAGGTGTGTGGATCTTTTTCTGCTCTTGTGTCAGTGTCTCCCTCTTTTTGGAGTTTTTTTAGAAACCACGAGCTATCTTTCTCCTTTTTCAGGTGGGTATTTGATTATACCCGTAATTCTACGGCGGGCACGCGCCCATTTTTTTCAACATGCTCTTTGGCATGGATTTTTTGTCGTCTCATACCGCATTGGTATGGATATCTCTTTTTGCATAGCCCGTAGCTCTTTTTGGAGGATTTTTGTGAGAGAGATGTGTGACCGAATGAACAGAGCTTTATTTGTGGTGGATGGATGACATGTTTTGCGTAACTCTCAGTGTAAGAGTTAGCGATATATGTGGTGTGTACGTGAATCTCGAATCATGGGTGCATGACAAGAATCTCAACATAAGTCGCAACAATTTGACAAAGCTCAACATGATGGCAAGTAGCATATGAATGTAGGATGTGTATAAATCTAGTATAATTCATATGGCTTTGGTAGGACGTTTGCATCATAGAGGAACATGCTATTTGAACTTTTTGTATTTTGAAAATGTAAATCCCAAGTACCTTTGCAAAAGATGGCAAGTGTCAAATCATCCTACTATATCTCATAATCCAATTACTTAGATAGAATGGGGTCCCTATAAAGAGTTGTTCACAGTTTTGCAAGAATTTTAGCCGAACAACAAGTGAACAAATTTTCAAACAAAGACATAATGGTTTATGTTTGATAATTTGGAAGAAGTAGTGTTTATAATAAATCATTTTTCATTTTTGTCGGTGTTTCAAACCCGGGGGTCTACACCAACGAGTGAATTTGTGTGCGCGTGTTCCGTGATCCGGATGGTGATGCAAGAAGAATACAGGCGGTTTATCCTGGTTTGGGCAAGAGAAGGCCCTACGGACAGCGGGGGAGGGAGATTGTATTATCTTGCACCGAATTCCTTGTACAAGGGCGAATACAAGCGTGAAAGAGAGAGGATGGGGTGCGTGTAAGAAGGGACTAGGACCCGTGAGCTTGCCCTAGAGTCCTAGACTATGGAGGAAAACTTGAGGACTTGAGTGCTTGTGTACGTGAATGCCGCATGCCCTAACCTAATTCTCGGCGTCCCCTTTTATAGACGAAGATTAGGCACGGGGTTGCACAGTCTTTAGGGCTGTCGTAGGCGATGATGTCACTGATGACATCGGGGATGACGATGCCGGTCATGTTGGTGCCGCTGTAGCGACGCTCCTCGTCCTGTGGCGACGTGCCTGGCGACGGGGGTGAAGGACGACGCCCATGCGCCGGTGTGCGCAGAGACGTCATATCGGGAGTTGTTGGGGTGTAGACCGGTCCTGGTAGATCCGTGCTCGAGGGTGTGGTCGAGACCCTCATGGTTGAATTCGAGGCCAGATGGAAGAGATCGAGCTTCAGACCGCACGCGGGACGTAGCGCTGTACATACCTCGAGGGGTGTCCTCGAGAGGGGTACAACGCGTGGTATGGGGCGATAGCTCCGCACGACGTGCTTGTGTTCTTGGGAAAGCAGTTGAAGTCTGATTTTACTGTGGTACGATCAACTGTGTACTAGCTGTAGCCATGCGGGCCTTGACCAGAGTGGACAAGGTGCAGTTAATGCTTCTGGGGTCGTACAAGTGGTAGGTATGGGATAGTCGTGACCTGCTTCCTTCGCTGGGAAGCTTTCGATGCTCTATTCCGATACCTGACACGGAGGGCTCAGGCGGGACGGAGAATGGGCGCTTGCCCGAGGCTTGGCTCGGAAGGCTCGGGCGAAGCGAAGAATGGGCGTTAGCCCGAGGCCTGGCTCGGAAGGCTCGGGCGAGGTAGAGAAATAACGCTTAGCCCGAGGCCTAGCTCTGGAGGCTCGGGCGAGGCGGAGAGTGCCTGCTGGCTCGGAGTCTTTCTGGGATCGTTGGGCCGTCGTGGCCCACTTCCTCTTGATGGGCTTTCGACTTGGCGGGCCGTGTAGTGTTGCTTACCTTCTTGGCCCCGGTTATGTTTTTCCAAAGCGGAGGTTTTGGGGTACCCCTTTTCCATACCGTCGACAGTAGCCCCCGAGCCCCAGCTCGAGCGCTGGCGCTTGAGCCGGAGGTCATGAAATCGGGAACGTAGGGTACCTCGAAAACTCCTCTGCAGGGGACGCGCGAGCGTTCCCCGCGGGGGTAGCCCCCGAGCCTCTGGGGGAATGCTGGCATTTCCTCAGAGGTTCAGCCGTCGCATGGCGGTCATCATCGGGTTCCTTGTTGAACCCTGGTGGTTCTTCTTTCGGTGGATGCGTGCGAGCGCACCCGCCGGGCGTAGCCCCCGAGGCCTTGGTGGAGTGAGGCATTCGTTCGAGGGCTGAAAATCTCGTGTTCATATAAAGAAATGTGGTTAGCCGTATTCCGCGAGCCCTCAAGCCCCTTGGTTGCCGATCGGTGGCTTTGGGCTTGGGGGTAGTCCAAGATTTTTTCGACCTTGTCTCTGGTGTGAGGCGAGCCCCCGAGCCTATTTTCGCAAAGGGTCGGTCAGGAGCGGCCTCATCTTAGGTTTTCGCCCCTCACGCATCCTTTTCGCAAGGAAGTGGGGTGGTGATGCCACGCTACCCTCGGTGGGTATCGGTCACGGCATCCTCGGTGAGCTTTTAACGGGTGAATCTGAGTGTGTGCCCGGGCCCCGTTCAATAGGGGTCAGCTAGGGGCCCGGAGGCGCACACATAGAGCCAGAGGACAATCACCAGGGCCCGAAATCGTTCGATTGGTTCCGAGGGCTCGTTGCCTCCCTCCGTGGGGATCCCGTTTGTGACCGTCCTGCTAGCCTCAGATACGACTCTGGATGCCCTGAGCGATCGAGCTCAGGCTCGACACGGGCCATGCGATTGGCGCATCCGTGGTCATCCCTGACTCTGTTATCCTGGGGTGGCTGTCGAACCCCTGGTGGGGCCAGCCTCCGAATCCCTGGAACGTAATGGGCTCGGTGCCCAGGGTTCTTTGTTGGGAAGGAGTCAGAGGGAGGTTACCTCTCCTGTCAGAGCGGTGGGCGCGCCTTTTTAGGCGGCTTTCTCAGGGGCATGGGCGGCGCCAGTTGCGGTTATGTGCTGGGATCCACGCTCGGGCATTTAATGCTTGTGTGTGCACTCTTATCGAGAGGATTTATGTAGTCATGAGATCTCCGGCGTGCTCCGCATTAAATGCGCATGAATAGTGACTGACCGGGATCTGGCCGTTGGTTTTCACCCTATAAATACGTGCGGATACATGGGTGTATGCCGAGTCTCTAAGTGATGAGTGATTGTCAACGGGTTTGATCGCAGGTTCTTTGGCTTGTGTTGTGCAGGTGTCGAGCACGGATATAGTGATCAGAGGCAAGGTGAAGGTCAAGTAGAGACGTGCCGTGCCGAGGGACCGAGAGTGGCGAAGGGCGGACGTGAGGCTTGGACTGAGGGACCAGTGGCCCGAGGATCAGCTGTGGTGGCTGGCAGCCTGGGACAACGACGAGCGGAGACTTGCGGGCACGATGTTGCCTGGGTCGAGGACCTGGGGACACGTGTCGGTGGACGGGGTGCACGGGCGGTGCATCCCTTCAACAGCTTCGGTTTGGTTGTAGAGCCAGAGAAAAACCATCGGGTGGACGGTTTCCAGGTTTGGGCCACAAAACCTGGGTGCTTCGGGTTTGCCGAGTTTGGGCCACAAAACTCGGGTTGAGGACGGTTTCTAGGTTTGGGCCTCAAAACCTGGGCGCTGGCGGGTTTCCTGGTTTTGGCCTCAAAACCAGGGGATGGACTTGGTGGCTGGTTTCCCGGTTTGGGCCTCAAAACCAGGGTGGACGTGAAGGCCTGGTTTCCCGGTTTCGGCCACAAAACCGGGGGCGGAGTCTGTGAATAGGACGCATAGCGGTGGCGGCACGTGGCGGCAATCGGTGAGGTTGCGTCGAGGCAACGCTACCAGTTGTGTGGGCGTGGCCGTCGGATCCACCTACCATCGAGTTAGTCCAGAATAACCTTAGGGTTTAGCTGGTTCGCTCTGTAAGTAGTTAGGGGTAGAGTGGGAATTAGGAATAGTTAGAATTAGGATAAGTAGGGGGAGACACCCACCTCCCCATCTATCTCAGTCATTTTGCTCTTTGCTTCTAGGGTTTCCTGCTCTCCCAATCCCCTACTGTAGCTAGCTGAGATCCATAGAGAATCATACCTCTGTGTACTGGAGATTTTGAGGAAGTGAGACCGTAACCTCACTGTTGTAGCGTGTGGTAGCCACACGGTTGCAGATCGATGACTTGATTCGCGTTTTGGTTCGTGTTCTTCGCGTTCTTCGTTTCTCCGTGATTTTCCCGTCTCTCGATCTCCCTCTCTAGTGCGTCTTTGCGAAATCCGTTTGAATCAACTTGTTCTTTATAGTGAGGAGGTCATTTCGACCAAAGGAATTCATCTAACTCTTCATGAACAAGTAGATCGGGTTGATTTCATTTTCATGGCGCTTTTTCGATTCATTCTCCTCCCCTTTTGATTTCCCGGTGTTTGAGTTGATTTGAGCGGATGATTTCTTGGGGATAGTCTCCTAACTACCTCGTGATCATCTTCTCCAAGTTTGGGAACGTGGGATTGAGTTTTGATTCGGATTTGAGAGGATTCATGAGAGGGGCGATCAAAATCGCCCTCTCTGTTCATCCGTGGACAGTCCGCCACCAGGGGCGCGGACAGTCCGGGGGTCGGGCTCCAGTCTGTTCAGTGGCTGCGCGGCTCGGGCGTTTTGGTCCGGAGTGACCTGCGGACAGTCCGCCGGTCTAAATCGCGGACAGTCCGGGAGCCGACCAGGGGACTTTCAGCAACGTTGCTGTTTGGTCCATTCGGCCGGCGGACAGTCCGCCACCAAGTCATGGACAGTCCGCAGTAGGGGCGGACAGTCTGGGACCCCAGGTCCAGACAGTCCGGGAATCGCCTGAAGCTTCCGGTTTTGTGCGTTTGTTCTCCGGGCTTCCTCGCTTGGTTTTCGGACATCTCGTTTGGCCTTGTAGTTGACCAAGGAACCTCTCTAGGTATCTTTGCTACTTGTTAGCATCGGTATTTGGGGATTTCTCGATGTAGCCGTCTATCTATGTTCGGGACTTGGTTTTTGAGGGTCGAACTTGATCCGGTGCTTTTGCCGTTTGGTTTGCTATCGCTTTGTGGTGCCTCGCTGTGATCCTAGGGATCATCCACCCTCTTCCAAGGGTCGTGGGCATCACGGTTTCGATCGAAGCTTTCGGGGGTTGATTTTGGGGACATTTGGCCAAAGTTTCGAGAGAAATTTTTGAGCTCCCGTTCACCCCCCCTCTGGTTGCCTTGCTATTGCATTCTCGGTCCTTCAATTGGTATCGGAGCGGGTTAAGGATCTTCCACCTTAGCCGGTTCCAGATCCACAGAAGGCGACATGGATCGCGGCGTGGGCAAAACGCCGTTTTTCGATGGGATGAACTATGCGTATTGGAAGATACGCATGTCGGCCTATCTGCAGAGTTTGGGTGCTTCCATTTGGGATATTTGCAACTCTGTCGATTACGTTGTCTTGTCTGCTCATGTGACTCAGCATCAGATCGATGTTTGAGCATGAGTGAGTTTGATCGTGTTTCTCACCTCGCTACGGCTCGGGAGATTTGGACTACCCTCATGCGCTTTCATGAGGGAACCTCTCAAGTCAAAACCCGTCTCTACGAGTCGTTCAAGCGAGAGTATGAGAACTTTCGACATATGCCTGGCGAGAGCATAGAAAGTTTATTCGCTCGCTTTCAGGTGATTGTCAACAGGATGAGGGCTAACAAGGAGTTGTTGCCTTTCGACGATCATGAGAGGGCTTTGAAGCTTTTGCATACCCTTGATCGGTCGGTGTGGGATTCCAAGGTTCAGGCGATCATTGAATCGCCTAACTGTGAGACCCTCACGTGCGACGAGCTCTTCAGTAAGCTCAAGTCCAGTGAGATCGATGCCATGGCGAGGGCTTCTTATGAAAATCCTTCTGGCCCGTCGATGGCTTTGCTTTCTGGCTCTTCTGCTAACACCTCTGGAGGTTTTGCACTTTCCTCTCTTCTTTCTGTCACAGAGGAGCAGTTGGAGTTCATGGGGGATGACGAGCTTGCTTTGCTCGCCAACCGGTTCTCGCGGTTCCACAACAACCGCATGAACCGTCGCCGCGGAGGAGGACGCTCGGGCTGTTACGAGTGCGGCGACCCCAACCACTTCATCGCCAATTGCCCGAAGAAGAACAAGCAAGTCTTCGGCAAGGTGGATCATGGGCACAAGTACGACTCCGGCAAGCGCAAGGAGAAGTACGTCCCCGCGAAGCACAAGCGGAAGGGCGGCTTCAACAAGGAGTACATCAAGACCAAGTACTTGGAGAAGGCCTAGGCTGAGCAGCGTGCTTTCTTCGCCACGCTCAGCGACGTCGATGACTCGGATGACGACTCCGCTTCCTCAAGCGACGACGAGTCCGAGAAGAAGAAGAGGATCGAGGACAAGCTCAACGGCCTCTGCTTCTTCGCCGATGATGAGGGCTTCTGCACCATGGCCCTTGGCAAGGAGGTCGACGGCGAGCTGGAGGACACTCCTTGGAACAACGACGACGACGACGACACCTCCCAGGTATCTCTGACCCCCGATGAGCTTTTTGCTGAGGTCGAGAAGCTTACTGCCGCGCTCCTTAGTCAGGACAAGTTGCTTAGGCGTGCTGCTAGAGAGCGCAAGGAGTTTAGGCAGAAGTGGGAGGATACGGTGAAGGAACTTGAATCTGTCAAGTCCACCGTAGTTGTTACCGATGAGGAGGAGTGTGGGATGTGCACCACACACATTGAAGGGTCGAGATGGCGGACTAGAGGGGGGGTGAATAGTCTTTTCTAAAAACTTAAACTTAATTGCAGCGGAATGGCTAACCGAAACAAATGCGGAATTAAATCTATCGGTCTAGCCAAGACTACACCCCTCTACTTATACTCTATGACACCTTATAAAAGATCCTAAACAAAGCAAATAAGGTGTCGGGCTAGTTAGAGCTCACCTAATCAATTCTAGATGCAAGGTCACACAAACCTAAGCAACTAGTACTTCAACCAAGGGGGAGCTCCTACACAATCTAGTAAGCAAAGCACAAAGCTCCTAAGCTCACTAGCAATGCTCAATAACAAGGCTACACAAGCCAAATTAGAGAGCTCAACTTAGCTACACAAACTAAGCAATGTGACTAGCAAGACTACAAGTCAACTAGTCACTCATGGGATCAACTTCTATGCTACACAAGCAAGGAAGGTAACTAGCAAGCTACGCAAGCCAACTAATCATAAGAGCAACTAGCACATGTATATGAACAAGTAAATACAAGCTAGTGAAAAGAGTTTGCAAACCACCGAGAAGATGAACACGAAGTTGACACGGTGATTTTTCTCCCGAGGTTCACTTGGTTGCCACCAAGCTAGTCCCCGTTGTGTCGACCACACACTTTGGTAGTTCGGCGGCTAATAGGCACCACACCTAGCTCGACACTCGAGCGCCGCAAGAACTCACCCACAAGTGAGGGTAACTCAATGACACGCGCAATCCACTAGAGTTGCTCTTCGCGATCCCCGCGGGGCGAGCACAATGCCCCTCACAATCCTTCTCCGGAGCCACGCACAATCTTCACGCGGGCTTCACGACGGAGACTCGATCACCAAGCCGTCTAGGAGGTGGCAACCTCCAAGAGTAATAAGCACCACCGGCTTGCAACTCGAACACCTAGTGCCACTCGATGCTATCTCTCAAAGCAACGCACTAGAATCGCTCACTCGCAATAGATTCGCGCACTAGCAAGCACAAGCGAGTTAGAGGGCTCCCAGGCACATCCACTCAAGCCACCAAGGCTTTGGAGTGCTCAGCCGCCGGCCCTAAGCCGGCCTCAACTCCTATTTATAGAGGGGAGCGGCCAACTAGCCGTTTCCCCTTTCCTGCGCCTCGGTCGGTAGTACCGACCCTTCCTGGGCGGTACTACCGGCTTAGTCAAACTAGCCGTTACCACAAGACCCGCTGTTTTAGGCGAAGCACCGACTCTCTGGTCGGTACCTCCGAGGTCGGTAGTACCGGCCCTATGGCGGTACTACCGGCAGGCTACTTTCGAACGCATTCAAAAACTTCCTCCTGACTCTTGAACTACCGACCCCCTGGTCGGTACTTCCAAGCCCGGTGGTACCGGCCCTATGGCGGTACCACCGCCAGGTCATCTTCCACTCAACTCAGAGAGCTCCGCAAACTTGCCAACCACCGGCCTTGAGTCGGTAGTACCGAGCGCGGTACTACCGAGGTAATGGCGGTACTACCGGTAGGCCAAAACTGGCCACTTCCAGAGAGCTCCGCAAAACCCCTTCAGGGCCACGGTACCACCGACCCCTGGTCGGTACCACCGCCGGCGGTAGTACCGAGGTAATAGCGGTACCACCGCCAGGCCAAAAACGAGCCACATCCAGAGAGGCTGCAAACAGCCCTCCTGGGTCGGTACTACCGACACCCCCAGGTCGGTACCACCGACAACACACAGAAAACTTCATTTCCATCTCTGAGTTGATCCAAAACTATTTCAACAACTTCTCCTTTGCAAATGTGCTAACACCACCAAGTGTTCATCATCTTGTGCAAGTGTGTTAGCATTTTCACAATCATTTTTCAAAGGATTTTCACTTGCACTCACCACGCCACTCGATCATAGTAACATCGCAAAGTTAGATCGCTCAAGTGGCACTAGATGACCGATATGCAAACAAGTTTGCTCCTCTTAATAGTACGGCCATCTATCCTAAACCCGGTCATAATCTTCTCTACACACCTATGACCGGTGAAATGAAATGCCCTACAAATATACCTTTGCCTTGCGCATTCCATTCCATCTCCTTCGGTGTTGATGCAACACATGCACCAACCTATCTTCAAATGATATGATCCACTTCATATCATCACATGGCCTCCATGGTCCATCGATCTTGACATCACTTGCTCTTCACCATCGCTTCGGTCCTTCGGCGCCAAGTCTTGCTTAAGCCTCCCGACACTCGGTACCAACGGCTTCAAAGCCTCAACTTGCCCTTCACCTTCGCAACCGGTCCATCAAGCCAAGTCTTGCCTTGATCTTCTTCATCTTAGCCATATGACCACATGTCATGTCACATATGCATTAAGCTCCTTCTTCATCTTCATGCATGAGCATTGCAACATCCTCCAAGCCAATTCTCCTCTATGGCATATGTTGCTCACACATGATCACCTATGGACTAATCACCTGTGTAATTTACTTCAAACACATATTAGTCCACCTAAGTTGTCACTCAATTACCAAAACCAAACTAGGACCTTTCAATCTCCCCCTTTTTGGTAATTGATGACAACTCTACAAAGATATGGAAATTAAGCTCCTTTGGATTCTATGTTACTTATCCAACATTAAGACCATATACGAGAATTTGGATAAGCACCATACAATCCGACTTTGTAGTGTTAACTCCCCCTACATGTGTGCTCAAATGGTTTGGTTTCAAGCTTGCACACATGCATAAATATGAAATTTGTGGGAGTGTTAGCACTACTAAGTGATGCTAAGGTATACATGATGAAATTTTACCTTTGAAGCGTGCATACCACATTTTGATTCATCCTTAGCATCGAAGAGTAGCTAGACATCATAAAAACTAGAAAACCCCGTGAGATCAACATTAATAGCAAGGGTCTAGTTTTGCATTAAAAGCACAAGTCTAGCTATTAACCTATGCATGCTAGTTATCAATTCATCAATTAAATCCTATAACTAGCATATACCACACAAGCATGCATATAAAATTTTAAAACTTATGTAATGCAAGCAAGCACATGATTATGCACATATCAAATGCAACAACCAAGTTCATGAGCTTGCTCCCCCTACTTGTGTGCTCTCATTGTCCAAGAATTTTGATCCTTCAATCTTGCTCCCTCTTGATCCATGTCCATCTTCTTTTCTCCCTCTTTGTCCTTGACATATCATAATTGACATATCTTTTCCATAACTTCTCCCCCTTTGTCATCAATGACCATAAAAGGTATGCTCTTTTCTCACAAAGGGTGACACTAGGGTAGATGGTTGACACTTTAGGCTTCATTTTTGATGGACACTACTATATGTGTTGGAATGAAACCCATGTGTAGGATCTTTGACCTTGATACCAATAGGTGGGGCACCTCCCCTATGTCATAGCATGGGTCATCCACTTGATAAACTTGAGCTCTTGATGGTGAGGGATGTTTTGCTTGAATTGATCACTTAAAGTTGAGGATCACTTGAAGTCTTGTAGGATACCAATTGAATGGAAGTTTAAACTTGATATCCATTTGCATTATTGTCTTCTTCTTGAACTCTTGTCGTCTTCATGAGCTTCTCATTTGTGACTTGAACTAGGCAATATTGCATAAGATATCTAACTCGGTTTGCTCTAGAGTAAGCTTCTTCACACATCTTTCAATGGTTATCTTACTCATGTTGAATTAGACACTTGAATGTTCATCTTCTAGATCAAGTACTTGGGTTCACTAGCTCATGAACAAATTCACATACTATCCACTAGATCATATAGTCAATCAAGCAATAGTGGTAGGCTATGAATTTAAACTTTTCAATTGTTATGCATGATCCTATTGAGCATGTACTATATGCACTAACCGCATACTAGTAAGGGATGAATATGATCATGCACATTACAATGATACCTTTGCTATCTTGGAGTAGAGGATAGTCATTTTGATTCCAATTAAGCTCCAAATAGCAATGTGAAGTCCATGGTGAAGACCAATAGATACCAATTGATTAGAACAAATCTTCACACATATGATCAAGTGCGCTATCTTGTTGTGGTTGGCTTGCTTCTTCATTTGAACATAGCTTGCATATGAATACCACTTGAATTGTCATGATTTGCTTTACTATCTTGCATGTTGCTTGCTTTGCTTGGTCAATCCTTTCATTGCTTCAACTAAGCATCTCAAATATCCTTTGAATCACCACTTCCATATTAGCCTTCCAAGTATCATACTTGGTTAACCTACCAAAGGCGGCAAGCCCCTACAAAAGGGAGAAGTGACCTCTCTCCAAAGAACCATCCTTGATACTCACTTGAATTGACCTTGTTTGATTGATCCAATTAAACTCTTCTTGAAAATGTGACTTTGAATTCCTCTTTGAGTCCTTTTCTTTCTTCCAAATGATCTTCAATTTGATACTAGAGCTTGATCTTTATCTTCATCTTGATGTTGGTCTTGATCTTCAATTTGAGTACCAAATGTGTGCCAAATACACTTCCCAATCACATGAACTTGTACTCATATTTGCCATACTTCTAGCTCATCTCAAAACCAAACATAGGTCCCTCAACCACTTTATAAACATGATTCCAACTTGAGGGCCTTTCAATCAAAGTGACTCTAAATCAATCCAATATTTGTCACTTTTCTGGCAGATTCTGTCCTTCTCAAAGAAACATGCATATCTCCCAAAATATAAGTCTAATGACTATGAAATTTGGTGGAGATGTGCCTCTCTAAGTGTTCTAGCAGCCATAAAAATTTGAGCTTCATTGGCTTTCTAGATTGCTACCAGATTTCAATTCTTTCCATAGTACTACATGCTGAAAACTGCTGCACAATAGTTGACAAGATCTACTCCAAAACCAAAGTACATCTTATCCAATAATCATGAATTTTGCACAGCGACTAATATCACAAGTGTAGAGCATGTGTACCAAATTTCAAGCCAATCCAAATAGATTTGATCATTCAAACATGGCTATTATCACAGCTAGCTCAGATTTCAGATTTTTGATAACTTTGAGCAATTGAGCTATACTCTACCAATTTGAATCAAACTTGAGCTAAACTTGTTTGAACATCAACACAAGACATATATCCATTCAAACCACTCACTAAAAGAAGTCTTATGAACATATCCATTCAAACTAACTCAATTTTGATCACTAAGCATCAAATCCATTCAATCATCTTATAGCAAGCAACATATGCATATATATCCGATTCGATCATCTCATATGCATCTAAAATAACATGATCAACTAGAGATATACCTTAGTAGCTCACGATCATCCAAATAGCAAGCTTCTACTCAATTAGATTGCAAGCCTTCAAATATTTCCAAACAACCACCACAACTTGATCTTTTGCACTTGTTCGTTGTAGCACTTGGACTTCACTTCACTTCACTTGGCATTGGGATGATAATAGCAATAAGCTTCATTTCTTGACTCAATCACATGATGAATAATATGAAATCAATTGAGTCAAGCCTCCAATGCTATGGTACCTACACACATTCATCCGCTTTTTGATGGTACCCAAACTAGTTTGGGTCCTCTCAAGTTAGGAGCAACATACTTAGGCATAGCCTTAGTATGAGTAGCGGGATGAGTTGCAATAGTAGCCTTAGAGGTACCATTTTCATCCTTCCTAAGCATAGAATCATTAACAATTGAAATAGGCTTAGGGGTCATACCTAGGGGACATGAATGAGCCATGTGTCCCCTTTCCCGGCATGAGTAGCAAACTCTCTTTGATTGAGCCTTTTCTTCCTTGCTCATGTTTTGCTTCTCATTGCCTTGCTTCTTCTTGTTTGCTTGATCCTTCTTCTCAAGCTTGTTTGGACAACCCGAAGCTAGGTGGCCCAATTCATCACAATTGTAGCACTTGATGTGAGCCAAAACTTTCTTCTTTTCTTCATTCTTGCTCATCATCATTTTGGCATCTTGAATGTGAGTTGGATGCCTTGCTCTTCCGCCCCTTCTTGTTTTCTTCTTCATCATCAAGTCACCATCATGATGGTTGTTCTTGATTTGAACTTGGGGCTTCTTCTTGTTGGGGCAAGCTTTTGCAAGATGTCCCATCTCATGGCATTGATAGCACATGAAATGAGATAGCTTCTTTTCTTCTTGCTTCCTCATTTTCTTGCCCTTGGCATTGCTTTTGTTGAAGCCAATGCCACTCTTGTCACCATAGCTTCTTTGATTCTTCATCATGTGCTCATGGGTGACCTTTGATTTGCACCACCTCTCTAACTTGTTGCTCAGGTTCTTCACTTCACTTTTGAGCTCATTGTTCTCCTTCAAAAGGTTAGTCTCACAAGACATAGAAGTAGAACAAGCATCTAGATGTAAAGAACATGGCATAGATAATAAATCTTCACAAGAGGTGGATACATGCTTCTTTTCTTCATCACAAGGGTTAGCACAAGTATGCGATTGATCAATTGTCCCATGTGATGAGCTCTCACTAGTTTTAATTTGTTCATTAGAAAGCTTACTAGTGAGAAAAGCATGGTCTTTTACCAAATTATCATGAGTAACACATAGTTCCTCATGAGTCAATTTAAGCTCATCATGTGAACAAGTAGTAACATAAAGTAAATGATTTTGTTGTTCACATGCATTCTTTAGAAATGAGTTTTCTAATGTCAATTTTGCATTTTTAGCTAACTCATTTTCTAAAGCAATGGTCATGCTAGCGAGTCTACTAACAAGCTCATCATAGGAATCATGATTAATCATATTGCAATTTGATACCTTAGTGTCACCTTGTGACATGAAGCAATATGATGATGTTGGAGAGCTTGTAGTAGCATCATCATTGGAGCATGTACCATTATTACCATCAAGTGTGCTTGAGGTTGAATCATCACTTGCATCACTTGAGGCATCATCTTCCATCTTGTCAAGTGTGCTTGAAGTATTTTCATTGATTGCATCACTTGAACATGAGGTGGAGCAATCTTCCACAACAACTATGTTGCGGTCATGCTCAACATCCTCATGTACCACCGGTTCATCCTCCTTTATGAACTTGCCATCATCAAACGTGGAGGGATCACCGAAGGTGGTCTTGATGGAATCCCACATCTCATGGGCGGTCCCTTTGGAGTTGATCTTGTAAAACAACTCAAAACTCAATGCATCCATTAGATAACAATAAGCATTTGCATCAAGTTCAAAGAGATCCTTTTGAGCTTTGGTGAGATTTCTATGGTCCAAAACATGAGTGAGACCACTAGTGATAATCCACCAAAACTTTGGCCCCTTTGCACGAAAATGATCAAGCATATGGTGTTTCCATTGTGCAAAGTGTGTGCCATCAAAAATATGTGTATCACACACATTATCTAGCCCATAAGTCGCCATCCTCTCGGGTCGGTGAAGACCACAAATGAGAGACCTTGCTCCGATACCAATTGAAGGGTCGAGATGGCGGACTAGAGGGGGGGTGAATAGTCTTTTCTAAAAACTTAAACTTAATTGCAGCGGAATGGCTAACCGAAACAAATGCGGAATTAAATCTATCGGTCTAGCCAAGACTACACCCCTCTACTTATACTCTATGACACCTTATAAAAGATCCTAAACAAAGCAAATAAGGTGTCGGGCTAGTTAGAGCTCACCTAATCAATTCTAGATGCAAGGTCACACAAACCTAAGCAACTAGTACTTCAACCAAGGGGGAGCTCCTACACAATCTAGTAAGCAAAGCACAAAGCTCCTAAGCTCACTAGCAATGCTCAATAACAAGGCTACACAAGCCAAATTAGAGAGCTCAACTTAGCTACACAAACTAAGCAATGTGACTAGCAAGACTACAAGTCAACTAGTCACTCATGGGATCAACTTCTATGCTACACAAGCAAGGAAGGTAACTAGCAAGCTACGCAAGCCAACTAATCATAAGAGCAACTAGCACATGTATATGAACAAGTAAATACAAGCTAGTGAAAAGAGTTTGCAAACCACCGAGAAGATGAACACGAAGTTGACACGGTGATTTTTCTCCCGAGGTTCACTTGGTTGCCACCAAGCTAGTCCCCGTTGTGTCGACCACACACTTTGGTAGTTCGGCGGCTAATAGGCACCACACCTAGCTCGACACTCGAGCGCCGCAAGAACTCACCCACAAGTGAGGGTAACTCAATGACACGCGCAATCCACTAGAGTTGCTCTTCGCGATCCCCGCGGGGCGAGCACAATGCCCCTCACAATCCTTCTCCGGAGCCACGCACAATCTTCACGCGGGCTTCACGACGGAGACTCGATCACCAAGCCGTCTAGGAGGTGGCAACCTCCAAGAGTAATAAGCACCACCGGCTTGCAACTCGAACACCTAGTGCCACTCGATGCTATCTCTCAAAGCAACGCACTAGAATCGCTCACTCGCAATAGATTCGCGCACTAGCAAGCACAAGCGAGTTAGAGGGCTCCCAGGCACATCCACTCAAGCCACCAAGGCTTTGGAGTGCTCAGCCGCCGGCCCTAAGCCGGCCTCAACTCCTATTTATAGAGGGGAGCGGCCAACTAGCCGTTTCCCCTTTCCTGCGCCTCGGTCGGTAGTACCGACCCTTCCTGGGCGGTACTACCGGCTTAGTCAAACTAGCCGTTACCACAAGACCCGCTGTTTTAGGCGAAGCACCGACTCTCTGGTCGGTACCTCCGAGGTCGGTAGTACCGGCCCTATGGCGGTACTACCGGCAGGCTACTTTCGAACGCATTCAAAAACTTCCTCCTGACTCTTGAACTACCGACCCCCTGGTCGGTACTTCCAAGCCCGGTGGTACCGGCCCTATGGCGGTACCACCGCCAGGTCATCTTCCACTCAACTCAGAGAGCTCCGCAAACTTGCCAACCACCGGCCTTGAGTCGGTAGTACCGAGCGCGGTACTACCGAGGTAATGGCGGTACTACCGGTAGGCCAAAACTGGCCACTTCCAGAGAGCTCCGCAAAACCCCTTCAGGGCCACGGTACCACCGACCCCTGGTCGGTACCACCGCCGGCGGTAGTACCGAGGTAATAGCGGTACCACCGCCAGGCCAAAAACGAGCCACATCCAGAGAGGCTGCAAACAGCCCTCCTGGGTCGGTACTACCGACACCCCCAGGTCGGTACCACCGACAACACACAGAAAACTTCATTTCCATCTCTGAGTTGATCCAAAACTATTTCAACAACTTCTCCTTTGCAAATGTGCTAACACCACCAAGTGTTCATCATCTTGTGCAAGTGTGTTAGCATTTTCACAATCATTTTTCAAAGGATTTTCACTTGCACTCACCACGCCACTCGATCATAGTAACATCGCAAAGTTAGATCGCTCAAGTGGCACTAGATGACCGATATGCAAACAAGTTTGCTCCTCTTAATAGTACGGCCATCTATCCTAAACCCGGTCATAATCTTCTCTACACACCTATGACCGGTGAAATGAAATGCCCTACAAATATACCTTTGCCTTGCGCATTCCATTCCATCTCCTTCGGTGTTGATGCAACACATGCACCAACCTATCTTCAAATGATATGATCCACTTCATATCATCACATGGCCTCCATGGTCCATCGATCTTGACATCACTTGCTCTTCACCATCGCTTCGGTCCTTCGGCGCCAAGTCTTGCTTAAGCCTCCCGACACTCGGTACCAACGGCTTCAAAGCCTCAACTTGCCCTTCACCTTCGCAACCGGTCCATCAAGCCAAGTCTTGCCTTGATCTTCTTCATCTTAGCCATATGACCACATGTCATGTCACATATGCATTAAGCTCCTTCTTCATCTTCATGCATGAGCATTGCAACATCCTCCAAGCCAATTCTCCTCTATGGCATATGTTGCTCACACATGATCACCTATGGACTAATCACCTGTGTAATTTACTTCAAACACATATTAGTCCACCTAAGTTGTCACTCAATTACCAAAACCAAACTAGGACCTTTCACACATGACTGACCTTCTCACTTTGGGAAGCAAGTATGCTGTGTTGGTAGGAGAGGTGGATGAGCTGAAGGCTAGATCCTCGCTGTTGGGTGCGTGCAAGTCCTGTGCTGGCTTGCAAACTGAGTTGGCAGAGAAGAATGCCAAGATTGTGTCTCTTGAGAAGGCCAGCTCGGGTAGCACTTGTGTGTCTAGGTGTGTTTTGTGTGAGGGCCTGGAGATGGAGATAGCCAACGTGAAGCATGACAAGATGCAAACCGAGGAAGAAAACACATACCTTCGGACCATCTTATCATGGGTGTCTTGTGGTGAGCCACAGCTCGGGATGATGATCTCCCAATTCAAGCGAGCTGCTGGAGGTCCGGGTGTAGGTTTTGCTCCGGGTGTCGATGTGTCAACTTTTGGGAAGATTGGAGAGTCGAGTGGTCTTAACCCATGTGAGAAGCCCAACTCCACTACTACTCCCAAGCTTACCAAGATTCCACCCAAAGAGCCTCTCAAGCCCAACACCAAGGATGGTGTGTTTGTTGAACCTCCGAGAGCTCCACCCAAGAAGCAGACATGGCATCCCAAGCCCAACCACCTGAAAAACAAGTTGGACACCATGCCACCTATCCAGGAGGAGCTTATGCCACAGAAGGGCAAAGTGATCCACACCCACCACCGTGAGTACCAACAACCCCCTATGAGAGCGGTGAGGTACCATTGTGAGCACTGTGGGCGAGATGGACACTTGAGTGAGTTTTGCTTTCGGCGCAAGAGAGAGGTGCGCCGAGCAAAGGAGATGAACAACACGGACATGTACCATCCTTTCCATGATGTACATGTGCCGAATGTTCAGAGGAGAGCTCCGAGGAGAGCTGCTAGGCCGAGAGGTGCAGTGCCTCAAGGTCCTAGGCCGCGTGGAGGTCGTGCCCGGCGGGAGCCTGCTTTTGTGGACTATGGACCCCGTTGCGATGGCTTTGTAGTTGAGCGTTTTTCCCCACCGCGTTTTGAGTATCGCGATGAGCGCTCTTTCCCGAGCGGACCACGTTTTCCTCAGCGTGGTGATCGCTCCTCCCATAGACGTGCTAGGAATGGTTTTTCTGCTAACCGTTCTTTTGAGCAGTCGGCCCAACACTGGTTTTGCCCTTACTTCACTAACCCCAGTGTTGGACCGTATGCTCACCCTATGTCTTTTTATTGATGTAGGTAAAACGATTGGAGAACGTTTGGTTGGTGGATTCCGGTTGCTCGAGGCACCTGACCGGAAACGCCAAGTGGTTCTCCAGTCTTAGTCTGGTCGCCGGAAAGGAGTTTATCACCTTCGGCGACAATAGCAAAGGTAAGGTCTTGTCTCGTGGGTCTGTGCAAGTTAATGAGCACTTTGTGTTGCGCGATGTTGCTCTTGTTTCTAACTTGCATTTTAACCTTCTTTCTGTTTCGCAACTTTTCGATGATGACTATGAGATTCGTTTTAAACCGAATCTCAGTCGTATTTTGGATCCTCAGGGCAATCTTGTTTGTATGATTTCGCCCTTTGGAAAAGTCTTTCGTGCGAATTTCTCGAAGTCTTTTGGCACTTTCTCGTTGTCTTGTGGCTGAACCTTCCTCCTCTGATCTTTGGAAGTGGCATAGAAGACTTGGACATTTGAGCTTCGTCTTGCGTGCAAGGCTTAGTTCACTTGGCCTAATCCGAGCATTGCCCAAGTTTCATATGGAGAAGGATCTTGTTTGCCACTCTTGTAGACATGGGAAGATGGTTGCTGCTCCCCACCATCCAGTGACTCAGGTCATGACCAAGCGCCCTGGAGAGCTTTTGCACATGGACCTTGTTGGTCCGGTTCGGGTGAGCTCGGTTGGGGGGAAGTGGTATGTGCTTGTTGTTGTTGATGACTTTTCGAGATATTCGTGGGTTTTCTTTTTAGCTGAGAAAACCGAGACTTTCTCCTTCGCTCGCAATCTGATTTTGCGTCTTCAGAACGAGTTCCCTTTGAACTCGATGCAAGCTATTAGGAGTGATAATGGTTCCGAATTCAAGAATTCGGATTTTGAGAAGTTTTGTAACTCTTTGGGTTTAGAGCATCAGTTTTCTTCCCCCTACACACCGCCACAGAATGGTGTTGTAGAGAGGAAAAATCGGACCCTTGTAGAGATGGCCAGGACGATGCTCGATGAGCATAGGACTCCTAGGCGATATTGGGCCGAAGCTATGAGCACTGCATGCTACATTTCCAATCGCATTTTTCTCCGAGCCTTCTTGAAAAAGACTTCTTATGAGTTGCGTTTTGGAAAACTGCCCAAGGTGAGTTATTTTCGAGTTTTTGGTTGCCATTGTTTTATACTCAAAAAGGGCAACCTGGACAAATTTGAGTCTCGTTCTTCTGACAGTGTGTTTTTGGGTTATGGCACTCACACTCGTGCATATCGTGTACTTAACCTTGACACTAACCGAGTCATGGAGACATCTGATGTCACCTTCGACGAGACCATTGTTTGTCCTTCTTCTCGTTTTGAGCGTGCAGGTGATCATGAGGTTGGTGAGCCTCTTTTTGATGACGAGGATGAGGGTGCTGAAGGTATGGATGATCCGGCACCCCCTCCACCTGCTGTGCCGCAAGGAGCGGCCTCTACGATGACTCACGGCCCCGACACCTCTTCCTCTTGGGGGCCGTGGGATCCGCCACCTCGAGCGGTACCCTTTGTACCCGAGGAGGCACCAGCTGCTATTTAGGGGAAGATCACTTCAGCTCGGGAGGCGCCACGACACATTCAGCGCCAACACCCGCCTCAACAGATGATCGGCAGCATCGGCGAACGCGTCACTCGGTCAAGGTCACAACAAATCTCTCACTTTGCTCATTCTGCATTTGTTGCTGATTTTGAACCCCGAGATGTTGGACACGCGTTGATGGATCCGGATTGGGTCAATGCCATGCATGAGGAGTTTGAAAATGTTGAAAGAAATCGGGTTTGGGTTTTGGTTCCTCTTTCTCCTGAGTGTCATCCTATTAGGACAAAATGGGTTTTCAAAAACAAACAAGGAGAGGATGGCCATGTTGTGAGAAACAAGGCCAGACTAGTTGCCCAGGGGTACAGTCAGAAGGAGGGGATAGACTATGAGGAGACTTTTGCTCCTGTAGCTCGTTTGGAGGCTATTAGGATACTCTTGGCTTTTGCTGCATCCAAAGGGTTTAAACTTTTTCAAATGGATGTCAAGAGTGCCTTCTTAAACGGCTACATAGAAGAGGAGGTGTATGTTAGACAACCCCCCGATTTCGAAAATCCCAAGTTTCCAAACCATGTTTTTAAACTTCACAAAGCTTTATATGGTTTGAAACAAGCCCCTAGAGCCTAGTATGATAGGTTGAAAACCTTTTTGCTTGCTAAGGGTTTTAAAATGGGATGTGTGGATAAAACGCTCTTTCTCCTCAAGCAAGGCACTGATACTCTCTTGGTCCAGATTTACGTGGATGATATCATTTTCGGTGGTTCTTGTCACGCTTTGGTTGCCATGTTTGCAGACACTATGAGCAGGGAGTTTGAGATGAGCATGATGGGCGAGTTGACGTTTTTCCTCGGGCTGCAAATCAAGCAATCCCGAGAAGGGACGTTCGTGCACCAGGGCATGTACACCAAGGACATCCTGAAGAAGTTCGACATGGGTGAGGCCAAGCCTCTTCCAACACCCATGCCGACCACGACGGTCCTGGATGCGGATGTGGATGGAGAAGCTGTGGACCAGAAGGAGTACCGGAGTATGATCGGGTCGCTGCTGTACTTGACGGCGACACGCCCGGACATTCAGTTCGTGGTGTGTCTGTGCGCACGTTTTCCGTCGTCGCCGCGCACCTCTCACCGTCAGGCGGTCAAGCGCATTATGAGGTACTTATGCTTCACCCCTGAGTTCGGGATTTGGTATTCTGCTTCGTCCACCCTCTTCCTTTGCGGCTATTCCGATGCCGATTTTGCTGGTTGCCGTATTGATCGCAAGTCCACTTCTTGGACTTGCCAGTTTATTGGATCTTGTCTTGTTTCGTTGTCTTCTCGCAAGCAGTCTAGTGTCGCCCAGTCTACCACGGAGGCTGAGTATGTTGCTGTGGCTAGCTGCTGTTCCCAGTTACTCTGGATGATGGCCACTTTGCGTGATTTTGGTCTGAGCTTTTCTCGCGTTCCTTTGCTTTGTGACAGCACGAGTGCTATTAGTGTTGCTAAGAACCCCGTGCTTCACTCGAAGACCAAACACATTGATGTGCGCTTTCATTTTCTGCGAGACCACTATGAGAATGGTGATATCGACCTTCGCCATGTCGATACTCATCATCAGTTGGCTGATATTTTCACCAAGCCTTTGGACCAATCAACTTTTGCTAGGTTGAGAGGTGAGCTTGATGTGTGTTTCCCCTTTTAGATGGAGGAAACATTTTGGCTTTTGTATCATAATCTGACTTTTGTTTTGTTCTCATTTTCTTCAATTGGTTTCTTTTTGAGTTCTGCATTTCTTCATGCATTTCAGCATACGCTTTTACATTCTGAGCTTCATGTATATAATCTTTAAAATGTAATTATGCTCTGTTTAGTGTGCTCCGATGCTACATGTTGATGCTAGTAGCTTATGCTCTTTCTGATCACTAATACATGTTGTGAGCTGAGCTATTTTTGAATGGTGAATCTGCTTAACAAACATAAAACTTGAAAATGTTCACCATTGAGATATGCAACTGGCATGTGTAGGATGTGTTGAATTCACTCGTGCTTTTCATATATGCTAGGTTGCTATGTCTCTAGTTCTGAGTCTGTCACTTGCTTGGTCTGTTCACATACTGTCTTTAATTTGAACCAAGTTAAGTGAATCAAAAAGATCGAGATGGAATTGCTTGTCAACACATCACAGTTTCGAGACTGTTTGTCATTTCACCTTGAGTTAAACTTGAGTTGTGTAGTGTATGACCAAAACTGTTGCTTTAAACTTCTGATTGCTCCCGCATAGGCTTCGCACAGTTGAAAAGTTGGGCAAGACAAGCTTTCAACCTCTCGCAATCACAAGCTAAAATTTGAACTTGTGTAATTCAAACCGCTGCAACTCTGATAAAATTTGGATACACAAGTCTATGTTTCATTCTATAGCATGATGGTTGAACTTTGCTAGGGGTAGTTCACCTTGTATACATGTTTAGCACTTGTTTGACTTCCTGTCTATACATGCTTAGTGCTATTTTGATGGTGAATATCTTTTTGTCTAAAAACTGCTCACTTTGCTCATATGTTCATATTTCATACTTGGTGATCAGTTTGAGCCTTTGCTAGCTTGTATGCTTTCCAGTGAGTCGTTGGAGCTATACTGATAAGAGCATCTTTGCATTTTCTTGACTATATTCCTGAAGCTGCTAACTTGCATCGTGACTCATATGCATTTTGGAAGGGGGAGACCTTCTCTTGTTGGCACTTTTTGATGGTGCATTTTCTGAGGGGGAGAAAATTGCTTTCAGTTCCGTTTGCTTGCTGGTGCATTTTCAACTAAGGGGGAGAATTTGGACAAATCATGCCTCCCATGAGAGAGAAATCGGTTGTGTGCACCATGCAAGGGGGAGTTTGCTCGTGCTGAATTTTTGAAATTTTCAATTGGTTCGGAGCGCTATGCTAGTTGTGTTGAGCCCTTGCCTCTATCTTGAGGGACTAGCAGTCGCATCCTTGCTTCAGTTGGCTTTAGTTGGTATCGAGCTTTTCAGTTGATGTCGAGCTTTCTGCTAGTTGTGTTGAGCCTCTGTGCCTCTGTCTTGAGGGACTAGCATTTTGCTTTGATTTTTCAATTGGTATTTGCTAGCGGTGTTGAGCCTATTTTACCTCTTCTTGAGGGCTAGCTTTGCTTTGCTTGGTCGCGTCGAGCCGTTGCCCATGTCTTTGGGGACCAAGTTGTTTTGCTCTTTCCACTTGACCTTCTTCGGCTTTGCTATGCTTTTGGGTCATTTGGTCGAGTTTTACTCCTCTCCTTCTTTCTTATTTCTTCCTTCCATTATGATTTGTGTTGGTAGTTGACAATGCACTCATCAAGGGGGAGATTGCGGATACATGGGTGTATGCCGAGTCTCTGAGTGATGAGTGATTGTCAACGGGTTTGATCGCAGGTTCTTTGGCTTGTGTTGTGCAGGTGTCGAGCACGGATACAGTGATCAGAGGCAAGGTGAAAGTCAAGTAGAGACGTGCCGTGCCGAGGGACCGAGAGTGGCGAAGGGCGGACGTGAGGCTTGGACTGAGGGACCGGTGGCCCGAGGATCAGCTGTGGTGGCTGACAGCCTGGGACAGCGATGAGCGGAGACTTGCGGGCATGATGTTGCCTTGGTCGAGGACCTGGGGACACGTGTCGGTGGACGGGGTGCACGGGCGGTGCATCCCTTCAACAGCTTCGGTTTGGTGGTAGAGCCATAGAAAAACCATCGGGTGGACGGTTTCCAGGTTTGGGCCACAAAACCTGGGTGCTTCGGGTTTGCCGAGTTTGGGCCACAAAACTCGGGCTGAGGACGGTTTCCAGGTTTGGGCCTCAAAACCTAGGCGCTGACGGGTTTCCTGGTTTTGGCCTCAAAACCAGGGGATGGACTTGGTGGCTGGTTTCCCGGTTTGGGCCTCAAAACCAGGGTGGACGTGAAGGCCTAGTTTCCCGGTTTCGGCCACAAAACCGGGGGCGGAGTCCGTGAAGAGGACGCAGAGCGGTGGCGGCACGTGGCGGCAATCGGTGAGGTTGCGTCGAGGCAACGCTACCAGTTGTGTGGGCGTGGCCGTCGGATCCACCTACCATCGAGTTAGTCAAGAATAACCTTAGGGTTTAGCTGGTTCGCTCTGTAAGTAGTTAGAGGTAGAGTGGGAATTAGGAATAGTTAGAATTAGTATAAGTAGGGGGAGACACCCACCTCCCCATCTATCTCAGTCATTTTGCTCTTTGCTTCTAGGGTTTCCTGCTCTCCCAATCCCCTGCTGTAGCTAGCTGAGATCCACAGAGAATCATACCTCTGTGTACTGAAGATTTTGAGGAAGTGAGGCCGTAAACTCACTGTTGTAGCGTGTGGTAGCCACACGGTTGCAGATCGATGACTTGATTCCCGTTTTGGTTCGTGTTCTTCGCGTTCTTCGTTTCTCCGTGATTTTCCCGTCTCTCGATCTCCCTCTCTAGTGCATCTTTGCGAAATCTGTTTGAATCAACTTGTTCTTTATAGTGAGGAGGTCATTTCGACCAAAGGAATTCATCTAACTCCTCATGAACAAGTAGATCGGGTTGATTTCGTTTTCATGGCGCTTTTTCGATTCATTCTCCTCCCCTTTTGATTTCCCGGTGTTTGAGTTGATTTGAGCGGATGATTTCTTGGGGATAGTCTCCTAACTACATCGTGATCATCTTCTCCAAGTTTGGGAACGTGGGATTGAGTTTTGATTCGGATTTGAGAGGATTCGTGAGAGGGGCGATCAAAATCGCCCTCTCTGTTCATCCGTGGACAGTCCGCCACCAGGGGCGTGGACAGTCCGGGGGTCGGGCTCCAGTCTGTTCAGTGGCTGCGCGGCTCGGGCGTTTTGGTCCAGAGTGACCTGCGGACAGTCCGCCGGTCTAACTCGCGGACAGTCCGGGAGCCGACCAGGGGACTTTCAGCAACGTTGCTGTTTGGTCTATTCGGCCGGGGACAGTCCGCCACCAAGTCGCGGACAGTCCGCAGTAGGGGCGGACAGTCCGGGACCCCAGGTCCGGACATTCTGGGAATCGCCTGAAGCTTCCGGTTTTGTGCGTTTGTTCTCCCGGCTTCCTCGCTTGGTTTTCGGACTTCTCGTTTGGCCTTGTAGTTGACCAAGGAACCTCTCTAGGTATCTTTGCTACTAATTAGCATCGATATTTGGGGATTTCTCGACGTAGCCATATATCTACGTTCAGGACATGGTTTTTGAGGGTCGAACCTGATCCGGTGCTTTTGCCGTTTGGTTTGCTATCGCTTTGTGGTGCCTCGCTGTGATCCTAGGGATCATCCACCCTCTTCCAAGGGTTGTGGGCATCACGGTTTCGATCGAAGCTTTGGGGGGTTGATTTTGGGGACATTTGGCCAAAGTTTCGAGAGAAATTTTTGAGCTCCCATTCACCCCCCTCTGGTCGCCTTGCTATTGCATTCTCGGTCCTTCAATACGTCCCTTGGGGATTTCAAAGCGGTTCCTTTCCTCATTCGCTTGCCCCTCTTACTCGTTCGCCTTCCTCCTCCGTCCAGTTACTCAAGAGCAGAGGAAAAGAGGGAGAGACCGGGCCAGCGGCGGAGTAGTGGGTTGAGAGAAAAAAGGGAAACGTGGAAAAAGGAGAGAGAGAGAGAGATTTGAGCGACCTTCTCCCTTCATGACGTCCACCCCCCCTTCGTCGTTCGGGATGGCCGATGCTGCTGAGCCGTGGGGCGCTTCCGTTGCCACCTCAGAGAAGTTAGCGGAGCTGGTGCAGAAGGGGCTCCTTCGGGGCTTATGCGGCTCCGATAGGCCGGAGTGGATCGCCCCTGGTTCGGAGGAGGAGGAGCCGAGGCCACAAAACGGTTATGTGGTCAGCTTCATCGCCTTCCATGAGCGCGGGTTCAGAATGCCGGCGGGCCGGTTCCTCCAGGCCCTTTTCTTCTACTATGGGCTCGAGTTGCACCACCTCGCTCCCAACTCCATTTCGTAGGCAGCCATCTTCGCGATCATCTGCGAAGGTTTCCTTGGGATCGAGCCCCACTAGGAGCTCTGGATTCACCTCTTTCGGGGAGAATTCTTCACGAAGGCGGTTTCGTATGGTCGGAGGTTGGTGAGGTCAGGGAGTTGCGTGCTCTGTGTTCGCCAGCATAGGTCGAGCCTGTACATCCCGTCCCAGGCGACCACCTCGAATAGGGGCTGGCGTTTGGGCTGGTTCTACCTTCGCAACGACGACGGCCTGCTGCCAGCAAACACCGGTCGCGTCATCGAGTCGCGGTAGGACTCTGGGAACTACAATGTCGTTGACAAGAGGCAGAATCGGCTCGACCCGCTACTCGAGGCCTTGTCGAGGCTACGGAAGACGGGTCTTACGGCCGGGATGGTCATGGCCTGGTTCCACCAGCGGTGCGTGCTGCCGCTGATGAACCGGCCCCTGATTATGGCCAAGATGAGGGACGACGCGCCTCTCCTGCGGGAGTGCCAGATGATGGCGTCATCGCCCGCCTATCCCGAACTCGTTCGTCGGGCGAGGGACGCGGTAAAGGAGGTGAAGGACGCGAACAAGCCTTCTCTCTGCAGGGTCTACGGGGGGTCAGCGCCTCGAAGCCTCCCCTTCCCGAGGAATGGGAGGAGAGATGACGCCTGGCCGAGGAGAGGAAGAAGAGGAAGGATGATAGGAACGCCAGGCGGGCTAAGAGTCGGACGGCCCATGACGACCTGGAGAGGCGTCGGCGGCAACAAAGGCTCCATGGCGAGCCGGAGGAGTCCTCCCCCACGGAGAAGGATTCCGATGATGATGATGATGATGGCTCGGAGGGTGTTTACACCAGATTTTGGACTGAGAGATTTGATATTTTGTAAACATAAACGGCTGATTTATTAAGGGAAAGGATCGGCCAGAAAAATAGAAAGCTCGTGTGGACCAAGCGTAACCGGAAGGATTCAGGTGGACCAGCACGATGGCCTTCGAAGACGTGTCGGGCTCAACCAAGGAGTTCAAGTCCGAGTCGTCTTTATTTTTACCTATTATGTAACTTAGTCGTGTTAGGTCAGGAGTCAACCGGGTTATAAGTAGCTAGAAACCCGGATTTTGTAAAGGATCCCCAATCAATCAAACACAACTGGCCCTCGGCCAAAAAACCTAGGAGTAGGAGTAACGTAGATCTCGGCGAGACCTTCAATCAGGCAGGACTGCATCGGCATCGACCGACCTCCGGTTTGCTTGTAAGTTTCACCAATGGCTTGTGTCATCGTGTAATAAGGCTGCATTGGCATCGACCAAACTCTTGGTAAGCTATGGCATGGCTAGTTATCGGTCTAAGCTCATCTTTGGTAAGACTGTCTTGACTCTGATCAATCTCTTACTTTAGTCGATCTTGACTAGTTATCGGCACTATTGGGTAGGCAAGCTAATAGATTCATTAAGTTATCGATGTTGTTTTATGCTTTAATTTGTTTATTCACGTTTTAAACAACATCTTGCCCAATCAAGATTGACAAAGTAGCCTGCGCCTAAAAGATGCTTAATATCGGCTGTTCTGAGGTTTACACGCTCACAACAGAGGAAATAGCCGATACAAGCCCTTCATCGGCTATTTTGCCAATCTTGATTGTTACATGTTGTGCGTTCGAGATATTCGACAAAATCACGATCTGATCTAAGAGCAGATAGATTTGATCTAGCATGTCTATTACGGTTGTATTTCCGAACCCCACTGATATATATGATAGATTAAGTCTGTTTATCATAGATTAAATCATGCTTTTATCGGATAGATCTTGTTCGTTCCTCATGGACCCTGCATCGGCTGAAATAGCCGATTCAGTTATGCTTTCTTCATAATATGTTCTTTCAAGTGGTTTAGAAACAATGGATTTACTTTATGCACGAGACGTGATCTAGCTTGACCATCATCAAGGCTACATGGAGACACCCCACTGTTGATGTTTAAGTTATTTTATTGATCTATTTGTTATTACGGCTGCATGGAGACACCCCACTGTTAATGAATAGAACTGCTCGTGCATTTAGTCGATATGTTGGTTTTATGCCATTTCAATGTACATATAGATCTTTATCTATCAATGTCTCTTAAGCTTATCGGTCGTCTATTTATTATAAATATTCATCTCATAAATGTTATAACCGTTATGCTTCATATCTTTTTCATCATTTTACATATAATCTCATGGGAGTTGACTTCGTAGTCAATATCCTAAAGACAAATGGCTATATTAGAGCTGCATATTTTGGAACTGTCTGGCACCAAGCCGGTAGGTTCCACGATTGATGATCTTTTTCTTCTCCTTGTCAATTACAGGTCAAATTGATTGGCACGCCCGAAGTCGATTCTGCTAAGAATAGGCACCACCACTTGCTGAAGGTCCAGGAGGTCAGGGCTCGCTCCGTACCCCTCTGAGGACCGTGCGCACGAGTGTGTTGGCGCACCCCGACCGAGATTTTGTGTCAACACATTCTTTTGGCACGCCCGGTGGGACACAATCGTCTAAAATCATGACTTTTGACAATGATGAAGTACTGCACGTGAAGATGGAGGACCTTCCAGAAGAAACTCAGCACTTAATAGGAGAAGCTATTGATCAATGCCGACACTTATGCTTACTGAGTTTCAGCAAGACTAGGGATAAGAAAGTCATTCGAAAAACCCATCTTCCAAGAGTGATCTTTGATGGTCATGCTGATCCAATGGTCCAAGTCCATCACAATGCTATGCAAGAAGTGATCAGCAAGGCGATGGCGTCCACTTTGATGAACCACAATGAGGCTTTTCTCAACAGCCTCACAAATGCCATGAAGAAGGTTTTCAACATAAGTGGTGATAGAAGAGGTCCAACATATAATATTGGGAACAATCAAGGAGCTGGAACTTCTAATGGGCCTCAGATCAATGGTCCAAATGGCAATGGGAACCGGATGATGATTAGCCCTGGGGGAATGACACTGCAGCCAGTGCAACAGCTGATTATGAGTAATAACATATACTCATCGGCTACAAAAATAGCTCCTCAGGCAAGGCGCATCACAAGAGATTTCAGTACGCCGCCATATCAAGGGAACGTAGCATCTGGGGATATCCCTCAGGGGTATCATTATGTCTCTGACTTCTATACTTTGGATGCTCAAGAAAATCCTGGGTATAATGGCAACACCCTCAGGGGGCAAAACATCGGCTATCAGAAGCCGGTGAATCAGATGGACCAGTTGATGAATCGGGTAACTGACCTGGTTCAAAAGCAATTCAGCTTGACGCCAAAATCTATAATAACTGGTTACAAAAAGCCGTATCCAGAATGGTTTGATCAGGTTGTTCTTCCTCCGAGATATAGAATTCCTAATTTTACCAAGTTTACAGGAACAGGTTCAGTGTCAACCATGGAGCATATAACCCAGTTCTTAGTCCAGATTGGAGAGATCGGTGATGAACAAGCACTCAAAGTCAGAATGTTTCCTCTCTCTCTATCTGGCTCGGCTTTTTCGTGGTTTTCATCTCTGCCACCCAAGTCCATTCAAAGCTGGGATGACTTAGAAGATAAGTTCCATAAATATTTCAGCTTCAGAATATTGGAAAAAGGGTTAGTGGACCTAATCGATACAAGGCAAACGAATAATGAGTCTGGATGACAGTATCTCCAAAGATTCAGAGAGATGAAAAATCAATGCTATTCCTTGACATTACCAGATTCAGAAGTGTTTAACATTGCAATTCAAGGACTGATACCTACTATCAGATAAAGAATCGGCTTTGGTTGTAATAATATGGCCGATTTAGCTAAAAAGGTAGCGAGTATTGATGCTCAAAATCAATACAACCAAGTTTTCAAGCCCAAGAAGGCCTACAATGCAGAGAGTCATGTTTTCCTGCAGAATGAAAATGATGATTCAGAGAATGAAAGTGATGAAGAAGTGGCTGCTGTAGACTGGGTTTGGAAGAACAATGAATTTATGCCTTGGGCAAAAGTTAAAAGTGCCGAGAGAGATGTAAAATATAGCTTCGACATCACTAAGGCCGACAACATATTTGACTACTTGCTAGAGAAGGGTCAGATCAAGTTAACTGGGAATCATACTATCCCATCGGCCGAGGAGCTTAAAAATAAAAGGTACTACAAATTTCATAATTCTGATACCCATACTACTAATGATTGCCGAGTTTTCAGAGATATGATACAGAGGGCAATCGTTAAAGGGAGAATTGGCTTAGAAAAGGCCAAAGGCATGGGCATTAACGGTCATCCTTTCCCACAAAACATGGTAGCTCCAGCACCTCGAAGTGAAATAAGCGTATTGACTTCTGATAGAGCCAGGACAGATGGGACAGTTGATCCAAAGAAGCAATTAACAGCTAAAGAATATCAGGAGATGAAAGGGAAGAAAAGCAATGATCAACTTGAGACATCAAAAGCTGGAGAAGCAAGAAGGCGTCCAACTGTCAGGATTTTACTAAACAAATGGCAACGACAGAAGGAAAAGAGCCAAATGCAAAGGGAAAGAGATGAACAAGAATATCAAGAATGGCTCGAGGAAGAAGAGTACAGGAAGTCCTGAGAAGAAGGAAGACACATCAGAGATGAAGAGAAGAATCATTGGGATTGTCCCTTCTTCAGACACTGTTGGAATGAAGGTTTAAAACTTCCTACTCTTCGTAATTGCCTAGAGTGCAGTGATCAGTACCAAGAGTATAGGCAGTCAAGGGACAACCGCCGATCTGTACATGAAAGATTGAGGTTTGGAAATACAGATCGGCGCGTAAAAAATGAAAATGTTCATAATCGGCTTGGAGCAAGATTAGCCGAGCATGATCATCCGTGGCAGGAACGACAATGGTGTCCTGGTGGCTTGACCAGAAGCCAGAAATGACGGGTTCAGAGATTGAGAAATGATGAAACCTAGAAGAAGAAATCCAGAGTCTGGCAAATCAAGCAAATAGCCGATAAGAGTGAGTCATCGGCTAATATCGCTGCTCTGTTCATGCTTCCAGCTGAATTTAGATCCTCTGATCATGAAGAAGAATCTGATAATGAGGAAGCCGTTGCTCAGTAGATCTATCAGGCAGAAGATGCTACATTTCAAAAACCCGAGAAACATTCTCATTTAAAGGCTTTGTATTTGAAAGGGTTTGTCGATGGAAGACCTTTGAACAAAATGCTAGTTGATGGAGGGGCAGCGGTTAACTTAATGCCGTATGCTACTTTTAGAAAGCCCGCAAGACTGCAGAAGACTTGACTAAGACCGATATGAGGTTGACCGACTTTGCCGGCAATGTATCGTTTACTAAAGGTGCTATATGTGTTGAGTTGACAATTGGCAGCAAGAGTATGCCGACTACTTTCTTTGTAGTCGATGCAAAGGGATCCTACAGTGTGCTTCTTGGAAGGGATTGGATCCACGCCAATTGTTGCATTCCATCTACCATGCATCAGAATGTGATTCAGTGGACCAGTGACACCGTGGAAGTAGTGCCAGCCGATTCAACTGTTAGAATTGCTTATTCAGACCCTGATGTTTGAAACTTTGATAACATGGAGTGCTTTTTCGGAAGGATTCTCGAAGAAGACTTTCTCAAAACAACCAACGAGAGTCAGCAGCCGATTTAAGCGATCGGCTTCAGAAAATGTCCTAGAGGATTAATTTGCTAGTAATGATTCGCATCGATGCCAATGAACTAAGGCCGGTGTCATGTCAGTCAAAATTAATACCTTTAGAATTGGAGCAAGAAATCAACTTGTTGGATTTTATAGCTGATACCAATGTATCGCCTTTAGAATAAAAATAGCCGATATATGTGTATCATCTTTTTATTGACAGCCGATACTAAAAAGAGTATCGCCTTTAGAAGATTTATCAAAAGAAAAAGTTTTGGAAAAGTTCAAGCAATGCAATGTGAAGAAATATTAGGCAAACGATGTTTAACATGATTATTTAGCCTGACGATGCAAGAGCAGACTGGTTGTTCAGCCACCAGGCCAGATACATAAAAGGAACATTAAAAACAAACTAATCTAAATGGAGCTTGTTCAGGAGGTCCTCCAGGTGCGACACCTCCATCACGGCGAGCCCCAGGGGTTGGAACTCCTCCACCAGCTCCCGGAAATCTTCCCTCGTCCTGGCGCCGACGAAGGAGGGGGAGACTTCCCCGGAGATCTCAGCACCGCTAAGTTCGGCTCCAGCGAGGGCGAAGGTGGCGCCATGACAGATGGCGTGGAGGGCCAACTCCCTGACGCGCGTCCCGACGTCGTTCAGGCGCGCCCGCAGATTATCTCCCCGTGCATTCACGAAGTCGCCAATCGATGTGGCTCGCCCGGGGAGCCAATCGAGTTGCTGTTGGAGTTCTACAATTGGGTGAAAAAAGATTGAGTATCGCAAAATAGCCGATTTCGATCAAATCAAAGAACAAATCGGCTAAGTATTTGACAAACAGTTGCCAACAGATTCACTAAATGCTGTTATACAAAAGGTAATCAAAGTGGTGAATTGGAAGGTTTTGGAAAATACCAGCAACTCTGGCGTCGGACGCCTCTAGGTGCTCGAGAGAACTGTTGAGGCGAGCGCGGAGGACTTCCCGTTCCTCCACCAGGCGGGCGGTTCGACGGCGCTCCTCCTCCTGGAGGCGTCGGGTGTCGGTGATGTTCTGGATGAAGGCCCATGCACCATCGTCCAATGCCAACTCATACTCCGACGGGGGTTGGCTGGGACCTTGGCCGTCTGCCGGAGGAGGAGGACTGTGGAAAAAATTAGGGTTTTTTCTCGAATAAATGAAGAATTTTGGAGCATAAAGAAGCGCTAAAGAGGAGAATCATTACCTGAGCACACGGCGACGGGTCGTCGGAGGGCCATCCACGGACTCCAATGCCTCCGCAGGGCGTTTGCCGCGGTTGTCTGCCATTGCTTCGACCGCCGAGTGGAGAAGAAAAGCAGTTGGTGAATGAGGAGAGCAAAGGCCGAAGAGTGAGGCAATGAATGCGCGGTGTGTTCGAGAAGCCGGCGTCTGGCATTTATGCATAAGACTCGAGAAGGTGAAAAGGCATCGGCTCGGGGGCACCATCGGATCTAGATCCTAAGGTGAATCGACTAAATAAGCCGTTTTTATATCAATCGGCTAAAAATAGGCCGTGATGGTACTAATCGGCTAAAAGATAAGTTGTCTGGATAAACATCGGCTGAATAGCTGATGAGGTTACATAGTGTTAAGTAAAAATAAAGTATCATGGCGCTAGTTAACCGATGCAAAATGTCTACAGAAAAGAAACCAAAGGTCAGAGGTTACAAATAAACAGAATTACATGTTTAACAAAGATTTTAGAGCATTCAGAGCATTCAAGCGGATAGCATCTATTTCATCGATCTCTTTCTGATCTTCTTCGATGGAGCCTAGGATCGGTTTCTTCTTGGCTTTAATGTCTTGGAGCTCACCATGAAGAGTTGTTATCTTTTTCTTGTGATCTCGGAGAGCAACAGGGATGTTCTTCAGGCTGTCTTTTTTTGACTTGATTTGTTCATCAATAGCTTGAAGTCTGTTCAGCAGTTCGTTCTTCTCAGTTTCCAGAGATGACAGGTTGCCGATAAGAACAGTAGAATCTGAATTCAATTGATCTATGGCGTTCTTTTCGGCAACCATATCAGAAATGCAACGCTGTTCATGTGCTGGCAGATGTGCTTGAGCCTCTCGTGCCCTGAATTTGGCTTTGACCTTGGAAAACCTTGGCTCGAGGAATCCTATGTGGGCAACAGAAGACAAGATCTCTTTCAAATCTCTTGGTATGCTATCTTTAATCAGATTAAAGATGTCCCTGGCTCCTTTTGCATCCTGCATCAAGTCGGTTGTGTTAACCTCTAGTAGGGGGATTAATGTTTGAAGCCGAGTCTTGATTTCTTCAGGAAGATCTCCTGAGGATCTAGCTACAAAAACTTCCTCTTCATCCATATAGTCATTCAAATTGAAAGGGATGACAAGAGAAGAAGGCTCTCCTTGCTCCTACACAGATAAGTAGATGAGTAATCACAGATAAGGGGATATTGAAAGGAGAAGCGATGGTTGATTAGAACACCTGGTCAGGATCTGGGATAGCTGAAGAAGGCTCGGGAAGTACATCTGAAAGAAGATTTTCATCAGTTTTTCAAGAACACTCACTGAAAAAGATGGAGCTATCAGCTAAGGAATATACCTGGTTAGGGAAGTTCTTGATCAATGTCAGGATAAGGAGGTGCTTCAGGGTCTGCATTTTGAGTGTCCACCTACTCCTGAGGCAACTCAACATTATGAGTGCCGGCCTGTTCTCAGAAGTTAGAAGATAAAAAGATTACAGACTTGTTGATGGGAATAAGGAAAAACAAATTTTTACCTCTGTGTCGACATTCTTGATCAAGGATTGGCTGCTACTAGAAGTATTTTTCTTCTTTTTAGATACAACCTTGGCAGTTGGCTTGGTAGACTTTTGCTTCTTAGTAGAGCCAGCTTCCTTTATAAAAGTGCTAAGGACTTGATCATCTGAAGCATCAAGAGCTTTCCTCTTCATCAAAGTCTTGATGGTGGGAGCATCACAACCAATCCTTGGATTTGGACACCATATGTTATAATTTATTTCTAGAGGATTCAAAGTGACCAAATCCTGCAAGAATTTGGCATATGTTAGAAGTGAATAGGTGGTAAAGATATAAATGTGGAGACAAATTGAATTATACCTCATCAGTTGCTTGGAAGTCTGAGTCCAATTACAAACAATAAGTAGCCACAACTTCGCTGAAGAGATGGATACTCCATTGCTGCCACCAGTTCTGAAAGGAGGTTGAAGAAAAAGGTCTACAATCCCATTCCTTAACCATCTTCAGGGAAACAAATTTTTCCAGTTGGAGTATTCTATCATACTCTAAGGCAGAGTCTACTGCTTCTCTTGGCCTGAGTTTATCGACAAAATACAGGGATGGAGGCACTTGACCAAAACCAATTTGTCTGGCTGCCATAACAGGATGATAAAATTCATAGGACATGGGAGGTTTTTCTCTACCATGCCTAATTTTAGTTGGCAGGAGACAAGGTTTCATAATCTGACATAAAATCTTCAGACCCTCATTATCACATTTCCTTTGGAACCTAAAGGTGTATGGGTTCTCAAAATCTGTGATATCTGAATATTGTAACCAGTTGGAGATAGCAGCAGGAAATCCTTTGTAGAAGATTTTGAAGAAGAAACTAGCTGGTTCATTGATAGATATTGTAGCAGCTGCTTCTCCGAATGAAGTACACCTTCTCACTTTGGCATTATCAGACAATGATCCTTCTTGGCTATCTGGATATAGTTCTAGGAAAGATAAGGTTTTCAAGTCTGGGGTTACCAACCTATGAAGATGAAGGTTAAGCCAGAGTTGGAGCAACCACCAAGGACCTGTTATTGATGGGATGTCTTCATTTTCCATCAAACTCTGGGCTACTTTATTCAACATGCTGTACAGAGCCCCCAGAAGGTACTTTCCCAGAGGTATATCTGAGGTAACAGCCACATATTCAGAAAGATAATGTGTTCTCGTTCTGAAACACTGGATTGAGGAATATTGATGGTGGCAATATAGTTGGCCCAGCCACCAGGTTTTCCAAGCTTGATGGAGGGTTTGGTTTGGATACTGTAAGGGTTACTCGATCCAATGATGTTTAGGCCGGTCAGCATGTGCACATCGGCCAAAGTTGGAGTCATAGGGCCTTTCTTGAACATAAAGGTGTTGAAGGTACCAGACCAAAAATAGCAGGCAGCCTTCAGCATCTGCTCATTCTTCTTCATACCAGCCAAGGATAGGGTGATGCACTGATCTAGACTACGAAGAACCCAATCTAGCTTCTTCTTGGCTTCCACCTTGATCAGCCAATCCCTCCAGCCTGGGATAATCGATGGCCAGTTCCTGAAGGGAGTTTTAACCCAATGCTTTGAAGCGAAATCTGAATTTTTGAAGGGGACTCTCTGAGTTTCGACAATGATAACTTCGGTAGGATCAAGATTGCCTGCTGGACCGAGAAAGAAATTATCCGGGTTATCCTGAACCGGGATGAGGATCTGGTCATGAAGCGCCTGAAAATTCAAAATTTTGAGGAAGAACGCAAAGATGAAAGTTCACCAAAAGAGAAGGATGATGGGGGACTTTAGATTTTACCTCAGGGATGGAATCTTGAGTCACCATTTAACTTGCGGAGACACTGGAGTTGAGCTCTTGGAAGGATTTTGCTCAAAATCAAGTGACGACGGACTTCTTTGAAGGTTAGGGTTTGAGAACTGAAGGAGAACGATGACGATTGGGAAAAGGATTCGGCTGATCGGCTAAGAGATAAAGATAGTCGATCGAAACCTAAAAGAAGGAAAATGACATTTTTGGAATAAAATGAATTTCATCCCAAAATTGAGGGGCATGTGTTTACACCAGTGTCGGTGTTTGTTAACCGGCAACTCGTCTTGAGGAATCTCAGACGATTTGTTCGGTGGGGATCGGCGTTCGTAGGACTCGACGAGTACACAGGGACAGCGATTTATACTGGTTTAGGCCGCTGAATAGCGTAATACCTTACGTCCAGTGCGGCGTGTGCCTTGTGTATTGTTATGATTCAATGTTCGATGATCTAGGGCCTGTGCCCGATTCCCCTTATACATCCGGGTGAGCCTCAGCACAGACCGAGTCCTAACAGGTTACATCAAAGGAGTCCTATTCTAATTACAAGACTTCCTTTTACAACTCGGCTAAGTTAGAAACGAGAGTCCTAAACCGAGTATACTTCGTAACAAGTCTTCGGATCTCTCATGCCGTCCGGGATTAGTCGGAGTAATAATCGACTGATGATATCTCTGACATCCTGGTCCGTCAAGCCCCGGATCTCTTCATCATTTCTTCACGACGTTATCTTCCAGTTTCTTCTTGAGAATCTCCGAGTAATGTCTTGAGAAATCCTGAAGTGCTCTGAAGACTAAAGAATTTTCCATGGCGTGCACTTTTCTTCAAAAAAGTGCACCCTATGGGTGTAGCCCCCGAGCCTCTTGTTATTTACAATAACTTTGAGGATCTTTTTAGAGCCTTGTCCAAGTAATTCTTGAATAAGAAAAAACATTTCCTTTATAGATTATACCCTGTAGCCCCCGAGCCTGAGGTCCGAGTACTATAGTAGTCGGTGCTTGGGATCTTCAGAAAGGTAATCTATCAAGGTCTTGAGAAATTGGACCATGACACCATTGTATTGCTTAATCCATCCGAATAATAAATACTCAGCTTCAGGTGGGTAATGTTTTCAACAAACATCCCGTATCACCCCCCACTGAATAAAAATTACCATGAGTCCAGCAATAATTGACTGGTGATTGTTCCAACTGTGCGCAATAATGATGTTTGTCATTTTCTGCAACTGCAAACTTTGTCGTCTTCGTCTTGAAGTGCGTGTGAGAAACAGCTCTGTTACCCATACCGAGCTTCACATGCACCGCAGTACATTGGTTGAATTATTGCTCCAGCGGTCATTCTTGTTGATAGACCATGTCCATAGACCAAGGAGAAAACCGCCTATAAATACCCTGCCTGGGAAGCGAAGGACTCACATCCCTTTGAGTGTAGAACTTCTCTTAGTCCCATGAGTATTGTAATAGCAGTAGCTGAGATGATCGAGCCCCCGGGTGTCTTCCTTATGTAGAATAGATGGAGTGCCCAGAAGAACTCTTGTGAAAGGACCATTCATTAGGGTGGTTTCCAAGTGGTCGCGAGCAGAGGGACACAGAGATGCGCCTAGAAGAACTCTTGTGACTACCACTCGTAGATAACTGTTGACTCTTGCTAACGTCGTCACTAGGAGTAGACTATGGAGTCTATCCCCGGCAACGGCGCCAGAAAGGTTCGTTGGTACATCTTAATGTAAGAAGTATAACTAACTATTCGTATGACTATTGGTAGGTTCCGCAAGCGCACAGAATAAGTCTATTGTAGCACTTCACCCGGGAGTAACCAAGTATCGTATTTATTTCCACAGGGAAGCTACTATGGCAGAACTAACACTAGGACCGCTATGAACAACTAGTGATTCTAGCAGGGTTGATCGAAAAGTGTGAATGGGGGTTGGTTTCTACTACTACTAAAAAGAAAAGAAAAACTAACTACTACTAACCTAAATCGGCGGGGTCTGGCCGATGAACAGATTAGTGTTTTCCTACACACTTACGATCACAACTAACTTAGCAATAAAGGTTCTATCTAGTTCTTCGAACCGTACACACCCTCTGGACTATTTACCTCAGACGTGCACAACGAGGTTTATGATTTAAGAACTAACCCAACTACGTGGTGGAATTCAAGGCTCCCAGGGCTGTCACCACCTGTTTGCTACCACAGCTATCCAGGGGGCTAGCCACAAACTAAGGTATAACTAGTCTAAGCACCGCGCTTACACTAATATATACTACTCTAATCTTGCGTCCAAAACTAGAGCACTGATTACTCAGCGAAGAACCCAAACTAGATATAAGCTAAATACTAAGTTATCTATGATCGAAAGCACTCAACAAGAACAATAAGTAAAGAACTTAAAGTAAATGCTGAAAGTAGAAGAACACTAAGATAAATGAAGAAAGAATTGGAATTATACCAGAGACTTGGAAGATCCTCTATTACAACTCCAGCTCTTCTCTTCTTCTACACTCTCGCTCTCACTCTAAGTCTCTCAACTAGAGTGTTCCTTCACCAGAGCTTCACTTACAAGAGAGTGGGACTAATGGGGTGAGGTCTGAGTACAAATGAGCTAGGGGGGTCCTATTTATAGCCTAGGGACCTAGGGATAGGTCAGGGGGTGAGAGTGCTGGCGGGCGCCAGCCCTAGGTGGCGGGCACCACCCCCCTGGCCCTTGGATCCACCGCCTCTTCATCAACGACATCCAGGAGGTCCTCCAAGTCGGTTAGGGTTCGGTTAGGGTTGTCCAATAACCGTCACATGGGCAATTAGGCCTTGATCCATGTGACATTGCTTCTTAGCCCTTGGATGAACCGACTTAGGTGAGCAATGGCTGCAAATGAGCGTGGAGTGCTTCCCCTGGATCAGTGACGTGGCAGGGGGGAGTTTGGGCTTCTCCCCCCTGGCGGCCGCCAGCTAGGGGTGGCGGGTGCCACCCCTCCTTGGCCCAGAGTGAGCCCAGGCATGTGGGCTTGCTCCCTGGTGGGTCCATTTGGTCATTTTGCTCAAAAACCCTGCAATTTCCTACATTCAAATAAAACTCAAGGACAAGTGGAAATCGTTAGTTTATAAAAGGTTTTTGGTTGATTTTAGGCTCTTGTGTTGTGTTATATGACCTTGTTGATGCTAAAAATATGACACTTAGTGAGCGTCAACAAGCTCCCCAAGCTTACCTCTTGCTCGTCCTCGAGCAAGCATGGACTTCAAATAAACTTGGAAACTCGGTGTTTTTGTTGTGTATGCCCATATTATTTTCATCATCATGGAATTGGTAGCCTTCCCTGCACTCAAGATTAGAACAAAAGACCAGCAAGAAAGAAGGTTTGTCTTTCCCTTGCCTATTTTGCTAATCAAGATATGTGGAGTTTTTGCAAGTTTTGTTCAAAAGAAAGCATGCTTAGTAACTTCTGTGGCTCACTCAATCACTCATATTTGTATGTGGAAATGGAAGAATTACCCTCTCACTAAGGATTTATGTGGGGTTTAATGGGTAGGATAAAAGTGAGCATGCAATGCTAGCATAATTTTGCCAGGTTAGACAATTGGAGCAAAGGAGCAACAAGTCATAGGTTCAGACCAGGAATGTGCAAGTGTGTGGTATTTATTGTGGCTACTACTTTGATGGCACTTCTCCTTTTTATCTCTTTTGCGGGATCATGGCTATGAATGAGAGCATTTGCTCTTTTGGATATTCTCCTTTCTAGAGCACTTGCTCTTTTGAACTTTCTTTCTAGAGCACTTGCTCTTTTGAATATTCTTTTCTTTCTAGAGCACTTGCTTTTTTTTTGAATGATTATAGCCATGTCCCTGAGACTTTATGGAGCATGATATTTTGCCATGAAGTATTCCTAACGATGAATGGAAATAAAGGCATGTTGTGTGCGTATTCTTAGTGTAAGAATAGAACTATATAGGTGGGTGCAAGTGAATTCCTTGATCTTAAAGATATGACAAGTTTCTCTACCATGACTATCAACAAAAGTCTAACTAGGCTCAACACTAACATGCAGCAGGTGGAAGCTCCTATTCTAGAGTAAAAAGTTATTTGGCTTTGGTAGGACTTTCTTTGCCACAGAAGTACTTAGAGCAAGTTTTTCAATTTTTTCAAAATAATCACTCCACAAACTTGACTTGCTCAAGTCAAAGTAGAAACTTACTTCCCCTTTACTTAGTCTAATGCTCATGTCTCAAGTTTAGTTCTAGCATACGTTTTCCCATGATAACTCTAATGCATGGCATACATTTTTATTCGAAAGACTTACGATGAGAGCGTTTCATTTATTGCTATTTATTCATTACTAATAATTATATATATATATATTAAACTGGAAATTAACTAAGATAAAACTCAAATTTAAATTACTGAGATAGAAAAAATAAAACTGACAGAAAAAATGGTAGTGATACTTACCTCGATGACGGGGTCCTCCCCCAAGCTGGCTTTTGGCGTGGTTGGGTCACATCCATCCTTGACGACAGTACATGTCCTCCTAGTTCTGCTGGTTCTGCTGCAGGAGAGAAGAAATATTACCCAGTTCTCCACCAGTTTCCTAGCGAAATTCCTGGAAATTTTTGTTCAAGTTGTTCAAGTCCTGACGGATTTCAGCAGTATCCATGGTAAGTCCACTCATTTGGTGCTGAAGATATCCCATGTCGCGCATCCACTCATCCTGATGAAAGGACGAATGGCGAGCGGCCTGCGGTGAGATTCCCCTATGGACGAACTCATCACCACGGCCAGTGTACCGAGTGGATCCTCCCAATGAATGAGTTGAACTCTCTAACTGGGATGAGTGAAAGGACGCCTCCTGGCCATATTCCCACCGCGGAGGTTGCGGTTGTTGCCAATTTGATCCTCCTGCTTGGTGCGAGCCAGGGGGTGTCAAATGACCATAGTGTGTTGCTCCTTCATAATGCCCTGCATGGAAAGGGTCAAACTCCTGTGCCGCTGCTGCGGCTCTTGCGGCCTCTTCTGCTGCACGGGTCTGCGCTCGTGTCCTCCTCCTGGGCACCTACATGATGTTTTCTCGGGCCAACCTGCGGTGTTGCTCTGCCTCGGTTTCCAGGGCCAAAAGTAACGTTGGTGCATTCACCAACCAAAGTGACATGTCAGGAAGAGCGATTTTATTCACATAATCTTGGTAGATCATGTGAATCTCACCGCTCTCCAGGTTCTCACGCAAGAGGTGTCCTTGCGAGAAATGCTCCATGGTCAAAATGTCTCGGTCACTAGGAATGTAGGAGTATATGGCGGTGTTCAGCAGACCCATGTTAAAGGCCAGTCTCGTTATCCAAGATGTCATTTCAATATTTCCAGTGCGTTGGTTAAATTTAGACCAGTAATCTGCCATGGCCTTGGCGGGTGACACTTTTATGTGGTTAACTAGAGCATAAAGCAGCAGCGTTTCAGGCTTTTTGATTGGTCTCAAGTCAGGTCTTGGAAAAAGTGTGATACTGATATATTTGTGGAAAAACCTGAGCGTGGGGTTGTGGATATTACTTGTACGGGGCAAGCCTGGGTCTCTGTTCCCACCAATGCTTTTCCAAAAATCATTTCTATTAAAACCCGTACAAGCAGCCTCCAGGTTTAGCAAGCATGAATCATCAAAATTTAAGTGCTTGCTAAACTGCCCCCACGAGAGAGTGTGTTCTTCGTTAAAAAGCCGGAATGTTATGTGAGCGGCAGACAGCTGCATGGTAGCTAGAAATTCCATTGTGAGGGGAAGGATTCCCTCCTCATTAACCATCCATGCATCTTCCCATCCCAAAGTTCGAGAAATATAAAGAAACTCACTATCCATACCAGTGCGACTTAGCAAGTCGACATCGATGCGGTGGGTGTGAATGAACTCCCTTTCACTGAGGATGTTCCGGGCCTGCCGTTCCCGATCACTCTGCCAGATGATATCATTGACAGAGTTCAGGATGCGGATGGTCGGTCCAGCCTGGTGTGAGAATGGAGAGTACCGATCCATCGACATTGCGTCGGTGGATGGAGTACCCCGCCCGGCGCTCTCCTCATCACTCCCAGCAAAGCGAATGTGGGTGTTTGCTCTCGACGAACTTCCCTCACCCTTGCTCTTCTTCTTCTTTCCGGTGAAGAAGTTCTTGAGAGGGCCCATGACTTCTTTGCTAGTGCTTAGGATGGCTGATGTTTTTGTGTTTTGAGTGAGTTGTGAGAACTTGCATGGGGTGTGGGTAGTATTTATAGGCTGAGGATGGAAGGGGGGAGGCTGTGAGCCTCACCCTGCTGGCGGGCGCCACCAATAAGTGGCGGGCGCCACCCCACCTTGCTCAAAAATGTCTGCAACCGACACATGAGGTTTCCCTTGTAATGTCCACTGAAATTCCAAGTGGGGAATAAAGTGGTAGGTTCGGTGCAAAGTGAAAAGAGTGCAACCTCCTAAATGGGGCAAGTGGGCTGAAAATTTCAAAGACCACTTCTTCATCCTGGTCATACTTTATACCAAGGATGGTGGGAAACTTACTCGGGAGCAGTTTTGTGCCAAAATGTGGAAATGGAGGTGGCGGGCGCCAGGAAAATGTGGCGGGCGCCACCCTCTTGGCTAAAATTTCACTCCAACTCACCCCTCTTTTCACCTAGTGTTCTCCTTGTCACTCTCCATCACATGTGCATCAGAATGTTTGGGTGGAGATGTGTCCAAAAGTTGGAGTGAAGAGGGGGAGACATGGGGAGACATGGGAGTAAGTGATTGCATTGAAATGAGCAAAGACATGTGTGTCCCTTGGTGTTATTTGGGTCTAGGAGGTAGGTGTAATAGTCTAGAGATTGGCTAGTGCTCCCTAGTGTACACTAGGGTGGCGGGCGCCAGCATGGGGTGGCGGGCGCCACCCCTATGGCTGCCATAAGCCCCCTAGGTGCCACCTAATCACTCTAGTAAACATCTACTTTGCTGAAAATTAAATTGCTTAAGTAAAACAAAAAATTAAATGGGGGGATAAAGACTTACCTTAGCCTAACTTACCTTGGTTAGCCGCTTTGGATTCCCGATTAGTGTCGCTTTCACGGTGGTTGTGGTGGAGTGTTGGCACCGACGAACCTTGATGACGGGTGTTTTTCCGGTCGCGGTGTGAACTCGAATTTCTCCTCCTTTCCACTGATGTGGAGCTGAATTTCTCCGGCTCCTACATCAATGGTGGCTTTTGCAGTGCTCAGAAATGGCCGTCCCTAGATCAATGGCGTCCGGTGGTCGGGATTAATATCCAGAACCACGAAATCCACCGGGACAAAGAGATTCCGGATTTTCACCGGAATATTCTCTGCTATTCCCGCGGGATATCGGAGCGATTGATCGGCTAGCTGCAAACACATAGAAGTAGGGGACAAGATATGATGATTTAATTTACCATATATTACCTTGGGCATGACGCTGACGCTTCCTCCCAGATCACAGAGTGCATGCTCGAAGTGTTGCTCTCCAATTGAACATGTGATCGTTGGGTTTCCTGGGTCCTTCTTCTTTTCTGGGAGTTGGTTTAAAATGACCGCACTACAATCTTCGGTCAGTTTAACCACACCCCTACTTAGAATTGGTTTCTTCTTATTGAGCATGTCTCTCAAATATTTTGCATAAGTTGGAACCTGCATAGCGTCAATAAATGGCACATGTATATATAATTTTTGAATTACCTCGACGAACTTCTTGAATTGGTCGTCTTCCGTCGGATTTTTGTTTCTATCTGGAAAAGGTAATACATGTGTATCTGTTGACGCAAAACGTGACGCCTCGCGTCAAGGCACACAACAAGCCGAACGAGGCTGGCTTCAATCGGGTGCCCGGAGCGTACTGAATCCGGAAACGTGCCAGTCGGTTTGACCTGAAAACCAACAAGGGATAAAAGTATGAGAATACCTTGGAACGTGCCGGGTGAGACCAGATAGTTCCATATGTACGGCTTTGAAAGCCAATCACGACGGCACACAGCTATAGAAGCTGTTTGTCGGAACAGGTTCATAATGTCATTCGGCAAGTATAAAAGATAAAGCTCATAAACATGTTGAATGCCGAACGCATAAGTAAGAAAAGTTTAAAGAGGGTAACTTGAAAATATAGATCTATCCAGATAACATATGCATAGGCCAATCCAGCTAGTCTACCGCACGTCTAGCCTTCATAAACCCGTCAGGTGTAAATTCAAGCAAAGCTAATCAACCGCATGATACCACTTGCTATAAATCTACACCACTCCTTATAATTAGATTAATCCACCGCATGATACGATCTAATTATAAGAAGCTAAAAGTACATGTACATCTGAACAAATCTATACGTACTCATTACTCGTGTAAGCTTAACCAGGATCGGCAAACTAGCCGAACTGGGGTCCATGAAGAAGAAACATACAAGCAAAGCATGGTTAAACTAATCTAAAACCTGTACCTGCCGCACGGCACCCAGCTCTATCAAAGCTTAAACATGATCGGCATGCATGAACCGACAACATGTAACAATCTAGATTAAAAGTTAATTCGGCCATCATGATCCTATGATTAGCAAAGCATGATTGAACTCATGCAACGAGGCCGAATAAAGATCAATCTAGATTGGGCAAAAAGTGTTGTATGAATTAAATAAATAAAACATATAACACATGATAACTTAATGAATCTATTAGATCTACCAAATCTAATAGAGCCGATAACTATTTTTACTCATGACTTAATCCGCCGCACGATACAAGGCATAAGCAAAAACTTCCCGTCATAAGCCTAAATCCGCCGCACGATACTAAGCTTAACGTACGAGACTACTTGCATCATATCTAAATCCACCGCATGATACTAGACATGATAGCAAGGTTGCCGGTACTTACGGAGGTCGACGGATCGATGATTCCTCTCGAAGAACTCGACGACACGACTAGGGACTCGAAAGATGGCACGGGGCCGGTTTGTATTGATGTGGTTGTGAACAGTTTTTACAATAGCCAAGGGTTTATATTTATACCCTGGACGCAATACAAGTCCTAAGAGGACACGACTATGAAATATTAAAGGAAAATACAATATTCTTGGTCTTCAACTCCTTTCAGAATCATCATTGTTTTAATTGTCGCAATTTTGTTGCCCGATCGGCTCTCGCTTCCGTCGTTTCAATGGAAACTCCCTTTTCTCAGAATAGCCGACCGCATGAGCAGTTGAAGAATCCTTGGAAACTAGCCGACCGCATGGATACTTGCCGAATGCCTTATACGTCCATCTCCACACACTGGACATGCATGCCGTCTTCTAGCCTTTCCTTCATCGTGAAGCCATTCATGCTAAATATAGAAGTGGACGTCGAGATGTGCATGCTTTATATATTGCCTTCTTTGCATGTTTGCCACATCACAACGCCACCAAATCCAACTCCTGGCCAATGAGATCAGAACCCTCTGCTTCTTGAATACTCGTTTAATCTGTCATTGTCATGGTCGATTATCCTCGTGATCGGCTTCTCTTGCCATATCTATTTCCTGAAAGGAGTAACCGACCGCTTAGCCGTCTACTGAATGCTCTCCTCACTGCTCGTTGGGTCCACCTGTCATCTTCTCAATGTTGACCAAAATCCAGTGTTAACACAGGCCCCCCTAGTTCGGAGTATGAATTGTCATGCTTCGAACTATTTGATCTCTGTTGGTCTTCTTCAAAAAGCCAAGAAATCCACTGATAGCAATAACATTTTCTCACCATGTTTCCACAATTTCGCCTGTAAAACAATAATTCTCCAATACATATGGAAACAAGTTAGTTACAAATGCATATGTGTATAAATATTATAGTTCTTCCATTTTATTGATCAAAAGATGCTGCAATGCCGACTACATCTCAAAAGTATCATATTTTATAACTAAGATTTTTTTTAAACTTCAATAAAATGGTACCTTACTCATTCATCCATCTCTTTAATTATGCGGCTTTAGATCTCACTGAGTCCCCAAGCGATTGCAAAACAGAATAGCTACAGAAATACTTATCTTTTACCCCTTGATCACTTTTCATCCGGAGTTTTTATCATTATCTTTATATAAAATCGTACCACATAATATTGCAAAATCAAAGACTCGACCATAAGGAGATACAAGCCATAAACCTAGATCAAGAAGTGCAAGTGAATATTTTTTATTACTTTTTCTTTTGCATATGTCACTCTCCCTACCTTTTAAAATTATGAGGCTACTGGGCCTTCGACCATCTTTTATTTTATTTGGCGGTCACTTGACCTTTTCTTTTTTCATATTTTTATTTGGGCGGTTTGCCCTTTTTTCTTTCTCAGTTCTGGCAGACACGTGTCCGTTGTTTTTATTTCTGAGATTTATAGAATAGCCTCATATTTTTAATCAAAGAGAGAATGCACGTGCAAAACACTTATTAGTTTATAAAGTGTATGTGAATCTTGATCTTGAGAATATGACTATAATCTCAACTAGTAGTCACAATGATTTGACAGTGCTCAATATGACATTAAGTAAATTTTATTATTTCATCAAATCTCCGAATTTCAAGTATCTCTCAGAATAATGTCATAGCAAATTCTACTTCTATTCATATCCCACAACTACTTTCAGACAAAGTTTAAATTCTATGCAACCCACAAATTTCAAAGACTTCAAGATAAATATAATAACCACTAGACCCAAATCTTAAAGAAATCAAAGCTATAAACCAGACACAGGTGAAACATAAAACAAAGCATCTATTTATCATTTCAACAATGAATAACCCAAAATATTTATATCACATATTCATAGAGTGGAATTTTTTTTAAGTGCGGAGACGCAACATGAGAGGTTTTGCTTTTTAATGATTTTAATTTTAAGCTCTGAAATTATTAGAGAAGCGAGGGTAAAATTACACAAACCACCGTTGAAGATGAAGCAGCCATTCGTTTTGTCCTTCTTCACGATGGATTGCTCGATGTTGTACGATGTGTGCGTGTTGATCTTAGGCCCCCCGACACGTAGTCACAGCGGCGTAATCGATGATTCACTGGTGTCCTCTTTTCTCTCATCCGAGACGTCTTCGCCAAATATGGGTTGAAAATATTTGAAGCCAATCATAAATATCAACTCTTCTTCTGCAAATGACTGGCTGCTTCAGATCTTGTAGTTGTTCTGACTATAAGTGAACTTGTCAATGTCGCATGTGTCTTGTTGGCACCACCTTATTCAAGGCCATCATCAAAGGTATCTCTTTAAATATGAAGTGTCCTGAAAACATTTTAGCCGATGGTCTTCTATCGGCCGTCCGGTTGCTAACGTCCTTTGTGCTTCTGATGTAGCCTTTCATAACCTTATCACCAGACTGAGCTTTTTGCGTTACTCAGGGAAAGGTAAGGTTATATTAATAGGAGCCGAAGGTTCTGTCTTATCGGCTTTTGCTTGGTATGCCTTTGACTTTCTTCTTGTTGAGGAACTGGAATGCTTTAGGTAAGCATGTTGTCAGGTAACTCATGGTAGCTTCGAAGAACGTCATTTTTGATGAGGCTGAATGTGCCGTAGAGGATGAATATGAGCTCGGCGGTGCGTGGATGCGTGCACGATGATAACTCCAGCCGATTCCTGTATGCATATCGGCCAATTAGTATATTTTCTCGTGTTGTTGTATCCACCGATTCCTTTCCTGAATAGCCGATTCCAAAGATGACATGCAGATAATTGGCTATCGACCAACTTCCCTCGGCATGACCCCTTGATACTCAATCGGCTATTTATAGCAGCATGCAAGTGAATCTGAGTTTGGACTTTATCTCTTTGAACATCTCCATGGAAATCTTCCTTTTATTTATCTTTTCATGTGCATGTCGTGCCATGATATATTTGGAGACCGATACATTCATGCATGATGTATTTGAAGCCATTTTATTTTTAGGAGAAACCAAATCAGCCAATTCTATCTTTAGGAGAAGTTTATTAGCTTCTTTAATTGATTTCTATGTCCCTGCACGGAGCAAATCCACCCATGCATGCTATCTGCGTCTTAGTAGATGCCATGTACACTCGGTTGATCAGCAGCTATCCCGTGCGTACACGTTGAATCGGCTTTGACAATCAAACATGAATTATGGTCCCACCGAGCATGCCAAAAAGTGCGTTGACGCAAAACGTGACGCCTCGCGTCAAGGCACACAGCAAGCCGAACGAGGCTGGATTCAATCGGGTGCCCGGAGCGTACTGAATCTGGAAACGTGCCAGTCGGTTTGACCTGAAAACCAACAAGGGATAAAAGTATGAGAATACCTTGGAACGTGCCGGGTGAGACCAGACAGTTCCATATGTACGGCTTTGAAAGCCAATCACGACGGCACACAGCTATAGAAGCTGTTTGTCGGAACAGGTTCATAATGTGATTCGGCAAGTATAAAAGATAAAGCTCATAAACATGTTGAATGCCGAACGCATAAGTAACAAAAGGATAAAGAGGGTAACTTGTAAATATAGATCTATCCAGATAACATATGCATAGGCCAATCCAGCTAGTCTGCCGCACGTCTAGCCTTCATAAACCCGTCAGGTGTAAATTCAAGCAAAGCTAATCCATCGCATGATACCACTTGCTATAAATCTACACCACTCCTTATAATTAGATTAATCCACCGCATGATATGATCTAATTATAAGAAGCTAAAAGCACATGTACATCTGAACAAATCTATACGTACTCATTACTCGTGTAAGCTTAACCAGGATCGGCAAACTAGCCGAACTGGGGTCCATGAAGAAGAAACATACAAGCAAAGCATGGTTAAACTAATCTAAAACTTGTACCTGCCGCACGACACCCAGCTCTATCAAAGCTTAAACATGATCGGCATGCATGAACCCACAACATGTAACAATCAAGATTAAAAGTTAATTCGGCCATCATGATCTTATGATTAGCAAAGCATGATTGAACTCATGCAACGAGGCCGAATAAAGATCAATCTAGATTGGGCAAAAAGTGTTGTACGAATTAAATAAATAAAACATATAACACATGATAACTTAATGAATCTATTAGATCTGCCAAATCTAACAGAGCCGATAACTATTTTTACTCATGACTTAATCCGCCGCACGATACAAGGCATAAGCAAAAACTTCCCGTCATAAGCCTAAATCCGCCGCACGATACTAAGCTTAACGTACGAGACTACTTGCATCATATCTAAATCCACCGCATGATACTAGCCATGATAGTAAGGTTGCTGGTACTTACGGAGGTCGACGGATCGATGATTCCTCTCGAAGAACTCGACGACACGACTAGGGACTCGAAAGATGGCACGGGGCTAGTTTGTATTGATGTGGTTGTGAACAGTTTTTACAATAGCCAAGGGTTTATATTTATACCCTGGACGCAATACAAGTCCTAAGAGGACACGACTATGAAATATTAAAGGAAAATACAATATTCTGGGTCTTCAACTCCTTTCGGAATCATCATTGCCTTAATTGTCGCAATTTTGTTGCCTGATCGGCTCTCGCTTCCGTCATTTCAATGGAAACTCCCTTTTCTCAGAATAGCCGACCGCATGAGCAGTTGCAGAATCCTTGGAAACTAGCCAACCGCATGGATACTTGTCGAATGCCTTATACGTCCATCTCCACACACTGGACATGCATGCCGTCTTCTAGCCTTTCCTTCATCGTGAAGCCATTCATGCTAAATATAGAAGTGGACGTCGAGATGTGCATGCTTTATATATATTGCCTTCTTTGCATGTTTGCCACATCACAACGCCACCAAATCCAACTCCTGGCTAATGAGATTAGAACCCTCTGCTTCTTGAATACTCGTTTAATCTGTCATGGTCATGGTCGATTATCCTCGTGATCGGCTTCTCTTGCCATATCTATTTCCTGAATGGAGTAACCGACCGCTTAGCCGTCTACTGAATGCTCTCCTCACTGCTTGTTGGGTCCACTTGTCATCTTCTCAATGTTGACCAAAATCCAGTGTTAATAGTATCATAGAATGCATGAGGAGCAGTTCATACCTTGGATGAAGGATCAGCTGGGGTCTCCTCTTCTTCGTCTTCTTCAACATTAATAATATTTTTCTTTGTAGCTGCATTACTACTAGGAACCAAATTAGGATGAGGTGGATCACGAGTGGATTTACCACCTCTCGTGGTTACAGCTTTTACCTCCTCATAGTATTTAATTTGAGATTTAATGTTATCTACTTTTTGCTCTAATCTCTTATTAAAATTAATTTGTTCCTTAAATGCTTCAGAAAAATCTTTCAGTTTAGCATAAATTCCTTCTAACATTTTATCATGTTCAATCAATTTATTATTTATGCTATCATTAATTCTACCTTGATTAGAAACTAATTTTCCAATAGGAGAATTAAATATGGAGGTTTGAGGCATACCTTTATTATTCCATTGTTGGATCATTGGAATTGGAGGATCTTCGTAGCCACCATTATTAAGAAGGGATTTGGCATCCTCTTTCTTAATTTCTGCTTGACCTTCACTTGACGAAGCGGCTCTTTGCTTGGCATAGTACTCCTTTGCAACACGATCTCTCTTCTCATTTAACCTTTGCTCCAGCAATTTTACCAAAGTTTGCAGGGTAACAGGATCAGCTTGCTTAATTTCAGACATACCTCTAGCACATTTTTCTATCCATCCTTGATTCGCCACCATTGTCTCGATCAATTTGGTTGCCTTCTCTACAGTGAGAGAGAGGTATGCACCTCCAACGACAGCATCAATGTGTTGTCGAGATTCTTGATGGAGTCCATTGTAGAAGCTCTGGATCAAGTACCAGTCTTGCATACCATGGTGAGGACAGTATTTAACATACTCTTGTAGTCTCTCCCAAGCTTCAGTGATTGTTTCTTCGTCTCCCTGTCCAAAGTTGGAAATCTTGCTACGGACAAGAATAGTTCGACTTATCGGGCAGAACTTGTTGAGAAATTGATCCGTGCATCTCACCCACGTCAGCAGGTGGCCAGAGTTGAAGAGGAACCACTGCTTTGCTTTTTCCACTAATGAAAATGTGTGGGGATATAGACCCCAGGGTACCACATGATGGTACATGGGCCGCACCACTAGGGGTCGTCCGACCCATAGGATGAAGACGTGCGGCGCACGACATGCACCGCACGATAGTTGTAATCTAGATACAGTACCAACTCGGATACTTACCATGTAACTCTGTCCCTTCAGAATATATAAGGAGGGGCAGGGGTCCTCCGACAGGACACGGGACAACAGATCATAGATAGTAGGTCACAGGTCATAAGCCACAAGCTAGATCCAATCAATACAACTCGACGCAGGACGTAGGGTATTACGCTAACCTAGCGGCCCGAACCTGGATAAACCTTTGTGTTCATCTACTTTTGCCTTGCGTCAACGTCTGGGTCGTCGTCTTGCACACCTTCCCCTCTAATCTACCACCTTGGGCATACCCCTAGGTGGACTATCGGCGATATTTCGTCGACAGTGGCGCCCACCGTGGGGCATGTGCGTACGGATGCCATGACGACTCAGGTGGTTTCCTTCCTCGTTTCCACGACCCTTCCGGAGGCTTCACGTTCATCGTCAGGTCGTTCTCCTGGACCACCGACGTCGACGACACCGCTAGGGGCGTGGAGGCGGTGCAGGCTTCTCCTGTGCCGAACAGATCTGCTTTCACCACTTCAGCATCGGCGAGACCAGCCTCGACATCTCTTCGAGGTCATCTTCCCCAGCGCTCCGACCACGCTTCTCCGCTATCGGGGACGGCATGTCGACAATACCGATCTGATGGAATCCATCGATCAGGTCACGACAGGCATCACCGACACTCGCGCTCTCGTAGATCTGATCAGAGATCGATCTCCCGAGCACAACATCGTTTGTACCTCTCGCTCCGACCTCCAACCGTGTCTCAATGATGATCGTCGTAATAATTGGTGCTATGATGACCTCGACCGTTGACGACTGGTAGGAAAGATCGAGGGCCAGACAACTCCATCACCATCGACAAGAAGACATCGTTGGCTCGGCTAATCAACTACGACGAGGATTACGAGAAGCTACTTGACGACCCATGCCCTACGCTTGCTCTGATCATCTACGAGCCAGAAGCGAGCCATCACGTGGTCATCGAGCCAAAGACGAGCCATCGACGAGCTAATGAGCCACCCGCGAGCCTATGAGCCAAAAGCGAGCCATCAACGAGCCGACGTCGAGCCACCGACGAGCCATCACGTCATCATCATTGACTCACCACCATCCTCGCCGACTGCTCGTTGTCGACTCATCGTCGTCCTCGACGCCTCTCGTCGACTACTCTGTTCGGACGACAATCAAGCTAAGTATTATCTTTTACATCGATTAAATATTCCTTCGATCGTCATATATCTATCTCTAGATATCATTGTGTGCCTCCGTGGTCACGTTATTTTTTATGACGACTCTTCGTTATTTCTCACCATATATATCATCCTGAGGATGACATATGTGTTTTTCCGAGCAACCACGTTTACACTCGTGCTTTCCAGAGACGGCCCTGTCTCCGGCTCCTCCCTACACGTGAATGCAGCTCCGCGCTCTGTGTTACGGGTGGTCGGCAGCGGCTCCTCGGTGACGCTGGTGCTCTTACGCGTGCCTGGGCTCCGCGCCTCACGCTCCGGAGTTATCGGCTAGCCGGAGCTGGCGACTCAGTTACAAACAAACTGCTCGGGGGAGTTTGATTTAATGCTGAGCGTTCAATCCAGCTGGCTGACCACTGAGCGGCACATGCTGTTTCTTTATCAATGTTATTTTCTCCATATTTTATTTATACGTCATGTACTATCGTTCTCCGTATTTATTTTTCAGGGTGGAGGTTTAGTCAACGAGCTTATCCTTTACGCTCGGGGACTGGACCAGTCATGAAGAACAAGAAGATCATCGCTTGGGACCAGCTGGTCGCTTCGCTCGGAGCTCACCACCTGGCGCTCGGACTTCGTCGCCAACTAGCTGGTCGCTTCGTTCGGTGCTCATCACCTGGCGCTCGGACTTTGTCGCCGACCTGCTGGTCGCTTCGCTCGGTGCTCACTGCCTGGTGCTCGAACTTCGTTGCCGACCAGCTGGTCGTACTCTTCGACGCACATTGACGGCTACACTGAGAGCTCACCAGCTGAGCTGGGGACTCCTCGGTGCTCGGGTTCGTCGACCACCTGGTCGCTTCGCTCGGTGCTCACCACCTGGTGCTTGGACTTCGTCGCCGACCAGCTGGCTGTACTCTTCGACGCTCATCGACGGCTACACCGAGAGCTCACCAGTTGACCTGGGGACTCCTCCTGGGGACTCCTCAGTGCTCGGGTTCGTCGACCACCTGGTCGCTTCGCTCGGTGCTCACCACCTAGTGCTCGGGCTTCGTCGCCGACCAGCTGGCTGTACTCTTCGACGCTAATCGACGGCTACACCGAGAGCTCACCAGTTGACCTAGGGACTCCTCGGTGCTCGGGTTCTTCACGCCAGCATCGTCAGCAACGCTGGTCGGATCGCTCGGTGCTCACTGCCTAGCGCTCAGACTTCATCGCCGACCAGCTAGCCAGACTCCTCGACGTTCATCTACGGCTACACCGAGGGTCACCAGCTAACCTGGGGACTGCTCAGTACTCGGACTCGTCGTTCGGCAACCTGCTTGAATGACATATTGCTTTCGTCATAGTGGTTTTACCTTTTTTATAAGCCTGCTACAAGATTTATTCTTCATCTTCTAGCAGCCTTGGGGACTACCGTGTATACATGACGCTCGACCGCGCATGTATATAAGTCTGATTATTCTCAAGACCCTGGCACGACGTGACCGAGTCACCTGCTGTCAGGCTCGGGGACTAGCTGTGGGGATATAGACCCCAGGGTACCACATGATGGTACATGGGCCACACCACTAGGGGTCGTCCGGCCCAGAGGATGAAGACGTGCGACGCACGACATGCACCGCACGACAGTTGTAACCTAGATACAGTACCAACTCGGATACTTACCATGTAACTCTGTCCCTTCGGAATATATAAGGAGGGGCAGGGGTCCTCCGAGAGGACACGGGACAGCACATCATAGACAGTAGGTCACAGGTCATAAGCCACAAGCTAGATCCAATCAATACAACTCGACGCAGGACGTAGGGTATTATGCTAACCTAGCGGCCCAAACCTGGATAAACCTTTGTGTTCATCTACTTTTGCCTTGCGTCAATGTCTAGGTCGTCGTCTTGCGCACCTTCCCCTCTAATCTACCACCTTGGGCATACCCCTAGGTGGACTATCGGCGATATTTCGTCGACAAAATGAAAAAAGACGAAGTCTGATGGCATCCTGCGAAACTCCCTGCACAGAAATTGTACTACATATCTCCAGAAAATTCCGGAGGTGAGCATTGGCATCCTCGGAAGGTTTGCCATTAAATGCAATAGCTTGAGCCATACGTATTAAGTGAGGTTTAAGCTCAAAATCTACATTACTAGTAGAAGGTAACACTAGAATGTGAGCAAGAGTAGGCATGGAATACTCACAGAGTGTTTTGGTCGACGTCGATGTTGATTGATCGTTGGAGCAGCTTGGTTTGTCAGTCACTTTTGACTGGGATTCTTGTCTTGATGAACTCCTCTCGCGAAACTCCAGGTTCTTTCTCAGAGGAGTGAGATTAGCTCTCGCTCTCCTAAGAATGGCCTCAAGATCTTCTTGATAGTCGCTCGGAAGATTGAATCCGGCCATGACTACTTGAACGATCACAAACAACGAACAATATATATACCCGCTAGAACTACGGGGGTTAATTCAATAGAAATCACAAAGAATTAATTCTAGCCAATTGCTTCCCCGGCAACGATGCCAGAAATGCTTGTTGACTCTTGCTAACGTCGTCACTAGGTGTAGACTATGGAGTCTCTCCCCGGCAACGGCGCCAGAAAGGTTCATTGGTACTTCTTAATGTAAGAAGTATAACTAACTATTCGTATGACTATTGGTAGGTTCCGCAAGCGCACAGAATAAGTCTATTGTAGCACTTCACCCGGGAGTAACCGAGTATCGTATTTATTTCCACAGGGAAGCTACTATGGCAGAACTAACACTAGGACCGCTATGAACAACTAGTGATTCTAGCAGGGTTGATCGAAAAGTGTGAATGGGGGTTGGTTTCTACTACTACTAAAAAGAAAAGAAAAACTAACTACTACTAACCTAAATCGGCGGGGTCTGGCCGATGAACAGATTAGTGTTTTCCTACACACTTATGATCACAACTAACTTAGCAATAAAGGTTCTATCTAGTTCTTCAAACCGTACACACCCTCTCGACTATTTACCTCAGACGTGCACAACGAGGTTTATGATTTAAGAACTAACCCAACTACGTGGTGGAATTCAAGGCTCCCAGGGCTGTCACCACCTGTTTGCTACCACAGCTATCCGGGGGGCTAGCCACAAACTAAGATATAACTAGTCTAAGCACCGCGCTTACACTAATATATACTACTCTAATCTTGCGTCCAAAACTAGAGCACTGATTACTCAGCGAAGAACCCAAACTAGATATAAGCTAAATACTAAGTTATCTATGATCGAAAGCACTCAACAAGAACAATAAGTAAAGAACTTAAAGTAAATGCTGAAAGTAGAAGAACACTAAGATAAATGAAGAAAGAATTGGAATTATACCAGAGACTTGGAATATCCTCTATTACAACTCCAGCTCTTCTCTTCTTCTACACTCTCGCTCTCACTCTAAGTCTCTCAACTAGAGTGTTCCTTCACCAGAGCTTCACTTACAAGAGAGTGGGACTAATGGGGTGAGGTCTGAGTACAAATGAGCTAGGGGGTCCTATTTATAGCCTAGGGACCTAGGGATAGGTCAGTGGGGTGAGAGTGCTGGCGGGCGCCACCCCCCTGGCCCTTGGATCCACCGCCTCTTCATCAACGGCATCCAGGAGGTCCTCCAAGTTGGTTAGGGTTCGGTTAGGGTTGTCCAATAACCGTCACATGGGCAATTAGGCCTTGATCCATATGATATTGCTTCTTAGCCCTTGGATGAACCGACTTAGGTGAGCAACGGCTGCAAATGAGCGTGGAGTGCTTCCCCTGGATCAGTGACGTGGCAGGGGGGAGTTTGGGCTTCTCCCCCCTTGTGGCCGCTAGCTAGGGGTGGCGGGCGCCACCCCTCCTTGGCCCAAAGTGAGCCCAGGCATGTGGGCTTGCTCCCTGGTGGGTCCATTTGGTCATTTTGCTCAAAAACCCTGCAATTTCCTACATTCAAATAAAACTCAAGGACAAGTGGAAATCGTTAGTTTATAAAAGGTTTTTGGTTGATTTTAGGCTCTTGTGTTGTGTTATATGACCTTGTTGATGCTAAAAATATGACACTTAGTGAGCGTCAACAATAACCTCGGAGTCACAGGTTGTCAAAAGGGCGGCAAGGGTGATGGTCTTCCCCGAGTTCCTTGAGTACTGGGGTGGTACCAAAGACCCACCTTGGGATGCACTGAAAAGATAGTGTCTACTTAAGGTTCTGTGTCTGCTTTACTGCGTCTCACTGAACCCGGTCCTTGGTGCAATAGGCATCAAGGCTATGTACCTTGAATTCACTAGAGTAGCGTTTTACACCTTGATTGTACTTCTGATGAAAGTTGCTGTATCTCAAGATGTTTCCATGCATCTCTGTTGTAATTCCGAGTAATAATAACAAAGATCCGGGTACTTGGAATATTTTCCGAGTCCTCTGTCTTGTTGTCCGAGTACTAAATGTATCTTGCGGAAGGAAAACTTGTCTGTTTATTGTTCCTGTTCTCCGTCTCTGACGCCGTCTGACACGTGTTCCCAGCCGTTAGTGTTACAGACGTTGCCATGACGCCGTTTAGGAAAGCCGAACGGTTATCAAAACAGATCTATAATAAACCGCCACCGGGCTTGTGCTTTCCTCATGCTTTCATCAAGCCATTGCCTTCAGAGCTAGAAATCCCTTAGCCAATTCCACAGTTTATGCGTAGAAAATCTCTCGTCACCAACATGGGTACCAAGAGGCAGTCTGCAGCGGAGAAGAGAAAGGCTAGGATCACTATCACTGGAAAGCCTAAGCATCCGAACCCGCCGACTGATGTCTTGGCGTGGAAGAAGCCGGATACCACTCTGGCGGAACTGGCATTCTTGGCGCAGCAAGGATTGCTCCGGGCGCAACCGCTTGATGGATGGAGGGTACCCACTGATCATCGCGCTCCTGCCCCCAACACCACGGAGATTGTGATGTTCAAGTCCTTCCTGGAGCGGGGATTGGGGCTTCCTACTTCTGATTTCTTCCGTGGCTTGCTGCATTACTATGGTTTGACTCTGAACCATATCACTCCCAATGTGGTTCTTCATATTGCAATCTTCACCCATCTTTGTGAAGCTTTTCTGGGGATATGTCCCTCTATTACCCTTTTCCGCTACTTTTTCTGGTTTAAGTGTCAACCTAGTGACGCTAATACCGAAGTAGTCGGAGGGGCTAGTCTTCAGGTTAGATTGGAAGTAGCCAATCAATATATAGCTATTGAGTTGTCAGAGTCGGTAAAAGACTGGGCCGCTGGATGGTTCTATATGGGTAACCCACCCCCAGCTCTTCGTCGTCATGATGGATGGCCACCACAGAAGTGTCGTGAATGGAAGGAGAAGCTCACAAGTGAAGAAGTAGGGGCTATCCAACCCCTCCTCATTATGATAGACGCTCTGATAATCAATGGGCTGACCGAATACACTGTCGTTCAAGACTTTGTTGCCCGGCTCATCTACCCGCTTCAGCAGCGAGCGAACTTTGGGTTCGAATACCTGGGTAAGAACGACCGGGGTCGCCACGCTGTCGAGCAATTGTCAGATTACGAAGTCCTCTAGAGAGTGAACCATCTGCTTAAGAGCCGTGAACATCTTGCTCCAGTGATGACATCCTTCTCCGCCATTAATCCTCCTCCTCAGGTAAGTACTTAATTTGTCGTGTCGTCAAGGTTCGGAATAGATATCCTTCTATCCTGACTAGATATCCTTCTGTTTTATAGGGCCAGGGGAGAGATAACAATGATTGCCCTCCACTGCCTCCGGCGGCTGAAGAAGGCGGAGGCATTATTTTGGAAGGTCCTATCAGAAGTGAGGACCTGACTAACAAACCAAGCTCGCCCGAAGATCTTAACTGGCTTGACACGGAATCAACTGACTCTGATGTTATGCTTATAGACCCGGAAGCTGAAGGTAGCCGGAAGAGGTCGCCGGCTCCGCAGCAAGAGGCTGAAGGACCCGTCCCCAAGAGGGCCCGTACTGGTAATCGTCGCGCATGTCGCAAAGTTCTTTTATCATAAGAGTTGGCTGAAAAGCACTATAAGCCGGGTGCTCCTGGTAAGGGAAAACCTAAGTACTTTGTAGTTCTTTTGAGTGTTGATGAGTTCTTGTATTATATATGTCTCTGTATCAGATGCTGGGACGGCGCAAGGGACTTCGAGCGACGTGGTGTCTGAGAAACCTCCGACTTCAGACCCGCTTCTGGGACAGCCGCTCTTGAAGCTACCAAAGCCTTTGAAGCTCGTGAAGTAAGTTTTCAGCTTTGTAGAGCGTACACAGAGTTCTGATACTGACATGTATACTTGTCTGCTTGCAGGAAGGCAAAACTAGGTGCAACAGCCTCGAGCACCATTCCTGATTCTCAGGCGGTAGAGGAGTCGGAGCCGCTGGCCAAGGATGACTCCAGCGTGCCGCCAACATTCAGTCAGGTAGATGCGCTGCCTGACTCTTCTCCGTCCAAGTCTCGGGCCGATGCTGCTCTTGACATGGATACTCTTCCATTGCCTCAGGTTGGTTGGTCGTACTCCATTTTTCGTTCCCCCGCTCAGTTAGAGTTTGACCGAGTGTGGAGTAACTGGTTTTTTCATACACGACAACCGGACGAGCCTACCCTGGACATGGTCTTGACGGAGATACATGCAGAGGGCTCAGCTTGTCAGCAGGGAGGATCTTTAGATGCACCCGAGTCCTCGCGCCAAGGAGGTACGCTTGACGTATCTGGGTATGATCAGGATCTTACGCGGCTGAGGGAACTGAAGGACCAGGTGAGGGCTCCCTTTGAAGCTCTTCACCAATTTGTTGAGGTAAGAGTCTCAATCTCTTCTTGTTATACTGTAAACTCATCCGAGTACTCACAATATGATTATATTGTAGTCTCTTGACTTCAAGGTTAGAGATCAAGTCACCCGGATCCGCCAGGAGCTGTCTCGTGAAAACCAAGAGCTCCGGGACTATATTGCCCAGGACCAGATTAGCCAGAAGGTAGCCACTCCAGTTCTGCATAGTCGTATTAATGAACTCCAAGGCAACCTCAAGGAAGTGGTAGCGGAGCGTGACGCTGCTAACAACCGAGAGGTTGGGCTGATAGCCAAGTCCAGTGCTATGGAACAGAAACTGAAGGAGCTCAAGAAGAGTTCTAAAAAGCAGATTGAAGGTATACTTGGAGTTTCTGTGTCGTTCTACTCCATAATATTAGTCGGATGTCATGATAACTGACTGTTGTGTATGCAGATGCGAATAAGCTGGCTTCTGGGTGGCAGAACGCCTTCAATCGGAAACAGGCGGAGCCTGAAGAGGTATTTGCTAACGCGCAGAGTACTCTTCAAGAAGCCAAATTGATGCGTGAGGGTGCTGACCGAGACCTTCTGCAGGCTTTGAAGTCTACGAAGGAGTCGCGGGATTCCCTGACGGCCTTGGAACATGCTGTCGAGCCCCTGCTCAATATGATTCTGGCGCCGGCAGGAGTCGAGGAGTCTTTGATTGAACGGGCCAAGGCTGCACCTGGGCGGCTGGCGCAATACATCAAAGATATGTCGATCTCCGTGGTTCAGGGTCTGATGGCAACGCTGTGGCTGCATCTGCCGTCCTTTGACCTGTCCGCTCTGATGACCCTTCCAGAGGACAAAGGTGACGAGGACCTTGCAGCAATGCAAGAGGAGGTGAAAGCCACCGCAGAGGAGTACGCGCAGATATTAGATCTTGTAGAGTAGTCTAGACTCCTCAGTCTCTGCAGCTTGTATCTCCTGAAAACAATTATTATAAGATATCAAAAATATTGGTTACTTTTGAATCTTGTGAATTGCATATATGTCCAACTCCATATTGCGGCAAATTTCTTTTGGCAATGGGTTGAGTTTATTTGTTGTGGATGTATGATCAGGCGCCTAATTAGACGAGTCTATCCGAGTGCTCGCTAGCACTTTAGTTTGGGTCGTGTGACTTCGTTTCTCTAACCATTGTGTAGAGAACTTAGTCTTGTCTGAGTACTACTCTTAGTACCCTTGTTCAAGGGATAACAATGATCAAGCACCTCTTGAAGGACCGTAGCGTTGGTTCCTTCTGGGTGAATCATATCCTCTTGATGATCGCAGCTTGAGTGCGAAGGTGGGTGGACCTCTGTCCAAGATGTATGTAATAGGGTGAGTACTTATCCCGCCTTGTTACGCCTTATAGGAACTAGTCTCCACTATGGTGGATTCCATATTCGCCATAGGCTGATAGCCGGGTGTTAAGCCGTACTACCTTGTGAGTTGTATTGAGCTCAAAGCTCGTAACTCAGGTATGGTTTCCGCTGAACCAATCTATCCGAGTAATATGATATATTAGTCGGAGGTAAGCCCTGCTATTGCAGAGACTGTTATGCGACTGAATAGTCGTGATGAGCTGTAGAAAATAGCCTGGATAAAAAGTTCTTATGTCGTATGAACTTCAAACTTTATTAATATCCGACTAATAAATACAATTGCCCTGAATCAGTACTGTAGCGTAGTCCTTAAGTATGGAATTCCTTCAAATGCTCAATATTCCATGAATTTGGCAGTGGAGATCCATCTTCAGTGACTAGCTCAAATGATCCGGGTCTTGTTACTTTGGATACAATATAAGGACCTTCCCATGGACTCATGAGCTTGTGATGTCCAACGGTGTTCTGAATTTTCTTCAACACCATGTCACCTACTTGGAAGGTCCGGTGATGGACGTTCTTATCATAATAGCGCCTCATCCCTTGAAGGTATCTTGCTGATTGAAAAAGTGCAGTTAGTCGGGCTTCTTCAAGGCTGTCGACTTCTAACCGCCTAGTATCATCAGCCTCGCCCTCGTTGTACTGCTCCGTTCGCGGGGAGTTCCAGATTAAGTTAGCCGGTAGGATTGCTTCAGTGCCATATACCAGGAAGAAAGGTGTTTGGCCTGTTGCCCGACTTTGTTGTGTTCGTAGCCCCCAGACTACCTTAGGCAATTCTTCAACCCACTTTCCGCCGTGATCTTTTAGGAGGTCAAATAGTCTTGGTTTTAATCCGGCGAGAATCAGGGCGTTTGCTCTTTCAACTTGGCCATTGGACTGTGGGTGAGCTACTGATGCGTAGTCTATCTTGATTCCACAGTCGCTGGCCCAAGACTTGAATTTGATAGCCGTAAAGGGGGACCCAAGATCAGTGATGATTCTGTGCGGCATTCCAAAGCGATGAAAGATGCTCTGCATAAATTGGACTGACTTGGAAGCATTGAACTTGACCAAGGGCATGTACTCGATCCATTTTGTGAACTTGTCAATTGCAACGCAGATGTACTCGAAACCGCCTGGGGCGCGCTTGAGAGGACCCACCATATCGAGTCCCCAGCATGAGAAGCGCCACGACGGAGGGATGCATATCAGTTCATGTGCAGGTACATGCTGCTGCTTGGCAAAGAACTGGCATGATTGACAGCGGCGGACTAAGTCTTCTGCGTCTTTTAAAGCTGAGGGCCAGTAGTATCCTGACCTGAAGATTTTTCCGACTAGTGTCCTTGAAGCTGCGTGATTACCGCAGGACCCAGAGTGGACTTCATTCAAGATTTCCCTGCCTTCTTCTGGTGTAATACACTTAAGGATGACCCCTGATGAAGCTCCGCGTCGATATAGCTTATCCCTGACTAGAACATAGTTTTTGCTACGCTTGGTGACTTGCTCTGCTGTAGTTTTGTCGCTTGGCAGTTTATGTTCTTTGAAGTAATCGATGAAGACTCGTGTCCAGTCGGCTGCTAGAGATAGGACCTGGGTTGCGGGTTCTGGCTTGAACTCCTCCTTCTCTTGGATTGAAGGCTTGGACAACTCATGTACAAAGGTACCGCTAGGAACTTGTGCTCTGTCAGAGCCCAATTTTGCGAGTATGTCTGCTGCTACGTTAAGATCCCGGGTAATGTGAATGAGTTCCAGTCCTGCAAAGTGTTTTTCCAGCTTGCGTACTTCAGCGCAATAGGCGTTCATTGTTTCCTTGGTACAGTCCCAGTCTTTATTAACTTGGTAAATGACCACGGAGGAATCGCCATAGACTAACAGCCGCTTAATGCCCAAAGTGACTGCTAGTTTAAGTCCGTGGAGCAGTGCCTCATATTCTGCTTCATTGTTGGTGGCTGGCCACAATATTTGCAGAACGTATTTGACCTGTTCACCCACGGGTGATACAAGAAGGACTCCGGCTCCTGCTCCTTCAAGTTTTAGGGACCCATCGAAGTACATCTTTCAATGATCGGGAGTAGCGTTGTCTCTAGTCTGCTGTATTTCAGTCCATTCGGCGACAAAATCAGCTAGGGCCTGAGACTTGATCGCTTTCCTCGGGGTGAACTTGATGTTGAGTGCCCCTAGTTCAACTGCCCATTTGGAAATCCTTCCAGTAGCATCACGGTTGTGAAGGATTTCTCCTAAAGGAAAATCTGTGACTACCGTGATCTCATCAGCTTCGAAGTAGTGTCATAGCTTTCTTGAGGATATGAGTAAAGCATAGAGCAGTTTTTATACCTGCGGGTACCTGACCTTTGAGTCAGATAGTACCTCGCTGATGTAATAAACTGGTCGTTGGGTGTTGTTGTGGCAGAACCTCCTAAATTAAGTGGCCCACATGCACCCATCATTGTCCTAAGGACCTTTGATCAGCGTGCACAAGTTCCAAATGATTCAAGAGGTCTGTCGGGTGTCCTCGGGAAACCCGAATCATCCACGTTACATTCTTTCCAGGATAATCCCTCATCAAGCATCACAGTATTACAACAGTTTTATAGATAAGATAAATCAGAGTAAAAGCGGAAAGATTAATATACATAGATTAAAACTTAGGTTTAAAGTTTACATCACCAAAATATTTATTACATAACTTGTTCGGAACTTTATATTACAAAACTCATTCAAAAGAGGTTACTTGCCCAAGGTCACACATCAGAATCGTTATCACTTTCTTCTACTAGAGTGAAGTAGCATTGTCCATCAAAAGGTGGATCCATGTACTCACCTGCAACAAGGGTTAACAAACCCTGAGTACAAAAGTACTCAACAAGACTTAACCGACTAGAAAAGAGGAGAAGACTCAGGAATGAGAGGCTTAGGAAGTCAAGGTAAGGCTTAAACAAAATCAAAAATTTTTGCACAAAAAGCACTTTTGTAAATCTTGTTTTGTTTAGGAAAGATTCAAGTATCTCTCAATTCTTCATCGTTCAAGATTCATTTTACCTTTCAAAACATACCTAGTTGAGAACCACTCTCCGTTGACAGTCAGTGGACCAAGTCTCCATAACCGAGGAGCAACGTTAATCCGGATAAAGAATACTCAGCTGAGGATTCCTATCCACACTGCATATGTAGCACCCAAACTTGCATATGCCAACTCGTCTACCACGATTCCTCCAAGATTGGACTCGGTCCTACGCCACCCAGAAGTACAGTACACCACTCTTATCCAGGTACGACGACCACGTGGGTACAAGCTACTTCCGCCATCTCTCCACTCTCAGTGCGCGGTTGTCGGTCCCAATAAAGGATTCCTCGGAGCCAGAGCTTTCCGTAGTATGTGAATAGTTGCAAGTCTTGACCAGCATGCTTCCACACGGATGGTCCCTAATTTTTCCGCCAGAACTGTACCTTGGTTATATTTCACCCAAGCGTAACAGTCCTGTCAGTTTTTCAACCCGGTCCCGGTCGGTGTCAACTGTTGAGTCCCGGACTACAACATGACGGCACCGTACGCTAGGACAACCTCTCCTTGCCGTTGACTAGGTACGGATCAGATACTTAGCCAACAGTCGGGAGTAAAGCCAAATTCCCATAAATATTCTTTAAGTGATCACACTTTTGAAATTGGCATTTTTGCAAATCTATTGTATAGCATCACTAAGCATTTTGCAAATAGTTTTTAAACAAGGCAGGTGGATCTTCAGGTGGAGGTAAACAGCGCAAGGAGTAGGTCATCACACAACTCCTATAACCTAATGCAGTAGTTTATCTCAGCAACATTTTAATAAAACCTTTATAAAAACAAGTAAAGGTTAAAAGCACCGGGGCTTGCCTTGAGGATCGGTGAAGTCCGAAGATTCTGAAAAACAAGAAAGGTCTGCACCCTCAGGAGAAATCCACTGAGAGTTAGGGCCTTCCGAAGCGGGATCTACACGTAAAAGTGCATATGCATGAATAATGAGATGCTTATGATGTGATCATGGTAAAGATGGAAATTTTCTTAACTATACCCTTTACATAGTACAACTTTCCCTCACGGTAAAGTTGCAAACCAACAAACCCACTTTAGTTATTATAAACACTAAACAAGTTTTATTATTTTCTGATAAAGCAACTTACAAGCAACAAAAAGGCATTTGTATAAAGGAAACCCATAACCAGGGAGCAAATCTTGCTAGTTTCCCATTGGTTGTCAAACAATTCCAAAAGTCACACAAATCTACAGGGATCAACTATTTCTATTTATTTTATTAATTATTTAATTAGCCTTTTATTTATACACCAAGCATACTTTGTCAAACAGAGATGAAATTAAACCTGAAGGTGTATATCAAAGATATAAACTCCCATGTCAAATTTTATGATTTTTGGAGAAACACAGAAAATTACATAAATCAACAACGTTACATTTATTAATTAAAGCACAGATTTAATTGTCATATCAAAAGTATTCAAAACACAAATTTTATAATTTTTATATTAGCACAGATATGCTATCCTCTATCATGTCAAATTTCATAATTAACAGAGTTATAGATTAATTATAGCAAAAACAACAAAACTGATTACTGTGCATAAAGCCAGAAAAAGAAAAACTTGAACGAACCCAAACTGGGCTTTCGGCCCAAGCCAACTCGGCCCAGCGTGACGCGAGCGCACGACGGTAGGTGAGTGTGTGCGCGTTCGCTCGAGGCTCGGCGCGAGCGAGACAGCGCCCGAGGGTCCGCTCGAGGCCTGGCTCCAGCGAGACAACGAGACAAACGTCTACCCGAGGCCTGACTCAGGGCTCGGGCGAGACGGAAAAACGCTCGTCCGTCCGAGGCCTAGCTCGGGCGATACGCTGCGCATGTGTCCGCTCGAGGCTTAGCTCGAGACTTAGCTCGAGGCTCGGGCGAGACGGAAAAACGCTCGTCCGTCCGAGGCCTAGCTCGGGCGGGACGGTGAACGCGTTCGCCCGAGGCTTGGCTCGAGCGAAGCGGTGTGCCTAACAGCTTTGCAGAAAAGCCCTTCGGCTAACACTAAAACAACTCGCAGTCCATGGCGCTATTCACCTGAGTCTGCTACTTTGCAACCAACACCCTGGAACTTCTCATCTTTACAACCACAAGGTCCCCGACCATGGCCGGTGTGCACGACGGCGAACCGAGCGCCGACGGGCCTTACGCCGGCCGACTCTAGCTAGAAAAGACTCGGCTGATGCGAGCACCAACACCGGCAAGACAGCCGTAGTCGATTGAGCTCTCAACCCTACACTCTACCACTCGGGTTGAGCCTGGCCACGCATGGCGGCGGATCGGATCTCGGCTAGCCCTGTTCCGGCGATCCTAGACCGATAGCAAGCAAACGGAGAGGCTAGGAAGGTCTAGAAGCTCACCCTGGTGCTGATGGAGAAGCCGGTTTGAGCGGAGGTTGCTTGGAGAGTAGGCGTCCACGGAGCAGTGACCTTCGGCGGTGAACTCCGGCGAAGACGATGCTGTTCCGGTAAAACCTGAGCATCAGACAAGGAACCATCGAGCCTATGAGCTCTTTGGGATCAAGACGAAACACAAACACGAGAAAGAGAGAGTAGAGGAGTGCCCAGTGGATCGGACCACGGCAAGATTGAGCTCGGCGGAGCTTTTTCAATGGCGGAAGGAAGAACAGCGATTGCTTGCTCTCTGAGTGAGTAGAGTTTGAACGAAAGGGTTCTGGAGATGCGCAAGGTCGTGGGGTATTTATACCCGTGGTTAATCGGGATGAGATCAAGCAGGAACGGTGAAACTGCAGCTCGAGCTAGGAAGGTACTCGTCGGGGCTGCGTGTCAAGATGTCAACGGCGAGCGCGGAAGAAGGCGCCACGACGCGAGGGTAAGTGCCAGCGGCTGGGTAACTTTGCCACGAACTCGGTCGCACGTTGGTTCGGGAGAGAACTGCGGCCATCGCGCTGGCGTCGCCGGCAAAAGATCGCGGCGGCCACCGCCGTGAACAGGGAGGTGAGCTTATCCCCCCCATTTTCCCCACCTCCTTTTCTACCCTTTCTAAAAAAACTAAAATTACATTTGATTTTTGAATAAAAGTTGAAAATATGCCAAAATATCAAATGCTCAGAATTCAATACTAAACATTTTTCATTTTTGCAAGATACCCAAAATATGCTCAGATTTTGAATTAGGATTTGAAATACAAAAGACGACAAAAAGGGCAAAAGAGGACTTTTACAATTACTTTTGATTTCATAAGAACACTTGAAAAACTTTAAACACCAAAGTTGTTCCTAATCAGAAATAGAGCAACTTTGCTTTTTAAAGCATACCCAAATTCTTTCAAAATTTTGATTTATAGAAAAGGGGATAAAATAGGGTTTTTGAATTATTTAAACTATTCAATTGAATTTCATTCCAATCTAGAATTACACCTCAAAGGTAGCTCGAAACATGTTCTCACTACACCTTTGAGACATAATACCAGGGTTGGGTATAAAATTCAACTATTATACATAAGATTACCATAATACCCTTATAAAGCATAAAAGCATTCTTCTTAACAAGAAAGCATAACTAGGATTGCAAACTTAAACACTCCTTATCACTAAGCACAAGCATGAAAATTAAACTTGTTTTAAGTGAATGCATAATCAGGTTATTAACTTAGATAAAATGCCAGTGCATATGATGACATGTCAAGTTTTAGTCTTGCTTAACACCAGAGTGTTACAGCTCTTTCCCCCTTAAAGAAATCTCGTCCCGAGATTTAACCTGTAGGCTAAGGAATGGAAAAGGAAATGTGTTCGGCACTTCCATTACTAACCTTTACATAAAGCAGGGAAAGATTCCCATAAGACAGATTACGAGGATTACACAGAAGAGAGAAACTCTGGAAAACTTTCTAAGAGAAACTCTTCCGACTCCCACGTGGCTTCTTCCTCCGTATGTTGATTCCATTGAACCTTGTAGAACTTGACAGTTCTTTTTCGCGTAACTCGATCTTTCTGGTCAAGAATCTTGATAGGATATTCTGAGTATGTCAGATCAGGCTCTAATTCAATCTCTTCAACATGAATAACATGGTCAGGCACTTGAAGACATTTCTTCAACTGAGAGACATGGAACACATTATGGACTAAAGATAGCTGTGGTGGTAAGTCAAGTTGATATGCCACCTTTCCATATCTTTTAAGGATCTGATATGGACCTATATATCGAGGTGCTAACTTTCCTTTGATTCCAAATCGAGTAACTCCTTTCATTGGTGACACCTTGAGATAGACATAATCACCAACTTCAAAGGTAAGAGACCGACGTCTCTTATCGGCATAGCTCTTTTGCCTGGATTGCGCTTTCTTTATATTCTCTCGAGTTACCCTGACTTTTTCTTCAGCTTCCTTAACCAAGTCAACTCCAAAGATACTACGCTCTCCCGGTTCAGACCAGTTTAAGGGTGTTCTGCATCTTCTGCCATACAGAGCTTCAAATGGTGTCATCTTAATACTCTCTTGATAACTATTGTTATAAGAGAACTCTGCCAAAGGCAAACATTCATCCCATTTCTCTGAATAATTGAGCACACAAGATCTTAGCATGTCTTCTAAGATCTGATTAACCCTTTCAGTTTGGCCACCAGTCTGTGGATGATAAGCTGTACTATGCAGAAGTTTGGTACCCAAAGACTCATGTAAGTGCCTCCAGAAAACATTAACAAACTGTGTCCCCCTATCTGATATGATAGTCTTTGGAATACCATGCAGACTTACAATTCTGTCCAAATATATCTGGGCATAGGTAGATGCTGGATATGCTGTTTTAACAGATATGAAATGAGCTGATTTGGTCAGACGATCAACAATGACCCATATGGAATCAAACCCTTTTGATGTCTTGGGCAGACCTACTATGAAGTCCATACTAATGTCATCCCACTTCCAAGATGGAATTGGCAATGATTGTAACTCCCCAGCAGACCTAAGATGAATAGCCTTCACTTTCTGACAAGTATCACATTTTGTTACATAACTGGCAATTTCAAGTTTCATCTTAGTCCACCAGAATCTCTGTTTTAGATCATTATACATCTTATTACTGCCTGGATGTATTGAAAATCTGGTTGCATGAGCTTCATCAAGAATCTGCTTTCGGAGCTCAGGAACTTTTGGAACCACTAACCGATCCTTGAACCAAATTACTCCAGCTTCATCTATTTTGAAATTGGAATTTTGCTCAGAGTGAATCTTTTCTTTTAGATGGATCATTCCCTTGCTTTCTTTTTGGGCCGCAATGATCTGATCCTTAATGGATGATTGAACTATCACATTGGCGAGACTTCCTTGTGGAATCATTTCAAGACTTAACTTTTCAAACTCATAACACAAAGTAACATCGATTGGCTTGACTTCTAGACAATTGCAATGATCCTTTCGACTGAGTGCATCTGCCACTACATTAGCTTTACCTGGGTGATAGTGCACTTCAATATCATAATCTTTTATCAATTCCAACCATCTTCTTTGACGCATATTCAACTCAGACTGAGTGAAAATATACTTCAAACTTTTATGATCGGTGTATATATGACATGTATTACCCAATAAATAGTGCCGCCAGATCTTTAGAGCATGAACCACAGCTGCTAACTCTAAATCATGCGTTGGGTAATGCTCTTCATGTCACTTAAGCTGTCGCGAAGCATAGGCAATAACTCTGCCTTCTTGCATCAGTACACACCCAATGCCTTTACCTGAAGCATCACAATAAACATCAAAGGACTTTTCAATGTCTGGCTGGGCTAATACTGGTGCAGTTGTTAACAACTTTTTCAAAGTCCGAAAAGCTTCTTCACATTCCTTTGACCAAACAAACTTAGTGTCATTTTTTAGCAGTGTGGTCATGGGTTTAGAGATCTTGGAGAAGTCGGGGATAAATCTTCGATAATACCCTGCCAATCCTAAGAAACTCCGAACTTGATGTACTGAAATTGGGGACTTCCAGTCAAGAACCTCTTGAACTTTACTTGGATCCACTGCCACTCCTTCGGCTGACAGAACATGACCCAAAAATTGAACTTCATTTATCCAGAACTCACATTTACTGAATTTAGCATATAACTGATGTTCTCTCAGGCGAGTCAACACTATCCTGAGATGTTCTGCATGTTCTTCTTTGGTTTTGGAATAGATGAGAATGTCATCAATAAACACAACCACGAACTTATCTAGTTCTGGCATGAACACTGAATTCATCAAATACATGAAATGTGCTGGGGCATTGGTCAGACCAAAAGACATAACTAGATATTCATACAGACCGTATCTAGTAGTGAATGCTGTTTTCGGAACATCTTCTGGTTTGATCTTGATCTGATGATACCCTGATCTCAAATCTATCTTCAAGAATACCTTCGCACCGGTAAGTTGATCAAAGAGGAGATCAATACGGGGCAAAGGATACTTGTTCTTGATTGTCACTTCATTTAAAGGACGATAATCCACACATAGCCTCAGGGTATGGTCCTTCTTCTTTGCAAATATAGCTGGACAACCCCATGGTGACGAACTAGGTCGAATGAAACCTTTATCTAGCAAGCCTTGTAACTGAGCTTTCAACTCTGCTAACTCCTTTGGTGGCATCCTATAAGCCCTTCTGGCTATTGGTGCTGTGCCTGGTTTGAGTTCTATCTCAAACTCCACATCACGATTTGGTGGCAGACCAGGTAAATCCTCTGGGAACACATCAGGAAACTCACAGACCACTGGAATGTCTTGGATTTCCTTGACAGAGGTAGCACACACTTGCTCAACTGCTCTCTTAAGAGTAGGAAGATGGATAAGAAGTTGAGACTTGCTATTAGGTACGTTGAGTCTGATGGTTCTATTCAAGGTGTCTATCACTGCACCTCTCTGGTTCATCCAGTTCATACCCAAGATCACATCTATACTTGGATCTTTTAAGATTATCATGGAGGTTGGAAATATATATCCACCCAGATCTATAGGTACCTGACGTACCATTTCCTTAGTACTTAGTCGACCCCCAGGTGACTGTATCAAGAAGTTATCTTGGGTTTCATCAATAAGTATATCATGCTTTTCCGCAAATGTTCTATTCATAAAAGTATGCGATGCACCAGAATCAAAAAGTGTAAAAGCTGGGTGTTGAGCAACAGGGAACATACCAAGCATAACAGGTTCTCCTTCAGGAATAGCTTCTATTTGAGTGTGGAAAACCTTTCCCGTTTTCGGAGCACCTTTACCCTTTTGATTATTCTGTGCATTTCCCCGATTCTGATTTGCTTGCTGATTTCCTGCTGGCCTTGGTGCATTGGCATTGGGAACATTCTGCCTTGGATAAGGACATTCACGAGCAAAATGCCCCGCCTTTCCGCAATTATAACATGGACCATTGGTAGCTTGTGGCACTGGTGGACGAATGGCAGGAACATTCAGCTGACGTTGAGTATTGAAAGGCATAGTAGGCCTTGCAAACGTCCTCTGAGGATACTGCTGCTGGGGCGGAAGATAAGATGGGCGATAAGATGGGCGGAACTGTTGGACCGGATGATATACAAACTTCTGACGCTTCTTGTTGCCGCCAGTTGATCCAGGTCTTGACACAAGTCCCCTCTTCTTCTTGGCCTCCTTATGTTTGCGGTTCTTTTCCTCGCTTGCTATAGCAATATTCACTGTCTCATGATAGTTTATGTTGCCACAAGTGGTCATCATAGATTGAAGCTTTGTATTCAATCCACGCATAAAACATCCTTTCTTCTTCTCATCAGTGTTGACTTGATCAAAAGCATATTGGGACACATGGTTGAACTTCCCAATGTACTGCATAACTGGTTCATCTCCTTGACGAAGAGCTAAGAACTCTTCAAGCTTCATCTTCATAACTCCATCAGGAATATAATGAGCCCGGAAGGCTTCCTTGAACTCAGCCCAAGTAATTCGGTGGTCAGCTGGTTGAACAGCTAATAAATTTGCCCACCAAACCCCTGCGGCTCCTCGAAGTTGTTGGGCTGCAAAAGCTGGCTTCTGGATTTCGGTACAATTGATAAGACTGAATTTTTGTTCCATAGTCCGGAGCCAGTCGTCAGCTTCCAGAGGTTCATCAGCTTTAACGAACACTGGAGGACGGGTGTCAGTGAAATCCACATATGTTGTCTCTTCCCTATTATTTCGACCACGACCACGTTGACCACCATTCTGATTTTGTGCCAACAAGGTGGTTGCGTTGACCAATGCTGCAATTGCATCAGCCAAGGAGGGTGGAACTGGTGGTGCATTAGGGATATCATCCCCACCATGAGAAGAACTAGCTCCACGAGTGTTAACAGGCATCTGTTTAAACAAACCATACCTTGATTAACATTCATATACACATTATGACATGCACATCATGGTCAACTTATTTTTCATACAAGTCTGCTCTTGAGCAAGACTATCGAGACCACTTTCTTACCCATCTGACTATATAGGGGTTTTCTGACTAACTAGTTTACAAAGTCAGAGAGATACACTGTGATACACCTTATGCTTATTCAACCTCTAAATCTATGACTCTTCCTCAGATGTGACTTCATCTTCCACCGGCTCTAACTCCTCATCTTCTTCTTCTTCTTCCTCAGATGCATTTTCAGGATGTGGTGGTGTGGCAGGTTCTGGCTGCAACTATGCGGTCAGCTCTTCTATATGCCTATGCAGGTCAGCATGATGGTTTGCCAGGATGTTTTGATTATCTCTCATTATATCTACCCGGGTTCATGCCCGGTTTCTCTGCTCAACGGCCTGCCTCCACTTGCATTCATACTCTTGGTGCTGCTTGTGGTGGTATTGTAGCTGCTCACGCAACTCTTCCCTATCTCTGGTGCCCCTCGTCCTTTCTCCATTTGCCCTTGCCAACTCCATATACAGGCGGTCTACTTCCGCCTGCAGCTGTGAAGTGGCAGTGTTACTACCTTCACCTTCTTCATAAATGACCAGGGGCTGGTTACTTCCCTCACTCTCAGCAGGGTCATCACCTCTTGGGGCAAGAACGTGCCGAGGAACACCTCGAGGTCCGGTACATTTGCGTGCAGTCTGCTTGGTACGTACCATCTGCTAAAATATATTCATTTTGAACATTAGAACTATATATGTTCTAGGATTAAGAGATAGAGTTTTATAATTAGATAGATATATCAACTCTATTTAGATACAACCTTTTAAGAGGGAAAGTTAATTATAGGTTATCAATCATGATGCATGAATCGAACTTACGAACAAAGCATATATCAAACAAATAATTAACTTTAAAATAGTCACTTTTAATAAAAGTGAATAAACTTCCTTTTCACAATTTAGGGCAATAACATAATAAACATTGTTCCTTAGATATAAGTATCATCATAATTATACTGAAAACATATCCATTTAGATAGAAGGATAAGTCTGAAGAATGAATTAAGGCAAGTCAGAAGAATAAGACAAGTCTTAGAAGCAATTTGGACTCAAACTAATTCGAAATTTAGTTTGACTCAAAACCTTTGAAGTTTTCAAAAATGAATACTGTTATACTTTCTAAGGGAATCCTGCTCTGATACCAGCTGTGGCGGAACCTCCTAAATTAAGTGGCCCACATGCACCCATCATTGTCCTAAGGACCTTTGATCAGCGTGCACGAGTTCCAAATGATTCAAGAGGTCTGTCGGGTGTCCTCGGGAAACCCGAATCATCCACGTTACATTCTTTCCAGGATAATCCCTCATCAAGCATCACAGTATTACAACAGTTTTATAGATAAGATAAATCAGAGTAAAAGCGGAAAGATTAATATACATAGATTAAAACTTAGGTTTAAAGTTTACATCACCAAAATATTTATTACATAACTTGTTCGGAACTTTATATTACAAAACTCATTCAAAAGAGGTTACTTGCCCAAGGTCACACATCAGAATCGTTATCACTTTCTTCTACTAGAGTGAAGTAGCATTGTCCATCAAAAGGTGGATCCATGTACTCACCTGCAACAAGGGTTAACAAACCCTGAGTACAAAAGTACTCAACAAGACTTAACCGACTAGAAAAGAGGAGAAGACTCAGGAATGAGAGGCTTAGGAAGTCAAGGTAAGGCTTAAACAAAATCAAAAAATTTTGCACAAAAAGCACTTTTGTAAATCTTGTTTTGTTTAGGAAAGATTCAAGTATCTCTCAATTCTTCATCGTTCAAGATTCATTTTACCTTTCAAAACATACCTAGTTGAGAACCACTCTCCGTTGACAGTCAGTGGACCAAGTCTCCATAACCGAGGAGCAACGTTAATCCGGATAAAGAATACTCAGCTGAGGATTCCTATCCACACTGCATATGTAGCACCCAAACTTGCATATGCCAACTCGTCTACCACGATTCCTCCAAGATTGGACCCGGTCCTACGCCACCCAGAAGTACAGTACACCACTCTTATCCAGGTACGACGACCACGTGGGTACAAGCTACTTCCGCCATCTCTCCACTCCCAGTGCGCGGTTGTCGGTCCCAATAAAGGATTCCTCGGAGCCAGAGCTTTCCGTAGTATGTGAATAGTTGCAAGTCTTGACCAGCAGGCTTCCACACGGATGGTCCCTAATTTTTCCGCCAGAACTGTATCTTGGTTATATTTCACCCAAGCATAACAGTCCTGTCAGTTTTTCAACCCGGTCCCGGTCGGTGTCAACTGTTGAGTCCCGGACTACAACATGACGGCACCGTACGCTAGGACAACCTCTCCTTGCCGTTGACTAGGTACGGATCAGATACTTAGCCAACAGTCGGGAGTAAAGCCAAATTCCCATAAATATTCTTTAAGTGATCACACTTTTGAAATTGGCATTTTTGCAAATCTATTGTATAGCATCACTAAGCATTTTGCAAATAGTTTTTAAACAAGGCAGGTGGATCTTCAGGTGGAGGTAAACAGTGCAAGGAGTAGGTCATCACACAACTCCTATAACCTAATGCAGTAGTTTATCTCAGCAACATTTTAATAAAACCTTTATAAAAACAAGTAAAGGTTAAAAGCACCGGGGCTTGCCTTGAGGATCGGTGAAGTCCGAAGATTCTGAAAAACAAGAAAGGTCTGCACCCTCAGGAGAAATCCACTGAGAGTTAGGGCCTTCCGAAGCGGGATCTACACGTAAAAGTGCATATGCATGAATAATGAGATGCTTATGATGTGATCATGGTAAAGATGGAAATTTTCTTAACTATACCCTTTACAGAGTACAACTTTCCCTCACGGTAAAGTTGCAAACCAACAAACCCACTTTAGTTATTATAAACACTAAACAAGTTTTATTATTTTCTGATAAAGCAACTTACAAGCAACAAAAAGGCATTTGTATAAAGGAAACCCATAACCAGGGAGCAAATCTTGCTAGTTTTTCCCATTGGTTGTCAAACAATTCCAAAAGTCACACAAATCTACAGGGATCAACTATTTCTATTTATTTTATTAATTATTTAATTAGCCTTTTATTTATACACCAAGCATACTTTGTCAAACAGAGATGAAATTAAACCTGAAGGTGTATATCAAAGATATAAACTCCCATGTCAAATTTTATGATTTTTGGAGAAACACAGAAAATTACATAAATCAACAACGTTACATTTATTAATTAAAGCACAGATTTAATTGTCATATCAAAAGTATTCAAAACACAAATTTTATAATTTTTATATTAGCACAGATATGCTATCCTCTATCATGTCAAATTTCATAATTAACAGAGTTATAGATTAATTATAGCAAAAACAACAAAACTGATTACTGTGCATAAAGCCAGAAAAAGAAAAACTTGAACGAACCCAAACTGGGCTTTCGGCCCAAGCCAACTCGGCCCAGCGTGACGCGAGCGCACGACGGTAGGTGAGTGTGTGTGCGTTCGCTCGAGGCTCGGCGCGAGCGAGACAGCGCCCGAGGGTCCGCTCGAGGCCTGGCTCCAGCGAGACAACGAGACAAACGTCTACCCGAGGCCTGACTCAGGGTTCGGGCGAGACGGAAAAACGCTCGTCCGTCCGAGGCCTAGCTCGGGCGATACGCTGCGCATGTGTCCGCTCGAGGCTTAGCTCGAGACTTAGCTCGAGGCTCGGGCGAGACGGAAAAACGCTCGTCCGTCCGAGGCCTAGCTCGGGCGGGACGGTGAACGCGTTCGCCCGAGGCTTGGCTCGAGCGAAGCGGTGTGCCTAACAGCTTTGCAGAAAAGCCCTTCGGCTAACACTAAAACAACTCGCAGTCCATGGCGCTATTCACCTGAGTCTGCGACTTTGCAACCAACACCCTGGAACTTCTCATCTTTACAACCACAAGGTCCCCGACCATGGCCGGTGTGCACGACGGCGAACCGAGCGCCGACGGGCCTTACGCCGGCCGACTCTGGCCAGAAAAGACTCGGCTGATGCGAGCACCAACACCGGCAAGACAGCCGTAGTCGATTGAGCTCTCAACCCTACACTCTACCACTCGGGTTGAGCCTGGCCACGCATGGCGGCGGATCGGATCTCGGCTAGCCCTGTTCCGGCGATCCTAGACCGATAGCAAGCAAACGGAGAGGCTAGGAAGGTCTAGAAGCTCACCCTGGTGCTGATGGAGAAGCCGGTTTGAGCGGAGGTTGCTTGGAGAGTAGGCGTCCACGGAGCAGTGACCTTCGGCGGTGAACTCCGGCGAAGACGATGCTGTTCCGGTAAAACCTGAGCATCAGACAAGGAACCATCGAGCCTATGAGCTCTTTGGGATCAAGACGAAACACAAACACGAGAAAGAGAGAGTAGAGGAGTGCCCAGTGGATCGGACCACGGCAAGATTGAGCTCGGCGGAGCTTTTTCAATGGCGGAAGGAAGAACAACGATTGCTTGCTCTCTGAGTGAGTAGAGTTTGAACGAAAGGGTTCTGGAGATGCGCAAGGTCGTGGGGTATTTATACCCGTGGTTAATCGGGATGAGATCAAGCAGGAACGGTGAAACTGCAGCTCGAGCTAGGAAGGTACTCGTCGGGGCTGCGTGTCAAGATGTCAACGGCGAGCGCGGAAGAAGGCGCCACGACGCGAGGGTAAGTGCCAGCGGCTGGGTAACTTTGCCACGAATTCGGTCGCACGTTGGTTCGGGAGAGAACTGCGGCCATCGCGCTGGCGTCGCCGGCAAAAGATCGCGGCGGCCACCGCCGTGAACAGGGAGGTGAGCTTATCCCCCCCCCATTTTCCCCACCTCCTTTTCTACCCTTTCTGAAAAAAACTAAAATTACATTTGATTTTTGAATAAAAGTTGAAAATATGCCAAAATATCAAATGCTCAGAATTCAATACTGAACATTTTTCATTTTTGCAAGATACCCAAAATATGCTTAGATTTTGAATTAGGATTTGAAATACAAAAGACGACAAAAAGGGCAAAAGAGGACTTTTACAATTACTTTTGATTTCACAAGAACACTTGAAAAACTTTAAACACCAAAGTTGTTCCTAATCAGAAATAGAGCAACTTTGCTTTTTAAAGCATACCCAAATTCTTTAAAATTTTGATTTATAGAAAAGGGGATAAAATAGGGTTTTTGAATTATTTAAACTATTCAATTGAATTTCATTCCAATCTGGAATTACACCTCAAAGGTAGCTTGAAACATGTTCTCACTACACCTTTGAGACATAATACCAGGGTTGGGTATAAAATTCAACTATTATACATAAGATTACCATAATACCCTTATAAAGCATAAAAGCATTCTTCTTAACAAGAAAGCATAACTAGGATTGCAAACTTAAACACTCCTTATCTCTAAGCACAAGCATGAAAATTAAACTTGTTTTAAGTGAATGCATAATCAGGTTATTAACTCAGATAAAATGCCAGTGCATATGATGACATGTCAAGTTTTAGTCTTGCTTAACACCAGAGTGTTACAGTTGTAGATGTGCTTGTCGTCTTTACGCTCCACCACAATTGTTGTGCTGACAACGTGTGTGGTAGCTACAATATACAGCATCATCGGTTCCCTGGGCTCCGGCGGTGTCAGTATGGGTGAATTGATAAGGTAGCCTTTGAGTTGTTCAAAAGCTCTGCCGGCTTCAGCCGTCCACTGAAATTTATCGTCAGCTTTAAGCAATTTGAAGAAAGGCAATCCCTTTTCTCCGAGCCGTGAGATGAATCGATTTAACGCGGCCATGCACCCGGTGAGTTTTTGAACGTCTCGGACAGAGGTAGGCGGCTTCATGTTGATGATAGCTGTGATCTGCTTTTGACTGGCCTCAATGCCTCGATGACTAACAAGGAATCCGAGTAATTGTCCTGAGGGTACCCCGAAGACGCACTTGGTTGGATTGAGTCTCCATTGATACGCACGTAAGCGGTTGAAGGTTTCCTCTAGGTCTGATATCAGGGTAGTTGGATCTTTTGTTTTTATGACTACATCATCAACATAAGCTTCTGCATTGCGGCCAATCTGATCACCCAGGCAATCTTGGATGGCGCGTTGATAAGTGGCCCCACGTTCTTCAGTCCGAAGGACATAGTTTTGTCATAGTTTGCTCCAAAAGGAGTGATGAACGATGTCTTGGGTTGATCTTCTTCTTTGAGGGCAATCTGATGGTACCCGGAGTAGCAATCCGGAAAAGAGAGTAAGACGGAGCCTGCGGTGGCATAAACTATTTGGTCTATCCTTGGTAATCCGAAAGGATCCTTTGGACAATGCCTGTTGAGGTCTGTGTAGTCGACACACATGCGCCACTCAGCAGAGTTCTTCTTCTTGACTAGCACTGGGTTAGCTAAGCACTCAGGGTGGAGGATTTCTCTGATGAATCCAGCCGCGAGTAGCTTGGCTATTTCCTTCTTGATTGCCTCTTTCTTCTCTGGTGAAAATCATCGTAATCTTTGCTTGATAGGTCTAGAGCCTTCCTTTAACTCTAATCTGTGCTCAGCCAAGTTCCTTGGGACCCCAAGCATGTCTGCTGGTTTCCAAGCAAATATGTCTTTGTTTGCTCTAAGGAACTTGGTGAGCGCGAGTTCCTATTCTTCAGATAGGTGAGTACTGATAACCGCTATCTTGGAAGGATCACCGGTTTCCAGGTCAATGGCTTTTGTGGAGACTTCTGTTGATGGTTGAATAGTACCCGCCTTCTTTGTTGGGATTTCTGAATCTCCAGGCTTGGTATTAAGCACCATCTGAGCAAGTTCTTGTACTTCCAGGGTGAGTTGAGCTTTTTCAGCGATTTGGACAGCCTCTGTGTCACAATCAAATGACTGCTTCATGTCGCCTCTGAAAGTTAAGATTCCTTTGGGACCCGGCATCTTCAATAAGAGGTACGGGTAGTGGGGTACTGCCATAAACTTGGCAATAGCGGGTCGCCCAAATATGGCATGATACGATGATTCGAAGTCGGCTACCTCAAAACTGATGTACTCCGTTCTGTAATTGATCGGAGTTCCAAAAGTGATGGGTAGTATAGTCCTTCCGAGTGGTACCGCCGCTTTTCTGGGTACTATGCCGTAGAAAGGAGCGGTTGATGGTGTGAGCTGGGTTGCGAGATCTAGATTCATCTTTCGTAGGGTGCTTGCAAAGATAACATTGAGTCCTGCTCCGCCATCGATGAGTACCCTACCAAGTGTATATCCGGCGACCTTGGGGTCCAAAACTAGCGGGTAATGGCCTGCATTGGAAACACTGGTCCATTAATCTGCTCTGGAGAAATTAATCGGATATTCGGACCAGTCGAGGTATTTGGGTGTCGCTGGTTCGGTGGACATGATCTCTCGCAGAGAAAGCTTCTGAAGCCTCTTGTTGTCGCTGGTAGTTACTCCCCCAAAGATGACATTAATAGTTCCTTTGGGGTGCTGAAAGCCACCGGCGTCCTGTTGAGGATCCTCAGCTGTCTTCTTGCCTTTGTCTTTCTTGTTCTTGTTGAAGTCGGGGTTCAAGCCTCGCTCCTTGAGCTGTCGGCAGTGCCTTGCTTGATGTCCACTTTTCAGATGGAAGGGGCAGGGTCCGTCGAGTAAGTCATCAAAGGTGAATGACTTGTTTCCCTTCTTCTAAGGCTCCATGGCAGCAACAGTATTATCTCCTGCCCTTTTGCGGGTATTTTGCTGTGGTGCCTGGTTGCCTCTCAAGTTGTTTCCTCGATCACCTTGCGTGTTTCTATCGGGGAAGCGTTCCTGTGTGCGTTCCTCTGTCGCAATCATGGAGTTTACAGCCCGATGGAACTCGTCAGCGGTGGTCGGGTCCTGCATGATGAAATCTTTGTAATTGTGCCTTTCGCAAATGCCGTTGCCAAAGAGGTCAATTACTTCTCTGTCTGTGATGTCGGATACTGTAGAGCAGATTTCTGAGAATCGCCTATAGTATTCCCGCATTGATTCATTTTTCTGTTGCTTGCAGGTTCTGAGCTTAGTCCGGGGATCTGATCTCTCTAGGACACCAGCAAAGTTTTCAACGAAGATACGATGTAGTTGTTCCTAGGAGTCGATAGACTCGGGTTTAAGCCTGTCAAACCAAGCAAGCGGCATTGTTTCTAGAGCCATTGGGAGGTAGAGTGCTTTGACGTCGTTGCTTCCACCAGCTAGCTCGACTGCTTGAGCATACAGCCTGAGCCATCGTTTAGGTTCTGTTTTCCCGTCGTACTTGGAGTAGTTCCCGGGTTTGAATTTTCGCGGGAACGAGACTGCTCGAAGCCTTTGGGAAAAACAGGGGAAGCGATCTACTGCGTCGGATGCTGCAACTGCGACTCCTCTGTATGAAGATTCGGCTCCTCCCTCGGCTTGATCGGGTACTCGGTGGCCCAGACGGCTCCTCGCTGGGATACGACCGAGTCGCTCTTGAACCGGCCGTCTCTGGCTCGGGTGAGATGAAGCTTGCTCATCAGCTAGGGATTCAAGATTCCGCCCCTGTATTTGGAGTGCGGTAGTCTGAAGTATGACCAGTCGTTGCTCTTCATCAGGGGTGCGATTGGTCTTGGCTCCTATCTCCGTAGCTAGAGCTAGTATGTTTTGATAAGGAGTCTGGAAGACTTTATGGCCGGCGACCCTCATGAACTCGGGTTCTAGGTTGCGAGAACAATCGGGGCGCCGTCTGTTAAGATCGTCCTGGGAGTGATTCTCTTCAGTGCGATCTTGATGTTCTGCCTCTACTTCTAGACGTCTCCGGGTGTTGTACTCTTCTAGTCGTGCATTGTAGCGATCTACAGCTTACTTGCGGTGAGTTGCTCGCCTTCTGCGAGCCTCCTTAGCTCTATTCCTTCAGATTCTTTCAGCTTTCAAGGACTCGGTTTCCCCGGGTCCTTCTGGATCATTGTCAGAAATCATACTCAGAGTTTCATCGTCTTGACAGACATCTGGTGGGGTTGGTGGTCGTAGATATGACTGATGCCCCACCATGAAGACTTCACGAGTGTAGCCCTGGTTTGATGATTCCGGTGTTACTGATTCCAAAGTAGAAGTGCTAGAGATTAGTTCCGTTGAGGAGTCGTGTTCCTCAAAAGGGAGCTGATGTCTGTGCTGGTATGTAAGTTGCTGGTCAATTGTGCCAACCAATCTAGCCGGGGCAGGCTGAATTGGCCAATGGACAATGTTACCCTCCTTGGTAGAGCTGAAAACGAGTCCTTGCTGAGCTCCCGTCAAAGGTATCTGCTGATACTCTTTGAATCTTGCACTGATCGGGTTCTGGGAGTTTTCAGCAGGGTTCCGCAGCCCAAAGGTGATGCCATAGCCGGTGTCCGGGTCATTTTCTTCAGGATTCGAGTTGGAGTAGGAGTCGGATGCCTTTGTATGGTCCCCCGGATCTTGCGGGTCTTGGATTGTCAGATTTGCTAGGTTCTGAGCGAGGTGTTCCATCTTTGGCATGGCTTGTGGTTCTGATTCCACGGTGAGCTGTCTATGCAGCTTTCCTTGATCATCCGCAATACAAGTCCATGAGCTAAAAATGAAAATTGATCCCGCCGAGAACATGTTGTCGTGGTTCGCCGGACTCTTGGTCGTTGAATCGCCGAAATCCCCTACCTGGCGCGCCAGCTGTCGGTGTTTGTTAACCGGCAACTCGTCTTGAGGAATCTCAGACGATTTGTTCGGTGGGGATCGGCGTTCGTAGGACTCGGCGAGTACACAGGGACAACGATTTATACTGGTTCAGGCCGCTGAATAGTGTAATACCTTACGTCCAGTGCGGCGTGTGCCTTGTGTATTGTTATGATTCAATGTTCGATGATCTGGGGCCTGCGCCCGGTTCCCCTTATACATCCGGGTGAGCCTTAGCACAGACCGAGTCCTAACCGGTTACATCAAAGGAGTCCTATTCTAATTACAAGACTTCCTTTTACAACTCGGCTAAGTTAGAAACGAGAGTCCTAAACCGAGTATACTTCGTAACAAGTCTTCGGATCTCTCGTGCCGTCCGGGATTAGTCAAAGTAATCATCGACTGATGATATCTCTGACATCCTGGTCTGTCAACCAGATTTTGGACTGAGAGATTTGATATTTTGTAAACATAAACGACTGATTTATTAAGGGAAAGGATCGGCCAGAAAAATAGAAAGCTCGTGTGGACCAAGCGTAACCGGAAGGATTCAGGTGGACCAGCACGATGGCCTTCGAAGACGTGTCGGGCTCAACCAAGGAGTTCAAGTTCGAGTCATCTTTATTTTTACCTATTATGTAACTTAGTCATGTTAGGTCAGGAGTCAACCGGGTTATAAGTAGCTAGAAACCCGAATTTTGTAAAGGATCCCCAATCAATCAAACACAACCGGTCCTCGGCCAAAACACCTAGGAGTAGGAGTAACGTAGATCTCGGCGAGACCTTCAATCAGGCAGGGCTGCATCGGCATCGACCGACCTCCGGTTTGCTTGTAAGTTTCACCAATGGCTTGTGTCATCGTGTAATAAGGTTGCATTGGCATTGACCAAACTCTTGTTAAGCTATGGCATGGCTAGTTATCGGTCTAAGCTCGTCTTTTGTAAGACTGTCTTGACTCTGATCAATCTCTTACTTTAGTCGATCTTGACTAGTTATCGGCTCTATTGGTTTGGCAAGCTAATAGATTCATTAAGTTATCGATGTTGTTTTATGCTTTAATTTGTTTATTCACGTTTTAAACAACATCTTGCCCAATCAAGATTGACAAAGTAGCATGCGCCTAAAAGATGCTTAGTATCGGCTCTTCTGAGGTTTACACGCTCACAATAGAGGAAATAGCCGATACAAGCCCTTCATCGGCTATTTTGCCAATCTTGATTGTTACATGTTGTGCGTTCAAGATATTCAACAAAATCGTGATCTGATCTAAGAGCAGATAGATTTGATCTAACATGTCTATTACGGCTGTATTTCCAAACCCCACTGATATATATCATAGATTAAGTCTGTTTATCATCGGATAGATCTTGTTCGTTTCTCATGGACCCTGCATCGGCTGAAATAGCCGATTCAGTTATGCTTTCTTCATAATATGTTCTTTCAAGTGGTTTAGAAACAATGGATTTACTTTATGCACGAGACGTGATCTAGCTTGACCATCATCAAGGCTGCATGGAGACACCCCACTATTGATGTTTAAGTTATTTTATCGATCTATTTGTTATTACGGCTGCATGGAGACACCCCACTGTTAATGAATAGAACTGCTCGTGCATTTAGTCGATACGTTGGTTTTATGCCGTTTGAATGTACATATAGATCTTTATCTATCAATGTCTCTTAAGCTTATCGGTCGTCTATTTATTATAAATATTCATCTCATAAATGTTATAACCGTTATGCTTCATATCTTTTTCATCATTTTACATATAATCTCATGGGAGTTGACTTCGTAGTCAATATCCTAAAGACAAATGGCTATATCAGAGCCGCATATTTTGGAACTGTCTGGCACCAAGCCGACAGGTTCCATGATTTGATGATCTTTTTCTTCTCCTTGTCAATTACAGGTCAAATTGACTAGCACGCCCGATGTTGATTCTGCTGAGAATCGGCACCACCACTTGCTGAAGGTCCAGGAGGTCAGGACTCGCTCCGTACGCCTCTGAGGACCGTGCGCACGAGTGTGTTGGCGCACCCCGACCGAGATTTTGTGTCAACAGAGGGGGACTCCGAGCCCCTCGCGGGTTTTCCGGACGTGGACCGTTCGCCGGTCCGGTCGGCGAGCCCCGCGAGGGGCGCGTCCGGGGCGCAGGCGGCGGGGAAGAGCCTTGTTCCTGCCTTAGGCGCGGGTGGCGATGCTTCTGCGCTCGGTGGGGGCGATAGGCCAAACCAGGGCCCATTGCTGCCGCCGTTGGTGGGGGTTTAGATGGAGATCCTCGAGACGGAGCTCCCGCCTCCCCCGAGCGGGGTTCCCCCAGCTGGGACACCGTGGCTACAGAACCCGTTTGTGCCCTCTGCGAGGAGGGCACCGAGGGCCGGGTGAGAGCATTCGTCGCTTACCCATCCTGTGCTCGTTTGTGTGAGGATTTTTCTTTATGATGCATATATTTCTTCTCTTGTCTCAGCGGGAAACGATCTGCGGAGGCCCCATCCCTTCGCCCCCGGAAGGCGCTGAAAGTGGGTGCGACCTCCTCCGCCGGCATGGTGGTGGCACCGTCTGCGGCTCTACCGTTGTCGGGGTCTGGCGGGCTGGCCGTCGCCCCCGAAGTCGTCAGGCTCCCTCAGGAGGCCTTGATCTTCGGTGGGGTGCCAGAATAGGCCGTTGCCTCCAGGGCGCCGAGCGACGAGGGAGCCCCGGGAGCCTCGACCGTCGAGGTTGAGGCCGCCAAGGCGGCCGAGGCCGAGCCGTCTCAGGCCGTTGCGCCCGAGGCTGGGGCTGATGCCCCGCCTCAGGGGTCGCGCTTGCCGGAGGAGATCCATAACATCTCTTCCGACGAGACTTCCCCAAGAGATGGGAAAGCAGAGGTGGAGGGCGCCGGCGAGGCTACCAGTACATCGCCGAGGCTGCCGGCACCAGTAATCGTAGGAGGGGGCAAAAACTCGGCCCTTGCCCGCTTGGGAGGTCGTTCTCCCGTTTGGGGCGGCCCTCGAGTGGAGTGGAGGGATCCAGCTCATCCCGAGGCCGAGCCAGTGTTTGTCCTCGACAACGCCCCCGAGGGCGAAAATTGGAACGTCCTTGGGCAGCTTGGCTCGCTCCTTACGCGGTCGCTGAAGACATCCTTGACGTTGGTAGAAAGGGACCTTCCTCGAGCCGTCCAGGTGAGGGCCCTCGTTTGGGCGATCCTCTTCTTCCCATTCCGTCCTAAAGTGGGATAATATTTGGTTGATTATCTGCCTTAGGAGCTTATGGAGACCTCCCAGGCTAAGTCAGATTTCCTCCGTCGGGAGAGCCGCGTCGGGGAGCAGCTTCGGACGTCGAGCGCTGAGCTCGCTCGCACCCAGAAGTAGCTTGCCGAGAAGAGTACCGAGGCGGGCGGGTTGAGCCTCCGCTGTTCAGACCTGACCGTCGCGGTTGCCGAGGCCAAAGAGCACGCCGCCCGGGAGGCGGAGAAGGCTAAAGATCTGGCGCTGCGGCTGGAGGAGTCTGAGAAGACGGCCGAGGCTCTTCGCGCTCAAGCTGCTGAAGAGGCGTCCAAAATGCGGGCCCTGAGCGTGGACTTGGAGCAGGCTCCGAAATCGGCTGAGGCCTCAACCACCGATGCCTATAAGTGGGAAGGGGTGGCGAAAGGTGACCTTTTGTCCCGTATACCTTGTGGTTTCCTCATCGCGCTTTTTTGATATTTTGACGAGTTGTGTTGATCCTCTGCAGAGCTGAGGCGGAAGCTTGCTGAGGCAGAGGAGGCGTCGGCCGCCCTGCAGTCGGTTTTGCAGGTTGAGGCTTCGGATCACCAGGCCTTGCAAGATGTTGTCGCTGAGGCCTGCGCGTCCCTTGGGACTGTAGATGGTCAGTCGGGGATTTCCCTGACCAGCCGTCTGGCCGCCCTGAATGGTCAGGTGAATGACCAGGTGCGCGGCGCCCTGCACCTTGGGGTGAAGCGGGCCTTCGCCGTGATCTCCAACCACTATGACAGCCTCAACTTCAACGCCGTCAGCCAAGGATATGTCCTGCCGGATGATGAAGACGAAGCTGAGCGGGAGATCGCGGAGTTCACCAAGGCAGTTGAGGCCCCTGGGGAGGCCCTAGCTCGGTTTTTTGAAGATGACGTGGGACTTCCCCCAGCTACATCCTCGGCTCCTGAAGACCCCCCGGTGACTGCTCTTGGGGGCGGGCCTCAAGAGGAGTGACGAAGATAGTTTGGGCCACCGGGCCCTTGTGCTGCGTCCTCCGTGGGAGGATACTTTTATAAGAAAGAACATGCTCGCCCCCTTCGAGGTTTAATGTAAAAAAGTTTTTGTGCTCGAGTTTTCTTATTTTTCTTTGCCTGAGTTTTGCTTTGACTAAGTTTTCGACAGAGACTCGGGACCCTCGGGGGTGGGAGTAAGTGGAGGTACCGTAGCCCGGAGGCTTAGGAGAGCTCCCGTCTCGACGCCCCTCGACCCTTCGGGAGCTCAAGGTGTTTTCTACTTAGCCATGTAGTGCGTTCGAGGTATAAAATAACGTCGAGCTTGTTAAAAGACCATGTGAGTTCTAGGAACTTAGAGGGTTATCCCCCAGTCAGCCCCCGAGGGAGCTTTGACTCTGATTTGGCAGAGTCGAGGCTACCTCTGTTTTGAATGGAAAAAAAGCACTTGGAAACAAGAACTTTTATTCATTCGTGATGCGATGTTTGTACTGCGGATACATGGGTGTATGCTGGATCTTGAGTGATGAGTGATTGTCAACAGGTTTGATGCGCATGTTCTTTGGCTTGTGTTGTGCAGGTATCGAGCACGGATACAGTGATCAAAGGCAAGATGAAGGTCAAGTAGAGACGTGCCGGGCCGACGGATCGGGAGCGGTGAAGGGCGGACATGAGGCTTGGACTGAGGGACCGGTGGCCTATTTTGAGTGGCTAGCTCTATTTTGCTTAAATCTCGACTGATATTTCAAGTGGTATCGAGCCTTCCTGCTAGCGGTGTTGAGCCTGTTCTACCTCTTCTTGAGGGCTAGCCTTGCTTTGCTTGGTTGCGTCGAGCCGTTGCCCATGTCTTTGGGGACCAAGTTGTTTTGCTCTTTCACTTGACTTTCTTCTGGCTTTGTTATGCTTTTGGGTCATTTGGACGAGTTCTCTACTTCTCTTTTCTTCTTCCTTCTTCTATCTTCATTATGATTTGTGTTGGTAGTTGACAATGCACTCATCAAGGGGGAGATTGTGGATACATGGGTGTATGCCGGATCTTGAGTGATGAGTGATTGTCAACGGGTTTGATGCGCATGTTCTTTGGCTTGTGTTGTGCAGGTGTCGAGCACGGATATAGTGACCAAAGGCAAGGTGAAGGTCAAGTAGAGACGTGCCGGGCCGACAGACCGGGAGCAGTGAAGGGCGGACGTGAGGCTTGGACTGAGGGACCGGTGGCCTGAGGATCAGCTATGGTGGCTGACAGCCTAGGACAGCGACGAGCGGAGACTTGCGGGGCACGGTGTGGCTCGGGTCGAGGACCTGGGGACACGTGTCTGTGGATGGGGTGCACGGGCGGTGCATCCCCTCTACGGCTCGGTTTGGTGGTTGAGCCACAAAAAAACCACCGAGTGGACGGTTTCCAGGTTTGGGCCTCAAAACCTGGGTGCGGCCGGTTTCTGAGTTTGGGCCACAAAACTCGGGCTGAGGACGGTTTCCAGGTTTGGGCCCCAAAACCTGGGTGCTGGCAGGTTTCTGAGTTTGGGCCACAAAACTCAGGCGACGAACGATAGGTTTCCCGGTTTCGCCTCAAAACCGGGGATGACCCAGGTTTCCCGGTTTCGGCCTCAAAACCGGGGGGAGGTCCGTGAAAAGGACGAGTAGAGCGGTGGCGGCACGTGGCGGCAATTGGTGAGGTCGCGTCGAGGCGAAGCTACCAGTTGTGCGGGCGTGGCCGTCGGATCACCAGCAACTTCGAGTTGGTCTGGAATACCCTTAGGGTTAGCCTGCTCGCTCATTAGCAGTAGGGGTAGAAGGGGAATAATTGTATTAGGCCATATAAGGAGAGGCAACCCATCCCTCCAGATCATCTCAGCCATTGCTATTTTCATTCTAGGGTTTCCTGCTTCCCATTCCCTGCTGTAGCTACTAAGATCCGCAGATACGGTGAACAATACCTCTGTGTATTTGCTTTTTGAGGAAACGAGACCGTAATCTCGTTGTCTCCTCGTGTGGAGAAGTTTCGGCTGGAAATCGAGATCGAATCGCGTTCTTGCTTGTGTGTTCTTCGCGCTTTCGTTTTTGGCCCTCACGAAGATTTGTCTCGTTATTTCTCTTCGTGAGTAGTTATGCGATTCCGCTTGAATCACTTTGTGCATGAACGGGTTTGTGATCTTTTGACCAAAGGAATTGCTCTCTAATCACTTGTAGCAACAGATCGGTTAAGTTTTGATTCGGAACGAGTTTCTTCTCTCTTTTCCCGAATCCCTTCGATTCATCGATTTGGAGATAGGTTCGAGCCATGATCTCCTAGGAGTAGCTCACTATCCTCCTTGTGACTCCTCTCACCAAGTTTGAACCCTAGAGGTTTTTCTCTATTGACCGGACGCTCTGTACATGTGACCGGACGCGCTCCTCTTCAGTGAGTCCGGTCAGGAACAGAGAGGTTCCAAATCAGTGTTTTGTGGACCGGACGCAGAGGTGAGTCCGGTCAGTGCTTATCTGCGCAGTTTCGTCTGCAGTTCGTTCGTTTGTTGTCGGTTTCAGTTTCCGGCTTTTGCGTTGAGTTTCTAGAGTTGAGTAGTGTCTCGCTGTGCTTCTTGGAAGCATCCACCCTACATCTAGGGTCGTGGACATTATCAAACTCTAGGTTTGCTCTTGGGGTTGATTTTCGGGACAGAGGCTAAAAGTTCCTGCAAAAGAAATTTTAGGCTCCCATTCACCCCCCCCCCCCTCTGGTTGCCTTTGTATAGCACTTTCGGTCCTTCAATTGGTATCGGAGCGGGTTAAGGATCTTCCACCTTAGCCGGTTCCAGATCCACAGAAGGCGACATGGATCGCGGCGTGGGCAAACCGCCGTTCTTCGATGGGACGAACTATGCATATTGGAAGATACGCATGTCAGCCTATCTCTAGAGTTTGGGTGCTTCCATTTGGGATATTTCCAACTCTGCAGTTACGTGGTCTTGGTTGCTCGTGCGACTCAGCATCAGATCGATGAGCACGATGCCAGTAGCCGAGCCCGTAATGCTCTTTTCTCATGTTTGAGCATGACGGAGTTTGATCGTGTTTCTCACCTCGCTACGGCTCGGGAGATTTGGGCTACCCTCATGCGTTTCCATGAGGGAACCACTCAAGTCAAAACCCGTCTCTACGAGTCACACAAGCGAGAGTATTAGAACTTTCGACACATGCCTCGCGAGAGCATAAAGAGTTTATTCGCTCGCTTTCAGGTTATTGTCAACAGGATGAGGGCTAACAAGGAGCCATTGCCTTTCGACGATCATGAGAGGGCTCTCAAGCTTTTCCACACTCTCGATCGGTCGGTGTGGGAGTCCAAGGTTCAGGCGATCATCGAATCACCTAACTATGAGACTCTCACGTGCGACGAGCTCTTTAGTAAGCTCAAGTCCAGTGAGATTGATGCCATGGCGAGGGCTTCTTATGAAAATCCTTCTGGCACGTCGATGGCTTTGATTTCTGGCTCTTCCGCTAACCCCTCTGGAGGCTTTGCTTTGTCATCTCTTCTTTCTGTCACAGAGGAGCAGCTGGAGTTCATGGCGGACGACGAGTTGGCCCTACGGGCCAACCGGTTCTCGCGGTTCCACAACAACCGCATGAACCGTCGCCGTGGAGGAGGACGTGGTGGCTGCTACGAGTGTGGAGGCTCAGACCACTTCATCGCCAAGTGCCCGAAGAAGAACAAGCAAGTCTTCGGCAAAGCGGATCACGGCCACAAGTACAACTCTAGCAAGAGCAAGGAGAAGTATGTCCCCGCCAAGCACAAGCGGAGGGGTGGCTTCAACAAGAAGTACATCAAGGAGAAGTACTTGGAGAAGGCCCAGGCCGAGCAGTGCGCCTTCTTCGCCACACTCAGCGACGTCGACGACTCGGATGATGACTCCGCTGATTCCAGCGACGACGAGTCCGAGAAGAAGAAGAAGATCGAGGACAAGCTGAATGGCCTCTGCTTCTTCGCCGACAACGAGGGCTTCTGCACCATGGCCCTCGGCGATGAGGTCAACGGCGAGCTGGAGGAGATTCCTCGGAATGACAACGACGACGACAACACCTCCCAGGTATCACAGACCCTCGATGAGCTTTCTGCTGAGGTTGATAAACTTACTGCCGCCCTCCTTAGTCAAGAAAAGCTGCTTAGGCGTGCTGCTAGAGAGAGGAAGGAGTTTAGGCAGAAGTGGGAGGATGCGGTGAAGGAACTTGAGTCTGTCAAGTCCACCGTTGTTGTCACTGAGGAGGATGAGTGTGAGATGTGCTCCAGGCACATGACTGACCTTCTCACTTTGAGGGGGAAGTATGTTGCCTTGGTTGGAGAGGTGGATGAGCTTAGGGCTAGATCCTCAGTGCTTGGTGCATGCAAGTCTTGTGCAGGCTTGCAATCCGAGTTGGCAGAGAAGAATGCCAAGATTGTGTCTCTTGAGAAGGCCAGCTCGGGTAGCACTTGTGTGTCTAGATGCGCTCTGTGTGAGGATTTGGAGATGGAGATTGCAAATGTGCAGCATGACAAGATGCAAACCGAGGAAGAAAACACATACCTTCGGACCGTCTTGTCATGGGTATCTTGTGGTGAGCCGCAGCTTGGGATGATGATTGCCCAATTCAAGCGTGCTGCTGGAGGTCCAGGGGTATGCTTTGCTCAGGGTATGGAGTGTGCTTCCTCTTTTGGTAAGATTGGAGAGTCGAGTGGTCTTAATCCGAGTGAGAGGCCCAACTCCACCACTACTCCCAAACTAACCAAGATTCCACCCAAAGAGCCTTTCAAGCCTAACACCAAGGATGGGGTGTTTGTTGAACCTCCAAGAGCTCCATCCAAGAAACAGACATGGGCTCCAAAACCAAACCACCTCAAGAACAAGCTAGATACCATGCCACCTATCCAAGAGGAGCTTATGCCACAGAAGGGCAAAGTGATCCACACCCACTACCGTGAGTACCAACAACCCCCTATGAGAGCGGTAAGGTACCATTGTGAGCACTATGGGAGAGATGGACACTTGAGGGAGTTTTGCTTTCGGCGCAAGAGAGAGGAGCGCCGTGAAAAGGAGATGAACAACACGGACATGTACCATCCTTTCCATGATGTACATGTGCCAAATGTTCAAAGGAGAGCTGCTAGGTCTAGAGGTCCAATGCCTCAAGGTCCTAGGCCTAGGCCGCAAGGAGGACGTGCCCAGCGGGAGCCTGCATTTCTGGGCTATGGACCCCGTGGCGGTGGCTTTGTAGTTGAGCGTTACCCCTCACCGCGTTTTGAGTATCACGATGAACGCTCTTCCCTTAGCGAACCACATTTTCCTGTGCGTGGTGATCGCTTTCACCGTAGGCGTGCTAAGAATGGTTTTTCTACTAACCATTCTTTTGAGCAACCGGCCCAACACTGGTACTCTTCCCATTTTACTCACCTCAGTGTTGGACCGTTTGTTCACCCTATGTCTTTTTATTGATGTAGGTAAAACGATTGGAGGACATTTGGTTAGTGGATTCTGGTTGTTCGAGGCACATGACTGGAAACGCCAAGTGGTTTTCCAGTCTTAGTCCTGTTGTCGGAAAGGAGTTTATCACCTTCGGCGACAATAGCAAAGGTAAGGTGTTGTCTCGTGGGTCTGTGCGAGTTAATGAGCACTTTGTGTTGCGTGATGTTGCTCTTGTTTCTAACTTGCATTTTAACCTTCTTTCTGTTTCACAACTTTTTGATGGTGACTATGAGATTCGTTTTAAGCCGAATCTCAGTCATATTTTGGATCCTCAGGGCAATCTTGTTTGTTTGATTTCGCCCTTTGGGAAAGTCTTTTGTGCGAATTTCTCGGAGTCTTTTGGCATTTCTCGTTGTCTTTTGGCTGGTCCTTCCTCCTTTGATCTTTGGAAGTGGCATAGGAGACTCGGTCACTTGAGCTTCGACTTGCTTGCAAGTCTTAGTTCACTTGGCCTAATCAGAGGATTGCCCAAGTTATCCATGGAGAAGGATCTTGTTTGCCATTCTTGTAGACATGGGAAGATGGTTGCTGCTCCCCACCATCCAGTGACTCAGGTCATGACTAAGCGCCCTAGAGAGCTTTTACACATGGACCATGTTGGTCCGGCTCGGGTGAGCTTGGTTGGGGGGAAGTGGTATGTGCTTGTTGTTGTTGACGACTTTTAGAGATATTCGTGGGTTTTCTTTTTAGCTGAGAAAATTGAGACTTTCTCTTTTGCTTGCAATCTGATTTTGCATCTTAAGAACGAGTTCCCTATGAACTCGATGCGCGCTATTCGCAGTGATAATGGTACTGAGTTCAAGAACTTGGATTTTGAGAAGTTTTGTAACTCTTTGGGTTTGGAGCATCAGTTTTCTTCCCCCTACACACCGCCACAAAATGGTGTTGTAGAAAGGAAGAATTGGACCCTTGTAGAGATGGCCAGGATGATGCTCGATGAGCATTGGACTCCTTGGCGATATTGGGCCGAAGCTATAAACACTGCATGCTATATTTCCAATCGCATTTTTCTCCGAGCTTTCCTGAAAAATACTTCTTATGAGTTGCGATTTGGGAAGCAACCCAAAGTGAGTTATTTTAGAGTTTTTGGTTGCCACTGTTTTATACTTAAGAAAGGCAATCTGGACAAGTTTGAGTCTCGTTCTTCTGACGGTGTATTTTTGGGTTATGGCACTCACACTCGTGCATATCGTGTACTTAACCTTGATACTAGCCGAGTCATGGAGACATCTGATGTCACCTTCGACGAGACCATGGTTTGTCCTTCTTCTAGATTTGAGCGTGCAGGTGATCACGAGGTTGGCGAACCTCTTTTTGATGATGAGGAAGAAGGTGTTGAAGGGATTGATGATCTAGCACTTCCTCCACCTGTTGTGCCGCTAGGATCGGCTTCTACTACGACGACTCATGGCCCCGACCCTTCTTCTTCGACTACTTGGGGGCCGAGGGATCCGCCACCTCGGGCTGTACCGTTTGTACCCGAGGGGGCACCAGCTGCTATTGAGGGGGAGGTCTCTTTAGCTCGGGAGGCGCCATGACACATTCAGCGCCAACACCCGCCTCAACAGATGATCGGCAGCATCGACGAACGTGTCACTCGGTCAAGGTTACAACAAATCTCTCACTTTGCTCATTCTGCATTTGTTGCTGATTTAGAACCCCGAGATGTTGGACATGCTTTATCTGATCCGGATTGGGTTAATGCCATACATGAGGAGTTAGAAAATTTTGAGAGAAATCGGGTTTGGGTTTTGGTTCCACCTCCTCCTGAGTGTCACCCTATTGGTACAAAATGGGTTTTCAAAAACAAACAAGGAGAGGATGGCCACATTGTGAGAAACAAGGCCAGACTTGTAGCCCAGGGGTATAGTCAGAAGGAGGGGATAGACTATGAGGAGACGTTTGCTCCTGTAGCTCGTTTGGAGGCGATTAGAATACTCTTGGCTTTTGCTGCATCCAAAGGTTTTAAACTTTTTCAAATGGATGTCAAGAGTGCCTTCTTAAACGGCTACATAGAAGAGGAGGTGTATGTGAAACAATCCCCCGGTTTTGAAAATCCCAAGTTTCCAAACCATGTTTTTAAACTTCACAAAGCTTTGTATGGTTTGAATCAAGCCCCTAGAGCCTGGTATGATAGGTTGAAAACCTTTTTGCTTGCTAAGGGTTTTAAAATGGGATGTGTTGATAAAATGTTTTTTCTCCTCAAGCGAGGCAATGACACTTTGTTGGTTCAGATTTACGTGGATGATATCATTTTCGGTGGTTCTTCTCATGCTTTGGTTGCCAAGTTTGCAGATACTATGAGCAGGGAATTTGAGATGAGCATGATGGGCGAGTTGACGTTTTTCCTCGGGATGCAAATCAAGCAATCTCGAGAGGGGACATTCATGCACTAGGGCATGTACACCAAGGACATACTGAAGAAGTTCGATATGGGTGAGGCCAAGCCTCTTCCAACACCCATGTCGACCACGACGGCCCTGGATGCTGACAAGGATGGAGAAGCTGTGGACCAGAAGGAGTACCGGAGTATGATTGGGTCGCTGCTATACCTGACGGCGACACGCCCGGACATCCAGTTCGCGGTGTGTCTTTGCGCACGATTTCAGTCATCGCCGCACACTTCTCACCGTCAGGCGGTCAAGCGCATTATGAGGTACTTATGCTTCACACCCGAATTTGGGATTTGGTATTCTGCTTCTTCTACCCTCTCCCTTTGCGGTTACTCGGATGCTGATTTTGCTGGTTGCCGACTTGATCGCAAGTCCACTTCTGGGACTTGTCAGTTTATTGGTTCTTCTCTTGTGTCTTGGTCTTCTCGCAAGCAGTCTAGTGTCGCTCAGTCTACCACAGAGGCTGAATATGTTGCTGTGGCTAGCTGCTGTTCCCAGTTATTGTGGATGATGGCCACTTTGCGTGATTTTGGTCTGAGTTTTTCTCGAGTTCCATTGCTTTGTAACAGCACGAGTGCGATTAGCGTTGCTAAGAACCCCGTGCTGCATTCTAAGACCAAACACATTGATGTGCGCTTTTATTTCTTGCGAGACCAATATGAGAAGGGTGATATCGACCTTCACCATGTCGATACTCATCTTTAGTTGACAGATATTTTCAATAAGCCTTTGGACCAATCAACCTTTGCTAGGTTGAGAGGTGAGCTTGGTGTGTGTTTTCCCTTTTAGTTGGGAAAACATTTTGGTTCTTGTATCATAAACTGACTTCTTTTATCTTGTTTTTGTTCATTTTTTGCATTTCATCATATTTGCATCTTTATCTTTTCGAGCTTCATGTATATAATTTGTAGAATGAATCTATGCTCTGTTTAGTGTATGTTCTGATGATACATGATGATGCTTGTAGCTTATGCTCTTTCTGATCACTGATACATGTTGTGAGCTGGGCTATTTTATACATGGTGAATATGCTTAATGAACATAAAATTTGAAACTTGTTCACCATTGAGATTGGCAACTAGCATGTGTAGAATGTGTTGAAATCACTTGTGCTTTTCATATATGCTAGGTTGCTACGTCTCTAGTTCTGAGTCATTCACTTGCTTGGTATGTTCATATCATGTTATAAAACTGAACCAAGTTTTAAGTGAATTGAAAAGATCGAAATGAGATTGCTTGTCAGCACATCACGGTATCGAGACTGTTTCTCATTGCACATTTGAGTTAAACTTGAGCCATGTAGTGTATGACCGAAACCGATGCTTTAAGCTTTTGATTGCATATGCATAGGCTTAGCTCGGTTGAAAACTTAGGCAATGACAAGCTTTCAACCTCTCGCAATCACATGCTGATTTATTGAACTTGTGTATTTTCACCGCTGCAACTCCGATAAAATTTGAAAACACAAGTCTATGGTTCATTCTATAGCATGATGATTGAACTTTGCTAGGGGTAGTTCACCTTGTATACATGTTTAGCACTTGTTTCTCTTCCTGTCTATACATGTTTAGTGCTATTTTGATGGTGAATACTTTTTGGCTAAAACTGCTCTTTGCTCATATGTTCATATTTCGTATTTGGTGATCAGTTTGAGCCTTTGCTAGCCTGTTGTGTATGTTGTTAAGGCATCGGATCAACACTTTGTAGAGCATCTTTTCATTCTATCGACTATATTCCTGAAGCTGCTAACTTGCATTTTTGACTAATATGCATTTGGAAGGGAGATGTATGCTTGATAGTGCATTATCAACTAAGGGGGAGAAATTTCGTCAAATCATATCTTAGTTGTATGCATTATTGAAGGGGGAGTTTGCTCGCTTGATGAGTTTTTCAATTGGCTTTGAGGACTTTTATTGGTATGGAGCAATTTTATGCTAGTTGTGTTGAGCCTCTGTGACTCTATCTTGAGGGACTAGCAGTTTTGCTTTGTGAGTATGCTTTCCAATTGGTATTGAGCTTTTCTGTCTCTCAATTGGTATCGAGCTTCTTCCTTTTCAATTGGTATCGAGCTCTATTGTTCTTCAGTTGGTATCGAGCTTTCTCGCTAGCGGTGTTGAGCTCATTCTGCCTCTTCTTGAGGGCTAGCTCTATTTTGCTTAAATCTCGACTGATATTTCAAGTGGTATCGAGCCTTCCTGCTAGCGGTGTTGAGCCTGTTCTACCTCTTCTTGAGGGCTAGCCTTGCTTTGCTTGGTTGCGTCGAGCCGTTGCCCATGTCTTTGGGGACCAAGTTGTTTTGCTCTTTCACTTGACTTTCTTCTGGCTTTGTTATGCTTTTGGGTCATTTGGACGAGTTCTCTACTTCTCTTTTCTTCTTCCTTCTTCTATCTTCATTATGATTTGTGTTGGTAGTTGACAATGCACTCATCAAGGGGGAGATTGTGGATACATGGGTGTATGCCGGATCTTGAGTGATGAGTGATTGTCAACGGGTTTGATGCGCATGTTCTTTGGCTTGTGTTGTGCAGGTGTCGAGCACGGATATAGTGACCAAAGGCAAGGTGAAGGTCAAGTAGAGACGTGCCGGGCCGACAGACCGGGAGCGGTGAAGGGCGGACGTGAGGCTTGGACTGAGGGACCGGTGGCCTGAGGATCAGCTATGGTGGCTGACAGCCTAGGACAGCGACGAGCGGAGACTTGCGGGGCACGGTGTGGCTCGGGTCGAGGACCTGGGGACACGTGTCTGTGGATGGGGTGCACGGGCGGTGCATCCCCTCTACGGCTCGGTTTGGTGGTTGAGCCACAGAAAAACCACCGAGTGGACGGTTTCCAGGTTTGGGCCTCAAAACCTGGGTGCGGCCGGTTTCTGAGTTTGGGCCACAAAACTCGGGCTGAGGACGGTTTCCAGGTTTGGGCCCCAAAACCTGGGTGCTGGCAGGTTTCTGAGTTTGGGCCACAAAACTCAGGCGACGAACGATAGGTTTCCCGGTTTCGCCTCAAAACTGGGGATGACCCAGGTTTCCCGGTTTCGGCCTCAAAACCGGGGGGAGGTCCGTGAAAAGGACGAGTAGAGCGGTGGCGGCACGTGGCGGCAATTGGTGAGGTCGCGTCGAGGCGAAGCTACCAGTTGTGCGGGCGTGGCCGTCGGATCACCAGCAACTTCGAGTTGGTCTGGAATACCCTTAGGGTTAGCCTGCTCGCTCATTAGCAGTAGGGGTAGAAGGGGAATAATTGTATTAGGCCATATAAGGAGAGGCAACCCATCCCTCCAGATCATCTCAGCCATTGCTATTTTCATTCTAGGGTTTCCTGCTTCCCATTCCCTGCTGTAGCTACTAAGATCCGCAGATACGGTGAACAATACCTCTGTGTATTTGCTTTTTGAGGAAACGAGACCGTAATCTCGTTGTCTCCTCGTGTGGAGAAGTTTCGGCTGGAAATCGAGATCGAATCGCGTTCTTGCTTGTGTGTTCTTCGCGCTTTCGTTTTTGGCCCTCACGAAGATTTGTCTCCTTCTTTCTCTTCGTGAGTAGTTTTGTGATTCAGCTTGAATCACTTTGTGCATGAACGGGTTTGTGATCTTTTGACTGAAGGAATTGCTCTCTAATCACTTGTAGCAATAGATCGGTTAAGTTTTGATTCGGAATGAGTTTCTTCTCTCTTTTCCCGAATCCCTTCGATTCATCGATTTGGAGATAGGTTCAAGCCATGATCTCCTAGGAGTAGCTCACTATCCTCCTTATGACTCCTCTCACCAAGTTTGAACCCTAGAGGTTTCGTTTTGGGTGAGATGAGTCGAATCGGTGGACGAAAAGTGAAGTTTCAGGGTGATCGGACGCTGCCTGTTCAACGACCGGACGCTGACCAGTGCGTTCGATCGTTGAATGGCTTGGTGACATGTCTGCGTGATTGTGACCGGACGCACTGAATTTGCATTGACCGGACTCGCTCGTTGCACTGTTCATCGGGTTTTTCTCTGTTGACCGGACGCTCTGTACACGTGACTGGACGCTCCTCTTCAGTGAGTCCGGTTAGGAACAGAGAGGTTCCAAATCGGTGTTTTGTGGACCGGACGCGTCCGATCACCATTGACCGGACGCAGAGGTGAGTCCGGTCAGTGCTGATCTGCGCAGTTTCGTCTGCAGTTCGTTCATTTGTTGTCGGTTTCAGTTTCCGGCTTTTGCGGTTTGTTTCTAGAGTTGAGTAGTGTCTCGCTGTGCTTCTTGGAAGCATCCACCCTACATCTAGGGTTGTGGACATTATCAAACTCTAGGTTTGCTCTTGGGGTTGATTTTCGGGACCGAGGCTAAAAGTTCCTGCAAAAGAAATTTTAGGCTCCCGTTCAACCCCCCCTCTGGTCGCCTTTGTATAGCACTTTCAGTTCTTCATGTATAAAACACGAGGAGTGTACAAGGCCTTGAGGCTCTAGGGATAGAAACGACATAGTTGTTCGATGTTCCAAGCGTTGGTGAAGATTTCGCCTTTGCTGTTCGAGAGTTTATATGTTTCGGGCTTTAGTACTTCAGCCACGGTGTATGGTCCTTCCCATGGTGGAGTCAGCTTGTGCCGTCCCACGCTGCTCTGCCGCCGACGGAGGACGAGGTCGCCAACTTGGAGGTCTCTCTTGCGCACGTGCCTGTCGTGGTATCGTCGGAGCGTTTGCTGGTACCTTGCAGAGTGAAGGAGGGCCATGTCCCGTGCTTCTTCGAGCTGATCGGCGTCGTTTGCAAGGGCCCCTTCATTTGTTTCTTCGTTGTAAGCCTTCAGTCGAGGGGACCCATACTCGAGGTCAGTGGGGAGGACGACCTCCGATCCGTAAACTAAGAAGAACGGAGTGAAACCAGTGGCCCGACTAGGTGTTGTTCTTAGGCTCCAAAGGACCGAGGGTAGTTATGCGGCCCACCACTTCCTGAATTTCTTCAGTCGGCCGTAGATTCTTGGTTTGAGACCTTGGAGGATCATACCGTTGGCGCGTTCGACTTGACCGTTGGTTTTGGGATGGGCAACTGCGGACCAATTCACACGGATGTGATGATGGTCACAGAAGTCTAGGAACTTCTTGCCAGTGAACTGCGTGCTGTTGTCAGTGATGATGACGTTCGGGATTCCGAAGCAGTGGATGATGTTGGTGAAAAACTCGACCGCTCGCTCGGAGCGGACGTTGCCGATGGGCCATGCCTCGATCCATTTAGTGAACTTGTCGATAGCTACGAGTAGGTGCGTGTAGCCTTTGGTCGTCCTTTGGAGGGGTCCCATGAGGTCGAGCCCCCAGACTGCGAATGGCCATGAGATGGGGATCATCTAGAGGGTGTGTGATGGAAGGTGCGTTTGTTTAGCGTAGAACTGGCACCCTTCGCAGGAGCGCACAATGTTGGTGGCGTCGGAAACAGCGGTCGGCCAGTAGAATCCATGCCGGAAAGCGTTGCCGACGAGGGTCTTTGGCGCCGCGTGGTGGCCGCAAGCCCCTGAGTGAATGTCTTCGAGGAGGCTCTTGCCTTCTTCGTTGGGGATGCAACGTTGGAGAATCCCGACGCGCCTCTTCGGTACAGTTCCTTGCTGTTGCCATAAACCACATAGGTCTTGGCTCATCGAGCGATTCGGCGAGCTGCGACTCGGTCTTCCGGTAGCTCTCCTCGAGTCAGCCAGTCGATGTAGGCAGCTCGCCAGTCTTGTGGGTGGCTTGAGGAAGGAGAGGGTGGCTCGATTTCCATGGCCTCGGCGTCGGCCGAAGGTGCCTTGGTCGAAGGGCCGGGATCGAGCGATGGTGTTATAGCGTCAGCCCCGAGCCCAGGTCGATGGAAGGCTCGAGAAGGTCCTTTGAGAAGACATTGAGTGGAACGGTCCCCCGAGAGGACGCGATTCTAGCCAGCTCATCCGCGGCTTCGTTGTAACGTCGGGCGACGTGGTTGAGCTCGAGGCCGAGGAATTTGTCCTCCAATTTACGCACCTTGTTGCAGTAGGCTTCCATTTTGGGGTTATGACAGCTCAAAGCCTTCATAACTTGGTCAATGACGAGCTGCGAATTGCCTCAAGCGTCGAGGCGTCAAACTCCGAGCTCGAGGGCGATGCGTAGGCCGTTGACAAGGGCTTCGTATTCCGCGACATTGTTGGAGGCAGCGAAGTGGATGCGGATGACGTAGCGCATGTGTACTCCGAGGGGTGAGATGAAAAGCAAGCCCGCGCCTGCTCCTGTTTTCATGAGCGACCCATCGAAATACATTGTCCATAGCTCGGCTTGGACTTGTACCGGAGGTAGCTGGGTGTCGGTCCATTCTGCGACGAAGTCCGCAAGTATTTGAGATTTGATTGCCTTCCTTGGTGCGTAGGTGATTGTTTCGCCCAGGAGCTCAGCTGACCATTTAGCGATTCTTCCTGCAGCATCCTGATTCTGGATGATCTCTCCCAGCGAGAAAGATGAAACCATAGTGACTGGGTGACTGAGGAAGTAATGCTGGAGCTTGCGATGTGCTAGGACAATCGCGTAGAGCAGCTTTTGGACGTGCGGGTAGTGAATTTTAGCTTCCGATAGTACCTCGCTGACAAAATACACCGGCCGCTGGACCAGTAGCGCATGTCCCTCTTCTTGCCTTTCGACCACTATGACCATGCTGACCACCTGGGTGGTTGCAGCGACGTAGAGAAAAAGTGGTTCGGGTGGCTTGGTTGCTGTAGCTGGTCGCGGCGGAACAAGGATCGGAGCCGAGGTCAATATGCCCTTGAGTTTGCCGAGGGCTTCTTCGGCCTCTTTGGTTCAGTTGAAGTGTTCAGATTTCTTTAAGAGGTGGTACGGGGGGAGGGCTTTCTCCCCTAGCCGTGAGATGAAACGGCTGAGGGCAGCGAGGCAGCCCGTGACCCTTTGTACGCCTTTCAAGTCCTGGATTGGTCCCAATTTCATAATGGCTGCGACCTTTTCGGGGTTAGCCTCGATTCCGCGTTGGGAGACAATGTATCCTAGGAGCATGCTGTGCGGTACGCCGAAGGTACACTTCTCTGGGTTGAGTTTGATGTTTTTGGCTCGAAGGCATCTGAACGCGATTTCCAGATCCCTAAAAAGGTCATCAACTTTTCTGGTTTTGATTACAATGTCATCGACGTAGGCCTCGACGGTTTCACCTAGATGACTTTCGAAGATGTGAAGCATGCATCGTTGGTACGTTGCTCCGGCGTTTCAAAGGCCGAAGGGCATGGTGACATAACAAAACATACCAAAGGGGGTTATGAAGGAAGTCGCGAGCTGATCAGACTCCTTCATTTTAATTTGATGGTAACCGGAATAAGCATCAAGAAACGAAAGGATTTCGCATCCCGCAGTGGAGTCTACAATCTGATCAATGCGCTGTAGAGGAAAAGGAACCTTGGGGCATGATTTATTTAAACTGGTGTAATCTACGCACATCCTCATTTTGCATTTTTCTTTTTGACTAGTACAGGATTTGCTAACCACTCGGGATGGTGAACTTCCTTGATGAACCTGGCCGCCAAAAGTTTGTGTACTTCTTCCCCGATGATCTTGCGCTTTTCCTCATCAAAGCGGCGCAGGCGTTGTCTCACCGGTTTGGATCCAGCCTGGATTTCCAAGGTGTGCTCGGCGACATCCCTCGGTATGCCCGGCATGTCCGAGAGACTCCACGCAAACATGTCAATGTTTGCGCGAAGAAAGTCGACGAGCACGGCTTCCTATTTGGGGTTGAGGGACGAGCTGATCGTCAGCGTTCTGTCCTCCGATGAGTTTGGGTCGAGGCGGATCTTCTTGGTATGTTCCGCTGCCTCGATGTTGCCGACGCGGCGCTTGGACTCGAGGGCTTAGGTGGCGAGATCGTCGAGTGTTGAAGCTAGCTCCGCTATTTGCACGTCGGCTTCTCCTTTCTCGACGCACTAGACGTCGCAGGAGTAAGCGTGCTCATAGGAGGAGCCGATGGTGATGACCCCTTTAGGCCCCGACATCATCATCTTCAGGTAAGTGTAGTTGGGGACTGCCATGAATCGGGCGTAGCCAGGCCTGCCGATGATGGCGTGATACGTGCCCGGGAACCCAACCACCTCTAAGGGTTTCTCGCCTAAAATTCGAAGGGGAGCCATAGCAAACTGGGAGATTGACACGCCCTATGGCTAGGGCCTTTTTCCCTGGTACGACTCCGTGAAAACCTCCGTCGCTTGGCTGGAGTCGCGACTCCTTGACACCAAGGAGCCCGAGGGTTTCGGCGTAGAGAATGTTGAGGCTACTGCCCCCGTCCATGAGTACTTTCGTGAGACGAGTGTTGAGGATTACGGGGTCGACAACAGGCCGATAGGCCCCAGGGTTGATGATGCAATCCGGATGGTCATCACAGTCGAACGTGATGGGCTCATCAGACCAGTGGAGGTACCGGGTGGCTGCGGTCTGGGCGGAGAGGATCTCTCGTCGCTCTTTCTTGCATTGCCCAGGACTGAGCTTAGTCGAGGGGCCTCCATAGATCATGTAGCAATCATGGACCTCTAGGAAATCCTCGGCCTCCTCTTTTGCGTTCTTGTCGCCATCCTTGCTTTTCTTCCCAACGTCCCTCTTGGCGCCGGCGTTGTCGTAGTGCCTTTTGAGCATGCGGCAGTCCTCGAGAGTATGGTTCACCGGCTTCACCGCTCCTTGGTGAAAGGGGCAAGGTTCTTTCAGCATCTTATCGAAGGCGCCTCCGCTGGGGAGCCCTCGAGGCTTCTTTCGTTCAGCTGCGGCGATGAGGTCATCCTCCTCGACCTCACGCCTGGCACGCTGGCCTTTCTTCTTCCTTTTGCTATTATTGTTGATGCCCGTTTTTGGGTCCTTGCTCGAGCCCTTGCCGTCTGGGGCACGCACACTTTGCCCTTCTCGCATGCTTCGTCGAAAAAAGCTCCGACCGCTTCGTCGCCGGCCGCGTAGTTTGCGACTACGTCCATTAACTCGTTGACCGTTAGGGGTCGGTTACGGCCTAATTCGTGAACCAGGTCCTTGCAAGTGGTGCCAGAGACGAATGCCATGATTACATCATGGTCGGTGATGTGCGGGAGCTCCGTGCGCTGTTTGGAGAAGCGTCGTGCATAGTCGCGGAGAGACTCGTTGGCCTGCTGCTTGCATCGGCTCAGGTCCCACGAGTTGCCTGGGCGGATGTAGGTTCCCTTGAAATTTCCTTCGAAGACCCGAACTAGGTCGGCCCAGTTTCGGATCTGGCCGGGAGGGAGCGCCTCGAGCCATCTTCGGGCGGAGTCGGAGAGGAAAAGTGGTAATTGACGGATGATGGCTTGGTCGTCGCCCCAAGCCCCACCTAGCTGACAAGCCAGGCGGAAATCGGCTAACCAGAGCTCGGGCTCGGTTTCGCCGTTGTATTTGACGAGGCTCGTAGGGGGGCGGAACGGTTCTGGTAGCAGCGTGCTACGGATGGCCCTGCTGAAGACTCGAGGGCCAGGCGGCTTGGGCGCAATGCGATCTTCGTCGCTATCGTAACGTCCCCCTCGATGGGTGGTAATGCCTCGTTCCTCAACTTCTTTGTCCTTGCGACGCCGCCCCCGGAGGATGTCGTGGCGGGCATCGTTCAGATCACGCGGCTCACGTGGATCGATGATGCGATCCCGCACATTCTTAGCTTGGCGGGTGATGGGCTGGTGAACTGAGGCCTCCCTTTCGTTGCGGGGGGGGGGGGGGGGCTCGATCGGTCGTTTTGAGGCTGCCCCTCGATGCTTCGAGGCCGAACTCTCGGCCTGCTATACGGCTGCGGCCTGGAGGAGGTCTTTCATCTCGTCCCGAATGCGTCGACCTTCGGGGTCGATGGCTCGGGCATGTTCGCAGTAGCATGGTTGCAGCAATAACATTTTGCCTTGCTCGAGGGAAGCAGTTGGCGGGAAACTCGGGTACTTAATCTTCGATGATCTGTCGTTGGACATCTCGAGCCCTACCTCGAGCGCCTTCGCCGCGCGGCAGGGCGCGGCTTCGCTCAAGGACTTGCTCGATCTGGTTCAGCCGTCGGCGATCCTCGTCGAGTTAGGCCTTTATCTCCTGGATTTGCGCGATCTGTGCAACCTGTTCGTCATGTTGGTTGGCTGGATCGACGGGGTCCTCTGGTTCGTTTCATCGTCCCAAAGGCGTTCCCCCAGCTGCCGCTGCTGCTGCCACGACGACCGCGTCAGGGTTATGTGTCTCGCTGTCCGAGGCGGTGACTCTGTCACGCTTGATGTGGAAGCACACCCTCATGGGGTCGTAGTCGTCCTCGTCATCCAGGAGGTCGTCCTCGTTAGCGTCGAAGTCATCAAAGCAGTAGTTGCTGACCACAAGAAAGCGGCGTAACGCTTCTGCGTCGTGGAGCCCGGAGAAGTCTGCGTTTGCCCACGTATCGTCGTCGTCGGTGGTCTCGGCGCACGCGGTCATTGCCGTTGTTGCCATAGGGCTGAGGGTTGGTCCCAGGTGACATCCTGGGAGACCTGTAGTGTTGTTGAAGTGGGCACGCACCATCGTGGAGTAGGCTTGAGTGGTATTGTCGAGACCGTAGAGGTATGAAAACAGCGCCGCCCCTGCCCTTGGTGCCGGTAAGCCCGACGCCTCCACTGGTGGTGGTATCGCAGTGCTTGTCATCGGGATTTGAGGAAGATCCGTTGGCGTTCCTCGGCCGGCCTGACCCGTCCAAGCCAAACCCCTTACAGAGGGTTTCGTCGGATCGGCCGGGCGAGAAGCTCCAGTGGAACGTGACGGGGCGACCTTGGTCCGCGCGGAGTGGCTAGGTGCGGTCGTCACCCAACGCCTCTGCAAGGGACGGGGTGACCGACATCCTGGGAGTCCAATATGCTTGGGCAGGCACCGAGGGGTCTCGGCAGCGAGGGGCTACGCAAGCAGGAGAAGGGCCATGTCGTAGCCGCTGCCTAGAGCGATGAACTCTAGACTCCCGAAGCGCATCACCGTGCCGCAACGGAGTGGTATAGAGGGATTTTCCATCCGGAACGAACTGTGGGGAATCGTCGAGACACGCGTGGCCTCTACCTGGTGTGCCAACTGTTGGTGTTTCAAACCCGGGAGTCTACACCAACGAGTGAATTTGTGTGCGCGTGTTCCCTGATCCGGATGGTGATGCAAGAAGAATACATGCGGTTTATCCTTGTTCGGGCAAGAGAAGGCCCTACATCCAGCGGGGGAGGGAGATTATATTATCTTGCACCGAAGTGCTTGTACAGGGGCGAATACAAGTGTGAATGAGAGAGGACAGGGTGCGTGTAGGAAGGGACTAGGACCCGTGAGCTTGCCCTAGAGTCCTACACTATGGAGGAAAACTTGAGGACTTGAGTGCTTGTGTACGTGAATGCCGCCTGCCCTAACCTAATTCTCGGCATCCCCTTTTATAGATGAAGAGGAGGCACGGGGTTACACAGTCTTTAGGGCTGTCGTAGGCGATGATGTCACTGATGACGTTGGGGATGACGATGCCAGTCATGTCGGTGCCGCTGTAGCGACGCTCCTCGTCCTGTGGCGACGTGCCTAGCGACGGGGGTGAAGGACGACGCCCATGCGCCGATGTGCGTAGAGAAGTCATATCGGGAGTTGTTGGGGTGTAGATCGGTCTTGGTAGATCCGTGCTCGAGGGTGTGGTTGAGACCCTCACGGTTGAATTCGAGGCCAGACGGAAGAGGTCAAGCTTCGGACAGCACGCGGAACGTAGCGCTGTACATACCTCGAGGGGTGTCCTCGAGAGGGGTACAGCGCGTGGTATGGGGCGATAGCTTCGCATGACGTGCTTGTTTTCTTGGGAAAGCAGTTGAATTCTGACTTTACTATGGTATGATCAACGGTGTACTAGCTGTAGCCATGTGGGCCTTGATCGGAGTGGACAAGGTGCAGTTAATGCTTCTGGGGTCGTACAAGTGGTAGGTACGGGATAGTCGTGACCTGCTTCCTTTGTTGGGAAGCTTTCGATGCTCTATTCCGATACCTGACACGGAGGGCTCAGGCGGGACGGAGAATGGGCGCTTGCCCGAGGTTTGGCTTGGAAGGCTCGGGCGAAGCGGAGAATGGGCGTTAGCCCGAGGCCTGGCTCGGAAGGCTCGGGCGAGGCGGAGAAATAACACTTAGCTCGAGGCCTAGCTCTGGAGGCTCGGGCGAGGCGGAGAGTGCGTGCTGGCTCGGAGTCTTTCTGGGATCGTTGGGCCGTCGTGGCCCACTTCCTCTTGATGGGCTTTCGACTTGGCGGGCCATGTAGTGTTGCTTACCTTCTTGGCCCCGGTTATGTTTTTCCAAAGCGAAGGTTTTGGGTACCCCTTTTCCATACCGTCGACAATTTTATTTTCTAGGGAGCTGGCAGGCATGTGAAATTTGTATTGAAATACTATCATACCTGCGTGACGAATCGAGGAATGCCTCCCCCCACACTTGCTTTTGTACCTATCTTTTTATTTTTTTGGAGACAAACATATACAAAAGCAAGTGGACAAATTTGCACAATGATAAAACAAAGGGCACAATTCAAATGAATTTCATTAAAGGATAACTTTAGGCACATTACATGATAAGAATTTAAAACTTGAAGGGAAATAACACAAGGAATCGTATGTGCCTAATTATTAGAGTGGAGAATGTTGCACATACCGTCGTTTGAAGATGAAGGATTGATGAAGATTCTTTTTATCATGTCATTCTGTACGTCAAGGCGGTCGACGCTTGTGCAACATGTGGGGGGGAGATCTCGAACGTGAGGTTGTTGAACTTGAGAGATCTCCCCTACACTTTATTCTTGTACCTCTTTTTTTTATTTTTAACAAAGAAACAAAGAATGGAAAAGCAACAAGGGCTCTACCAGCTGGAACACTAGGGAGCTTTTATTTTTATTTTATTATTATTATTGAAATGGAAAAAGAGAGAATGATCACATCCATGCTTTTTAGAAAATTCAAAACAGAAAGCTCAAGAAGACATGGATCAAAAAAGGTTGCCATGATTTTTAAGAGAGAGAGAGGGTTTCATTTTATTCAAATGATTTTCTTTTATTCACCAAACTTCTTATCTTTGAAAAATAACTCAAACAAGATTAAGGTAAAACATGCAGCACAAATCTAGCCTTGGGTTATCTCCATGAAATGAATTACTTCTATTGCTCATGATAACAACTCAGAGTTCATTAACCAAGATTAAACACCATGTCTAAACTTGATTAAAGAAGGTCATTTTAACCTAAGCACCATGCTTAATTTAAAAATGCCTATAAGTGCACCACATGTGCACATGTGAAAATCCTCAAACTAGAGCATATATCATAAGTTAAGGAAGCTTGAACTTGAATGAAATAAGGAGACAAACATGAGTAAATGGGTTGGCATCCGTTCGCATACCTGAGTGTGTTTACCGGTGGCATCTGCAGATTTGAGTTTTGGAGTCGCTGTAATGGTAGCTTGAAGGTCGAACTCAGGCGGGTATCAAGGCTTAGGTCATGCACATAAATACTGTGTATAGACCATGGGCCTTGATGGTACCAACAAAGGTCGTGGAAGAGGAACACCCTCCTTGCTTATGTAAGCAATATATGCAAAGTCAGGTGGATCGCGGGTGTTTGTGATAAAGAAATGGAACCACTCTGCTCCTTCTTTCTCTTCCACTCTTTTATATATATATCTTTTTTTCAAACTTCTTTTTCTTCTCTCTCTTTTTTCACTTTTTTCTCGCATATATATATATATATATATATATATATTTCTTTCACTCTTTCTTCCTCCCTCTTTTTTATCTATATATATATATATATATTTCTCTCCCTTTTTCGCATATATGTATATTTTTTTCTTTATCTCTCCTTTTTTTGGAAGGCACATGGGTGTTTGTGATGGCTATGTGGCGCCACCCAGCTCCTTCTCTTCTTTCCACCATTTCTTCTCAATAAGATCGAGCTTTTCCCTTTTTGGATGGATGGAACCTGAGCTCTCCTCCCCACACATGGACTTTTGATTGAACGTCAAGTGTGGCATGTTCAGTGTTCCACCACTGGTTGTGTAGCTCTCATGCTATTTGTTGGCGTGTCTTCCCCCGATCTTCTTGATCATAACCTGTAAGGTTAGCGAACAGGAATACCCGAAGGTACATACAAACAAAACATCATGCTCTTGTTTTCATTGAGAACAAAGATGGTGTTTATTATCTTTTTTTTAATTTAAGCAAGGTGAGCTAGCATATCCTTTGATGTAAATGGAACGTGATATTCTTTATCGCCCTCACCCACACTTGGACTTTTGTTGTCGGTGTTTGTTAACCGGCAACTCGTCTTGAGGGATCTCAGACGATTTGTTTGGTGGGGATCGGCGTTCGTAGAACTCGGCGAGTACACAGAGACAACGATTTATACTGGTTCAGGCCGCTTAATAGCGTAATACCTTATGTCCAGTGTGGCATGTGTCTTGTGTTATGATTCAAGATTCAATGATAGGGATCGACGCCTGCTTCCCCTTATATATCCGGGTGAAGCACGGCGTATACCGAGTCCTAGTCGGTTACAATAGAGGAGTCATATTCTAATTACAAGACTTCCTTCAAGAACTCGACTAAGTTATAATGAGAGTCCTAATCCATGTACACTTCGTATCAAGTCTTCGGATCTCCCGTGTCGCCCAGGGTTAGTCAGAATAAACATCTTCTGATGATGTCTCTGACATCCTGGTCCGTCAAGCCCCCGAGCTCTTCATCATTTCTCTAAAACGTTATCTTCTGGTTTCTCTTTGAGAATCTCCGAGTAAATGTCTTGAGAAATCTTGAGGTGCTCTGTAGGTAAAGAACTTCCATGGTGTGCACTTTTTCCTGAAAAGTACACCCATAGGGTGTAGCCCCCTTGCCTCTTGTTATTTTTAATAACTTTGAGGGTCTCTGAGCCTTTATCCGAGTAATCCTTAATCAAGAAAAAACATTTCCTTGATGATATATACCCTGTAGCCCCTGAGCCTGAGTTTCGAGTACTTGAGTAGTCGGTACTTGGGGTCTCCAATATATCATCCGGGTAAACCATAAGGATAGCAATAAGTTAGAACATGGCACTGATCTATACCTTAATCCATCCGAGTAAAATATTTGGCTTCAGGTGGGTAATGTTTTCATCAAACATCCCTTATTACCCCCCACTGAATAAAAATTACCAAAAGGACAGCAATAATTGGTCAGTGACTGTTTCACCTGTCCACATTGATGATTCTTGTCGTGTTCTGCAACTGCAAAACTTTGTCGTCTTCCTCTTAAAGTAGACACGTGAAGCAAACCCATCACTGGAACCCGGCTTCACATGTGTAATAGTACGCAGGAAGATTTATTGCTCGCTGGTTACTTATATCCATGAACTATGTCCATAGACCATGAGTAGCCGCCTATAAATACTCTGCCTGGGGAGCAAGGAAGCCACACCTTCCTGAGTATATGACTTCTCTTAATCTCTTGAGTGTTTGAAGGACCAAGAAGCAACCAGAAAGCGACCAGAGGGGGGTGAATGGGAGCTTCAAAATTTCCTTTCGGAAACTAGTAGCCACTGTCCCGAGAATCACCCCGAAAGACAAACCCTAGAGCTTGCTAATGTCCACGACCCTAGATGTAGGGTGGATGCTTCCAAGAAGCACAGCGGGACACTACACAACTCTAGAAAGCCAACGCAAAAGACGGAAACCAAATCCGACAACGAACGAACAAGCTGCGGACAAAACAGCGTGAAACAGCACTGACCAGACTCTGCCTGCGTCCGGTCGAGCTCCACCGGACGCGTCCGGTCGTGCGAAACCTGATTTTGGACCTTACTGTTCGCGACCGGACTCGCTGAAGAGATGCGTCCGGTCAAGGGTCGAGCGTCCGGTCAACTCAGTCCAAAACAGTGAACAGTAACAGGAGTGCGTCCGGTCACCAAGAAACTGAGCATCCGGTCAAGATAAGAAAGAGCACAGCGCAAGCACTCAACCACCGGACGCACTGCCCTAGCGTCCGATCGTCCCGAGTCAACGTCCGGTCACCCCGTAGCAACACTGTTCGTTCACCGATTCGACTCGATCTCACCCAAAACGAATCCTCTAGGGATCAAACTTGGTGAGAGGAGTCACAAGGAGGATAGTGAGCTATCTCTAAGAGATCATGGCTCGAACCTATCTCCAAATCGATGAATCGAAGAAAGTCGGGAGAAGGAAGAAAAGGTTGACCCGAAATGAAAATTGATCGATCTACTAGGTCGTGAGGTTAGAGGTGAATTCCTTTGGTGGAAAGAAGTGCCTCATGATCTAGAACAACTTGGTTCAAACGGATTTGTGGAAGATGAACCGAGCAAAGAGATCAAGCGACGGGAAAAACGTGGAGAAAATGATTCCGCGAAGAACACGAATGAAACGCGAATCACAACCACGAAATTGCAACCGTGTGGCTACCACACGCTACAACAGTGAGGATACGGCCTCACTTCCTCAAAATCTCCAGTACACAGAGGTATGGTTCTCTGCGGATCTCAGCTAGCTACAGCAGGGAATTGGGAGAGCAGGAAACCCTAAGTGCAAAGAGCAAATGAACTGAGATAGATGGGGAGGTGGGTGTCTCCCCCTACTTATCCTAATTCTAACTATTCCTAATTCCCACTCTACCCCTAACTACTTACAGAGCGAACCAGCTAAACCCTAAGGTTATTCTGGACCAACTCGATGGTAGGTGGATCCGACGGCCTCGCCCGCACAACTCGTAGCGTTGCCTTGACGCAACCTCCTGATTGCCGCCACGTGCCGCCACTGCTCCGCGTCCTTTTCCTGGACGTCGCACCCCCGGTTTTGTGGCCCAAACCAGGAAACCAGCCTTCACGACCAACCCCCGGTTTTGAGGCCCAAACCGGGAAACCAGCCTACCAAGCCTGAGTTTTGTGGCCAAAACTCAGCAAACCCACAGCACCCAGGTTTTGAGGCCCAAACCTGGAAACCGACCTCAGCCCGAGTTTTGTGGCCAAACTCGGAAACCGTCCATGCCCTGGTTTTGAGGCCCAAACCTGGAAACCGTCCTCCCGATGGTTTTTCTCTGGCTCTACCACCAAACCGAAGCTGTAGAGGGGATGCACCGCCCGTGCACCCCGTCCACCGACACGTGTCCCCAGGTCCTCGACCCGAGCAACACCATGCCCGCAAGTCTCCGCTCATCGCTGTCCCAGGCTGCCACCCACCACAGCTGATCCTCGGGCCACCGGTCCCTCAGTCCAAGCCTCACGTCTGCCCTTCGCCACTGTCGGTCCATCGGCACGGCACGTCTCTACTTGACCTTCACCTTGCCTCTGATCACTGTATCCGTGCTCGACACCTGCGCAACACAAGCCAGAGAACATGTGCATCATCCCAGTTGACAATCACTCATCACTCAGAGACTCGGCATACACCCATGTATCCGCAGTGTTATAGTATCTGTAGCGGAAATGTCTGAGCCCCCGGGTGTCTTCCTTATGTAAGATAGTTGAGGTGTCTAGAAGAACTCTTGTGAAGGGACCATCCGTTAGGGTGGTTTCCAAGTGGTCGCGAGCAGAGGGATACAGAGGTGCGCCTAGAAGAACTCTTGTGACTCCCGCGTCGCGGGCAACCTCGGGGTCACAGGTTGTCAAAAGGCGCTAGGGTTAGGGCCTACTACCGAGTTCTTTTTGTACCGGGGTAGAGCCTTGAACCCATTTTGGGATGCACTAAAAAGATCGTGTGTACCCAAGGTTCTGTGTCTGCTTTACTGTGTCTCACTGAACCCGGTCCTTGGTGCGGCGTGCATCAAGACTCTGTACCTTGATTACACTAGAGTAGCGTTTTACATCCTGAGTGAACTTGTACTGGAAACTGTTGTATCACAAGATGTATCCGTGTATCTCTGTTGTAATTCTGAGTAATAATTAATAAGATCCGGGTACTTGGAATGTTTTTCGAGTCCTCTGTCTTTTCCTCCGAGTACTAAATGTGTCTTATGAAAGAATAATATTATCTGTTGTACGGGTTGCCTGTTCATTGACTCTAACGCCGTCTGAAAGCATCCCCCAGCCGTTAGGGTTTCTGACAGTTTCCATAACGCCATTCGGGAAAGGTGAACGGTTGCCGAAACGGATCTATAATAAGCCGCCATTGAGCGTACAATCTCTTCATTATTTCATCAAGTTGTAGCCTTCAGAGCAAGGAAATCCCATAGTCAATCCCTTAGTTGATGCGCAGAAAGTCCCTTGTCATCAACATGGGTCCCAAAAAACAGTCCGCAGCTGAGAAGAAGAAGGCGAAGATCACCGGTGGGAGGTCGCGCCACCCGTGCCCTCCAACAGATGTGCTAGCTTGGAAAGCACCAGATACCAGAGAATCGGAGCTCGCTTTCTTGGCGCAACAAGGATTACTCTGGTCTCAACCAATAGACGGGTGGAGGGTACCTACTGATCATCGCGCTCCAGCTCCCAATACGACAGAGATAGTGATGTTCAAGTCTTTCGTGGAGCGCGGATTGGGGCTTCCAGCATCCGATTTCTTCAGAGGATTGTTGCACTACTATGGTTTGACTCTCAACCATACTACTCCCAATGCCTGCTTCCACATTGCTATCTTCGCTCATCTGTGTAAAGCTTTTCTAAGGATTTGCCCCTCTTTTACTCTTTTCCATTATTTCTTCTAGGTTAAGTGTCAACCCAGTGATGCGTGTGTAGAAGTAGTCGGAGGAGCTAGTTTCCAACTTAGGCTAGAAGTAGCTACTCAATATATTTTTGTAGTATTGTCGGAATCCGTTCGCGAATGGGTGAGCGGATGGTTTTACATTGCCAACCCACCACCGGCCCTTCGTCGTCATGATGGATGGCCGCCCTAGAAGTCCCGCAAGTGGAAGGATAAGATCTCTGTAGAAGAAGTAGGGGCTATCCAACCATTGATCGACGTGATAGCGGCATTGAAGCTAAGTGGATTGACTGGTTATACCTTCGTCCAAGACTTCATTGCTCACCGGATCCATTCGCTGCAGCAGCGAGCCAATTTTGGCTTCGAATACCTTGGCGTGAAGGACCCGGGCCGGCATGATGCCGAGCAATTGTCCAACCAAGAGATTTTGAGGAGGATGAACCGAATGTTGAAGAGTCGTGAACATCTTGTTCCAATGATGACGACTTTCTCCGCCATCAACTCCCCTCCAAAGGTAAGTAGTTGGGGTATCCATCTTTTAGATTCTTAATAGATGTCCTTCTAACTAGACATTATCTTCTTCTTCTTCATAGGACCAAGGGCGGAATAACAACGACTGTCCACCCCTGCCCCCGGTGACTCAAGAAGGCGGAGGCATTACTCTCGAGGGTCCCATTCGATGTGAGGACCTTCGCCATGAGTCAAGCTCTCCTGGTGATCTTGACTGGTTAGACTCAGAGTCAACTGACTCTGATGTCATGCTCATAGATCTCGAAGCCGAGAGTAGTCGGAAGAAGTCTCCTAGTCCACTCGAGGAAGCCAGAGATCTAGTTCCAAAGAAGGCTCGCACTGGTAATCGCCGTGCTTGTCAAAAAATCCTTTTAACAACAGAATTGGCTGAAAAGCACTGTAGTACGGGTCCTGGTAAGGGAATACCCGAGTACTTTATAGAATTCATGCTTTGGATTTAATAAACCTTTGTCTTATATCTTTGTTTGATGTAGACGCTGAGACGGCTCAAGGAGCTTCGAGTGGAGCTGGTACTGAAGAAGTTCCGACTTCAGACCCACAGCCGAAGAAGCCACTCTTGAAGCTGCCGCGGGCGCTGAAGCTTGTTAAGTAAGTCGTATTACTTGTCTTTAGAATGCTCATATGCTTTCTAGCATTATTATGAACACTCGTCTATTGTAGGAAAGTGAAGCCGATCGCTATATTCTCAAGTAGTGCTACCGAAATCCGGGCGGTGGAGGAGTCGGAGGCACAGGACAAAGGCGGATCCAACATCCCTCCTGTCTCTAGTCAGGTGAATACTCTGCCAGGCTCCTCCCCATCTGGTACTCGGGTCGATACAGCACCTGAAGTGGCTGTGCTTCCCTTGCCTCAGGTTGAAGTTCCATATTCGATCTTTCGCTCTCCCGCTCAATTGGAGTTTGACCGAGTGATGAACGAGTGGTTTTTTCGCACTCGACAGCCTGATAAACCTACTCTAGAGATGGTTCGAGCTGAGACCAATGTTGAAGCTTCAAATCCTCCACAGGAAGCATCCGAGACTGTCCCCGAGTCCTCTCGCCAGGGGTCGAGAATGGAAGTCGTGGGGTACAACCCGGATCTCGTTCGGTTGAAGGAGTTCAGCGAGCAAGTGATGGCGCCTGCCGTAGCACTCCGACAGTTTGTTGAGGTAACTCTTTTGAAACCCTCGTTGCTTTTTATTACCACATCCGGGTACTTTATATTGCTATCTCTGTGCAGGGCTTTGATGTGAAAGTGACTGAGAAGATCACTCAGATCTGCCAAGAGCTTTCTCTTGAGAATCAACAGCTCAAGGACTACATCGCTCAGGATCAGATTAGCCAAAAGGTAGCCACCCAAGTCCTTCATAATCGCATCAACGAGCTTCAAAACAATCTCAAGGTTGTTGTTGATGAGCGTGACACGTCAAATCAGTGGGAACTTGAGTTACACGGCAAGCATGCTGCCTCGGAGCAGAAACTTAAGGATGTTGTAAAGTCTTCCAAGAAACAGCTTGCTGGTAAGTCGAAAGTACTTTCCGGGTTCCTTACTACTTTGTAAATCCATGATGCTCACCCGATTTGTTATGTCTTTCAGATTTGAAGGAGCTGGCCACTGGATGGCAAACTGTTTTCAATCGGAAGGAGGCGGAGCTTGAGGAGGTATTTGCTAATGTGCATAGTACTCTTCAAGAGGCCAAACTGATTCGTAAAGATGCTGACCGAGACCAGCTGAAGGCTTTAAAGTCGACCAAGGAGTCGCGGGAGGCTCTGGAAGCAGTTCAAGCGCAATTAAAGGAGTCCCAAGAGTCCTTGAAGACTTCTCAAGAGCCTTTGAAGGCGTTGGAACTTGGTGTGGAGCCCATCCTGGATATGATTCCGCGCCCGGAAGGTGCTGAAGAATCTTTGATTGATCGAGCCAAAGCTGCACCCGGGCGGCTGACTCAATACATCAAAGACATGGCGACTTCAGTGGTGTGTGGTCTGCTAGCGACGCTGCGGCTGCATATGCCATCTTTTGATTTGTCCTCCATCACGACGCTTCCTGAAGGCAAGAGTGACGAAGATCATGCAGCCATACAGGAGGAAGTCAAGGTCGTAGCGGAAGAGTACTCCCAAATACTAGATCTTGTGGAGTAGTATGTTTTCCTCAGTCCTTTGACCAAAATTTGTATCTCCTACAAACAAATATATAAAGAATCAAAGTATGATTTACTTTTGAGTCTTGTTAATTTTGCGTATGGTTGACTCGTCATTGCAAGGAATGTCTTATCAATGGGTCGTTTTGCTTGAGGTGGATAAATGACTAGGCGTCTTTTTAGACGAGTCTATTCGGGTGCTCTCTAGCACTTAAGAATGAGTTGTATGACTTTGTTTCTCTTATAGTCTTTAGCGACTTAATAGAGAACTTTAGTCTGCCCGGGTACTACTCTTAGTACCCTTTTCCAAGGGATAAATTTGATCAAGCACCTCTTAAGGACCGAAGCGATGGTTCCTGTTGGATGAATCATATCCTCTTGGTAGTCGTAGCTTGAGTGCGAGATCGGATTTATCCTTTATCCGAGTAATAAACAACAGGGTGAGGGATTCACCCCTTGTTATACCTTATAGGAACTAGTGTCTAGTTTGTAGACACCATATTCTCTATAGGTTGACAGCCGGGTTTTTAAACTGTACTATCATTTGAGTTGTGTTGAGCTCGGAGCTCGTAACTCGAGTATGGTTACCTCTGAACCAAGAAGGATCCATCCGAGTAATATTATATATTAGTCGGTGGGGAATAATAGTTGGAGCTTATGAGCTTCTAAGGATTCTATCCGACTAATTAGCCGTGACGATTGTAATTGCCAAAAGAAAACTCGTAGAATTTGTGATGGAATCCAATCTTTATTAATATCCGGGAAATAGATACATTTGCCCTGAGTCGAAATTGTAGCATAGCCCTTAGGTATGGAATTTCTTCAGATGCTCAATATTCCATGAATTTGGCAATGGAGAACCATCCTCGGTGACTAGCTCAAATGACCCGGGTCTTGTTACTTTAGAGACTATGTAGGGTCCTTCCCATGGACTCATAAGCTTGTGGCGCCCTGTGGTATTTTGAATCTTCTTCAGGACCATGTCGCCTACTTGGAAGGTACGGTGATGGACGTTCTTGTCATAGTAGCGCCTCATCCCTTGGAGATATCTTGCTGATTGAAACAGGGCAGATAACCGAGCCTCCTCGAGGTTGTCGACTTCTAATCGTCTTGTATCATCAGCCTCTCCTTCGTTGTATTGTTCCGTTCATGGAGAATTCCAGATTAAGTCTGCCGGGAGGATTGCTTCGGTGCCATAGACTAGGAAGAAAGGAGTTTATCCTGTTGTAAAAGCTAAGTGTGCCAAGTCGGGGTCTCCTTTTAAGTGTGTTCCAAAACATTAGAATTGTGTAGTTGATGTAGCTCCATGTTGCCGTGCATCATCTGTCCCTTGTTCTTCTTAGTTTCAACCTGAAATGGTTATCAACCAAGAATACCTAAGGGTGCATTCTAGCCTGGCAACATGATCTTGCAATTATTGAAAAAGAATACATTTTTTATGATAATTCAGGGTATCTCCCGGTAGTGCTTTGATTATGGTCATAAGCTTGACCTTGGGAAATCTTTTGAATTATATCTTTGTGTTGGTGAGGTGGCTTCCCCTACAACACCAACCTTTGTCAACCCTGATCTGCATAACTCAAGGCAAAACACCACGAAACTTGCAAGTTTTATGGTAAACAAAACTATATATCTACAACAACCCTCTTAACGATGTTAGGCATAAGGATTAAGAGAGGGTTGTAGGTTTTGCCAATGATACTAGAGTTGTGTCTCAGATAAGGAGTTTCTTCAAATGAGCATGGATTCGGGGGAATGGGAAGGAAGTAACTTCCATGCTCAGGATCTTTTATTTTAAGAGGAGAGAGGGTAGAATTGATTTCTTCATGAACTGGCTCTCCCTCCATGGGTTCGTTCAAGGTCTCATCTTTGACGTGTTCTTGATGTTTAATTGAGGAGCATGAGGATGTTGAATTAGGAAGCTCAAAAGAATTCCCCAAGTCAACATCACTGAAAAGATCATTCTCAAATTCACAGGAATAAGCACAAGGATGTGTTAGAGCTTCCTCTTCGAGAATATCAAGAGTTTCTCCTGAATCGTCCTTGTTTTGGATGAAAAATTTAGCATCATTATCCAAGGACAATTCAAGGATCTCTATAGGTTGCACCGACATTACCGTTTCGGGCTTGTTTGTATAAGAGAGGGGTTCAACCACGAAATTTTTGGCTTGAACTGTTGGTATGGAAAAGTTTTCCCTCCTTATATTGACAGTAAATTCCCCAGTTTTTGGAGGTTCGTCCAAACGTTTTTGAAGGGGAACCCGATCAAGACATCAAAGTCTTGAATGTCAAAGACGTGAAAGTCTAGGATCAACTTGACATTGTCATGTTTAAGCGGTATGTTGCGAAGGATGCCCAGACTATTCACGCTTGACCTTGAATCTAGCCTTAAGTGCTTGTTTGTTGGGGCGAAAGACTCGTGAATGATCGTGTTCGCAAAAGATGCAGACATGATGTTTGCCCCAACTATTGGATTGTAAAGCACTTCCATCCAGCCTCCGCTAATTTTAGCGTGGATGATCGAACAAGAGGGACTGATCCAAATTTCTACAGAAAAGAGTTTTGCTTGTTCCACCTGATCGCTACTTATAACGGGTACGACTCCTCTATATGACGGGTTTCTAGAGGTTCAAGAAGAGTAGCGGAAACTGGGGGCTTCTTCCGACGTGCATGCTTCGAGGAATTTACATGACCGTCAGGGTAATCTTCCTCGAAGAACGGAAAGTTTGAAGGAAGGCAGACTTTCTTTGGATCTTCCGTTAGCGATGAGGGTTTCTGAGTTTGAATCTCAATTTCGGCCTTAGCCGAAGAGACCTCCTTATGTTGTGGTTTGCTTTCCATCTGGAGGGGAAGGGGCGTGTTTTCTAGAATAAGTTCTAGAAGAGCCTCTCCTTCTTTTGTGGTTTTCAACATGAATGATCCTCCAGCGGAAATGTCGAGCTGTAGGGCAGACTCCTTGTCCAGCCCTGACCAGAAATGTTGCAACAACACATGGTCGGGTAGAGTCAAGACTGGGCCTAATTTTGAAAGAATTGTAAATCTCTCTCAGGCTGCACCTAATGATTCCTTCTCTTTTTGTTGGAAGTTGAGTGTCTCTTGTCGTAGCTTTATGATATGAGACATAGGAAATAACGCGAGGCAGAAGCTGTTCCGCAATTCTATCCAATCTTCGTTAACTTTCCCTACGGTATGGTTACCATTGTTTTGCTCTATCAAAAAGAGAGAACAGAAACAATTTCCAACGCAATGTTTCTTGTGACAAGCCTACAATCGTCAGGCACGCACAGAGTAACTCAAACTCTCATAAGTGGTGATAGCGGTTTTCACTATCGAACCCTGAGAAGGGTTGTTCACGAACCATGGCTATAAAGCCAAGGCGGAGTTCATAGCCAGAAGCTGTGATTGGCTTTGACAATTGTGGTGGCTCACAAAACTCGGCCCGTGGAGCAGACAGGTTTTGGATAGAGGTTGATGGCTGTTAACACTAGATTTTCGCACGCATAAGGGGATGACAGATGGGCCAGTGTGTGGAGATGGGCGTATGAGGCATTCGGCAAGTATCCATGCGGTCGGCTAAGTTTCCAAGGATTCGGCAACTGCTTATGCGGTCGGCTATTCTGAGAAAAAGGGGATTTCTATTGAAACGACAGAAGCAAAAGCCGATTGGGCAACAAGATTGCGACAATTAAGGCATTGAAGATTCCGAAGGGAGTTGAAGGCCAAAAATGTTGTATTTTCCTTTAACATTTCGTAGTCGTGTCCTCTTAGGACTTATATTGTGTCCAGGGTATAAATATAAACTCTTGGCTATTGTAAAAAGGGTCCACAACCATATCAATACAAACCGGCCCCATACCATCTTCGAGTCCTTTGTCGTGTCGTCAAGTTCTTCGAGAGGAATCATCGATCCGTCGACCTCCGTAAGTCCCGACAACCTTGTTATCATGTCTAGTATCATGCGGTGGATTTAGATGTGATGCAAGTAGTCTTGTTTGTTTCCAATGGTCGTGTGGCAGACCTTTGTTAACAATCAAGAAGTCTTCGCTTATGCTTTGCTTATGAGTAAATACCGTGCGGCAGGCGTTTGCTTGATACATTTAGCAGAAGCGAGATAGTTATCGGCTCTATTAGATTCGGCAAGATCTAGTAGATTCATTAAGTTACCATCTGTTGTATGATTTAATTAATTTTGTAACACTCTTTTTCCCAATCTAGATTGACTTTGTTCGGCCTTGCTTTACAAGTTTATTGATGTCCCAATAATTGCATGATCATGATGGCCGAGTTAATCTCCAATCTAGATTGTTACGTGTTGTGGGTTCATACATATCAATCACGCTTGAGTTTCGATAAAACTAGGTATCGTGCGGCAGATGCAGGTTTTAGATTGGTTTGATCGTGCTTGTTTGCATGTTCCTTCTTCATGTATCCCAATTCGGCTAGTTTGCCGAGCTTGGTTATATATCGATTTATAATTTATTTTTATTTGTTCAAGCATGTCTTTTCTTACACGTGTATTCGACAATCAATGCTTTCATATGCTTTCTTTTTATATTAGCCGAATGACTCTATAAACATGCTTGGCAGATAGCTTCTATAGCTGTATGTCGTCAAAAGTGGCTTCAGGGTCGTAAATATGGAACTGTCTGGTCTCACCCAGCATGTTCCAGTTTTATTCTCACAGTTTTATCCCTTGTTGGTTTTCAGGTCAAACCGACTGGCACGTCTCCGGATTTCAAACCATCCGGGCACCCGATTGAAGCCACGCTTTTCGGCTTGCTGTGTGTGAGGCACAGTGCGCCACATTTTGTGTCAACACACTTTTTGGCACGCCTAGTGGGACTACACGTTCCAAGATGCCTGAAATCGACAACAGTCAAGTTCTGGACGTGACCATGGATGATTTGCCACCAGACTTGAGAAATTTAGTTCAACAAGCATGCAATGAGTTTCAGCACAAATGCTTGATGTCCTTCTCTAAGAATAAGAGCAACAAGGTTTTCCAGAAGCAGTCACTCCCAAGAACTCTTCTTCCTCATCAATCTGATAGCACTGATGAGGAAGATGCTCAAAAACTATCCGAACCGGTGTACAAGGCTATAGCAGAGGCCATGACGAATCATCAATCAGCTTTCTTAAATACCTTTCGTGCCATCATGGTTGGTACTTTCGGCCCGGCAGTTGATAAACGTTTTGAGGAAGCCGACCTCATGAGTTTGAAAATGAGGGCTAATGAAACGCCGCAAGAATATTTGCGCAGATTCAGGGAGACTAAAAAACTCTGCTATTCCCTGAATTTGCCAAATGATCAATTGCCAGGGATAGCTATAGTTGGCATGTTGCCGAATATCAGGGAAAAGCTATTCGGCATGGAATTTGATGATCTTGGGCAATTATCACAACGGTTGGCAATGATGAATAGTCAAGCTCAAGGGTTTAGGAGAAACAACCAATTCCAGAGGGGCGATGTGGCTAGCGAAACGTATCAGGCTTTCTTAGAAGAAGCAATGGAGTATGATGACGAAGATGAGATAGCTGCAGCTGAATTAGTCTGGGCAAAAGAGCCGACTCAAGTCAATCAACGATGGCTGAGGCAGCAAAAAGGTACCTACGACTTTGATATCTCCAAATTGGATAAGCTATTTGAATTGCTGGTGAAAGAGGGACACATCAAGCTACCAGAAGGCCATCCCATGTTGCACCCTGAAGGAGTTAAAGACAAGAAGTATTGTGGTTTCCATAACACCAGATCTCATTCTATAAATGATTGTCGAGTCTTCAGAATGCGGATCCAGAAAGCTATCCAGGAAGGGCATTTGAAGTTCGATGGAAAAATAAAAATTGATGGTAACCCTTTTGCACAGAATACCGTATCTTTCTCCGTTAACATGGTTAATGCAGATGACCCCAGAGGCAAAAGCAAGATGAAGGTATTAACCTCTGATAGAGCAAGAAAGACCGGCGCTGTTGACCCCGATCGGCAGATCACAAATGAAGAGTTTCGGCAACAGGTTCATTTCCAGAATAGCCGAACTGAAAGGGGAGAAGCTTCTAGGCCCAAGGTCACAACACGTATTTTGTTGAACAAATGGCGTCGGGAGCAGGAACGGCGCCAGAAGCAAAAGTTCTATGAAGAACAAAAGTTCATAGAGGAACAACGGAGGTACGAAGAGAGAATGTACTGAGAAAAACAAGAATATATGAGAGAGCAAGAGCAATCTCATTGGGGATGTTCATTCTTCAAATATTGTTGGAATGAAGGCTTGAAGCTGCCTGCTAAGAACAATTGTCCTGAATGCAGTGATCAATATTCTGAATACAGACAGTCTCGAGTCAACCGCCGTTCGGTCCATGAAAGGCTTGGGAGGCAATTCCCTAAGGACGATCGGCGCTTAAAAATGGGAAATTCCGAAAATCGGCAAGGAAAAAGATTTGCCGATCGAGATTGGGCTCGCACCGAGGAAGAGGAGTACCATGATAATATTTGGCAGAAAGGACAGTGGTGTCCACCAGGATTGAGAAAGAGCCAGAAAAGAAGAGTGCAGCTCTTGAGAGATAGAGAATTGGCGCAAGCGGGCACTAGGACGAAACAAGTTTGGCGTCCAAAACAAAGACCCAATGAACACGATCATTCGGCTGATGCATGCATGACTTTCTTCCTTCCGTTAGAATTCATGGCCCCCGGGGATCAAGATGTCTAGGAAGAGGTGTACTCGGATTTTGATGAAAGCGAGTACTAGGATCTGATGGCTCAGCTTGTCTTGACCCAGCGAGCAGTTTTTGACAAGCCAGCCAGGCATCATCACTTGAAGCCACTTTATGTGAAGGGGTACATTAATGGCAAACCGTTAACCAAAATGTTTATTGATGGGGGAGCTGCCATAAATATCATGCCATATACTACCTTCAGGAAACTTGGGATGACAAATGAAGAATTATTGAAAACTGACATAGTGTTGAGGGACTTCGCTGGCAATCCTTCTGATACTCGAGGAGCGGTTCATGTTGAGTTGACAATTGGGTCAAAGACTTTGATTACTACCTTCTTCGTCATCGATGACAAGGGGGCATATAGTTTGCTCTTAGGAAGGGACTGGATACATGCAAACTGCTGTGTTCCATCGACTATGCATCAAATCCTCATCCAGTGGATTGGAGATGACATCAAAGTTGTCCATGCCGATGATTCGGTGAGTGTGGCTACTGCAGAACCCGTTTACTGGGAGTATGATGGCGTCGAGTGCTTCTCTGGAAGAATTTGGAGAGAAGGTCCTGTAAATGTTTTCGACAAGGACCAACAGCCGATCCAAGCAGTCAGCTCTCAGAGCAATTTTTGAATGGATGGTCCAATTGATGATAACGAAGGAAAGTTGGGACGAGGTTTCATGTCGGCTGATAAATTAGAAGAAGTAAATGTTGGTAATCAAGCCGAAACAAGACCAATATATGTCAGTGCAAATTTGGATCCAGAATATAGGTTAAAATTGATAAATCTTTTGAAGGAGTTCAAGGATTGTTTTGCTTGGGATTACACAGAGATGCCTGGACTAGACCGTTCTATTGTTGAGCATCGATTACCGATCAAACCTGGTTATCGCCCCTACAAACAACCTCCTCGGAAGATTTTTAAAGAGGAAGTACTGGCCGACGTGAAAAAAGAAGTTGAGAGATTATTGAAAGCAAATTTCATTCGGCCGTGTAGATATGCAGAGTGGATTTCAAGCATAGTTCCGGTATATAAAAAGAATGGAAAGATGAGGGTTTGCATTGATTTTAGAGATCTTAATAAAGCTACCCCAATGGACAGTTACCCGATGTCGGTTGCCGAATTGCTTGTTGATGCAGCGGCTGGTTACGAAGTCATCAGCTTTATGGATGGCAATGCTGGATACAATCAGATCTTTATGGCAGTGGAAGATATTTCAAAGACAGCTTTTAGATGCCCTGGTCATATTGGTTTGTTTGAATGGGTTGTTATGACGTTCGGATTAAAGAATGCCGGCGCAACTTATCAAAGAGCTATGAATTATATCTTCCATGAGTTGATCGACAAAATTGTGGAAATCTATATCGATGATGTAGTCGTGAAGTCTAGGGATCATGACGAACATCTAGCTAATTTGAGGAAGACTTTGGAGTGCACAAGGAAACATGGTTTGAGGATGAATCCAAACAAATGTGCTTTTGGAGTTTCGGCAAGTGAGTTTTTGGGGTTTCTAATCCATAAAGGAGGGATTGAAGTCGGAAAGAAAAGCATGGAAGCGATAGATAAAGTTGCCCCTCCAACCAACCTCACGGAGTTACAGTCGCTGCTTGGCAAGATTAATTTTGTAAGAAGGTTTATATCTAACTTATCAGAAAGAATTTTGCCTTTTTCTCCGTTGCTCAAGCTTAAGAAAGATCAAGAATTCATGTGGGGTGACGTACAACAGAAAGCTTTTGATGAAATTAAAGAATATATGAAGGCACCACCGGTGTTGGTACCTCTGCAGCTTGGTAAATCTTTCAAGTTGTACGTGGCGGCCGATAGCCTAACAATAGGATCGGCCCTTATACAAGAATTTGAGGGAAAAGAAAGAGTAATATCTTACCTTAGCCGAAAGCTGTTAGAACCAGAAACGAGGTATTCGGCTACAGAGAAACTTTGTTTATGTGTGTATTACTCATGTACCAAGCTTCGGCACTACTTATTAAATGTCGAATGCGTGATAGTTTCTGAATTTGAAGTGATAAAGCATATTTTGTTAATGCCTATTTTGAATGGAAGGATCAGCAAGTGGATTTTAGCACTGTCAGAATTTGATTTAAGGTACAAATCGGCAAAGGCAGTGAAAGGTCAAGCTATTGCCGATTTTGTTACTCATCATTGTGATCCTTCTGCTAATATGGTAAATATCGCACCTTGGACTTTGTTTTTTGATGGTTCATCTTGTGGTAAAGGTGGTGGTGTTGGTATTTTCTTGATTTCTCCATGAGGGTTGACTTTTAAATATGCCATTCCCATTGAGTTTTATGTTACTAACAATCAAGCAGAGTATGAAGCATTGCTCAGAGGGCTTCAGCTGCTTGTAGAGATAAAAGTTGTTGCTGTCAAAATTTTTGGGGATTCTGAGTTGGTCATCAACCAATTAACCGGTCAATATGAATGTAAAAGCGATATATTGAGAGAGTATTATGAAGAATGTCAGGAGTTTTTGAAGTATTTTCAGGTGGCAACTTTACATCATATCCCTAGGGGGCATAATGAGGAAGCGAATAGATTGGCTCAAGCTGCTTCTGGATATCGGGAAAATCAAGAAATTCTTGCTTTGAATGAAGATCGTATGGTTGATGATTGGAGGAAGGAAATTGCCGATTACTTGAAGAATCCATCACAAAAGGTTTCCCGAAAGCTCGGGTATAAGGCTCTCAAATTTACACTTCTTGATGATCAGTTATACTATAAGTCTATAGATGGAGTACTCCTCAAGTGTTTAAGTCAAGAAGAAGCCAAAAAGCTGATGTATGAAGTGCATGAAGGGTTGTGTGGTGCATATCAATCGGCTTACCGAATGAAATGGATAATAAGAAGAACTGGTTATTTCTGGCAAACTATGCTCGAGGATTGTTTTGAATATTATAAAGGATGTCAAGATTGTCAGAGATTCGGCAATATTCAAAGAGTTTCAGCATCGGCTATGAATCCAATTATCAAGCCGTGGCCGTTTAGGGGATGGGCTATAGATTTGATTGGTCAAATTCATCCTCCTTATAGCAAGGGACATAAGTTCGTACTGTTAGCTACAAACTACTTTACCAAATGGGTTGAGGCTATACCTTTAAACAGGGTTACATCAGAAAACATGATCAATTTTGTTAAAGAACATATAGTTCACAGGTTCGGGATCCCTCAAACTATAACAACAGATCAAGGGACTCAGTTTACATCATCCGAATTTTGTGATTTTGCTGAAGAAATGGGGATCAAATTGTATAATTCATCTCCTTATTATGCACAAGCCAATGGTCAAGCTGAAGCGTCAAACAAAATTATGATTAAGATTATCCAGAAGAAGATTGATGAAAAGCCGAAGAAGTGGCATTCGGTTCTTAACGAAGCTTTGTGGGCTTACCGAATGGCTTGTCATGGGACCACTCAAGCATCTCCTTACGAGTTGGTTTATGGGCATTGTGCTGTGTTACCGTGGGAGTTACAGTCAGTTTCAAGACGAGTCACATTGCAAAATGATTTGAAGAAAGAAGATTATAAAGGCTTGATGATGGATGAATTAGAAGATTTGCATTTAGTTCGTCTCAAGGCATTGGAAAACATAGAGAAAAATAAATTACGTGTTGCCAAATATTACAATAAGAAAGTTAAAGAGAAACACTTTGTAGAAGGGGATTTGGTTTGGAAAGTTATATTGCCGATCGGGATGAAAGATAAAGCATTCTGTAAATGGTCTCCAAATTGGGAAGGTCCTTTTTGGATAGTGAGAAGTGTGCTTGATAATGCATATATCTTGAAAACTTTGTTCGGGGAAGAGTTCTCTAGAGCCATTAATGGGAGATTTCTTAAGAGGTTTCATCCCAGCGTGGAAGTCAGTACATGAGCAGATTCAAGGATGTTTGTGCGCGAAGAATAGCCGATGTAAAACATCGCCTTTAGCAGAATAATGCTCCAAAAGGTTGGAGGATAGCCGACATGACATGTGTCGCCTTTAGAGCAAAAATATCAATCTAACCGAATAAAGACAATATCATGCAGAAATTCTGCTTTCAGTAATTTAGAAAAGGGAAAAACAGGAATCACAAACCAGTATTTCACAGATGCAAGTGTTTCACAAATAGAGAGGTCTTATTACAAGAACTCCTAAGTACAGACTATTCGTCAGATAGTCTGTTCAGGACAGATTGGGCGTCAGTGGCCTGGGCGAGTACGGTTGCATGATCCTCGTAGCTTTCCAGAAGTTCTTCGATGTCCTCGACATCCTCTGGAAGCTCGCCGCCGAGAAAGCCGGTTGGCATGGTAGAGAAGTCCTCACGCGCTTGGGTGGACATTGCCGTCAACCCTAAGGCGACGCCGTGGTGTACGCCGTGAATGACGGCTTGATCGACACGGCTGTCTGCATCATCAAGGCGTGCCTCAATGGTTTCCCCCTGAGCGTTCACCTTGTCGGCCACCTTGGTTGCCGCAATCTTCAGGTGGTCAACCTCTGCAGACAATGCTGGACAGGAAAAAGGATACATCAAGCAAGCAGGTTCAATTAGAAGAAGGGGAATCAGTTGAGGATTTCACTGACCTGTGATAGCATCGCAGAGTTGCTTCTGCTGATCCTCCCATTCAAGTTGGTCGATGCCGTATTGTTTGGAAACTTCGGTCAGTTCCTCTCGGGCCTTATCCCTCTCCTCCTTGAAGCGGCAAGCGTCACGGTGATTCCAATTGGAGTAATAGGAATTTGAGGAAGAGTCTGAGAATCTGAGGAGCTAGAGAAACCGGACGATGGGTTTCCTGGTTGCGGATGAGAATGGCTTTGGCTGGTGGAGATGAATCTTATCCTAGTAAATGAGAATAAATCAAAAAATCCAGACGAAAAGCGGACAAGAGAGTAGAACTGCAAGGGGGCAAGGGAACCGATTCTCACCCACGGCGTCGGTGTTGCGGTGCTCTGCTTCCCTTTGTGTCCTCTTCGGCGGGATGCTTGCCGCGGTCATCGCCACTCGCCATTGCTATGAATGTTAGGGGGTTTTCTTCTGGATTGATCAAGCAAGAAAGAATATGAAGAGGCGGAGGTAAGGATGCTTAGCTGTAGTGGCAGTCGAGGCTGGCGAAAGGGGCTTATTTGTAAGCCGAGAAAGGAGTCGTGGCGAGTTCCACGGGGTAGTGGGGCAAGAATGCCAAGCGACGAAGTAGGGTTTTTCCCTCTCAGCTGGGTCGTTACTGGACTAGGCCAGGCTCGGTTAAGTCGAATGTCGTTCGGCTATATCCTTGGTTTTGTTGGGTCAGGTTTCGTTCGGCTGTCGGAAAATGAGGACAATCGGCTATATCTTAATAAGGAGAGTTTAAGGGAAAAAGTGTCGATTGCTTTCTCAGACAAATAAAGGCGTGAAAGCGCAAAGATAGTTTTACAGAGACAGAGTATATTACACTTGGTTTATTACAAGTTCAATGTCTACTCATTCAGAAGCTGATTAATTGCCTTTATAGCCTCGGTCCTGATTCGGTTAACGTTGTCTAGCATTTCTGGTCTTCATCTTCAGAGCTCTGGATCTTGGATAGTTTGATTTTGATTTGCTGATCTTCTTTGAGGGCTAAAGTCATTCTTAGTGAAGCTGCTTTTATGTCCTTCGGCAAATCATCTATATGAGCTGTGAGACTGAATTTTAGCATTCAGTTCGGCTAGTTGAGCCTCTAACCTGACTTTTTCCTCCTCCATGGCTTTCAACTCGGGCTCCAGGGTTGCTAGGGAATTTCTTGCAGTTTGGATGTGAGAGTACAAATCTTTAAGCTCCAATTTTCTTGAAGACTTATCATTCTGCAAGATAGCCCTGGATGATATGTTCTTGGTTGCCCTTCTCACCATACCAACAAAGTTATTGAGGCAGGTTGCAGACTCTAGAGGGGTCAGAAGAGCAGGGGATATATCTTCATCAATAAGTTCGAGAAGTCTCTTATTTGATCTGCATCCTGAACCAAATTGATGGTATCTTTGTTCACAGGATGACACCCCCTCCCTTAGCCGAGCTAGATTTTCCATTGATAAAGTACGTTGGGAAGTTTTTCTTCACCCTTTTCAGTGATATAATATTCAGCAGGGAAGGAATAACTCATGGTCGCTCGGTGGCATTCTTCTATAAAAAAGGGTGGGAAGGAAGCGTTAGCCATTGAATGAATTTGATTAAAATGATATAGTTTGAAACAAACTTTACCTGCTGAGCTGATTGGTCATCAGGATGGGCGGTCCTGACCTGCTCGAGGACTTGATTGAGTATGCAGAGGAAGAGGGCTGAGAGTATGATCAGGAGAAGGTTCTTCTGCCAGTTTGTTTAAGATTTCATCTGCTTCAAGTAGAGATATGAATATGAGGAGAGGTATGACAAAAGAAAAGGGTTAGCCGAATGTGTTACCTATAGTTTCATCAGCTTCATGAGTTTTTGAACCTACAAGCTTCCTGAGTTTTTGGTTCTGCAGTTGATGAGGTGTCACAGATATTTTGGGAATCTTAACCTGTGGCTACAATGAAAGCAATAGAATATGAAATGGTTAGATTTATTGCCAAATGAGGTTACTAGTTTGACACAGAGTAAAGATTCATACCTTAGAAGATATTTAGCCTTTTTGGTCCTTGGTTTCCTGGGTAAAGGGATGCTCTCAAGTGCTTTTCTTTTATTTTCTCCTCTTGAAGGTACAGTAGTTGAAGTTGCAGGAATTTTCATGAAGGTTTTCAAGTTTGGAGCATTAAACCCAGGGCAGGATTGGGTCCAGCTAAATAGTATTGGATTGCCTTGATAGGGGTGTAGGCTCAAAATCCTGTGTATAACCGAATGTTAAAGGTGAGGAGTGAATTCAAGAGCAGAAAATGATGAGTATAATGAAATTACCTCACTATCAGAAGCAAAATCAGGTTGCAAGTTTTGACATAGGGAGTGGACTGATGCATTGAAATATGAGCATGCCATTCTTCCCACCAAGAAGTGAAGAAAGGGTGAGCAGTATCTACTATCCCAAATGGAGATAGTTCATATGTTGGCAGCCCCATCCTAATTCAAAGACTTTTTCAGCCACTATTCCTTATATGATTACTTCCCTGGGCTTTATTATTGTTGAGAAGAAAGGTCTTGGGGGTAATTTACCACATCCTAATTGTCTGGCCACCATGTTTGGGTTGTAAAATTCATAGGTGGACTGCACTAATCTTCCATGATGAAATTCGGCTGGCAGAGTGCAAGGTTTGATGAAAGAGTTGAAAATATCAATAGATACTTTGTCTACACAGCCGAATTCATAGCTAAACTTGCAAGGAAGGGTCAGATTTTCATTTTCTCTGTAAGGGAACCCAAGTACGTTGCCGAAACCTTTGAAGAACAGCTTAAAGAGATGACCAATGTCTATGTCGATACTGATAGATGATGTTGCTTCTCCATAAGTCTGACAAGCTTTGACTTTGTTGCTTTACCTTCAGCATAGTTAATTGAAGGGAACTCAGATTGAGAAGGCTTACAGAAGCTATCTGATGCATATATAATTGGAGCCACATCTGAACCAACCACCAAGGGCCATTCACATAGAAAATTTCTCCACCTAGGTGCATCTGGAGAGTAATCTGGTGCATCATGTGATAGACAGACCCCAAGAGATATTTGCCTAGTGGGATTTGAGTACCTACAGATAAGTCTTCAGCCATCACTATATGGTTCAGGGTGGGTTCATTGGATTTTCCACAGAAGATGAATCTGCATAGCCACATATTCATGAAGGCTTTCAGTTCTTTGTCAGAGATAGTGCCAGACGACTCCATATAAGTCTGGATGTATTTAGCCCATCCACATCTAGAACTAACGACTCTTTGATTACTTTTGTTCTTGTACTTGTAAGGATATACTGGTAGTGCCACATTCAGTCCAATCATCATGAAAACATCAGCTAAAGTTATAGTCATCATACCATGGCCGAAGATAAAAGCATTGGTGGCGTCGGACCAAAAGTGGGAAGCTGCTATCAGAAGAGAGTCGTTTCTGGGCGTTTCTGATAAAGATAATTCCAGGCAATGGCCAATGTCTTGACTCTCCCAGTGACCGCTACTTTTTTCCAATATCCTCCTGTACCAGTTTCGCCATCCAGCAATTGGGGGAAATGGCCAGTTCTTGAAGGTGTTTGGCCATTGGTTCATTGGAGTGATTCCAGATTTGAAAGGGATTCTTTGGGTTTCCTTCTCAATAATCTCCGTTGGGTCAGAATTTCCCATTGGGCCAAGGAGGTAGGAGTCAGGATTGGCAGCATAGGGAATTAGAATCTGGTTCTTGTATTCCATCGAAGAGTGGCAAGATTGGAGAAAAAAGTGAGCCGAAAGAGAGACAAAACCCGCGGAAAATTACCGAATGTGTGAGAATGAATGAGTTTATTCCATTGTTTTGCTCTATCAGAAAGAGAGAACAGAAACAATTTCCAACTCAATGTTTCTTGTGACATGCCTGCAATCGTCAGGCACGCACAGAGTAACTCAAACTCCAATAAGTGGTGATAGGGGTTTTCACTATCGAACCCTGAGAAGGTTTGTTCATGAACCATGGCTATAAAGCCAAGGCAGAGTTGATAGCCAGAAGCTGTGATTGGCTTTGACAATTGTGGTGGCTCACAAAACTCGGCCCGTGGAGCAGACAGGTTTTTGGATAGAGGGTGATGGCTGTTAACACTAGATTTTCGCACGCATAAGGGGATGACAGATGGGCCAGTGTGTGGAGATGGGCGTATGAGACATTCGGCAAGTATCCATGCGTTCGGCTAAGTTTCCAAGGATTCGGCAACTGCTTATGCGATCGGCTATTCTGAGAAAAAGGGGATTTCTATTGAAACGACAGAAGCAAAAGCCGATTAGGCAACAAGATTGCGACAATTAAGGCATTGAAGATTCCGAAGGGAGTTGAAGCCAAAAATGTTGTATTTTCCTTTAACATTTCGTAGTCGTGTCTCTTAGGACTTATATTGTGTCCAGGGTATAAATATAAACCCTTGGCTATTGTAAAAGGGTTCACAACCATATCAATCCAACCGGCCCCGTGCCATCTTCGAGTCCTTTGTCGTGTCGTCGAGTTCTTCGAGAGGAATCATCGATCCGTCGACCTCCGTAAGTCCGGAAAACCTTGTTATCATGTCTAGTATCATGCGGTGGATTTAGATGTGATGCAAGTAGTCTTGTTTTGCGGATACATGGGTGTATGCCGGGTCTCTGAGTGATGAGTGATTGTCAATGGGTATGATGCGCATGTTCTTTGGCTTGTGTTGTGCAGGTGTCGAGCACGGAGACAGTGATCGAGGGCAAGGTGAAGGTCAAGTTAAGACGTGCCGTGCCGACGGACTGGGTGCGATGAAGGATGGGCGTGCCGTGCGGCGGACGTGCCATGCCGATGTATCGAGCAGTGAAGGGCGGACGTGAGGCTTGGACTGAGGGACCGGAGTGTCTGAGGATCAGCTGTGGTGGCTGGCAGCCTGGGACCGCGACGAGCAGAGACTTGCGGGGCACGGTGTTGCTCGGGTCGAGGACCTGGGGACACGTGTCGGTGGACGGGGTGCACGGGCGGTGCATCCCCTCTACGATGTCGGTTTGTTGGTAGAGCCAGGGAAAAACCAACGGGTGGACGGTTTCCGAGTTTGGGCCTCAAAACTCGGGTGCTCGGTTTCCAGGTTGAGCCACAAAACCTGGGCGCGGATGGTTTCCGAGTTTGGCCACAAAACTCGGGTGATGGGCCGGTTTCCGAGTTTGGGCCTCAAAAACTCGGGGCTGCGGGTTTCTGAGTTTGGGCCACAAAACTCAGGCTGGAGGCTGTTTTCCCCGGTTTGGGCCTCAAAACCGGGGGTTGCTGGAAAAGGCTGGTTTCCCGGTTTGGGCCACAAAACCGGGGGTGCAGAGCGAAGGCGGCACGTGGCGGCGATCCAGAGGTTGCGTCGAGGCAACGCTTCGGTTCGAGCGGGCGTGGCCGTCGGATCTACCTACCACCGTGGGTTGGACCAGAATAGCCTTAGGGTTTAGCTGGTTCGCTCTGTAATTAGTTTAGAGAGGGGTAGAGTAGGAATAGACTTAGTCTAGGTTAGTATAAGTAGTCCAGGGGAGACACCCTCCTCCCTATCTCAGTTTTAGCTATCTCAGTTAGTGCTTTCATTTGCTAGGGTTTCCTGCTCTCCCATCCCTGCTTTAGCTAGTTGAGATCAGCAGAGAGACTCCACTCTGTGTACTGTTGAGTTGAGGAAGTGAGGAGGCCGTATCCTCCACTTGGAGCACAGATCGTTGGCTTGTTTGCGTCCTTGACTCGAACTCGTGGCTGTGATTTCCGTTGTGTTCGTGTTTTTCGCGCGGAATCCTTTTCTCCCACGATTTTCCCCATCGCTTGATCTTTTTGCTCGTTCATCTTTTGCAAATCCGTTTGAACCAAGTTGTTCTAGATCGTGAGGAACTTCTTTCCACCGAAGGAATCATCCTCTAACCTCACGGTCTAGGAGATCAATCGATTTTTCGTTTCGGGTCAAGTTTTCTCTCTTCCCCCGAAACTCTTTGATTCATCGATTTGGAGATAGGTTCGAGCCATGATCTCTTAGAGATAGCTCACTATACTCCTTGTGACTCATCTCACCAAGGTTGATCCCTAGAGGAACTGTTTTGGGTGAGATAGAGGCAAATCGGTGGACGAACAGGGCTGCTGCGAGTCGACCGGACGCTCAGTCGCAGTGACCGGACGCTCGGTCCGTGAGTCCGGTCGATGAACACCACGTTGCCATGTTCGTCACTTTGACCGGACGCTCAGTTCACGTTTTGACCGGACGCATCGCTTCCACTGTTCATCGTGCTTGTTCGCTTCTGACCGGACGCACTGCTCTCTCGACCGACGCGCTCCGTACCCGTGAGTCCGGTCGCGAACAGTAAGGTTCCAGAGCCGATTTTGTTGACCGGACGCGTCCAGTCCCTGCTGACCGACGCTGGCCAGAGTCCGGTCAATCCAGTTTCGCGCGTTTTTCGTTCGCGGTTCGTTCGTTCTTGATCAGATTCGAGATCCGTCTTTTGCGTTGGCTTTCTAGGTTGTCTAGTGTCCCGCTGTGCTTCTAGGAAGCATCCACCCTACATCTAGGGTCATGGACATTAGCGAGCTCTAGGGTTCGCTCTTGGGGTTGATTTTGGGACAGTGGCATCTAGTTTCCGAAAGGAAATTTTGAAGCTCCCATTCACCCCCCCTCTGGTCGCTTTCGGCTAGCTTCTCTTCACGGTCCTTCAATTGGTATCGGAGCAGGTTAAGATCTTCCACCTTAGCACGGTCCTTCATGTTTGTTTCCAATGGTCGTGCGGCAGACCTTTGTTAACGATCAAGAAGTCTTCGCTTATGTTTTGCTTATGAGTAAATACCGTGCGGCAGGCGTTTGCTTGATACGTTTAGCAGAAGTGAGATAGTTATCGGCTCTATTAGATTCGGCAAGATCTAGTAGATTCATTAAGTTATCATGTGTTGTATGATTTAATTAATTTTGTAACACTCTTTTGCCCAATCTAGATTGACTTTGTTCAGCCTTGCTTTACAAGTTTATTTGTGTCCCAATAATTGCATGATCATGATGACCGAATTAATCTCCAATCTAGATTGTTACGTGTTTGTGGGTTCATACATATCAATCACGCTTGAGTTTCGATAAAACTAGGTATCATGCGGCAGATGCAGGTTTTAGATTGGTTTGATCGTGCTTGTTTGCATGTTCCTTCTTCATGGATCCCAATTCGGCTAGTTTGCCGAGCTTGGTTATATATCGATTTATAATTTATTTTTATTTGTTCAAGCATGTCTTTTCTTACACGTGTATTCGGCAATCAATGCTTTCATATGCTTTCTTTTTATATTAGCCGAATGACTCTATAAACATGCTTGGCAGATAGCTTCTATAGTTGTATGTCGTCAAAAGTGGCTTCAGGGCCGTAAATATGGAACTGTCTGGTCTCACCCAGCATGTTCCAGTTTTATTCTCACAGTTTTATCCCTTGTTGGTTTTCAGGTCAAACCGACTGGCACGTCTCCGGATTTCAAACTGTTCGGGCACCCGATTGAAGCCACGCTTTTCGGCTTGCTGTGTGTGAGGCACAGTGCGCCACATTTTGTGTCAACAATGGCTCCATGGGTAAGGGTAAAGAAAAGAAAGATACAATGCAAAGGATACACGGGTGAACTAGGTTCGGAGACTAAAGGCAACAACCGTTCCCCGGCAACGGCGCCAGAAATGCTTGTTGGTATTTCTTAGCGTAAGCAGCAAAAGTCTTCAAAGCGCACGGAAGTACCGTTGTAGCACTTCACCCGGAAGTATTTTAGGGTATCGTATTTTCCACAGGGAACGGTGTGCTATAGTCTCTAGGTATAGATCTCCCGGCTTAAGATGAGAAGAAGAACGACCCTAGGGTGATGAGGTTTCTCTAGGTAACGTATTCCTAAGTGATCTAGCCTCTAGCTAAGCGTAGCTTGCTTCAGTCAATGGATGGAAACTGGTTTCCCAGTCTATGCCGATACAGCTCTACCTGGAATCTCGAACGTGGGTGGATTACAAAGAACGGACAGGGTTGTCACCACCTGCCGCCTACCTCCTCAACCATGGAGACCCATGCAACCAACCTGTAACCACTTAGCCTAAACATCGCGTTTACGCAAAGGGACACTACTCTAGCGGTAGCTAGGACTTGCGCCCTCTCGCTAAAGCACCCACCCGAGGGTGAACGGCCGGTCCAGCTAGCTACGAAAGCAATAAGCTAGAACAAGATAAGAATGTGTAAACAAAGACAAACATGAACCTTAATACTCCAAATAGTATTGCGATTCATTGAGGTACAAGCGTAGTCGTACCGGTGATTCCGGTATTCCTTCCGCTAAGTGTAGATGTTACACTTAAGGAAGTACCCGACAGCTCTGGCACTTCTCTGAATTGCACTCACTCGCTCCCTCTTCTAAGTAGCTACTAGAGCTAGGATACTTGAGGCACTATTTCTTCTCTAGAATGGATCCTTTACAAGGTGGGAATGGAACTAAACTAATTCTACAAAATGTTGCTCTACACTTCCATGATTTGAAGAGAGCTCCACCCTTTGTTTTATAGTGCCACAAGGTCAGTTTGGGGGAGGTAAACATGGAAACCACCAAGAACTGCCTTAGCATGCCGCCATGCAACCGACCCCAAAAGGTGGGCCCGAGGGGGGCCAGTGGTGGTGCAGGCGCACCCCTGGCCCCACCTCTGGCCACCGCCTTCGCGTAGCGGGCTGCTAGCTGGGCCTGGATGGTTGTAATGTGGGTTTCCAAGCTAGTTGTGGAGTGTGATGGGCCTTGGGCTTCATTTCCCTTCATTTGGATGGGCCGAAAGTGCTTGGGCTTTTATATGTTGAATTTGGTATGCACTTTTGGCCCATCCCACGTATGGTTTTCGTGTGATTCCTGCAAAACAATTGATACATCCAAAACTCATGGAAATTGTGAGTTTAATACCTAATCCTAAGTTTTGGTTCTTGATAGAGCAGGTTTTAAGAGAATGTTGACGGTATAAAATGTGGGTTAAGAGTCGCCAACAGCCGCCTATAAATGGAGTGTTGCAATCCTTGCTACTCACTGTTGACCTATCTTAGCATCACTTCAGATAACGACGCCAGAAATGTGGGTAGACAAATCTAACACCATTACCTTTAACGCTAGGCTGTCATCACTAGCAGCGACACTAGAGACGTGGATTGTATTTATGATCTTGCCCTTATAAAATATGAAATGAGATTATCCGCAAGCGCACAGATAAAATACATCCGCTATAACATTTCACCCAGGAGAGTTTCCAAGGTATCATTATTTATAATTATAATAGAGCCATTCATATCATGAGTTAAAATAATGACAGGAGATAAACATCTACAACTATGACACACACATGTATGATTATGATAAGAGTTCCACTAGATCTATACTCAACACAGGAATCAATCATAAATGATAAATAAGATAAATGATATATAACAGAGTAAACCATAAAGAGTTCCAACAGAGCATTCCTATCCAAGGTTAGATCGTAACTAGAACTCGAAAGAGACAGATTAACTTTCTAATATGGTTCTAACTATAGGTCATAGACTACGTCAATTAGTGCAATTATGTTTAGCAATCATGGTTAGAATAACTTATATTTATACGCAGGAGACATCACGCATGAAGGATCAGATCCAGATTCTATCCCCTCCGGGTGCCCAGGTCTTGCTAGTCCTATATTCGGGGAGTGGACTACAAAGGACTCAACGAGGCTATAAGAGTCACTCTCGCGATCTACCACTTGCTGGCCCGGAATATAAGGTGCATTCGCAGGTAAACAACGTATAAGCACCATGCTTACACAGTGTTGACCACTCACCCCACGATCTACAGAATGAGCGCTATACGAACAAGAGCATAAACATAGAGATACCCTAGCTATGCTAGACATATAATCAAAGTAGACGATCAACATTATAATTATGAACACGAAATAGTAACAAGACAAGTATCAACTAGAACACAAACTAGAAGATTAATAAGAACTAGATGAACAATTAGAAGTAGATTAGAAGCACTAGGATGAACTAGAAAGATAATTAGAACTAGATTAGAGCACAAAGATGAACTAGAGAGATTAGAAGATGAACTAGAACACAATTAGAACACAAAGATGATGAACTAGAAGATAATTAGACAATTAGAAGAACAATTAGAAGAACAATGTTGATACAAGAGAGAAGAGAAGGCTAATTACCTAGCTCCTCTTGACTAGATCCAGAATCCGAGCTTCCCTCGACTCTTCTAATTCTATTCTAGCTACGCCCTTGGATGGTGGAGCTCTTGGTTGTCTAGGCTATCTCTAATCTAATGATTGATCTATGCTATGAGATATGATATTTGATGAGATGCCGGGGGGCTGGGGTTTCTTATATAGCCCAGTGGGATGAACCGCAACCCTCGGATCAAACCGACCTTGAACAATGGTCGAGATACGTCTTAGAGGTCGATTAGGTTACGCTCCACGAAGACGAGCCATAGAGGAGGCAGACCAGGCCGGCCGGCCTGGGGGTGGAGCCGGTCGGCCCCACCTGGCAGCCTCCAGGTGGTTGCTTCGCCGAGATGTCTTCTGGGACCTTCCTTACTCTCCTAGAGTTCTTGTTCGGTTGATTTGCGCAACAAGTCGTGGCGTGGTTGGATTCCTTGTCGTCTTCTTCCTATCTGGTCTCTGGATAATTCTGGTATTCTGTAGCTGTTGGAATCTTGTCTGTTACACCCCTGATTTTTGTATGGATAATGCTTCTAGAGGGTTCCAGAGTCTTCGTGGTCGTATTCATCGAGGACTCTCGCTCCGAGGCTCCAAATATGGCAAGTGATATGTCTGTCTCGATCGTTTTGACGAGCTCGTCACAATGGTGTGCTCTGATTCTTCACTTGAGTTACTTTCTTATGATGAAATATTGAATATCCTGCAAAACAAGTGAGAACTACATAACTCGTGGAACTCGTTAGAACCAAATATTCAGGGCAACAGACTGTCTGACGCTAAAAGTCATGTCTGACGCTAAAGATTTTTAGCGTCGGGACTTACAGCGTCTGCAGAAGTCTGACGCTATATGTTTTTAGCATCAGACAGCCTGTCGCTGTAGCCGCTTTTAGCGTAAGATCATCCATTGCTAAAGATGGTGTTGTGGTGTAGTGTTAGGACAGCCACACGGTCTCTAAAACATAACTTTGATCTCTTATTTTTTATAAAAATATTTATAGAAAAGTGATATATGTATACTTTTATAAAACTATTTTTTCAAGACAAATCTATTCATATAATTTCACATTTTAAAACTCAACAACTAAAAAGTTATTGATGATTTATATTCCCAATATTTGATCTCAACCTTGTTCAAAATGACATCTTTTTTTACGAGTACGGAGGGAGTATATATATATATATGATTATATGGACGACGACGCTGTCTGCATGCATGATTAAGATAATTTACGATACGGCATGGATTTACGTACAGTACATTGATTTCGCCATTTCGGGGAGGCTAGGCAGGCTTAATTAGACTAGTGCTTCAATTGGATATGACTGTTTGGCCCGTGAGCTCTTCCATCAGTGTCCTTTTCCCCCTGGAATGCATACACTTCTCGGCCTGTAGTGGTAGGCTCGCTCTGATCCGGCTCCGTCAGTCGCAGCGGTTGTTGTCTGTGTTCAGAAGTTGCATTATTATTGGTATTGGGTAGTGCATTGTTTCTACATGTGGGAACTCAATCAGATTTCTAATTTCAGACCAGATCTTGTTCTTCATATGCCCCTGAAAACTTAGAAGAGAAAAGGCAATAGAAATATTGCTAGTAATAATATTTTTTTTTTTTTGTGAATCTGAGCTCATTTCATTCATCAGGAAGCAACAGGGCTACATTCTTCAGTCAGCAGATGATCGATGCAAGTTGGGGCTGTTTGCCACTCACCCAACCTATCATCCTCTGTGACTTGTTTGGCTAATACATTGCTAGTAATAATTAAGTTTGTCAACCCGGAGGTGCTAGACTAGCAAGCTGGTGCGGTTCTAATAATCTCATAAAACCAGAGGAAGCAATTAGGCCTCAGGGATGAAACTAGAACGAACACTAACGAATAAGGTAATATAGGTGCAAACTTAAAAGTTAGGATTTTTTTTAAAAAAAAAACACTCGTGTCTTTGTCTATGTATGGAGATACATACTCCCGTGCATATGCTTCTGCCAAAGGACAGTGTTGAACAAATATACGCGCGTTAGTATAGATTAATTGCTGATTTAATTAGGGTTGCAAATTTAGGTCTATAATTTTGAAATGTGAGATGTATATATGGTTTGCCACGTAGGCTCCGTTGTTGGTGTATGTCTGGCACTGCCGCAAATAACAAAAGAATTCTTAGCTTGGCCATCTCCAGTGAAAAGTTGAAAGCGAATCCATATCCTCATGGAGGAGAGATATGAACAGATTTTTGTGCATCATTCGGAGTCGACTCCTGGAATGGTAAATGAAAAATGAGCTAGCCGCACTTTTTGTCCGCCGTCTAAGTGCTCGTCGGGAAGAAGCAATGCATGCAGACCTGGCCGTGGCCGACCGCGTGGGGCGACAGATCTTGGCTGCTGCTTTGTGAGTCGTCGTGACGGAAGCCCACCACAGGATGCCCTGGCCAGGCCATCAGAAGAGGCAAAAGCCTCTAGGGCGCGGCAGGCCGCAAAGCAGCAAAAGAGCAACTTCAGCCCACCTCCTAAACAGATCTCTATTTTAAATTTAGGAATTTGATCTAAAAAAATTCACTCCAATGCAGTTCCTATTTGGGCTCTTATTTTTGGAGGGCTCTATCATTTAGTTTGAGCCCCCCAGCAATAGGAGCCTCCTATCCGCTCCCCCTCCCCCACCCACCCACCCACCCGACGACGTGTTCCACGCCCAGCCCTCGGCCTCCGGGTCGCGCATGCCCTCGACCTGCTCGACCGACATGACCCGGGCGCCGCGTGCAGGCTTTGATGCGCGCGCGCTCGTGCGGCATGGAACGGGGTCTGGTCCCAGGAGAGGTCCTCGGCGACGACGCCGCCGACGCGCCAGACCCCGACGACGGCGTGGGAGTCGCCGATGTCAGTGACGTGGAGCACGCCGCCGGCGATGAGTGCGGCCACGGTGCCGCTCATGGAGTCGTCGACCCCGGGCGTGGCGTGCATCTCGGTTGTTGTTTCGGGGACCGAGATCCCGAAACAGCGGGTTGTCGCACGAACGAAAGCCCAAAGCGAAAGCGGAAACCGGACAGTAAACGGGAAATAGTTGAAGTGAACAGTGTTTCCCTCCCTCCCTTGGGAGTACGGGAGCCTTTTATATTGATCTCAGACCGGTTAAAAGTACAAAAATGCCCTTCAACCACTTTGCCTTAATTACAAAAAGGCCCTCTCCTAATCTACCTTGCGGCTTCTCTGGCTCTCCGGGCCCGAAGGGCATCACCGTAAATACACGCGGGAGCGAGGGCGGTCTGCGCGCTGTCGTCAGACCTGTGGGCCCCCTCCATGTCACAATCCGGAGAACCCTGCGGAAAGGAACACACAGGCCATGGCCAAAAGGAATAATCGAAAACCTGTTGTTGACATTCGGCTTTCGCTCGAAAGCCCGATCGGCGCGAAGGCACGCCGTTGACATTCGGCTTTCACACGAAAGCCCGACCGGCGCGAAGGCACGCCGTTGACATTCGGCTTTCGCTTGAAAGCCCGACCGGCGCGAAGGCACGCCGTTGACATTTCGGCTTTCGCTCGAAGCCTAACCGGCGTGAAGGCACGCCGTTGACATTCGGCTTCGCTCGAAAGCCCGACCAGCGCGAAGGCCCTGAAGCCCGCCTTGTTTTCGCGCGAAAGGCGGGCCCGTGAAGCCGCCTGCCTTCGGATTTCACCCTCGCGATCTTGACGCTTTCGGTTCTGATGGTGAAAACCTTACCACAGGCGAAACGGGTAGCTCACGTCCGGGCTAACCGCCCCAACAATAGCCCCTCAACTTCATCCTGAGCGAAGTCACGGTGTTGACGTTGTCTGCTCGTGGTACGCCCGCCCGCGAAAGGATAAGCGGAAAAGGCTTCCTGTTTTCGCCTGTCCTTGACGCATTTTTAGGGTTTAAGGTTTTGGGATTTAGGATTTAAGAGACGCCTTAGTGCGCAACGGTTGGCGTTCTGATTGCGCGACGGTGGCGCTTCGAAACACGACGGTTGCATCTCGAGACGCGACGGTTGGCATCCCGAGACGTGTTTTAAGCGCCTCCTCGTGCTCCGAGCCGCTCCGTACTTCTTGGTTTCCGTTCCACGCCCCGCGCGCGTGGGTATAACAGGGGGCTTACCCCGCGCCGCCAGAGTCTGCGCGCACTCTCTAGCGGCTAGAAGAAAGACGGAGGAGGCGTGATAGCAAACGTGCGGCCCGGGGCGAATGCGAAGGGCCGATTATAAAACAAGAGCCGGAGGACTATTCGTTTTCGCCCGACGCTCGTAGATACAACAGCATGTCCCTTGGTGCGATGAGCACTTAGTTTTTTTTGTGCACTGCGACTCTTTTTTGTGAAGTGTAACTTTCGCTTTAATAAGCTTTTTTATTTTTTTGTTCATTGCGCCCTCTTCTTTCGAGTGTTGTAAATGGTGAGCATGCGCTTTCGGCGACTGGGCATGCACTTTTTCTCGCGCGAGCGCGGAGCTTTCGGTACGAGCCCCTCGGCCGATGCATAGACGCGCCGCCCGCCCCCACACACTTAGGCAAGGGGCGAAGGTTTTCGCGCGAGAGAGCTTTCGGTGCGAGCCCCTCGGCCGATAGTATAAACGCGCCCGCCGCACACACTTGGGCGAGGGGCGAAGGTTTTCGCGTGAGGGAGCTTTCGGTGCGAGCCCCTCGTCCGATAGTATAAAACGCGCCCGACCCCAATTACTTAGACGAGGGGCCAAGGCTTTCGCGCGAGGGAGCTTTCGGTGTGAGCCCCTCGGCCGATAGTATAAAACGCGCCCGCCCCCAATCACTTAGACGAGGGGCGAAGGCTTTCGCGCGGAGGGAGCTTTCGGTGCGAGCCCTCTCGGCCGATAGTATAAAACACGCCCCCGCCCCCAATCACTTAGATGAGGGGCGAAGGCTTCGCGCGAGGGAGCTTTCGGTGCGAGCCCCTCGGCCGATAGCAAAGACGCGCCCGCCCCCACTCACTTAGGCGAGGGCGTTAGCATTCGCGCGAGGGAGCTTTCAGTGCGAGTGCGAGCCCCCTCGACCGATAGCAAAGACGCGCCCGTCCCCACTCACTTAGGCGAGGTGCGGTAGCATTCGCCGCGATTGAGCTTTCGGTGCGAGCCCCTCGGCGCCGATAGCAAAGACGCGCCCAGCCCCCCACTCACTTAGGCGAGGGGCGGTAGCATTCGCGCGAGGGAGCTTTCGGTGCGAGCCCCTCGGCCGATAGCAAAGACGCGCCCCGCCCCCACTCACTTAGGCGAGGGGCGGTAGCATTCGCGCGAGGGAGCTTTCGGTGCGAGCCCCTCGGCCGATAGCGAAGACGCGCCCGCCCCCACTCACTAGGCGAGGGGCGGTAGCATTCGCGTGAGGGAGCTTTCGGTGCGAGCCCCTCGGCCGATAGCAAAGACGCGCCCGCATCCCCATCACTTAGACGAGGGGCGATAGCATTCGCGCGAGGGAGCTTTCGGTGCGAGCCCCCTCGGCCGATAGCAAAGACGCGCCCGCCCCACTCCCTTAGGCGAGGGGCGGTAGCATTCGCGCGAGGGAGCTTCTCGGTGCGAGCCCCTCGGCCGATAGCAAAGACCGCCCGCCCCCATCACTTAACGAGGGGGGGCGATAGCATTCGCGCGAGGGAGCTTTCGGTGCGAGCCCCTCGGCCGATAGCAAAGACGCGCGCCCGCCCCCACTCCCTTAGGCGAGGGGCGATAGCATTCGCGCGAGGGAGCTTTCGTGCGAGCCCCTCGCCTCGGCCATAGCAAAGACGCGCCCGTCCCCCACTCCCTTAGGCGAGGGCGGTAGCATTCGGCGAGCGAGGGAGCTTTCGGTGCGAGCCCTCCTCGCGCGATAGCAAAGACGCGCCCGCCCCCACTCACTTAGGCGAGGGGCGGTAGCATTCGCGCGAGGGAGCTTTCGGTGCGAGCCCCTCGGCCGATAGCAAAGACGCGTCCGCCCCCCCACTCACTTAGGCGAGGGGCGGTAGGCATTCGCGCGAGGGGAGCTTCGGTGCGAGCCCCGGCCGATAGCGAAGACGCGCCCGCCCCCACTCACTTAGGCGAGGGGCGGTAGCATTCGCGCGAGGGAGCTTTCGGTGCGAGCCCCTCGGCCGATAGCAAAGACGCGCCCGCCCCCACTCCCTTAGGCGAGGGGCGTAGCATTCGCACGAGGGAGCTTTCGGTGCGAGCCCCTCGGCCGATAGCAAAGACGCGTCCGCCCCCAATCACTTAGACGAGGGGCGATAGCATTCGCGCGAGGGAGCTTTCGGTGCGAGCCCCTCGGCCGATAGCAAGACGTCGTCCGCTCCCCCCACTCCACTTAGGCGAGGGCGTGGTAGCATTCGCCAGCGAGGGAGCTTTCGGTGCGAGCCCCTCGGCCGATAGCGAAGACGCGCCCGCCCCCACTCACTTAGGCGAGGGGCGGTAGCATTCGCGCGAGGGAGCTTTCGTTGCGAGCCCCTCGGCCGAAGCAAAGACGCGCCCGCCCGCCCCCACTCACTTAGGCGAGGGGCGGTAGCATTCGCGCGAGGGAGCTTTCGGTGCGAGCCCCTCGGCCGATAGCGAAGACGCGCCCGCCCCCACTCACTAGGCGAGGGGCGGTAGCATTCGCGCGAGGGAGCTTTCGTTGCGAGCCCCTCGGCCGATAGCAAAGACTTCGCCCGCCGCCCCACTCCTAGGCGAGGGGCGGGTAGCATTCGCGCGCGAGGGAGCTTTCGGTGCGAGCCACTCGGGCGCGATAGCAAAGATGCGCCCGCCCTCATTTATTGCCCCTCGGGCTGATGTCACGCGAGACCTGTTGAGTTAACTGCCTGTCGAGGTTGGGAAAACTGATTGGCTGAAATGTGCCTTTTTATATTGCGAAATGGAGGATTATGCACCGGCTATATCTGCGATATTGCTCGTATTGCTCGTCCAGGGCCGCATGTCATGGCTTGGTTCAGTCTCCTATCTTTGGTTTGAGATGAAGGTGCCGCTCGATGGAACTGCCGCCTACAGTTACCGGATTTGTGACGATAGGCGGACGCGCCACCGATGACACAGTCATCAAAGCGAAAGGGTTACTCCTGATGGTTCCTATTCGTACTTTTGTGGCTGCGCCAACCCTTTCGCGGCTTGACACTTAAAGAGGCTGGGTAATTTTTGGATGGCTGTAGGGGAGCTTGCCCCCTGGTGTCTATTTATATTGCCTTACCTTTGTTGCGATGCGGTAGCATTTACTCCCTTGGCTGTACTTGCTGTCGTTTGGCAGGTAAAAGGTTAATATGGCATTTATGCTCTTAAAGGCTGCCGGGGCCTGCCGGCTGTCCTTGCCGTCTCGCAGGGACTGCTTGATTTGCGTAGCCCGCTGGCTTTCGTTCCGCCCTCGCATTTTGTCGGAGGGTCAGCTTTCGTATGGCCCACAGGCCTTCGTTCTGCCCTCGCATTTTGTCGGAGGGTCGGTTTTTTCGTAGCCCGCAGGCTTTCGTTCCGCCTTCTCGTTTTGCCGGAGGGTCGGTTTTCACATAGCCCATAGGCTTTCGTTCCGCCCTCTCGTTTTGTCGGAGGGTCGGTTTTCACATAGCCCGCAGGCTTTCGTTTCGCCCTCTCGTTTTGTCGGAGGGTCGGTTTTCATATAGCCCGCAGGCTTTCGTTCCGCATAGCCCGCAGGCTTTCGTTCCGCCCTCTCGTTTTGTCGGAGGGTCGGTTTTCACATAGCCCGCAGGCTTTCGTTCCGCCCTCTCGTTTTGTCGGAGGGTCGGTTTTCACATAGCCCGCAGGCTTTCGTTCCGCCCTCTCGTTTTGTCGGAGGGTCGGTTTTCACATAGCCCGCAGGCTTTCGTTCCGCCCTCTCGTTTTGTCGGAGGGTCGGATTTCACATAGCCCGCAGGCTTTCGCTCCGCCCTCTCGTTTTGTCGGAGGGTCGGATTTCACATAGCCCGCAGGCTTTTGCTCCGCCCTCTCGTTTTGTCGGAGGGTCGGATTTCACATAGCCCGCAGGCTTTTGTTCCGCCTCTCGTTTTGCGGAGGGTCGGTTTTCACATAGCCCACAGGCTTTCGTTCCGCCTCTCGTTTTGTCGGAGGGTCGGTTTTCACATAGCCCGCAGGCTTTCGTTCCGCCCTCTCGTTTTGTCGGAGGTCGGTTTCATATAGCCCGCAGGCTTTCGTTCCGCCCTCTCGTTTTGTCGGAGGGTCGGTTTTCACATAGCCCGCAGGCTTTCGCTCCGCCCTCTCGTTTTGTCGGAGGGTCGGATTTCACATAGCCCGCAGGCTTTCGAGATTGTCGTTGGATGGAAGGGGTCTCTTTTGCCCTACCTCCTCGACATTCTCTTTTTATCACATTTTGTTGACGAATGTCTCAACCTTAAGCTTGGTTGATTTCGTCTTCTACCGAGTTACGTGACGTTTTTTTGGGAATTACGCTACTTTAGTAATGTGGCGGTTACCTTGTGCTGCAGCCTTTGCTAATTCGTCTGCCTCTACTTTTCGGCCCTAGGAATATGACGTAAGGTGAAACCCGTGAAATACTTCTCCATTCTTCTGATTGCAGCCAGATATTTGGCTAGTTCTGGTTTTCTCTTGCTGTGAAATCCTTTTCGACGTGACCAACACGACTTGGGAATCCGACTTGACTACGCATCTTCTCGCTCTGATTGCACGGAGCTTTCGTAATCCCAATAGCACGGCTTCATATTCGGCTGTGTTGTTGGTCGTGAGGAATTGCAATCTTGCGGCGAATCTTACCTTCGGTCCTCTTGGTGGCGTAAGGATCGCTGAGATTCCGGCTCCGGCCATTCCCCATGCGCCGTCACAATTCACAATCCACACGGTGTCCTCGAATTCGAGTGTTGTGTCGAAAGCGGCGGGAGTCCAATCTGCTATGAAATCCGCCAACGCTTGCGACTTGATTGCGGATCGGTGCTGGTAATCGATCACATATTCGTTGAGCTCTGCCGCCCACTTGCCAATTCGGCCAATAGCTTCGTTGTTGCGGAACAAGGCTTCCAATGGCTGAGCCGATAGGACTATGATGTGGTGAGACTGAAAGTAGTGCTTTAGCTTTCTAGAAGCCATTACCACCATATATGCTATCTTCTCTAGTTCTGAGTAGTTTAGTTTTGCACACGAAAGGGCCTCAGAAACGAAGTAGATCGGGAACTGCGTCATCTTGTTTCCATACTCCTTCTCTTCCACCAGTACTGCACTTACGGTGGTATGAGATGCTGCGAGATACACCAAGAAGCCAGTCTTCCTGTCAACTTTTGCACTTGCTTTCGGTTTGAGGGTGGTTGCATATTGATGATTGCCGCTATCTTGTCAGGGTTGGCTTCAATTCCCCTTGCCGATACTAGACAACCCAGGAGCTTGCCTTTCTTGATGCCAAAAATACACTTGTCAGGGTTGAGCTTCAGACCGCTCTTTCGGAGATTGCCGAAAGTCTCGAGCAAGTCCGCTTGATGATCTTCCTGTCTATCGCTCTTGACCACTATATCGTCGACGTAAGCCAACAAGTTTTTCTTTTGCTTTTGGCTTTTGAACACTTTGTCGGTCATCCTTGAGAAAGTAGGGCCAGCATTCCGCAGCCCTTCCGGCATTCGCCGATAGCAGTATGTACCTGTAGGAGTGATGAAACTGGTTTTCTCCTCATCGTCGGGATGAAGCCAAATCTGGTGATAGCATTCGCCATTTTCCGTTCTTCTTTTTCACCAAGACGACATTCGCCAGCCATTCGGGATACTGGACTGGTCGAATTACTCCCGCATCGAGTAATCTTTGTACTTCGGCTTTCGCCGCGTCTGCCCTTTCGTTTGACATTTTTCTCAGTTTTTGCTTTCTGGGCTTAGCACCGCTTGCGATGTTCAAACTGTGCTGGGCGAGATCTCTGCTAACGCCTTGCAAGTCGCTTGCTGATCAAGCGAAAATGTCATCATTGCTCGCAAGGAAGGATGCCAAAGCGTTCCTTTCTTCTTCCGGCATGCTTGACCCAATATGCACGGCTCTTTCGGGCCTGGAGGCCGCGAGCGAGATTCTTATCATTTCTTCAGCTGCCCCAACCTTGCATTCCGACGTGTTGACGATAGCATGCTCTTCGGTGGTTGTTTGCATTTCGTCTTTGTTTGCCACCTCATTGATAAGGCTGTAGCCTGGGGTTGGTTTTCCCTCAATCCTTCTGGAAGCTTGCTGATCTCCATGTACGGCGATGATGCCGAAAGGGGATGGCATCTTCATGCATAGGTAGCTTTGCTTAATGACGACGTCAAACCTATTGGTGAAGCCTCTGCCGAAAATGGCAGTGTAGGGATAGTCCATGTTTACTATGTCGAATGTCAGTGTTTCGGTGCGGACTCTTTCTCCTTCGGCGAAAGATACAGGGACTTGCTTTTTGCCGATAGCGTCAATTTTCCTTCCTCCGAACCCATACAGTGAATTGTCGGTGGGGTCTAGACTGCGCCTGTCAAATCCCATTGCTTCGAAAGCTTTGACGAATAAGATGTCGGCTGAGCTTCCGGTGTCAATCAGAATATTGTGCGAGGTGAAACCGGCCACGTTGGCTGTGACGACGAAAGCGTCGCAATGCGGGTAGTCACGGACTTTGAAGTCGGACTTGTCGAAACATATCGGCGCTAGAGACCAAGCTGGCCTGTTTAGTGGAAGCCTTGGTGATACTGTCTGGACTCTTCGGTGGTAGTCCCTTCTAGCTCTCTTGCTTTCGTGCTCTAGGTTAGATCCGCCCGTGATGGCGAAAATGTGCCCTCTTGACGGAAGGATGTTGTTGATTGCGCTAGTTTCATTTTCCATCTCCTGCACCTGCTGGAAACCTGGCTGTGCTTGCTGCCCCTGAGGTTGGGTCTGAGCCGGAAGCGCTGGCGGCGGCGTTGGCTGACGCTGATAGTGCATAGGTGACGAAACTGCCACCGACTGTTGTGCGAAGACCGGAAGCTGGTAACTCTGATACGCCGGATTGTACCAATGCAAGTTTGAGGATGCATGTACTGCGGGGGGTGCATAGGCGTGCTTGCGTAATTGCCGCATGCTGCTGCCACTGCTGCCGGGTCTTGGGAATTGTGGAAAACATGCTTGGAGATTTCGGCAGAGGCTGAGGCTTGGTCTTTGTCTTTCAGCTCTTTCGCCATCTTGCTGTATTTGCAGTCACGGGTGGTGTGACCAAAGTTGCCATCGCAAATGACGCAATATGGTGGCCTGGGTCCTCTTCCGCGGCCTCTGCCGTCTCGACCGCCGCGTCCTGTCCTTCCGCCGCGTCCTCCGCGGAAAGGCTGATCAAACCCTCTTTGGGGCTAAAAGTCGGCCATACCGGGCCTCTCCGTACCTGCCGCTAATTGCGCTGGTTCTTCCTGTAAACTGTTGATTGACCGAAAGGGCCTAACAATTCTTTGATTTGGCACGGGCGGTGGTCGACTTGCTTTCGTCGCCTGCCTCTGCATCTAGCGGGCGGCCTTGCGTCGCCGAAAGTCATCATCCGACCTCGCGTACGCATTCATCACGTCAAACAGTTCCTTAACATCTTTCGGCGGCTCCCTGGACAGATGAGCGGCGCACTGCCCAGTCCCCAAGCCTTCGATGGCTGCTGCGATCACCGCGGCTTCCGGCACATTCGGAGCTTGAGCTTTCAGCTGGATGAAACGTTTGAGGTACTCCGAAAGTGGCTCGTTGTCTTGCTGGGTGCAATTCATGAGGTCCCACATGGTCTTGACATCCGGTCGGAATCCTTGGAAAGTGGCCAGCAGCTCGGCTTTCAGCTGTGCCCATGAATAGATGGACAGTGGCTTGAGAGTGGTGTACCAATCATGGGCCACGTCCTCGACTGCCAGGATGAGAGATTTTGCCAAAGCCTGATTGTCTCCTCCTGCCGAAAAGACAGCCGTCTCGTAGCTTGCCAAGAACTTGCGTGGGTTCGCTTTACCGTCGAAAGTCGGAATGCGCGGCTTATAGCTGAGCGGCCACGGATGGGCTTGCAACTCCCTCGAGAGCGGAGAGGTTTCGTCGATGGGGTTGCCGAAAGCTGGCGGTTGCTCTTGCCTTGGTACGAATATATTTTCCTGGGCTACGCCGCCGAAAGGTGGTGGCTCTGCGAATGTGTTTGGTGGAACCTGGCTAGCTGGGACTGAAACCGCGACGGTGCCGAAAGCATCCTTTCTTGCGGCGATCGTCTCCGGATTGTCGACCGCTTTCGGCGCTTTCCTTGGTGGCATGATAAGCTCGGGCGACAACCACGGTGGGCGCCAATGTTGTTTCGGGGACCGAGATCCCGAAATAGCGGGTTGTCGCACGAACGAAAGCCCAAAGCGAAAGCGGAAACCGGACGGTAAAACGGGAAAATAGTTGAAGTGAACAGTGTTCCCCTCCCTCCCTTTGGGAGTACGGGAGCCTTTTATATTGATCTCAGACCGGTTAAAAGTACAAAAATGCCCTTCCAACCACTCTGCCTTAATTACGAAAAGGCCCTCTCCTAATCTACCTTGCGGCTTCTCTGGCTCTCCGGGCCCGAAGGGCATCACCGTAAATACACGCGGGAGCGAGGCGGTCTGCGCGCCCGTCCGTCAGACCTGTGGGCCCCCTCCATGTCACAATTCGGAGAACCCTGCGGAAAGGAAACACACGGCCATGGCCAAAAGGAATAATCGAAAACCTGTTGTTGACATTCGGCTTTCGCTTGAAAGCCCGACCGGCGCGAAGGCACGCCGTTGACATTCGGCTTTCGCTCGAAAGCCTAACCGGCGTGAAGGCACGCCGTTGACATTCGGCTTTCGCTCGAAAGCCCGACCAGCGCGAAGGCCCTGAAGCCCGCCTTGTTTTCGCGCGAAAGGCGGGCCCGTGAAGCCGCCTGCCTTCGGATTTCACCCTCGCGATCTTGACGCTTTTGGTTCTGATGGTGAAAACCTTACCAGGCGAAAACGGGTAGCTCACGTCCGGGCTACCGCCCCAACATCGGTGTTGCCGACCAGCATGGCCTCGCGGAACGCGGCAGCAAGGGAGGGGGACATGAGGAGGAGGCGCGCCCACGCGAACCCGGCGAAGGCGGTGCCTACGATGCCGTGGCCGTTGAAGATGACGAAGAGGTGGAGGTCCGGTCCCCCGTGAAGCGCGTGGCGACAAGGTGCGCGTCCTGGGACTCCCGGGCCGAGGAGTCCGGGTAGAGCCCCACCACGGCCAGCGCAGTGTACTCCAGCACCAGCCCGGCCCCGGGCACCACGGTGTGGCCGAGCGTGGCGCCGCCGTGGCCTCCGCGCACGCCGCCACCAAGGTCGGCGGCGGAGGAGGAGCCCCTCCTCGGATGCCGCGGCAGGCAGCACTTGCCCTGCGCGCACCCCATCAGCGGCGTTGCGTCGTGTGTGGCTAGGGTTTGCGGTTGAAAGGTCGAGATGGCGGACTAGAGGGGGGGTGAATTGAAGCGAATCGGGATTTCCAAAACAGAAATTCCGACTCTCTTGCCCCTCTGTGATAGTCCCAGGATAACTCGGCTATCACGGGCATCCATTTCCAGCTGATTACAAGTCATACAACACATCAGATTACAAAAACTAAGCCTAATACAAGGATATAATTACAAAATTTAAGCTGGAGTCAAACAAAACACCGAGGCTATACTAAGTCGCAACGAAGCTTGGCGATTCTTCCAATCCACAGGCATCCTTGAGAGTAGACCCCAAACCAACTATTAATCTCAACAGCACTGCAAGTCAAGAAATCTGCACACCGCCAGATGTGTGCAGGCCATGGTCAGCACCAATGAGCTTTAGTGGAATTAGAAAAAAAAGGATCTGGCGATCCTAACATTTTGGCTGTGGGTTGCATCCTAGTGCATGTAGAATAGCAATAAATATAGTAATAATAATATATCTTCTCAAAACCCAAACCACATCTCATTCTCACATCATATCTCAACGACAAGTATCACCATGTATCCACACATCTCACCACTCATCACCCCTCACCACACCATCAGTATCTCAGTCTAGGCGACGAGGCGGCCTCCGCACGCCCCTCGTCTCAACGGCCTCAAGCCGGACCTATCTTCGGGGGAGAGAAGAAGCACAAGAGAAGACTAGTAGGATGAAACAGTCCACAGGAATGATCATTACCGAGATCGCGGCTATACGTATAGTTTTAACTCTGCAGAGTGTGTACACCTGTACCCAACAGGATCACCATCATCGACCGTGGCCGCGGTCTAGGCAAACACCGCTCAAGAACTAGCACATTCCTCACCAGACTGCCCCCAAGTGGAGTAGCATACGGCACGACGCATACACTTGGGGTCGTGATTAGGGTAGCCGGAACAACCCATCGGCATCCTTCTCATTGTGCTACCAGGGCCAATCCCTGTGCACCTTTCTCCCGCAGAACTGGCTTAGTCTGCACTAACCCAACAGAACGAGCCCCACCTCATACAGGGCCTGTGGCGTGCACGTTTAACATAGTCCCATGTTCCAGGCATCAGCCCATGACGGTTCCTAAGTGGCCAGAGCAAGCACCTTCCACCAATCACATGGCCTACCTCGCATGGGTAGCCATCCACACCACATCTGCTTCATCATATCCATCATAACATCACATACCATATCCGGGGGCACTCCTGCACCCTATGCACTCCCCCCCAAAATAAATCCTCTCACTCCGACCGATATCTCCAAGGAAAAGGGTCAAGACAAGAAATATCTCCAGAGCTCCTCAACACCACCACCCACACGGGATTCAACGCTCCCGTCGCGCCAGCCTACCATCTATTTCACGGGAAAGCCCCACGACCAACCCTGATCCACCAACCACATCACCAACCAACCATCACATCACATAACAAGGTAAATATGTAATAATGATGGAAGTAAATGCAAGCAAGCAGGTAGGCATTATATATATAAGTGCGAGCGCGGAGCTGGGTAGTCAGGGTGAAGAGGTTTCAAGCAAGGCAATCAAGGCTCAGGCAATAGCATGCATCACATATACTAGCAAATGAGTAAAAGTAAAGCGCTAGCATTTCTACTTTGCAATGTCTAATAGGATTCTCTAGAGTAAGGTGCTGCCATGACACCTGTTACGTTGTTAGTCCAAGATCTCTGATGTCCTCGTAGTCATTCTCCTCGGGTCCCGATGTCGTCCTCAGTCTCCTCCAGCGAGCTCGGGTCCGATCAAGGCTGCTCCCGACACAACTACCTCACGAGACCGGCAAGCAAGACAAAAGAGCAATCAGAACACTGACACGACAACTACCCGAAAGACGCTAAGGACACTAAATAAATAGAGAAAGGACTCAGCCCTCGCGGAGGACATCCGATCCTCGGGCTCGAAATGATGCAGGAGCAGATGCTTGCTAAGCACAAGCTCGAGTCACAACCTAGCTCGTACTTTCCGGGCCGACCGAGTCGACCTGTACGGCTCAAGAAAAATGGTTGAGACCTGATCCTAACTTAAGCAAACATCCTGCAAAAACCAATACTAGCCCTCAGGAAGCGAGTTCATTCTCCTCGGGCTCAAAGATGCGAAGGAGGAACTCGGCTAAGCACGTCTACGTCACGTCCTCGATGTAGATGGTTTCCTACGGTCGATCGAGTCGACTCGCACGGGACCGAGAGCACGACATAGACCTTAGCTTTGCCAACTAGAATGAGGGTTCGATCTTTGATCCAATCGTCATGGCTAAGGACGAGATCGAATAGATCGGGCCAACAAGGGATAAGGAAAATAGTTCTGATCTCTTGCTCGATCCAAACGCCATTGTAATCGACGAGGACTGAGAAGAGGGAACAGAACAAGAGGGGAAAAGAGAAGCAAGGGTAGTCTCACTTCCTTCTATGCACGCGTCATGGCAAAGACGGGGCATTGAAGGGAGCGACACACCAAGAACACAAGCACTTAAACCACTCGTAGGGTTCCTCAACCCGTGTGCACTAAATGGCACCAGACGTTCCTAGAATCTGTAGTGGTGCGGTTGTCATCGCGAGGATCTAGGAGCGCTTCGGTCTAGAATAGGTACAAGCATACGAGGGCTCAAGTGCGAAGAGGCAAAAGAGAGAGTAAAACGAGGATCCATATTCCTTTGATCCACACGCCATAGTAGTAGACGGGAATCACAGGAATGGGATCAAGAAGCAAGACTACTACATAAACGTGACCAACACGCAAAAGGGGTAGACTAAAGGCGAGGGACTTGGTTCCACGGGTACTTCGATCCACGGTCATTGAATTGACAGGGATCAAAGTGACTAGAATAGACGGACTCGATCCACACTTTACTGAATCAGTGAGGATCAAATAGACAGGAAAAGAGAGAGGAGCGGTCTCCGCATTCGCTCAACCAACACGCTATGGCAAGAGCGGTGTTGACGGAAGTTATAGCATGTTTTACCTTATCAAAATACCATCAACAGGCCTCGGTTTCAAGGAAGAATAGCATATCATGAGCATATTTATCACTAATAAGTTCCACTTGTACTCTTAGCTTGTGAACATATAGGAGATGGCAAAATGAACAAAATGAGGCCAGGTGGGCCCACCAAGGGGGTCGGGCGACCCCACCTTTGGGCCACCTCGGCCATGGTGACATGGCATGATCTAAGAGAAGCATGTTCAAGCCAATATCAACCATTGGATCAAGCATGTGCTTTTGCTCAATGGTGCAAGATGAGAAGCACATGGATTCATGGGTCCACACCGAAAACCAAATGCAACCAACTTCACAAGACTTGCTCCATGACATGTGGGGTCACCAAGGGAGAGAAGATGGTGGGCCAGCCCTGTCATAGGGGGGTCGGCCGACCCCCCCCTTGGTGGGACCCAACAACACTATTCATCAGGATGACATCAGCACCTTCTAGAAGGTGTACCCCAGGCCCACATGTCAGGGACAGGGGTCGGCCGACCCCATGGTGACCCTCATCCAAGTCGGTGGCAAAATGCATGTTTGACACGTGAAGAACATCCAAGCCATCCATCCATGGCGGTTACAATGACGGTGGATCCAAGGGTTGAGAGATGGGGAGCACACGGATCGCTGACGTGGCGCCGGAGTAGCCCCTACTCCACCTCCACTATAAATAGAGGCCTCCACCCTCACATTTAAGACATCCCATCTCACACATCTCCACTTTCATGTGAGATCAAGCAAGAGTAGTAGTAGTTAGTCTAGAGTGGGAGTTAGAGTCGAGTCGAGCGAAGCTCGGGTCTCCGGAGTCGTCTTCTGGAAGTCTGGTATAGCCCTTGTATCTTTCTTCTTTTGTAAGACTTTATTTATTTAATATATTATTCTTTCTTTACTTTACTTTGCATTTACTTAAGTATTTACTTTCCAAGTATTTATTTAAGTATTTACTTAGTGCAAGTCTATATTTATATAGTCTTGTTGTGTGCTTATCTTAGTTCTATAGTTGTCTTAGTTAGATTGATTTCCGTTACATAGCTTCTTGTGTGTGCGTCATCGTCCTATCTTAGGATAGGGGCTTTAGCTATTTTAATCGATAGCTAAAGGTGTAGATAAGTGTGAGCGTGGTGCTCATACTTCATCTTATCTTTGACTACCGCTGGCTTGCACGGACAGTAGGGGCGCATGGGCAAAAGGTGACAGATTTTGCCTGGCTACCTAGATCCCCTCACGTGAACTCAGGCTAGTTCCTAAAAGGTAAGGCGTCCATAAGCCAAATATCCGCTTGAGTACTGGGTTAGGTGAACAACCTTCTATCGCTTTACTCTCTCGTTTATCCCTCTCACACAAGTAGCAAGGCGTCAATCTAGTTAAGTCATCTATTTAATTAGGATTAGTTCATAGGAGTAAAGGTAGAAACATAGGAGTACTATATACTCACTCGTTGTCCTCCCACCTAGCTAACTCTACTAAAGTTATCTTCAATATCATATACTCTTCGCTTAACTTATTTATCTTATCTATCTATCCTCCCTTATATCCACCTATACCCTTTGCTTCTCTAATTGATAATAGATTATAGTAAGACTAAAGGATCTATCTTTCCTCTCTCTACATCTTTCCTAGCTTGCTTTCCTTTGGGATAAAATAAATAATGATACCTTGGAATACTCCCGGGTGAAGTGCTACATCGGTATTTTCTGTGCGCTTGCGGAACTATCCAATAGTCAATAGTTTTACCACCAAGACACTTCTGGCGCCGTTGCCGGGGATAGATTAAAACTCTATTCTTAGTAGCGACGCTAAGAAATACCAACAAGCATTTCTGGCGCCGTTGCCGGGGATAGATTAAAACTCTATTCTTAGTAGCGATGCTAAGAAATACCAACAAGCGGTAGTCGAAGAATGAGAGACGCTCGACCTAAGCCAACTCGTAGGGCACCACGACCTCCGTGCAACTGAATTAGCACAACGCTATTCCTACGGCTCGTAGCGGTGCGGTTGTCACCGCGGGAGCCGAAGGAATGCAACGGTCAAGGCAGTGCAAACACACAAGGTGGCTAGGACAAAAACACGACAAAACAGGTGAAGCCCGTTGGTCATGGCGAGGCAACTCGCGGCCATGAGCTTCACCCAAACGAGTTGGCACCCGTCGTCCTCTGTTCATCATCTCCTTGCCCTTCTCCCACTAGACTAGGTCACAGAAGGCTCTTTGCGTGCGGGTAATATCCGCATCGATATCGCTTCCGATATCAAGCCCACAGTGGCCACATCTTAGGGCTAAGGATAGGAGCTGACGCTCATGTCGCAACGGAGCCAACCAAATCCAAACAACGACTAAGACTACGAGGGGTGAGTTACGCTCAGCGTTACGACCACAGCGGGACGAACCCACGATCGCAACATCCGAGCGAGGGACGATCCCTCGACCGGCTCGAAGGCTCGATCCTCAGAGAAAAAGACAAGAGACCGGCTGGAAGGCACAGTCTACCGCCAACGACATAAACGCAACAACGACTATCACACGACCATAACCATAGAGTAGCACATATCCATAGCATAGGGATAGACCGGCACGACGGCACGGCGCAGGCAAGTATACGAAGATAGAGTGATGACAACATAATATGAATATAGAAATGAATGGAGTTGTGTCGACGTCGAGGACGGCGTCGACAAGCGTTCAAATGTTCGACCTTCACGATGGCACGGAGGACGGGCTTCAGCGAAGCGGCTCCGAGGCAGCAGGCGCTCCCTTGGTCGAATGACAGCACGCCGTCGACCGGATCAGCTGGGCGCCGTCGGCCGAATGGCAGCGTGCCGTCGACCAGACCGCTGCGCGTGGTTGTCCAGTCAGCTGGGCGCGCCTTGGCCGAACTGCTGCGCGCAGTCGGCCGAATGAGCTGCGCGCACACGTCTGGACAGCAGGACACCGTTAATGAATCAGCAGCGCCGCCTTGGCCGAACTGCCGGCGGTAGGCTGGGAGCTAGCTGCCGCTACTGCACAGTGAAGAACACGGCATGAAGGCCAGGACTCAGGCACAGACGATGACATAAAATGGGAAAGGTGAAAGCTTGGGCTTGGGGCCTCACCGGCAGCAAGGAGAACTCGGCGAGGACGAGGTGGAGCCGCTGCACAGAGGCGACACTGCGACGCGGCGAAACGCGACGCCGCAAAGGATGCTCGGGTCCCAGACATTCGGGGGAGTGGTGGAGGCAGCGGGCTCGTCGGGGCCAGCCGGGGGAGGGCTCCGGCTAGCCAGCCGCTGTTGCGGTGCGCCGGTGGCAGGGCACGGAACGCCGGTCTGGGGGCGCCGGCGCTGGAGTGAGCAGATGGCGCAGTCGTGGCTCACTGCGAGCTCGGCGTGGGCGACGTCGTGGCGCCTCGCGTCGCGAGGGACGGCCTCGGCGCGGCCGTCGCTGGCCAGCACCTTCGCCGGCGAGGACGGAGAGGCCGGTGGCGGAGCAGCTGCGCGTCGGGGCGCGACCGAAGGCGGCGAAGCGCTTCATCAATCGGGGCTGCTGGCTTGGGCGAGCGCGCGCACGGCGGCTCGGCGAGGACTCGGCGTCGGAGAGGTGCAGACCGGCCGGGGCACTAGGGCACGCGGCCTTCGCGACAGGGTCGGCTGCAGGTGCGAGCAGAGAGGAAGGGCGAGGGCGAGAGCAGGTAGGCAGCGATGGCGATTTGCACGAAGTGAAGGGAGAGGGGAAGGATGGCGGCGGCCGATGGGGAAGATGAGCAGGAAGGGAGCGGCAGCCATGCCTTTTATACGACAGCGACTAGGGCTCCAGTCGGCGGTCTCGACGTCTGTGCCGTTGATGGGACGTCCGCGACGCGTGGCGGGCATCCGCGGCGGGCGTACGGACGCCGAGGCACGGACGCGCAGGGGCAAGGCTTGCGGCGGCGGCGACTGGGAGCAGGGCGTGCTCGCCCTAGGGTTTAGGCAGAGGCGTGGCGCGGCGTCGGCGTGGCCATGGGCCAGAGGCGCACGGGTGGCCTGCTGGGCCGAGGGAGGGAGAGAGGTGTGGCACCTGGGCCAAGGCCCGTGCGGGAGAGAGAAGTGGAGGGGGGACAAAGGAGCTGGGCCGGCCCGTGGCACAAGGAGGACGGATGGCGTGCAGGCCTATTCGGCTAGAGCAAGGGGAGGGTAAGTGGGCCAGGCCTGTTCGGCTGAGAGGAGGGGATGGCGGGAAGCTAGGCCTGCTGAGGCTTAAGGCCCATGGTGGGTTATGAAGTCTTTCCCACTTTCGCTTGGTTAATTTGGGGATTTGATCTATGGGGTTTCCGAGATAATTTGAGAAAGATTTTGAGAGACACTCGAGGTAAACCTTATGATTGAGATTTTTGTGGATTTCGAAAGGATCCGGAAGGGAACCTGAAGAAGTTGGGAAGGATTCCAAAGGTATTTCGGGAAGGGTTCAGAGGGGGACATGAACAAGTTGAGGTTGAGTTCAGAAGATCACTTAGGAAAACGGTTCAACGGAAGAATTCATGAACGGGGTTTAAAAGGAATTGGAGTTGACTCGAAATTGGAAAAGAGGGGAGACAAGGGAAAAGATTTTCCCCGAGTCATGAATTATTATGACCCGAAGATCTTTTGGGATGGGATAAAGAGAGATTGGGAGAAGTCCCAAAAAGGAGGAGAGGAGATCACTATGGATTTGTGCACTCCGACTCTGACATGACTCAAACCCGAAACCGACTCGAGAACACGGGCACTCTCCTACAAGCAAAACTATATGTATGCCACGTTTCGTAAGCAAACAATGAAACGTTGACTAGCGTTTGACCTAGCAACTACATGCTTCACACATTGCAGGAAAAAGTTTTAAAAAGCTCGTATTTTTGGTTGTTGGAAAACCAGGGATGTTACATGAATAGTCCTTTTAAAATTAATCACAACGGCTAACCGAAACAAATGCGGAATTAAAACTATCAGTCTAGCCAAGACTACACCCCTCTACTTATACTCTATGACACCTTACAAAAGATCCTAGACAATGCAAATAAGGTGTCGGGCTAGCTAGAGCTCACCTAATCAATTCTAGAAGCAAGGCCACACAAACCTATGCAACTAGTACTTCAAACACGGGGGAGCTCCTACACAATCTAGTAAGCAAAGCACAAAGCCTAAGCTCACTAGCAATGCTCAATAACAAGGCTACCCAAGCCAAATTAGAGAGCTCAACTTAGCTACACAAACTAAGCAACTAAACACTAGCACAAGAATAAGTGTTGCAACACAAGCTAGTGTAAACAGCAGGCAATCGGTACTACCGGGCTGCTAGGCCGGTACTACCGACGCCGGTATTACCGAGCTTTACGGCCGGTACTACCGAGCACCTGCAGGGAGCTACGAAATCAAAGCGGGTGAGATGCAATCTCAGATCTAGCAATTACCCCACTTCCCTAGATGTTGTAGATGATGATTGTAGCTTCCCAAGTCTTGGTTCCTTGCAAAAATGTGGATCAAGCCTTCCCAACCAAAGATAGAGTGATGGAGGGAGGAAGAACACGAAGAACACAAGAACAAGCGTAATATGCAAGGAAACAAGAACAATAAGAGCAACAAGGGACGGGGACACAAGATTTTATCCCGAGATTCACTTGGTTGCCACCAAGCTAGTCCCCGTTGAAGCAAGCCCAAGGTTGCCGCCGATCCTCTCGCTAGTGGTGACCCTAAGTCACGCTCTCCACGATGGAGTGCTCACCAAGAGCTCTAGCGTTCGATCCGGCCAGACCACTTGGCGCTCTTCACGCCTCTTTCCACTAGAGTTGCTCTTCGCGATCTCCCGCGGAGCGAGCACAATGCCCCTCACAAAGCTTCTCCGGAGCCATGCACAATCTTCACGCGGGCTTCACGACGGAGACACGCACCAAGCCGTCTAGGAGGTGGCAACCTCCAAGAGTAATAAGCACCACCAGCTTGCAACTCGAACACCTAGTGCCACTCGATGCTATCTCTCAAAGCAACGCACTAGGATCGCTCTCTCAACACAATCGGATAAGCACTAAAGCATATGTGTGTTAGAGGGCTCCTAAGCACTTCCCAACCTTGGACACAAAGTCCCTAGGGTGCTCAACCTTTCCCAAGGGCTGGCCACCCCTCTATTTATAGAGGGGAGCCACCAACTAGCCGTTTTCCCCTTCTCCCGAGCTTCCACGCCTTCGGTCGGTACTACCGACCCAAGGGCCGGTACTACCGGCGGTCCAAAAGACCGTTAGAAACGACTTTCTAACACGGGCGGTAGTAGGGTCGGTACTACCTCCCCCGGTACTACCGGCCTTATAGCGGTACTACCGGTAGGCCAAATCTAGATCTACACAGAACGCTCCCAAACTTCCACCAAACCTCGGTACCACCGACCCCTAGGGTCGGTACTACTGTGGCCCGGTACTACCGGTCATATGGCGGTACTACCGGTAGGCCAAACCGTCTCCCGAACAGAGAGTTTGCGCGCTGCGTACAGGGGTCGGTAGTAGGGTCGGTACTACCGGCCTTATGGCGGTACTACCTCTAGGCCAAAACTCCTCCGAACAGAGAGTTTGCGCGCTGCCCATAGAGGGGTCGGTACTACCGAGGGTCGGTAGTACCGGCCCTATGGCGGTACTACCTCTAGGCCAAAAATGGCCCAATCACAAAGAGCATGCGATCTGTTCGCGGAGGGGTCGGTACTACCGGCCTCAGGGTCGGTACTACCTCTAGGCCAAAAAATACCTCCGCGCTAAAACGGCCATAACTTTTAGCTCCGAACTCCGATTTCGATGATCTTGGACATTTTGGAAAGCTTATTTAGAGGTTTACACATCCCACATGCAAAGCTAATCCAACTCTCAAAGGGTTGATTCAATTCAACTCCAACACCTTCTCCTTTGCAAATGTGCCAACACCACCAAGTGTATACAACCTTGTGCAAGTGTGTTAGCATTTTCACAATCATTTTTCAAAGGATTTTCACTTGCTCTCACCACGCCACTCGATCCTAGCAACATCGCAATGTTAGATCGCTCAAGTGGCACTTGATGACCGATATGCAAACAAGTTTGCTCCTCTTAATAGTACGGCCATCTATCCTAAACCCAGTCATAATCTTCTCTACACACCTATGACCGGTGAAATGAAATGCCCTACAAGTATACCTTTGCCTTGCGCATTCCATTTCATCTTCTTTGGTGTTGATGCAACACATGCACCAACCTCTTCATCAAATGATATGATCCACTTCATATCATCACATGGCCTCCATGGTCCATTGATATTGACATCACTTGCTCTTCACCATCGCTTCGGTCCTTCGGCGCCAAGTCTTGCTTAAGCCTCCAGACACTCGGTACCAACGGCTTCAGAGCCTCCAACTTGCCCTTCACCTTCGCAACCGGTCCATCAAGCCAAGTCTTGCCTTGATCTTCACCATCTGAGCCACATGACCACATGTCATGTTTCATGTGCATTAAGCTCCTTCTTCACATGTGTGAGCCTTGCAACATATTCCAAGCCATTTCTCCTCTATGCCATATGTTGCTCACACACATGTACCTGTGGACTAATCACCTATGTATCTCACATAAACACCATTAGTCCACCTAAAGTTGTCACTCAATTACCAAAACCAAACTAGGACCTTTCAATCTCCCCCTTTTTGGTAATTGATGACAACTCTACAAAGATATGGAAATTATGCTTATTCCAAGCTAGCACTTCACAAGAATGTAAATTGCTAACTTGGTTTGGATTCATGTTGCTTGCCCAAGCTATTTTACCATGTGTAAAGGATTTTGAACAAGTATCACAAACCCGAAATGGTAGTATTAGCTCCCCCTACATATGTGCTAGAGTGTTTGGAAATGAAGCTTGCACATATGCATAGATATCGAAGTGTGGGAGAGTAATTACTACCAAGAGGTGCTAAGATGTATAGAATAACCTTTGAAGCGTGATATCGATGAAGTTCATACTTGTACATCTTCCTTAGCACCACAAGTAGCTAGACATCATAAAAACTAGAAAATCCTGTGAGATCAACATTAAAAGCAAGGGTCTAGTTTTGCATGAAAAGCACAAGTCTAGCTATCAACCTATGCATGCTAGTTATCAAATCATCAATTAAATCCTATAACTAGCATACACCACACAAGCATGCATATAAAATTTTAAAACTTATGCAATGCAAGCAAGCACATGATTATGCACATATCAAATGCAACAACCAAGTTCATGAGCTTGCTCCCCCTACTTGTGTGCTCAAAAATCATTTTTATTTTATATTTACATTCATTCTCTCCCTTTCATTTTATCTTTGTCTCTCCCCCTTTCATTTTATCTTTGTTACACTTTCTCCCCCTTTCTCATTTATTTCCATAAAAGGTTTGCATAAAGGAGGTTCAAATTGTTAAGAGAGCGAGAGATGTTTGTTTCATTTCATTTGTGGTTCAACCTAGATCATTTGCATGAAACATTCAACACGGTTTGCTCTAGAGTAAGCTTCTTCACACATTTTGCAATGGTTATCTTACTCACGTTGGTTAAATGTTCCATTGCTCATTCTCTAGATTAAACACTAGGATTGCCAACCCATAAACATGTTATATGTTACCACTAGATCATGTAAAGCATAGAAGCAATAGTGGCATCATATAAGCATCAAAACATTTGATTTTCATGGATGCTCCTAGATGTTGGAAATATGCCCTAGAGGTAATCATAGAGATGATGATATTTCTATTGTATCCATGATTTATTATATGTTCATTGAATATCCATTAAAGACAACTTGTATTGATTGACAATTATGTGAATTGTCTGTGAAACTCTTTTACTTGTATGGTTATTCGATAGTTGTCCCTGATCGGAGTTCATGTGAGGACACACATGAATATTAGATCAGCACATGTATTAGTTGATGACTATGTTTCACAAGTCATAGACATGGAGATGTCAAACTAATAATGTGGGCACATGTATGACATGGGGCTGGACTGACCCAACGTGAGATGTTCTTATTATCTCTTTACACATCATATACGTTATGTCCTTCGACCTGAGATTGTGGCATGTTCTCAAGATATGAATCGACTTACATAGGGACTATCAAATGCTACTTCGTAACAGGGTAGTTATAAAGATAGTCTTCGGGTTTGTCAGGAAGTATGCTGTGAGACATAGACGATCAAGATGGGATTTGCCCCTCTCTATGCGAGAGAGATATCACTGGACCACTCAAATGATTGGATCATAAAATGCATGGCCGTGCTTAGGTTAAGTGTTAACCTATGAGTTGGACCAAATATTGTGTGGCAAGGGAATTGTGTATATGTGATCGTGGTGGTTCGTCAGATATGATCTTTGCGTATACATAGGAGTTGACACGTCTTGCTAGAGGCCGCTGTCAACTATCGGGCGAGTAGGAGTACTCGGGACGTGTCTATGTGTGCGTGAACCCATAGGGTCGCACGCTTAAGGGGCTAGAAGCCTGATTTGAGTTGGACTCGAGTCAGACTGGGATTAGGGTTTGCTAATGGGCCTCCAGGTCGGTGGGCTCATTAGGGACGCCTATATAAAGAGGGGTGGCGCGACCAGGGTTTCAACCACGTCAATTGTTGATAGTCGTCGCCCACCCCACGCCCGTGCCTATTGCTCCTCACAGACCTAGTAGTCTGGAGGTGTGACGCTTCCTCCCTGTACGTGTGGGATACCTCGGAGGTGCTGCATCTGGAGCACAAGGACGAACCGCACGTGGAGACGTGAAGGACGGACGTGAACATCTACACGGCATCGCTGCGATGCGCACGTCTACACCGAGACGTCTTCCGCTGCACCTGCGCGTCTAGTGGTAATCCCGTGATCTATAACTAGTAGTAGTTCCTGGTTTATGGGGTCTAAATTTTTGCGTTCGGCTAACTCAGCAGAAGCGTTCGGCTAACGTAGCGGAACCGTTTTTCGGCTACCATAGTGGTAGCATTCGGCTAGTGTAGCATCCCCATAACCCTACAGTGGTATCAGAGCCGTTACTGCCTCGTTATAGATTCGGTTGTGTGCATATACAGATATGCATGATTGTAGATCAGTCTCTGATCTTGATTCGTGATCTTGTTGTGTTGGTCATATAACGATCTACTCCTACCGGTCGGAATTCCGCCATTGGAGTTAAGTGATATGTGTAAATCCAACCATGGCAAGATGAAGATCAATCAGATTGATCGAATCGAATCTAGATCAAGAGCCGGGTGCATGAGATGTACCGCAGCATCTGCAAAAGAGCGTTGTTCGGTAAAACAGCCGTAACTTTTGCATATGACCTCGGATTGAGATGATCTTTAAATGAAAATCGATCTACAGAAAATTTTACATCCGATTTTCACCCACTTTAGCCGGTTTCGTCAAATTTAGATTTGCGAAAAAAGGCCGGGAAAATTATGTTTTCTGCGATTCAAGTTTAGACGTCGGGAACGTTTAACTCTGTTTTGCAGGAATTGATGACTGGTATAGCCCTTATGTGTATGTGATGCATATATGTAATTGTTTCATGACTTGCATGTCGTGATTATGACAATATGGCTGGAGCCACATATATATTGTCCATTTGATGTAATGGTCTACGTGCCAAAATTATGATGATCCTTCATGCGACTATGTAATTACTTAACTAATTACGCTAGTTGTAGCTAGTCGGTGGATTCATCGTTGGAGGATGGCGTGCATGTACCATGTGGATGGAGATCATCATGGTGAACAGATTGACGGAGATGGAGATCTCCAAAGAAACACTGGGCTATACCAAGTCATATCTGTGTTGATGCTATTCTCTTATTATATTCTACTTTCACGTATGATTCATGTTTATTGTCTACATGTGGTAGTGAAAGTGTAGAACGATCCCTCAGTAATGTTCAAGTCATATGCTTCCCCAAGCCTTGCACTGTCATATGTCTTGTACAATCGGTGGCGCGCCTATGAAATTAGGGTGTCATTGATTTTCCTTGACCAGGCAGGTTCGTATCGGATACTTACTGCAGAAGGGTTGGTTGCTTGAACAAGGTCATCCTAACGGTTAGGGACCTTAAAGCATAAGGAGTTGAGCACGCATAGAGATGTTGGCCAACAACAAGAGTCCTATGTGATATGATTAGCAAAGAGTTGCTTACCGATCTACCATGTCCACTAGCGGTGATGTTAAAGCTCACTAGTAGACTTGTTAGTTTGGGTCTTGAATCACTAAAGTTCAATAGAGGGATATTGATCTTAGTGGGAGTAAATTTTATTAAAAGTTTTAATATCATTTACTCTTACTTGGATACATTGTCTTAGTATTTTGCATTTACTTTTGTTGTAGATCAATGGCACCTAGCAATCCACCATTTACTTTACGTTCAATCCTTGAGAAAGATAAATTGAATGGAACAAACTATGCGGATTGGATCCGCAACCTGAGAATTGTTCTCAGGGCTGAGAAAAAGGAAGATATTCTAGACACCCCACTACCAGAGGAACCTGCTGATAATGCACCTGCTACTGAGAAAACCGCTTACAAGAAAGCATGTGATGCTGATCTTGAAGTAGGATGCCTGATGCTTGCTAGCATGGAACCAGATCTCCAGATGCAGTTTGATAATAACCATACAGCCTACGATATGATCGTAGCACTAGATGAGATGTTCCAGACTCAGGCTAGAACTGAAAGGTTCAATGTTTCTAAGTCTCTTGCTGAGACTAAGTTAGCAGAGGGTGCAGCAGTTGGACCACACGTGATCAAGATGGTTGGTTACACTCAGAGGTTGGAGAAGCTAGGCTTCCCAATTGGTCCAGAACTGGCTACTGATTTCATTCTCTCTTCTCTCCCACCTAGCTATGGGAACTTCATCTCGAACTACCATATGTATGGTGCGGAGAGGGGCTTGAATGAGTTATGTGGCATGCTTAAGACAACAGAGGCAGACATCAAGAAAGGTGCTGGCAGCGGCCATGTGATGGCAATCCAAAACAAGCCTAACTTTAAAAGGAAAGGCAACTTTTGGAAGAATAGGAAGGGCAAGGGCAAGGCCAAAGATGAGATCTCTAAGCCAAACCCTCCTGCGCCTGACGCTACTGGACCAACTGCTAATTTTGAGTGCTTCCACTGTAAGGGGAAAGGTCACTGGAAAAGGAACTGCAAGGTGTACTTAGCATCCTTGATGAAGGATGGCGGTGGTAAAGGTACTTCCGCTGCTCATACACTTGTTGTTCATGTTACAAATATTTTCCTCGCTAACTCTTATATTAATTCTTGGGTATTTGATACCGGCTCGGTTGCTCATATTTGCAATACGATGCAGGGAATGATAAGAGGTAGAAGCGTTGAAAAAGGGGAGGTTGATTTCCGTGTGGGCAATAATGCAAGAGTTGCTGCGTTGAACGTCGGGACGATGCAACTACACCTCCCATCAGGATTTATTTTGGAGTTGAATAAATGTTATTTTGTTCCAAGTTTAAGTCGAAACATTGTGTCACCTTCATGTTTGATGAAGGATGGCTATTCATTTGCGAGTAAAGACAATGGTTGTGTAATCTCTAAGAATGATATGTTTGTGGCTTTTGCATCCATTGTGAATGGGTTGTTTATTTTAAATCTTGATGATGCACCTATGTCTACCTATAATATTACTGCTACAAGGCCTCGGCTTAATGAGTTAAGTCCTACCTATATGTGGCATTGTCGTTTGGGTCATATAAGTGAAAACCGCATGAAGAAGCTCCATGCTGATGGGATTCTAACTTCGTTTGATTTTGAATCATACGAGACATGTGAGGCTTGCTTGCTGGGCAAGATGACCAAGTCGCCTTTCATAGGTCTTCCTGAGAGGGCGTCTGACTTGTTAGAACTTGTACATACTGATGTATGTGGACCAATGAGTACGACAGCTAGAGGCGGATTCCAATACTTCATAACCTTCACTGATGATTTTAGCAGATATGGCTATATCTATCTGATGAAGCACAAGTCTGAAACATTTGAAAGGTTCAAAGAATTTCAGAATGAGGTAGAGAATCAACGTGGCAAGAAAATTAAGGCCTTGCGATCAGATCGTGGAGGCGAATATTTGAGCCACGAGTTTAGCAATCATCTTAAGAGTTGCGGAATTGTTTCACAACTTACGCCACCCGGAACGCCTCAGAGAAACGGTGTGTCCGAGCGTCATAACCGGACTCTGTTAGACATGGTTTGGTCTATGATGAGCCAGTCGGACCTTCCTTTATCGTTTTGGGGACACGCTCTAGAAACAGCCGCTTTCACATTAAATTGGGTACCGTCTAAGTCCGTAGTTAAGACACCATATGAGATATGGACTGGTAAGAGTCCCAGTTTGTCTTTTCTAAAGATTTGGGGTTGTGAAGTTTATGTCAAACGACTTATTTCAGATAAACTAACACCCAAGTCGGACAAGTGCTTTTTCGTGGGATACCCAAAGGAAACTTTAGGGTATTACTTCTACAACCGCACAGAGGGCAAAGTGTTTGTCGCTCGAAACGGTGTTTTCTTAGAGAAAGAGTTTCTCAAAAGAGACAAGAGAGGGCAGAAGGTGTATCTTGAAGAAGTTCAAGATGAGCCAACAGGGATTGACTCCACGAGTGATGCTAATGTAGCAGAACAAGTTGAGCTACCTGTGGCAACAGACACCCCGCCCCAACCACGAAGGTCGGCAAGAATCCGTGAGTTGCGTGGGGATGTGTTATTGTTAGACGATGACGAACCTGCAACTTTTGTCGAGGCAATGATGGACCCTGATTCCGAGAAATGGCATAGTGCCATGAGATCTGAGATAGATTCCATGGGAGCTAATCAAGTTTGGAACTTGGTTGACCCGCCTGATGCGGTAAGACCCATAGAGTGCAAATGGATCTATAAAAAGAAAAAGGATATGGATGGAAACATCCAAGTTTATAAAGCTCGACTTGTCGCAAAAGGTTTTCGGCAAGTTCAAGGAGTTGACTACGACGAGACTTTCTCGCCGGTAGCAATGCTTAAATCTATCCGGATCATTCTAGCAATTGCTGCCTATTATGACTATGAGATATGGCAGATGGATGTTAAAACAGCCTTTCTAAATGAAAATTTGGAAGAGGACGTGTATATGATACAGTGAAGGGTCGAGATGGCGGACTAGAGGGGGGGTGAATAGTCCTTTCTAAAATTAATCGCGTCGGCTAACCGAAACAAATGCGGAATTAAAACTATCGGTCTAGCCAAGACTACACCCCTCTACCTATACTCTATGACACCTTACAAAAGATCCTAAACAATGCAAATAAGGTGTCGGGCTAGCTAGAGCTCACCTAACCAATTCTAGAAGCAAGGTCACACAAACCTATGCAACTAGTACTCAATCAACCGGGGAGCTCCTACACATGCCACTAAGCAAAAAGCACAAAGCCTAAGCTCACTAGCAATGCTCAATAACAAGGCTACACAAGCCAAATTAGAGAGCTCAACTTAGCTACACAAACTAAGCAATGTGACTAGCAAGACTACAAGTCAACTAGTCACTCATGGGATCAACTTCTATGCTACACAAGCAAGGAAGGTAACTAGCAAGCTACACAACCCAACTAATCATAAGAGCAACTAGCACATGTATATGAACAAGTAAATACAAGCTAGTGAAAAGAGTTTGCAAACCACCGAGAAGATGAACACGAAGTTGACACGGTGATTTTTCTCCCGAGGTTCACTTGGTTGCCACCAAGCTAGTCCCCGTTGTGTCGACCACACACTTTGGTAGTTCGGCGGCTAATAGGCACCACACCTAGCTCGACACTCGAGCGCCGCAAGAACTCACCCACAAGTGAGGGTAACTCAATGACACGCGCAATCCACTAGAGTTGCTCTTCGCGATCCCCGCGGGGCGAGCACAATGCCCCTCACAATCCTTCTCCGGAGCCACGCACAATCTTCACGCGGGCTTCACGACGGAGACTCGATCACCAAGCCGTCTAGGAGGTGGCAACCTCCAAGAGTAATAAGCACCACCGGCTTGCAACTCGAACACCTAGTGCCACTCGATGCTATCTCTCAAAGCAACGCACTAGAATCGCTCACTCGCAATAGATTCGCGCACTAGCAAGCACAAGCGAGTTAGAGGGCTCCCAGGCACATCCACTCAAGCCACCAAGGCTTTGGAGTGCTTAGCAGCCGGCCCTAAGCCGGCCTCAACTACTATATATAGCCTCAACGGCCAACTAGCCGTTATGCCCCTTCATTGGGCATTCTGCGCTCCGGTCGGTAGTACCGACCCCTCCTGGGCGGTACTACCGGCTTAGTCAAACTAGCCGTTACCTCACATCGCGCAGATTTAGGCAAACCACCGACCCCTGGTCGGTTCCTCCGAGGTCGGTAGTACCGAGGTCATGGCGGTACTACCGCCAGGCCAAAATCGCCGCGACCAGAGAGCTCTGCGAAAAAAACAGCCACTACCGACCTTGCGTCGGTACCACCGCGGGCGGTAGTACCGAGGTAATGGCGGTACTACCGCCAGGCCATTTTCAACTCAAACCAGAGAGCTCCGCAAACTTGGTTACTACCGGCCATAGGTCGGTACCACCGCGGGCGGTAGTACCGAGGTAATGGCGGTACTACCGGTAGGCCAAAACTGGCCACTTCCAGAGAGCTCCGCAAAACCCCTTCAGAGCCACGGTACCACCGACCCCTGGTCGGTACCACCGCCGGCGGTAGTACCGAGGTAATAGCGGTACCACCGCCAGGCCAAAAACGCCCCATTACAGAGAAGGCTGCACGCAGCACCTATGGGCGGTACCACCGACAACCCAGGGTCGGTACCACCGACAACACACAGAAAACTCCATTTTCTTCTCTGTTTTGATCCAAACCAACTCCAACAACTTCTCCTTTGCAAATGTGCTAACACCAACAAGTGTTCATCATCTTGTGCAAGTGTGTTAGCATTTTCACAATCATTTTTCAAAGGATTTTCACTTGCACTCACCACGCCACTCGATCATAGTAACATCGCAAAGTTAGATCGCTCAAGTGGCACTAGATGACCGATATGCAAACAAGTTTGCTCCTCTTAATAGTACGGCCATCTATCCTAAACCCGGTCATAATCTTCTCTACACACCTATGACCGGTGAAATGAAATGCCCTACAAATATACCTTTGCCTTGCGCATTCCATTCCATCTCCTTCGGTGTTGATGCAACACATGCACCAACCTATCTTCAAATGATATGATCCACTTCATATCATCACATGGCCTCCATGGTCCATCGATCTTGACATCACTTGCTCTTCACCATCGCTTCGGTCCTTCGGCGCCAAGTCTTGCTTAAGCCTCCCGACACTCGGTACCAACGGCTTCAAAGCCTCAACTTGCCCTTCACCTTCGCAACCGGTCCATCAAGCCAAGTCTTGCCTTGATCTTCTCCATCTTAGCCATATGACCATATGTCATGTCACATATGCATTAAGCTCCTTCTTCACATATGTGAGCCTTGCAACATCTTCCAAGCCATTTCACCTCTATGGCATATGTTGCTCACACATGATCACCTATGGACTAATCACCTGTGTAATTCACTTCAAACACCATTAGTCCACCTAAAGTTGTCACTCAATTACCAAAACCAAACTAGGACCTTTCAATCTCCCCCTTTTTGGTAATTGATGACAACTCTACAAAGATATGGAAATTAAGCTCTTTGGATTCTATGTTACTTATCCAACATTAAGACCATATAAGAGAATTTGGATAAGCACCATACAACCCGACTTTGTAGTGTTAACTCCCCCTACATGTGTGCTCAAATGGTTTGGTTTCAAGCTTGCACACATGCATAAATATGAAATTTGTGGGAGTGTTAGCACTACTAAGTGATGCTAAGGTATACATGATGAAATTTTACCTTTGAAGCGTGCATACCACATTTTGATTCATCCTTAGCATCGAAGAGTAGCTAGACATCATAAAAACTAGAAAACCCCGTGAGATCAACATTAATAGCAAGGGTCTAGTTTTGCATTAAAAGCACAAGTCTAGCTATTAACCTATGCATGCTAGTTATCAATTCATCAATTAAATCCTATAACTAGCATATACCACACAAGCATGCATATAAAATTTTAAAACTTATGCAATGCAAGCAAGCGCATGATTATGCACATATCAAATGCAACAACCAAGTTCATGAGCTTGCTCCCCCTACTTGTGTGTTCTCATTGTCCAAGAATTTTGATCCTTCAATCTTGTGCTCCCTCTTGATCCATGTCCATCTTCTTTTCTCCCTCTTTGTCCTTGACATATCATAATTGACATATCTTTTCCATAACTTCTCCCCCTTTGTCATCAATGACCATAAACGGCATGCTTCTCTTGATACAAAGGGTTGGACTAGGGTAGATGGATGATACTTGAGTCTTCATTTTTGATGGACACCACCATATGTGTTGGAATGATACCATGTGTAGGATCTTTGACCTTGATACCAATAGGTGGGGCACCTTCCCTATGTCATAGCATGGGTCATCCACTTGATAAGCTTGAGCTCTTGATGGTGAGGGATGTTTTGCTTGAATTGATCACTTAAAGTTGAGGATCACTTGAAGTCTTGTAGGATACCAATTGAATGAAAATTGAAACTTGATATCCATTGGCATTATTGTCTTTTTCTTGAACTCTTGTCATCTTCATGAGCTTCTCATTTGTGACTTGAACTAGGCAATATTGCATAAGATATCTAACTCGGTTTGCTCTAGAGTAAGCTTCCTCACACATCTTTCAATGGTTATCTTACTCATGTTGAATTAGACACTTGAATGGTCATCTTCTAGATCAAGTACTTGGGTTCACTAGCTCATGAACAAATTCACATACTATCCACTAGATCATATAGTCAATCAAGCAATAGTGGTAGGCTATGAATTTAAACTTTTCAATTGTTATGCATGATCCTATTGAGCATGTACTATATGCACTAACCGCATACTAGTAAGGGATGAATATGATCATGCACATTATAATGATACCTTTGCTATCTTGGAGTAGAGGATAGTCATTTGATTCCAATTAAGCTCCAAATAGCAATGTGAAGTCCATGGTGAAGACCAATATATACCAATTGATAGAACAAATCTTCACTCATATGATTAAGTGCGCTATCTTGTTGTGGTTGGCTTGCTTCTTCATTTGAACATAGCTTGCATATGAATACCACTTGAATTGTCATGATTTGCTTTACTATCTTGCATGTTGCTTGCTTTGCTTGGTCAATCCTTTCATTGCTTCAACTAAGCATCTCAAATATCCTTTGAATCACCACTTCCATATTAGCCTTCCAAGTATCATACTTGGTTAACCTACCAAAGGCGGCAAGCCCCTACAAAAGGGAGAAGTGACCTCTCTCCAAAGAATCATCCTTGATACTTACTTGAATTGACTTTGTTTGATTGATCCATTTGAACTCTTCTTGAAATGTGACTTTGAATCCATCTTTGAGTCCCTTTTTGAGTCCTTTTCTTTCTTCCAAAAGATCTTCAATTGATACTAGGACTTCATCTTTCTCTTCATCTTGATGTTGGTCTTGATCTTCAATTTGAGTACCAAATTTGTGCCAAATACACTTCTTAATCAAATGAACTTGTACTCATCTTTGTCATGCTTCTAGCTCATTTCAAAACCAAACATTGGTCCCTCAACCACTTATAAACATGATTCCAACTTGAGGACCTTTCAATCAAAGTGACTCTAGATTAATCCAATATTTGTCACTTTTCTGGCAGATTTTGTCCTTCTCAAAGAAACATGCATATCTCCCAAAATATAAGTCCAACGACTATGAAATTTGGTGGAGATGTGCCTCTCTAAGTGTTCTAGCAGCCATAAAAATTTGAGCTTCATTGGCTTTCTAGATTGCTACCAGATTTCAATTCTTTCCATAGTACTACATGCTGAAAACTGCTGCACTATAGTTGACAAGATCTACTCCAAAACCAAAGTACATCTTATCCAATAATCATGAATTTTGCACAGCGACTAATATCACAAGTGTAGAGCATGTGTACCAAATTTCAAGCCAATCCAATAAGATTTGATCACTTAAACAGGGCTATCTTCTCAGCTCACTTAGATTTCAGATTTTTGACAACTTTGAGCAATTGAGCTATACTCTACCAATATGAATCAAACTTGAGCTAACATGTTTGAATTCTCTCACAAGACATATATCCATTCAAATCACTTACTAAAAGAAGTCTCATGAACATATCCATTCAAACTAACTCAATTTTGATCACTAAGCAATTTATCCATTCAATCACTTTATAGCAAGCAACATATGCATATATATCCGATTCGATCATCTCATATGCATCTAAAATAACATGATCAACTAGAGATATACCTTAGTAGCTCATGATCATCCAAATAGCAAGCTTCTACTCAATTAGATTGCAAGCCTTCAAATAATTCCAATCAAACATCACAACTTGATCTTTTGCACTTGTATGTTTTGCACTTGGACTTCACTTCTTTTGTCTTGGCATTGGGTTTGGATAGCACTAGGCTTCATTACTTGAATCAATCACATGATGAATAATATGAAATCAATTGAGTCAAGCCTCCAATGCCATGGTACCTACACGCAATCATCCACTTTTTGATGGTACCCAAACTAGTTTGGGTCCTCTCAAGTTAGGTGCAACATACTTTGGCATAGCCTTAGTATGAGTAGCGGGATGTTTTGCAATAGCGACCAATGTGGTACCATTTACATCCTTCCTAAGCATAGAATCATTAGTAATTGAAATAGGCTTAGGGGTCATACCTAGGGGACATGAATGAGCCATGTGTCCCCTTTCCCGGCATGAGTAGCAACTTCTCTTTGATTGAGCCTTCTCTTCCTTGCTCATTTGTTGCTTCTCATTGCCTTGCCTCTTCTCATTTGCTTGAGCCTTCTTCTCAAGCTTGGTAGGACACTTCGAGGCAAAGTGTCCTATATCACCACACTTGTAGCACTTGATGTGAGCCAAAACTTTCTTCTTTTCTTCATTCTTGCTCATCATCATTTTGGCATCTTGAATGTGAGTTGGATGCCTTGCTCTTCCGCCCCTTCTTGTTTTCTTCTTCTTCATCAAGTCACCATCATGATGGTTGTTCTTGATTTGAACTTGGGGCTTCTTCTTGTTGGGGCAAGCTTTTGCAAGATGTCCCATCTCATGGCATTGATAGCACATGAAATGAGATAGCTTCCTTTCTTCTTGCTTCCTCATTTTCTTGCCCTTGGCATTGCTTTTGTTGAAGCCAATGCCACTCTTGTTTTTGACATTGCTTTTATTGAAGCCAATGCCACTTTTGTCACCATAGCTTCTTTGATTCTTCATCATGTGCTCATGGGTGACCTTTGATCTACACCACCTCTCTAACTTGTTGCTCAAATTCTTCACTTCACTTTTGAGCTCATTGTTCTCCTTCAAAAGGTTAGTCTCACAAGACAAAGAAGTAGAACAAGCATCTAATTGTGAAGAACATGGCATAGATAATAAATCTTCACAAGAGGTGGATACATGCTTCTTTTCTTCATCACAAGGGTTAGCACAAGTATGCGATTGATCAATTGTCCCATGTGATGAGCTCTCACTAGTTTTAATTTGTTCATTAGAAAGCTTACTAGTGAGAAAAGCATGGTCTTTTACCAAATTATCATGAGTAACACATAGTTCCTCATGAGTCAATTTAAGCTCATCATGTGAACAAGTAGTAACATAAAGTAAATGATTTTGTTGTTCACATGCATTCTTTAGAAATGAGTTTTCTAATGTCAATTTTGCATTTTTAGCTAACTCATTTTCTAAAGCAATGGTCATGCTAGCAAGTCTACTAACAAGCTCATCATAGGAATCATGATTAATCATATTGCAATTTGATACCTTAGTGTCACCTTGTGACATGAAGCAATATGATGATGTTGGAGAGCTTGTAGTAGCATCATCATTGGAGCATGTACCATTATTATCATCAAGTGTGCTTGAGGTTGAATCATCACTTGCATCACTTGAGCATGAGGTGGAGCAATCTTCCACAACAACTATGTTGCGGTCATGCTCAACATCCTCATGTACCACCGGTTCATCCTCCTTTATGAACTTGCCATCATCAAACGCGGAGGGATCACCGAAGGTGGTCTTGATGGATTCCCACATCTCATGGGCGGTCCCTTTGGAGTTGATCTTATAAAACAACTCAAAACTCAATGCATCCATTAGATAACAATAAGCATTTGCATCAAGTTCAAAGAGATCCTTTTGAGCTTTGGTGAGATTTCTATGGTCCAAAAGATGAGTGAGACCACTAGTGACAATCCACCAAAACTTTGGCCCCTTTGCACGAAAATGATCAAGCATATGGTGTTTCCATTGTGCAAAGTGTGTGCCATCAAAAATATGTGTATCACACACATCATCTAGCCCACTAGACGCCATCCTCTCGGGTCGGTGAAGACCACAAATGAGAGACCTCGCTCTGATACCAATTGAAGGGTCGAGATGGCGGACTAGAGGGGGGGTGAATAGTCCTTTCTAAAATTAATCGCGTCGGCTAACCGAAACAAATGCGGAATTAAAACTATCGGTCTAGCCAAGACTACACCCCTCTACCTATACTCTATGACACCTTACAAAAGATCCTAAACAATGCAAATAAGGTGTCGGGCTAGCTAGAGCTCACCTAACCAATTCTAGAAGCAAGGTCACACAAACCTATGCAACTAGTACTCAATCAACCGGGGAGCTCCTACACATGCCACTAAGCAAAAAGCACAAAGCCTAAGCTCACTAGCAATGCTCAATAACAAGGCTACACAAGCCAAATTAGAGAGCTCAACTTAGCTACACAAACTAAGCAATGTGACTAGCAAGACTACAAGTCAACTAGTCACTCATGGGATCAACTTCTATGCTACACAAGCAAGGAAGGTAACTAGCAAGCTACACAACCCAACTAATCATAAGAGCAACTAGCACATGTATATGAACAAGTAAATACAAGCTAGTGAAAAGAGTTTGCAAACCACCGAGAAGATGAACACGAAGTTGACACGGTGATTTTTCTCCCGAGGTTCACTTGGTTGCCACCAAGCTAGTCCCCGTTGTGTCGACCACACACTTTGGTAGTTCGGCGGCTAATAGGCACCACACCTAGCTCGACACTCGAGCGCCGCAAGAACTCACCCACAAGTGAGGGTAACTCAATGACACGCGCAATCCACTAGAGTTGCTCTTCGCGATCCCCGCGGGGCGAGCACAATGCCCCTCACAATCCTTCTCCGGAGCCACGCACAATCTTCACGCGGGCTTCACGACGGAGACTCGATCACCAAGCCGTCTAGGAGGTGGCAACCTCCAAGAGTAATAAGCACCACCGGCTTGCAACTCGAACACCTAGTGCCACTCGATGCTATCTCTCAAAGCAACGCACTAGAATCGCTCACTCGCAATAGATTCGCGCACTAGCAAGCACAAGCGAGTTAGAGGGCTCCCAGGCACATCCACTCAAGCCACCAAGGCTTTGGAGTGCTTAGCAGCCGGCCCTAAGCCGGCCTCAACTACTATATATAGCCTCAACGGCCAACTAGCCGTTATGCCCCTTCATTGGGCATTCTGCGCTCCGGTCGGTAGTACCGACCCCTCCTGGGCGGTACTACCGGCTTAGTCAAACTAGCCGTTACCTCACATCGCGCAGATTTAGGCAAACCACCGACCCCTGGTCGGTTCCTCCGAGGTCGGTAGTACCGAGGTCATGGCGGTACTACCGCCAGGCCAAAATCGCCGCGACCAGAGAGCTCTGCGAAAAAAACAGCCACTACCGACCTTGCGTCGGTACCACCGCGGGCGGTAGTACCGAGGTAATGGCGGTACTACCGCCAGGCCATTTTCAACTCAAACCAGAGAGCTCCGCAAACTTGGTTACTACCGGCCATAGGTCGGTACCACCGCGGGCGGTAGTACCGAGGTAATGGCGGTACTACCGGTAGGCCAAAACTGGCCACTTCCAGAGAGCTCCGCAAAACCCCTTCAGAGCCACGGTACCACCGACCCCTGGTCGGTACCACCGCCGGCGGTAGTACCGAGGTAATAGCGGTACCACCGCCAGGCCAAAAACGCCCCATTACAGAGAAGGCTGCACGCAGCACCTATGGGCGGTACCACCGACAACCCAGGGTCGGTACCACCGACAACACACAGAAAACTCCATTTTCTTCTCTGTTTTGATCCAAACCAACTCCAACAACTTCTCCTTTGCAAATGTGCTAACACCAACAAGTGTTCATCATCTTGTGCAAGTGTGTTAGCATTTTCACAATCATTTTTCAAAGGATTTTCACTTGCACTCACCACGCCACTCGATCATAGTAACATCGCAAAGTTAGATCGCTCAAGTGGCACTAGATGACCGATATGCAAACAAGTTTGCTCCTCTTAATAGTACGGCCATCTATCCTAAACCCGGTCATAATCTTCTCTACACACCTATGACCGGTGAAATGAAATGCCCTACAAATATACCTTTGCCTTGCGCATTCCATTCCATCTCCTTCGGTGTTGATGCAACACATGCACCAACCTATCTTCAAATGATATGATCCACTTCATATCATCACATGGCCTCCATGGTCCATCGATCTTGACATCACTTGCTCTTCACCATCGCTTCGGTCCTTCGGCGCCAAGTCTTGCTTAAGCCTCCCGACACTCGGTACCAACGGCTTCAAAGCCTCAACTTGCCCTTCACCTTCGCAACCGGTCCATCAAGCCAAGTCTTGCCTTGATCTTCTCCATCTTAGCCATATGACCATATGTCATGTCACATATGCATTAAGCTCCTTCTTCACATATGTGAGCCTTGCAACATCTTCCAAGCCATTTCACCTCTATGGCATATGTTGCTCACACATGATCACCTATGGACTAATCACCTGTGTAATTCACTTCAAACACCATTAGTCCACCTAAAGTTGTCACTCAATTACCAAAACCAAACTAGGACCTTTCATACAGCCCGAAGGTTTTGTTGATCCTGGCAATGCTAAGAAAATATGCAAGCTTAAGAAATCTATTTATGGATTAAAGCAAGCATCTCGGAGTTGGAATATTCATTTTGATGAGGTGGTCAAAGGGTTTGGCTTCCGTCAAAGTGAAGAAGAACCTTGTGTTTACAAGAAGGAAAGTGGGAGCGCTGTTGTGTTTCTAATCTTGTATGTAGATGACATACTGTTGATTGGGAATGACATTCCGATGTTGCAAACCGTAAAGACTTCACTGAATAATAGTTTTTCTATGAAGGATTTAGGAGAAGCAACATATATTCTAGGCATTAAGATCTATAGAGATAGGTCAAAGAGGCTAATAGGATTAAGCCAAGAAACATACACATGACAAGGTGTTGAAGCGGTTCAACATGGAACAGTCCAAGAAAGGGTTCTTGCCTATGTCACATGGCATGCGCTTTAGCGAGAAACAGTGTCCTTCGACATCTGATGAGCGAGAGCGCATGAGTAAGGTTCCATATGCTTCGGCCATTGGTTCCATCATGTATGCCATGATATGTACGCGCCCAGATGTCTCATATGCTCTAAGTGTTGCGAGCAGATATCAAGCTAATCCAGGTGAGAGTCACTGGACACTTGCTAAAAACATCCTTAAGTACTTGAGAAGGACTAAAGATGTGTTCCTAATCTATGGAGGTGAGGAGGAGCTCGTTGTAAATGGTTACACCGATGCTAGCTTCCAAACTGACACAGATGATTCACAATCTCAATCAGGTTTTGTGTTCACAACAAATGGTGGTGCAGTCAGTTGGAAAAGTTCCAAGCAGGAGACCGTGTCTGATTCTACAGCAGAAGCCGAGTACATTGCAGCTAGTGGAGCTGCAAAGGAAGGTGTTTGGATGAGGAGGTTCCTCATTGATCTTGGTGTGTTTCCAAATGTGTCAAGCCCATTGTCTTTACATTGTGATAGCAATGGGGCGATTGCGCAGGCTAAGGAGCCAAGGAATCACCATAAGAACAAACATGTACTGCGGAAGTTTCACCTCATTCGAGAGTTCATTGGAAGAGATGAAATTAAGATGTGCAAAATACATACGGATTTGAATATAGCAGATCCTTTGACAAAGGCTCTTCCACAGCCTAAGCATGAGGCGCATGTGAGATCTATGGGTATTAGATATCTAAAAGATTAACTCTAGTGCAAGTGGGAGACTGTTGGAAATATGCCCTAGAGGTAATCATAGAGATGATGATATTTCTATTGTATCCATGATTTATTATATGTTCATTGAATATCCATTAAAGACAACTTGTATTGATTGACAATTATGTGAATTGTCTGTGAAACTCTTTTACTTGTATGGTTATTCGATAGTTGTCCCTGATCGGAGTTCATGTGAGGACACACATGAATATTAGATCAGCACATGTATTAGTTGATGACTATGTTTCACAAGTCATAGACATGGAGATGTCAAACTAATAATGTGGGCACATGTATGACATGGGGCTAGACTGACCCAACGTGAGATGTTCTTATTATCTCTTTACACATCATATACGTTATGTCCTTCGACCTAAGATTGTGGTATGTTCTCAAGATATGAATCGACTTACTTAGGGACTATCAAACGCTACTTTGTAACAGGGTAGTTACAAAGATAGTCTTCGGGTTTGTCAGGAAGTATGCTGTGAGACATAGACGATCAAGATGGGATTTGCCCCTCTCTATGCGAGAGAGATATCACTGGACCACTCAAATGATTGGATCATAAAATGCATGGTCGTGCTTAGGTTAAGTGTTAACCTATGAGTTGGACCAAATATTGTGAGGCAAGGGAATTACGTATATGTGATCGTGGTGGTTCGTCAGATATGATCTTTGCGTATACATAGGAGTTGACACGTCTTGCTAGAGGCCGTTGTCAACTATCGGGCGAGTAGGAGTACTCGGGTCGTGTCTATGTGTGCGTGAACCCATAGGGTCGCACGCTTAAGGGGCTAGAAGCCTGATTCGAGTTGGACTCGAGTCAGACTGGGATTAGGGTTTGCTAATGGGCCTCCAGGTCGGTGGGCTCATTAGGGACGCCTATATAAAGAGGGGTGGCGCGACCAGGGTTTCAACCACGTCAATTGTTGACAGTCGTCGCCCACCCCACGCCCGCGCCTATTGCTCCTCACAGACCTAGTAGTCTGGAGGTGTGACGCTTCCTCCCTGTACGTGTGGGATACCTCGGAGGTGCTGCATCTGGAGCACAAGGACGAACTGCACGTGGAGACGTGAAGGACGGACGTGAACATCTACACGGCATCGCTGCGACGCGCACGTCTACACCGAGACGTCTTCCGCTGCACCTGCGCGTCTAGTGGTAATCCCGTGATCTATAACTAGTAGTAGTTCCTGGTTTATGGGGTCGAAATTTTTGCGTTCGGCTAACTCAGCAGAAGCGTTCGGCTAACGTAGCGGAACCGTTTTTCGGCTACCACAGTGGTAGCATTCGGCTAGTGTAGCATCCCCATAACCCTACAGTAGATAGTATCACAAGGATGTCTATATGCTCTAATCAAGTCCTAAGCATAGTATTAATGCATATGACAAACAATGATACCTTGCTGTCTTGGAGTAGAGGTTAGTCATTTGATTCCAACTCCGAAAATAGCAATGTGAAGTCCATGGTGAAGACCAATAGATACCAATTGAAAGAATCAAATCTTCACCCATATGATCAAGTGCACTATCTTGTTGTGGTTGGCTTGCTTCTTCATTTGACCTTTGCTTGCATATAAATACCACTTGAGTTGGCATGATTTACTTGTCTATCTTGGATGTTGCTTGCTTCTTTAGATCAACCCTTTTGATATCTTCAACTCAGCATCTCAAATGACACTTTAGATCACCACTTCCATGTTAGCCTTCCAAGCCTTGCTTGGTTAACCTACCAAAGGCGGCAAGCCCCTACAAAAGGGAGAAGTGACCTTTCTCCAAAGAATCATCCTTAATACTCACTTGAATTGACCTTGTTTGATTGATCCAATTGAACTCTTCTTGAAATGTGACTTTGAATCCTTCTTTGAGTTCTTCTTTGAGTCCTTTTCTTTCTTCCAAAAGATCTTCAATTTGATACTAGGACTTGATCTTTCTCTTCATCTTGATGTTGGTCTTGATCTCATCTTTGTCATACTTCTAGCTCATGGCAAAACCACGAGGGCCCTCAATCACTTATAAACAGGATTTCCAACTTGAGGGCCTTTCAATCAAAGTGACTCTAATTAATCCAATAATTGTCACTTTTCTGGGCAGATTCTGTCCACTTCAATGAACTGATCATATCTCACAATATATGGATCCAATTGCCATGAATTTGGTGGAGATGTGCCTCACTATGTATTCTAGTAGCCATAAAAATTTGAGCTTCATTGGACTAATAGATTGCTACCAGATTTTGCATCTTTCCATACTACTACATGCTGAAAACTGCTGCACTATAGTTGACAAGATCCACTCCAAAACCGAAGCATCACTTATCTAATTATCATGAATTTTGCACACCAACTAATACCATAAGGGTATAGCATGTGTACCAAATTTCAAGCCAATCCAACTAGATTTGATCATTCAAACATGCCTATCATCACAGCTAGCTCAGATTTCAGATTTTGGACAGATTTTGAGCAATTGAGCTATACTCTACCAATTTGAATCAAACTGAGATAACTTGCTTGAACATCAATCACAAGACATATATCCATGCAAATCCACTTACTAAAGGTCATCTTGTGACATATCCAATCAAACTAACTCAAACTTGATCACTAAGCAATTTATCCTTTCAATCATCTTATAGCAAGCAACATATGCATATGTATCCAATTCAATCAACTCATATGCATATAAAAGAACATGATCAACTAGAGATATACCTTAGTAGCTCATGATCATCAAATAGAAAGCTTCTACTCAATTCAATTGCAAGCCTTCAAATAATTCCAATCAACCCCACAACTTGATCTTTGCACTTGTATGTTGTAGCACTTGGACTTCACTTCACTTGACTTGGCATTGGGATGAGAATAGCAATAAGCTTCATTACTTGATTCAATCACATGATGAACAATATGAAAACAATTGAATCAAGCCTCCAATGCCATGGTACCTACACACATTCATCCACTTTTTGATGGTACCCAAACTAGTTTGGGTCCTCTCAAGTTAGGTGCAACATACTTTGGCAATGCCTTAGTATGATAGCGGGATGAGTTGCAATAGTAGCCTTAGAGGTACCATTTTCATCCTTCCTAAGCATAGAATCATTAGCAATTGAAATGGGCTTAGGAGTGTTACCTAGGGGACATGAATGAGCCATGTGTCCCCTTTCCCCGCATGAGTAGCAACTTCTCTTTGATTGAGCCTTCTCTTTCTTGCTCATGTGTTGCTTCTCATTGCCTTGCTTCTTCTTGTTTGCTTGAGCCTTCTCCTCAAGCTTGTTTGGGCAACCCGAAGCTAGGTGGCCCAATTCATCACAACTATAGCACTTGATGTGAGCCAAATCCTTCTTCTTTTCTTCATTCTTGCTCATCATCATCTTGGCATCTTGAATGTGAGTTGGATGCCTTGCTCTTCCACCCCTTCTTGTTTTCTTCTTCATCATCAAGTCACCATCATGATGGTTGTTCTTGATTTGAACTTGGGGCATCTTCTTTTTATCTTGTGGCCTCATCATTGGCTTCTTGGTTGGGCAAGATTTTGGCAAAGTGTCCCATTTCATGGCACCGGTAGCACATGAAATGAGATAGCTTCTTTCTTCTTGCTTCTTCATCTCTCTTTCATATCTTCTCTTGCCCCATCTCTTGCCTTTGATTTTGCTCTTCTTGAAGCCAATGCCACTCATGTCACCATAGCTTCTTTGATTCTTCATCATGTGCTCATGGGTGACCTTTGATTTACACACCACCTCTCTAACTTGTTGCTCAAATTCTTCACTTCACTTTTGAGCTCATTGTTCTCCTTCAAAATGTTAGTCCCACAAGACATAAAAGTAGAACAAGCATCTATATTTGAAGAACATGGCATAAATAATAAATCTTCACAAGAGTGGATACATGCTTCTTCTCTACATCACATGGGTTAGCACAAATAGGTGATTGATCATTTGACCCAAATGATGAGCTCTCACTAGTTTTAGTTTCTTCTACATTAGAAAGCTTCTTAGTGAGAAAAGCATGGTCTTGTACCAAGTTGTCATGAGCAACACTAAGTTCCTCATGAGTCAATTTAAGCTCATCATGTGAACAAATAGTAACATAAAGTATATGCTCTTGTTGTTCACATGCATTCTTTAGAAATGAGTTTTCTTTTATCAATTTCATGTTTTAGCCATCTCATTTTCTAAGCTTTGGTGAGTCTACATACAAGCTCTACATTTGGATCATCACAATCAACAACCACATTTGCAATTGATACCTTAGTCTCACCATGTGACATGAAGCAATGTGGTGTAGAGGGAGAGCTTGTAGAGACATCACCTCTCATAGCCATCATCCTTGTCAAGTGATCTTGTGGATTGATCATCATCTTCATCACTTGACCATGAGGTGGAGCAATCTTCCACAATCACCAAGTTGTGGTCATGCTCATCATCTCATGTGCCTCTTCCTTCCTCACTAACATCATCATCATTTGGAGCACTCCCATACTTGTCATTGAGATATTTCCACATGTGATGGGAGGACTCCATATCCATGATCTCACTAAAGATATCATCATGCAAAGATCTAAAAATGATGTTAGTAGCTTAGCACTAGAGATCTAGGCATTTCTCTTGTGCTTGAGTTAGATTCTTTTCATCCACACATGAGAAAAGCCTACATCTACGATCCACCACATTTGAGGGCAAATAAACTTGAAATTACACATCATCCAAGTTTTCCATCGTATAAAGTGAGTGCCATCAAAAATGTGTGGACAATCAATGCCTAGCCCGTAAGTCGCCATCCTCTCGGTCGGTGAAGACCACAAAGAGAGACCGACCTAGCTCCGATACCACTTGAAAGGTCAAGATGGCGGACTAGAGGGGGGGTGAATAGTCCTTTTAAAATTAATCGCAATGGCTAACTGAAACAAATGCGGAATTAAAACTATCGGTCTAGCCAAGACTACACCCCTCTACCTATACTCTATGACACCTTACAAAAGATCCTAGACAATGCAAATAAGGTGTCGAGCTAGCTAGAGCTCACCTAATCAATTCTAGAAGCAAGGCCACACAAACCTATGCAACTAGTACTTCAAACACGGGGAGCTCCTACACAATCTAGTAAGCAAAGCACAAAGCCTAAGCTCACTAGCAATGCTCAATAACAAGGTTACCCAAGCCAAATTAGAGAGCTCAACTTAGCTACACAAACTAAGCAACTAAACACTAGCACAAGAATAAGTGTTGCAACACAAGCTAGTGTAAACAGCAGGCAGTCGGTACTACCGGGCTGCTAGGTCGGTACTACCGACGCCGATATTACCGGGCTTTACGGCCGGTACTACCGAGCACCTGCATGGAGCTACGAAATCAAAGCGGGTGAGATGCAATCTCAGATCTAGCAATTACCCCACTTCTCTAGATGTTGTAGATGATGATTGTAGCTTCCCAAGTCTTGGTTCCTTGCCAAAATGTGGATCGAGCCTTCCCATCCTAAGATAGAGTGATGGAGGGAGGAAGAACACAAGAACAATCGTAATATGCAAGGAAACAAGAACAATAAGAGCAACAAGGGACGGGGACACAAGATTTTATCCCGAGGTTCACTTGGTTGCCACCAAGCTAGTCCCCGTTGAAGCAAGCCCAAGGTTGCCGCCGATCCTCTCGCTAGTGGTGACCCTAAGTCACGCTCTCCACGATGGAGTGCTCACCAAGAGCTCTAGCGTTCGATCCGGCCGGACCACTTGGCGCTCTTCACGCCTCTTTCCACTAGAGTTGCTCTTCGCGATCTCCCGCGGAGCGAGCACAATGCCCCTCGCAAAGCTTCTCCGGAGCCACGCACAATCTTCACGCGGGCTTCACGACGGAGACACGCACCAAGCCGTCTAGGAGGTGGCAACCTCCAAGAGTAATAAGCACCACCAGCTTGCAACTCGAACACCTAGTGCCACTCGATGCTATCTCTCAAAGCAACGCACTAGGATCGCTCTCTCAACACAATCGGATAAGCACTAAAGCATATGTGTGTTAGAGGGCTCCTAAGCACTTCCCAACCTTGGACACAAAGTCCCTAGGGTGCTCAACCTTTCCCAAGGCCGCGGCCACCCCTCTATTTATAGAGGGGAGCCACCAACTAGCCGTTTTCCCCTTCTCCCGAGCTTCCACGCCTTCGGTCGGTACTACCGGCGGTCCAAAAGACCGTTAGAAATGACTTTCTAACACGGGCGGTAGTAGGGTCGGTACTACCGGCCTTATAGCGGTACTACCGGTAGGCCAAATCTAGATCTACACAGAACGCTCCCAATCTTTATTCAAACCTCGGTACCACCCGACCCTAGGGTCGGTACTACCGTGGCCCGGTACTACCGGTCATATGGCGGTACTACCGGTAGGCCAAACCATCTCCGAACAGAGAGTTGCGCGCTGCGTACAAGGGTCGGTAGTAGGGTCGGTACTACCGGCCTTATGGCGGTACTACCTCTAGGCCAAAACTCCTCCGAACAGAGAGTTTGCGCGCTGCCCACAGAGGGGTCGGTACTACCGAGGTCGGTAGTACCGGCCCTATGGCGGTACTACCTCTAGGTCAAAAATGGCCCAATCACAGAGAGCATGCGATCTGTTCGCGGAGGGGTCAGTACTACCGGCCTCAGGGTCGGTACTACCTCTAGGCCAAAAAAGACCTCTGCGCTAAAACGGCCATAACTTTTAGCTCCGAACTCTGATTTCGATGATCTTGGACATTTTGGAAAGCTTATTTAGAGGGCTACACATCCCACATACAAAGATAATCCAACTCTCATAGGGTTAGTACATAATTCCAATCCAAGATCCATCGCTTCTCTTTTTCAACCAAAGATTTCTCCAAAAACTTCTCCGAGTTGATTCAATTCAACTCCAACACCTTCTCCTTTGCAAATGTGCCAACACCACCAAGTGTATACAACCTTGTGCAAGTGTGTTAGCATTTTCACAATCATTTTTCAAAGGATTTTCACTTGCTCTCACCACGCCACTCGATCCTAGCAACATCGCAATGTTAGATCGCTCAAGTGGCACTTGATGACCGATATGCAAACAAGTTTGCTCCTCTTAATAGTACGGCCATCTATCCTAAACCCAGTCATAATCTTCTCTACACACCTATGACCGGTGAAATGAAATGCCCTACAAGTATACCTTTGCCTTGCGCATTCCATTTCATCTTCTTTGGTGTTGATGCAACACATGCACCAACCTCTTCATCAAATGATATGATCCACTTCATATCATCACATGGCCTCCATGGTCCATTGATATTGACATCACTTGCTCTTCACCATCGCTTCGGTCCTTCGGCGCCAAGTCTTGCTTAAGCCTCCAGACACTCGGTACCAACGGCTTCAGAGCCTCCAACTTGCCCTTCACCTTCGCAACCGGTCCATCAAGCCAAGTCTTGCCTTGATCTTCACCATCTTAGCCACATGACCACATGTCATGTTTCATGTGCATTAAGCTCCTTCTTCACATGTGTGAGCCTTGCAACATATTCCAAGCCATTTCTCCTCTATGGCATATGTTGCTCACACACATGTACCTTTGGACTAATCACCTGTGTATTTCACATAAACACCATTAGTCCACCTAAAGTTGTCACTCAATTACCAAAACCAAACGAGGACCTTTCAGCGGCGCGACCTCTCCCCCTCCACTCCGCTCCGCTCTCTCCCCTGTCTGGGTGCGTGATTTTGGCGACTCGGGGAGTTGCTGTTTAGGAGATGTGGTTGGAGCTTGTCTTGGATTTTGGTCCTCAAACTTTGCAGGCCACACTACAGGACATTCAGGCTTTGCCGAGTGCTGGCAGCACTCGGCAAAGGGCCTCTCGCACTCGGCGAAGGCTTTGCCGAGTGCCGCACTCGGCAAAGGGCACTCGGCGAAGAAATAGTCGGCAAAGAATTCTTTGCCGAGTGCCAAATATCGGGCACTCGGCGAAGCAAACGGGAGCCATCACTTGACGGCCTCTTTGCCGAGTGCCACGTGTACTGACACTCGGCAAAGGGGGCCTCTTTGCCGAGTGCCACGTGGGCCAGCACTCGGCAAAGAGAGCCTCTTTGCCGAGTGCCACGTGGGCGGGCACTCGGCAAAGAGGGCCTCTTTGCCGAGTGTCATGGTCAAGGCACTCGGCAAAGAGGTCGAGCTAGGGAAAATTTGCCCAGCTTTGCCGAGTGCCGTGGCATCTTTGCCGAGTGTGACACTCGGCAAAGCTGGGAAAAATGGTATTTTTTATGTTTTCATTTCCCTACACAGAAAACATATCACACATCCATATTCCATTTCAGACAAATATCACATGCATATATATATATCACACATCCATATATCACGTGTATATCCATTTCAGACAAATATCACATGTTCAGTCTCCATGCATCACAAGCTCATAAGTTTATCACAAGTTCACAAGTCCATCACATCCATCTCACAAGTCCATGACAAATCTAAGTCGGCCCTCACTGCTCACCTTGGTGCTCAGAATGTGAAGAACCCCCACCTTGTCACGCGTCCCACGACACGCCCGAAGGACCACCTTGCCAACCTTGCCACCCGGGCGGCGGAGGTCCAGATGGCCACCCGGTGTACCCGACTGGCCAGGAAGGTAACCTGGCCACCCATAGGGCGGAGGAGGGCCACCTGAAAGCCACTCAGGCTGCGGAGGAGGGCCACCAGTGATGTGCAGAGTGTGCGGAGGAAGGCCAGGTTGAGGAGTCGGTGCTGAACCCTCCGACTGTGAGTGCATAAAGGAGAAGCAAATTCGTTAGCACCTGGAGGACGGCCGTAAAAGTTAAAGAAATATAAACAACCATATATACTCACTGGAGTCTCTGTCGAAGGAGTAACAGGAGGCACAAAAGGAGTGAGCAGCGAGGGAGGCACGACAACACCCGGGATGTTCAGGCTCCCAAAGAAGTGAGCTATGTCTTGCGTCCTCTGCGCCTCCCGCTGCTGGACGGCCAGTAACTCACGACGATGGGCCGCCGCCTGGGCCTTGTGCATGGCCTGCAACCTCTGCATCTGGTCCGCCTGGGCCTGCATCTGAGCCTGCAAAATTCGTCCCGTAAGGTTTAAACAATACAAAGACAAGGTATATGTGTAAAAGCAATGAACGACGAATAGAACAGTACTTACCTGAAGTGCTGCCATCATTTACTGTGAGATCGGCTGCCGAGGTCGTATGGGGACGGAGGAGCTCGTGCTGGCAGCTCGAATCTCGGCGAGGTTAGGAAGAGAGGACGAGTCAACTACGCTGTTGGCTATCGAGTACGTAAATAGAGATGCAGGGGCTTTATTTTGGGGTTGCAGCGAGATCGAAGATTTTGGCGGGCACTGTGGCGGATTCCGGCTGTGTGGCCAAGGGAACGATGACGGTTGTGTCATGTTTTTTTAATCATTTTATGTGAGTACTTTGTGTTGTGCGTTATTAGTGCGTGCGCGAAATTCTCTCTCCTTGATTCGAAAACGCTGTATATATGATTCATCACATGGGTGGCCTGTACTGCCGGCCGTTCCAAGTGCGTGTCTCGTCACGGTCCCACAGCGTCACGGGATGACCAAAACTGTTGGATTTACGGCTTACAAAATGTGCAGCACACGGTACGGAATTTGGTAAAACCTACCATGTGCCAAAAAAGTTTGGGTTAATAAGGCCTTGTTTAATTTAGTTGAGACCCTCTTTAGTTCCCACCGTAAAAACTTAATATTTGAATATATACATACATGGTGGAGTACACTAAATATAGACTAAAAAATAATTAATTATACATATTGCGTGTAAATTGAGAGATGATTTTTTTTAAGTCTAATAAATTTATATTTTGACAATATTGTACTACAGTAAATACTATATGCTAACGATGGATTAATTAGTCTTTATAAATTCGTCTCACGGTTAATTTTCAGACAAAATATATAATTTGTTTTTTATTAGTTTAATTTTAATAGACTAAATGAGCGCCTTACCACCCCCACCTTCTTCTTTCTCAACTTTTTCATTTCATCGAGCACCTCACTAGAAGGCAGAACCACAAGAAGGCATAGCCGCGCGTGACCTCCTCAGCCGCGAGCATGGTAATAATGTCCTTGGTGGCGTCCGGCGCTGCCGTTGCAGGGGACGATAGGTGGAGCGACGCGGGAACATGAGCTCCACTGACCTGAGCGCGTCCACCTCCGCGGCCGTGTCAGCCGGACTCGCTCCTTCAGCTCCGCTACACCGCTGCCCCTGTCCCTGTCTCGCTGCGCCCGTCGTCCTCCTCGCTCCGCACCACGCTCGTTGTCTGCTTTGTCCATGTCCATTGAGAAAAAACACTCGGCAAAGAGTACATGGCACTTGGCAAATTGAGTTTTTCCGATAGTGTATGCTACCGACGAATTATCATTCTGAGCCTCGTCCTCCGCCGCATTTGCCGTCGCGGCGCCCCACCTCTCGCGCCTCCGCCTCTCGGCCCTAGCTACTTCCGGGTCCTCCTCCTCCTCGTCCTCACTCGACCAATAAGGGCCACCGGTCCATTTATATGCTCTCTATGCCGATAGCCTATAAATCTTGCTAACCGAGTGCAGCCCAAATGCCATGTATTGGAGACAGATCGATGCATGTGCAAAACACTCCAACAACATCTGAGAGGCTCAATTATTGAACGAACAAACCCCGTGCAAAAAAAACACTCCAAATGCAGCAACACACAAGGATTCCCATTTTTACACAAAGGTACGGCGGGACCCCGCACGCCAATTTTGCATGCCTATTTGCATGGATGCCTCCCAGTCGCAGAGCTTACTAGGAAGAGTAGCGCGCTTCGCTGCGCTGGTCACGCCGGTCATACCTGGTTGTATATGAGGATTAAGGTGGCCTTGATGTATTGGTGCAATTTCAACTTTTCAAAGCATGTATTGCTGCCTATCGTTGGGAAATTTATGAGATTAAACTATCGAGAACTAATGTACAAAAAAGTCCTAACTGCTTAAGATATTTTTAAGCCGAAAGATACAACATTGCACAAACTATTGATTACTACTATAGGTAGAGGAAGAAATGTAGAAAGAAAATTAAAAATATATAACATAGCAAAGTATGTCCATAATAATATTTGTTTCCATATGACAACTAACTTAAAAAGTGTGTCACTAATGAAGTATCAGGTTATCTTAACATAACATTTATTACTCCGTACTAAGCAATGTGTTCACAACTTGGACCAGCATCGATCAAATTAATCATGAGGGCCTAGGATTGTTCAATGGGCGCACTGCTACAGTGCTACTTATAAAGATCTTTTGATCTATGGAAGGGCTTCATGCCATCAATGTAAATCCTGAGTTTAGGCATCCCGCATGCCAAGCACAGCTGCGCCGGTGAGGATTAACTGAATAAGAGTTGAACGACTTTGGGAATGGTCACCACCTGCACGAACGCTTCGTCCTCTCCATTTTGAACAGAGCAATACATCTAGTGGAGCCCTATCTTGACTCTTGAACCGATGCAATCATCCTATTGTGTACCTAAAAAATTAATCCTTTTCTCAGTTAGAGTTGCACTACACCTTATAAAAGGGCTAGTTGGATCATAGCTGCATAATACCCTTGGCACTCATTGACAGGACTTAACTCTATGTCATGTGTTGTACCCTGATTTGTTTTTCCAAATGACCATTGAATCTGTAAGACCTGGAATTGCAAATCACTCAGTAATACATAAGATAATCAAACAATATTAGACAAATCTGTAAAGAAAAAGCATGTTACTTAAAGGAAATCAATTTAATAGAGCCTAACTAAATGTAATCTGGGGTAAATTGAAGAGAGAGAATGTGGAACCTATTTAGTTTGGGATAGCAAATCATAATATGTCTATTTGAACTCTCAGTACTCACCATTAGAGAGAGAGAGAGGTGGGGATGATGTTCTTCCATAGTAGAACTCGTCAACGCAGCCCGGGCTCCAGTTCAATCCCTGCTCCAATCAAGGCTACAACTGCCAGAACCAAATCAGTTGAGTGAGAGGGTTGCGGTCGGCAAGCAGAGAACCGAAAAACAGGGGTCACAGGACATGGAGCTCCAAGCAACACCAACAGTAGAACACCTGGATCTCAGGAGAGGACTTCTCCACTGCCATTTTGACGTTGGTGGCGTTGTCAAGAGCTTCTTCATGTTGAGCGAGGGACAGCCAGACATGGCGTAGACATGGGGTGATGAGGGTGGAGAGAGAGAGGTTGTGGTGCGCTATGAATGGAAGGTGGCCGCGGGAGGCCGGAGCGGCAGCTCGGGACCGGAGGCTGGCAGCCTGGGCTCCAGGCAGCCTCGCAGTCGCAGGGGAGCTGGTAGGCTCAGGTAATGTTTCGTCGTTAATTTCATGCAAAGTTAATACGTGGAAGACATGTAACAATGATGTCACATGTCGTTCTTTGATTCGTTAAAAGTAGTAGAGAGCATTAGAGAGCACGGATCCTCCCGCGGTCATAGATTTTACTATTAGTAGCTCAAAGATTTTTTTTCAGTGAGTCTGCTTGTTGCGAATAGACTATAATAGCCCTTAGCCATTTGAACGAAGTTTGTATAGAGTGATATTAATCATTGGCGCCATCTGTAAACGCAGCTAAGCATGCAACGCAAATAGATCTTGTCCTATGGCTAAGTTGCAGTTTTTAAAATTAAAAACAAATAATGACACTGCTCCATTCTTAACTACATGCTACTCACAAAAGAAAACCAAAAAAACACACAAAAAAGTTCCGGTTCTCCCATTCCCATTCCATCCCCGCCTGAGTACAAAAAAAAGTTCTTTACAGAGTACGTTATTAGCTAAAACAGATTTACTGAGACGTTAGATCGATCATAATAACCACAAAAGAACAAAAAAAAAACTGATTTTTACTGGTGGTGAAATCATGCAAAATTTAACTACATTTTGCACCCGCTCAAACTGTGGAATATGGCCATATTCCTCATTCCTGAAACATTCACGTTTTCGATTTGAGAGCATTTTATGTTCCAATGTTATTATAAATTAAAATGATAAATTAAAGTGCAACAACATCAAAGCTGTAGTACAGTGACATAAATTCGACTTGTAATAGGACTTGAATAGATATGTATTATTAGCACTTCTATTTTTACTAGAACTTGAGTGTAGAATCCTAATGGGAGTAGGACTCCTATGCATGTATGGAGGCCTTGGAGGAAACTATATAAACAAGGGGTATAGACTATAGACAACAACCAAGCCGACACAAAGGGTTTCATCCAAGGTTTGTGAGGAGCAATTAGGAGCAGTCAAGAGGATTATGCTAGTTTGTGTCATACTCTCGTGATATCGTTTGAGAGATTTGAGGAATGTTGTGTTTGACTACGGATATCAAATTGTAATATATCCCTAAGGTGGAGGCTTCGGCGAGGCTTTGGAGTACTTGAGCACGCTGTCACCGAGGTAGGCAACTCTTACAAACCTTGCGATGCAAAAACCTGTGAAAGGTCAAATGAACAACGAGTATGAGGAGATAGAGGGTTGCCCTTGTGTAGACCCAATCACTTACCTCAATAGGGTTTTGCCCCAGTGTTAGTATTTCTTATGCTCAAGTAGAGAATTCTGCATCTTACAAATTGGAAAACAAAGTAAAATGCAGTCGATCAACCCTCCCTATTGTTGATCTCCTAACCTGCTGAAACCATGGGCAGCCTGCGGTAATAACCTAGATGGGAGAGACTACTATCTTGGGCAGCCCTATCCTTACTCATAGGGCTATTACACATTCCAAGATTACCCCTAGATATTTTCACTAGATGACTTAACATTAGGGGCAAAGTAGTCCAAGTTTAGCTCATTGCATCGAATGGCCACGAGCCTTTGACAAGAAAGCTTCGCCTCGCAAGCTCTCCGATGACACCATGTGCCATCCCAAGATCTGTCGTTGGGTTTTGAAGCACAAACCTGGATAACTCACTCGTGGATATTTGAGACCAAAACTACGAAACCAAACTTCCTCCACGATCTTGACTTGTCTCCCACTCGTCCTAGCCCGACAAACTTATTGTTCGCGGTTGAGGTCGAAACCACCAAACCTAGCTAGAGTTGTGTAATTGCTACGCCTCCTAAACAATCTTGACACATGTCCTACTCATCCTCAACCACCCAATTGCCAAGTGCTTATACCCCTGCCTTGACTTGGTCAATCACCATCATGACTTCAGTCAACACTGTCTACGCCTCCATGCATGTACACTTCCTCATCGACGTCGCCAAGTGCTAGCTATCCACAGTCCATCCTCTGGCCCTTTGTACCTCAATCCAAGCCTCCACATACATCCTTTGATGTTCTCAATCCATAGGCACCAACTCGCTTTACCTTCTCCATTATTATTAACCGTCTCAACACTCAAGACTTGCACATCACAAGACAAGAGTTATGCTGAGCATACGCAAATCGACCATGCATTGGTTAGTCTCAACACTAAATGAAAGCTAGAACACCTCTTTACAATCACTCATCATACTCACACATGGGCACATATCCACTATGTGTTTGCACCTCCAAACCCTCTAATGGCATGTGCCTCTTAACAAGATTCTTTGGTGTTCTAGGTGGCCTTGCGGATCCTAAGGCAACCCCATGTTGCTCCTTTCAACGGGTCTTCCATGGAGGTGTTCGCTGCTGATTGGCCTAGCCGTGCTAGATTTCTCTCCACTTCGCGGTAGGCCATGCGCCGGTATGTGACTCAAATATGCGTCAACAATGACCACATAAGCACCAATTTCTAAAAATATGATTTATAGATGCAGTTTCTTATGAATCTCGCCTCTGATATTATGTTATTTTTTTTGTGACGGGCCTTTTTACACATTTGGTTGAAAATAAAATAAAACAACAAAAAGCTTCTTTCATAACCTTAGGGAGACATGCTGCCCCTTATTACTAATTACTATTATTACTAGGAACAACAGTTTGTGTTTCAGCTTGAAAGAGAAGGAATATGTAGTTAGTACTCCCTCCATTCCAAATTATAAGACATTCCAAGAATCTTGGAGAGTCAAAGTTTTTCAACTTTGACCAAATTTATATAATAATATAATAATATTTATGATACCAACTAAGTACAATGAGATTCTTCATTAGTTATATTTTCATAACAATACATACTAGATGTCATAAATCTTTATGTTTCTCTCTAAAATTTTGGTCAAAGTTAAAAAAACTTTGACTCTTCAAGATTCTTGAAATGTCTTATATAATTTGGGATGGAGGGAGTAGTATATATTTATTTTATGCTAATAAGTTAGTAACTACTGCTTTGGTTGATTGACCGAGATACGAGTATTTTGCAAAAAGAAGTAGCCGAGGAAACCCACGCGTAGAGTGGCAAACTTGATATACAATGGCTGTTTAGGACAAAGACCATTGGTAGCTAGTACAGTATCACATGTGTGAGTAGATAGTCTGCTTCTTGCATTGGTCGAAAACTGCTATATATACAGAGGCGTGCGCAAAAAAGAAGTGCACCCATCACAAAGGATATGACAAAGATGGGCTCGAGATCACAAGCGATCTGTGTCTCATCATGTGCACTACTGCTTCAGTTTCTCGTGCTACTGCTGCCCCTGCTGTCCGCTGGCTCTGATGCATCATCATCAAGCAGCCAAGTAAGCTGGCGCTTTCCTGTTCCTCTCTTCCCCCCTGATCGAATCTCCATGCCTCTATCATCCCTGAAGGAGCCTTGCCATTGATGCTGTTTCTTGGAAAATCCAGACGACGATCCATGTCGTGTACATGGGTGAGAAGAAGCACGACGATCCATCCGTCGTCGTGGCATCTCACCACGCCGCGCTGACCTCCGTTCTTGGGAGGTACTCCGTAGTTTTATTTTACTAGTAATAAAATGACCCATCATCTAGCTCATATATTCAAGCTGCTGGCAATGACTCCGCACACATTTATATTTTATAGTGATTTATATATATATATGTAATAAGCCGGCTTTCTACTCACCATAATCTTGCCATTCATGTCGTCAATGGATCGAGCAGCAAGGATGAAGCACTCAACTCCATAGTCTACAGTTACAAGCACGGATTCTCCGGCTTCGCGGCGAAGCTCACCGAGCCTCAAGCAGAGGAGCTTAAGAGTGCGTAGTTGATGAATCTCACTCTCACCGAGCCAACAAAATAAAATTAAAGCAAGAAGCACGAATGAAGCTGCTTCTCTAGCTAGTATATTTGTATCAAATGGCGAGTTTATTTTTGCAATACGTGTACTTACTGCTGTAGAATACCCTGGAGTTGTGAGCGTGAGGGCAAACACTTACCACCAAGTGCACACGACCCGGAGCTGGGATTTTCTTGGCATGAGCTACGGCCAACAACAGCCATCGTCGTCGTCATCGTCGTCACGGCTGCTTAGGAAGGCCAAGTACGGCGAGGATGTCATCGTCGGCGTCATAGACACAGGTTCTCATTTTGTCATTCGATATAATAACATGCTTCAAAATTTGATGAATACGTAGTAGTAAACCCGGCCAATCCTATCCTGCGGCGGCGCACCCAGGCATCTGGCCGGAATCACGGAGCTTCGACGACGCCGGGTACGGCCCCGTGCCGAAACGGTGGAAAGGCGTGTGCCAGGCCGGCCAGGCGTTCAACGCGAGCAACTGCAACCGGAAGGTCATCGGCGCGCGGTGGTTCGCCGGGGACGCCACGGAGGAGGACCTCAATAAGGGCGAGTACAGGTCGGCGCGGGACGCGCACGGCCACGGCACGCACACCGCGTCGACGGTCGCGGGCTCCCCGGTGCCGGGCGTGAGCCACGCCGGCGGCCTGCTGGCCTTCGGCGTGGCGCGCGGCGGCGCGCCGCGCGCGCGGCTCGCGGTCTACAAGGCGTGCCACGCCGCGGGCGACCTCGGCGGCACGAGCTGCGGCGACGCGTCCATCCTCGCGGCGCTCGACGCCGCCGTCGGGGACGGCGTCGACGTGCTGTCCCTGTCGGTGGGAGGAGGCCTCAGAGAGTGGTTCGAGACGCAGCACGCCGTGGCGGCCGGGATCACCGTGGTGTTCTCGGCGGGGAACGAAGGCCCCGTGCAGCAGACCGTCAGGAACACCCTGCCGTGGGTCATCACGGTGGCAGCCGCCACCGTGGACCGCTCCTTCCCCACACTCGTCACACTCGGCGACGGACAAGAGCTGGTGGTTCGTACGCCGACCAAGCACTCGTCGCCATCATTTTTTGTTTCCTTTCATGCGCTGTATCTATGCGTGCAGTGTATGCTATATAACATGTGATGGTAAAAAAAATAATCCCGAATCACTTGCGCAGGGGCAATCATTGTATTACCACAACCGCTCAGCGGCATCCAAGAGCAACGACGGCTTTAGCCCTCTCCATTTCGCGGCAACTGGGTAACACAACACGCAGTTTTGCTTTCCTATATCATATCATATTATACTATAATAATGGAGTAGCTACTTTATGTTATTTTAGAAATTGTTTAATTTTAGGCTATTACATAGGGTATTACATAAGATGTTCAAATACTAACAAAAAAGAATCATAAAATCCGTCAGTAAATTGTGAGACGAATTTTTTAAATCTAATTAATCCATCATCATAGCACATGTGTTATTGTAGCAATTTATTGTCCAATCATAGACTAATTAGGCAAAAAGATTTGTCTCGTAAATTATACACAAACTGTATAATTAGTTATTTTTAGTCTATATTTAATACTTTATGCATGTGTCGAAAATTCGATATAACAGGACGTAAAGTTTTTTTTTTTGTTGGAACTAACGTTGGATCTGAGACGCCTGGATCCTCACCTAAGTTGCATGGCACTAAAATCCTAAGTGTTCGTTTTCCTTAGCAAAAATTTGAGCTCTATCACATCAGATGTTGTAGTCCTAATTTAGTCTATTAAAAATAAGCTAATTACATAACTAATTTGTCAGCCAGAGGCTAATTCACGTGACAAATCTATTAAAGTTAATTAATCCATAATTTGACAATGTGATGCTGCAATAAACATTTGCTAACGATGAATTAATTTGGATTAATAGATTCGTCTTATTAATTACCGTACGGTAGTGTAACTAGTTTTATAATTAGTCTACCTTTATTAATAGACTAAACTAATGCTGTAAATTGTAATGTGACATGGCTAAAATTTGAGCGTTGGATCCAAATAAACACCCCTAACTCAAATCTCATGATTCGTTCCTGCATCGATCCATCAGCTGCGAGAAGAAGCAGCTAGAGTCGCGAAACATCGCCGGGAAAATCATCGTATGTCTTGCACCGCCGTTCAGTTCCACCTACCCACCCCCCGCGGAGTTTGGCAGGGCCACGCAGGCCGCCATCGCCGGCGGGGCCAAGGGCATCATCTTCGAGCAGTACAGCACCGACATCCTCGACAGCCAGACGTACTGCCAGGGCCACATGCCCTGCGTCGTGGTGGACAGAGAATCCATATTCAGCATCCTAAACAGCGGCAGGTGCGTGTAATAATGCGTGTGTGCTCTGCTGCTAGCCTGCTACTAGTATGTTCATCCTGTTCTTGTGATTTTGCCAGCACGGTGGCCAAGATCTCTCCGGCGGCGACCGTGGTCGGAGCCCAGGTTGCCTCACCGAGAGTCGCCACGTTCTCGTCGAGGGGCCCCAGTGCACAATTCCCCGGTGTACTCAAGGTGATATGTGTGTGTGTGTATACACACCTTCTTCGATCTCTTCCTGAATGGAAATATAATATAAATGTATGTAACGAACGCCCTTGCTTGGCTTCGATCTCTCTGTTTGTGTTTGGACGACGATCGACGAACGTACAGCCCGACATAGCTGCCCCTGGAGTGAGCATCTTGGCAGCCAAGGGTGACTCCTACGAGCTCATGTCCGGGACATCCATGTCATGCCCTCACGTCTCCGCGATCGTCGCCTTGCTCAAGTCGGTTCACCCGGACTGGTCGCCTGCCATGCTCAAGTCCGCCATTGTCACCACAGGTAAGTAAATAAACAATTAAAGCAGAGATTAATTAGTTCTTGCTTCAACTGAAACACGTCTGCTCTTCGTTCGATCAGCATCGGTGACGGACCGATTCGGCATTCCGATCCAGGCCAACTCGGTGCAGAGGAAGCCGGCCGACCCCTTCGATTTCGGCGGCGGCCACATCCGGCCGGACAGGGCCATGGACCCCGGCCTGGTGTACGACATCCAGCCGGAGGAATACAACAGCGTCGACGACGTTCGGCAGCTCAACCTCCCCTCCATCGCCGTGCCCGACCTCAAGGACTCCGTCGTCACGGTCTCGCGCACGGTCACCAACGTCGGCGGCGGCCCGGCGGCGGCGAAGGCGACGTACCGGGCCGTGGTGGAGGCGCCGGCGGGCGTGCGGATGAGCGTGGAGCCTCCGGTGATCGCCTTCGCGAAAGGCGGCGCCAGGAACGCGACGTTCAAGGTGACGTTCGTGGCGAAGCAGAGAGTGCAGGGCGGCTACGCGTTCGGGAGCCTGACGTGGCTGGACGACGCCGGCGAGCACTCGGTGAGGATCCCCGTCGCCGTTCGCACCGTCGTCCGGGACTTCGTCGCTGATACATCTTGAATTCTTGATGATGATCGAGTTCGTTCTGGACGGACAGGATGGCACTGTCGTAGTTGATTTATTACCCTTTCGATTTCCTTTTTTTCACTTTGCTTTTCGGTTTACTGTCCGCCAGCCATTCGTGTTGTTTGTAATAAACAAACGATGACGTGGAAACACTTCAATAATGCCCCATTCCAAACCAGTTCTATATGAAACATTTGCCTAGGAAATATGAGAGTTGCCCTGAATTTTATTTTTATTTTATGCGACAATTATTACAGATATTTCATACTAAAGTTACAGATTTTGTTCATTACATTTTTATTAGATACAATCTGCAATTTTCGGTACCAAGAATAAACAACTTGTTGAACGACGCCACAAACCCGACAAGATTGAATCAATCAAACACACAGCAAATGTCTAAGCATCAGATAAATGAGCATATTGATTGTATATATTGTATCCATACTCACTGGTTCCACAGCATGATTTTCATTGTTTTAAACAGCATGACAACAATTTGAGATACACAACATGAGTGTTTGGAATGTACGCAATGTTTCTTCTTCTGTGCTACTACGACCTCCACTCCGGTTCTGTTTTTCTTTCAGATTATAATCTGGATTATCAACTATTACCATAATAACAGTTGAGGAACTTCAAACAAAACCAAACCATGCAGAAGCACATTCACATTTGAAATCCATGTGTTCTAATTTTGGCAACCCCAACCATCTTATACGGACGAACGGCACATCTCCCTGTTAATTAAACTGACCCAACAGCAATTCTTGAAAACAATGTCTTGATGAACGACTTCTTTACTCTGAACTCATTCAAAATTGCAAGACTAAGATGATGCAAACAACAGATACCATCATAATTAGTTAGACACTTGTCAAAATGATATCATACGGAAACAACAACAGTACTGCCTTTTTTCCTGCCAACAACTACGTACTAGCAGTCAATCAGTAATGTGCTTCTGCAGGCTATCGTTGTCAAAATCAGTTCGTGCCGATGGGATCCCGTTGCTTAAAGGCACGCACAACTCGAGGCTTCGCTTTGACGACGACGTCGTGGTCGGTGAACCAGCGGTGCTTCAGAGCGTCGGCGGCGGTGAGCCTCTCGGAGGCGTCGAAGGCCAGCAGGCCAGCAAGCAGCTCGCGCCCGGCGAGCGACAGCTTCTGCAGCTCGCCGTCGAATACCTCCGCGTCCACTCCAAAGCCGACGAGGTCGTCTCTAAGGTCGACCGTCTCGTCGAGCAGGTCCTCCTGGGTGTCCGCCGTGAGCAGGGGCGCGCCGGCGAGGAGCTCGGCCATGACGCACCCGAGCGCCCAGACGTCCTCCGCGGGGCAGTAGCAGCGGAGCCCGTTCAGCTGCTCCGGCGAGCAGTACCGCAGCGCGCCCAGGGCGGGTGCGGGCCTGTTTTAAATAGCGGGCTAAGCCTCTTAGCGGCAGCCTCTCCAAAAGGCTAAGAAAAGCTATAGCGCGCTAATAGCGGGCTAAGCCATTTAGCGGCTGAGCAAAAAATATGTCAAACATCATGTAATTTCACACATATTAAAGATGATACATCAATAACTTAACAGACATGATATATGATACATCACTAATACATTACATCAAAGTTCGTAGTTCATACATGATACATAACTAACATCATACATCAATAGGGACATACACGAGTTCAAAGTTCTAAGCTTAACAGACAGCTAGACAAACAAACAAAAGGCTTGGAGCAATAGGCCATAGTCTCGCACGTCCCTGCTATTTAGGCCTCCAAGTTGGGCTGACGGGAAATGAAGCCCAAGCCAAGTTAGCGGCGCTAAATGAACCCAGTTTAGCGAATTTAGCACGCTATTAGCAGCTAATAGCGGGAAAAATCGTTTAGCGTTAAAATCTTTATAGCTTAGCAGTTGTCTTCCCGAAACGCTATTTAGCGCTATAGCGTCCGCTATAGCGCGCTATTTAAAACAGGGGGTGCGGGTCATCGACGAACCGCTCTGCGGCGGCGACCACGCACCGGAACCCGCAGAGCTTGAGCGCGCCGCCGGCACCCACGACGACGGTGTCCGGGCTGATGTCGCGGTGCGTGACCCCTGCGCCGTGCATCGTCTCGGCCGCGCCCAGGAGCTGCCTCATGAGCGCCCGCATCTCGTCCTCCGAGAACGCCGCGTGAGCCGTCTACGGAGCGTGCTGCCGCCGCCGTCCCGCCGCCCGCTGCCGTCGCCGCCGCCGCTGCCGAGGAGCTGCTCGGTGACGATGAACAGGTCCCCGGTCTTGTCGTCCGCGGCCACGCCCTTGAGCTGCAGGATGGAGGGGCTGCCGTGTTAGATTTGGTTTAATGAGTGACCTTTCCTGGTCCTCGGCTTCGTGTTTATATGGCCGGGGAACAGCCCCCACGGCGGTGGCGCATACAAGAGATAGATACAAGAGCTTGTTACAAGAGATAGACTCCTATAGCTTAAAACTAGGAACTAACTCTATACATTGTACATAGACATAGAAGAGATCTATAATCTAACGTCCTTCCTCAATCTCAGCCACATACAAGGTTGAGATTGTTTCTAAACTCTCGCAACTTTACACGCGGCAAGGCTTTAGTGAAACCATATGCAACTTGATCTTTCGTGCTGATGAAACTTATCTCCAATAGTTTCTGCGCTACTCGTTCACGAACAAAGTGAAAATCAATTTCAATATGTTTGGTTCTTGCATGAAACACTGGATTAGCCGAGAGATACTTGGCACCAAGATTATCACACCATACCCGAGCTTGAGGAGGATGAGGTACACCAAGTTCCTTTAACAACTTTTGCACCCAAATCATCTCTGCCGTTGCATTTGCAAGAGATTTATATTCGGCTTCTGTGTTAGAACGAGATACAGTTGTTTGTTTCCTAGCACTCCACGAAACAAAATTTCTCACCAAGATAAACTGCAAATCCACCGGTGGACCTTCTATCATCAATGCAACCAGCCCAGTCGGCGTCTGAAAAAGCACTAACTTTCATAGTCTTTGAATTCCCAATTTTGAGTCCAAGATTCAAAGTCCCTTGAACATACCTCAGAATGCGCTTAGCTGCAGTCCAATGCACTGTGGTCGGTGCATGCAAGTATTGGCAAACTTTATTCACAGCAAAACATAAATCTGGACGAGTGAGCGTCAAATACTGGAGAGCTCCAACCAAACTTCTATACTTGGTAGAATCGTTTGTCCCAAGTACATGACCCTCGTGTGCACTGAGTTTTTCCGTAGTAGACATTGGTGTATCAATCGCTTTGCATTTACTCGTACCTGAACGAGCTAGCATGTCCAAGGCATCCTTCTGTTGTGAAAGAATCAGTCCATCCTTCACCTTCTTGACTTTTATTCCCAGAAAGTAGTGTAGGTCTCCAAGGTCCTTCAGTGCAAAATCCTTTTGTAAGTCACTGAGCAATGCTTCGGTTGCTTCTGAAGAGGAAGCTTGCAACAATTATGTCATCTACATATACTAGAACAAACAACCTGTGTTTGCCCTTGTTGTAATAGAATAATGAAGTATCATCAGCTTTTGACGGCGTGAATCCCAATTTAATCAATTTTGAACACAACTTAGCATACCATGCCCGTGGAGCTTGCTTTAGACCATACAAGGCTTTGTCCAACTTGCAGACATAATTAGGATGATTTTTATCTTCATATCCTGGCGGTTGTTGCATATAGACTTCTTCATCCAGAACACCATGAAGGAAGACATTCTGTACATCGAGCTTTCGTAGAGACCAGCCAAAAGTAACAGCGATGGAAAGCACCAACCGAATGGTAGCCGCCTTGACCACTGGACTGAAAGTATCCTCATAGTCAATCCCATATCGCTGCTTGTAGCCTTTAGCTACTAGTCGTGCCTTGTAACGATCGATAGACCCATCAGCTCTCCTTTTCACCTTGTATACCCATTTACAGCCTATTATATTTTTACCTTTTGGTAATGGAACCAAACGCCAAGTCTTATTTTTAACCAGTGCTTCATGCTCAATATTCATGGCAGTAACCCACCTTTGATCATGAAAAGCTTCATTCACGCTCGCTGGCTCGTCTGACACTCCAATAGCAGTCATCCCCCATCTCACTGTGCCATCAGTATATTGCTTGGGCTTTACTATACCATGTTGGAGACGTGTAGCAGGCCGATTCCTATGCACAACAGGGTCTGAAGTTGATTCGGACCCTGACGACACATCTTGACCCACACCGTCAGCAGCTATATCGGATCCCCCGGTGACCGCATCAGATCCTGCAGACGAATCATTAGGCTGGCCCCCGTGCAGATCTGAATGCGAAGCCACACCGTGCGTTGGAGAGGTGACGGGGTCATCAGGAAGCGCAGAGAATCCGGACACATCGGCTTGGGCAGGCGGAATCGACTGTTGAACACCTGACCGCATGGATCCCGAGGCCGATTCGGCACCTGAGAAGCTGTTAGCTGCAGGTGAATCAGCCTGGGTTGCTGTGCTGTGTCGCCTGGTTCGACACATGAAATGACGGAATGCAGCAGGATTTGTATTATTTTTCCCTTCATCGTTTTCACCCGATCTTCGCCCTATGTCCTGTGAATGCACAAGAGAACTCGGAGAAGCATCAGTGAGGTTAGGAGAGTCACAAAGTTGATCATATATTCGTGCATCTCCAAAACACATGGAAGGATTAAGGAGGACATTAGGGAGAATGCTAAGTTCGGCGCGGAGTCTTGCACCAGCATTAGGATGGAGGCTGGCGAAGGGATACACAACCTCATCAAATACCACATCTCGTGATATATAAATACGCCCTTCACTGGGATCAAGACATTTGAAACCTTTGTGAGAATTAGTGTACCCAACAAAAACACAACGCTTGGATCTAAACGGGGAGATGGTGTGTTATATGCACGGAGATTTGGCCAAACTGCGCATCCAAAGGTGCGAACACTACCAGATTCCGCGTAGCTCCCTAGTGTTGCAAACACTCGGGAACATAAAAGAAAACACTCGGGATAGGGTTTCCCGGAGAGAGGCACTCGGCGAAACACACTCGGTGGCCTCAGGTCGGGAAACTTTTGTTCCCGAGTGCTCACCAAAACACTCGGCACATTAAAATTTTTCCGTGCTGTTTTAATAGACACTCAGGAGACATCAGCCACACGGGAAACAAAACGATTTAACGGCTTCTGCATGATAAAGGAGTTGTTCTTCGAGTGGTGAACACACTCGGTATCCTTTTTATTCCCGAGTGCTTCGATACAATAGACACTCGGGATATATACAGCTGGGTATCCTTTAGTTGTTCCCGAGTGTGCCCTAGTGAAGGACCGAGAAGCTACCCGAAAGCGACCAGAGGGGGGGTGAATGGGAGCTTCAAAAATTTCCTTTCGGAAACTAGATGCCACTGTCCCAAGATCAACCCCAAAAGCGAAACCTAGAGCTTGCTAATGTCCACGACCCTAGATGTAGGGTGGATGCTTCCTAGAAGCACAGCGGGACACTAGACAACCCTAGAAAGCCAACCCAAAAGACGGAACTCAAATCCGATCAAGAACGAACGAACCGCGAACGAAGACGCGCGAAACTGCAGCGACCGGACTCTGGCCTGCGTCCGGTCAGCAGGGACCGGACGCGTCCGGTCGTCAGAAAACAGCTCTGGGAGCTCTCTGTTCGCGACCGGACTCGAGAGTACGGAGCGTCCGGTCGTTCACAGTGCGTCCGGTCGAAAACCGACAAAGACAGGAAACAGTGCAAGCGTAGCGTCCGGTCGAAATGCAAACAGAGCGTCCGGTCGAGAGCGTCCGGTCAGTACGCAGAAAAGCTTGGCGCCGTGCTCAACGACCGGACTCTGAAAAAGCGTGCGTCGGTCAGACCGACAGAGCGCGGTCACCCCGCGACTGCACTGAAACTCCGGCGATTCAACCCGATCTCCTCCGAATCAAGTGCTCTAGGCTTGGGATTCGATCTGAGGAGTCACAAGGAGGTTAGTGAGCTATCTCTAAGAGATCATGGCTCGAACCTAACTCCAAATCGGTGAATCGAAGGAATTCGGGGGGGAAAGAAGAAAAAGAGACCCGAAACTAAAACTTGATCGATCTCCTAGACCGTGAGGTTAGAGATGATTTCTTTCGGTGGAAAGAAGTGCCTCACGATCTAGAGCAACTCAGTTCAAACGGAATCGTGAAAGATGAACCGAGCACAAAGATCAAGCGACGGGAAAACTCAAGGCACAAAGCAATCCGCGAAGAACATGATGAACATGAAATCAAAACGCGAATTGACACCAAGAGATGGGATCCAAGGTGAGGATACGGCCTCACTTCCTCGAATCAACAGTACACAGAGTGGAGTCTCTCTGCGGATCTCAACTAGCTAAAGCAGGGTGTGGGAGAGTGGAAACCCTAGGAAATGAAAGCTCTAACTGAGATTGAGATGGGGAGGAGGGTGTCTCCCCTAGACTACTTATACTAACCTAGCCTAAGTCTATTTCCTACTCTACCCCTCTCTACTCTAATTACAGAGCGGACCAGCCTAACCCTAAGGCTATTCTAGTCCACCCGCTGGTGGTAGGTAGATCCGACGGCCACGCCCGCACGGTCTTCCGCGTCGCCTCCACGCAACCTTCAGATCGCCGCCACGTGCCGCCACCACTCTGCACCCCCGGTTTTGCGGCCCAAACCGGGAAACCAGCCTTTTCCATCAGCCCCCGGTTTTGAGGCCCAAACCGGGAAACCAGCCTCCAGCCCGAGTTTTGTGGCCAAACTCGGAAACCGTCCGCGCCCGAGTTTTGAGGCCCAAACTCGGAAACCGGCCCACCCAGGTTTGAGGCTCAACCTGGAAACCGTCGCCCAGGTTTTGTGGCTCAACCTGGAAACCCAGCACCCAGGTTTTGAGGCCCAAACCTGGAAACCGTCCACCGTTGGTTTTTCCCGGGCTCTACCAACAAACCGGCGTCGTAGAGGGGATGCACCGCCTGTGCACCCCTTCCACCGACATGATCGCACTTCTCCGCTTGTCGCTGTCGCAGGCTGCCAGCCACCACAGCTGATCCTCCGGCCTCCAGTCCATCAGTCCAAGTCCACGTCCGCCCTTCACCGTCCGATACATCGGCATGGCACGTCCGCCGCACGGCACGCCCATCCTTCATCGCGCCCGGTCCGTCGGCACGGCACGTCGCAACTTGACCTTCACCCGCCATCGATCACTGTCTCCGTGCTCGACACCTGCACAACACAAGCCAAAGAACATGCGCATCATCTCCGTTGACAATCACTCATCACACAGAGACTCGGCATACACCCATGTATCCGCAATCTCCCCCTTGATGAGTGCATTGTCAACTCCACAACAAATCATGAATAAGAAGGAGGAGGAGGAGTAGGAAGGAGTGGGAGAGAAAACCCAACCAAATGACCCAAAAGCCTAACAAAAGCCAAAGAAGGTCAAGTGGATGAAGCGAAAAACTTGGTCCCCAAAGACATGGGCAACGGCTCGACGCAACCAAGCAAAGCAAAGCTAGCCCTCAAGAAGAGGTAGAACAGGCTCAACACCGCTAGCAGATACCAATTGAAGATCGGAGGACAACAGAAGCAAAATGCTAGTCCCTCAAGATAGAGGCACAGAGGCTCAACACAACTAGCAAGAAAATCACTCCGAACCAATTGGAAATCAACCCAAAACAAATGGGAAAGCACACCAGACGATACCAATTGAAAGCCAAATGAAAAAACTTATGAAAGCTCATGAAAAGCTAGGAACGTTTGCTAGTCCCTCAAGACAGAGGCAACGGCTCAACACAACTAGCAAACTCCCCCTCGACAAATGCAAGCAACTAGGACAAATGAGTCTCCCCTTAGTTGATCAACACAGGAGCATATGATTTGCATAAATTTCTCCCCCTAGTTGAAAATGCACTTATCAAGGCCAAAAGGTATCGAGAAGAATCAACTCCCTTCACATAAACTCCCCCTGAACACAAGATCTCCTTCCAAAATGCATATGAAGTCAAAATGCAAGTTAGGAGCTTCAAGTATATAGTCAAAAGAGTGCAAAGATGCTCTAATCAGTATAGCTCCAACATCTCAATTAAGCACTCAAATAGCAAAGGCTCAAACTGATCACTTATACGAAATATGAAGCATATGAGCATGTGAGCAGTTTAAGCCAAAAGGATAGTCACCATCAAAATAGCACTAGACATGTATAGAAGGAATCCAAACAAGTGCTAAGCATATATACAAGGTGAACTACCCCTAGCAAAGTTCAATCATCATGCATAGGAATGAAGCATATCTTGTGATTTCAAATTCATATCGGAGTTGCAGCGGTAAAAGAATTCACAAGTTCATTTTTAGCATGTGATTGCGAGAGGTTGAAAGCTTGTCATTGCCTAACTTTTCAACCGTGCGAAGCCTATGCCGAAGCAATCAGAAGCTTAAAGCAACGGTTTCGGTCATACACTACATGGCTCAAGTTTAACTCAAAGTGCAATGAGAAACAGTCTCAATACCATGAGGTGTTGACAAGCAATCCCATCTCGATCTTTTCAATTCAACAATACTTGGTTCAGATTTTAAGCAAGTTATGAACAACCAAGCAAGTGAATGACTCAGAACTAGAGACATAGCAACCTAGCATATATGAAAAGCAGGAATGGACTCAACACACCCTACACATGCTAGTTGCATATCTCAATGGTGAACATTTTCAGATTTATATACATTAGGCATAATTCACCATTCCAAAAATAGCTCGCTCATAACATGTAACAGTGATCAGAAAGAGCATAAGCTACAAGCATCATCATAAGTATCGGAGCAATACTAACAAGAGCATAATTACATTCTAGTGAATATAGACATAAAGCTCAGAATGTAAATGCGTATGCCCGACACAAAACTGAAAGAAGGAAGATACCAATTGGAAAGACTCAAGAAACTCAAAAGAAAAGAGCCTCAAAATAAAAGAGTCAGTCTGTACATCTCAAAATGCTTCCCCCATCTAAAAGGGGAAACACACACCAAGCTCACCCCTCAACCTATTAAAGGTTGATTCGTCTAAAGGCTTGGTGAAAATATCAGCCAATTGGTGATGAGTATCGACATGGCGAAGGTCGATATCACCCTTCTCCTGGTGGTCTCGCAAGAAATGAAAGCGCACATCAATGTGTTTGGTTTTCGAGTGAAGCACGGGGTTCTTAGCAACGCTAATGGCACTCGTGCTGTCACAAAGCAAAGGAACTCGAGTAAAGCTCAAACCAAAATCACGCAAAGTGGCCATCATCCAGAGTAACTGGGAACAACAGCTAGCCGCAGCAACATATTCAGCCTCCGTGGTAGACTGAGCGACACTAGACTGCTTGCGAGAAGACCACGACACAAGAGAAGATCCAATAAACTGGCAAGTCCCAGAAGTGGACTTGCGCTCAATGCGACAACCAGCAAAATCAGCATCAGAAAAGCCACAAAGCGAGAGGGTGGAAGAAGCAGAATACCAAATCCCGAGCTCAGGCGTGAAACGAAGGTACCTGAAGATGCGCTTCACCGCCTGACGGTGAGAAGTGCGTGGCGAAGCCTGAAAGCGCGCGCACAAGCACACGGCGAACTGAATGTCCGGCCGTGTCGTCGTCAGGTAGAGCAGCGATCCAATCATGCTGCGGTACTCCTTCTGGTCCACTGCTTCTCCATCCGTGTCGGCATCCAGGGCAGTCGTCGTCGACATGGGCGTCGGAAGAGGCTTGGCCTCACCCATGTCGAACCGCTTCAGCAAGTCCCTCGTGTACTTGCCCTGGTGCACAAACGTCCCCTCTCGGGATTGCTTAATTTGCAACCCGAGAAAGAAGGTCAGCTCGCCCATCATGCTCATCTCGAACTCCCTGCTCATAGTATCTGCAAACTTGGCAACCAAAGCGTGAGAAGAACCACCGAAAATGATATCATCCACGTAAATTTGGACCAAGAGAGTATCTTTGCCTTGCTTGAGGAGAAAGAGCGTTTATCAACACATCCCATTTTAAAACCCTTAGCTAGCAAAAAGGTTTTTAATCTCTCATACAGTAGGGTTTTCAAACAATACAAAGAAAGCTTGTGGAGTTTAAAGACATGGTTTGGAAACTTGGGATTTTCAAAACCGGGGGGTTGCTGGACATAGACCTCCTCCTCAATGTAGCCGTTTAAGAAGGCACTCTTGACATCCATTTGAAAAAGTTTGAAACCCATGGATGCAGCATAAGCCAAGAGTATCCTAATAGCCTCCAAACGAGCTACAGGAGCGAAGGTCTCCTCATAATCTATCCCCTCCTTCTGACTATAACCCTTCGCTACAAGCCGGGCCTTGTTTCTCACAATGTGGCCCTCCTCTCCTTGCTTGTTTTAAATACCCATTTTGTCCCAATAGGTTACAGTCAGGAGGAGGTGGTGGCACTAGAACCCAAACCCGATTTCGCTCAAAGTTCTCTAGCTCCTCATGCATGGCATTGACCCAATCCGGATCCGTCAATGCGTGTCCAACATCTCGGGGTTCAAAAGACGCAACAAAAGCAGAATGAGCAAAGTGCGAGATGTGCTGTGACCTGGAGCGAGTAACTCGCTCGTCGATGTCGCGATCATCATCTGTTCAGGGGGGTGCTGGCGCTGGATATGTCGTGGCGCCTCCCGGGAAGAAGTGACCTCCCCCTCAACAGCAGCTGGTTCCACCCCGGGTACAAAAGGTACCGCGCGAGGTGGAGGATCCCACGGCCCCCAGGAAGAAGAAGTGTCGGGGCCGTGAGTCGTCGTCGAGGCCGCTCCTTTGCGGCACGGCAGGTGGAGGGGGTGCTGGATCATCTATACCTTCAGCACCCTCGTCCTCATCATCAAAAAGAGGCTCTCCAACCTCATGATCACCTGCACGCTCAAAACGAGAAGAGGGACAAACAAGAGTCTCGTCGAAGGTGACATCTGATGTCTCCATGACTCGGTTAGTGTCAAGGTTAAGTACACGATAAGCTCGAGTGTGAGTGCCATAACCCAAAAACACACCGTCAGAAGAACGAGACTCAAACTTGTCCAGGTTGCCTTCTTTCAATATAAAACAGTGGCAACCAAAGACTCTAAAATAACTCACCTTGGGCTGGCGACCAAAACGCAACTCATAAGAGGTCTTCTTCAAAAACGCTCTCAGAAAAATGCGATTCGAAATGTAGCATGCAGTGTTCATAGCTTCGGCCCAAAAACGCCTAGGAGTCCTATGCTCATCAAGCATCGTCCTGGCCATCTCAACAAGGGTCCGATTCTTCCTCTCTACAACACCATTTTGGGGTGGTGTATAGGGGGAAGAAAACTGATGCTCCAAACCAAGGCGGTTACAAAACTTCTCAAAATCCGAATTTTTAAACTCGGAACCATTATCACTCGAATAGCTCGCATCGAGTTCAAAGGGAACTCGTTCTGAAGACGCAAAATCAGATTGCGAGCAAATGAGAAAGTCTCGGTCTTCTCAGCTAAAAAGAAGACCCCACGAATATCTCGAAAAGTCGTCAACAACAACCAAAACATACCACTTGCCACCAACCGAGCTCACCCGAGCCGGACCAACAAGGTCCATGTGTAAAAGCTCTCCGGGGTGCGAGGTCATGACCTTAGTCACCGGATGGTGGGGAGCAGCAACCATCTTCCCATGTCTGCAAGAATGGCAAACTAGATCCTTCTCCATCGAAAGCTTGGGCAATCCTCGGATTAGGCCAAGTGAGCTAAGTCTTGCAAGCAAGTCGAAGCTTAAATGACCGAGCCTCCTATGCCACTTCCAAAAGAGAGAAGAAGAAGGACTAGCCAAAGACAGCGAGAAGAACCAAACGATTCCGAGAAATTCGCACAAAAGACTTTCCCAAAGGGCGAAATCAGACATACAAGATCGCCCTGAGGATCTAAGATGCGACTAAGGTTCGGTTTAAAACGAATCTCATAGTCATCATCAAAAAGTTGCGAAACAGAAAGAAGTTAAAATGCAGGTTAGAAACAAGAGCAACATCGCGCAACACAAAGTGCTCATTAACCCGCACGGTCCCACGAGACAATACCTTACCTTTACTATTGTCGCCGAAGGTTATGTACTCCTTTCCGGCGACCGGGCTAAGGCTGGAGAACCACTTGGTGTTCCGGTCATGTGCCTCGACAACCGGAATCCACCAACCAAACGTCCTCCAACCGTCTTACCTACATCAATAGAAAGACATAGGGTGAGCATACGGTCCAACACTGGGGTTAGTGAAATAAGGGTAATACCAGTGTTGGGCCGGCTGCTCAAAAGAACGGTAGCAGAAAAACCATTCCTAGCACGTCTACGAGGGGGAAGCGATCACCACGCTGAGGAAAACGTGGTCCGCTGGGGAAGAAGCGCTCACCGCGATACTTAAACTGCGGTGGGGAAAGCGCTCAAACAAACCTCCGCCACGGGGTCCGTTACCTGCAAAAGCAGGACCCCGTCGGGGCTCTCTACGAGGTTTACGCCTAGGAGCCTGGGGCTCAAACTGCTCTAGCGTCTCTCCTCGGAGCTCTCTCCTGCCTAGGCCTGGGACCCTGACGTCCGGACCTAGCTGCTCTCCCTGGGCCTTCGGTACATGTCCACCATGAGCTGGATGGTACATGTCCGGGTTCTCCATCTCCCGAGCCTGCGCGCCTCTCTCCTGCGCCTAAAGCAGAACTCGCTCAAGTGACCATCTCTCCCACAAAAATCACACTGGTACCTCACCGCACGCAAAGGGGGTTGTTGGTGACCAGGCTGTGGGTGTGGCTCACTTTGCCTTTGCCCTTCTGTGGCAACTCCTCACGAATGGGTGGCATAGCATCAAGCTTGTTTCTGAGGTGGTTTGGCTTGGGTGCCCAAACTGGGTTCTTGGGAGGAGCTTTAGGGGGTTCCTCAACCACACCATCTTTGGTGATAGGCTTGGCTGGCTCTTTGAGTGGAAGCTTGGCAAGTTTGGGAGTAGTGGTGGAATTGGGCTTCTCACATGGGTTCAGACCACTAGACTCTCCAATCTTCCAAAAGCTGAAGATCAACACTCTGAGCAAAACCTACACCAGGGGCACCAACAGCTCGCTTGAATTGGGAGATCATCATCCCGAGCTGCGGCTCACTACTGGAGACCCATGACAAGATGGACCGAAGGTATGTGTTTTCTTCCTCGGTTTGCATCTTGCCATGCTTCACATTGGCAATCTCCATCTCCAGGCCCTCACACAAAGCACACCTCAAGACACAAGTGCTATCTGAGCTGGCCTTCTAAAGACTCAAGCTTGGCATTCTTCTCTGCCAACTCAGATTGCAAGACAGGACAAGTCTTGCACGCACCCAACAGCTGCGGCCTAGCACGGAGCTCATCCACCTCTCCAACCAACGCAGCATACTTACCTCTCAGAGTGAGAAGGTCAGTCATGTGCGCGGTGCACGACTCGCACTCCGCTCCTCCGACACAACCACGGTGGACCGAGCGAACTCAAGCTCCTTCACCGTGTCCTCCCACTTCTGCCTAAACTCCTTGCGCTCTCTAGCGGCACGCCTAAGCAACTTATCTTGGCTAAGGAGGGCAGCAGTCAACTTCTCAACCTCGGAGGAAAGCTCGTCGTAGGTGAGAGATACCTGGGAGGTGTCGTCGTCGTCGTCGTTCCGAGGGGGTACGCTCCGGCTCGCCGTCGACCTCATCCCCAGCGCCATGGTGCAGAAGCCGTCGTCGTCGGCGAAGAAGCAGAGGCCGTTCAGCTTGTCCTCGATCCTCTTCTTCTTCTCGGACTCGTCATCGCTCGAGCTGGCGGAGTCGTCATCCGAGCCGTCGACGTCGCTGAGCGTGGCGAAGAACGCGCGCTGCTCAGCTTGCTGCTTCTCCAAGTACTTCTTCTTGATGTACTCTTTGTCGAAGCCGCCCCGCTTCTTGTGCCTTGGGGGAACGTGCTTCTCCTTGTACTTGGAGTCGCGCCTGTGGCCGTGATCGCCCTTCCCAAGATGCTTGTTCTTCTTCTTGGGGCAGTCGGCGATGAAGTGGTCGGGGTCGCCGCACTCGTAGCATCCGTGCGTCCTCCTCCTCGACGACGGTTCATGCGGTTGTTGTGGAACCGCGAGAAAACCGGTTGGCAAGCAAAGCCAACTCGTCGTCTCCCAAAGACTCCAGCTGGTCCTCTGTCACAGAAAAGAGAGAAGAAAGCGCAAAGCCAGCTGAGGGGTTAGAGGAAGAGCCGGAAACCAAAGCCATGGACGGGCGAGAAGGATTTTCAAAAGAAGCCCTCGCCATAGCATCAATCTCACTGGACTTGAGCTTACTGAAGAGCTCGTCGCAGGTGAGGGTCTCATAGTTAGGGGATTCGATGATCGCCTGAACCTTGGAGTCCCACACCGAACGGTCAAGAGTGTGCAAAAGCTTCAAAGCACGCTCATGATCGTCAAAAGGCAACTGCTCCTTGTTAGCCCTCATCCTGTTGACAATCACCTGAAAGCGAGCGAATAAACTTTCTATGCTCTCGCCAGGTTGATGTCTAAAGTTCTCATACTCTCGCTTGAACGACTCGTAGAGTCGGGTTTTGACTTGAGAGGTGCCCTCATGAAAACGCATGAGAGTGTCCCAGATCTCCCGAGCCGTAGCGAGGTGAGAAACACGATCAAACTCACCCATGCTCAAACAAGAGAAAAGAGCATTACGGGCTCGGCTATTGGCATCGTGCTCATCGATCTGCTGTTGAGTCACACGAGCAGCCAAGACCACGTAATCAGGGGAGTTGCAAATATCCCAGATCGAAGCGCCCAAGCTCTGCAAATAGGCCGACATACGTATCTTCCAATACGCATAGTTCGTCCCATCGAAAAACGGCGGTTTGCCCACGCCGCGATCCATGTCGCCTTCGGTGGATCTGGAACCGGCTAAGGTGGAAGATCCTTAACCCGCTCCGATACCAATTGAAGGACCGAGAAGCTACCCGAAAGCGACCAGAGGGGGGGTGAATGGGAGCTTCAAAAATTTCCTTTCGGAAACTAGATGCCACTGTCCCAAGATCAACCCCAAAAGCGAAACCTAGAGCTTGCTAATGTCCACGACCCTAGATGTAGGGTGGATGCTTCCTAGAAGCACAGCGGGACACTAGACAACCCTAGAAAGCCAACCCAAAAGACGGAACTCAAATCCAATCAAGAACGAACGAACTGCGAACGAAGACGCGCGAAACTGCAGCGACCGGACTCTGGCCTGCGTCCGGTCAGCAGGGACCGGACGCGTCCGGTCGTCAGAAAACAGCTCTGGGAGCTCTCTGTTCGCGACCGGACTCACGAGTACGGAGCGTCCGGTCGTGTACAGTGCGTCCGGTCGAAACCGACAAAGCCAGAAACAGTGCAAGCGTAGCGTCCGGTCGAAATGCAAACAGAGCGTCCGGTCGAGAGCGTCCGGTCAGTACGCAGAAAAGCTTGGCGCCGTGCTCAACGACCGGACTCTGAAAGCGTGCGTCCGGTCAGACCGACAGAGCGTCCGGTCACCCCGCGACTGCACTGAAACTCCGGCGATTCGACCCGATCTCCTCCGAATCAAGTGCTCTAGGCTTGGGATTCGATCTGAGGAGTCACAAGGAGGTTAGTGAGCTATCTCTAAGAGATCATGGCTCGAACCTAACTCCGAATCGGTGAATCGAAGGAATTCGGGCGAAAGAAGAAAAAGAGACCCGAAACTAAAACTTGATCGATCTCCTAGACCGTGAGGTTAGAGATGATTTCTTTCGGTGGAAAGAAGTGCCTCACGATCTAGAGCAACTCAGTTCAAACGGAATCGTGAAAGATGAACCGAGCACAAAGATCAAGCGACGGGAAAACTCAAGGCACAAAGCAATCCGCGAAGAACATGATGAACATGAAATCAAAACGCGAATTGACACCAAGAGATGGGATCCAAGGTGAGGATACGGCCTCACTTCCTCGAATCAACAGTACACAGAGTGGAGTCTCTCTGCGGATCTCAACTAGCTAAAGCAGTGGTGTGGGAGAGTGGAAACCCTAGGAAATGAAAGCTCTAACTGAGATTGAGATGGGGAGGAGGGTGTCTCCCCTAGACTACTTATACTAACCTAGCCTAAGTCTATTTCCTACTCTACCCCTCTCTACTCTAATTACAGAGCGGACCAGCCTAACCCTAAGGCTATTCTAGTCCACCCGCTGGTGGTAGGTAGATCCGACGGCCACGCCCGCACGGTCTTCCGCGTCGCCTCCACGCAACCTTCAGATCGCCGCCACGTGCCGCCACCACTCTGCACCCCCGGTTTTGCGGCCCAAACCGGGAAACCAGCCTTTTCCATCAGCCCCCGGTTTTGAGGCCCAAACCGGGAAACCAGCCTCCAGCCCGAGTTTTGTGGCCAAACTCGGAAACCGTCCGCGCCCGAGTTTTGAGGCCCAAACTCGGAAACCGGCCCACGCCCAGGTTTTGAGGCTCAACCTGGAAACCGTCGCGCCCAGGTTTTGTGGCTCAACCTGGAAACCCAGCACCCAGGTTTTGAGGCCCAAACCTGGAAACCGTCCACCGTTGGTTTTTCCCGGGCTCTACCAACAAACCGGCGTCGTAGAGGGGATGCACCGCCTGTGCACCCCTTCCACCGACATGATCGCACTTCTCCGCCTGTCGCTGTCGCAGGCTGCCAGCCACCACAGCTGATCCTCCGGCCTCCAGTCCATCAGTCCAAGTCCACGTCCGCCCTTCACCGTCCGATACATCGGCATGGCACGTCCGCCGCACGGCACGCCCATCCTTCATCGCGCCCGGTCCGTCGGCACGGCACGTCGCAACTTGACCTTCACCCGCCATCGATCACTGTCTCCGTGCTCGACACCTGCACAACACAAGCCAAAGAACATGCGCATCAACTCCGTTGACAATCACTCATCACACAGAGACTCGGCATACACCCATGTATCCGCACCTAGATATGACAGACACTCGGGATATAAGAAGTTTAGGGTGACACTAATTTGTTCCACGTGGACTGTTTTTTCTGTCATACCATTAGCTTCACCACAGCTTCAATCCGCATGCACTTCATAAATTATAATATGGAGACATAACATATCAGACTACATCCATAATTTCCACCAAAGTACACTCCATGTTCACATGTCCTACAATTTCAGAAGTCACAAAATAGTCGTCCACTCCCTAAGGAGCAGGTCTACATGTTTAGATTCCCAAAAGGGCTAACATGATTAGATCAACAAAAGTCACAAGTTCCAAAGGTTCACGACAGGACACGACAAAAACTTCATCTCAAATTTGACACCATCGCTAAGTTTTAGCACAGAAATGCAAGGTTGCTATAGTTTGGCCTAATGGATTGGCACAGATTCATCTATATGAGATCCATTGTTAGCATGTTCCCCTTCTCTAGCCTCTGTAGCAGTACCAGTTCGTGCAGCACCTATGTCTGAGCCTCCAGTCTCCTCTCCAGTACCCTGCATTTTTAAAAGCATATGAGATTTCTAAAGTTTAAAGTGACAATCAAGTGATTCGATCTATACTAACCTGATGAGATGATCCAGTTTGTGATGGAAGTACCAGCGGAGGTACTGGAACATTCAGATGTGTTTCGATAATCTACACACAAAAAAATATTATAACATTCAGATGTGTTTCACTAATTTAAATATGTTGATTAATTATAGAACTGCACACAAGCATATTATAAAGGAACAATTCTTGGAATTAAAGTAAGAGGAAAATTACCAAGGCTAAAGCATTGTAACCTTCTTTCAAACATTTTGTTATCTCAACTTGGTTATCAAATTTCTCTTCTAGAATCTTTCTTGCCTCAACTTCCTGCTCATACAATCTATCACGAGCATCTGTTTGTCGACTTCTCTGGGGACGTACCTCATTTTCTGACCCACTAACTAATGCTCGGACCTCTGCAAGTGTTGAGTGAGTGTCAATGAAACCATCACCAATCACATAACGCCCATGTTTCTTTCCACGCCCAGCTCTATACACAACAACTTTATCAAGGGGCGCATTCATCACATCAAAATCTGGACCATGCAACTCCTTAGCAGCCTCAGTATATGCATCCTGATGGGAATGTCAATTAGAACAACATAATTATAGCATCATTTAGAAGAACAAAATGCTTTAAGCAAATGGGTAGCAAATATATAGCATGACATAGAAATAGAAATCTAAAATCTTACAATATTTGCTGCTACTTTTGGATTGCAGAAGGTTCCTTCTTGATCACCCATCCTCCCAACTGTATAAGCTTCAATATCAGAGACAAGTCTCTTCTTCACCTTCTCCTGTTCAAGAAAAAGAATAACATGTTTCCTCAAACTCAATTTCAACAGCCAAAGCATGGATGTCTTGATAGAAGCTAGCACATGAGCAACTTCATACCATTTTCTTCTTCCAGCGAGCATGTGAGCAACTACCTTGACGATGAGTTGCTCCTCCCATTCTCTGTCGGCGTTCCTTTGCTGCTTGGGACTTCTCTTTCCAAGCTTCATTGCACCACTTCAGTTCTGCGGCCAATGCCCATGCTTCCGGGGCCTTCTGTGCCCACCAAGGTATTGCCTAAATAAAACAAGCAGCATTATGAACATAGATGTAGTAGCTAAAGAAATATTAATTAAAGGGTAGCAAATGACCTGCATGTACTCCTCCTTTGTCAAATATGTCTGGCATGCTTCAGCCCTTTTTATTTTCTTGCTAAGAACATGGTTGTGGTAAGCAATGACTGACTGGATGCGTCCCTCATAGAACATTTGTGGTATGAGCTTCTTCACGACATTGCGCACTACTCGCCTTGCTGCATGCTCCTTGCCATTTGGCCATTTGAACCACAACTACAAAAATCTTCTATTGGTAACAAGGTATATATATATATGATAATAAACAGAATATGTCAAACTTACCCAGAAACATTCCTCCACTCGCTTTAAGGCACTATCAAAACGCATAGTTCCTTCATCTGATGTATCTTCCGCAAAGTCATACTGCTGCCAATGCCATGCAGGTTCATCTCTTCCTTTGTATTTGACGATGCCAGGGAATGCTTCTCGAATCAACACACCAAGGATTCCGTTTGGAAGTCTACCACCCTTGTTGTCCTCTCCCCATTGCCTGCACAATGATAAAATAAATAAGCTGCACACTTAACATATATATTATAATCTAATATAAACTGCATATGAGAAAGCTTACGTGTCTCCCTCTGGAGTGAGGAGAATCTTGTCCTCCTCTCTTGTTGGTATATCTGGCAATCCTGTTGGACCACATTCCCACAAATCATCAGGCTCAACTTCAATCTCATTATCTAACTCTGGATCAAGCTCATCTGGTGCAGGATCAACAAGTGTTGGATCAAGCTCATCAGGTGTGGGATCAACAGAGGCTAGAGGTTGTCGAACAGAGCTGACTGAGGATGGTGTGGCTCCCCTTGTAGCTTGCCCTCTACCTCTTGATGTGGTTGCTGCTGCTCCTGTCTCTCTCCCTCTCTCATTGTCTTCTAACTCTGGACCAAACTCAGGAGGCGTGGGATTAACATATGGTAGAGGCTCTGGGACATAGCTGACTGAGGATCGTGTGGCCCTCCTTGTACCTTGCCATCTACCTCTAGATGTGGTTGCCCCTGCCCCTCTCCCTCCCACTCTCCCTCTCCCTGCCCCTCTCCCTCTCCCTCTCCCTCTCCCGCTGGATCGAGTTTGTACTCCTAAAGAAGCCGGGAGACGCATTCTCAACCTGAAATAAGATAGAGAAGTATTTATGTTTAAAATCTAGAATTCTGATTATAAGGACAAAAAGTCATGACAAAGTGATGCCAAAATTATTGTGATTTATTAATTTTATGCAGCACATACAAAATGTAAACAATACATACATCAATATATTGTTTAGAAGTAGTCATCTACTAAAGGATCGACTTGCACTGGCTCTTCATTATCACTATCTGAAATAAACATTGGCTCTTCATCGACATGCATTGGCTCTTCACCATCTGAGCTATCTACATCTATGTGGTTCAATAATTCCAAATCATGCTCTTCAACAACCTCATCAGCATCCCTTGGAATGTGATTTGTGTTATCCTCCCCCCCCACCTATATTTATTTCAAATGTCCCAGGAAGACCATCTTCTTGAAAGAACACTTCACTACTATTATTGGGATCATAGCAGTAGTCTTGATCGGTAGGGGTAGGTAATCTACCAGACGGATTTACCTTGTAAACAACCCACCAATCTGCTAGGTATGCTTTACTTTTGCATGGATATGGGATGTAATAGACTTGTACAGCTTGCTGAGCTACCACAAATGGCTCAAAACCTGGTAGGACAGTTGCATGTGCAACTTCCACCAAACCATAGGTATCTTGTCGTCGAACTCCACGGAATGGGTGAAACCAATGACAGTTAAATAATACAAGCTTCAAAGGTTGTTTGCCTTGGAAAGTGAGTTCAATTATTTCTTGAACCCTTCCGTAGTACTCAACTGATCCATTTTCAGTGTCTTGCCCTACAGTCATCAGTCCACTATTTATTGTTGTTGCATTAGGCCTTTCCTTCTCATGCTTGTCTGTGTGAAAACGATAACCATTCACATCATAGGTACCATATGACAGCACTCGAGTGTGGCATCCCTTAGCAACTTGCCTCAATTCTTCACTCATAGATCTATCTTTCAAGCTCTACATGTTTGATATAATAGTGGGTATAAATTATTAGTTTCACAGTAGACAGAATGTTAGGTTAAAGATGTACTACAAAATAGGAAAATAGGATATTACTTTTTGATAGAACCAAGATACAAAATTAGGGTGGCCACCCCAGCACCTTCTTTAAGAAGCTTTTCTGTTTGTTTCCTAGTTGGTCCCCCAACTTGCCTCCATTCTTGTCTAATAAATTCACTACACAAAGAAAAGCACGCAGTTTGAGTTACTCATTCAAAAATTCTAAATTAATGAGCATTATTCTACATACCTAATATAGTCATCCACTTCTGGGAGGTTTGTGAGGATATATAGCATTGCTGTCCTCCACTCAAGATCTGACAGAACTCTTGGTGTTCCTCGGCTGGTTGTGTCACCCCTTCCAGTGAAAAGACTAAGTTTGCAATTATTTTGTTCAATGCCAATGTTATATCGGGGGATTGGGTTGTGTACATTTGGCACATTCTCTGCAAAGTATATGGATGAGAAATGGGAAATTTCCTTGAGAATGTAGGCCTCTGTTATGGATGCTTCAACACGTGCTTTATTTTTAACTAGGGCACGCAAATCCTTTTGGCAGTTCTCAATTCTATACATCCATCGGTACTGCACAGGCCCACCCATTCTAGCTTCATAAGGGAGATGCATAATTAAATGTTGCATGGGGTTGAAAAATCCCGGTGGAAAGATCTTTTCTAGCTTGCAAAGCAAGATAGAAACTTGATTCTCCATAGCTAAAATCACTGATGAATCTATTTCTTTTGCACATAGTTGCCGATAAAAGAAGCTTAGTTCTGCCATGACTTGCCAAATAGCTTCAGGGACATACCCACGAATCATGACTGGTAGAAGCCGTTCCACGAATATGTGGTAATCATGACTCTTTAGACCGTTGATATGCAAGGTAGTGAGATTCACTCCTCGCCTCAGATTTGCTGCATAGCCATCAGGAAATTTTAGGGTTTTAAACCATTCTAACACTTCCTTCCTTTGTTCCCTAGTTAGACAGTAATCAGCCCGTGGCTTCTTCCATTTTCCATTGTTTTGGAACATATTCAAAAGTGGTATGCTGCATAGCTTCTCTTGATCTAATCTAGCTTTAACATTATCCTTTGTCTTATCTGGAATGTCAAAGAACATGTTGAACAAAGCCTCACCATTGTTCTTCTCATTGTGCATCACATCTATGTTATGAGGAAGGAGAAGCTTATGAAAGTAAGGTAGTCGCCATAAACCAGGAATGTGAGTCCAATTGTGCTCTTGACCATACTTTTCAAACCCACTGCCATCAGGAAGCAGTTCGAGGGAATTCAATTGTGCCTGAACCTCTTCACCTGTCATCCTTTGTGGTGGTGCATTATGGATAGCAACATTTTTCCGAAACCCAACTATATCACTTCTAAATTCATGGTCTACTGGAAGGAATTGGCGATGCTGATCAAAGAAGGAGAACTTGTAACCATACTTCAGCCAAAATGCTTGAAGTGTGGCTTTACAAACTGGGCATGGCATCTTCCCATGTACACACCACCCACAGAATAACCCATATCGTAGTAGATCATGCAAGGATGTATGATATGCGATTCGCATGGTAAAATTCTATTTTGATGCCCTATCATATGTCTTTATGCCCTCTTCCCATCCAAGCATCAACTCATCCACCAATGGCTCCATGAAAACACTCATATTTTTTCCAGGGTATTCAGGACCAGGGATTACCAAAGAAAGGAACATGTTGTGCTTTTGCATGCACACACCAGGTGGTAGATTTAGTGGAATGACAAATACAGGCCAACATGAGTATGGTGCAGAAACCATAGAAAATGGATTAAAACCATCTGTTGCAATAGCAATCCGAACATTTCGAGCTTCAGCATCGAACTCCGGAAAATCGAGATTAAATTGCTTCCATGCTGCACCATCAGATGGGTGCACCATCTTGTCTGGATTGTAACGACGACCATACTTATGCCATGTCATTTGTTTAGCAGAAGTCTCAGACATGTAGAGTCTTTGAATTCAAGGTATAAATGGTAGGTAACGCAGGACCTTTCTGGAATGACAAATACAGGCCAACATGAGTATGGTGCAGCAACCATAGAAAATGGATTATAACCATCTGTTGCAATAGCAATCCGAACATTTCGAGCTTCAGCATCGAACTCCGGAAAATCGAGATTAAATTGCTTCCATGCTGCACCATCAGATGGGTGCACCATCTTGTCTGGATTGTAACGACGACCATACTTATGCCATGTCATTTGTTTAGCAGAAGTCTCAGACATGTAGAGTCTTTGAATTCGAGGTATAAATGGTAGGTAACGCAGGACCTTTCTACTAACAGACAACTGCTTCTTCTGTCCATCACCAAAGTCGACCTCCACATACCTAGACTCACCACACTTACTACAATGCGTCTTATTTGCATTTTCCTTCCTAAACAACATGCAGTGATTTGGACTAACATCTATTTTCTCATATGGCATGTTAAGTTCGCTTAGCAATTTCTTGGTCTCATACAAGTTTGAGGGCAGCTTGTGACCATTTGGGAGAAGGGTGCAAAACACACTTAGAAATGCATCAAAGCAAGAAATACTTAAGTTGAATTGGGACTTGACGGCGACTAGGCGTGTGATGGCATCTAACTGGGAGATTTGTGTATGACCATGCAGTGGTTGGTTTGCAGCCATCATCATTTCAAGGAAAGCCTTTGCTCTATGCTCTGGTTCTTCTGCTGCTGGTACATATGCATCTTGCAAATCGTCTATCATATCATTCATCCTTGCAGTATTATAGGCACCTTCATCATTTATGCGCTGCCTCAAAACAGATGATCTGCTACGAGTTGACTCCCCATGGTAGACCCAAGTGGTATAGTCAGAACGAAATCCATGATTACACAAGTGGGCAATCATTGTTGCCCTTGTTTGTGGCCGTTTGTTTGCACAACGTTCGCAAGGGCACAAAACACCATTGCTTCCCGTGTCTCTAGCGAATGCGCAATCCACAAAAGCTGTAGTCTTGTCCATCCATTCTTCAGTGTACTGACCTCGGTTTCTACGTCCGGTGTACATCCGGCTACGGTCCTCGCCCATACTAGTGGGTAAAAAATATTGAATTCATTATGTAAATAACACTCATAGTCATTTAATATTATATAGAACCCAACGGGTCTAGAGAGCACATATATGTGCATTATGCACTATAATAATTTAATATCTGCTAGTTTCATGCTTATTTAATTCTAGCTGAAAAATAAGTGATATTCAACATAATCAACAAACATTCAACACACAAAGGCACTAGAGAAGATATATCACAAACTTACAAAGTGGAAGAATAATTACACCTATGAGTTACCTGCTCACAACAAGTTCAAGTGCAGCAGCAGTGATGGTGTATTAATAAGCAATAGCTCCTTTTGACAGACTTGGTGACTTCAGAGCTAATTTGAGAATAAACCTAAATCAATATAGGTATCTGTTACTATACAAATTTATAGTAAAGCAACATGATGATAAACATGATAGATTAATAGAATTTGGTGAAAAAGTTGAATCTACATAGTACTTGTTACCACACAATTTGTAATAAATCAGCAACATAAAATGTAGGAACATGTAAAATGTCAGATCCAATGAATTTCGCTAAATAAGGAAAACATTATACTATCTGTTACTGCACAATATATAGTAAAGCAGTAGGATAAATTCAGGTACATGGCAAATGACAGTGGTAAGCAATTATAATCAACATAATACAAGCAATCAGTAGTTTGTATTCATTTCAGGTACTACAAGGATTAATTTTGGAACAAATAGAATTACAGAAACAAATATTTAAAATTGCAAAGTTACACATAATATAAATGTGATGCTTCAAGATTTCGTCAACTCCCACAGTTATCTTTATAACCATAAATCTAGATGCAAGTCATGAGTTTACAATCACAGTAACAAACATGGGAGAAATTTGAATGATTGCTTCTTTGTTCCACATTCTCCCTTACCTTGCGTTGCTTTATCTAGATCCATTGTGGTGGGGATGGAGCAAGATTTCTTCAAATCCTATAGCTTGCATCAAAATCAGAAATTTATAGTCCAATCAGGACCTTCGAATCATAGGAAAATAAAATAAAACAAAAGGCAAAATTTCCTTTTTTTCCTCACCTTTGCTGCTCCGTTTGCATCCAGAGAGGGGATGTACCACGGATCTGCTATGGAGTGGGGATTAAAGAGGGCAGAATCAGGGGACTAATCTATCACAGGAGGCAAGCAAATTGCAGCACCGAATCTGTGATTTGGGGAAAAATCTTTTGCATCCAGAGAGGGAGGTGTGGCATGGATCTGCTATAGAGATGGGGATTAAACAGAGAGGAAAATCAGAGGAGGCAAGTAAATTGGAGCACATGCACGCACTCTAATTTGTGCGGCATGGGAAAAAGCAAAAGCAAATTTGGGGAACAAGCAAATTAGAGCACGGCAATCAGAGGAGGCGACCTTCTTACCCACGGGGTGCCAGCTAGCTTCTTGCCATGGGGTGGCAGCGGGAGCAGTAGTTGCTAGGGGCCAAGACGGGTGGGGTGGCAGACGGAGCTCGGAGACGGCGATGCCAGGTTCGGAGACTCGGAGACGAAGGTGGCGGCGGGTTGTGTGTTTGACCTGAAGAGTGGATTTTTTTTGGTTGCCGGAGGCTTCGAGGGTTTTTCCCCAAAAAAGTTTTTGGCGTCCGGCGCGAACCGCAGCAGCTGCGCGCTATTTTTCCCGCCACGTTAGCAAAAACTATTCCCGAAGGCTCGCTTGCACGATACACTCGGGAGTGTCGTGACGCCATTTATTTTTGTTGTGTCTGTCTAAATTTTTCGGTCTAAAGGAATAGTTTCCCGAAGGCAAATATAAACACACAGGGAAAGTGAAATTTCCCTAGTGCTTTTCCATATCCCGAGTGTAATATGATACACTCGGCGATAACCCCGAGTGTTTTTTTAAAACACTCGGTAAACTATTAGGCACTAGGGAGCTACGCAAAATCTGGTAGTGGAAGAAAACTGTATTCAGGTTCTTGATTGAAGAGACGATGGAGGGGAGTATCATGATCTATTACTTTGGAAGGCAATCTATTTATGATGAAAACAGCAGCCTGGAAAGCTTCATCCCAGAATTTAAGGGGCATGGAAGCGTGAGCGAGCAAAGTGATCCCCATCTCTACAATATGTCTATGCTTACGTTCAGCAGCGCCATTTTGCTGGTGTGTATGTGGGCAGGAAATAAAATGATGAATTCCAACCCGTTTAAAAAAGGAATTTAGTGACTGATATTCCCCTCCCCAGTCAGTTTGTATGGCTCGAATACGTTTATCAAACTGACGTTCAACTAGACTTTGAAAGTCTCGGAAACATTGAAACACTTCTGATTTGTGGCGAAGTAAATAAATCCAAGTGAACTTGGAGTAATCATCAATAAAGCTGACATAATAGTTGAAACGACCAACCGATGATGGAGCAGGTCCCCAAACATCAGAGAACACAAGATCTAAAGCACTGGTAGGCACACTAGTAGACTTAGGAAAAGGCAGCTGATGGCTTTTTCCTTGTTGACATGCATCACACACTTTATTGTTCTCATCCTGAATAAAAGGAAGTTTATGACCACTAAGGACCCTATTTACGACAGAAACAGAAGCATGCCCTAGCCGACTATGCCAAACAGATGCAGAAGGTTTGACAGCTCCAAGGGCTTGTTTATTTGACGATGATGATCTGGTGAAGGAGGACTTGACGGGGTAGAGGCCTCCCTCAGCCTTGCCTGCTAGAAGAATTTTCTTCGTCTCCAACTCCTTTACAAAAAAACGATCAGGATGGAATTCAACAAGGGCATTGTTGTCTCGAGAAAGACGATTCACGGAAACTAAACTTTTGTTGGCATCAGGAACATGTAAAATATTACGAAGATGAATTTTTCGTGTAGGAGAATGCACAAAACCATGACCAACGTGTGAAATCTCCATACCTGTCCCATTGGCGGCGTGGACGTATTCCCTTCCACGATATTTATCGCGGACAGAGAGCTTCTCTAGATCACTGGTGATGTGGTCAGTCGCCCCAGAGTCCATGTACCAATTCGTATCCACTCCGTAGGACGAGGTCACATTGGAGGCAGTCTTCTGCTGCGGCGCCCCCCCCTTGGAACCTTTCGTCGTACCGTTTGTAGCAACGGAAAGCTGGGTGCCCTTCCTTGCCACAAACTTGGCAGACAAGGCCTGCTTGAAAGGAGTTACCTCGGTTGTTGGAGCTGAAGTTGCTGCGGCCACCCTTCTGCTTGCCGCCACCGCGGGCAAAGCCACCGCGGCCACCGCGGTTGGAACTGTAACCACCACGGTTCCCACGGGATGCTAGGTTTGCGGAGGACTGAGACCCTCCATGCCGCATCTCTAGTCTCTGTTCATGAGCAATTAACTGTGTATAGAGCTCACCTAGGGAGATTGGATCTGTTCCTTGGGCAACAGATGTCACCACGGAGTCGTAGTCGTCGTCGAGGCCCGTCAGGATGTAGGAGGCCATCTCATCGTCCTCCAAACGGCGCCCCGCAGAAGCCATGTCATCAGCGAGCGACCTCATCTTGCCGAAATATTCAGCGATGGTTGACGTGCCCTTGGACGCGGTCGCAAGGGCCATTCTGGTGGAGATCATGCGAGCGCGGGATTGAGAGGCAAAGAACCCCTCTATGCCGGCCCATGCTTCAGCAGCAGTGGTTGTCGACGACACTTGCTGCAAGATTTCTCGCGAAAGCGAGACGAGGAGATAGCTCAGGACCTGTTGGTCCTTTGCCATCCATACGGAATACTCCTTGTTCAGGATCGGTTCCTCCGACGCATCATCAGACTTCTTCTTGGGAAGATATTTGTTCGGGGGTTTGGCTGTAGGGCTCAAGAAATCATAGACCTCCGCTCCTCGGATGGAGGAGAGGACTTGTGCACGCCACAAGGGAAAGTTTCCACGGGTCAGTTTCTCGCTGACCGGCAGAAAACCGAGGGAGGAAAGGACGGCATGTTGAGCGGCGGAGGAAGAACTCATGGTGAAGCTCCGTGAGGAGATCAGGCTCTAGATACCATGTTAGATTTGGTTTAACGAGTGACCTTTCCTGGTCCTCGGCTTCGTGTTTATATGGCCGGGGAACAGCCCCCACGGCGGTGGCGCATACAAGAGATAGATACAAGAGTTTGTTACAAGAGATAGACTCCTATAGCTATAAACTAGGAACTAACTCTATACATTGTACATAGACATAGAAGAGATCTATAATCTAACATGCCGAGGCATGCGCCCAGGCACCTGGCCTCGCGGACGACCGCGCCGAGGCAGCTCGCCGCGCCGCCGCCGCCGCCGTCGATGGGACGCACGCGCTTGACGGCCACCGTCTCGCCCGTGCGCCGGTCCCGCGCCCGCGCCTCGGCGACGGCGACGGCGGGGCCGCCGGAGGAGGAGGAGTCGGACGGCCCGAACTCCTCCAGCATCTCGTAGCGGTCAACGCTGTCGAAGTCGAACTTGTAGTTCACCTCGACCATGTCGTCGCCGATGTCGTCGTCGAACCTGAACTCGTAGTACTCCTCGGTCGACGTCGTCGACGGCATCTTGTAGTAGCGCCGTCGTTGTTGTCTCTGCTTCTTGTTGCCGCTGGCCTTCTTCCCACTGCTGGGCGCCGGGCGCTTGCGGTGTACGATCATCTTCAACGCCATGAGCGATCGAAGGACGAACGAACGAACGAAGCAGGATGGGCTGGCGTCGGAGCCCTAGCGCTACGGCGGCGCGAGGAGGGATGGTTGGTGGTTCTGCAGGGGCGTGGGGCCGTCGAGACGAGACGAGAGTCGATATTTATAGATGCCGGACGCCGTGTTCATTTCAAGTCCGACTCCGATCTGAAGTTGTGGTCGACGCGTTGCGGATTGCGGTCGGTCGGTCAGACAGACTTTGTGAAGTTGTGATTGAGTTGCACGGGTGCCGGGGTGTACGTGATGCACCGACTCCTCCGTATGTGCCAGAATCTGGGGTCGTAGATGTCGTGGCGGATTGCTAGCTGTGGCGGGTTCGGTCGACCTCTCACCAATTTCAAACCAGGCCAAGTGGCTAGATGGTATAGATGTCGTGATTTTTAAGCATTGTACGTGACAATGTCCATGAAATCTTCTCAAATTTTTATCACAGCGTCCACATACATATAATATCACGACATCTCGACAAGTTTCATGATTTTCAGACTTCATTTGTATTTTATAGAATTTAAAACAATTCGCGCGCAAATTCTCGAGGTCATGTTTCGTAAAGATTTTTGAAATTTATGGCATGTTCTTGGATACGGCCTCACACTGGACTCAATAACATGAATATTATTTTTCCAAACATTTTTTCTATTATTCGAATAACTTACAGTTCAAATTTGACTTATTCAAAAAAATTCAATTCAATGAAAAAAATTAAAGAAATATGGAAAAATGTCACAAAAATATACCTGGTACTGTAGGAGGCGTGCACACAAAATTTGGGGGCAAAATATATATAAAAAAATTACCGAGTACCATATGTACGGTACTCAGTAAAGGGTGTCTTTGTCGAGTGCCATACAGCTGGCGTTCGGCAAAGAGATATTGCATTTTTTTTAAAACAATCCCCCTTTATGGTTTTTGTAAAAAAAATGCTTTGCCGAGTGCCGAATCTGAGGGCACTCGACAAAGAAATTCATTTTTTTTAAAAATGCCCTTTGCGGTTTTTGAAAAAAAAACTTTGCCGAGTGCTGGATCTTAGAGCACTTGGCAAAGAAATTCAAAAAAAAACGTGCCCCCTTTGTCGAGTGCCTCGGATCTGGGGCAGTGCTGACACTTCTTAGCGTCACACTATTGCTAGCCTGTCACCACTAGCGGGCAACACTTGAAGTGCTTGGTTGGTATAAATAAGTACAAAGAAAAAGATCTGCAAGCGTACGAATACCGTTGTAGCTTTCACCTAGAATATTCTAAGTATCGTATCCACAGGGAAACGTGTGAGATCAACTACGTTCTAATTTAACCAGAAAAGATAAATGAGTGAGAATCTAAAGTAGAAATGAGATAAGGTGAAAACAAAATTAAAGTGTAGGGAAAATAGTAATCTAGTATTAGGTTGATAATAGGAATATAGAAAGGATAACTTAGGATTCTTTAGTTCTGACTTGGGTAAGAATCTATGTCTTATACGATTCAACTAGAGATTACAAATAAAAGGCATGCATCTATAGCACAGCCTAACTAGATAACTACGGTCTTGCTCGACCTATAAACGGAAGGTGGACTACAGAGGATTCAACGGGTCTATAACAGTCACACCCGCGAGCTTCCACTGATCCGGCCTATAGGGTACATCTACGAGTAACCTGAGTCTAAGCACCACGCTCACACTACGAATTATACCTTAACCTAGTGCACTAGATTAAAATGCTCAAAAGAGATTCATGACCAGAAGAATAATATAAACATGAATCTTACTTGAATTAGAAGTTGATCATCAGAAGCATCTCTGGAGCAAGCTCGAGTAGAGCTTGATCCCACTGAAGTACAACCGAAGGAAGAAGCGCTGACAGGCCAGACATCTCCTCCAAACTCCTCCCTCGCTCTCCATCTCTCTATTATCTAGAAGACTAGAACTATGCAAACTCTAGAATTAAGAGGATATCCATTTGAGGGACACCTCTCATCTCAAAACCCTAGCTTTTGCTCTTGGAGATGATTATGATGATGGCTTGATGATCTGATGCCTGAGGAGGGGGGTCTGGGTCTGGTTATATAGCCCCTAGGGATGAACCGCAGCCCTTGGATCAAACCGACCTTAAACAAGTGTTGAGATATATTGAGGAGGTCAGTTAGGTCACGCCAGAAGAAGATGGGCCGTTTTCTCTATGGGCCCAGGCCAGCCGGCCTGGGGGGAGGTCGGCCGGCCTCCCTTTGTGGCCAAACCGCCTCTCCTTTGCTGAGTTGCCTTCTCGTGTCTTCTAGAGTCTTCTAGTGCCACTTTCTGATCCATTTGTGCAAGTAGTCGTGTCATGGTTTGATTCTTTTCTTCCCCCGTTGCCCTAGTAAATAATAATTCACAGAGTTGTATATTTATTGTCGGTTTAGTCCCTGGACTTGTGGTAGGTAATGGTTCCGGGTTGTTCTAGAATCTTCCAAGTCATATCCATCAAGGACTCTCGCCCCGGGACTCCAAATGTAGTGAACCATATGTCCGTTTTGATCATCTCTATGAGCTCTTCACAATGGTGTGCTCAGATTCATCACTTGAGATACTTTTATATAGTGAAATATTAATAATCCTGCAAAACAAGCGAGAACACCAAAACTCGTGGAACTCATTAGAATCAAACCATACAACTATGCTTTATGGTTTATTTCATTTCATTTTATACATTAGTTGATGGTATAATATTGACTGTAAGGACCGTCAACAAGTTCCTCCAAGCTTACCTTTGCTAGTCCCTGAGCAAAGCCAAATTCAACAATGGATTAGGAGTTACTATAATATTTTTGTTCTTTGTTTCGAACCCGGGGGTATGACACCAACGAGTAATATGATCGCGTGCTCTCTTCCTGGATGGTGATGCAAGATGACACAGGGGTTTATCCTGGTTCGGGCAAAGAAGGCCCTACGTCCAGTGGGGGGAGGATGTTCTTGTATTACTTGCACCTAAGTGCTTGTACAGGGGCGAATACAAGCTCAGTGAGCGTGGACCGGAGTCCGGACTCATGTATGTGTGTGTGGACTTGTGTGTGAAAGCGTGTGCGTAACCGTGGACTCGCCTCTTGTCCCCTGCGCACAAAGGGCCCTGGCGTCCCCTTTTATAGAACAAGAGGAGGCCAGGGTTTACACAGGATTGACATGTACAACGCTCGATATGGCGAAGGGTAGGAACTCTGTCTTGTCGAAGTCACTGCAGCCAACGTGGGTGTTGCTGTTGAGGCGTCCTTGATGCGTGGCCTCCATCCCGGGTGCGGACGTGGAGGCGTGGCGAAGTGGAAGCCGTACAGCACCCATTCCGGCATGTACAGGACACGGCGGGGTCCCTCCGGGTCTTGGGGTACCTGTCCTCCAATAGCATGAAAGCAGTCAGGACTCGAGGGGCGCAGGGCCGACCTCGAGGTGGTGCCTACGGGAGGCTCGAGCCCCCGCAGGTATGGGCAAGTCCCGGAACGCCCAGGCGTACAGCGGGATCCCAGACCTCGGGGTGAAGCTCGAGCCTGCTACAGTGCGTGGTATGCCCGAACAACGCTGTACTTGTGCCTTTTTGCCCATGCTTGTGGTGAAAACGAGGTTTGACTCTGGCTCTGGTTCACTGTGGCACACGCTGTGTACCAGAGGACGTGACCGGAGTAAGAGGACGCATTAAATGCGCAGTATGGGGCTAGGACGGAGCGCCAACCCGAGGCCTGGCTCGGAGGGCTCAGGCGAGACGGAGATTGAGCCCCCGCCTGAGGCCTGGCTTGGAGGGCTCGGGCGAGACGGAGAACGAGCATTCGCCCGAGGCCTGGATTGGAGGGCTCGGGTGAGCGGAGGTTGAGCTCCAGCTCGAGGCCTAGGGTGTGACGAGCCTCGAGGGATAGGCTATCGTGCTGGAGGGGCTCGAGGTCCCCGCGCGGGGTCCCGAGGAGCGGTGCACAGCTGTAGCAGGTTCGAGGGGTAGGCTACCAGGAGGCGGTCGGTAAGGTTTTGGCAAGTCTAAGCTCCCTGGCGGTGGGCCTGCGTTGCAGGCTCCGAGGGGTTGGTTTCTTAGAAGGTTAGCCTAGCTGGGTTTATTAATTGGTGTTCTAGGTTTAACCTATTTGTTTGCGTTGATTGGGGTATCCCTTTGGTGTTCCCCCGACAATTTTCACTTCCAACAAGTAGACATGCATTCAAATAAAAGTTTCCCTTTGGATTAGAAAAAATATATCATATTATTCATCATGGGGATTATTACTTTCACCTTGGATCTTGAGTAATTGAAAGATAGAACGATTAAATCAAGCACTATATCCCTAGCTCTTTCACTTCACCTTTATTCCAGTTTTTATAAATTTTTAAAAGCTTAAAGATGTGTGTTGTCAAATTAAACAATGGATCCAAAGAGAAAGTCAACCACACCATTGAATCGAGAAGTGCATGTGTATGGAAGATGGAGTCGAATGCTCTTTTAAATATATCACTCTCTTCTTCTTATCAGAGACACATGGCTATTGGGTCAATTCTATTGTAAGGCACGTGCCCATTTTTTTGATATTTTCTTTTTTCTTGAGGTTCTGAACACTTGTCTCTTTTTATTTCCTCGGATCTCTCTTTTTTTGAGGTTCTGGACACTTGTCCCTTTTTATTTCCTCGGATTTCTTTTCTCTTTTTTTCAATAGTCACATGCTTCCAACAAACTTTTGAGAGGATAACAATAGATAATTGTGAGCATTTATGCGGGAGATGAATGAAATGTGTAAGTGATCTCAATTCAATAGCATGATAACTTCTTATAGGGTCGACATGACTTTATTGAGTGTACTTATCAATCAAATTTAATATTGAGAAATCTCTAGGACTCAGTGTTGTTTAGAATAAGATAATAGTAGCTCAGATCATCACATATCATATTCGCCAATTACCTAGACCTTAGATCAAGTATTTGCTACCCAAGCATTTAATTTCATTTTAAAGCATCATTATTAATTAGGAAAACACGTGCTTGAAGGCTAGGCACAAAAAAATTACGATAGAGCAACTATTCATCATTTACATACAAGAGATTAGAGAGAGATTGCTTCTTTTATTATCAACTTCTTAAAACAAGCTGGACACACTTTATTTATTTAATCTAATACACACTATAACTTTATTACTCAAAAACACTAAGATAGTAATAAACACATACCTGAATCACGAGGATAATAGGGGTGCGTCTCCTCAAACTGGTTCCCTTAATAGTGTTGAGCCTGGATACATGAGGGTGCTTTCCCCCAAGCTGAATGTTATCATAGTCGTTCGACCTTGCAATGTAGCGGACTGCTAGTGGAAATGTGCTTTCTCTATCAGCTTTGATTGATGTTGATGGTTGCTAAAACAATGCTCCAACAGTGGACGGGACATCCACTTGCTTCTCAGCTTTTCTTGGTCTTTCAGATCTTATGAAACTCAAATAGACAACAAAACTTGTGGAACAGATTAAGCGTTAATGGTTGGCCACTTAGGCCTTAGCTGTCCAAAGCTTTTGAGATTATTCTTGATTTTTTTTCTAAGTGGAGTTTCAGCAAGATATTTTTCTCAATATTTTTGTATTTTATGATGACAATCGAATAAAATGAATGCATATTTATTTTTATTTTTATGCCACCACGGTGTATATCCCTGCGGGTTTTTACACGCCGTAGAATTATTCATATGGGCTTCATGGTTTTATGATGTAGTGCAATAAACAAATTATTTTTATTTTCATTTCTAATGCAATGCTAATGTAGAATATAAATATCCTATGGAGAAATGATTAGGCAAATGATTAAGACATCAATGACTATATTCTTAGTTATAAAGCTTATAGTCTGCTTTGATTATATATTTGGCATAGATAGTTCATCTTTATGTTTATACTCATGTTCGTATAGCGCCCATCTTAAAGTACAACGGGTGGGTGATAGATGTTGTGTAGGCGTGGTGCCTATACATTATTTATCTGCGAATGCGTCCTATGTTCCGGATAGAGTGGTAGATCGCGGGTGTGACAGACCTGTTGAGTCCTCTGTATTCCACCTCCCGAATATAGTGTTCAGTATGGCTCAGTTAACCCATGGTTTAAGGGTTACTTTGTTTGACACTTTTACTATAGAGTTGCCTCTTGATTATAAATATGATGTGACCTAGCCAATGATTGCCCAATATAATTGCACTAATCAATGTATGATATGACTTATAATTAGAATAACTTAGGAATGTTTCTCAATAATATCTGTTCTAATCATCACTTGCTAGGTAGTACTGTTCTAAGTTTATCCTTGATTGATCTGATCTCCTCTGTTATCCTTTATCAATTATTTATCATATCATTTACTCTGTAACCTGATTCTTGTTTGAAGTAATTAGTGTGTTATCAGTCTTATTATGCGTGTGCCATGTTAAATGTTGTTAAGTCCTTACAATGCCATCATACTTTGAATTGATTAGTCTCTAGGCTAAATATAAATATCGATACCTGAGACTAGCTTGGGTGAAATGCTTCTACAACGGGTATGTTTATCTGTGCGCTTGCGGGTAAATATCTATCTTTAAATCCAGTGCCCTGATATATTTGCATTGCTAGCTTCATGTTGGGGATGACAACTTGACGTTAAGTGAAGTTAGTAGTGTCCCGTACGCTCTTTAGTGCCTTCACTAGTTTATTACTTTATGAGGTTCGTTCTTAGTAGCGACGTTAAGAAATACCAAAGCATTTCTAGCGCCGTTGCCAGGGATAGATTATAACTCTCTTAGAGTGATTCCATTAAGGAGTGTCAACAAGCATTTCTGGCGCCGTTGCCGGGGAATCACATCAATTCAATTAGGGATGGTACCTAGGGTTAATTATTAAAATCTCTATGAACACTGATAGGACACTGCATTTAGAATGGTAGCTAGAACATATCATTTTACTTACACACATGTGATAATGCACTGATTATTTACTTTTACTCAAATAGACTTACCCTGGCTTTGTTTATCTTTTATATCTTATGCAGGGTGATGTATGACTGGTTTCCAACTTCCGAAAAACTACATTGAGGATCCTGAAGCTTTACTAAGAAAAACTAGACGCAAACTTAAGAGACCCTCAGCACCACTACCAGAAGTTAGCCAGATAAGAAGAAGCTTAACACCAGTGTTGGACACCATGGCCGACAAGACACTTCGCGAGTTCTCTGCACCAACCACTGCGAACATTAGGACTGGACCAACAGTCAATGTGGGAGACAACGGATTTGAACTCAAGCCAGCTTTGATCAACATGGTGCAAGCTAATCAGTTTTGCGGAAAGGCACATGAAGACGCAAGCGCTCATCTCCAACACTTTTTAGAGATTTGTAGCACTTTCACCATGAAAGGAGTCGAAAGGGACGCCATTCTACTTCGCTTGTTCCCATTCTCACTCTTGGGAAAAGCAAAACAATGGTTCTACGCCAACAAAGATAAGAACACCTCATGGGCGATCTATTCAACTGCCTTCCTAGCAAAATTCTTTCCAGTGGGCAAGACGAATGCCCTCCGTGCCAAGATTTCAACTTTTCAGCAACAACATGAAGAATCAATCCCAGAAGCTTGGGAACGCTTTCAAGACTACATATCAGAATGCCCTCACCATGGGATGGAGAATTGACTACTCATGCAGACCTTCTACCACGAGCTCACTTCAAGTACCCGTGAGAATGTGGATGCCGCTGCTGGAGGATCATTCTTATCACTCACAATCAACAATGCAACTACACTCATAGAGAAGATGGCCTCTAACCAAGGTTGGAACGAGGAACGCTCTCTGCCACGCAAGAGGGGAGGAATACATCAACTGAAGGAAGTAGACATGTTGTCTGCCAAACTTGACCTACTCATAAAAAAGTTCGATGAACACACTCCCAAGAGAGAAGACGTCAAGCAAATCTACAAATCTCGCATGACATGTGAAGAGTGTGGAGGCACTGGTCATTCAGGGAGCAACTGCCCTAAGATTCAAGAGGATGCAAAGTACATCAACAACAACACCAACTATCGTCCTCAACAAGCTCAAGGATGGAGCCAGCAATCAAGGCCTAATTACTCAGGTAACTACTCAGGTAACTACCAAGGTAATACTTTTAATCAACCACCTTTGAGAGAGATGATATCCAATCAAAATAAAATTATTGATAATATGTCTAAAAAGATAGCTTCCAATGATAAACTGCTTGAAAATATTAATACTAGAATGGATAGCTTTACTTCTGTCATAAAGAATCAACATGGCTTTAATAAAATGATAGAATCTCAGTTATCTCAGTTAGCAGCTTCAGTCCCTATGACTGAAAAAGGTAAGATTCCAGGAAATCCAAAAGACCTAGAAACTGCAAATCTTGTAGACATCTTTGATGCAGGACACCTTATACCTAGACCTTCAAGAGAATGGATGGATGACTCCATCGCCCCAAAGAAAGGAGATCCAGGAAGACCTGTGATTCCAATTCATATTGGACCTCACAGTTTTGAAGAAGCAGTCTGTGACCTTGGAGCAAGCGTCAACATTATGCCAAGGGTAATATACGAACAAATACATGGTGCACCTCTATTATATACAACTATGTGTTTGCAGCTCGCAGATCAGACACTGTGCTACCCATTAGGAATTCTAGAAGATATCTGTGTACGAGTGGGACGCTCGTATGTGTGTGCAGACTTTATGATCATTGAAACAGGTGGAGACAAAAGAGCACCCATCATTCTTGGACGCCCGTTCCTAAGCTCAACGAAAGCCATCATCTACACGGACAACGCCAAGATCTGTTTCACAATCACAGGCAACAAAGAAAGATTCAGTTTCAAGAGCCATACACTCACTACCAAAGTCCACCCTCAAAAGCCCTACGAAGATGCAAACATCATATCATCAAAGAAGAAGAACAAGAACAGAAGGAGGAAGAACAAGGCTACACAACCACATCAAGACACAGTATGGATGGTCAACTCTGTCCAAACAGAACACGACCACCTTCTTGCATCACCATACCTCGCCAAAAGGGATGACCCAGGCGTACCCACCATCGATTGCAAGATCGAAGGAAGTACATTCCACAAGACGTTCTGCGACATTGGCTCAAGTGTCAATATAATGTCTAAGGTAACATATGAGCACTTATATAAAAATAGACCTATGTATCAAACATATGTGCAGCTACAGATGGCGGACCAAACTTATCGATTTCCAGAGGGAATAGTAAAGGACGTGATGATCCAAATTAAAGACCACTATGTTCCCACCGACTTCTTAGTACTAGACATGGGAAAGGAAAACGACATTCACATCATCCTAGGAAGACCCTTCCTCAACACCATTGGCGCCATCATCTACATGAGATCTGGAGAGATCCACTTCCAGTTCTTCAGAGAGAAGGTACGTTGTTACTTCAATAGTTATGCCACTAATGCACAGGAAAAGAAGAACCACTCAAGGAGGAGACACCGCACATCCCAACGCAACAAGAATCGACAAATCAAGGATGGATGGGCTGACTATGAAGGAGAAGTTACCAGGAGTGAAGATATCCTATTAAAGGAAACGAAGGACGAAGAAGTAAAGGAGACAACACCACCAGTTAAACAAGTATGGAAAAAGAAAGAGAATTCTACTGACGTGCAATCATCGAGGTCCTCCTCAGGATCTGCTGATGCACCCAAGGAAGAATAAAGAGCGTACAAGGAGTCTTGTTCGATAGACTATAAACGTCGAATCCTCGCCGGAAGGTAACTCGGTAGTTATCCATATTCATTAGCATTAAATTAATCATTGCATAATTAAGCATGATCATTTTACTATTAGTATCATATTTACTTCTTAGCAATTATATCTGCATTAAAAAAAATGAAAACGCTAAGCCCCATGAGAGTATACACTTTCTGTGGAGGCACAAAAATAAACTATACATTTGCATTACATACATATATAAATCCAAAAAGAGATACTATATAACCCTGCTGAAACTCTTCTTAGTCGAAAAGGAGAATATAAATAATCTTAAGAGCTTTAAGACAACTATAGACAAATGGAGGAATACTTATCACTAACGCTTAATCAAATTCCACTAGTTGTGTTGTCTATCTTTGAATTCAGCAGGAAGAGAAGAAGAGAAGGACTTTTGAAACCACTAACGGTCTACTCGTCTTCTGGAGAAAAAGACCACGTCAAGATCCAGCTTGGGGGAGAGCACCCTCAGTTATCACGATAAGTATCACGGCTTTTTATCTATTACTATTAGTTCGGTTTAAGTAAATCAGGTTAATAAATCTAGAACCCCTAAAAGAATAAATAACTATTACAAAACTAAATGAAGATTTTATATAATAAATGTCTAGGTGGATACAAGCTTAATTTTGCTCATGATGAACAATTGCTTTGCCTTTACTAAATACCTACTATTCAAATTTTCTTGAGTTTTAGACTGTTCTGAATAAACTCTGAACCTAAAAACATGTGGATGGCAAATGCTTAATCAAAAGTCTAGATAATTGTGAGATATGATATAAAAAGGTTTGAGCTGTTGTTTATCTTTCTGGAGATTTACACTTTAAAAAGATTAAACACATGATGAGATCCTGTATGACATAACATGAATTCCTACCTAGAGCCATTAATATGATAAGGCTACTTGCTTTGTTATAAGTTTTTAGTTATGGTTGAGAAATTTATCATGCTCTAGAGATCAAGAATGTTTTATTAAAAGATTCACTCTTCCGAAGTAGTATTGTGTTAGAGGCATGGGCTATGCAAAAGTATAAAAGGAGGAAATAAAAAGGGACAAGTGTCCGACTACCTCAAAGAAAAAAAAGAGTTATGATAAAAGTATGAGAAAAAGAATGATAGCCCATGGTCCCTCTAATTACAATATGCCAGCAAGAGATGACAGATTTCAAATGTTCTAAAGTCTTGATCTATGAGTATGACATCTTTCTTCCTAAACTTTGAACTTTGACTTGGTAAGATATGCTTTCTACTTCTTAAAGCTCCAGATATATATATCCATAGAAGGAAGGAAAATGCATCAGTGAGGAATCATAAAATATAAAAGAGAGATTTGAGAGAATCATACAGTAAAATCTTTGATCTTTATTTTCGAAAATGTATAAAAAACTCCAGAATGAAAGTTGATCAAAGAGTTAGAGATACAGTGCTTAACTTGATTGTTCTATCTCTCAATTGTTTAAGGAACCAAGTGAAGTCAAAAGCTCCATAGTTAAAGGTAATATGAGAAAGTCAGAATAGTTAACTCTAAACCAAGGGAAGTTTTTTTTCATTTGAACATATGAACCCTTAAAAGTATGAAGGCATAGTAGCAGTTCCTGATTCATCATAAATATTTGCTAAGGGACTAGCAAGAGGTAACCTTGGGGGAGTTGTTGACACTGGTTATCTATCATAATTAAGGGATAAATAAATATGAAAAGGGGAAGAATTTGATCATCAACAAAGGTTTAGGGTTTCAACTAACAATATTCCACGAGTTTTGGTGAGTTATGATTCTGCAGGGACTAAACCAGGAAATCAGCACCGATAGCTTCCCATAGAAGGAAACCGACGGGAGATAACGCAACCATCACGTAAGGATTATTCTAGAAGACTCCAGGGAACGCAAGAAGACACCATGTGGTCGACCACCGCGAGAGGCCGACTGGTGGGACTGACCAGTCCCACCAGGAGACCGACCGGTCGCCTCCTGGGCCTGCTGGGTTCCGTCCTCTACAAGCTATCTCCACCGACCTTTAGGATGCATCTCAGCCGTACCTTGAGTCGGTTTGATCCAAGGGCCACGGTTCATCGCCCAGGGCTATATAAACAGCCCCTGACCCCCCTCTTCAGAATATCAATCAGGGTTTGATCATTAGACATCATCAATCAGAGCTTCAGAAGGAGATCAATCGGAAGCCCTAGAACTTCATCTACCTAGATTAGTAGATAGAATAGGATTAGAGGAGGCAAGCTTCGCTTGGATTCCTGATCTAGTCACGAGAAGGCTCGGTAAACCCAAGATCTTCTCTCTTGTATTAACATTATGGATCTATTTCATAATTGCTCTTCTAGTTCATCATTGTTCTTCATTGTTTAGTTCATGTTCATCGTCTAGTTCATGTTCATCGTCTAGTTCATCATCTAGTTCATAATCTTGTTCTAGTTCATGTTCTAGTTCGTACTTTAGTTCTTCTCGAAGATCTAATTCACCTTATTGTTCATCATTGTGTTCTAGATATCAATACAATTGATATGATTAAGACATCAATGATTATATTCTTAGTTATAATGCTTATAGTCTGCTTTGATTATATATTTGGCATAGATAGTTCATCTTTATGTTTATACTCATGTTCGTATAGCGCTCATCTTAAAGTACAACGAGTGGGTGATAGATGCTGTGTAGGCGTGGTGCCTATACATTATTTATCTGCGAATGCGTCCTATGTTCCGGATAGAGTGGTAGATCGCGGGTGTGACAGACCTGTTGAGTCCTCTGTATTCCACCTCCCGAATATAGTGTTCAGTATGGCTCAGTTAACTCATGGTTTAAGGGTTACTTTGTTTGACACTTTTACTATGGAGTTGCCTCTTGATTATAAATATGATGTGACCTAGCCAATGATTGCCCAATATAATTGCACTAATCAATGTATGATATGACTTATAATTAGAATAAATTAGGAATGTTTCTCAATAATATCTGTTCTAATCATCACTTGCTAGGTAGTACTGTTCTAAGTTTATCCTTGATTGATCTGATCTCTGTTATCCTTTATCAATTATTTATCATATCATTTACTCTGTAACCTGATTCTTGTTTGAAGTAATTAGTGTGTTATCAGTCTTATTTTGGGTGTGCCATGTTAAATGTTGTTAAGTCCTTACAATGCCATCATACTTTGAATTGATTAGTCTCTAGGCTAAATATAAATATCGATACCTGAGACTAGCTTGGGTGAAATGCTTCTACAACGGGTATGTTTATCTGTGTGCTTGCGGGTAAATATCTATCTTTAAATCCAGTGCCCTGATATATTTGCATTGCTAGCTTCATGTTGGGGATGACAACTTGACGTTAAGTGAAGTTAGTAGTGTCCCGTACGCTCTTTAGTGCCTTCACTAGTTTATTACTTTATGAGGTTCATTCTTAGTAGCGACGTTAAGAAATACCAAAGCATTTCTAGCGCCGTTGCCGGGGATAGATTATAACTCTCTTAGAGTGATTCCATTAAGGAGTGTCAACAGCGACGAGGAGGTCAGCCACCACAGCTGATGCAGGGGAACCCCCACGCTGCCCTGGGGCAAGCCGACGGCGACGCTCGTTGGCGGAGACGTCGTCGTCGGTGCGAGAGGTGGTGGTGGCGGTTGCGAGGCGGGCGGATCCGGTGGTAGAAGGATCGCAGGGATTGCTACATGGCGGCCATGTTGCGACTGAGGACATCCACGTTGCGGCCAATTTGATCCATGTTGTGGCCGAACCGGTCGACCACGCCGGCCAAGCTCTCTCTCTAGGGTGAGCGCGGTGCCAGAGGATTCTGAGACCACGGATGAGATGGTCGACAACGGAACGGTCGACACCGGCAACGAGGGGACGCCAGAGGTTTGCGGAGGCATGGACATCGCCCTGGAATTCCCTGATACCAAGGTGATAGGAACCCTAGTCCTATCGGAGATTGATCGCAGGTTGTAAGAGTGGGAGAGGGAAGGTCAAGACTTGAGTGCACGAGGAAGAGGGGCACGGAGGCGCCGTGGTTGCACGTGCGCTAGGTGCAAGTGCAGCTAGGGCAGAAATCCCGGCTCCCTAGGGGAAGCCAGAAACAATTGTAATGTTTCTGCTTAAGTCCTCCAATAGAGTTTACAACTATTTATGTGTCTCTAATAATAATAATTATAAGATAACTCCCTAAGAATAGAAATAATAGCGACATATATGGCCTAAAGCCCTCTAATAGGCGCCTCCTCCTAGCCACTGCTGGGCTTATGGCGCTGATATGCTATGCCTGTCATAACAGTCACTAGCTGCAGGCAGCCTAGTATCCAAGGTGTTGCACCCTTAACCAAGGTCCAAATGCCATCTTTTTAATTTTGTTATGATTCTGCTATAATCATGAAGCACCTTGCAGCGAAGAATTAACTATGAAAACAGGAATACTTTGATTGTTTGATCTCAAAATTTTCTGAGCTTGCCATCATAATAAGACCATTCCATTTGCATATGACCATGTCTATTTCTACTTTTGCACCTTGGCTTGCAATTTCTTTATAACACCATTATTGTTGATAATCCTTCTTCATACTTCCAACTTGATCAAATACCAATCAACTATCAATCTCATTTTGTTCATGGAAAGCAAGCCACTGTTGAGGCCAAACCATATTCACTTCTATTTGTATCTTTTTGTCTCATCAAATATGACTGCTTTTTCTTTATTTAGGATATGACATGAGTTTGATTGATATGATCATTAGCAATGAAACCTCTACAAGACTCATCAAACTCATTAGTTCTTTAATTGTTTTGTTAGGGCACTCTCAATGCAGAAACTAGAGTAGTTTCTATCCCTATTAATTATACTGCCACATAAGCATTTTGATGATGTGGCAATAGATTTACTGAGGAGAGGGAGAAGAAAACAAAGAAACGACGTCTTCGCAGGACTCGATATCGAAGAAACGATCCCAATCGGCGTTGGGGGATATCAGCATCGTTTCCACACGCTCCCATCAGATCCCATGCGGCCGCTCTACGACGCCTCCGTCTATCCATCAAGATCGAAGTCAGTCGATCAGCGCAGTGCAGTCAGGTGAGCTGCTCCGGAGATGTTGCACCAGCCTACGCCATCCTCATGATCCCCGGACACGGCAGAACTCATGCAACCTCATCACCGACCGCGGAGCTCGTGCCTGCTTGACGTGAGTCGCAGAGCTCTCATGTAGCGCCGTCGTCTCGTGCTCCCAGTGCGCGCCGCAGAGCTCGTGCCGGCTCGACGCGAAAAGTAGATCGAGCTCTCATGTAGCGCTGCCTCCCCCATGCTCCTTGTGCACGCCATGGAGTTCGCTGCTCGCGCGTGCTCGCCGTGGTTGCAAAGCTCGCGCCGGCTAGATGCAAGCCACGGAGCTCCCGCGTGGCCACCAGGCCCCGCTCCTGCTCCTCACGTGCTGCCGAGCTTGCATGGCCGCGGTGCGCGGAGCTCGCGCTGGCTCGGCATCGGCCACGAAACTCCCATGCAGCCACCCAGCGCCATTGTCGCGGAGCTATCGCAGGCTGTCGTGTAGCCACTCATCGGCTTTGAACACATCTCTTGCTATCATGGAAGAAGCTAGGTGTTGGGGTCTACACCTGCTCAACCCCCACACCTATATTGGGGTGGGGCGAGGGTAACCAATAGTATTGTTGACGCAAAAATGGCGTTCCGCGCCTGACACACAGCAAGCCGGAAAGCGTGGCTTCAAACGGGTGCCCGGGCGATTTGAAATCCAGAGACGTGCCAGTCGGTTTGACCTGAAAACCAACAAGGGATAAAACTGTGAGAATAAAACTGGAACATGCTGGGTGAGCCCAGACAGTTCCATATTTATGGCCCTGAAGCCACTCATGACGACATACAGCTATTGAAGTTGTCTGTCAACAAGTTTAAAGGTCATTCGACTATCTCTAAATGTAAACATATATAAACAACTGATTGCCGAACGTACGTACATGAAAAAGACATGCTTGGACAAGTAAAGATAAATTATATATTGACGTGTAACCAAGCTCGGCAAACTAGCCGAGTTGGGGTCCATGAAGAAGGAACATGCAAACAAACACGATTAAACCAATCTAAAACCTGCATCTGCCGCACGATACCTAGTTTTATCTAAGCTCAAGCGTGATCGATATGTATGAACCCACAACACGTAACAATCTAGATTAGAGATTAATTCGGCCATCATAATCATACAATTATTGGAAAACAAGTAAACTTATAAAACAAGGCCGAACAAAGTCAATCTAGATTGGGCAAAAGAGTGTTACAAAATTAATTAAATCATGCAACACATAATAACTTAATGAATCTACTAGATCTTGCCAAATCTAGCAGAGCCGATAACTAGCTCGCTTTTGCTAAACATATCAAGTAAACGCCTGCCGCATGGTATTTACTCATAAGCAAAGCATAAGCAAAGACTTCTTGATTGTTGACATAGATCCGCCGCACGATCTTTGCAAACAAGCAAGACTACTTGCATCACATCTAAATCCACCGCATGATACTAGACATGATAACAAGGTTGTCGGGACTTACGGAGGTCGACGGATCGATGATTCCTCTCGAAGAACTCGACGACACGACAAAGGACTCGAAGATGGCACAGGGCCGGTTTGTATTGATATGGTTGTGAACCCTTTTTACAATAGCCAAGGGTCTATATTTATACCCTGGACACAAAATGAGTCCTAAGAGGATACGACTATAAAACGTTAAAGGAAAAATACAATATTTTTGGCCTTCGACTTCCTTTGGAATCTTCGTTGCCTTAATTGTCGCTATCTTGTTGCTCAATCGGCTCTTGCTACCGCCGCTTTGACGGAAATCCCCTTTCTCAAAATAGCCGAACGCACAAGTAGTTGCCGAATCCTTGGAAACTAGCCGACCGCATGGATACCTGCCGAATGCCTTGCACGCCTATCTCCGTATACTGGCCCACCTGTCATCTTCTTACGCGTGCGAAAATCTCGTGTTAACAAGTATGAATGATTAGCGAAAGCGTAAAGTAAATTGATGACGAGTTCTCTCCTCTCAAAAGCATATGTCCCTCCTTTACACTGTTCACCCCTGGTATTTATAGGGGATACCAGGGGTCGTCGTCCAATTTACGTTAGGGTACAAGAATGATTCCCTGGGGCCACACGGCCGGAGGGGCAAAACCGTACAAACACAGATAACAAAACCCTAATTTCCTATTCCTCGTTCCGTCGTTGCTAGACCCACATGCACCTTCGCCACACTACTAGATTTTGACCCTATTACATCGGGCCAAATTTGATGTTATAGGTCCAAAATAGATGCAATAGCTCGGTTACGCATCAATTTGTCGTTTGATGCCAGCCGATGCAATAGCCCTTGATGCAATAGCCTTTTGCATCGGTTACCTGTGGTTGATGCGAGAAGTAGCGTTTGCATCGACTGTCCATTGTGTATTGCATCGAAAATATCTGATGCAATAACTTATTGCATCCAAATCATGTTGATGCAATACATCTATTGCATCGGATATTGTTCGATGCAATAGACTATATTGCATCTATATTTGGTTCGATGCAATATAATCTATTGCATCACATTTTTCCATTGATGCAAGAGGTTCTATTGCATCACCATTTGTGTTCGATGCAATTCAACCTGTTGCATCGACATGAGCTTGGATGCAATAAAAACTATTGCATGGACGCGAGCTTGGATGCAATACAAACTATTGCATTGACATGACCATGGATGCAATAGAAACTATTGTATCGACATGAGATTTGAATAGCGACCACTTATAGCATCCAATTCATTTCATAGGAAATCATTAAAATACAAAATTCAATGGCACAAAAGGCAATCATATTAATATCTTGGATAATAAGCATCCAATAGTTTGTACAATGTATTGAAGTCACATTCCTTCCTATTTCCAAACAGGTAATTGCAAAGTTCAACTGCATTACAAACCACTAACTTTTGCTACAAATAGGCAATCATAAACAAAACTACATGTCTCTTAGCATTGATCATGATGACATCTTTCTCGTTGCATAATATTTGATTCATTTCAGCTAGCCAGGACTCTGTCAATGTTGGTCTTCCTGAAAAAGACAAATTGACATGCATTAGTAATATATATAGTTGATCAGACAGTTGGAATGAAAAATAAACAATATTTGATAGACAACATTTTTGGGTTTAACAAATACAATGGATACTAAAGCCAAACAATAAGCAACTTGATTTCCAGAAAGTTCCATAAGTCTGTGCATGCAACTGCTGTTCAGAAAATAATTCGTATCAGGAGATAGACAAGTCCAAATGACTTGCAAGAGGACATTCTGGAAAGGTTATAAAATTTTCCACATTTCGTATTCAGACATGAGAGCATAATTTAGATCTTAAGGACTTCGAAACAGCAGTAATACAGGAACTACTCTGCTGAAACAGAGAGCAGCCAAAAACTGGAAGGTAACTTCAAAGAACTGTAATTTTCAAACCACTAGGCCAAATGACCTCAAATTTGAACAGCAGGTAGATATGACAATTATCTTTGACTTTTGTATTCACAAGTTTTGCAGTAAACCAACCTATCAAGTTGATCTTCTCTAAGTCCCCAGATCTGCCAAGATGGGACCAACATATCATTTAAATAATTATCTATGTTCAAAACTTATATTTGGACCAATCCAACCATATCATGGCAACATACATAACTCATAGAGACTCATCCACATATTTTATACCAAAAATTTTGGAAGTATAAGTGAACAAAGTTAATGTTATTAATCTGGACAGCAACTTAAAATGACAAGGATTGCTCATACCTGTCCTCCTTTCTTTCTCCAATGTCGCTTTCTATTTGCAGCAGTATTCCTCAGTGTTTGTGATGTTATAAATGCCACTGTCTCACTACTTTCTTTATCATTTGAGAAAAGTGAACTGTTTGCACTGCCACGAGTGAAGCGAATAGGAAGGGTACTGTTCTTTGTGGTCAACAATTCACTGTCTTCTATAGTCTGTAAAAACCAAAATATTTGAATGAGCAATCATCAGGTAGTAAACTGTTCAAATCCAGGTGTTCATTTTGAAGTATATTACCGGATGCACATGTTCTGATCCTTGGATGGGTGTGGGAACAACCTCAGGTTGAGCAGAAGGTTCATTCTGTGTGTGCAGGGCAGATTTTGTAGCAGCCTTCATATTACCAACAAAAAATTCACACATCACATACGATAAAATGTTGTTATCCACTACATTTCAGTTTGCATATATCAAAAAATAATACCTGTGCTGACTCTACAACTTCTATTTCAATACCCACATTTTCAATACCAGTAGCATTAGTTGTGAAGTCTGAAGGTTGAGTGGCTGTTTCTGCAGGCTGAGAGGCTTCTGGGGTTGGTGCAGCATTCTTCCATTGGTATTATAAAGAGAATCATTAGCAATCAAGCTGTACTAAAAACAATAATGTTGGTAACAATTAAAAAGTAGTAATATTACCAAAGGAGGTGCTTCATTCTGTTGTTTTATTAGTGCAAAAAACTCTTGCCTTAGTTCTTCTCTAATCTTGTTACTTGTACTCTCCAGTTCATGTTTCAGCTGCTGGATTTCTTCCTTGTGGCTCTCCCTCTCAGCGGCTTGAACTTCTTTTAACTTATCTAATTCAGCTTGCATCTCACTATTCTTCTGTTGGGCTGCTACTGCTAATGCAGCTGCACGAGCTTGCTCTTCAATTTGTTCATTCATAAGTTGGCTTCGGGTCGGATACTTTGCCAAGTATCTATGTCCAGGACCTTTCCTGCTCCTAGATCCAGTGGCTTCCTTGTATGTTTCAGGAAGAATTTGCTTTTCTTGTTGCTCTGAAATCACAACAGCTTCCATCTCGATTTTCTCTGCAATTTTGGAGAAGGCGCTTTCCTAAATTTAACAACACAGTTAGTATGGGCATGCAACAGCTGTAAAGAAAATAAATCATATCTGTAGATATACCGGTCCAAATGACTTACAGGAGGTTTTTCTGGAAAGATTATAAAATTATCCAGAATTTATTTTGAGACATAAAGGCATGATTGAGAAATTAAGGACTTGGAAACAACACAATTACATAAACTACTATGCTGCAACAAAGAGCACACAAAACTTGGGAAATCCCCAGATCTGTCCAGATGGGACCATCATCTCAATTAGAAGAGTTGCATTGAAAATTCTAAAAGAATTACAGCAGCTACCATATGTCTATGTACTAGTGCAGGTGGCACAGCTGAAAATAGCATAAATAAGAAAGTAAAGATAGGATTGGAAAACAAACACAAGGACAAGGAGATGATGACCTTTTATCAGACAAACAGCTCATGTACAACTATCAATATAATAGAAGGAAAAACATCACTAAGTAGTAATGAAGAAAGTAGCACTAACATATATTTGCTTAGCAGCATCAGAAGACCATCGGCCCTCCTTGGTTCGTGTACTCCTCCAAAACATCAAACCATTTGGCTCTTCACCGGTCTCGAGGTTTCTCTAAGATGTGAAAAATGAATATTGTTATTGTTTAGGAAAATAATAAAACAAGAATTTTAGGTTCCATATCATTACCTGCTCATAACCAACTTGTGAAAAAGGTTTTGATCCTATAAGATGTATTGTCTGTCGATGCTGGGAATTGGTAGAGTTTGTGGTGCTTATACGCTAATATAAAGACATGAATGTTAATGGCACATCAAAGATTGCAGACAATAAACACATATAAGTTAGAGGCTTCGAACCTGGAATTTTTCACTTGAAAAATACAAAACCAAGTAGTGCCACTCCACAATGTCCAAATCTTCTGGCTTATGTCTCATTCTTTCATGATAAGTATTGTATGCCTTGTATGTGGCACTCAATTGAGCTCGCCATCCTTTGTAACGATGCCTTGCAATCTTCCATATTCTAGCCTTCTCATCCGCATTGTTATCAATGTCCCACCTTGCCTGTACAAAAGTGATAGCAACAAATTGTGAACAAATAAGATATTACAGAGAATTATTTTATCATATGCGGTGGCAAGACTGTAACGTACCATTATATCAGTTGCTATTTGATCTTTAACTTTCTGCTTGACTTCTCCCCACTTTGTAACTCCAATAAGTGGAGTCCTTTTTCTTGTATACCGAACTACTTCATCAACAAACGCACGATAGTTATCTCCTATAGGACCGCCCTTCGTGGATGAGAATTCTATACTAAGTTTCTCAGTGGCAAGTTTAAATCTCTTAGCCTCAACCGATAAACCTTTCAATGTTCCACGCCCTTTCTTTCTCTTGTCGCCAACCCCTCCTGTGAAATTGAGTTTATAAAATGTAATGTATGTACACATTATACATCTGCATTTTTATGTTATTGTGTTGTATGAACACTCTGATCCATTGCATACCTTTTTGAGAGGCCTTGGGCCTACGAGCATGAGCTGGAAACTGAGTTGGTGTTGCGTTGTTGTCACCACTTCCGTCTTCTTCATTGGTTTCTTCATCTACATATGCATCTGCACATACAAAATAGTGAATTTACACGATTACAATTCAGTTGGAAATATATATGAATATACTAATGCTTCCACAAATCAAAGATAGAATAAAGTAAGATTACATATATCTTGAAGCAGCCCTTGCCTCCTCAACCATTCTTTATATGTAGCAACAGTATTCAGCCGGGTGTCGTCCCTAAATTCTGCGAGATGCATATATAGAGGTTATATATATATTTGTAGTTTTAGTTATACAACAGTAACTACAAAACATTGAGATTTAATTTTTGTCTACATTAGTACCTGGGTTTTCTTTATCTTGTGGGAGTTTTTTGAGCCAAACCTTGTATGCGTCAATGTCTTCATCCTGAATTCCTTCTTCACTAACTTCCTCATGTCTAGCACGGTGCTTAATTGGTGTGATTGCATATTCTCCTTGCATATCTACCTAAGCTGTAGAAACTCCTATCCTAACTATCTTCTCTTCCATAGAATCTTCTACCATTGTCGAAGCATCTTTTTCGTATTCTATACTCTTTAGCAAAGCTTTATCGTTGCCGGATCTCTTCATATAGTACATGAAGTCCCTCCTAGAATAACCCAACTTACTTTTGAACTTTAATAAGTTGTTAAATGTTATTTTTTCTCGGTCAAGGGTCACTATTGCACGATGACCATCCTCAGGTCCCCCAATGAAATCTATAAATAGTTGCCATTTATCTCCCGTTTTTCTACAAAATATTTTAAAACACAAACGTGTCATGCATATATTTATTTAATTTGTTCATGCTTCAGTATTCAAGTTAACATTCATCAGTATATGTCATATTTCCCATGTTTTATGGACAATTACAGGAACTAGAATCAATAAATTATATTTGTGAACCCAATAACCCTCTGCATAAATTTTTGAACCAAACCCTGTGCATAAATTGAACTAAAAATTCACAAAAATTGACCTGGGTTGTTCATCTTGTCGACGATGGTGTGTGCCTACGACACCTTCAGGGCTGGACTACATGGAGAACCTCCTGCTGGACGGAGATGACACTCTCTGGGACGATGGAGACGGCGACCTCCTGTTAAACGGCCTCATAGTCGACGGATTCGTAGATCTGGTACTCCGCCTCGGAGCAGGCGGCGGCGAGGCCGTTGACCGACCGGCAGTCGGCCTCCGCGCAGGCGACGGCGAGGGCGACATCCTGGCAGGCGGCCTCCGCACAGGCGATGGCGACGGCGACGGCGACATCCTGGCAGGCGGCGGTGAGGGCGACCTAGCGGCCGACGGCGCGCGTGTGGCCGACTGCGCGCGTGCGGCCTTGGGCATTGCGGCTCGGAGCACGGGATGGGAGACGAACCGCTAGGTTGCGGCGACGGTTCCTTGTAGAACCGTGATGCAGATTAGATTAGAAGAGAAAGAGTGGATTAGGGAGGGGGCATAATTAGCGGCCCAGCGAGGTACTTTTCGCGGGAGGAGCCAAATTTTTGGCGGTATTGAGATATTTGGAGGGACACTTTTTGTTCACGTGATGGGATTTTTGGATTTTTGCATCCGTGTGATTTATTTTATTTTTTAATACAAATGAGATCTTTTTAATTTCATAATTTTAATATATAGTTTCATCGTATTTAGAAAATAATAAAATGATAGTAAATGATTTGTTTTGTTGTCAGACTCTGCGCATGCATCTATTTGGCTATAAACTATTTCTCTTTTATGGAGTAGAAGTAGTATGAGTAGTAGTAGAGTAGTAGTAGTAGTATAATATGAGTAGTACTATGAGTGGTGTGGTACGAGTAGTATTGGAGTAGTAGTAGTATTGGAGTAGTAGACTAGTAGTATGAGTAGTAGTAGACTAGTAGTATGAATGGTGTGGTAGTAGTAGTATTGGAGTAGAAGTAGTATGAGTAGTAGTAGAGTAGTAGTAGTAGTATAATATGAGTAGTACTATGAGTGGTGTGGTACGAGTAGTATTGGAGTAGTAGTAGTATGAGTAGTAGTAGAGTAGTAGTATGAGTAGTAGTAGCTAGAGTAGTAGTATGAATGGTGTGGTAGTAGTAGTATTGGAGTAGAAGTAGTATGAGTAGTAGTAGAGTAGTAGTAGTATAATATGAGTAGTACTATGAGTGGTGTGGTACGAGTAGTATTGGAGTAGTAGTATGAGTAGTAGTAGTATGAGTAGTAGTAGAGTAGTAGTATGAGTAGTAGTAGAGTAGTAGTATGAGTTGTAGTAGAGTAGTAGTATGAGTAGTAGTAGAGTAGTAGTATGAGTAGTAGTAGTAGTATGAGTAGTAGTAGAGTAGTAGTATGAGTGGTGTGGTAGGAGTAGTATTGGAGTAGAAGTAGTATGAGTAGTAGGTGGTATGAGTACTAGTATGAGTAGTGTGGTAGTAATAATAGTACATAGTAGTAGTGTGTAGTAATTCAGTTAAATCAGAAATAATGAAAATTGCAAAATGTTATTTCAAAAAATTTCAAAAAAAATTGCAAAAGGAGCTTGCTTAGGGGCCAAGGCCCACCAGGCTCAACCGCATACAGGAGCCCACCAGGCTCCGCAAACAGGAGCCCAGCAGGCTCAACCGCAATAGGGAGCCCGGCCCAAAGCAAGCTCCTTCAGTCAATGTTACAAGGAATTCGAACCCGTAGCAACACCTGATCTTTTAAGCAGATTTACTCCTCCTTAGGTTGGCGAGGTGGTACTAACTTTGGTGGACATATAGGTAGCGTGCGCGCCTGCCGAATATACCATGTAAATGGGCCGACCCAATCGCATGACTACTTCGGTGTAAAGCCATCCCTTGACCGCTCTCGTTCCCTTCCATTTCCCGTGAACCAATCTCGTTCCCCACCGTTGACCCCCTCGCGACCTACATCGGCGACGGTGGCGGACTCAGTCCCACCCCGGCGGCGGCCATGGCTCCCGGCAAGAGGCGCGGGTGGAACGCCAAGGCTCAGCTTCGCAACGAGCGCGGGCAGTTTGCGGAGGTCATCTTCATCAGCTCCGACGATGATGATCCTAGGGTTAAGATCAGCAAGGAGAAGCCTGAAACCCCGACGAAGAAGAAGAACAAAGGGCAGTCGCCTACCCCAACCCCAATCCCGAAGAAGAGGAAGAACGAAGGGCAGTCGTCGACCCTGGCCCCGGCGGCGAAGCACCCTCACCCAACCAACAAAGGGAAGAGCAAGGTAAGATCTGTGATTCCCATCCTCCCCAATCCCTTTTCCCCAAATGTTTATACCGAATTTTGTTAGGCTATGTGTGCTAAAAAGTTCAGTTTGGACCGTTTTGTTTATGTTCTGTAAAGATTAGTGGTTTGTAGTTGCCAGGAGTTGAATAGCATCTTGGAAGTCTGAATGTAAAGTATAGTGAGAACTGCATTCTGTCGTATGCACACCTAATGATTTTATCGTTCTTATGCTTGATAAATATGAACTGCACTGCATACTATAATATTATGGACTTTGTGTGTTGCTTGACTTCCGATCAGCATCGTCTTGATTTTCCAATAGGAACCATGACCACACGTTATTCTGATATATTAAATATCATGAAATTCGAGTGTTCTTATCTTTTTATTCTTGTTTATCTAATAGGTGGCCAATTTCAATTCGATTGCCCTGCAAAGCTGGACATATAGTGCCAACACAAAGCTGAAACGTCGCACTAAGAAGGTCCTCTTTGGAGTTCATCAATCATTCGAGAAGTTGTTGGGAGACATCAACTATGATGTGGTGGATCAAGTTGGGCTGACCAAGAAGCCTTCTCTACAGGCAGCGAGAGAGTTATTTGAAAAGGCCAAGGATGATGGACAACATTGTCTCCTTGTCCAGGCCAACAAGATGAGCAACGACATTGATGAGTTCTATGACACCCTCTTCAACAACTTGGTCGATGGCGTGCTCAAACCTCTGGAAGAGAAGATGAAGAAGAAGGACAAGTAGCTTTGTTATATCCTCAGTGTGTGTGCACTGTATGTGGTGCTGGTAGTATGTAGAAAGTGCTCGTAGTATGTAGTAAGTGCTGAACTAATGCAAGCAAACCCTGTAGGTGCTTGATTGTGGATCCACTAAGTATGTGATAGAACTATGTGCTGAAATAGAACTATGTGCTTGCCTCTACACCTGAAGGGTGTGCATAGGCGTGTGAAATCATGTACATGTATACTGAAAACTGTTTTGTGCTATAAACCTGGAGGAAACATGAAAAGCCTGAAACGTCCAAATCATCATCAGCTAAGAACATCCAAATGTCATTAAAGTAGCATTATTGTGAATACTTAAACGAAAAAATCATCATCAGCTTCATAATCTGGGGCAACGGCAGGTGCGACAACTCCATCGTCAATATATGCGTCTACGTCATCTTCACCCTCATCACTAAAATCTTCATCAATTGGTTCTGGTACAGATTGAGCAATTGCTTTCTGAATAACAGAAGTATCAATTGTTTCGCCTTCCATGTCCGTTCTACGCCAATTCATCAAGTCCCCCTTATCGAATCTAATAGTCATGTCCTCCACTCCAACAAGCAATGAGTCAACATCTAGCGGATTATTTTCTGCTTCCTCTTCAACAATTGCGGATTCCGGCATCATGAAAAGGTTTCTTGGTTTGATTCGAACAACACTACACCAATTTGATTTCTTCGCATGTTTGACATAAAACACCTGCTCTGCTTGTGTCACCAAAATATAGGGATCATCTGAATATCTGAGATGGGTAGTATCAATATCTATAACTCCATATTGATCTTTGTTGTACCCTTTACCTTTGTTCTTTGTTGGAGCGGGGACATCGAACCAATCACACTGAAACATAATCACTTCCTTTCGACCAGTGAATTGTAGAGAGATAATTTTCTTAATAACTCCATACCAGTCCATATTACCCGTAGTTTCATCACCCTTGACAAGGACACCACTATTCTGTGTGATCAAGCTCGTCTCAGCCGACACCGTCCGGAATAGGAAGCCGTTGATGAAACATCTATTGAATACACGAGCACGATCATCTGGTCCTCGAGAAAGGTTCAACATCTCCTCACTAGCTTTTCCTTGGTCATATTCTTGTTTGGTCTGTAGTTCCATAAAAGAATAAATTAGGAAGATGATGTCATTGCGTGGATGATAAAATTAAAAAAAAAAGTGGTGACTCACCTTGTCCTCAAACCAACGAACAAATAGTTGCTTGTGCCTTCTCTCAACATTATGCGGATTAAATTTCTTTAGTGCATCCTGATGTGCACTGCAGTGGGCAGACCAAACAAAATGAAAAGAATTAGTAATCTATCATGTGAAAAAACAATATCATGCTAAAATGTTAAAATGAACTCACTCAGCCAAAGTAGCACACTCATCAGTATTAGTGACTATGTAGTGTCTTATTTCCAGTAAGACGGATTCGTCCAAGACCTCGAAACTATACCCTTTCCTACTGTAGTCAAGGTCACTAAAAACACTCAAACCAGATGGTGGTTCAGGCACTGCAGCGCTTTCATGACGCTCTGGCCGAGTTGGCATGTCTTTGAAGAACAAAGAACAAAAAGTCATGCACTCTTCTGTGATATATCCCTCCGCTATTGAGCCTTCAGGATGTGCTTTGTTCCTCACATACCCTTTTACTGTACGTAGATACCTCTCCACGGGATACATCCATCTATAGCATACAGGTCCGCCAAGTGAAGCCTCTTCAGCTAGATGAACTGGCAAATGTACCATGATGTCAAAAAAAGTAGGTGGAAATATCATCTCAAGCTGACATAGAGTCTCCCTGATCGAAGCACTCATGTTAGCAAGCTCCTTTTCATCCAGCTCCTTTGAACATAGAGAACTGAAGAACCTACTCAAGTTGAGCAATGGGACAACAACTTGTTGAGGCAAAATGTTGCGCAGTACTAATGGTAAAAGTTTCTAGAATATAATATGATAATCATGAGTTTTCAGACCAGACAGCAATATCCGATTTTCATCCACACATCTTCGGATATTCGATGCGTACCCATCAGGCAACTTAACTTCATGGAGAAATTTGCATAAAAGTTTCTTGTCATCTTTCCCTAGTTTGTACAAAGCAGGTGGTAAGGTGAACTTACCATTCTCATGCACTGGATGCTGATCCATCCTTATCACTAGATGTTGCATGTCAAGCCGAGCTTCCTCATTATCCTTAGTTTTACCTTCTATGTCTAGCAAAGTGCCCAATATGGACTCACATATATTTTTCTCGATATGCATCACATCCAAGTTGTGCCTAATAAGCAAATTTTTCCAGTACGGAAGCTGGAAAAAAAATACTCTTCTTCCTCCAGTTGTGCCATCTCTTTTCTTCGTCACGTTGCTTCCTTTTTTTGATTCAGGGCCAAACCTGACCTGTTCAAAACTATCATAGTGTTGCAACACCTGTTCCCCGTCAGTGGTTGTGGAGCCTCCCCATATTCTGTCCTGTTGTTGAAACTGACCTTATTTCTGCGCCACTTGTGGTTCATAAGCAAAAATCGACGATGCCTCATGTAGCAGTGCTTCTTCCCATGCTTCAACCATAAGTAGTCGGTTTCCGTATGACAGTATGGACATGCAAACTTGCCTTTTGTACTCCATCCAGAAAGCACCGCATATGCTGGAAAGTCATTGATTGTCCATAGTAGAATTGCATGCAAATCAAAACCCTTCCTCTCCTTTGCATCCCAGGCTTTGACACTCTTTTCCCACAGAACTTTGAGCTCATCAATTAGAGGCTGCAAGTACACATCAATGCTAACACCAGGCGATCTCGCTCCAGGTATCATCATTGACAACATCCAATACGATTGTTTCAAACACAACCATGGCGGAAGATTGTAAGGAATTAAAATCACAGGCCAACAACTGTATGACACATTCAACATACCAAACGGATTGAATCCATCAGATGCTAGACCAAGCCTGACATTACGAGGATCCTCTGCAAACCATTTATAGGTTTCATCAACATGTTTCCATGCTTTGGAGTCCGCAGGATGTCGCATTTTTCCATCAACAACCAATTCTTCCTTATGCCAACGCATATATGATGCTCTAGTCTCTGACATATATATCCTCCGTTGACCTCACGAGCCACGGAGACGACGGTGGCGGAGTCAATCGGAGACGGCGGTGAGTCAATCGGAGGCGCCATGGCTCGCGGCAAGGGCCGCGACTGGAACGCGAAGGGCCAGTTTCACAACGAGCGCGGCCAGTTTGCCGCAGCCGATGTAATCTACATCAGCTCCGACGATGAGGTGAGCAAGCCCCGGGTTAAGCGCACCAAAGGGGAGGCTTCGACTCCAATCCCAGCGAAGAGGACGACCAAAAAGGAGGCGTCGACCCCACCCCCAAGCCCGACGACGAAGAGCCCAAACCCTAGCAACAAGGGGAAGAACAAGGTCATCTCTGCCTTTCCCATACGCGCTGTTTCATCTACCTGTTTCACACTCAGATCTATGTCTTCTTTATGTATACATGTGGGTTTATCTCATCTGCTGAAGTTGCTATGTATGATGATGCATATATCGGTGTTTAATACTGAGCTCGGTGCCTAGGTCGATGATTACTAAGCATTTGTGAGATTAGGCACAGGAGGACCACCTTTTGGTGTGGGAACCGCGTCTAGCTTTGTCTCTGCTCCATGATACTTATTAGTTAACAACACTAGTGCTGCATCTCTTTTCTAATATGTTAAAATTTGATCATAATCATTGTTTTTCAAAATTTTCATGGGTACGCTCGCACCTAGGTCTATATAGACCCGCCTATGCCATCGACCCATATAGCTGACAGCTACAACATCACCGAACCTGCCGCCTTGAGTGCCGGGACATGTCGGCGGCGAGCGCCCCATCGATGCTTACACGGCGAGGTGGAGTTACATGGTGGCGTGCTCGAGGCTGTCCGGCTGGCCGGTGGCAGCCACCTCTTCTTTAGCCCACAATCAAATTGTTTTTAGGCCAGGTGACCTTCATGTTTCAATATGCATTCACCTTATATCAACCATGTACCAGTGGTTAAGCCAAACACGTGACAGTTGCTAAAATCCTAGCCAAACACATGACACACGCCATATGAGTTAATTTTGCATTATTACATGACACACGCCATATGAGTTAATTTTGCATTATTACATGACACACGCCATATGAGTTAATTTTGCATTATTGGGGCCTTTGCTAGAGCAGTGCTCTACTCTTTATATATTGTTGCTATTTTTCAGCTATGTAATATAACTCTTTATTAGAAACTTAATCAAATGTGAATCACTTTAGCTAACATGCAATCCATAATTGCATTCTTTCTTGGACAGAGGGAATATCATAAATGATGGTATTTTTTTTTTATACAGCTTCAATCAAAGTTCAGACTGCTTGACTCATCGAAAAACGAGAATTATATTCTTTTATGGATGGATGAAGTAGTTGATGTCATGGTGGTTGATCTCGTGGCCTCGTTCCCTTGTGAGGGTGAGGAGTACCGTGCACCAACATTGGGAGGAAAATCTTCAGAATTGGTGGTGCGCCCCAGGATGGGGTGGAGCGAACCCCGGTTCTCCCCTAGTTCAACTAAATGAACTACATATGTACAAGTGAGAAAATAAATTATCTACTTATTTCTTTAAATTGAACTAGATGAGAACCGCGAATAGCCATTGGAACACCATTCCCATCCATAGGTGCGCCCACGACTGGTTGCATGCTGTCCCATCGGGGATTTTTTATTTTTTATTTTTGGATTGCTTCCACTAGAACAATGAGATCCTTCAGCTTCCTGGTGATAGGATTGGTGCCAGCCGGAATGAGAGGTTCCTCTGGTTGATTTTCCCCTTAAGAACTCTATCTTAGTGTGACCATTAGCTTCGATTTTGTTGCATATATATATTATTGTGTGTGTTAAGCGTTGTGTGAAGCTTTTAGTAAACTTTCTTAGCATGTTATTAATTCTAGACCATTTAATTCCTTCTTTCAAATATTTTAAGAAGATATTTAATTAGTGTGATAGCCCTAAGGACCCTTTTTGGTGTGATCTTTTTAGTCCTACTAGTCTTCTAGCATGCAAGGGGTGAAAGGCTAAAATTTATATATGGCTCAAGTTTTTTAAAGCCCGAAATAATTCACCATCCTCTTTGGGGCCATTCTTTCTAGGCAACACAACACAACAAAGGATGATGTATGATGCAAGGGGGTTTCCACCGAATTTTCTTTGACGTTGATCGCCAGGCACGTGATGATGATGAGGCGCCATGCGAAGACTTTCTGTACGCAGAAAGATGTAAGAAGCAGAAACACACTCTTGGCTTTATGTACAGTAGGAGCTAGTAGAGATAGAGCTAGAGATATAAATGTCTTTAGTAATTGTAGAGATACATATAGAGATAGAGATAAGGAATATGGATAGAAAAGATTGGGTGTTGATGGGACGTACGGTTCCAAAATGTAACTTAATAACTATGCACACATTTATTTCATGCATGTGTTCATTATTCCTTAATTTTATATAAGTTCGAGTAGTACTGTTCCCCAGAGAAAAGTTGAAACTAGATATATATAATAACCACACTCATGACTTTATTATTTTGATTAAGCACTATTACACAATATAATAATACACACTTGTATTACAATATGTTCTTATTAGTAGCACGCAATATATATAGGGTGTACATACATACGTACACATGGGATGTGATGTGTGCCACAACGTGTAAACGACGAGAGGATAGCATGGCAACTTGACCGATGACGACGACGGCGGCGGCGGCGGCGACGAAGACCAGATTGCTGTGTGCTGATTTATTCAAATTCGTAGCGATGATATATAAGTATTAGTATGTAGTAGTTCGTTATTCCTTGGCGTCATCATATATATCGTCGTCGAAGCCGAAGCGCATATGCATGCATGCAAAACTCCGATATCCGATCCATCCGATGACGATGACGATGAAGACACTAGCTTAGCCTGATGAGTGAGAAGAGGCCGGTGACGAGAGGGGCCAGTGTTCCGGTGCCAGTTTGGTTGGCGACGGCGCCGACGATGCAGGCGGCGGTGGAGTTGACGAGCTGCGTCACCGGCGAGACGAGCAGGCCATTGACGCCGGCCTGGGTGACGTTGCAGGTGGCCTGCGGGGTGGTCACTACCACCCGGCACTGGTTGCCCAGCAGCGCCGTGGCGATCTGCGGGGAGCTGGCCACAAGGTTTGCAAGAGTGCCCAGGTTGAGGGCGAACGCGCCGGTGCTGCTCGTCGTGAAGTTGGCCACCGGGATGCTGCCGCAAATCAGCTGCGCGCTGGCGTCTGCATCGCAGGGACGACGGAGAGCGACGAGACAGAATAATATTAATATATATATATATTAATATATATATTAAATTCTTGTGGTCTTATTAGAGTTTGCATAGTTTGCACAAGAGTCTAGTTTGCATATGATACGTTCCCATATATTATATGCATGCATGCATGGAAATTGGGAGGCTGTAGCTATAGCCTTGAGCTAGCTATTAGTCAGGCGTTTTCCATACTAGGGAACGCGAGGACCGTGGCCGGGTTGATGTTGGTCCCGGCGGTGCATGGCACTATGCCGGAGACCATGACGTTGACGCCGGTGATATTCTGTCCCTGTGCGCCGCGGGGGCCCTGGCCGAGGATGGCCGTGGCGACGACGACGACGAGAGCAGCGAGGGTAATAGTCTTGTTGTTGCTGGGCGCCGCCATCGATGATTACCGATCAACTTCTGTCGTTGTGTGTTTCTTCTTAGCTAGCTATAGGCCGGCTGCTGGGACTGGAAGCTCGATCTGGTCTGGTCTGTGTCGTCTCACACATGCACGGACCCGGTATTTATAGGCTCCCGGCCGGCCCCGATCCAACGCCCTCCGTACTATCCGATCGAGATCTCCATCGGCAGGCAATTAATTAATGGTGGATCAGTGCGCTTGTGCTTTTATTCGGTGCGTGTGCGTGGGGCAGCATATGCACCGAGAAGGCATGCATGCATATACAACTTGTTTACACTGGTGCTGTGTGTGTGTGTGTGCAGTGTGACTATGTAGCAGACGCCCAGGTCGGCAAGTCCAATGTTTACCGGATAAATGAGGTGGAGACATCACGAAGGGTGCACTTGGCCTAGTAGGCCAACTAGCTTCGGTGCGTGGCCCGATCGTCGACTACGCCGCGTCGATGACGGTTACCTCCACCGTACCTCTCCTCGCCTCTCCTATCGGTGGAGTGGAGTGCCGCCGGGCGCCGGCGGCCGGGCCGGCATCTATAGTAGAATAAGAATCTTTACTACCCCATCCTTATTGTGTCTCGCCCGCAGCTCAATACAACTGTTAGACACTCAAAGTGTCATGAGCATGTAATGAGTTATTTTATCATCGAGATGATCAGAAAGCACATTTAGATTATCATATTTAAAGCCGAGGTGAAGAACGACTGTCTCCTAGCACTTTATATCTGACGGGTAGAGTGTTCTGAGATTTTCCGAGCAGGTTGGGTCTGGTCGCTTGATCCGATCATATTGTTGCAGATGTCTTCCGACCAGGAACTAGTCACAAGACCTCTTGAGAGACTTCCGACCAGGTAAAACTGGTCGGATGCAGTGAGACAACAATGGAGACCAGCTCGTAGTTATCAAAGTACTGATTTAAAGATCTTTCTTCTGATGGGATGCATATACTTGGGTTTTGCAGGGATTATAAAAGATCTATAAATTGACTTAGTCGGTTTGGGCTGTTGCCAGCTACACCGAGGCCCGCAAAAACCGGTTTGGCTGGTTTAATAATCGGCTAAATCAGGTTTAGCTTTTCTAGTACGGATTGGACTCTTTTAATTCCGTATTTTGACGGAGTTCGATTTGGGCTGTTGCCAGCTACACCGAGGCCCGCAAAACCCAGTTTGGTCGGTTTAAGAATCGGCTAAATCAGGTTTAGCTTTTCTAGTACGGATTGGACTCTTTTAATTCTATATTTTGATGGAGTTCGAGTAGGAAACTTGGAGATCACGATCTGAAGGCATTTCCTACTGGGATAAGACCATCCCCTCTATATATATGAGAGGATCACGACCGATTGAGGAATCCAACCCTAATCGTCAAATCAATCTACTACACCCCTTTTTACCCTCTCCTCTCTCTTTATCCTGTTGTTCGTCGTGTCTCCTGGCGAGATTCGACAGCATTCTAGGCGGCCTTGCTGGTCCTAGAGCAATCTCCACGTGCTCCTCCTCGACGGGTCTTCCCGGGAGAAGTTCGAGAGTCATTAACACAAGGGATCAAGCCCTAAATCGGCCTAACCGGTCTCCAGATAGGTTTCGTCGGTTTGTTTGAGTTCCTTGCTGTTCTTAGGTTGATTTTCAACCTCTTTGGGCATGCTAGCCCTGCTGGTGTGTGATTTGGTTTACTTCCAATGTCAACACACTTTTTGACGACTCCGCTGGGGAAGAAGAAGCAAAATCAGATTCCATCTACTTGCAAGATGGGCAGCAAAGATGCTTCCACTGACAAGGACAACATCATCCACCCTTCGGCTATTGAGGAGCTTCCCGATGAGTTGAAGCAACAAGTGCAGACCAAGCTCGACGCCGTCTTGAAGGCTTTCCTGAAAAGTTGCTCCAAAGATCAGCGCAGTATGGTCATTCAAGTCAAGGAGCCAGATTTCAACGAGATAGTTCCTACTTCTTCATCCAAATCCACTGAAGAGACTACTGAAAAGGTAAATGCTGAGGTACAAGATGATCCTTACCCTACACATGCTAATTATTCTGTAATGTTAGAGGGTGCTACAAAAGCTCTTACCAATACTATTCAACATTCATTTAAGTTGCTTAACACTCGTATGGATAAATTAGAGGGTAAGACAATCGATTCTGATCAATCGGCTAAACAACCTCAGTTCGGTATGCCTTTAAATTTCTTTGGAAATCAAACCTCTCATGCAAAGTCTAGCCAACTACAAACGGGTCCTTCGACAAATGAAACCGATAGAACCAATTGTGGTGGAGCTAGCACATCTACACATATCGTCAATGCTATCCATAATTCGGGTCGTACCGCGCGAATCAATCAAGGGGCAGCGACAAATAGAGCTTCGCGGGGCAAAGCACTGTTTTACCTAACCCACCGAAGTCCCCGAGTCAAATTCCAATACTTAGCGGTACTTCCAACTCTACTACAACCGATTTTAGTCAAGCTTTATATCGGTTCAAAGAGGAAATAACCAGATCTCTCGAGAGTAGCTTAGGAGTTCAAATTAAACCCAGTAGAACTACTTATTTTAAGCCATACCCTCCACACTTTGACTTTTTGAAAGCATCTGATGGTTGGAGAGTACCAGAATTTTATAACTTTAGTGGTGATAGTAGTAAATCAACTATGAAGTGCGTTAGTATGTTTCTCGCACAAATGAGTGAAGCTAGTACCTTAGATTTCATGAATGTTTGTCATTTTCCCTTGTCTCTTACTGGTACAGCTTTTGCTTGGTTTACATAATTACCATCATGTTCTATTGGTTCTTGGGCTGAATTGGAAGAAAAGTTTCATAATCACTTTTATGATGGAGTCCAAGAAACTAGACTGTCACATCTTGCATCGGTTCGTCAGGGACGTAGCGAACCTGTAATTAATTTATTTAAGTGTTTTAAAGAAATTAAGAGCCGGTGTTTCCATTTAATGATTTCCGATAGAGATCTGACAGATCTATGTTTTGCTGGCTTATGTCGTGAAATTAAAGATAGACTTGAGCATTATGAGTTCTTTAATGTGAATCAACTTTTACAAAGGGTATTTAAATCGAATTGTGCCTTAAAAAACCTCATGATCCTCATAGATCACATCAACCGAACATACATATTGTTGAAACATATTCTGATAGTTCGGACGACGAATCTAAAGATTGCTATGTTGCTGGGTTCTTATGGTCAGCGCAAAATAAATTAGTTACTTGTGCTTAGGGGTGGTAAAGGGCCCTTTAATTTAGCCTAGCAAATTTAAGGATCGGGCTCAATAAGGATCAGACCGTAATACTATATGATTTTGAACTAAAAATGGAAAGGGCCAAGTTGGATTGTGAAGGAGTGATAAGGGCCATCATCCATTACCACCGTGCTTCTCTCAAACCGATTCAGAAGAGTCAGGGTGACGAAGTGAAAATTACCTTCGATTTCTCTAAGTGTGACGAAATCTTTGATGAATTGCTTAAATTTGGTTATCTTAAAATTAATTATACGTTGCCATCACTTGATGAATTAAAGAGAAGGGCTTATTGCAAATATCATAACTCCTTTTCTCATGCCACTAATGATTGCAATGTTTTTCGCCGATAGGTCCAATCGGCCCTTAATGAGGGACGATTGAGTCTTACTGAGATGCAAGTTGATACTACTCCTTTCCCAATGCATATGGTGGAAGCAGGTAGTCCTGCTATTTTGATTCGTCCAGAGCAAGCCGATACAACTAAAGGCAAGAATGTCGTTATCGGTGAGCCATGGATTGCGCCGAATGATGAAAGTTATTCGAGGCGCAAAGTGGTGCATGAAAAAGGTGATGATGGCAAAAGCAAGCTCAAGATTACTGCCGGATCAACGAAACACCTGAACAAGCAAATGTGGTATGAGACCAGAGCAGCGCAGCAGAGACCGGCTAGGTCGGCTCCCTTGGCCAATCAAGCTGACTCCACCCTGGAACATTCAGCTCAGTCGGTTCGAGGGGCCGACCAAGCTGGCTCAGCCCCCTCCAGCTCAGCCAATTTGGATGAATCGACTGCCTGAGTCGGCTTAGCTGGCTCCAGTAGCTCCGCCCCTTCTCGAGTTTATGTCTTGCACACATTTGTTCCACAAAGACCTGAGATTGGTACTTGGAAGACTAATGTGAAGAAGAACAAGGGGAGACTCGTTAAGGAACAATGTACTTTTGCTAGACTAATGACCAAGTACAAGGAGCAAAAGGCTGATTCCAGGAATCGACCATTTAAAAAAAAGGGGATCTACTCTTCAGAAGCGGGAAGATGAAAAGTTTAAAGTTGATGGCAGCTCAAGTAACATCTCCACCGATGAAGACTGCTCCTCATATGTCTTTGTGGGGTCCCCCTATTTCACTACCTCCACAATGGGGTCCCGAAGGAGTTTGGGTGCCATATCCTATGCTGGCACCTGTATATCACCAACAAAATTGGAGAGTGCCTACTGATCAATATCCAAGGATATCTGTATTCAACCGATTGGGTGATCAATCGAGCTCCAACATTACGAGTCAGAGTCGAGTGATTACTTCAAGGACTCTGGCTCCTCAAGAAACAGGGAAGGCGCAGGTGCGACAAGTTTATGTGCCCAAAAGGGTGCAAAATGCTCCCGTTGCCTCTCTGACCAAACCTGATCCTGTTTCGATTATCACAATCGGCTCTATAGAGGCTCCCATCATTAGTGAAGTTGAGCCGATTATGATCGAGGATCCAACTCCGGCAAAGGTTCAAGAAGACGCTCCAAGTATTGCAATAGGAATGGAGGAGGAAAAACTTGTTAAGGATCCCAAGTATGCTCAGCCTAGGTGGTGTCCTCCTGGCTTGTGTAAAACTTAACGGAGAAAACTGCAAAGAGCTCAATATGACAAACAGAAGCGGGAAAAGCTTGAGAAGATGAGGGAAGACATATTCAATTCAACATATCCAATATTTCCCCAAGACAAGCGAAGGGGTGAAAAGTCGGTTTCTATTAACCAAGAACCGACTATGTCGGTTGCTGAGCCGACCAGGTCGGATACCAAGCCGACCAGGTCAGATCCCGAGCCAGCTAAGTCGGCTGTTGGGTCGACCAGGTCGGATCACAAACCGACTAGATGGATCCTAAACTAACTAAGTTGATCGCTGAGCCGACTAAGTCGGCTACTCCTGCGTCGCTTGCTGAGCCCACCAGGCTAGATTTTGGATTGACTAAATCAGTTCCTGATATTCCGGTGGTATCTGGTGCATCTCTGGATGATCTTGTCTCCTCTGTTGATATTGGTATTGTTGCAGGTAGTGAAGATGCATCCGAGGAGCAAGATGAGGAGATGGTGGACTATGAACCTTCCCCAAATAGGGTGGAGGTTAATGTAGTTTATTTATCCGCCGATTACTATGTGGTAGGAGATGATTCATTGGTGACATAATTTAATTTTGCCACGCAGAGTGCTGTATTTCAGAAACCAAAAGACTCTGTCAATCATCTCAAGCCATTACATGTGAAGAGTCATATCAATGGCACGCCAGTCCACAAAATGTTGGTCGATAGTGGAGCAATTGTGAACCTGATGTCATACTCGCTTTACCAGAAGCTTGGTGGCGCGGATGAAGAATTGGTCAAGACCAACATGACGATTAACGAAGTTGGTGGAGGGGATCCTATTCCAGCCAAAGGAGTTGCATCCATGGAGCTTACTATTGGGAGCAAGACTTTGGCCACTGCTTTCTTCCTCGCCGATGTACAAGGTAGCTACAACTTGATACTTGGGCGCGATTGGATTCATGCTAATCGATGTATCCCTTCTAGCTTGCACCAGTTTCTCATTCAGTGGGTGGGAGATGATGTAGAGATTGTACATTCAGATTCATCGACCTACGTTGCTACGACCGATGCTCATTCGCTCGGGGGGCATGATGCCATTGCTTGCCTATCTGGTAGAGACCTTTCTGATTTTCAGTTTACTAGTGTTACTAGGGAAGGTTTTGTACCTGTATCTCTGAAGCTGATTGACAATTGGCTCAATATCATCATGTAACAATTTTTAAATGGATGCTAATGTCGAATGGTTAAAACATCGTGTTGAACAGTATCAGATTTTTAGGACGGATGCTTGTGTGGTTATTGATGATTTTGATGAGCTCAATAAGTTGGGCCAAGGTTTTACATCGGCCGACCCTTTAGAAAAAGTTGATATTGGGGATGGTTCTGTGCCTAGGCCGACGTTTGTAAACCAAAACTTGAAAGATGACTATAAACTTGAGTTAATCGCGCTTTTAAGAGAATTTGTTGATTGTTTTGCATGGAATTATACAGAGATGCCTGAATTGAGCCGAGAACTTGTTGTGCATCGACTCCCCATCAAACCGGGGTTCAGGCCCTTCAAACAACATCCTCGCCGCTTTAACTCTACAATATATGACCGAATTAAAGAGGAGATTAATCGGCTATTGCAAGCGGGGTTTATTCAGCCATGTAGATATGCAGCGTGGGTCTCTAATATTGTGCATGTCGAGAAGAAAGACACTGGGAATATCAGAGTCTACATTGATTTTAGAGATTTGAATAGAGCCACTCCAAAATATGAGTATCCTATGCCTATAGCCGATATGCTTATTAATGATGCCTCAGGGCACCGGGTTGTTAGTTTTCTTGATGGCAACGCTGGTTATAATCAGATCTTTATGGCCGAAGAAGATATGTCTGAACGCATCTTGGCCCCTAGTGGGTTTCGGTGATTGGATGAAACACAAGATTACTGTGACTAACGTGTGTTTTGCAGAAACAGGGATGAGTTAGGTCACGGTAATGGCGACGATACGGGCATATGGAGTTCATGTCCCCTGGTGATGTAAATCGTTTCGGTTTTCAAAGAACGGATGACGAAGACGGTGGTATGCTAGGCTAAGTGTCACATGGTGTTGTAGGACACTTAGGTAGTCTTAGGTCTTTGTTTTTTTTCCTTTCGTCGTACTATAAAGGGGAGCGTGAATCAGTAGCTTGACCTAGATGAGTCTATTGAGGTAGGTGTGGTGCACACTTGTTATTTCATAGCCCTAGGTAGCTCAGAGAGATGCCTTATGTCGAGAGGATGAAAAGTCGTTAAGGCCGCGTCGCGATCCGAGTTGGTTTTGCCCTTGAAAAGGGCATCGGACGCTGGCCTGGTGGGCATCGGACGCGTCCGATGCTCACCCAGACTAGGGTTTAGTCTGGTGCGTGGCATCAGACGCTCCGGTGTTGCCACATCGGACGCGCCTGTGCCACTGTTCACTTGCGAGTGAATTGGAGGTTGCATCGGATGCTGGCATCGGACGCTGAGGGCCAGCGTCCGATGTTCATCCAGAGAGGTTCCAGAGAGGGTAAAATCACAACGGACGCGTCCGTTGTGATGGCATCGGACGCTGCCCAGCGTCCGATGCTCCTTTAACATGTCTGACAGGTTGTACAGTCGACCGTTGGTCGAGGTCATCGGAGCGTCCGATGCCAGGCATCGGAGCGTCCGATGCCCCCGCAGAAACACATGTTCAGTGCTCTTTTGGATGGCCGGTTGGGGGGAGTATTTATACTCCTCCCCCTCCTCCATTAGAGTGTTCATGCCACTTCCATCTGCTGAGAGACACATTGTGAGTGTGAGAAAGTGCAAGAGCCCTAGTGAGGTTGAGAGAATTGCTAATTGAGAGAATTAGTGACCTCCTAGTGAGAATTGAGTAGCAAGTGTGCATCCATCCATCTCTTTGGCCTTGTCTTGGTCAAGTGAGAGTTCTAGCTTGTTACTCTTGGTGATCGGCATCACCTAGATGGCTTGGTGGTGATCGTGAAGCTTGGAGAGCATCCAGTGACATTGTGGAGGACCCAAGCAAGCTTGTGACCGGTAGTGAGCGATTCACCGGGCCGGAGCGGCGAAGAATCAGCTCATAGTGAGCACTTGATCCTTGCGTGGATCAAGGGAGAGCGATACCCTTGCGCGGGTGCTCCAAAGAGGACTAGGGGGGGTGTGCCGACACCTCGATACCTTGGCAAAAAGATCGTCTTGTCATCTCTACTCCTTTACTTACGCATATACCTTTGAGCAATTCAATTCCGCATTATACTTGTTGTTCATTCATTGTTGAATTGCTTTGCTAGACTAGGAGTGGCATAGACATTGTCTTTTGTGCGGTAAAATAGAAAGAAACACACTTCTAGGCACAAGGGGTTAATTGGGCTTAATAGGTTTTAATTCTTGCTAAAAGTTTTAGAAAAGTCCAATTCACCCCCCTCTTGGGCATCTTGATCCTTTCAATTGGTATCAAAGCCTCGTGCTCTCGATTTAGGCTTAACCGCCTAGAGTTAAGATGTCCGGAGGTGATGGACCACCTCCCATGTTTGAGGGAGACGACTTTCCATATTGGAAAATCCGTATGGAGTCATACTTTGAAGCGGTTGATGTAAAGTGTCGCGAAGCCGCCATAAACGGGTTCCCCAAACCCAAGGAGGGCACTAGCCTCAAGCCACATGAGGAAGATAATGAAAAGTGGAATGCAAAAGCCAAAAACATTCTATTTAGAGGCATTTGCAAGGATGTGTTTAACCGCGTCCGAAACCACAAGAATGCCCATGATCTATGGGAAAACATTTGTGCTCTCCATGAGGGAACCAAGAGCGAGCGTGAGGAGCGCTATCATTTAGTTATGCAAAAGCTTCATTCTTTTGATATGCTTGCTAATGAAAATGCCAATGAAATGTACTCACGCTTGAATGTTCTTGTAGAAGAGATAAATGGACTTGGCCTCACACAAATGCAACCATCCGATGTTGTGAGGAAGATTCTTTGTGTTCTTCCAATTGAGAAGTATGGACACATTGTGACCGTGCTACATCAAAGTGATCTTTCCACTGCTACACCAACACAAATCTTGGGAAAGATCAATGCGCATGAGATGTACATGCACATCACACCAAGTGGTGGCTCCTCCACCGACAAGAAGAAAGACTTGGCCTTCAAAGCTAGTCATGACAAGCTAGAACTCTCACTTGACCAACACAAGGCCAAAGAGATGGATGGATGCACACTTGCTACTCAATTCTCACTAGGAGGTGTCTAATTCTCACAATTAGCAAATCACTCAACCTCACTAGGGCTCTTGCACTATCTCACACTCACAATGTGTCTCTCAGCAGATGGAAGTGGCAAGAACACTCAAATGGATGGAGGGAAGGAGTATAAATACTCCCCCAACCGGCCATCCAAAAATAGCACAAGACAGGGTTTCTGCGGGGGCATCGGACGCTCTGATGCTAGGCATCGGACGCGCCGATGACCTCGACCAATGGTCGACTGTACCCTCTTGTTAGACCTGTTAAAGGAGCATCGGACGCTGGGCAGCGTCCGATACCCATGCATCGGACGCATCCGATGCCATTTTGACCTCTCTGGAACCTCTCTGCATGGCCATCAGATGCTGGCCCTCAGCATCCGATGCCAGCGTCCGATGCCACCAACAGTTCACTTGCAAGTGAACAGTGGCACGGGAGTGTCTGATGTGGCAACACCGGAGCCTCCGATGCCACGCACCAGACTAAACCCTAGTCGGGGTGGGCATCAGAGCCTCCGATGCCCACCTGGCCAGCATCCGATGGAGCATCGACGCCTCCGATGCTCCACCTGAACAGAATTTGATGCCTATTACAAGGCCAAAACAAACTCGGATCTTGACGCGGCCTTAACGACTTTTGATCCTCTCGACTTAAGGCATCTCTCTGAGCTACCTAGGGCTATGAAATAACAAGTGTGCACCACACCTACCTCAATAGACTCATCTAGGTCAAGCTACCGATTCACGCTCCCCTTTATAGTACGGCGAAAGGAAAAACAAAGACCTAAGACTACCTAAGTGTCCTCCAACACCATATGACACTTAGCCTAGTCTACCACCGTCTTCGCCGTCCTTTGAAAACCGAAACGATATCCATCGCCAGGGGACATGAACTCCATATGCTCGTATCGTCGCCATTACCGTGACCTAACTCAATCCTGTTTCTGGAAAACACACGTTAGTCACAGTAATCTTGTGTTTCATCCAATCATCGAAACCACTAGGGACCAAGATGCGTTCAATCTCCCCCTTTTTGGTGATTGATGACAACACGAGATCGAGTATAGAGAGAAGAGGTTTTTAAATCATGACATGTATGAACTTGCAATGGATAAGAGAAAATGGTTAGGGGCAAGCTCATACATATCATGCCATCATCCTGCACTCAACAAGTTAGAGTGAATAACAAGTGCAAGAGAAAAATAGCTCATATACATAACAAAGTGAGAATTAAGCGCAAGTAATGAGCGAAACGAAATGACATGTCATATAATATATCATAGTGAGCACACACATGTCATGAGCACAAGTATATAACAAACATAGAGCCAAAAGATGCGATAAGTAAAGAGCGTATGTGAAAATAACACAACATAAGAAGTCAAATCCCTCTCACATCACTCCCCCTATCGCTATACTCATCCACTCTCCCCCTTTGGCATCAAGCGCCAAACTAAGCGTCGGAGGGCGGAGGTGGTGCAGACGAGTCAGGAGCCGCCTCCGGAGTGCGCTGAGTAAACTCGAACTGCTGGAGGTACTCCTCGGAGTCGGACGAAGACACGCCGGTAGCCTGCTGACTCTTGGAAGCTGGAAGCTGCTGAGAAGTGGTCTGGGTCGGCTCTGGCTGCTAGACCGGCTCTATCTGCTCTACCTGCTCTGACTCTGTCACTGTCTCAGTCAAAGTCTGTGTAGCTGTAGCCGCCTGAGCCTCGGAGTGCGGAAGCTCAGGAATCGTGGATAGCTCAGGCTGCGCTGTCGTGGTAGTCTCAGACTGGACTGGCTCTGTCTGCTCAGAGGACGCCACAGAACTCGGAAGAGTCTCAATAGTGGAGGTCACTGGAGCTGTCGGCGTCTGAACTGGGTCCTGAAGATCGGGCGTAGGAAACCCAGTGAGCTCACTGAAACTAGCAGACAAGTCCCACGTCACCGTGGTGGTCGTCGCGAACAGAGACTCTGCCGGACGGGGCGTGAAACCAGTGCACAAAGGACTGAAAACTGGGGCTCCTCTAGGCGGCGTGGTGAAAGTAGTGAACTGGGAGGAGCTCTGCGGAAACGGTGCGGCTGCCTAAACTGTTGTGGAGGGACTGGTGGCTGCCACTGAAGCTGCTGCTGAGGAGGGGGCTGCTGCCACTGCCACTGAGGAGGACCGCTGGCAAGTCGCTCCATGAAACTGAGTGTCTGCTGCTGAAGCGCCATCATCTGTCGCTGCAGGGCGTCTGAACGCTCCTGAGCCTGCTGCTGTGCCAGGGCCTGCTGCTGTGCCAGACGCTGCTGCTTCTGGGCTAACCGCTGAACGTCCTGGGTGACGGTCCTCTGTTGCTCCTCCATCCGTGCGAGTATAGCAAGGAGTGCGGGATCGGAGGTGCTGGACGTCCCGACCTCAGTGTCGTGAGCTCGCGGCTGAAACCGAGGCAGGAGCTGGTAATCCTCATCAGAGCTGTCGGTGGGGTCCTCGACGACGTACGTGTCACCACCCTCTAGGTCTGCAAGCTCCTGCTCTGCAAGTGCCTGGACGGCTTCGTCCTGCTCCTGAGCTGACTCTAGGACCTCAGGCCTCTGGCGTGAATTGGTCGGTGCCTGCTGCTCTGGCTGCCTGCGGTCCCGACTGTGTCCCAACAGCTGACTCATGTTATACTCTGGGAACATATTCGCTGAACCAGTGAGCGACTGACTGGGGTGAGAGCCTGTAGTAGCAGCTACCTTCCACAGTATATAGGAGATCCAGTGGGCATACGGTAGCTGCCTGCGGACCTTGATGCCCTCTGCTATGGTGTCCTCCATCTCACATAGAATCACGTCCCAGACATCAAACTGCTGCTGCCGAACCATATATGCGAGTAACCACAACTGCAGCCGAGAAAGACCCTCTGTGAAGCCCACCCAGGGAAGTAGGGTCCGCCGAAGAATCGCGTTAAGGATCCGAGTCGTAGGGGTGAGATCCCTAGGCGTGCGACTCGAACCCTCACCGAACGGCTCAGTGAAGCACGGGCGGACCAAGTCTGTCGACGGCTGGGCACCACCGTGAGGGCGGCGGGGTGGCTCGGTCCTGTCGTAGCAGAGGTCGTGAATCCGGGTCTGAGAGTGTGTCAATCCAAACCAACTCCGGATCTCTGAAGAGAACAGCCTGTAGTGCTCCCCCTCAAACGCAAACTCGATGGTCTCTCGGTCCGGGTGCACCCAAAGAGAAGCGTAGAACTGGAACACCCAATCCTCAATAAACGAGCTAGATCGCCCCAGAAGGTATGCCAGACCAAGTAGGTAAGTGAGAATAGGGCAGATCTGCTCTCCAGCTACTGTGACGACGGCCTCTAGTGGACAGATTCGCTGCGGACGCAAAGAGATGCTGGCGTTCCTGTAGCCCTGGTAAAAATCCTCCTGCAGCACGGTGAAGAAGTCGGCCCCTGCCTGCTCCTGCCTCTCCCTCGTGAACCACTGCTCAACAGGAACTAGCCTCAGAGTCTGAATCTGAGAGCAGGTGGCTGCCCGGAGGTCCAGTCGCGGGATCGGCGGGGGCGCACGCCTCGACAGAGCACGTGCTCCCCGCAGAGGGACGTCGGGCCGGGGTGGCACCGCTGTCCTGCGACGAGTGGACCGGCACCGGGGAACCTCCTCAGGTACCTCCTCTGCGGCCTCTGCCGCTGGTGCCTCTGCCTCTGCCTCAGCTGGCTCAGTGTCAGCTGCCTCGGCCTCTGCCGGGCCCTGCCCTGAGCTCTCGGGCTCCACTCCCGGAGACGTGAACGTCGTCCGGAGACCGACAGCCATTAGCGTGCCAGTCGGGGAGTGGTGGAACCGCTCAACCTCCTCAACTGCTCTGCGCTGGTCGGGGGATAGCTGGTCCTCAATCCTCAGTCCACCCGAACGACCACCCTGCTCGGCACGCTCTGCGGCGGCCGCAACCTCTCTCGCCTGGTCTGCCTCTCTCTGCTCCCTGATGCGCTTCCTGCGCGTGATCAGCTTCCCCTTGCCGGGCCTCTGACGAGAGGGGGGGACATGGAGGAGAGTCCCCGGGGCCACCACCGACGTTCTTGCAGCGCGGCATGGCTGACAAGAACAGAAATACTGCCGCTGAAAGCTCTGAACTGCCGGGAAAGACCCACTGGCTCTGAGAGACCACTACGCTGTCACTCGCGAGGCTTGGCCTCGATCCTTACCCGCGGGCTTGGCCCCGGGTGAACTGACACTGCCAAGCTGTCAACTGAGCAAACCACTGACTCGCTGCAAGAGAAGAGGGGATATATAAGAAATATAGAGGCTAGAGATGAGCAAGTCCTATGGAAGCAAAGCAATGGAGATAAGAGGTGAAGATGGCTTTGCTACCTGACGGAACGACGAACCGAACCAAGCAGGGGAAAGGACTGACGTTCCGGCACCCACGAGTTACACCAAGGAGGATTGCAAGGAATGGGAAGGTGAAGCGAGAGTCAAATAGTGAAGAACTATGGTTTGGACATTTCACCGAGCAACGTATGAGTAGGGTAAAAACAGGGGGAGGTGGTGCTCATTGGGGGGGTCGGTCGGCCGAGAGGAGAGAATGCCTGAGACGCGAACGTGCTCGGGGACGAGGTCGGAGGCCCGGCGAGATGGGGGCGGTCGCCGGCGAGGAGCTCCGGCGAGATGAGGGGGGTGCTTCAGACGAGCGCGCGCGGGGGGGCGAGCGTGGGTGCCTGTGCAGCGAGACTGAGGCGGCCGGCGAGGAGGGACACGGTGGCTGGCGGCGAGCGAGGGCGCACGATAGGGAGGTTGCCGAAGCTAGGGTTTGGGCGAGCACGGCGGCGGGGATCGGGCCCGGGCGTGGACGACGCGTGGAGGATGAAGGAGATGAAAATGACACGTGGGGCCAGTCTGTCAATGAAAAGAGCTTACTGCGCCGCATAAAGGGGCATTGGACGCGTCGATGGATTAGCATCGGACGCTCCATTGCCCGTCCAGAGAGTTCCAGAACGGCCAAAATCGCATCGGATGCTTCCGTTGTTTTTGCATCGGATGCTGGGTAGCTTCCGATGGGGCATCGGAGGCTCCGATGGTGACACATCGGATGCTCCCTTGACACTGTTCCAGCCGGAGCTATCTACAGTGCAGGGCATCAGATGCTAGGAGCGTCCGATGCAGCTTCCGATGCAGCATCCGATGCTGCATTTTGAGCAGTTCCGAAGATCTCCGTTGCGGCTCCCTCTCCCAACCAAGTTCCAACTCAAATAAGAGGCAAATAAACACCAGTTGGAACCTAGTGTGAGCATCCTCGCATAAACCCTGAACTTTATAAATATTTTGCCATAGGCTACATATCATTTTTAGAGAAAATAGGCGATAAATCTCAAGGAGACAACATGTGGCCACCAAAACTAGGGGTCTCAACCATTAGGAGCCTCAAATGCTCCCCCTAGCGGTGGACGAACACAGCGGTTGCTCAAAGCTTAACCGAAAAGAAATGACAAAGCAAACACACATGCATATGCAATGCAATACAGAATTTGAATCTAGGTTGCTTGTCAAGTTTGCTCATGGGTAAGCTTCTTCACACGCTTTTTAGGGCGGTTATCTTAACCACGTCTGACAAGCCTATGTGCATAGCATAATTTAGACATGACATATCATACAATGAAATGCAAAGACAACCCCCTTTCACCTTTTGACAAAGTTACTTAGATCAAGCACATTAAGCTCACTTCACAATCTACAAAGAGTGTTCTCATCTAGGGGTTTTGTGAAGATATCCCCAGTTGATCTTCGGTTCTAACCCCACTAAGAGTATTGTCTTCTTGGAACATGTCTCTAAAAAGTGATGGCGAATATCAATATGCTTTGTGCGAGAGTGTTGAACCGGGTTGTTAGCAAGCTTAACCGCGCTCTCATTGTCACACAACAAAGGTACCCTTTCTAGAACTACACCATAGTCTAAAAGGGTTTGTTTCATGTAAAGGATTTGTGCACAACAAGCACCTGCGGCTATGTATTCCACCTCGGCGGTAGACAAGGTCACACTATTTTGCTTCTTCGAACTCCATGAAACTAGTGATCTCCCAAGCAAATGGCACCCTCCGGATGTGCTTTTTCTATCTACTTGCAACCCGCGTAATCCGAATCAGAATACCCAACGAGTTGGAAGTTAGCTCCTTTGGGATACCAAAGGCCAATGCTTGGGGGTGTGCTTTAGGTACCTAAGGATTCTCTTCACCTCTATGAGATGTGATTCCCTAGGATCTGCTTGAAAGCGAGCACACATGCACACACTAAACATGATGTCGGGCCTAGATGCGGTCAAGTATAACAAGCTACCAATCATAGAACAGTAGAGAGTTTGGTCAACCGGGTTACCTCCCAATCTAGGTCGAGATGTCCGTTTGTTGGCATTGGAGTCTTGATAGGCTTGCAATCATCCATGTGGAAGCACTTGAGGAGGTCTTTTGTATACTTCTCTTGAGATATGAAAGTCCCCTCCTTCAATTGCTTGACTTGGAAGCCTAGGAAGAATGTGAGCTCTCCAATCATGGACATTTCGAACTCCTTCGACATCAGTCACCAAATTCCTTGCAATAGGCTTCATTTGTTGACCCGAAGATGATATCATCGTAGACTTGACAAATGAAGATCTCTCCATCAAGCTTCTTGGTGAATAGTGTGGTGTCGACCTTCCCAATGGTGAAGCCCTTCTCAATGAGGAAGTCCCGAAGGCGCTCGTACCATGCTCTTGGGGCTTGCTTGAGCCCGTATAGCGCCTTGGACAACCTATAAACATGATTAGGATATCTAGGGTCTTCAAACCCGGGAGGTTGATCAACATAGACTAGTTCATTTATGAAGCCATTTAAAAATGCACTTTTCACATCCATTTGATATAATTTAATGTCATGATGTGATGCATATGCAAGGAGGATATGGATGGCTTCGAGTCTTGCAACCGGTGCAAAGGTCTCTCCAAATCCAAACCTTCAACTTGAGAGAATCCCTTTGCCACTAGCCTTGCCTTGTTTTCTAACAACCTTGCCTTGATCATCTTGCTTGTTCTAAACACCCATTTTGTTCCAATGACTCTTGCGCCTTTGGGTCGCTCTTCAAGTGTCCAAACTTGGTTGCGGGTGAAGTTGTTTAATTCTTCATGCATAGCATTCACCCAATCCGGATCACCTAGAGCTTCATCTACAATGGTAGGCTCAACAAGAGACACAAAGGAGTGATGTTCAATAAATAAAGCAAGTTTTTGAGATCGAGTCATTACACCCCTTGTTGGACTCCCTATGATGAGATCTTGAGGATGAGCTTGTAGTAGAGGAGTAGTCCTTTGATCAACCACTTGAGGGGCCGCTTGTGGAGCATCAACATCTTGAGCTTGTACCACCATTTGATCATGGGAGACATGAGTATCTTCAAATGGATCCTCCCATCTTTGTCATCAACATGTGGTACATTGGATGAAGATGGCTTGTCAATGACTTGCACATCATCATCATCATCTTTAGGCTTGATGGCTCCAACCGGCATGTTCTTCATTGCTTCCCTCAATGGTTCATCACCTACATCATCAAGATTTTCATGCTCTCCTTGAGAGCCATTAGATTCATCGAATTCCACATCATATGTTTCTTCTACCATCCCGGTGGCATGGTTGAATACTCGATATGCTTTGGACTTCAATGAGTAACCAACAAGAAAACCAATATCACATCGGCGTTGAAACTTCCCTAGGTGTTGGCGCTTCTTGTAGATGTAGCATTTGCACCCAAACACTCTAAAGAATGATATATCTGGCTTCTTGTTGTTGAGTAGCTCATAGGGGGTCTTGCCAAGGAGACGATGGGGGAACAATCGCTTTGATGCATAGCAAGCGGTGTTGATTGCTTCCGCCCAAAATCTTTCGGTGTAGTGTACTCATCTAACATAGTCCTTGCTAGGGTGATTAGTGTCCGGTTCTTCCTCTCAACTACCCCATTTTGTTGTGGTGTATATGTTGCGAGACTTCATGCTTGATCCCAACTTCATCACAATACTCTTCAATGTGGGTGTTGTCGAACTCTCTTCCATTGTCACTTCTTATCTTCTTGATTTCAAGTCAACTCATTTTGGGCTCTCTTGGCAAACTTCTTGAATGAAGGGGTTGCTTCGGATTTGTCGTAAGAAAGAATACCCAAGTGTATCATGAATAGTCATCAACAATCACTAGGCAATAGAGATTTCCACCCAAGCTAGCATATGTTGTTGGCCCAATAGATCCATGTGAAGTAGCTCCAACTCTCTTGATGTTGATACAAAGGCTTTGGTTGGATGAGTGTTTGCAACTTGCTTGTCGGCTTGACATGCACTACAAATTTGTCCTTCTCAAATTTGACATCCTTCAAGCCTCTAACCAAATCCTTCTTCAATAGCTTATTGAGAGTGTTCATTCCAACATGTGCCAATCTTCTATGCCAAGCCAACCAAGTGATTGCTTAGTGAACAAACATGTCTTCAAGTTGGCATCTTCGGAGGTGAAATCCACTAGATAGAGATTGTTGTATCTAAAGCCTTTGAATATCACTTGTGTATCATTTTTCTTGGTCACAACCATTTCCTTGTCGGTGAACAAACATTGAAAGCCAAGATCACATAGTTGCCCAACGGATAGCAAGTTGAAGCTCAATGATGCAACTAGAAGCACATTGGAGATGGTATGATCATTTGATATAGCCACTTTGCCCAATCCCTTGACATTACCCTTTGAGTTGTCACCAAATGTATCTTTTTTGGTCATCGACATTCTCTTCTAGTGAGGTGAACATCCGGGGATCACCGGTCATATGTTGTGTGCAACCACTATCAATCACCCAATGAGATCCACCGGTCTTGTAGTTCACCTACACACCAAGAAATCAAGCTTGAGCTTTTGGGACCCAAACTTGTTGAGGTCCCTTAACTTTCTCTACTAGTGACTTTGCAACCCAAATTTGCTTTGGCCTATTCTTGTTAGGAGGCCCCATGAACATGACTTTCATCTTGCCACTAGAGTCTTGTCTAAGCATGTAGTGAGCATTGAAAGCAAAGGGCCTAGCATGCTTGGGCAAGGGTGTAGGTTTAGGATCTTCACAATCATGAGCAAAGTGTCCTTCCTTTCCACACTCATAGCATCTTCCAATCTTCTTCTTCTTTGGCTTAGTGATGCTTTTGCGTTGCTTCATCTTCTCTTCAAGGAAGCCAATACCATTTCTATTTGTCTTCATCACGGTGTTCATGAGTAGCTCACTTTGAAGACATTGCCCCTTGGTGAATTTCTTCAACCCGGTGGTGAGGTGCTCCTTTTCTTTCTTGAGCTTGTCATTCTCTTGTTGGAGCTCTAATTGAGATGGTGTCATCTTGTAATCTCTCTCCATCTTCAATCTCTTGTTCTCTTCTTTTAGCATGTCTAGCTCAAGTGACATGCTATAATCATCATCTTGGGTCTCAACAATGACTTGCTTTGTGGTTGCAAGCTTCTCTAGATCAACCTGAGCTTTGCATTCTCATTCTTGATCTTGACATAATCATCATAGTGATCGGCCACAACCACATTCTTGCCCTTGCCACTAGCTCTTTGCTCATCATGCTCACTAACCAAGTCCTCACAAGATGTTGCTATGTCACACTTAACAACAAGGTTAGGAGCATCATGTGTCTCATGTGAAAGCATATCATAAGCAACGGTGAGAGTATCATAGTCAACTTTCACTTGAGTGTATTGTTCTTTGAGCAAAGCATAACTAGTGGTAAAGTCACTATGCATCTTATCAAGTTTTTCATTTTAGCTTTGAGCTATTTGTTAGAGGACTTGAGCTCCTTGATAGTGGATGACATAGTAACAAGTTCATCTTTTAGCTCATCACTAGCATGAATAGCATGATCATATTTCTCAACAAGAGATTCATTCTCATCAACAAGATTTTCATTTTTAGCTCTAGTCTTTCTTATGATTTTAGAGTAGTTTTTAGTAATTTAACAAGCTCATCATAAGTGGGTGCCTCAAATTCACCATCACTATCACTATCACTAGAGTCATCATCGCTTTGTACCTTTCGATCACCTTTAGCCATGAGGCATAGGTGTGTAGATGATGATGGTGACAGTGGTGGTGGTGGTGTAGAGAGCCAATGACTAGAGCGGCCACCTTCTCCTTCTCATCATCACTATCTTCATTTGATGAGCCACCGGAGGAGTCAATGTCGGTGAGCCAATCACCAACAATGTAAGCCTTGCCACCTTTCTTGTGGTATTGCTTCTTCTTCTTGCCATCCTTCTTGTAGTAGGGCTTCTCATTCTTCTTCTCATCTTCACTTGATGAGTCATACTTCTTGCCCTTGTTCTTGTTCTTGTAGCTCTCTTTCTTGGGCTTGGTGCATTGATGAGCAAGATGGCCAAGCTCACCGCAATTGTAGCAATCCATTTCGGAGATTGGCCTCCTCTTGCTACTTGTGAAGAACTTCTTCTTTCTTGAGTCAAAGTTGACTCCATTATTGTGAAGCTTCTTCAACATCTTGGTGGTTCTTCTCACCATGAGAGGGATGTTGGAGTCATCCTCTTCATCACTTGAGCTCTCATGATGCACCTCAATGGCCTTGGACTTGCCCTTCTTGTCATGACTAGCTTTGAAGGCCAAGTCCTTCTTCTTGTCGGTGGAGGAGCCACCACTTGGTGTGATGTGCATGTACATCTCATGCGCATTGATCTTTCCTAAGATTTGAGTTGGTGTAGTGGTGGAAAGATCACCTTGATGTAGCACCGTCACAATGTGTCCATACTTCTCAATTGGAAGGACACAAAGAATCTTCCTCACAACATCGGATGGTTGCATTTGTGTGAGGCCAAGTCCATTTAGCTCTTCTACAAGAACATTCAACCGTGAGTACATTTCATTTGCACTTTCATTAGCATGCATATCAAAAGAGTGAAGCTTTTGCATAACTAAGTGATAGCATTCCTCACGCTCACTCTTGGTTCCCTCATGGAGTGCACAAATGTTTTCCCATAGATCATGGGCATTTTTGTGGTTCCGAACACGGTTGTTGACACCAAAATTTGGCAAGTATTGGTTGAGACCATCAAAAGCCAATCATGGAGAATTAAAAGCAAAGAAGCAATCCAGGGTGTGCACAAAGCTGTACGAGGATCAGGCATTATGCATTTACTAGCTCTGAGGAGTTAATACATCTATTGTATATTACCAAAAGCGAATAAGGCTAGTGCTATTCAGATTACGTGGAGAGGAGAAACCTGATCGCTAGAAGCAATATGAATTGATCTACGATGAGTATCTGAAGGACCAGATTAGCGACCAGAGGGGCGGGGGGTGAATGGGAGCCTCAAATTCAACTCGTGAATAGTATGACCCTTGTCCCAGAAAGTCACCCCCAAAAGCGAAGACTCGAAACGACCGGAGAGTTCACAACCTACGAGTAGGTGGATACCCTAGGAGATGTCCTAGTGGTACAGCGGAACCTCCGGAAAAACCCCAAAACCAACTGCCAAAGCCAAGGAACAAGACTGCACAAACAGCCGATTCGCGGACTGTCCGGGGTCAGGATCCCGGACTGTCCGCCCAATGCCGGACTGTCCGACACTGAAGGTCTGGACTGTCCGCCGGCAAAAGACCAGAAACAGAACTGTTATGCAAGTCTGCTGGACAGGTCCCGGGCTGTCCGCGGGTTTGTACCGCGGACTGTCCGCCGTTCACTCGACAGTGAATAGTCAGGGGTCTGCGCCTGACTGAACCTGAAGAACCCCGATCCGCGGACTGTCCGCCGTCAGAGGCGCGGATTGTCCGCCACCACCCAGAAAACACAAACTTGCTCAGGTTCAAACCCAAATCCAAATCGAACTCAACCAAATCGAGAAGAACTTCGATCAAACTCCTCCCAGGTGATCCTCTATGTATTGGGGTGCTAATCCTAAGAAATCATCGCACCTCACCAAGTCAATTGAGAGAAATTCGTGGATCACCGCAAAAGGGGAAAGAACGAAGAACGAACACGAAATCGACTCGATCTATGAATTCGTGAGGTTATAGGAAAAATCCTTCGGTGGAAAGAAGGAGCTTACGACCAAGAACGAATTGATTCAAGTGGAATCGAAAATCATCTCGTGGAGAGGGAGAACGAGGCAAATCTCCAAGAGGTGAAAAACCAAAACATGAAGAACACAGAACACGATTCGATTTCAGCCGAAATTCCTCCACACGAGGAGACAACGAGAATACGGTCTCGTTTCCTCAAAAGATCCAAATACATAGAGGTATGATTCCCGTCTCTGCGGATCGCTTGCAGCGAGGTATGATTAGAACCTAAGCGAGGGCTGCTGAGGATAGAAGTGCTCAGAGATAGAGGGAGAGGGGTGCCTCTCTTATTTATAGCCTAAAACAATAATCCCCTTTCTACCCCTAGATACAAGAGCGAAGCGGCCAACCCTAGGGGTATCCCGGTCCAACTCTGCTGATAGTCGATCCGACGGCCACGCGCCCATCTCATCCTTAGCTTCGCCTCAACGCAAGCCTCAGGATGCCTCCACGTGCCGCCCTATCGATCGCCGCGCCTACTTCACGAATAGCTGCGCCGCCGCGCCAGCCTCTTCACGCCGCCACGCATCGACCGTCCTTTTTGCGGACCTCCCCCCGGTTTTGAGGCCGAAACCAGGAAACCTGGGCCTTCCCCCGGTTTTGAGGCCGAAACCGGGAAACCTGTCCTCAGGCTGAGTTTTGTGGCTCAAACTCAGAAACCCACGCGCCCAGGTTTTGAGGCCCAAACCTGGAAACCGTCCACGCCGAGTTTTGAGGCCCAAACTCGGAAACCCGCCCCCCGAGTTTTGAGGCCCAAACTCGGAAACCGTCGAGGGTTAGCGCTTTTGCTCTCTCTACCGAACCCGTGCCGTAGACGTGATGTGGTTTGCACACCCCGAGTCCCAGCACCGATGTCGGAGGTCAGCCTCCTCCGCGCGGGCACAGTGCATTCGCCATCCTTCTCGGCTTCCCGCCAAGTGTCACGACGCCATCACCTTCCTCCCGACTCGGCCGATGCACCGCACATCCCCATGTCCTCTTGCTTGTTAACGCCATGTGCCACCTACAGCTGGTCCTCAGGTCTCCTGGTGTTCCGGCTCCACGTCCGCGCTCCCCTTCACCGTTCTCGGTCCGTCGGCACGTCCTGCAACGTCCCTACTTGACCTTCACCTCACCTTCGACCACTGCCCGAGCTCCGCACCTGCACATCAACACAGCCAAGAGACATGTTGCCCGTTGATCAATCACTCATCACTCAGGAAGGGAACCACAAGGGCACATATCAACCTTGTGTTCTCAATCTCCCCCTTGATGAGTGCATCGTCAACTCATAGTAACCGTAACCAAAATAGAAAGAAAGCAGAATTGGGTAGAAGGAGAAAAACTCACTCGAAATGCCCAAAAGCCAGAGAAAAGGCCGAAGAAGGATAAATCGAGATAAGCGAAGCTTGGTCCCCAAAGACATGGGCAACAGTTCGACACAACCAAGCAAGAGATCGGAGCAACAACTCATCAAGGAGCAAAACTCGATCAAAAACAGAGCACAAGACTTGGTTCCCAAAGACATGGGCAACGGCTCGACGCAACCAAGTCAAAAACAAGTTAGTCCTCAAGAAGAGGCAGAAAGGGCTCAACACCACTAGCTGAGAGCTCGAAGCCACACGAAGACTGCATAGCAAGCAGGTACTGCTAGTCCCTCAAGATAGAGGCACAGAGGCTCAACACAACCAGCAGTAAGCACGATACCAATCAAGAACCATCAAACATGATGAAAAACAGCTAGTCCCTCAAGATAGAGGCACAGAGGCTCGACACAACTAGCTGAAATGATCGATATCAAATAAGAAACCGACTTGGAACAGCACAGAAAAACTCCCCCTCACTCAAAGAACTCCCCCTCAGCAAGTGAAGCATAAATTGCAAATTGACACCACCAGAAGCATTCTCCCCCTTGGGGGCAAATTGCAATCAAAGAGAGGGGTAAAAGCTCAAGTAAAGAAGACGGAGCTAGGTCATGCCTATCGGAGTCAAGCAAATGCACATGAGTTAAAAGTGCAAGTTAGCAGCTTCAGGTATATACTCGAAAGAGTGAAAGAATGCTCTAAGGAGTGCTGATCCGACTACTAAGCTACATGTAAAAGTGCTAGCAAAGGCTCAAACTGATCACCGAATACAGAATATGAGTGCAGAAGCTTAGTGAGCAGTTTTAAGCCATTTAGAAAAGGGTTTCACCATCAAAATAGCACTGAACATGTATAGACAGGAAGTCAAACAAGTGCTAAACATGTATACAAGGTGAACTACCCCTAGCAAAGTTCAATCATCATGCTATAGAGTGAAGCATAGACTTGTGTTTTCAGATTTTATCGGAGAATTTGCAGCGGTTATTAACACAAGTTCAAATTCAGCATGTGATTGCGAGAGGTTGAAAGCTTGTCATTGCCTAACTTTCCAACCGTGCTAAGCCTATGCATATGCAATCAGAAGCTTAAAGCATCGGTTTCGGTCTTACACTACACGGCTCAAGTTTACCTCAAAGTGCTATGAGAAACAGTCTCGATACCGTGATGTGCTGACAAAGCAATCCCATCTCGATCTTTTCAATTCACTAACACTTGGTTCATTTTAAGCAGAATATGAACAGCCCAAGCAAGTGAAAGACTCAGCTAGAGACATAGCAACCTAGCATATATGAAATAGCTCATGTGACCTCAACACATCCTACACATGCTAGTTGCCAATCTCAATGGTGAACATGTATCAATTTTAAGTTCATTAGACATGTTCATCATTCTGAAAAAGAATATAGCTTAGCTCACAACATGTATCAGTGATCAAAGAGAGCCTAAGCTACAAGCATCATCATATATCATCGTAGCATACACTAATCAGAGCATAAGTTCATTCTAAGGAATATGAAGCTCGAAAATGCAAAATGTATGCAGATGAAGTCAGAATCGGAGCCAAAACAAAACAAAAAAAAAGACTCAAGACCCAAAACAAAAGGATCAGAAAGTCAGTCTATGGTACAACAAGCAACATGCTTCCCCCATCTAAAAGGGAAACACACACCAAGCTCACCTCTCAACCTAGCAAAAGTTGAGAGATCCAAAGGCTTGGTGAAAATATCCGCAACCTGGTTATGGGTGTCTACATGCCTAAGATCAATGTCGCCTTTCTCATAGTGATCACGAAGAAAGTGAAAGCGAACATCGATGTGTTTGGTCTTGGAGTGAAGAACATGGTTCTTTGCTACACTAATGGCAGAAGTGCTGTCACAAAGCAAAGGAACCCGACTGAAATCTAGACCAAAATCACGCAATGTAGCAACCATCCATAAAAGCTGCGAAGCACAAGAAGCAGCGGCAACATACTCGGCTTCTGTAGTAGACTGGGCTACGTTCGACTGTTTGCGAGAAGACCACGAAACCAGTGAAGAGCCAAGAAACTGACAAGTCCCAGAAGTAGACTTGCGCTCAAGCCGACAGCCGGCAAAATCCGCATCGGATAACCACAAAGCGAAAGAGTCGAAGAAGAAGAGTACCAAAGTCCGAACTCAGGAGTGTATCGGAGGTACCTCATGATGCGCTTGACTGCTTGCTTGTGGGAAGTCCGAGGGGACGCCTGAAAACGAGCGCACAGACACACAGAAAACTGTATATCCGGCCTCGTTGCCGTCAGGTACAGAAGCGAGCCAATCATGCTTCTGTACTCCTTCTGGTCAACCAGCTCTCCGTCCTGGTCCGCGTCCATCGCCACAGTCGTCGGCATGGGCGTCGTAAGAGGCTTGGCCTCGCCCATGTCGAATTTCTTCAGGATATCCTTCGTGTATTTTCCTTGATGCACAAACGTCCCGTCTCGGGTTTGCTTAATTTGCAACCCGAGGAAGAAAGTCAACTCGCCCATCATACTCATCTCGAACTCCCTGCTCATAGTATCTGAAACTTTGCAACAAGCGCATGAGAAGAGCCACCAAAGATGATGTCATCCACGTAAATCTGGACTAACAGAGTATCGTTGCCTTGCTTGAGGAGAAACAAAGTTCTATCGACCCGTCCCATTTTAAAACCCTTGGAGAGTAAAAGGTTTTCAAACGATCATACCACGCTCTCGGGGCTTGTTTCAAACCATACAAAGCTTTTGAAAGTTTATAAACATGGTTTGGAAACTTGGGATCTCCTCGAACCAGGGGTTGCCTAACATAAACCTCTTCCTCTATATACCCATTCAAGAAAGCACTCTTGACATCCATCTGGTAAAGCTTAAAACCCTTCGAAGCAGCAAAGGCTAGAAGGATTCTAATGGCTTCTAAACGGGCTACAGGGGCAAAGGTTTCCTCATAGTCTATCCCCTCTTTTTGGCAAAAACCCTGGGCTACTAGCCTAGCCTTGTTCCTCACTACCATCCCATCCTCACCCTCTTTGTTTTTGAAAACCCATTTGGTACCTATAGGGTGGCATTCTGGTGGAGGTGGAACTAGGGTCCAAACTTGGTTTCGCTCAAAGTTTTCTAACTCCTCATGCATGGCATTACCCAGTTAGAATCAGAAAGTGCGTGTCCAACATCTTTGGGCTCAAAAGAAGCAACGAATGCAGAATGAGCAAAGTGAGAGATTCATACGCTCGCGACCGCGTGACTCGCTGGTCGATGCCGCCGATCATCTGCTGCGGGGGGTGAACTTGCTGAACGCTTCGGGGCGCTTGCCTCGCCGAAGTCGCCTCCCCCTCGCCAGATGCTGTCGCTCCTTCAGGTGCAGCAGGGTGCTCGCTGGAGAGGTGGCTCTAGAGGACCCCAAGAAGAAGATGTCGTGGGATCGGGTCCTCGAGCTGAAGTAGACGTCGCAGGGTCGACGGGGGCAGCCAGTGGAGTTGGCTCGGGATCACCCCAATCGGCATTCTCCTGCTCCTCCTCCACAAAGATGGTCTCTCCCAGCTCCTGTTCTCCTGCAACATCAAAAGCAGAAGAAACACAAGGCATAGTCTCGTCGAATGTGACCTCGCAGGTCTCCACTATCCGGTTAGTTTCAAGGTTAAGAACTCGATAAGCACGCGCGAATGTGAAGCATAACCAAGAAACACCCATCAGCAGAGCGAGATTCAAATTTGTCCAAATTGCCTTGCTTCAGGATAAAGCACTTACACCCAAACACCCAAAATGAGACACCTTGGGTACCCGTCCAAAACGCAACTCATAAGAAGTTTTCTTCATGAAAGCTCGAAGAAAGATGCGATTTGAAACATGGCAAGCGGTGTTGATCGCCTCGGCCCAAAACGCCTAGGAGTCCTATGCTCATCGAGCATCGTCCTGGCCATCTCAACAAGGGTCCGGTTCTTGCGCTCAACAACACCGTTCTGCTGGGGGACATAAGGAGAAAGAAACTGATGCTCGATTCCATTAGAAGAACAGAAAAAGCAAACTGAGAGTTATCAAACTCAGTACCATTATCGCTACGAATAGCTCTAATGGTATCAGGAGGAAACTCAGTTTTCAACTCAAAATCAGATCACGAGCAAAAGGAAAAACTTCATCCTTACCCTCCATAAAGAACACCCAAGAGTACCTCGAAAAATCGTCAACGATCACTAGAACGTACCACTTCCCACCCGCTGAGCAAACCCGAGCTGGACCAACTGTGTCCATGTGAAAAGCTCGCCGGGTCGCTTTGTCATCACCTGATTAACAGGTGGGTGAGAAGCAGCAACCATCTTCCCGTGACAAGGATGGCAAACAAGGTCCTTCTGAAACTTAAGCTTGGGCAATCCTTGGATTAGGCCAAGTGAGCTAAGTCTTGCAAGCAAGTCAAAACTCAAGTGACCGAGCCTCCTATGCCACTTCCACAAATCAGAAGAAGGACCAGCCATCAAACATCTAGCAGAGCCAAAAGAACGAGAAAAGTCGGCTCTGAAAACCGGCCAAAGGGACGATCCAACAAACAAGATCTCCCCGAGGGTCTAAAACATGACTCAAACCCTTCTTAAAGCGCACTTCACAATCATCCTCAAGAAGTTGCGAAACAGAAAGCAAATTGTAATGCAAGTTCGAAACCAAGCAAATCCTTAGGACAAAGTTCTCATTGAGCCGAATAGCTCCTTGAGAAACAACCTTACCTCTACTATTATCCCCGAAAGTGATGTACTCCTTGTGCATCACGGGGCTAGGCTGGAAAACCATTCCTTCTTCCGGTCATGTGGCGCGAACACCCGGAATCCATGAGCCACATGTTCTCCAACCGAAGTTCCCGCTGCATCAATAGAAAGGCAGGAAGTGAGCATATGGCACAACACTGGGGTTAGTATACTGAGAAGGATACCAGTGTGTGTCATAGGCCCAGAAAAAGTGTTAGCAGCAACACCAAACTGTCCTCGTCCCATGGGTGGATAGCGATCACCACCACCCCTGAAAGGGTGGTCCGCTATGGAACAAAAACCTCCAAACTGACCAACCTGTCCCATCTGAGCAAGCGATCACCACCATACTGAAAGGTGGTCCGCTATGGGACTGAGCAGCAAAACCTCTTACACTCGGCTCACGGTCGTATTGAGGACGACCGAACCGCGACGGGCACGACCACCACCACCACCCTGGTCTAGCTGCCTGGGGCCTAGCAACCTGAGGAGGTGCACCTCCAGGTCTAGCGCCCTGCCTCTGAACTCCCCGACCTTGCACACCATGGAGAGGGTGGTGCCTGGCCTGGTTGTTCAGCTCCAACTCCTTCCTAGCGTCTCTCTTCCTCCGAAAGCAAAACTCAGCTAGGTGACCCTCACGGTGACAGTACTCGCACTCAACCTCACCACTCTCTTGGGTTGTTGGTTCCTAAAGTTGCGAGGGTTGTTCACACTGGCTGCTGCTTGCCTCTCGAAGGGGATCACTAGAGACGTCAGGAAGGGTGTCAAGTGTGTTCCTAAGATGGTTAGGTTTGGGAATCCACACTTGCTTGCGAGGTGGAGCCTTGGGAGGTTCATCAAGGATACCATCCTTGGTGATAGGCTTGGGAGGCTCAGGTGGGGTGATCTTGGTAAGCTTAGGGATAGCGGATGGCTTCTCACTCGGGTTCACTCCGCTAAACTCACCGATCTTGCCAAAGATACTAGCGCCCTTCCCACCTGAAGCAAAGCCTACTCCCGAGCAATCAGTTCCCCTCTTGAACTGACTGATCATCATGCCCAACTGCGGCTCACTGCATGACACCCAACTCAGGATGGACCGAAGGTATGTGTTTTCCTCCTCGGTTTGCATCCTGTCATGCCGACAGTTGGCAATCTCAAGCTCCATCCCCACGCATCGCTCACATTGAGAGCGGTCAAGTGCTAACTGAGCTGGCCTTCAAGGCTTCAGCAAGCTTGGCATTAACTTCTGCCAACTCAGTTCGCAAGCTAGGACAAAGCTTGCACGCACCAAGCAGAAGGACCTTGCCTTCACTTCCTCCAGCTCCTTCTTCAGGGAGGGACACTCTTTGCAATCACCTACCAAGTCTAGCCTACTCTTCAGCTCATCATACACCTCAATCAAAGAGGCATACTTGGTTTGCAAGGTGGCAAAGTTTGTCATATGCATCGTGCACTCCTCACACTCCTCACCTCGCCACCTTCACCTCAGACTTAGCGAACTCAAGCTCCTTAAGCGCTCATTCTTCTTAGCCTTAAACTCATTGCGCTCTCAGATAGCTCGCTTGAGTTGCTTGTCCTGAGCGAGAACTATGTCGACAAGAGAATCGCGCTCACCGTAAGACGATCGACAAGAGAAGAGGTTGATACCTCGGAAGCATCGTCGTCGTCGTCGTCGTCGTGTCGGCGTCCTTTGCCTGGCATTTGGCGTCCTCTTCGTCCAAGGCCATGGTGCAGAGACCCTTGGAGGAATGGCCGAAGAAGCAGAGTCCGTTGAAGCGTTCTTCAGTCTTGTGCTCGGACCCATCATCGCTGGAGTCGCCGTCGGAGGTCTTCTCGCCGTCACTGATGGTGGCGAGGAAGGCACGCCGACCGGCGTCGAAAGCCTTCTCCATGTCCTCTCGGCGATAGTTGCCCTTCTTCTTCTTCCCGGCCTTGTTCTCCGGCTTGCCCTTGCGCCTGGAGTTGCGGTTCTTGCCGGGGAAGTTCTTGTCGTTCTTGGGGCAGTTCGCCATGAAGTGGTCTAGATCACCACACTTGTAGCAGCCCTCGCGTGCGCCACCACGCCGGCGATTCAGGCGGTTGTTGTGCGCGAGAACCGGGTGATGACGAGGGCGAGCTCGTCGTCTCCAACCGCCTCCAACTGCTCCTCCGTGACTGTAAGCAAAGATGACAACGAAAACAGAGGAGGTGAGGGGTCAGCAGAGAAAGTCGATCCACCTGTGCCAGAGACCAAAGCCATGGTATGTGAAGATGGGTTTCTTCTTGGCCTGAGTCAGGTGATCGATCTCGGTGGACTTGAGCTTGCTGAACAGCTCGTCCACGGTGAGGGTGTCATAAGATGTAGACTCTATGATGGTCGACACCTTCACCTCCCATACCCTCCGATCCAGGGCGTATAGCAACTTGAGAGCCCTCTCATGATCGTCATAGGGTAGGTTAGCCCGATTGGCACGCATCTTGTTCACAATCGTTTGGAAACGAGCGAACATGGCGTCAATCGTCTCTCCCTCCAACTGAACAAAGTTCTCGTACTCGCGCTTGTACGTCTCGAAGAGTCTGGTCTTGACCTGAGCGGTCCCCTTGATAGCTCTGAAGCTTCACCCAGATCTCTCGTGCGTCTCAAGCTCAGAGACACGCTCGAACTCAGGAAGGGAGATGCTGGCCAAAAGAGCGTTACGAGCCTTGGAATTGGCCTCGTGCTGGTCAATCTGGATCTGACCCACACGAGCCGCAAGGACTACGTACTCAGCGTTCTCACATATCTCCCAGACAGAAGATCCGATGCTGTTGAGATAAGCACGCATCCGAATCTTCCAATAGGGATAGTTCGTTCCATCGAACCATGGAGCCTTGCCGTTCCCTCGTTCCATGTCGCCCTTAGGATCCGAAACTGATTAAGGTAGAGAAGATCCTTAACCGGCTCCGATACCAATTGAAGGACCGGATTAGCGACCAGAGGGGGGTGAATGGGAGCCTCAAATTCAACTCGTGAATAGTATGGCCCTTGTCCCAGAAGTCACCCAAAAGCGAAGACTCGAAACGACCGGAGAGTTCACGACCTACAAGTAGGTGGATACCCTAGGAGATGTCCTAGTGGTACAGCGGAACCTCCGGAAAAACCCCAAAACCAACTGCCAAAGCCAAGGAACAAGACTGCACAAACAGCCGATTTGCTAACTGTCCGGGGTCAGGATCCCGGACTGTCCGCCCACTGCCGGACTGTCCGACACTGAAGGTCCGGACTGTCCACCGGCAAAAGATCAGAAATAGAACTGTTCTGTAAGTCTGCTGGACAGGTCCCGGACTGTCCGCGGGTTTGTACCGCGGACTGTCCGCCGTTCACTCGACAGTGAACAGTCAGGGGTCTGCGCCTGACTGAACCTGAAGAACCCGATCGCGGACTGTCCGCCGTCAGAGGCGCGGACTGTCCGCCATCACCCAGAAAACACAACTTGCTCGGTTCAAACCGAATCCAAATCGATCTCAACCAAATCGAGAAGAACTTCGATCAAACTCCTCCCAGGTGATCCTCTATGTATTGGGGTGCTAATCCTAAGAAATCATCGCACCTCACCAAGTCAATTGAGAGAAATTCGTGGATCACCGCAAAGGGGAAAGAACGAAGAACGAACACGAAATCGACCCGATCTATGAATTCGTGAGGTTAAGGAGAAATCCTTCGGTGGAAAGAAGGAGCTCACGACCAAGAACGAATTGATTCAAGTGGAATCGAAAATCATCTCGTGGAGAGGGAGAACGAGGCAAATCTCCAAGAGATGAAAAACCAAAACGTGAAGAACACAGACACGATTCGATTTTAGCCGAAATTCCTCCACACGAGGAGACAACGAGAATACGGTCTCGTTTCCTCAAAAGATCCAAATACACAGAGGTATGATTCCCGTCTCTGCGGATCGCTTGCAGCGAGGTATGATTAGAACCTAAGCGAGGGCTAGAGAGAGAGTGCTCAGGACAAATGACTGCAGGAGGAGAGAGAGATGACTCTTATTTATAGAGGAGGGGTGCCTCTCTTAATAGCAAAATAATCCCCTTTCTACCCCTAGATACAAGAGCGAAGCGGCCAACCCTAGGGGTATCCCGGTCCAACTCTGTTGATAGCCGATCCGACGGCCACGCGCCCATCTCATCCTTAGCTTCGCCTCGACGCAAGCCTCAGGATGCCGCCACGTGTCGCCCTGTCGACCGCCGCGCCTACTTCGCGAATAGCTGCGCCGCCGCGCCAACCTCTTCACGCCGCCACGCGTCGACCGTCCTTTTTGCGGACCTCCCCCCGGTTTTGAGGCCGAAACCGGGAAACCTGGGCCTTCCCCCGGTTTTGAGGCCGAAACCGAGAAACCTGTCCTCAGGCTGAGTTTTGTGGCCCAAACTCAGAAACCCGCGCGCCCAGGTTTTGAGGCCCAAACCTGGAAACCATCCACGCCGAGTTTTGAGGCCCAAAATCAGAAACCGGCCACCCCGAGTTTTGAGGCCCAAACTCAGAAACCGTCGAGGGTAGCTTTTAGAGGCTCAGCTACCGAACCCGTGCCGTAGACGGGATGTGGTTCGCACACCCCGAGTCCCAGCACCGATGCCGGAGCATGTCCAGCCTCCACGCCGGGCACAGTGCATTCGCCATCCTTCTCGGCCTCCCGCAAAGTGTCACGACGCCATCACCTTCCTCCCGACTCGGCCGATGCACCGCACATCCCCATGTCCTCTTGCTTGTTAACGCCACGTGCCAGCTACCACAGCTGGTCCTCAGGTCTCCTGGTCCGTCGGTCCAAGCTCCACGTCTGCCCTTCACCATTCCCGGTCCGTCGGCACGGCACGTCCCTACTTGACCTTCACCTCACCTTCGACCACTGCCTGAGCTCCGCACCTACACATCAACACAGCCAAGAGACATGTTGCCCGTTGATCGATCACTCATCACTCAGGAAGGGAACCACAAGGGCACATATCAACCTTGTGTTCTCAGTATCACGTGCCAGACCAAGCAAGGCCAGTTAATGAAGGAGATTGTATTTAAAAAGGAATAATTATATTATTTGGCCAGATTACGTTACAAGGGAATTAAATAATTGAGATGGATAGGTGATGACGTCAAGCTTATTTAAGAAGATGAGGCCATCATGCACCTACGGTGATTAGGAAACAAAGTTGCCGTATCCAAAGAGAGGTCCAGATTGATCACGTTTGAATTGGACTTCTCCGGGCGAGTCGGAAGTATCTTAATGTTTCCTTTTATTATATCTTGTTAGGCAAAAACTTTTAGGACTCTTATTCGCCTAGGGTATAAATATAAATCCTCGGCCATTGTAATGAGATGTTCACAACCATATCAATACAAATCGGCCCCGTGCCACCTTCGAGTCCCTAGTCGTGTCGTCGAGTTCTTCGAGACGAATCATCGATCCGTCGACCTCCGTAAGTACCGGCAACCTTGCTATCATGTCTAGTATCATGTGGTGGATTTAGATATGATGCAAGTAGTCTCGTATGTTAAGCTTAGTATCGTGCGACGGATTTAAGCTTATGACGGGAAGTTTTTGCTTATGCCTTGTATCGTGCGGCGGATTAAATCATGAGTAAAAATAGTTATCGGCTCTATTAGATTTGGCAGATCTAATAGATTCATTAAGTTATCATGTGTTATATGTTTTATTTATTTAATTCTTGTAACACTCTTTTGCCCAATCTAGATTGATCTTTGTTCGGCCTTGTCGCACGAGTTTGCTTGTGCTCTCTTTTAATCATAAGATTATGATGGCCGAATTAACTTTCAATCTAGATTGTCACATGTTGTGGGTTCATGCATGTCAATCATGGTTAGGCTTTGATGAAACTAGGTGTCATGCGGCAGATGCAGGTTTTAGATTAGTTTAATTGTGCTTGCTTGTTTGTTCCTTCTTCATGGACCCCAATTCGGCTGGTTTGCCGATTTTGGTTAAGCTTACACGAGTGATGAACCTTTATAGATCTGTTCAAATATATGCATGCTTTAGCTTGTTATAATTAGATTGTATCATGCGGTGGATTAATCTAATTATAAGAAGTGGTGTAGACTTACAGCAAGTGGTATCATGCGGTGGATTAGCTTTGCTTGAGTTTATACCTGACCGGTTTATGAAGACTAAACGTGCGGCAGATTAGTTGGATTAGCCTATGCATGTGTTGTTTGAATAGATCTATATTTGCAAGTTACCTGTTTATAATATCTTTAATTTGTTCAAGCATGTCTTTCTTTACATATGCATTTGGCAGTTAATATGCTTTACATACTCTGTTCCCATACTAGCCGAATGACTTTGTAAACTTGCTCTGACAGACAGCTTCTATAGCTGTGTGCCATCGTGATTGGCTTTCAAAGCCGTACATATGGAACTGTCTGGTTTTATCCGGCATGTTCCAAAGGTATTCTCATAGTTTTCTCCCTTGTTGGTTTTCAGGTCAAACCGACTGGCACGTCTCCGGATTCATCACATTCCGGGCACCCGATTGAAGCCAGCTTTTCGGCTTGCTGTGTGCTTGGCGCGAGGTATCACGTTTTGCGTCAACACACTTTTTGGCACGCCTGGTGGGACCACAATCATTTGATTACAAGTCAGGCGCAAATCAACTTATATTTCGTCAACAAGGTTTCGGCCTGGAGAAGTGACGAGGAGTAGATACAAAATTATCTACTCAGCCGATGATCTTTCAATAAACGATATGTTGAGCCATCAAAGTTTCAAGACATCAAGATGGTCTTCTAATTAGATGCCACATGCTGCTGTTCGAAAGAGTCAAGAGGATTCAACATGTGTCACTGGAGTTAATGAGAGATGATTTTATATGGAAACATAAGCAAAGGACAAATTCAGAAGGAGATGTACATTATAGGAAGAGTTTCTAGAAGCCATCACAATTCACGAGCTTTGTTTTGTTGCATGCCCGATAATTGGAAGTGTTTGTCCAAGAAGAATTTGTCTTGTCATTCGCCGAAGCAATATCAGGTCGGTTCAGAGAAAGCTGAGATTCTAGCTAATTTAATTTTGAAAAGAGAATAGTGCAGTCAACCATGCAGGAATCGGCTAAATCCAGAGATCAGCTATTGATATCGGCTGTTTGACCAAGCATATTTTTCCTTGATTATTTGTTAAAATATTTGGAGAAAAGTATGTTAGCAGAATGGCTAGAATAGTTACAGATGTTGTTATCAAACCAAGAAACAATTGCTTAATCAGAAATCAAGAATTCGGATTGATGATGCCAGTAGAAGCTGGTCATGGAGAAAAACAATAGATGATCAAACATACAACAGCAGCCAAGGAAGTTTTACTCAATAGGATGGTTTGTAAGTCCAATAGACCAGAAAGCAAGAGCCTTCGCCACCACCGGCTGGTCCCTCATTACTATCGAGATCTTCCATCAGCTGACGACACACCCGTATTCTATGAGATCATACTTTATCAACCAATGAAAAAAGAGACCAGAGAGAAGGACATCTATGAAGCTCTCATAAATCATATTGGCGAACTCGATTAGCAACGTCATGAGGCAAGTCACTGATCAAGATAGTACAATGAATCCTGATGTTTTCAATTCATCGGCTATTGGGAGCCAAGCACGTATTAGTCAATAGCCGAATGGAGGACAGCCAGTTCAGATTCAACTTCAGCTGATGCCTCAAATGATGGAACCATGATCAACTAATTTGCCACTGAAACAAAGGGGAAGGTTCAGTTAGGATAATGGAAGTGTGAAATCTGGAATCATTTGATCTAAAAGTGAGAAAAATGGATAGTTGATCGGCAAGGACATAAAGCCGATAGTTCGCTAAGAAAAGGTGACCGAACAAACATGTTAATTATAAATAGATAGACTTAACTCAAGTTTGGCTAAAGATCAGCATGCTGATATGGAAACTTGAAAGGAAACATTATCGCCGGTCTAAGAAAATAATATATAAAATAGAATCAGTAACTGGTTCGGCGAACCCAGATCCAGATGGAATTTACCGTGAATTAGAGTCAAAGAGCTTGTGCCTGGCGATGTTGACAAAATAATGCAGGCAAACAAAGTCGAAGACCCTCTCCTAGCTCATCGGCTCTTTTCTGATAAACAAGTGGAGAACGTGGAGAAGTTTGGGCCGTGACTATGCCCGGGAGGCTTGTTACTTATCA